>OX422144.1:106293475-108727364 GCA_949129095.1 Volucella bombylans | reverse complement strand
GTTATAGCCATTTTTGTGTTCAACTTTGGACCCTCTAAGACGCTTATTTAAGGAGTTATAGGCATTTTTGTGTTCAACTTTGGACCCTCTCAGACGATCATTTTAGGAGTTATAGCCATTTTTTTTGTTTAACTTTGGACCCTCTAAGACGCTTATTTAAGGAGTTATAGCCATTTTTGTGTTCAACTTTGGACCCTCTACGACGCTTATTTTAGGAGTTATAGGCATTTTTGTGTTCAACTTTGGACCATCTAGGACGCTTATTTTAGGAGTTATATTCATTTTTGTGTTCAACTTTGGACCATCTAGGACGCTTATTTTAGGAGTTATAGCCATTTTTGTGTTCAACTTAGGACCCTCTACGACGCTTATTTTAGGAGTTATAGCCATTTTTGTATTCAACTTTGGACCCTCTAGGACGCTTATTTAAGGAGTTATAGGCATTTTTGTGTTCAACTTTGGACCCTCTAGGACGCTTATTTTAGGAGTTATAGCCATTTTTGTGTTCAAGTTTGGGCTCTCTTCGACTCTTATAGGAGTTATAGCCATTTTTGTGTTCAACTTTGGACCCTCTAGTACGCTTATTTTAAGAGTTATAGCCAATTTTGTGTTCAAGTTTGGACCCTCTAGGACGCTTATTTTATGAGTTATATCCATTTTTGTGTTCAACTTTTAACCCTCTCAGACGATCATTTTAGGAGTTATAGCCATTTTTGTGTTTAACTTTGGACCCTCTAGGACGCTTATTTTAGGAGTTATAGCCATTTTTGTGTTCAATTTTGGACCCTCTCAGACGATCATTTTAGGAGTTATAGCCATTTTTTTTTTTTAACTTTGGACCCTCTAGGACGCTTATTTTAGGAGTTATAGCCATTTTTGTGTTCGTCTTTGGACCCTCTAGGACGCTTATTTTAGGAGTTATAGCCATTTTTGTGTTTAACTTTGGACCCTCTAGGACGCTTATTTTATGAGTTATAGGCACTATTGTGTTCAACTTTGGACCCTCTAGGACGCTTATTTTAGGAGTTATAGCCATTTTTGTGTTTAACTTTGGACCCTCTAGGACTCTTATTTTAGGAGTTATAGCCATTTTTGTGTTTAAGTTTGGGCCCTCTTCGACGCTTATTTTAGGAGTTATAGCCATTTTTGCGTTCAAGTTTGGACCCTCTAGGACGATTATTTTAGGAGTTATAGCCATTTTTGTGTTCAACTTTGGACCCTCTCAGACGATCATTTTAGGAGTTATAGCCATTTTTGTGTTTAACTTTGGACCCTCTAGGACGCTTATTTTAGGAGTTATAGCCATTTTTGTGTTCAATTTTGGACCCTCTCAGACGATCATTTTAGGAGTTATAGCCATTTTTGTGTTTAACTTTGGACAATCTAGGACGCTTATTTTAGGAGTTATAGCCATTTTTGTGTTCAACTTTGGACCCTCTAGGACGCTTATTTTAGGAGTTATAGCCATTTTTGTGTTCAACTTTGGACCCTCTAGGACGCTTATTTTAGGAGTTATAGCCATTTTTGTGTTCAAGTTTGGACCCTCTAGGACTCATATTTTAGGAGTTATATCCATTTTTGTGTTCAACTTTGGACCCTCTCAGACGATCATTTTAGGAGTTATAGCCATTTTTGTGTTTAACTTTGGACCCTCTAGGACGCTTATTTTAGGAGTTATAGCCATTTTTGTGTTCAATTTTGGACCCTCTAGGACGCTTATTTTAGGAGTTATAGCCATTTTTGTGTTCAACTTTGGACCCTCTAGGACGCTTATTTTAGGAGTTATAGCCATTTTTGTATTTAAGTTTGAACCCTCTAGGACGCTTATTTTACGAGTTATAGGCATTTTTGTGTTCAAGTTTGTACCCTCTCCGACACTTATTTTAGGAGTTATAGCCATTTTTGTGTTCAAGTTTGGACCCTCTCAGACGCTTATTTTAGGAGTTATAGTCATTTTTGTGTTCAAGTTTGGGCCCTCTTTGACGCTTATTTTAGGAGTTATAGTCATTTTTGTGTTCAAGTTTGGACCCTCTAGGACGCTTATAAGCAAAGCAAAGAAATTAAAGAACTGAAACAAAACAACGAAAAGAAAGACGACATTATTGAAGGTATGCAAGCACAAATCAATGTAATGGATCAACAGATTATAAAAAACAATGTCGAAATTAAAAATATCCCTCCAACACCAAACGAAAACCTGACTGAAATAGTAAAAGGAGTCGGCAAAACACTTAATCATGAACTAAAAGACACTGACATCATAGACACATATAGGATCATAACAAAAAATCCAGATCAGTCAACGATAATTGTTTCTTTCACCTCAAACGTCGACAAAACTAATTTTGTGAAAAAAGCTCGTACCGCCCGTCCCATTAAACTGACTTCAGTAATGCAAAACAGCAATATAAATACAAGTGCAATGAAGACTGACAATACGATCTACGTCAATAATCAGCTGACGAGACAAAACAAACACTTGCTGTGGTTGACAAAGTAAAAGGCCAAACAAGAAAATTGGAAGTTTGTGTGGGAGAGTGCGGGAAGAATATTAGCACGAAGAACAGAGAACACACAATCAATAATAATAAGTACCGCCAATGACGTAAACAAAATTACACGCATTCAGTAACTGTTGCACTGCGTGAAAAAATAATTTGAACAATAGATAACATTTTTCTTGTTGGACAATATGAATAACACATATAGAAAAGATGAAGTATTAACAAATATTGAATGTAGGGTATTGGAAGGTTTTAGCGGCATAAATACGAACGAATTAAAAAATAGTAAAGGCATTCTATGTTTTAATATACGATCACTACGAGCTAACTGGAACGGTTTTTGTCTTAGTATACTCCATTTCGTAGAAATGTTAAAAATAATAGTCCTGGTCGAAACCAATATAAATGATAACGAAAAACACTTTTATACTTTAGATGGTTTTGTGCCCGAATTTTGTAATAGAAACAAACGTAAAGGGGGAGGAGTACTCATGTTTGTACGTAAGGAATTAAATCACAGACCCTTACCATCTGAAACCACTTCATATGAAAGTATAAAGATAAAATATACTGAAAATAAGATTACATCATACGTTTTAGGAGTCTATAGACCACCAGAATTAAATAAAGGAGAGTTTATTAAAGAACTTGCAGATAACCTGGACTCATTAGAAAAGAAAAGTGAGATAATTATAATGGGCGATATAAATATAAATGCATGTGACTCGCAATCGAACTACGTAAAAGATTACCTCGAAATGTTAGCGTCGTTCAGACTCATTAATGTTATAACAGAGTATACAAGAATAGACCCGAGAAACGGAACAAAAACATTAATCGATCACATCCTGCTTAGCAAAACGAATATGCCAATTCATTCTGCTGTGATAGAAAGTGGTTTGACGGACCATTTTGCTGTATTCTGTTATACAGCTGAGGAATTAGCTGCAGCTGAAAACATCACAAATTGCCAAAAAATTTGTAACAGGAGAGTTAACCAACTAATAGAAGAAACGGATTGGACAGAAGTAATAAATCAAAACAATGCCGACGCCTTATATCAGACGTTAGTCCATTAAATAAAGACCATATATAAAATGTCAACTACAACAAAAAAAGCGACACTCAAAAGAAAACAAAACCCATGGATTACGCCTTATTTAATCCAAGAATGCAAAAGAAGGGACGAACTATACCGAAGGTGGAATAACAATAGAATGAATAGAAGTTATGAAGTTGAATATAAAAGCTTTCGAAACGTACTTAACAAACTAATTACAGTGCAAAAATCTAACTTCTCTAAAAACCAGTTTAATGAATTTAATCGTGATTCTCGCAAAACATGGGTCTTGATAAACCAAATTCTTGGAAGGAAAAAGATGAGCATTGACGAAACCTTGCTTAAAAACTTCTCAACGGAAGTATCTGCACTATCCAACGAATGTGCAAAAGCATTCTCGACTCAAATCAAAGACGTAATTCACTTCTGCAATTCAAAAACCTCGAACCATACAAATCGTAATATGAGTAGTTCAATCTTTATTTATCCAACCAATGTTACTAAAATACGAAAAATTATTAGCACGTTAGGAGAAAATAAATCACCAGGAATCGACGAAGTCCGCGTTATAGATATTAAAAAACATACTGACATCTTTGCCCCCATTATTTGCAAATTAGTAAACCTTAGTTTGACACAAACGGTAATACCTGTAGAACTTAAGACCGCCGTTGTTCGACCTATTTATAAAGCAGGAGTTAAAAACCAACTCAACAACTACAGGCCTATATCTATCTTACCCGTTATCGAAAAATGTATGGAAGGAGCAATCATGGAAATATTACAAGGATTCATTCATAAACATAAACTGATTCACCCAAATCAATATGGTTTCCAAAAAGATAAAAGTACAGGCAAACTGCTTGGTGAATTTGCGAACTACGTCAATGAAGGCCTAAATAGGAGTCAACATGTTCTTGTTCTATTCATGGACTTTAGTAAAGCTTTCGATACTATAGACCACAACAAACTAATAGACGCACTGCAACATATTGGAATAAGAGGAATGATGGCCGAGTGGTAAAGGGAATATCTATATAACAGGTTATTTCAAGTAAAAATAAGCAACGTTTTTAGCGAAAGAACAAAAGTAGAATACTTTTTATACTATTCACCAACGAACTTCTCCAAGTATTCAAAAACAGCATATCTTTTGCTTTTGCCGATGATATAGCCATTGTAGTATGACACAGGTCTTTGGAACCTCTAGGACGCTTATTTTAGGAGTTATAGGCATTTTTGTGTTCAAGTTTGGACCCTCTCAGACGCTTATTTTAGGAGTTATAGGCATTTTTGTGTTTAAGTTTGGACCCTCTAGGACGCTTATTTTAGGAGTTATAGGCATTTTTGTGTTCAAGTTTGGGCCCTTTTCGACGCTTATTTTAGGAGTTATAGCCATTTTTGTGCTTAACTTTGGACCCTATAGGACGCTTATTTTAGGAGTTATAGGCATTTTTGTGTTCAAGTTTGGGCCATCTTCGACGCTTATTTCAGGAGTTATAGCCATTTTTGTATTCAAGTTTGGACCCTCTAGGACGCTTATTTTAGGAGTTATAGGCATTTTTGTGTTTAAGTTTGTACCCTCTCCGACACTTATTTTAGGAGTTATAGCCATTTTTGTGTTCAAGTTTGGACCCTCTCGAACGCTTATTTTAGGAGTTATAGGCATTTTTGTGTTCAAGTTTGGGCCCTCTTCGACGCTTATTTTAGGAGTTATAGCCATTTTTGTGTTCAAGTTTGGACCCTCTAGGACGCTTATTTTAGGAGTTATAGCCAGTTTTGTGTTCAAGTTTGGACCCTCTCCGACGCTTATTTTAGGATTTATAGCCATTTTTGTGTTTAAGTTTGGACCCTCTAGGACGCTTATTTTAGGAGTTATAGCCAGTTTTGTGTTCAAGTTTGGACCCTCTACGAGGCTTATATTAGGTTTTATAGCCATTTTTTTGTTCAAGTTTAGAAACTCTCCGACGCTTGTTTTAGGAGCTATAGCTAATTTTGTGTTCAAGATTGGACCCTCTCCGACGCTTATTTTAGGATTTATAGCCATTTTTGTGTTTAAGTTTGGACCCTCTAGGACCCTTATTTTAGGAGTTATAGCCAGTTTTGTGTTCAAGTTTGAACCCTCTCCGAGGCTTATATTAGGTTTTATAGCCATTTTTTTGTTCAAGTTTAGAAACTCTCCGACGCTTGTTTTAGGAGCTATAGCTAATTTTGTGTTCAAGTTTGGACCCTCTCCGACGCTTATACTAGGAGATATAGCCAGTTTTGTGTTCAAGTTTGGACCCTCTCAGACGCTTATATTAGGTTTTATAGCCATTTTTTTGTTTAAGTTTAGAACCTCTGCGACGCTTGTTTTAGGAGCTATAGCCAATTTTGTGTTTAAGTTTGGACCCTCTAGGACGCTTATTTTAGGAGTTATAGCCAGTTTTGTGTTCAAGTTTGGACCCTCTCCGAGGCTTATATTAGGTTTTATAGCCATTTTTTTGTTCAAGTTTAGAAACTCTCCGACGCTTGTTTTAGGAGCTATAGCTAATTTTGTGTTCAAGTTTGGACCCTCTCCGACGCTTATACTAGGAGATATAGCCAGTTTTGTGTTCAAGTTTGGACCCTCTCAGACGCTTATATTAGGTTTTATAGCCATTTTTTTGTTCAAGTTTAGAACCTCTGCGACGCTTGTTTTAGGAGCTATAGCCAATTTTGTGTTCAAGTTTGGACTCTCTAGGACGCTTATTTTAGGAGTTATAGCCAGTTTTGTGTTCAAGTTTGGACCCTCTCCGACGCTTATATTAGGTTTTATAGCCATTTTTTGTTCACGTTTAGAAACTCTCCGACGCTTGTTTTAGGAGCTATAGCTAATTTTGTGTTCAAGTTTGGACACTCTCCAACGCTTATACTAGGAGATATAGCCAGTTTTGTGTTCAAGTTTGGACCCTCTCCGACGCTTATATTAGGTTTTATAGGCATTTTTTTGTTCAAGTTTAGAAACTCTCCGACGCTTGTTTTAGGAGCTATAGCTAATTTTGTGTTCATGTTTGGACCCTCTCCGACGCTTATACTAGGAGATGTAGCCAGTTTTGTGTTCAAGTTTGGACCCTCGCAGACGCTTATTTTAGGAGTTATAGGCATTTTTGTGTTCAAGTTTGGGCCCTCTTCGACGCTTATTTTAGGAGTTATAGCCATTTTAGTGTTCAAGTTTGGACCCTCTCAGACGCTTATTTTGGGAGTTATAGTCATTTTTGTGTTTAAGTTTGGACCCTCTCCCACGCTTGTTTTAGGAGCTATAGCCAATTTTGTATTCAAGTTTGGACCCCCTCAGACGCTTGTTTTAGGAGCTATAGCCAATTTTGCGTTCAAGTTTGGACCCTCTCCGACGCTTATACTAGGAGATATAGCCATTTTTTTGTTCAAGTTTAGAAACTCTCCCACGCTTGGTTTGGCCGATTGGTTTAGCCAATTTTGTGTTCAAATTTGGACCCCCGCAGACGCTTATTTTAGGAGTTATAGCCAGTTTTGTGTTCAAGTTTGGCCCCCTGTCCGACGCTTATTTTAGGAGTTGTAGCTATTTTTATGTTCAATTTTGTACCCTCTCCAAAGCTTATATTAGGAGTTATAGCCACTTTTGTGTTTAAGTTTGGACCCTCTCCGACGCTTATATTAGGTGTTATAGCTATTTTTGTGTTCAAGTTTGGACCCCCTCAGGCGCTTATTTTAGGAGTGTTTGACTCTGGTGACGTCACCCAAGTCGAGGTTGATGCCACCACCCATAAATTTCCCTAAGGGATTGATTTCTGCCCAGCAATTGTTTGACATGTTGTAACATTGTATAAAAATGAAACAATAAAACAAAAGAATTTGATTTGGCATTATAAAGTCTGAAGTAACGCATCGTCTATTTTTCACATTAAAAATCAACACTTGCTCTAATAATAAATATCGGGTTTTTTACGCTTTTGTTCTTTTCGTATCCCGAACATTGTTCCATTCGATCCGTTGTGTGTACGTTATCCGAAATTGAACGTACAACCTTAAGCAAACCGGTGCAAAGTTTTTTTAAAATATTCAAGTGCTGTTTTTTACTGAGTCGGACACGCTTATTTTGAAAGCCCATACATCCTGGAAAGGAAAAGATATTAGTCATTATCATCACTACAGTCTGTAATATTTCATACTACTGCGTCTTGGATAAAAAATTCAAGAAGACGTCCATCTCTTCAACAAATTCACCAGCTCAGCTTGGAATCTCTCCTGGACACGAACATCAAGAAGACGTCCATCTCCTCACGGAAGATTCATCAAGTTCACCAGTGCAGACTGTAATTCTCCTGGATACAAAGTGAGTTAAGCATTTGTGTGTGTGTGTTTTTTATTGAATTTCAAATAAATATACAATTGAAATGGAATACAAGGTGTTAGATAGATTATTTAAACAAATAAGCAAGGATTATTTGAATTTTCAAAAAACGGGGTCATCTCGACAAACGGTTAATTACGAGTATCTAGATGGACGTTTGGTTCTGTTGGAAAGGACGATGCAGTCGGCAACTGATGCTTACGAGAAGCTCTTAGTAGACAAAGATTTTGATTCTGAGAATATTGAAAAGGTTGAGATGGTGTTTGAGCGGGTTAAAGAAACGTACCTAGATTATCTGGGGGATTTGTTAGATGCGTCGGATAAGGCCAAGGCAGCAGTTGAAAATTTCAAGTTTAGGGGTTTGTAGCAATTGTTTAGCGTATAGCCATACTATTGAACAGTGCCGTAGCCAACGACGATGTTATCACTGCTAACAAAACCACCATTCCCTTCTGCACGTTTCTTCTGAGTCAGGTACAAAACGGGAGAACTGGTCCAATACACGAGGCTTCACTCAGACAACCCTCAATTTTTTTTTTCAGTTTTAAAGTATCTTATTTTCTTAATCATTAACTTTTACATACTAACAAAAAATGCTTAAATGCTAGCTTAAAATTACTTAACAATCTTATACTAACTTACTGGCCCCACACAGGCGCTCTAAGCTACTCTAAATTCTTATAACTATGTCTTTCGGCTTTATGTACATTTTACTTAGAACTATTTATTTTGAATACTTAAGGCTAAGAAAAAATATTTGTTAACAAAAACTTAGCATATGGACATAATTTTTTATTTTTAATAAAAACTTAATATCTAACTTAAAATAAACCTTAGCCTACCTAACCTAGATAAACAATACACACATAAACACACATAGTCATTATACACAATCATATACATATATCAGTATGCACCTTAGTATACACTGATATATGTATATGTTTCTTAAATGCTAACCTAAACCTATGTAAGCTGGCCATCGCTGTTTACAGAGAAAACAGATTGGTCAGCTCTGCCTCATTAGTGAGGCTGGTCCGTAATTGACGGAAACGACGACGAAACATCTTCTCCATCATTCAACCACCAGAAATGCTGGTGCTGTCGAACGACATCCCTCTTATCGCGATTCCCCACCGCCCTACTGAACCTGAGGCGATCCACACTGCCGTGTGCGACGTCTCTGTTGTAGTTGAGTCGCCTGTCCCCAGCTGTCCGAGCGTCATGGAAGATTAACGGCACCGCTGATCTATCCTGGATCAACCCTATTTGATCTAGGTATAGGAATGCTTCCGGTGGCACGAAGCCGTCAGAGCGCACACTCTCGTGGTAAAGGTAATTGGGGTAGTAAGCCCCAGATATCAGGTTATTCGTCGAGGTCATCGCTCTTGCAATGTGCCTTCGAGTCAGCTTAATTACGAAGTTGTCCACTCGTATTAGGTTCGCCCTGTTGTAAAGGACCTCATTGGGATAAAATTTCTTGTACTCCGACTCTGGTGTTCTGTACAAGCGAAGACAAGCCCTCTCAACCACCCGAATCTTTTCCATTAAGCTTGCTCGTACATTGACCCACACGGGACAACCAAATACCAGCATGGGCCTGATAAGGGTCATGTAGCAGATTACCTTTACCCTCGCATCGAGTTGGCTGCTATAAAACAGTTTCTTTGTAAGGCAAAAGCACCTTTAGCTCTGGCCAGAGCAGCATCTACATTTTTGCCAAAATACAGAAACTGATCTAGCCAGATCCCAAGGTATCTGACTACATTTCGACAGGCAAGAGGCTGTCCGTGTTGTCCAATAATCGAGAACTTTCTCCAATTTTTTCTGGTATCCCTACAGGCTCTAGACAACGGCGTCCTAAAGAGAATGTTTTCCGACTTCTGAAAGTTGATTTTCAACTTCCAGTCATCGCAAAATCGTCTTATCTTATCGAAGTCATGCTGCAAGAGAGTATTAATAACCTCGATTTTTGGACCTGTTCTGTACGCTATCAAATCGTCTGCGTACGCAATAGTATGAGGAAGTGAACTTATCAAGTCGCTTGTATAAATGTTGAATAGGATCGGCGAATTGACCGCACCTTGCTGAAGACCATTTTTAATTTGAAATATTCCAACAGAAGTCACATCACCATTTTTCACGATGAATTGTCTGTTAGTTAGCATATTATAAAGAATGTACAAGAGTGGTTTACTGATCCCCAGCCCAGTCAGCTTTTAGAAAAGACCCTCTAACCATACGGTGTCGAAGGCCTTCTCCAAGTCAACAAGGCAGGCACCAGTGCATTGTTTTTTGCTTTGTTCCATTGGATATCAGAAACCAGTTTAGACGCGGCATGTGAGATATCATGTCCCGCCTTAAAACCGAATTGATTACCCGGAACTATATGTTTGTCCTTAACCCAGCTAGACAGAGCTCTATTGATTACCCTTTCAAAAACCTAACTGATATTCGGAAGGAGACTTATCGACCGGAGATTCGCCGGATTGGATATATCCTTTCCCTTTTTGGGGATAGGTTGAACCACCGCCGTTTTCCAATGCACTGGATAATGTGCATTATTCATTGCATTATTAAACAGGGTGGTGTAAATGTCCACCGCTTCTAGAAGAAGATGTCGAAGCACGATGTTCGGAATACCATCGGCCCCCACCGATTTCTTAGCCCTGATTGTGTCAAAGATCTCATGGAGTCCTTCCTTCGAAATGAACGGGGGTAGGCCACCCTCTCTGGCAATGACGTTATTTGCCATATTTTCGTCGCTAAACCGGGTGAAACCAGAGCCCTCGGATCGCCAGTTCCTTATTTCATTTCGAATGCAGAAGTCGTGCACCAAGACGCGATTGTCCAGGTCGTAATTAGGGCCAATGTTATCAATGGCCTTGTATACTTCCTGGAAAGTCGCCCCTATGGCCTCAACCTTCTCCTGTGGATCCTCGATCACAAAGAAGTCGTCATCATCAGCGGCTTCATTTGGATCAATACCTGCTATTGTCAATAACCGTTCGTTGTCTGTTGTCCGGGCTATTTTAAGACAGTGAAGGTCGTTTTGATTTTTTCTCCGAAATAGTTTATTGATTTGCGGAAACATATTCGGGTTGCTGGTGTTTACAGCCCGAACCTTGTTGTTCCAATACAAACTTACAGAAATTCTGTAATTCTCTTTTATTAGCGTTTGCAAATTTTTAATCGACGACTTCAGTGTCCTAATCTCCGGGTCTTGTCTGTCAGTTAACTGTCTATACAAGTTTTTGAGTCTTGTCAGAAGTCTACTCTTCTGTCGCTGCAGTGCGTTAATAGTAGGATTGCGGAACAGGTCTTCGTTAGTTGTACGTCGATACCGCGGTATTGTAGTGTCCATAGTTTGTTTAATTGTCTCGTCCATTTGTTTTAGGTAATTGTCGATCTCCTCGTTTGACAAATTCCTATTGGACGGTGGGTGGAGCGTGTTCGAGGAGACCGCTCTTGTCAAAGTTGCGGAGAAGCGTGTCCATCGAGTCTTACTCTAGTTGTAAGAATATCTTTGGACAAACTCCTCCAATTCCGCAATTTCGTTGGGAACTGTAATTTCGGTGCTAAAACCGCAATGGTCGCTGTCATACACGAATGTGCGCAGACAGTTTAATGTTTGTAAATTCGTACCTGTCAGTCGTATACGTTCGTCGTACAGCAGTATATCCAAATAAGACCCGCCTCTGGGAAACGACGTGTTATCCGTCGCTTTAAGACCGAGTCTGTACATGAAATCGTGCTGACCCCACCAATCGAGTAGTAGGTTCCCTCTAGTATTTGGCAAATTATTTCCCCAATCTCTGTGTCTAGCGTTGAAATCCCCACCGATTATAAAATAATTCTCCCCCGATTCCAGCCTGAGAAGTCGAAAAGCGTGTCGAGCTATGTAATGAATAGGGTGGATTGTGAAGCCTCAGGTGTATAAACGGAGGCCAAGTACAGCCGCTTTCCACTGCGGAGCGGTATGTAAATGACGACTGCTTCCAACACCCGGAACCTACGCAACACACCCTTGTACACTCTGTGAAATTGTATACCTTCTTTAATGAAGATCGCGACACCGCCTCCACGTTTGGATCTGGGCCGATTTCTTCTTCTAACAATATAATTATTGTACTCCAGTTTGTGCTTATCGGTTAGCTTAGTTTCGCTAGCGAAAAGCATATCAGGAGTCTTGGTCTTGTAGCAATTTAAACATCGCGGCTCTTCGTTCGATCCTAATCAGTGAGTTAACATTCACCGCAAGAACCTTCAAAGTTTGCTCCACCATGTGCGTACCCATTACGACAAGTGTTGCGTTAGGCCCGGCAGCAGCGAGTAGATCTGGTCCACCCGCTTGGCCTGTTCTTGCACCTGCTTTTGCAGCTGAGCCATCTGCCCTTGGATTGCGAGCAAGATGGCCAGCATGTTAGGTGCAGCTTACGTTGTTCTCGGCATTGGCGCCGGAGAAGCAACCGCCGCTTGCTGTACCGTAGCCCCCCTACCTGACACCATTTGGGCGTAGGAAATTTGGGACGTGACGGCTGGTGTTTGAAATCTAAGAGGTGAACGTTTGACCTCCACCTTCTGCTGCCGAGCCAGTTTTGCTTTTTTAATGTCAGCGAACTTAGGACAACCCCGATAGTTTGCGGTGTGTCCCACGTTCCCACGTAATACGCACGAGAGCTGCGTCCTATCGGATGCTCCGTCCCTAACCAGAGCACACTCCTCGGAACTGTGGTTCTTTGCACACTTCACGCATCGAGGCTGCATTTGGCAGTTCGACGCAGCGTGCCCGAACCTCTGGCAGCGAACGCATTGTATAACGCCTTCGCTCCTTTTTAATTTTTCCCAGTGATTCACCTGGTAGTCTAGGACATTGATTCTCCTTAGACTATCCAGACGACTTTCGGGACTGAGCTGCACCAGGAAGAACGGCAGACTCCGTTTCTCCCGCCTGGCTCTAGCTGTGGTAAATGTCTTTACCCCCACAAACTTGAGTCCTTCGCACTCCTTCTCTTTGAGCAGTGCAAGGATCTCCTCAGGATCAGAAGACGGTTCCAACCCCTTCAGCAGCATCGATTGCCGCTTTTCACACTTTGGTGTGAATGAGTAGTGCTCCGTCGTCGTTTCTTTTAGGAGCTCTTTCACTTTCGCGTAGCCCTCCACTGTATTACAGTGGATGACATGGCGATATTAAAATTATTACCAATGACCAACTTACACAGGTCCTTGGTTTCATTTACCTCTAGTTTATAGGTGTTGATAGGAGGCACCTTTTCCTTCTTCTTCTGCTGCTGCTGTTGATGTTGTTGCTGCTGCTGCTGCTGTTTTTTCAGCTGTTGTTGTTTTTGCGGCTGTTGCTGTTTCTGCTGCTGCTGTTGTTTCTGCGGCTGCTGTTGTTTCTGCTGCTGCTGTTTTGTCAGCTGCAGTGGTTGTTTCTTCTGCTGCTGGTTTTGTTGTTGCTGCAGTTGTTGGTTCTGCTCGTGTTGCTTTTTTTGTTGGGCGCTTTCTGCCTCTAATTTCTCCCTCTGCCTGCGTGCAGTTTGTTTTAGCTTAACAGCAAGCATTTTTTCTTGCAGCTTTTCTATGCTGCTGCTAATGTCTTTCAACATTTCATCCTCATCTTCCGATTCGGATGCCGCTAGAGAAGCAAAGTTGTTATTGCCCCCTTCGTAATATTCATCATCCTCTGATAGAACGGCATTTATTCTTTTTTTTTGTTACCTTAGGAGGGGATTTTAAACTCCTCCTCCTTTTAATGGCTTTCGCCACGGCACCGGCAACACTGTTGTTGTCTTTTGTAACTCCCGCTATGGGAAGAGCGGAACGCTCTCCACCATCCATCACGTGATTTTTTATTTCCTTTTATTTGTTGGTTTTGTTTTGAAACCACACAATTTGAGGAGAAAACAAAAAAAAAAGTTCTTAGTTTGGTCCGGGATTCGAACCCGTTTCCCAAAATTCGATGACAAACACTGCGCCGCTAACCGCCGGGCCACTGATTCAATTAAACGTATTGCAACTAATTTAGCTTAAGAAAACGGAATCACTATTTTTATTTTACTATAAGAAAAGCCGAATCACATCAATTCTCGGCGCAGATCTGCGAACGACTCAGACAACCCTCTTCTTCGATGAATGCTGGGGCATCAACATTCCAACCATCTGAAACCGTTCCAATGTCAACACATTTTATTCAACTCACTCAAATTTTACGGAAGTAATGCTACGGAAGCAAACGATGAGGAGCTCCGCGACGGCGTACCTTTTCACGAACGAGAGACATCATTCCTCAGAGGGTACGGATCGAGTGAAGGCGTTAGGTATTCAACGGCTTCCTCAAATCGATAAATTATCTTTTCATTACTCCATTCCAAAATACCAGCACCCAACAAAACGATTAATTCTATCCACTATAGCACGCATGTATGATCATATGGGCTGGATTGCACCTTGCATTACCAAAACAAAGCTCCTGATGCTACAACTTTGGATACACAAACAGGCATGGGACGATCCAATCGACGGCAATCTCCTACACAGTTGGACAATATTTCAGGATGATCTACAGGCGATCAACAACATACAACTCTCTCGTTGGGTACGAACAGTTGGCAAGAAGAATCGTTTTCAACTGCACGGGTTTTGCGATGCCTCTAAAGGGGCATATGCCGCAGTAGCTTACTTAAGGGTAGAAGACGAAGACGGCCAAGTTGAAATGCATATTCTCATGTCAAAGTCGAAAATTGCACCAATAAACCCAACCACTCTTCCCCACTTGGAATTATGCGGAGCTGTCACACTTGCCAAACTTTTAAATTACCTAAAGCAGACTCTTGAGTGGACTAGTATTCCCACTTTTGCTTGGACAGATTCCACTATTATTCTGTACTGCATTCGCGCTGATCCTTTGAAGTGGGAGACTTTTGTACAAAGTAGAGTTGGAGAGATCCGACGTCTGACAGATGTCACTATATGGAAACACATTCCTACCCAACACAACCCAGCCGATTTAGTTTCCCGTGGAACATCACCATCGACTCTAGCAAAATCAACACACTGGTGGATTGGACCGTCATTTTTGTTTAATTTGTAGGATTTCGAACTACCAGGACAGTTAAATGACCTCATCACCGACGAGAAGAAGAAGGAAGTCAAAGTTTGCAATACACAAATCTCCGAAAGTATTTTTATTAAGCTGATCCACTCTCTTTCTAATATAAAACGAGTGCGCAGAATAACAGCGTACTGCATCCGTTTTGCGACCAATAGCCGAAAAGTGAAGTCCGAAAGAACCTTTGCGAGTTTGCAACCCCAAGAACTGGATGGCACGTCTAACTTTCTCGCTCGATGTGCCCAACGCGAAATGTTTCCTCAAGGAGTGAATAAAACAAGAGGTATGGCGCCTTTAACACCCTGGCAAGACAAGTATGGTATGCTTAGAGTCGGCGGCAGATTACAACATGCAGATCTTACCTTTGGACAACGACATCCCATCATACTGGAACCAGGTCATAATTTTACGAGGCTGATCATTCGAGAAGCCCACACTGCAACCCTTCATGGCGGTATCCAATTAATGATGGGGTACCTGCGGAATAAATTTTGGATATTCAGCCTTAAGAGAGCGGTTAAGAAACAAATACACGAATGCATCACCTGCTTCAGATTTCGCGGCAAAACTGCTCATCAACTGATGGGGGATCTACCTTCGCAAAGAGTGCGTGTGTCAAAGCCGTTCACGCACACCGGAGTGGATTATGCGGGACCAATCGAGATCCGGACATGGAAAGGTCGGGGGCTAAGTGTTAAAGGGCTATCTAGCGGTCTTCATATGTCTATCCACAAAAGCTGTGCACTTGGAGCTCACGCAGCTACCGAACTCAGGACTCAAGCGTTCTTGGCTGCATTTTCTAGATTCACAGCACGACGAGGAGTATGCGGCCAACTGTACAGCGACTGTGGGACGAACTTCGTCGGGGCTGATGCGGAGTTATCTCTCTTGAAGGAAATCGCAGAGTTATTAGCAACGCAAGGGACACGATGGAACTTTATTCCACCAGCTTCCCCTCACTTTGGAGGATTATGGGAAACTGGTGTAGAGAGTATAAAGCATCACTTAAAACGAGTTGTTGGGATCGGAACACTAACGTACGAAGAGCTCGCCACGCTTCTGACACAAATAGAAGCGTGCCTTAACTCGAGACCTTTATACCCTTTGTCCAAAGACCCAGATGACTTCAGAGTTCTAACTCCAGCCCATTGCCTCATCGGCCAAGACCTATTCACAGTTCCTGAACCAGACCATCTGCCAGAACAAAACAAATTTTAACAATCGATGGAAAGCAATCCAAATGCGTATGTATACCTTTTGGAAACAGTAGCAGGAAGAATATATCACCCGTCTCCAACAAAGTCCAAAATGGCTAAAATCACAGGCGCAACCTAACATCGGAGATCTGGTTTTAATTAAGGATGAAAGAGTACCACCTACTAGATGGAGTCTTGGAAGGATTGTGGAAGCATACCCAGGGGCAGACGGAATCATCAGAGTTGTAAGACTAAAAACGCAACCCCTTGAGTTTCGCCGGCCCATCCCGAAGCTATGCCCGCTTCCAATACGAAATGCTACACAGCCTTGAAAAAAGCTCAGGTAGCAATATTCATATATTTTCCATCACCACAGATCTCGCAATATAACACGTCACCAGACATACTTAAAGCAAACTCCAAGTTAAAAAACAAAGTTTTACCCTTTACAATCTGCTATCTAAAAATCTAATAGTACTAAAAACTCAATTTCGCTTAACAGGTCAAATGGCAACCCTCAACACAATTTAAACCAGCAATTAGCAGGTTTACTCAAGCATTACGCACTTATCCTATTACTCAACCGAAGAAAATACTCACGCACAAACCTGAGTAGAGTCTCAAACCACACCAAATTATCGACATACTCATGCACAAACCTCAATAGAGTCTCAAACCACGCGATTTATCGATATACTCATGCATACACCTAAGTAGAGTCCCAAACCACACATCAATCTACAGTCCACACAATTCAATTGACACCCGGTAAATTGCTTGCAGCGTCCCATAGTGGTATTTTTTTTTACCTCAATAGCTAAACCGATTTTGGCTGGGAAAAAATTCATATGTAAAGTTTAATTTCGGTGTGGAGCAAAATAAATAAATTAGTTGAAGAATTTATTTTTGACTGATAAGAATAAAGTTGAAATGTCGAGCAAAAATACGCGAGTTTCGAAATAAGTGCTTGTGAAGTGTTTATATGGGTTAATTTAAATAGAATCGTGCTTTAAAAAATGTAAACAAAGCACTTGTGAATCACGAAGAAATTGTTGTGTTGTTACTGTTCCATCAAATATTTAGTGAATACTGTGTAATATAGTGTCTTTTTGTTACATATATGGTTAAACAAATCATAAAAGATAGTGAAATGCGGCTGAAAATACGCATAGTTGGAATACTACACTTGTGTATGTATATGCATATACTCCTAGCAGAATATTGTGATAACCACTTAAATGTGAGCAGCGACATCTAGCAGAAAATGTCGAAGACCAGAAGATTTCGATACTGGAATAACAAAGTCTCGACTGGAGAGTGGAATCGAATTTTCTAGCAAATTGGAAATTGTATGGGACGCTGGATGGCGAGGATTGTTCTCGAAGTATGTCATTCGAGTATAAATACCAGCATCCCAAAGGTATGCAAATCAGTTCTAAAGTGAAATCTGAAGTGTTAATTAGGAGAAGTGATTAAGTGGTTTAAGTAAAAGATAAGAAAAGTATAAGCGGTTGAGAAATTGGATTGTACTGAGAGAAACAATTAAATAGTGAATTGTAACTGTACTGAATAAAGGGATTTGTATTGAAAAGAATAAGTTCTATTATTTGTACCCACACAAACATTTTACATTGGTGTCAGAAGTGGGATAGGACTTATTGTGTGTAAAAAAAAAAAAAGTGTTTTCTGACTATTTGAAAAAGCTAGAATGGGTCGAAAACTATTGCAGTTGACCCTCGTCCAACTCAAATCCGAGTTGAACAAGAGAAGCCTTCAGCGCCAGTGGAGGAAAAAGTGACCTGGTGCTCCGACTTCAGGATCAAAGCCTCCTGAAGTCGGAGTACCAGGTCACTACGAGGGACATGATCCTGATGCATATTCCTTTGATGTTGGCGAGGATGAACAGACAAGTACCGGCAATGACATGGCTGCGATGATGCAACTCCTCTTGTTAAAAATGGACGAACAGAAGAACAGTCTGGAAGAAAAAATGGACGAACAGAAGAACATTCTCCAGAACAGTCTGGAACAAAAAATGGACGAGCAGAAGAGCAGCATTGAACAAAAATTCAACGAACAAACCAACAATCTGCACGGTCTTCAGCAGAAAATGGATGAACAAAAGAATAATCTGGAAGAACAAAAGAACATTCTCCAGCAAAAATTCGAAGAAATTGATGACAAATTTGAAAGAATAGAGAAGAACGTTGATGACAAATTTGATAGAATAGAGAAGAACGTTGATGACAAATTTGATACAATAGAGAAGAATGTTGGCGAAAAATTCGAGGAAATGGACAGCAAAGTTCAGCAACTGGCAAAAGAGCTCGACACAGTGCGAAAACAGAAACTGCGAGAATGTTCTTTAAGCGGTCCAAGGAGAAAAGATTTGAAGCCTCCCTCATTCGATGGCCAGACCTCATGGTCTACTTATAAGAAGCAGTTTGAAATGGCTGCCTGTGCAAACGACTGGGACAATGAGGAAAAGTGCTTTGCGCTAACAATGGCCTTGCACGGTCCTGCAGCAGAATTGTTGCAAACAGTAGACATCGAAAAGCATAAAGATTATGTGACTTTAGTACAGGCTATCGAGAAACGGTTTGGGGATAGCCATATGCAGGAGGTCTACAAGGTCCAATTGCAAAGCCGAACGCAGCAACGAGGAGAAACACTTCAGCAGCTCCAAGCAGACGTGAGTAGACTGGCACATCTGTCATACCCCACCGCAGGCCAGGAAATTATCGACGAAATGACAAAAGATGCATTTATCAGGGGAATTGCAGATTCGAAGCTACAGGCAGCAGTAAGGATGGCCGGGAAAAGAACCCTTGCTGAAGCACTTGCCTTCGCTCTGGCGATGGAAGCAGCCAATCAGGCTTCCAGGGGAACACATTTCGTCAGGGAAGTAGCATCTGTCGAATGCTCCTGCACAAGAATTAGTGCCGAGGAACGAGATACTCGACGGGATAGACGAATAATGCGCTGCTGGAATTGCAATAAAATAGGACACTTTCAAAGGCAGTGTAAAGAACCGGTGCGACGAAAAGACTGCCCTCACTGTGGTGACAAGCAAATAGAGGAAGAAACCCGCAGAAACAGCTATCAAGAAGTCGGTCAAACTTCCCGAAGCTATCAGTCGGGAAATGCTTAAGCACCAACTTTGCGGGGCAGAAGTTGGTAGCAGGAGTCGACGGCCCCAGGACCATCATCCAAGTCTCGCTGGCAAAACGATGCAGCGAAAGCCTTCTAGTAGAAGTAGTCAGTGGAAAAGAAAAATGGATGGCAACAATAGACACCGGTGCCACGGCCTCAATCATCAGGAGGAATCTTGTGCAGAAGTCTTGGCTGCATAACACTAGCAGTTGCAGCTCGCGAACAGCTACAGGAGCAACGATTAAGGTATATGGTGAAGTCCGCATAAAAATCCAATTGGCCGGAATAACATTCACTCACGCGTTTCTGGTAGCTGACATATGTGACGAGTGCATCATTGGTACAGACTTCATGAGAGAACATGGACTTGTAGTCGACTTGGGGGCACAAACCCTGAAATACGGAAACATGGAGATACCAATGATATACGGAAACGCCAATACCTCAGTCTCAAATGTCGTCATCTGCAGCAATCAGAGTCTAGAGCCTTCGTCAGAAGCAATTTTGTGGGCAAAAGTGGAAGGTGGTCCTGGTAGCCACCGATTCTATTTGATGGAGCCAGAAAAGAAAAGAGACTTCATGGTGGGAAAGACCTTAGTGGAGCCAAAGAACAACATGGTCCCTGTAAGGATTCTAAATCCAAACACATTCAGTGTAAAGGTGAAAAAGGGGGAGATAGTGGGAAAATGCGTACCTGTTGAGGCTATATCGACCACAACGGATAAAAAGGGTGCAACACCGGTCACAACAGTTCAGAGCATAAAAATCAAGAACAAAATTCTCAGCCTCTGTAATCTGGACGAAGATCAGCGAATCCTGGCAGAAAAACTAATCGGTGAGTACGCTGATATATTTGCTACACAAGACGGAGAATATGGACGTACGCATATTGTTCAACACCACATTGACACCGGAGACGCTCGACCAATCCGTCAACCTGCAAGGCGTCTTCCATTGGCAAAGCAAACAGAAGTTGCCGAAATGATGTCGAAGATGAAAGCTGAGGGAGTGATTGAAGAATCGCAAAGTCCGTGGGCATCTCCAGTGGTCCTCGTGAAGAAGAAAGATGGCAGCACGAGATTTTGTGTAGACTACCGACGTCTCAATGATGTCACTAAAAAGGACAGCTACCCACTTCCGAGAATCGATGACACTTTGGATATGCTTTCTGGAGCGAAATGGTTTTCAACGCTTGACTTGAAGAGCGGTTACTGGCAGGTAGAGATAAATCGTGCTGATCGTGAGAAAACTGCCTTCACTACAGGAAGCGGTCTTTGGCAGTTTGCAGTGATGCCGTTTGGACTGTGCAACGCTCCGGCCACCTTCGAGCGACTAATGGAACGAACATTGCAAGGACTCACCTTGAAAACCTGCCTAGTATATTTGGACGACGTTATCGTCATAGGTAAGACGTACGAGGAGCACCGCGAAAATCTAAAAGAAGTGTTTGAGAGGCTACGAAGTGCTCATTTAAAGCTCAACCCAGAAAAGTGTGCCTTGTTTCGTCCGGAAGTAAAATATCTGGGTCACATTATATCAGCGGAAGGAGTAAGAACGGATCCTGACAAAATCGAAGCCGTGAAAAGTTGGCCTTCTCCAAAAGATAAACACCAACTGAGAAGCTTCTTGGGCCTCGCCACGTATTACAGAAGGTTCGTAAAGGATTTTGCTGGCATTGCAAAGAGCCTGCATCAACTTACAGAAAAAGGCCGACAGTTCAGGTGGTCTGGAGAATGCGAAAAAGCATTTCAAGAACTGAAGCGACAGCTGTGCAATGCCCCCATCTTGGGTTGCCCCACGCCCGGAAAAATGTTCATCGTGGACGCAGACGCTAGCAATGTTGGGGTCGGAGCTGTGATCTCCCAAGTTCATGACGGTCAAGAGAAAGTGGTCGCATATTACAGCAAAGTACTCTCCAGACCTGAACGGAACTACTGTGTAACCCGGCGCGAGCTTCTGGCTTTAATTCTGGCTACGAAGCATATCCATAAGTACCTCTACGGACAAAAGTTCATTCTCCGGACAGACCACGCAGCTCTGAAATGGCTACTCCAATTTAAGAACCCTGAAGGCCAAGTTGCAAGATGGATCGAGCAGTTGCAGGGCTACGACTTTGAAGTGCAACACCGCAAGGGAACACTCCACTCAAATGCTGATGCTCTCTCTCGTCGACCGTGCGGGGTAAAATGCGAACACTGCAACCGTAAAGAAGCGAAAGAACAGGCAACTATCCAAATGATCAGGACTGAGCCAATAGAGGGTTGGAGTATAGACGAAATCCGTTCCTCCCAACAGGTAGACAATGACATCGAACCAATATTGGCCTGGAAGGAACACGAGGAAAGACCAAGCTGGCAGCAGATATCAGATCGGAGCCAAACTCTGAAGGCATACTGGGCACAGTGGGACTCGCTTTTTGTGCAAGATGGATTGCTGAAGAGAAAATGGGAAAGTGCAGATGGGACAACATCTCGTATGCAGCTAATTGTGCCACGGTCCAGAGTCAACCAAGTGCTCCATGAAATACATGACGGAATCTCAGGAGGCCATTTGGGAATAAACAAGACGTTGGAAAAGGTAAGGGAACGTTTCTATTGGCAAAGCGCTAAACAAGATGTCGAGAATTGGTGCAAAAAGTGCATAAGATGTGCAGCTACCAAGGGTCCAAAAGTAAAGCCACATGGACAAATGCAACAATACAATGTCGGAGCACCTTTCGAACGAATAGCCACCGACATCGCTGGGCCGTTTCCCGAAACCTTTAATGGAAACCGATATACTCTGGTAGTCATGGATTACTTCAGTAAGTGGCCGGAAGTGTTTGCCATCCCAAATCAAGAGGCTAAGACCGTAGCCGAACAGATAGTCAACAACTGGGTGAGCAGATTTGGGGTCCCAATGGAGCTGCACTCTGATCAGGGGCGAAACTTTGAATCAAAAGTCTTCCAGGAAATATGCCAATATTTGGGATTAAGAAAGACAAGGACAACGCCACTACACCCTCAATCTGATGGAATGGTCGAGCGATTCAATCGGACCTTGAATGAGCATCTATCTAAAGTTGTCAGCAACTGCCAGCGGGATTGGGATCGACACATACCCCTCTTCTTAATGGCCTACCGAAACGCGGTCCATAGCTCAACAGGGCACACACCATCCGAGATCTTATTTGGTCAAACGATTCGGTTGCCAAGTGAAGCAAAATTCGGATCCCCACCGACGGAGCCCAAGGAGGTGAACGATTACGTGAATGACTTACGCAGCAGGATTCGTAAATTGCATGAAGACACCAGAGAAAAGATGAAGCTAGCAAGCAGCCGCATGAAAACTAGGTACGATATCAAGGCGAAATCTTCCGGTTTCAACGAAGGAGATCTGGTTTGGCTGTATAATCCTCAGCGTAAGAAAGGCAAATCACCAAAATTGCAACAGGACTGGGAAGGTCCATACAAGGTAATAACCCGCATTAATGACGTTGTCTACCGGATCCAGCGTGGGGATCGAGGAAAATTGAAAGTGGTCCATTTGGATAGAATGTGTCATTTCAACGGGATGCTGAATGACGAAGTTGTTCGGGACGAACAACTGTAGGGAGGGAGCAATGTGATAACCACTTAAATGTGAGCAGCGACATCTAGCAGAAAATGTCGAAGACCAGAAGATTTCGATACTGGAATAACAAAGTCTCGACTGGAGAGTGGAATCGAATTTTCTAGCAAATTGGAAATTGTATGGGACGCTGGATGGCGAGGATTGTTCTCGAAGTATGTCATTCGAGTATAAATACCAGCATCCCAAAGGTATGCAAATCAGTTATAAAGTGAAATCTGAAGTGTTAATTAGGAGAAGTGATTAAGTGGTTTAAGTAAAAGATAAGAAAAGTATAAGCGGTTGAGAAATTGGATTGTACTGAGAGAAACAATTAAATAGTGAATTGTAACTGTACTGAATAAAGGGATTTGTATTGAAAAGAATAAGTTCTATTATTTGTACCCACACAAACCACAATATTTTAAAAGGACTATTTCGCTTGGTGGAAGTGAAAGAATTCTGAAAGCTGGTTGCAATCACTCTCTTGTACATGATCTTGCTTCAATTACAACTTAAGAACCAAGCCAATTTGCACCAACTTTTCAGTTTCACCAACTGAAATATTCCCCTTGAAATAATATTGCTGTGACATTAATAGGATTCCATCTATGAAAATTTTAAGTTGCATTTCACTGCCTTTATAGACTTGTTTAACAATATATTAAATAAACACTTTACATTATTCACTACGAACTTAATATTGAATAAAGAAATAACAAGAAAAACAAATTTTTTCGCGTTTAATAAGTGCCTTGCTTACATTTTTTAAAGCACGATTCTATTTAAACTATCCCATCTAAACACTTCACAAGCACTTATTTCGAAACTCGCCTATATTTTCTCGACATTTTAACGCAACACGTATTTGAAAACAAAAATTTCTTTAACAGATTTATTAATCTTGTTCCGTACCGAATTTTAACTTCCCATACGAATTTGTTCCAGTCTAAGAATTGTTAGAAAATTACATTGGGGTTGAAATACAAAAAATATCCGCCAGAATTTTCGTTCCGGGTGTCAATAACGCACGACGAGTTCCAAACACAACACACACACAAATGCATGGCTTCCACCAACGCCACGGAAATTTCTAACAAAAAAAAAAACAACCAAACAAATGAAAACCCTACACTAAAAATAGTCATACTTATGAATTTCAATACTCACCTGAAATTTTTAACCACACAAACCCAACTGAATTCATAAAAACTCCGCGCTTATTTTAGGAGTTATAGCCATTTCTGTGTTCAAGTTTTGACCCTCTCAGACGCTTATTTTAGGAGTTATAGCCATTTTACAGTTGAAATTTGTGCCCCCTCAGGCTCTTTGTTTAGAAGTTACAGCCATTTTAGTGTTGAAGTAAATGGCTAAAAACTTCAACAGTAAAATGGCTGCACATTGATGACAAACTTCGTTTATTATCGTTCATTATTACGGCTTCAAAGCCAGAAGCTATTTTGGACAACAACTTGTTAGGTCCTAGGTTAGTGTTTTCCACGAAAACTTAGCCTCTACCACATAGTTCGAATTTGGATTTGTCTAGATTCTGGCTGAGTACAAGGAAAGTCGACCGTGTGCTCGAGTCCCTACTTGGTTTTGTTGCGCAGTCTCACAAGATTTTCCACTTTAACTTAGACAGAGGATGCAGAGGACAACGCAGTTTTAGGCGAAAAGTTGAAAGAAATTGTAAAACCAGAAAACAAGTGCAAAACTATCTAAAACAACACCAGAAGAGCCAAAATAGATTTAAGAACAAAAAAATGGAAGATAGCATCAAGAAGGAAGGAGAATGAATGCAAAGGAAATAGAATTAATATATTACTTCAGAAAAGCAAAAGTACAAACCTTACCTTTGACTGAAACAAAGAAAATGGGTAAAGGTGGCATATTAATTAATAATAACGATTAAATGATATATGGACGTTTAGCAGAAAACACAAATGTAAAGGCAGGAGTAGCAATATTAATTACAAATAATATAATCAATGTAGCCAAGGAATGGAATATAATAAGCAAAAGGTTATTAATGGTAGAGATAGGAAAAGGAGAGGAGGCGAAAACGATAGTGGTAGCTTAAGGACCGAACTAGGATGGCATGGAAATCGAAAAACAAACATTATTGGAAGATCTCCAAGGACAAATCTGCGATAAAAAAGAAAGGTAAACTCACAATTTCCGGGATGTACACAAAGTGGGAGTAGAAAACGATACGGAGCTTTGGGAAAGAGTAATAGGAAGATGTGGCAAACGTAGATTAACATCAAATGGTAAAACTCTTCTAGAATTCCGCATGGTTAATTACCTGTTAATTGCCAATACATTGCGTAAATATACAGGCATACTTACATATATGTACTCGTACATAAGTTCACCAGTGAGATTGAAAGTAGAAAAGAAAGGTCGATAAATGATTATACCCGTATATACTCGTATAATAGTTGAACAGAGTCGTAAAGCAGATCTAGTCGATACGAAGGTTAAAAGAGGATATGTTCATTTAACGAGAGAAACAAGAATGAGAGAAAGTAGAAAAGGTAAAAATTACTTGTTTTTTGTAAAGTGAATACATATGCAGGTACAGGTTCAGAAACGGGTGCATTAAAAATAGCAATTAATTATATCTAGGTTTGACTTGTTTCTATTTAACAACTCGTTAACATTCATTTTTAGTGTTACTCACGTTTTAAGCTAGTTTCGAAGGGTAATTATTATCCTTGCAAAGCGAGATTTCTGCTTTTATTCCACGACACAGCTTCTCATAATATCTTGTTATTCCTAAATTTTTGGGGTGAATAAGAAGTTTTGAGAAAACCCTGTTTTTGTGTCGAATTATTTTTAGAAGTTGTGTTGTCATCCATGGGTTTAAACATTTTAATTCTGGCTACAATACCTAATGTGAAATTGTAATCTGTTAAGTAAAAGGTCAAAAGCAACAGATGTATCTGAAGCACTGTACGCGTCATCCCAGAATTCAAAGTTTGAACCTGATCTAAGAGGTTAAAAGTAAATTTCTGCAGATATTTTGTATGCGATCTTCATTGTTCTAGATACTTTTGAATCGAGTTGGATACTTGCCAGACAATGGTCAGTTATGTAGTCTTATAATGCGTGGAATTATTATATTTCTAGGCATTCTAATAAATGTATGATCAGGACAAAAATACATTAACATTACAATTACAAGGATCTCAAAACTATTTACTTTAATTATTTTGGCGCCTTCTTTTTCTCTAGCAAGCACAGATGAATTCCTGATGCAGACGAATTAGCATTTGTTTTTCTGCAAGCAACTTAGCTGGTCCGTTATCACATACATTTCACACACATTCATGTAAAAGATTTCGAGAGGAAGATCTTGTTTCCTGTACTAGACCTCATCGCAACCCTTCAATGATCAAATATTACAAGACGGAGAAGCTTTACGATGAATCAAATTGCCTCAATGATGCAGCTATCCAAGAAATTGCTGTAGAATTTCAGCAACTACCATAACTAGGAACTACAGGAGCTACTGCAAGAACCTCTGGAAGCAAAACAGATATATTGGTGTGAGAGCAATCAACGCTCTATGGAATTTGGAATATGGAAAGACTAGGAAACAACACAAATATCAAAAACTAATAAGACAAATTCAATTATTCAATACTACGTATATTCAATAGATTAAGCAACCAGAAATATTGTGGAAACAATGTATCACTCGTCATTAGACATACGTCGGGCCCCTGAGCGTTTAGGCGACATTTTAATTTTAGTAATTCTAGTTCTAAGTTCAATTGTAAGTATTTCAGACTGTTAGAATAAACAAAAATTTTAATCTAAAAAAAGGAGTTAATCTACAATAATATAGTTGAAATTTACGCCTCAACTCAGCCAGGTGTATTTTTTTTATAAACCGATTGTCTACCAGGGAAAACTTTTCAAAGGTGGAAGTGATGTTTTGGCAGGGTGCATACCAGCGACCAAGTATGAGTGGATGAAACTGTATCCGATAACTGGACTATCAGCCCTATGTGCCCAATATCCCTGCGCAAAGTCGTTTACAGCCATCCTATCCAACATATTGTGTGAACGTTTCAAGCCCTTCTTCAACTCACTAATCGCTATTTATCAGAGTGGCTTCCGGTCCGATCAACGATTGATAAGATTTTAGTACTAAAGCAAATCCTGGAAAAGACCATCGAATTTCAAGTCTATACCCACCATGTCTTCATCGTTTAGCATTCTTGAGATCTACAAAGCGATGGCCAAATTCGGGATCTGGGCAAGACTGATTCAGCTGTGCCCCTTACCCTGGAAAACACGCTGCAATGTGCAATTTTGTATAGCAGGGTAAACGATTTGGCCTTGATGGCTTTGAACGAAACCTCACTGTTAATTCCATACGAAGAATTGAATCCCTGTTTCCCTGATTATACAATTTTGGGTGGCTTCGACATTCTGGACAGACGATCTGTTGAGATGTTCGCTGCGGAAAATAACTTGACCCAGCTGCGGAAAATAATAAGCCCACGCAAATACCAGACGTATTTGCCAACACCCTGGACTTTTTTTTAACTTCGCACTCTGATAAGTACACCGTTGATGTGCTCTCCCCTCCAGGCTCGTCGGACTATTGTATCACTCGAACACCCACCTCACAGTTAGAAAAAAGATTCATAAAAGAACCGTATGACAATACGAGAAAGCCAATTGGAGCAGACTTAACAGCTTCTTTAGGAATTTTAACTGGTCGTTATGTTTCCTCGATAACGACGTGGATGCCGCTGCTGATATGATCACAGACATTATTCTCTTTGGAAAGTGATCCTTTAAAGGCGTAGTAAGAGAATAGTAGAGAATTGTTTTTTCATTCCTTAAAGAGGAATACCGAAAAAAGTTCAAACCAGCCAAGAATGACTGCAACATTTTTCTCAAACATGCCAAATTCCAATACGACCAAAAACTGAGGCGAAAAATACTACAATGCCCCAAAGATAGTAAACATTTTTGGTCGTTCGTCAAAAATATTAGAAATTCTGCCTCATGCTCCATAACAACGCTCATTTACAATGACATTCCAGCTGTCAGTTCTTTGGACAATCTGCTAGCTGCACGGCCAGCTCAACACTCCCAGATTGTGCTTTGTCTCCGCCTACACTTGAGTGCGTCGAATCTTCAATGAGACGGATCCACTTTCGCACTCTTATAGTAGCAAGAGTACTTAAAGATCTTAACATACATAAAGCCACGGGTCCAGATGGTATATCTCTCATTCTCCTGAAGAGGTGTTCTTCCGCGCTGGCAAAACCGTTGCGTAAACTTTTTCGTGAATCCTACTCCTTGTCCCTAAAAAAGATGAATCTTCTTCTCTCAACCCCTCAGACCCGTTGCGCTTACGTCGTTTCTTTCCAAGGTTATGAAAACGCTGATAAACCGTCAGCACATAAAATATTTCGAAACTTTTCAGTGACCGGGAGTACGGTTTTCTTAGCAACATGTCCACTGGTGATTTGATATCATATCTTACCGAAAAGTGGCACCAAAGCGTACACCAATCTGACGAAAGCAAGACAGTTGCACTTGATATTTCTGAGGCATTCGTCAGAGTTTGGTAACAGGGTCTTTTGTCGAAAATGCGTTCATTTGGGATTGATGACTCTCTTCCTCAGTAGATTAGAAATTGCCTTTCAGAACTTTCAATTCAAGTAGTCTTGGATGTTTTTCATAAAACAAATGCTGGTGTGCCCCACGGCTCCGTTCTTTTCTTGTCTGCTACTTCTAATCCAATATATTCCTTCGCTGGCGAAAGTACTTCCTGCTTTTCTTATTTGTTCCCGGATTCACGTCCATGCTCTTCGACTGCCGAATGAGAACGGCCGCGTATGTTAAGTTCATTATATTCCGATATTAACAGCTTAACTAATTGAGGAACTATCCACAGAGGGAAATTTAATACTTCCAAAACCGTGTGATAAAACTCATAGGTGATGCTAATATCACTCAGATAATGGAAACCCTCGAGCACCGACGTAATGCCTCACTCCATTTTATCGCTATTTCTACCACCGGTGCTCCATAGAAATCGCTAATAGCATTCCACCCTTTCAAACATTTAACCGTAGCACCCCTCTCGCCCTCGTAATTCACTCCTAAGCCGTATAACTAGCTTATTGAATGCCCTGCTCTTTATTCCCTGGTCATTATGAACTGCAAACATTTAAAACCAATATTATTCGGTTCCTCCCTTTCTTTCCTACCTGATTTTCCTTCGCCTGTGCTGTATGCAGCATTTTAAGGGTATATAAATACTCGTATAAAAAAATAGTAACTTCGAGGTTCCTAAGGAGTTTACCTACCTTGGAGGAAACATCAACTCTTACACTAGGAAAACTAAGCTACAATAATTTGATTTGGCGCAATAAATAATTTAAAAATTCATAATTCGGAAGACAAAATACCTACTCTACAAAACGTTAATCTTGCCAGTTCGGCTATATGGAGCCGTGAGCAGAACGATGGGCTTCCTGCCAAAGTTAAATACTTTCGAGGGAAAATTTCTTTGTCGAATATTATATTATTTCGTATGTGAGGATGGCAAAGAGAGGAGAAAATACAACCGCGATGTCTATGAGTCGTTTGAAGAAGATGTAGTCCTGAGAGCCAAAACACGACTACACTCTCCAGATCACATCGGCCGAATGTACGGCTGAATGTCAGTGAAACTCGACTCGCTGTACTGCTTCTGTACTTGGTGGTGCTACTATATGACTTTTTGAAAAGTTTTGGGAGACTCATTCAGAAAAGGTTCTGGCAGTTTCCTACGCTTACACTAGCTAGCAGTCCGAGTTGATGTTGGGGACTCGACACATGCGGACTACTACTACTACAACTCGGACATTCAGAATACTGTAGAGAGTAGATGTTTCTTGAATCCTTCGCAATGAGAAATATTCCTTTTGAAGGTTTTTTGATCAGGTGACTGTTGGGTCTCTTTGTGAACGTTGAAGTGTAGGAAACGCGTGCTAGTTATGATGACAGATTTCTCCACAAAGAAGTCGATTGGCATGTGTTTGTGTAAGAGCTGGCTATGTGCTGTCCAAAATTTAAAGTAAAGGAACGTTGCTTTTATGCACAAAACTATTGATTTGCAATGCACATGCCGTCAAGAGATGCGTCGTCCTAATCTCTCTCAATGTCGATGAAAATGTGAAACATGTATTCTTTCTTTTTTTTTTTTTTAGGCCCAGTTCGATAGGATTCTCCCCGTTAGTAAGCAGATTGCATCCTAGACTGAGGATACATTCGAAAAACAGATTCGCTCTTCAAAATGGAGGAAGTCGGACTTAAAAATCTGAAGCTCTTGGCGAGCGCGTAGTCCTCTTTTCCGATTTTCGGTATAAAGGTTACTTTCACTATTCGAGAAAGGTTTCGGTATATGTGCTAGTGACAGTGAACAGAATTTTTAACTGTCTGTACTGCTCTTTCAGCTAACCCATTTGACTGAGGGTTGTACGCAGTACTTTTAAGACATTTTATATTATTAGACTCACAAAAGTTCAGGAACGCTTCAGAAGTATTATCTGACACTAAAGTTTTTGGTAGCCCATAATACGAAAATATAGTCCTCAACGTGTTTATTAGATAAATAGCCGACGTGTTCCTCATTATTTTAACATAGATTCATTTGCCACAGTTATCCACTAAAATTAGGAAATGATTTTCTTTAAAGAAGGAAAAATCTAAATGGATCATTTCAAAAAAGAATTTCGATTCCGGCCAGGACCTTTTATAAGTCGAACATGGTTTGTTGTTGGAAAAAAATCACACCCCACATCTATTAACGTAATCTTATAATGTCGTTTTCAATGCCATCCCACTATGCCGATGTGAGAATCATGCAAAAGTTCTAAAACTCTAAAACCTAAAACGGAAGGAATAATGAGTCTATTTGCATAATAAAGGCATCCGTTCTCAAAATTTATTTCATTACGCCTACAAAAATAGGACTTTAAATGCATAGGAGCCCACACAATTTTACTTGATTGTTTAACTTCCTGGAGCGTTGTGCCCTTTACTGTTTCCTGCTCAACAATTTCCATGTTTATATGATCCCTCACAAATGGCTGCAATCTATTTACTGTTATATTCTCTAACCCCGTAGGACTAGGATAGCGTCCGTATTTGTCATCAATACCCCTTACGATATTTTAAGGTATATTGATACATACTTAGGAATGTAGCCCATCTTTATATTCTAGTCGCTGTAACTGGGGAAAGGACTTCGTGGGACTAAACATTTTCTTCAATGGCTCAGCATCCGAATAAATCGTAAGCTTTTTCCCATATATGTATTTGTGAAACTTTTTGACACTGAACACAATTGATAAAACTTCTCTTTGAAGCTGTGCATAATTTTGTTCCTCAGCACTTAGGGTGCTCGATACAAACATGACCGGACGGTCAACCCCATCTATCACATGCGATAGTATACCTCCCACACCGTATTTTCTGGCATCACAGTGAAGGACAATCTCTTTATTTGGATCGTAGTGAAGAAATAAATTATTTTCTAATAAAACTTCCTTACTACGCTTAAAAGCAATATCACAAATCTGACATTTTTCTTCGTAAGGTCAGTTCCGACGATAAATTAGGAATGAATTTGGAATAGTAATTAATAAGCCCCAAGTATGCTCTTAACTGCTTCAAATCTAAAGGAGTAGGAGCATTCTTGATAGCGTCTACCTTTTCAGGATTGGGGTTAATACCCTCTTTGCAAATTACGTGAACCAAATACTGGATTTCCTCTTTAAGGAACTGACATTTTTTAAAAATTGACTGTAACATTATATTTAGCTAGTCGTTCCAAAAACATTTCTAAAATTTCTAGACACTCCTTTAAATCCCTACCACCTATCAGAATACCATCAATAAACACTTTGGTTTCCGAATCCCTCTTAAAATTTCATCCATAGTGGCTGGAAAAATGGCTGGTGAGGACTTTACACCAAAAATTAGTCTCCGGTGCCTAAATAATCCTTTGTGAGTATTTATAGTCAAGTTATAGTGTAGTTCTTGACAATCTTTTTCTACTTCTAGCTGCTGAAAATCCCCTGCAAATCAAGCACACAAAAACATCCGCAACCAGATGGATCAGCAAAAATATCCTCAGGTTTGTTCAATGGATAGTGATCGTCTTTCACATACCAGTTGATCGACACCTTACAGTCGGCGCAGATTCGTACACCCAGCGTCTGGTTTTCTAACTACCACAATCGTTTAGACCCACTTGCTGTGACGTGCGGGATAAATAATTAATTCGGCGACCAACCTATCTAATTCCTTTTCTACAACCAGAGGGAATACCATAGGGCTTACAAAAAATCGGAGTACTATTTTCCTCACAGACAATACGAGCCTTAATCTTTTGAATCGGTGTTTTTTTTTTGTTAAACACGTCTTTATATTCATCTAGTAATGATGTACAAGGGTTTTCTTGCTTCAAGCTTCCTTCAATACTATTCACAAAATGATTTCTCCACCCAACGAAGAGATTGTCTAGCCACGAGCGCCCTTAATTAGGAGTAAAATATTTCTTGATTTCTAAAATTGTCAAGTTCTGCTTAACATCCGTATCATTCTTCGCGGTTCTTCATAAAATCGATATGTACCCAATAATATCTATCTGCCACCCGGAAATCAAATGTAATGACTGTTCTAGTTTTATTATCTCGCGACCGACTTGTTATATGTATCTTTATGGATCACCGACGTACATGCTCCCGTGTCAACCTCAAAACTTAGCAGTTTTCCATCATAAAATAAATCTATATGCAAAGGGATATTTCCCAACTTGAAAGAACTAACCTCTTTCACGTACATTCCATAATTCCTATTATCATTTCCAACCTTAAGATTATTTATAAAGGGGTTTCCAATAGGGACTTGAGAACTTTGAATTTAATTTGTGAATGCACTCTTTCACTAATCATCAAACTGTCACTATCAATTTATTCAGTAAGCTCAACATTTTCATCATGGTAGAGTACACGAACGAGCAACGTCTGCAATTTACAAAAATTTTCTACCGAAATTCGGAGTCGGTGACTGCAACTTTAAGAGCGTTCACTCCAATTTTTGGTCGTAATTCTCGCAAAAATGTGAGTCTACATATTCGTTGTGTGATGTTGCTGTGTCAGTGAGACAACGGGTTGGTCGAAGTGTCGAAAATATCGCTGCCGTTCAAGCGTCCGTAGCAAACGATCTAAATCAGACAATTCCACGGCGTTCTCAAGAATTGGGCATCGCTCAGACCACATTATGACGTATTTTGCATAAGAATCCTGGTTTACACCCATACAAGATCATGCTGACTCAAGAATTGAAGCCGATGGACCATTTGAAGCGACGTACGTTCTCCGATTGGGTTCTGGAGAAGATGCGCCGAGATGATGAATTTCATCGCAAAATCATCTTCAGTGACGAAGCTCATTTTTGTCTCAATGGGTTCGTCAATATGCAAAATATGCGTTATTGGTCGGGTGAAAATCCACATGTGCTTCATGAATCACCACTTCATCCACAAAAAATAACTGTTTAGTGCGGTTTGCATGCCGGCGGCGTTATTGGGCCATATTTTTTCATCGACGATAACGATCGTCACGTTACTATGAATGGTCAGCGTTATCGCGCCATGATTACCGATTATTTTTGGCCCGAATTGGAAGATATGGACTTGGACGACATGTGGTTTCAACAGGATGGTGCCACAAGCCACACAGCACACGCTATAATTGATTTATTGAAGAGTAAGTATGGTGAGCGTGTTATCTCAAGACATGGGCTAGTGGATTGGCCGCCTCGTTCGTGCGATTTAACGCCGCTTGACTATTTTTTGTGGGTCTACGTTAAATCATTGGTTTATGCCAACACGCCGACGACGTTGGAAGAGCTCAGAGCCAACATTGAATGCAAAATAGCGGCCGTTTCGGCCGAAATGTGTTTCCGAGTCGTTGAAAATTTGGTCCAACGAATCGACCGCTGCAAACGTGCCCGCGGTGGCCATATGAACGAAGTCGAGTTCCATTCATAAATGTTTTGATTGTACTTCAAGCCGATAAAAAAGTTTTTGAAATATCTCAAATGGTTTGCGTTTTATTTAAAAAAAAAGTTGTCAAGTCTTTATTGGAAAACCCTATATAATTAACTAATTAACTTCATCGGTGTTATCCACACTTTCTGAATCATAATTTTCGTCTACATATATTCGTGTTAGTAGGTCTATTACTTTTACCAAATTTTGAAGTTTTCCTTTTAAAAAAATCTTTTCTAATAAAACAATCTCTAGCGAAATGTCCAAATTTTTGACAACAAGAACGTTGAATCCTCATTTTTCTACCGTAATTGTTATAATTACTGTGTTGATTGCTGTTACGCTGTAGCTGCTGTTGCTATTGACGCTCTGCTCTGCTACTCTGAGATGTCGCTTCCTTGCGGTCGATGTAAGCTCTTTGTGAGTGGAATATACTATTTTACCATCTGACTAGCGGTTGTCGTCGTCCCCATGACATTCAGCTCTTGCTGAATCATCTCCATGTTAAGTGCCGTTTCACAACTCTCTTCAAATGATTTGGGTTTTGCATCGATTAGTTTTGACTGTATTTTTTTGTTGTGAATTCCCATTATTAAACGATCTTTTAGCGATTCGTCAAAAAATTTCCATATCCACATGAATCAGCTAATGACTTCAACACTACTATGTAATCTGGAATGGTTTCGTCATTATCTTGATTTCGATACAGAAATTTGAATCTCTCAGTGGTAATATTCCTTTTCGGGAGAAAGTGAGCTGTAAGCAAGTCCTCTGGCTTCCTTGGCGCCACCAACGTCTTTGCCACTTTGTAAAGGTCTGCGCCTCCAACCCCAATTATAAAAGAAATTTTGCTTGCACTGTCTTCTATTTTATTTAATTTCAGCAAATGTTCAATATGTGACTGGAAATCATCTCCCATGCTGTAGTATTCTATTCTTCCAATAAAGTTTGTCATATTTGTGTCAATATTGATCTTTTCTCGTGATATTTCCGTTTTTTTATTCAAAACACCCACTAGTTCCATCTCTTCTTTTACTTTCAGTTTTGTATCACTTTCTGCCATCAATTTTCCCGCTTTTTTTTACCTTTTTTCCTCGTCGTTTAGTTGTAGTAAAAAAGAGAGAGAGAGTGTGAGGAAAATAGAGGGTAGAATGAATATACCTAATACATATCACCATAGAGTAGAGGATACTAGCTATGTCGTGTATCTTGCAACTTCTTTAATAAGACCCGGTTGTGAGTTGGTTCGGATGAGGCTACCTGGGAAGTTAACTTCAAACGTGAGGCAAAAGTCTCTGCTCTCGGCTCATTGCAGGTGTCATCAGATCTTGTAAAGGTTTAATCTTTTTGAGTATTTTGTCAAGCCTGCTGGTCTCACTAACAGTTTCGATCTTTTAGCAAAAGTCTTGATAGGAGGCACTTTTAGAAATCCGAATTATATTCTTTTCGAATCGATCTGTAAAGAGTCCAGTCTTCCTCCAAATTAGTCTTAAGTGACTTGCTTGGAACTGTTCTGGTTTCTTTACGTAGTTTTTGCAGATCCGCAGGACTATTTTCTAGCTGGACATGTCAGTTCAAAACATTTAGTGAGGGTACCGTTCAGATCCGGAACGACTTCCTTTAGCTTTTGTTTTGCCCATAGTGTTCAGATGGTTTTCCACGGATTCCGACTCTACAACAAGGTCGAGACCTCTGAATTCAATTCTGAATTCAATGTACCTATAGTCTAACAAGTAGATCTCCGATAGTATTTTTCAGCCGTTAATCTTCTTAGCGTATCTGTTGGATATCGTTAAGTAAGTAAATTGATGTCTTTCTTTCCTAACAAATGTTGGCTGAAATCCAACACTGTTGATAACGCCTTAAACGTCTTAAATCCAACGACAGAAACCTATCCATTTCAGTGTGGTTTTAGATCTGGTAAATCCACAAGCTTAGAAATCTGATCCGAAAATACCAAATCGATACCCACCAACCCTTCATCGATATTGAGGTTGCGCATGAAACTGTCTATAGAGATGAACTAAACAGAGCCATGTCTGGTCTTGGCATCCCTCCGAAACTCGTTCGGAAAGTCGAAAAAACATCACTGAAAAACAGCTCTTCCCTTTGCAAACCTTTGCTTGTATGAAATAAGAAAATAATTGAGCAGCAATGCCATATCTCGAACAACGAAGAAGACACTTTACAAGAACCTCGCCATCCATGTCCTTTTGTATGGCGCAGAGACATGGACAGTATCAAGATTATGTGAAAGCTCTCTTAGTTGCTTAGAGCGAAACTTTCTTCGTGTGATATTTGGCCTAGTATGCCGTGACAGATGTGAAGGAAAATGTATTACGATGTATATCGCCCATACAACGACGTGGCTTCGCTTATAGCGATGGAGATGGATATGTCATATAGTGCACATGGACACCAATGCTCCAGCCTGCAGGATCTTCGATTTCACTTCAGTGGGACAACGCAGTATAAAAAGACTGTACTTAAGGTGGCGCATGCAGTTGGAAGGTGAATTCAACCAGATGTGTGTAACTGGAGGCAGCTAGAAATCAAGAAATCAAGCTGGCTGGAGAGGCAGGTAAATTTAACCCCAGTACAACCCCGCTCTGTAAGATTTATCAAAAGTACAGGTTATATAATGGCAGTCAATGCAACCCTTCGAATGATCAGCATATCGTCCTCGACGACTTGGAAAAGCTTGGAAAGAGTTCGAAGAAAAGGCCGACTGAAAAAAAATTATTTCAGTCGGATGCATAAACGTCGACAAACTCTTGGCCTCACTAAAGATATAATGCAAAATAGAGGGGTATTTCTACGTCCCATGCAGGGAGAAGTATGTATATAGCATTAGATGTTTATATACCCACCATCATCTCGAGAATCAAAGATGCGTTGTTTGAAATAAACTTTCTGATTTTGAAATCACACTCAAAACATAATCAAAACAAAACAAAACACCTCACAGAAAGCTCTTCCTTAACAGGACTTTAACATCTTCTATCACATACTTCTGTGCACCATGCACCCCTCATTTCACTCCTTTATTCCTTCACTATGGGGAACTGGGAACAGTTTTCATCCCCTCGTATATGTAATCCAAACGAAAGCTCAAACTTTCGGAAAGAAGTACACGTATTTCAAGCTCTCCGACAGGATTCATCTGTCGGACTTTTGAATTTTTGCAACAGTTCTTTCGCAATAGCTCTCGCATAAAGTTCGTTCGGTTTACCATTTCAAAAATACAACACACGGAGTGAAGCTTCCATAAAAAAAAGTAAAAACATCCGTAACATTGAAACCCTAAAGTTCTACCTTCAAAGGAAAGGATACGAGCAAAAGGAATAGAACAAAAAAAAAACGAAAATCGCTTTCAAATAAAAATTGAATTTCGAGTGCTGGGAAGTGTGTTTTCGCCCGTTGTACGTTTTTTAATAGTGCGGCTAAATGGATATGTGTCGAAAGTGTTTAAGTGGCGGCAAATAAAAATTGCTAAAATTCAAAAATATGTTGACACTGCCTAGATGCTTTGGATAATATCTGCTGGATGCCAGTGAAATACTTGACCGGAGTGTGTGTTTCAAATGGATTCACCTCATTGCTGTTTATTCTTACTGCGTTCGATGTTGTCGGTGAGTACTTGTGATGAGATTTTCATAATTTAACTTAACCATGACCATCAATCGGCCTTCAAAGGGGATGTTCAGGGTAGTTTTTATTAAACTGTACTGTTCTGGGTCAATGGCCTGCTGGCAACATCCAAGTACACAACTCAAAAGTGTTGTCTTAAAGGAATTGTTGGCAGAGATGATTATCTGATTCGTGTGAATTTCATTTTGAGATAAATTGTTATGGGGCAAGTTGTGTGTGAGTTGTGGCTTCGAAGGAACAAAAGGTGGGCAAGCTTATCCAAGCAAGGGATTGCTATTTTCAAGTTGACGGATTTTTAATGAGATTCCGGAACGGGTTTTTGAGATTTTGTTTTTAATTTTAATTGATTATGTCACCAAGAGACCAGTTATGGTCGGACTTTGCCATGTTCTGTTGCCTTTGAGGATTGAAAAGTTTAGAAATTTTGGGTGGAGCGTTGGTATTGATTCCATATTGGTTATTTCATAAGTCATAACTGACTCTATGTGATTCAGGCGCCTCAATATAGTTCGTTTTCCCTTTTGTTAAGTTCAAGGACACCCAAAAGAAATCAGACGAAAAGTTTGATTTTTTCCAATTTGTTTACGGAGACTTTCGGTCATTTCTTGTTAGCTAAGTCCAATAACAGATTGGAGTTAGGAGTAATCGTTTGAAGGACTGAATTAGTCCTTTTGTGGAAGAATTTGATTCAGCATCATTGTCAAGCCGAATCACATGCGCAGATTAACTAACTTTTTTAGAAGATCTACGTTCTTAAGTACGGTGGGGATGCTTGACTTTATGTAGAGCTATGGATGGGGTGGGAGTACCCTAGTAGTTTCTGCCTTGATTAAAGGGTTTTCGTCTCATTTACATTCTTTTATTTATTTAACAATTTATCCAAATTACTATCCCCTACAAATTTCTAAGGCAGTCTCTGGTTTGATTTTCATTACGAGTCTGAAAGGAATATGTGCACATCATTGAATTTTTCCATCTCACATATAAACTTATGCGCTGACACCAACATTTGAGTAATCGGACCCCGGCTAACCCCGCTTAATAATAAGTAATAAAAGATTTTGAAACTTAAGGGGAGAAACGCCTGTGATCGTGAGCTTGAGAACCAATTCTGGTCGGAAAGAGAATGCACCACCAGGAAATGTATCCTGCAATAATGCTTTTGTTTCACGGGATGTGTGGCAAGTGGTACCGTTCTGTTGGAACCACATCCACTTAAGGACAAGCAACTATTGTAGATTATATTTCTCCGAAATTTTTTGCAATTGAAGATATAAATCTCTGAATGGCGCTTCCCAAGATATTCAATTCTTGACAATGACGCCGAATGGATGTTATCAAACTCTCGGCCACATTCCGGCCAAACGTGGATGGACACTTGTCGACAGCTTAATATTGGCAATCAATCCTGTCGACTAGTAGGTGATAGTCAAAAATAAGTTGGATGGTGTGGATTTCGTGTAGCATGCAATACGAAACATGGATTCATGATATCCATATTTCATTCGGTAAGGATTAATATACAGGAAAAGAGTAGATCTAAGATTATGTGGCGAGATAAGCGGTAATGAAGCGGGAGAGTCAACAATGCTGATGAACAAGAAGTATATCACGTTAAAGGGGGTTGTTATTCTTTCATGGTTAGGCGAACGAGGTAGGATTGTAGGTTGAAGCTGTAGATAAAGATTCGCAGTGCAGCTTCTACACGCTATATATGGGTGGTGTAATAGAGTGACTATGCCTGACTGATGTATTTAAAAAGATCTCGGACCAAGGTTATATAAAGTGATTTAGTTAAACGATTCAGAAACCGAGAAAGGATTTGACTTTTCATATGATGTAATTTAGTTAGGCACGGAACTTCAGTTCGTTGTCACAGATAAAACATAAATCACGCATTTTTGTCACTATGGGAACAGGCTCGCTATGAATAAAGTAAGTCTGAGGTAAAACTTAAAGACGTTTTTGAGTGTGTGACGATATACAAGGTGGCGCAGAATTAATCATATAATTTTGTTTTTGAATTACTTTTTTACTAAATAAAAAAAAAAATATTTTGAGTAATGGAAATCTTTATTTGGACCTTTACAATTGTTTCTGTTAAGTGGAAAAATGATATCCGCCAAGTGACTGCCGCCAATGTTGATACACATTTGTGTCCTTTTTATCGCATTTTCCATGAGTTTCCGCCGGTGATATCTGTTCGCATTGCTGTCGAATATTCTCGATTGCCTGAGGCTTGTTGGCATAAACCCGTGACTTCAAGTAGCCCCAAAGAAAGAAGTCTGGGATGATTAAATCGGGCGATTTTGCTGGCCATACCAAACCGAGTAACGGGAGATTACGTGACCAGAAACGCTTCCTTCACAATATCCATTGTGGTTCGTGCTGTGTGTGCCATTGCACCGTCTTGTTGAAACCACATGTTCACCAAGCCTCGCTCATCTAATTCCTTCAGTAAGAAGTAGTTTATCACGGCCCTGTAGCGTTCGGTAGTAATAGCGACCGTATTCACAATTGCGTCCTCCAAAAAATATGGCCCAATCACTCCTCCCACGTGAACGCCGCCGCACCAAACAGTGGCTTTGAGTGGATGTAATGACTCTTCGTGCATTACCCGCGGATTTTCAGTGCCCCAGAAATGAAAATTTTGCTTATTGACGTAACAGCTTAGAACAGCCTCGTCACTCATGATGATTTTCGGCACAAAATCGTCTTCTATGTTGTTGAGATTGAGTATGGCTTTACAGTAATTCACACGCGACTGACGGTCAGGAGGCCTTAACTGATGCACTCTTTGCACTTTGTACGGGAACTGTGTAAGTCTTTCACTAAAATTCGCTGTAGTGACATCGGCAGCCACAGCCGCGATATTCTCGGCCGAACCACCAGTCTGGTGGCGACCACGTCCTTTTTTCGTTTTTTTTTTTATAATTTACACGCGCCTAAGGGGTTATGATACCCTTTTACTGTTGCCCTGGCGCGGGCGGAAATATAGAAGGAGAAGAAAGGAAAACATTATTGTGATGTAGTGGTTTGAAACTCAGGTATATTTGGTTTCGATATTAGCTCTCCGCGGGTGGGACTCCGAATAGGGCGGAGATTTTTTTTTCTTCACTCGGAATATCAGTGTTATGCCTTCACACGTAGATTTTTCTGACGTACGACAACATTTGCAAAAATTTTAACATCTTCCGACAGAGTGATTAATTTGCGCCGCCTTGTATTTGGCATATATTGCATTTCCGGTAGAGATTGGGAAACCTTTTATGGTATTTAGGCCGCGGAAAACAAGTCATAATGAAACGAAATGTGACGCATACACAAATAAAATGAATCAATATTGATACGGTAAACACCGCTGATTGCTCATTTATTTAAGTGGCCCCACAGTCAGGGGTGAACCTGGGCCTCAACCAACAATTCTTCTAGTGCCGCAATTAGTACGGCCGAAACCGGTGGTGCAACCAACAAAATCTGGTGTTCCATTGGGCGGAAATCGGATAAAGCGGTAAAATCGACGTTCAAAAACAAAACCAGCGATGGTGTCCAGATAAAAACGGGACTACAACCAATAGAGATCGTAGTTCTGTTCGACGAAAATTCGCTCATGCAGTAAAATCCAGCTTAGAAATAGCTCTGGTGGTGGCTTTCTCCAGGCACAATGTCTGGGTAAAACCAGCAAAAATTCACACTCCCACATTAAGAACGATTTGAAAAACGAAAACGTGTTTTTTGTGCCGAGTTCACTGTTACCATCTAAACTTAAGCAATTCTGCACCTAGGACTTAGTTGCGGCAAACATAAGCTGCTACCGCAACCAGCAAAGGAGGTTGTCGAACTCAATGAATCATGGACTTCAGAGTATTGTCTGACCTTTGTTTCGAACGTAAGATATGAAGCAATCGAGTTTACTCTATCCAAAGCGTACACCAAAGAAATTTCCAGTGGAAAAATACTGTCGGAGGCTTCGCAATAGTTCTTGTATCTTGCACTGAGTGTCTCTCTACTGCATACGCTAGAGATATATTTTGTGTTAAACTCCTCAAAACTCAGATTATTCTCTGAAATATTGTAGATGGACGAAGTTGAAACGAATCGGCCCAATTTTTAATTTTAAAGTTTGCAAAGGTCTGTCTGGGCTGTAAAGGTCATTTTTTTTAGAATGTTTTGACATGCTTTGATGAATACTGAGTCCCAAATTTTATTTCCACTATATTCACATATATGGATACGGTCATGGTTAATTTTTGAGGTATTACTTGGAGCAACAACTTTTACATAACCAAAATCAGATAGTTCTTACTCCAATTTAGAACGTAAAGGTGAACCTTCTCATCCTTCGTATTTTCTTGTTCTTTAACTAGTCTTTAAGAAAACGAACTCAACTGCACTCTAATTTACTTCAAATGACGTAAAGCTCCAGCAAATGAGTTCTCCCTTTAATCTGTTTCAGAAATGAAAAATAAAATTAATTGTTCGCACTTCTTAATCCCTGCTTCTGCTAATCAAAAACATTTCTCTTTTAAATATATTAGAAGAGTGTCCGACATGATTTGTATATATTTTTTTCGTAGTTATGAGTATGCACACACATCATATGTATCAATAGTGTTAGGACAGAGCTGATTGAGTTTCTTGGGTCTCTGCTGGATATGGCTCACTCCAAGAACCCCAATTATGTTGCTCAGAAACCCATTGTGATAAAAGTGACTGTCATCACTAAAAACGATTTTTCTGTATATAGCACCTCTCTAATAAGAGTCGGCACAAGACCAAGCTTGTGGCTTGAGTTCCTGCAGCAACTCGGGCTTAGACAAAAGCCAAACTGTTGCGAACGACGCCAAACTACACTTTCACTCACCGCGGTTACCTTCGTTAGTCCTTACTTATGTACTTACTTAGATAGCTGGGTGGTTTGATTTGATATGATTTCAGGCCCAGGTCAACTCGGACGGATTCATTGTAACTTATTACAAGCACAATATAAGCTAGACTTACAACTAACGAAATCAACTTAAAGCAATATTTAAAGCTAAATCGTGGGAGATTGGGTCGAGAGGCAAGCGTAGAGTAAAGGAAGTTCCTTAGGGAAATTTTGCTGAGGTGGAAATCAAAAAGGGTCTGAACGATATTAATTTCCCGTAGCATCCTAAATATTGGTTCTAGGTATCCATAATTTTTTCGGTGAAGATTGAGTCAATGGAGTGGTAAAGTGAGACTAGGGATAAAACTACCATGAGCCTCTACTTTTTGAAAAGTTCTTCTTATAGATATTTATTGTAGTTTAAGTTTGTAATAGAGGGAATTCACGCACTTTTGTGGTGAAAATTAGGCAGGAGGTGCTAGAGATCACCCTTGCTTCAAACACCGAAAGGTTTGAAATAAGGGAATGGAGAGTAGTCGACGAAGCGTCGATGTCGTATCACCGATGGATAAGCTTCAAGGTGAATTTTCAGAACTACATACTGTAGTTTTCAAATGAAATTATGAAAAGACTGACCCCAACACGAGGTGGTGGGCAAAATAGAAAGGACTCTACACTTCGGTGAGTTTACGATGGCGGCATTCCTCGGTACTGAAAGAGCCTTCAATAACATGGAGCGTAGAGCCATTAAAAACTCTTTAGTAGACGCTGATATTGAACAGGGCTTTACAAATTGGGTTTGCAACATGCAACAAAGCTTAATTAGAATGTCTGTAACCAGGGGAACCCCTCAAGCGGAAGTCATATCATTATTCCTCGGGGTGCTCGTTATCACATCCACGGTGCCACGGCATACTCAGATGATGTGGTCATAATAGTGCAGGGAAAGTACTTAAATATTTTGAGCGAGATCATGGAGATTGCCCTGAAGACGATCAGCACTTCGGCAAAACGCTGTGGTCTCAATGCCAACCTTCCAAAGCGGAGCTGGATATTTTTAACAGAAAGTACAACTCAACGGAGTGGAATTGTCCCTCTCAGACAGCGCGAAGTATTTGGGTGTAATTCTGGACAAAAAACTAAAAACACCCATATGTAAGTATGGGTGGTAAGACCCATACTTACATATGGCGCATTGGGCACCTTTCTGCACCTAACACCGCTTGATTTACAGATCAACGAATTTGATGGCAACAGTGCGATATGACCCACTAATATGGGTCACTTCAGGAGTAGTAGTTTTGGACATGACACTGTCTTAGCGAAGCTACCACCAGGCAATCTAATTCTAACGGATGAAATTTCTTCCTTGGTTGACTTCAGCATTCCGTAAGATATAATATATCCGGAGGATTGGTAAAAAAATGTAATAATCAGATCAAATGAAATTGCAATTTTCACAGATGGTTCGAAAACAGAGGAAGGAACAGGTAGCCTATAAGACTACCGGACGCAAACAGAGTCTTCCATTCAGAGATTCTGGCTGTCTTCAGGGCGGCTCAGGTATATAATACCAAGACAATGGAATCGACTAACATTAATTCTGACCAGTGCTCAAGGCACTTTGCAGTCAGAACCGGGTGAGACTGTGCTAGGTACCCGGACACTGCGGTATTGAAAGAAATGAAGAAGTGGATGAGCTTGCAAGAAAATGAAAACGTCAAACCATCCCTTTTCATAGTAGGGTGGAAAATCAAAAAGACTGCCAACCTAAGGGGGTCAAATCTTGAAGGACACAGGGTATCCAAGGCTCTCTGGCCACTTTTTGATGGCAGAATATCTAGGGAGCTAATGCAATTAAACAGGGATAAGCTTAGGACAGTAATAGGAATTCAGACAGGACAGTGTCTCCTGCGGAAACACGCAAAGATACTCAAATTGTCAGATACGGATATTTGCAGATTCTGCGGTGGTCAGCAAGCTGTTGAAGAAATTAGGGAAATACTTTTTCGAAAACCTAGAGGAAATAGACGGCACGAACTTCAAAGGCTTTCTTGACTTTTGCAAGGAAATGGGATGTTTCACCAGAGAGATTGCTTAGATTTTTGTTCTTTGAATATAAATGCGACTGGTTCTACAGGGATCGCGATGGACACGTTTTGGTACCTAGTGTTTCTGTGATGGCATATCCATCACAGCCCTTTTTTAACCTAACCTAACCTAAGTGTAAGTTACTTTCGGTTTTATATAGTATAAGTATGCCAACACCAAGAATGTATGTCGGGAGCAAGCATATACCGAATTGAAAATACATATATGTCGATTAATATCTGAGACCATTGACTGTAACGGTGTCTCCTTCCTAATTTCGAAAGAAATATTTTGTTTTTTTTCTGCCAATACTGTCGTTATCGTTAAGAAAGAAATAAATAAAATAAAAACATAAAAAAAAAACAAATAACAAACCCAGTGACCGACCCCAATCCCGACTATCATATCGTGGACTGTGCGAAAAAAGTAATTGAAACCTTTGCAAAAACCGTGCGTTACCCCCAATAAACTCGGTCAACTTCGCTAAAAAAAAAAAAATAAAAAAAAAATATTCATACTCATCAACTCTGTCCTACGCCAACATAAACATGTCGAATCAGTGCGGAGACCGCAATACTATGAATGATTTAAATGCTGCCTTGGTGATTTGCAGAGGGTTATGTGCAAGATCTTTTCACGTTCTCTGTGTAGGCCTGAGCAGAAGATCTATCCTCTGTCTAAGAGATTATAAAAACTATTTTTTTTACTGTGATGAATGTAAGGATGTTTCACCCTCCCATATTATGCTGGCCATCAAATGCTTAAGCGATTCCATAAATGTTGTTGATGTCGAACATAAACTTTTTTTTAAGAAAGTTAAACTTGAATTTGAAAAGCTTGACCAAATTCAAAAGACTGTTGAGGATCTGTATTGCATAGTTGACCAATATTCTAGTCAATTCAGATCTAAATTTATGCAGGCCAAAACTTCGGAACTTTCAAAATATGATAGCGAATATAAAACGAGTATCGAGTTGAAAAGTGCTAAGCAAACGTCCTCTAATTTATATTTATCAACTCTAAATGAATTAAAGGCATCTCTTTGCTCCCTACGCTCTGACCTTGATATTTTTTTCCAAGCTCCGTCCAAAAGAACAACACCTTCTCCTAACAGAAGTGATCCACGGTTTACAACAATGATGTGTAAAATCGACGAAATAAGTAACGATTCCTTAAAGTCTCGTTTAATACTTAGCAGCATTGTTGATGAAATCAGGATCACTTTCGGTAAGATTGAGGAATTTACTTCACACATCCAGCCTCAATCAATCATGGCCTACAACACTTCGCTACTTGCTGAGATGCTTGAAAACGCCGTCCTAACACCTTCCTCTCCATTGCATTCGGATCCTGAACTTGAAGTTACACCCATACCTCCGATTCTTACTGCATATCACGCACTACCAGCATATCATGCACGTTCGGCATTCTCAAACACCTCCAGCATCTCAAGCACTTCCTGCATCTCAAGCACTTCCAGCATTTCAAGCACCTACAGCATATCCCGTAGTTCCAGCATCTCCTGAACCTTCAATTACCCGCTTTGGAGTTTCCTGGACCGTATCTGAATGGAATAGTCGAGTTAAAAAGCTAAGTGAGTCCAAGACGGAGGAAACAACCACTTTTTCCATTAAAGTTGCATCCGCACATGAAAACCCGACTTGGCTGATCAATTACTTTAAGCAGCATTTTAAAATTAATGTCAGAAACTGTAAACAAAAGTCGGCCGGTAAACTCTCAAAGCTTAAGCTATTCAATGTTGATATTCCTTCAAAATATGAATGGCTTTTCCAGAACTCCACATCCGAATTATTAAAGCTAGAGAAATTAACAATGAAGAAAATCAACCGTAAAAAAGTAATCAACCAAAAGTCTATAACGTACAAGAAGAACGCAAAAGAGATTAATTTTAAGACTAAATCTAAGCCTAGTGTTAAGCCAACCCCCAAGCCTCACAAAAAAACCATTCCCCTTCTTTTCCTAAGCTATACGTTCCACATCTCCTTTCCCTTCCTCCAATAATTCTAAGCTAAATAATTCATCGCACAAACTGGTATCTTTTGTTCTCTCATCCAAGCCCGGTCCGAAAGAAAGCAAAACTGATTATATTAACTCGGCTTCTAATAAGTCCACCTACCCTACTTTCGGTTACTGGCACACCCTCAATCCGTCCCCTCCGTCTAAATCAGATACAAACCCTACAACTTTTATAGACAAGATAATCAAGCAACTCACCGCTTCGGGTGATGATGGCCGTTACATTCAATCCCGGCTTAGATATCATAGAATTTACGAAAACGTTCGCCTTTATCTAGCTTATCTACACGATAAGCCTGATTCCTTCTGCATTGATGGCACAACCAAAACAAATATTCAGCAAGAAGGACTTCCTACAACGGTTTCACGAAGCCTTTAATAACACGCCTACTGACGTTGCAAATGACCTCTCCTCTTATGCCACCCATGTCACCTCAAAGCGACTCTGGCACCTTCAAAGAACGCGTTCTAGTTTTAAGAACTATTTTTGCTCCTAACCCACTTCTGCCTCTATTTGCAATCCCTGCATTTACTATCAAAATGTTAGAGGACTTCGAATAAAAACATCTGAAGTCTATATTAATTCGCAAAACCTGCCGTACGATATCTTCGCTCTTACTGAGACCAACCTTTTCTAATTTTAAGAATAGCGAGTTATTTACCCATGATTATGATGTCCCCCGAAATGATGGCCTTATGAATAACAACGAATCAACTGGCCGCGGAGTACTTTTGGCTGTACCTATTCGCTGGGCCCCGCCCAATTATCAAGGCTTCGCCCTTTAATGACGTTGTCTAATAATGAACGGGGTCAGAGCAAAGTACTGGTCTTATCGTAAACATCTTCAGATGACGCTACCGAAGGTTGCTACGATTTGATCAGTCACAAGTTGCCGGTCATAGGTCTTGTTGGCGGCTGGACCACCGGTAGTCCCTACCAGGACTTAAATCACGGTACCATGGGAGTCAGGAGCCCCCCGGATCACGGTCCGGGCCTGACTTGTTAGAGGTAGTCTCCCTTGTGGGACGGTCATGGTGGCTGTGGTTTAAACCTAAAATCGTGGGAAGGGTCTTACCTTGGGTTTTCCCTTGGTTTGACCCAATGTAGAGTTGCAATAAGTACTGGGTGCTGCGACCCTAAGAGCAGTAAGAGGTTTTAGGTCGGCCTCGACTCATACCAAGGGTGGAACTTGTGCCGGCAACACAGTTCCGAATTGGTATCTGAAACAGTGAAAATGTTGGTGAGCGATGGCAAGGCGTATCATTGCTCCCATGGATGTATGGGCATCCCGTAAGTTTAAGCCTACATGGCAGGTACTTACGTTAAACACATGAGACGTTGTACCTATTCGCTTTAATTCTAAATTATTTAAGCAACTATCTACAGTTTGCTTTGTATTTGTCTGCGTAAGAATTCCTATTTCTAAGCACAATCTCTTTATTTGCTGTTGCTACATTCGCCCATCGCAACCAACCTGCAGCTACCAACTAGCTATTGACGAATTCGATGCCCCGTTTGCCAAAGCTGACTCAAATGACACTGTTGTTGTTATGGGTGGCTTTAACTTACCACGACTCAAATGGATACGCACTGATGATGCACACTACACCGCCAACAATGCAAGTTCGGAGAAAGAAATTCTTTTTATTGACTGTCTCGAGGACTCCGGACTTTTTCAGTTAAGTGGTCTTATCTTCGTACACGTTCTGAAGCGGATTTTAATAAATACCATCTTGCTTATACCCAATTTTCAGATCTATGTGAATCACTGTATTCCAATTATTTAAGCCGCATGCATAGTAGTCTATTTCTGATCCCAAACGCTTTTTCCAGCTTATCAACTCTAAAAGAAAGTTGGACAGTTATGGCACCACCCTGAAGTTCAACAATTCATCGTCTGACGATCCGCAAAGAATAGCAAACTTATTTGAAGAATTCTTTAGCCAATCGTTTGCTTGCCACATCCAAAACCCCGATCCGTGCTCCGCCTACTTGGTAAAACCTCTCACTACCTTGTTCAGACTTTCCTTATATCAATGCGCCTTTCCCCATTCCTGGAAAAATTCATATATAATCCCTCTGCATAAAAAAGGCCACAAAGATGAAATCTCAAATTACAGACCTATTGCGAAGCTCTCCACAATACCCAAGCTCTTTGAGAGCATTATTTATGATGCTTTGTCTTTTTATGGTAAACCAGTGATTTCAAGAAACCAACATGGATTTCTTAAGGGCAGGTCAACTACCACTAATCTCATTGAATTTGTATCAAGTACTCTATGTGCATTAGAATATGACAAAGCAGTAGATGTAATAACCACCGACTTCAGCTTTCGATAAAATCTCGCATAAAGTAATTCTTTTAAAACTTTGCGCCCTTGGATTTAGATCAGATTTCGTTACGTGGATGTCCTCATACTTAAATTATAGACACTACAGTGTCCTCTTTAGGTCTACATTATCTAAACCTTTTAAAGCCACCTCGGGTATTCCCCAAGGAAGTCATCTTGGTCCCCTGTTATTTATATTAACAATTAATGATGTTGATACCATCGTTAACAATTATTTTATCTCTATCTATGCTGACGACATCAAAATCTTCCGTCACATATTGTCTCCCTCTGATTGTTCTCTGTTGCAAGATGATCTCAATCGATTTTCCACTTGGTGTCTTCATAATTTTCCTGAGTTAAATGTTAACAAATGTCAAGCTTCACTAGAAAACGTCATATAACTCCTTCTCGTGCATATTTCATCAATAACGAACCTGTTCCTAATGTGACCGAAATGCGCGATTTAGGCATTATCTATGATACCGAACTGAACTTTCCCTCTCACATAGATAGCATTATTAGTAAAGCCAATTCGACTCTTGGCTTCATTAAGCGCTGGTCTAAGGAATTTGACGACCCATATGTGGCTAAAGCACTCTACACCATATTTGTTCGGCTCCTCCTCGAGTATGCAAGTCCAGTCTGGTCACCATATTATTCTGCGCAAATACGTGCATAGAATCGGTACAGCCTAGGTTCCTTCGGTTCGCGTTACGGGGACTTCATTGGTCTGACCCTTTCCATTTACCCCTATCACAATCGACTGAAACTTATTAGCTTACAACCCCTCATTACACGACGAGAAGTTCGTGATATAGTTTTTGTCCATTAGCTCTTAAATGGTAACAATCGTTAATCCACGTAATGTAAGAACTGTACCTCTCTTCCGAGTTAATTCCCACCGAACTAATTACGGATACCATGAACCGTTACCTCGAATGCTTCGCGAAGCGAACAAATTCCAGTCAATCTTTGTGATAGTCAAATAAACAAACACTCCCTTAAGATTGCCCTTTATTCCCCTCGCTCTCTACCACCTCTCCATAGCTCAAGCAATTACATTTTTATTAGTTTTATAAGTATAGTATTTAAGTTCAATGCTTGTATTAAGCACAATAAAGCTGTCCGAGGTTGACACTGGCCTAAATAAATAAAACTGAGCCGGAATTTCAATAAATTTTTTTTAAGATGAAATGGCAGAGCTTACTGAATATTTTGGCAGCTGGATGTCATTGGTAACTTTGACATCTGCTGAGATAAACAAACTATTATTGCTATCTGGTCACTCTATAGTTGTTGTATGTAAATGTCCATATATGTTCCCTTCTTTGGCCTGACCATCGGCACGGTGAAGATCATCAAAGTCTTCCGTAAATAATTCGACATCTATAATGTTAGGTACTAGATTAGTTTCCGTAGGAGGAAAAATGTCGTTAAGGAGAAGCTGGAAGTTAATAAACAGGTTTTTGTTCGAAGCCCTCTTACATTTTGATAATAAACTGAAAGGCATTTGGGAACGAAAGAGGTACGAGTATGTAGGGAATTTTGAGCACGGTTAGGAACAATAATAGTTTCTAAAGTTAGAGACCCTTCTTTGGAGGTGCCATAGACGTTTAGAGTGTACATGGCCGCTAAAGATGAGGGGTCTTTTGCGGCATCTTTGGGAGTGATATTAAAGTTTTCGTGAAATTGAATGAACAGCTTTTTTAGGTCACTCGGATTATTGGGTAGACCCTTCTGCTGGATTGAAACCATTACGTTGGTTTTGCCATCGATGCAGTTGAAATCGGGATTATCATGCAAATACGCAAGATATAAGCGGACGTTGTCTCCAGAATCAACTATTGTAGATGCTTTTGCCTTAGGATAAAGCCTGGGGTCCAAAGAGGAAGATAGTGATACGAGTAAAGTAACTTTTGTGTTATTGTTAGGTTAATCTGGTGCCACAGAGGGATTTAAAGTTACAACAAGACGTTGGAGGTGGAGGTTGATTGTCTTGTTGAATAGGGAGTAAGATTAGATTAGATATACGTGGTCGCGAGTTTTCAATTTATTAGAGGGGTGTTCTGTGGAAATGGGAATATTCTGAACATTTAAGGGTTTCGAAGTAGATACAGAATAACGATAATGGTTCTGTGGAGAGAAAAAATGAGAAAAAAGGGGAAAAACAAAGATCAGTTGGAGTTAGAATTAGAGGTTTCTTTGTTTTGAAATTTATTTTTTTTTTTATTAATTCTAGAAATCTTATTTTTCTTAAAATTAAATAGCATATTCAGAAAGGGTCCACGATATTTCAAAGCGAATGAAAGTACGAGCAGTTTGAGGAGTAGGAAGTATAGCATGTTGTGATGCAGGATCTGAGCGGATTGTAAAAGTGGTTGTTGATCAGGATGAGGGATGGGTAATGAGTTGCACAAAGTTTCTAAAACGTGGTGATTAGATAAAGATGAAGAAGAAGAATATGCAGATTCAAGCATCTCGGCCAGGATTGATGTGTTGTAAGTGGAAGTAGACTGGAGTTGAGGTATGTCATCAATTTTATTCGCATCAGTACGAATTTGCTCAGCAATAACACTTATTATAATTTTGCTTGCTGCTACATCAATACTAACATCAGTGATGTCGTTGATCAACACTAGTATTTTGGAAGTAGAGTTCTAGATCAGATCGAAGGGATTTCAGGGAGTCAGTGTCAGTCAACAACGTGTGAGTCTAGAACCTAACATTGGTTTTAACATTGTCGTTAAGTGTTGGTAATAGCGAATCAAAAGCAGATTTAAAGCCATTTTTGAGAGTCGTGGGGATGCAGATTCGGGAGTCACTAGGTGGTCTTATTAAAACAGCGTTAATCCTTGTAATGTTCTTTGCGATGAATACAAAGAGCGTGAATCGAATTACAGCGCAAACTACCAGTTTGCTAGACTTAAGCTGGTCCTGACTATATCTTGGCCGAGCGAATGGGTCATTCTGCATGACGGTGGGATGGTGGTCGTCATCATCGTTTAACAGTCAGCAGAAATATTATTTCCAGATTCTCAGCGCTGTGTTTCTTCTATAAGGTTTCCTTATCCACTCTTTCATATTTTTGTTGAGGCCTAATAGCTTTGACCTGTTACCTTTCAAGCACATTTACCGAGCGCTCCTGCCCTTCCCTTTTTACTTTGGAAGGCCTATGTGCTTCCCTTCTATTTGGCTCATAGAGCTCGCAACTCCTCTTGTTCTTTTCAACAGGGCAGCTCTGTACATCCGCCGCGGTTTGGTAACAGCAATTATCTTGATCCGAGTCGATGTTAGCTGCTCTGAAATTCAGACACCCAAAACGCTAGAGGAGTGCCTTCCGTCGATTGCAATATGATCAATTTGGTTGACGGTTTGTTAATCATGAGTCAGTCAATTCCCCTTTATGGATATCAAAGTGTGGAATAGTTAGATAAAAACCAGGGATGATTTAGGACTTTGCGAGTAGGTTTTGTCAAGGAGCTCGTAGAATCAGTTCTTGATAAGGTTATTCTTAGCCTCTGTCGGGGCGCGGGCGTTTATAAAGCATATGCTAGCCAACTTAGCCTTTATGCGAATTGTAGTCTACATGCCTGAAGCTGAAGACTTGTTACTTGCTCTTATGGCCTATTCGAATAAACACTGCAACTGCTATCTTCTTATCTCATTGGTTGTCTACAGAACTCTCTATAGCAGATATCACAGTTTTTTATCTTCTCCATCCGGTTTATCCCATCGCACTTCTTGGGTGGCGGTTATGTCTGCTATGTTGCAGTTTTTGATCAGTGACTTTAGTGTTCTTTGATAACGTTTTGCATTGTCAGTTAACTACGGTTGATTTCTTCGATTGTCAAGTTTCTGTTAGAGAGCGTGGAACGACTTGCAACAAAGACCACTGCCGATCACCATAATAGCAGTTGGGCCATCTGTTAGGCAGAAATTCGCACTTCCACATAATTCTGACATGATGACGATGAATTATTGTAGTTAGGGTAGGTAAGTTGAGAATTTAATGTGTTGAATGAAGAAATGCACAAAAGGCGGTGAATGAGAATTGGGTTAGTTGATAATTTCACTTTAAGCTTATTATGGACTCTTAATCGATAAACAAATCGAGTCAGGAAAACACAACAAAAGGCGATGACCGAGAAAGAGCTTGTGGAAATTATTGCAAATTAGGTAGGAAAAAATTAAATGGAAATAAATTAGCGGAGCGAAATTTAAGCACGTTTGAACTGAATGAATGTCGGATACTGTTGGCAAAGATACGCAAGAGTGAAAAGTCTGGAGCAGGTGCCGTGGAAATCTACGTACCAAAACTGTGGTACTTCAATAATTTGGAATTCTTGAGGAACCAAGATCCAAGCAAAAGGGCTGAATACATTTGATGAATTCATCGACAGTGTTAAAGTAATTAGAGAATTTTTCGCAAATATTTTTAGCGTTATTGGGAAAATTGTTACACGTCGTCGGCTCCAAATCTGTCAAATAGTTTCTCAGATAAATTGAAGCATTCTACATTTTTAAATAATTGTGTGAATAGCAACAGGCAGTTGCAATTAAAGTGACCTTTTCTGAACTCAAGTTTATATTCGCATGGAACACCCGAAAACGGCTGGACAAAATCCATTCTAAATGCGTTTTCCAAGACGCGTCGACGCTCTTGAAAGTCGGTAATTAAGGATTTGCTGCTCGATCGATAAATTAGAGCGGCTGTATGGTTTCATCAGATTTTGCAAAAGAGGGAATGCATCGTCCCCTACGAACACCGATGGGAACGTCTTTTCGGACAGTGGTAGCTTTTCCGGCTCAGATAAATAAAGAAGCCCTTCATCGTCCAAATACTTTAATTTGGATCGCGCGAAAACACCTGTATTTGATGCGTTATAATTTGTACCCACTTCCACTGCTATGAATTCGTAGTTTGCATTGACCACCACCATTATCACAATTTTACAATTTTCTTGTAATTAAAATAGTAAGACCCAGATTTTCCCGGTTTTTTAATATCAATTCTAAGTACATATCAAAATTCCAATTTTTCTCAAAATCAGCAGCAATTACTTTCCATTCTTCTGCGTTCCATGGAATCCGAAGTAATAAAAGCCATCTGCTTCGAAAAAACGAAAATATAGGATGACACAGATTTTCTGCAAATAGCTGTTTAGCTACAAATTTAGTAAACCGCCAGAAAAGAATGAATCAGATGTTTTCAGGGAAGGATATGTCATAATATATGAAAGGCTGAACGAGGAACAAAAAATGTATGCCAAGCAGATAATCGATGAAACGCTTACGCATGGTCCCCTGGGTCGCTTTTCCCATTCGACCAAACCTAACCTTGGAGTACAACAATGTACTCATGTCTTGAATCCTGTGTGCTATAAAAGGCATCCTGTCCAGCACTGAACTCACACATGTCATTCAAAGAAAGCTAGCATTTGAAATAGTTAATTTTGCTCCTTTTTTTAGCACCAACTATATCTGCCTCCTAAGTCAAACCACACTCACAAGCACCCCGGAATCAGTTTCCCACTTTTCCCTGGTAAAAAACGATCGGGCGGACTTCAATATGTAAATACGTGTAACACTGGAAGAAGGAGATTTATTTGCGTTGCTATCAAATCTTGTTTTTTTGTTAAAAACAGTTAAAAACCGCTCTCATTTATATGTTCTACTTTCCCCAAATGTTCTTTTTTTCTAGTTCTGCTTCAAAACTATAAGGGTTGAGTGGGATATTTTGTGTGTGGAGAATTTAACTCGCCAAACGCTTAAAAATCCTCTACGGTGGTAAGGTTAAACAAAAAAAAACAAAAAATTAAAAATAGAAAACGAAAAAAGCAACGGAAACGAAACTGACCCATTTCAAATGGGATAATGCGGGAGCATATGTATCCCACAATAAGTAGACAACCAAAAGAGCATTAAAAACCCGTTATCGTAAAATGGTTTATTATCGCATTTAATTAATGATAATAATTACGACAACAATAAATTCTCCCCTCCTGACCCCCAAATTGACATTGAACAACCTTTCGCACTTGTGCCGCACGAGGTATTAAGGGAGAGTTTGGATGCTGATTACGGGATGGTTTCATTATTTATTTTTATTTTTTTTTGCTGAAAATATGGAGCTTGTAACTCTGTTTATATCCTTAAACATGATTTAACTTAAATTTAATGTTTTAATAATGCCTGCTGTACAACTCGTGGTTTAGGTGACAAGTAATTCAATAACAATGCCAGCACTGGATTGGCTTGGATGAGTGGTTTCAGATACGGCTTTGGACATTCATACTAATAGGACATCCTTGTATGTTCGGGGATAATTATTGAAATCGAAGTGCCAATTATTCAGTAATTTACCGATGAATGGGAGAGAGGATCAATAGAGAAAAACACTCTCCTAAAACGAATCTATATTACTTATTTATTTACTTTGAGAGATCCCGAACCGTGGAGAGACCATACGGCATCACCGTAAACTTCCATACCAGACCATACTGAACAATATTTTGCATTCAAAACGCTTTGCATTCAAAACCGGGCCAGGGAAAGCCCGATTGCTGCCGAGACAAACCTAACCGTAGGACTCTCCTCAGTAGCTGTCCCTATGTTTTGCCGGGAGCTCGTGGGAATCAAAATTGATCCAACAAAAGTTTAACCTTTAGAGGCGAATGACTCTTTAAAAGCATGAACTTCTAGGGACGCATCTGTGCTCCCTGGAGCAGAAATTATCGACCAGATGACTGCTGCCAACTCTGATACTGAAATAAGAAGCTAGGAAGGGAATGCGTCTCTTCTGAGCGACCCAGACTGAGACACTTTGTGAAATAATACGCTATCGGTGAGTTATGTGTACCATCCATAGCTGTAAATTCTCCGAACATGCCACAAAATCTACCGGCTATTTTAAACTAAGACATTCGGAGAGGAGAAGAGATTGCCACTGTCAAAACCGAAAACAACGGCACAGAGGCTAAATGAACCACATCCGACGACTTCACTCACCCGATGTCGGAAGCATGGACAGTTCAAACAGGAAATGCTACAGTCGACAAAGTTTCATATAGCAATATACAGGACCGTTTTGGTCTGGGTGTAATACCGGAAGACATCAATCTCAACCCCGTTAGTATTGAGCAAATACGGGAGGGAGTTATTGATGTGTCGATTGCGCTTCGAGACGAATAGTCGGAAGACAGCTCTGCTATTAAGATTGCCTGGGTAGTGTTTGTTTGCCCCAATAAAGTCACTGCAAATTGGCTGAGTACGAATTTTTCTAAAATCATGGAGAAATGCCGTCTGAACGTGATGTTAATGGAGGAGGATTCATTTCCGAAACCACACATCATAAGGGTTTTTTTTTTTGCAAAGCATCGGTCTAGCTAACGAGAATATGCTCGCGCCCTTGGATTCACAAAACCCAGGTCTTAACACCAGAACCTGAAGCACAAGACCTAAAAGGTAAGTTATCTTGGAACTTACCTGCAATTCACCCAGCTCTATAACTACCTCTATCAGCGCTTTCTCGACACAGCGCAGACTAACCTTATCAACGATCCCAAAACATTTTATCAATTCGTCAACTACAAAAGAAAATCAGACGGTTATCCCCCATCTCTCTCGTTCGATAATATATCATCGACCCATCCACATATTATTGCCAACTATTTTGCAAACTTTTTTAAACAGTCATTTGCAGACAACCTTTTCAAAACAAAAAAACAAAAAAAAACCTAAAATGTTCGAAAGTTTCGAAGTTCGAAGTTTTCAGCTTTCAATGCAAGTCACTTATATCACCCAGTCAGCATGGATTTCTAAAAGGTAGATCAACTACTACAAACTTAGTTGAATTCGTATCCTTTGCTACAGATTTCGCTAAGGCCTTCGATAAAATATCACATCAACTGATCCTTTTCAAATTGATTTCCCTCGGTGTTGACCCCATATTGTTAAAATTGATATCTTCTTATCTGGAGAACCATTACTATAGCGTTCGCTTTAGGTCACCCCTCTCAACCCCGTTTTTAGCCACTTCTGGTGTCCCACAAGGCAGCCATCTAGGTCCCCTCTTTTTTATTTTAACTATAAACGATCTTGAGAAGATTATCAAACATTGCTCCGTATCCATTTACGCCGATGACACTAAGTTCTCAAAAACTATTTCTTCACCCCAGGACTCTGTTCTCCTTCAAGAAGACCTCGATAGGTTTTCTACTTGGTGTCTAAAAAATTGTTTTGAACTTAATGTCTCCAAATGCCAATCTATGACTTTGTCTCGTAAGTCCAATCAATCCCAATTTCGACTTTACTTTCTGCATGACCAACCTGTACCCCAGGTTCAATCTTGGAAAGAGAAAGAATTTTGCAACCCTTATGTGACAAGGTCACTTTACATTACCCTTGTCCGGCCCCTCCTTGAATATGCCAGCCAAGTATGGTCCCCCTTTCAGCGAATTCATATATTCCGAATTGAGAACATTCAACATCGTTTTCTTCGGTTTGCTCTTCGTGGACTACCCTGGAGTGACCCATTTATCTTACCTCCCTATCGCGATCGCCTCAAACTTCTTAACCTGAATACCCTAGAAAAACGCAGAGACGTACCTGACATTCTCTTCATTCATCGACTACTCTCCGGTTCTGTGGACTGCGCTTCCCTTTACAATTCTATTCCCTTCAACACTAACCCTCGTAATTTACGCTGTCCTCGTCTCTTCAATATCACAACTCACCACACCTCTTATGGCTCTAACGAACCAATCTCCCGCATGCTCCGTAAGGTCAACTCAAACCTCCCCCTTTTTGATTTTAACCTGAGCACTTCTCGTCTTAAATTTGATCTCCTCCACCACTCCCTTACTTCCTAACCCCTAACTCTTGTTAGTTTGTAAGTCCTAGTTTTTAAGTTACTTTAAGCTTGTATTAAGCGAAATAGGGGGCTTTAGCCCCCACTAAATTAATATGCATACAGGAAAGAAAGATCCACGGACCTACTGAATCTGGTAAAAAAACTTAAAGAGGTCGGCCGGCAAAAAGAGGTTGCAGTATGTTCCTTCCTAGATATTGAATCTTTGATAATACTGGATATGAATCCATTTCGCAGGTCATTTTCAAAAAGGGTAACAGAAACCTGAGTTTTAGCCAGATCTCAGTTGGCGGTACAGGAGTTGATATATACAGTGACCCATCATCACCTCCTTATTAGTAGTGTGGTGGAACAAAAGGTGGAACGAAAGAGAAATCTGCCATACAAAAGCTGAAGCGACTACGAAGACTTGCATGCTTCGGTATCACCGGCGGAACGCACACTTGCACCACAGCAGCTATAGAAGCCTTCATTGGTTTAACGTCACTCAACCCCTTTACAAAGGTGGCAAATGAATTTTCTCTCTGAAATCGCCGATCATGAGATGATCTGCTCTGTAAATGACCACCTACTTACAACTCTCTGCTTCGGCAGAAGGTTCAATACAGTGATCCCAAGCCGTGAAGCATGAAATTATAAAATTCCGCCTCAAACCTTAAAGGCATCACGTGATATGCAGATGGATCGAAGACGGGAACCGGGATGCATTCTACAATATTTGGTCCAAATACCAGAATTTCGGAACCAATGGGAAAAAGTTCCAGGGTATTTCAAACGGAAATACATGCCATTCAGGTGTATGAAAATCTCATCCACGAAAAGGGAATGAAAAGCGTCCCCACCCATATGCTAACGGACAGTCAAGCAGCCTTTAAAACATTAGGCTCTAATCTCATTGACTCCAAATCAGTCTTGCACTGTTTCAATACACTACAAGATCTCTCCCACAAGATCAAAGTATGACTTTGGTGGGAGAGCTTGGTATTGACAGAAATGAAATAACCAACGCACTGTCTAGAAACGGTTCGGTTGATTCATCAATCCGTCAGTAATAAAGAGTTGGGAGAACAAAATGTGTACATTCGATCGGGAATGGGCAAAAGAAGACAAAGAGAAAGCGAATTTGTTTGCCGACCACTTGGAAGAAACATTCAAACCGTTCGAAGGACGTCAATTGGCCCAAGAACTTAATCTCAGAACAGGGTCCGACAACTACAATATAAAATCCGTATCACTGTCTGAGCTACAGCAAACAATAAAAAACCTAAAAAATAATAAGGCTCCAGGATACGATTTGATTACAAGTGAAATTCTAAAGGAGCTACCTCGAAAAGCGTTTGTCAAGCTCCTCCACATTATAAATGCTTCCATGAAACTTTTATACGTTCCAAGCCAATGGAAAGTCGCAGAAGTCATAATGGTTCCAAAACCGGGGAAAAGTCCAAACGACAAAAAATCATACATACCCATTTCGCTCTTGCCGATAATTTCAACAGTCTTCGAAATTCTTCTGCTTAAACGTTTAAAACCGATAACTGAAGAAAGACGATTGATCCCGGATCACCAGTTCGGCTTTAGGGTAAAACATTCCACAATCGATCAGGTCTATCGGATAACAAATGTAATTAAAAACGCGCTAGAGGGAAAAAAGATATGTTCAAGCGTTTTTCTCGATGTATCGCAAGCCTTCGACAAGGTATGGCACGAAGTATAAGCTACAACAAATTCTACCGAGAGAAATGAATAGAATACTCGAATCTTATCTTGAAAATAGACTGTTTCGGTTTAGATATGGGATTGAATACTCTGAATTCAAGGAAATTCAAGCTGGCGTTCCACAAGGAAGCGAGGTCATACCTATTCTTACTGTACACTAGAGACATACCTCTAGATGAAGAGACTGTGGTAGCCACGTTCGTGGATGCAACAGATGCAACACTGAAGTGGAAATCACACGTAAAAAAGAAACGTGAAGGGCTCGAAATCAGGCTAAGAGAAATGAATTGGCTTATCGGAAGATACTCTAAACTAAGCACATATAACAATCTGCTTATATATAAGCAATTGCTAAAACCTTCGTGCACTTATGGTATACAACTATGGGGTTAGTATACAACGCTGAGAGCAACTGTATATAGCGATAGGAATAGCGATATTCACCGCGATCTGAGAATTGTACGGACAAAAAAATCCCAGGGCTTTGTCAGGCTAAAAGAACCATCAAACTCTTTCACAAAAAATCAAAAGAGTTCCTACAAATCAGAAGACTACCACCTTCCCTGTAGCCAAAATAGGTCTTAATCAGGAAGCAGAATGTCGTCCTTGCATGGATGATGACGGAACTGCAGAACACAATTTAAGCGAATGCATGGCTATAAGTGCCTTAAGGAGATAACACTTCCTCAGAGAAATTTCGATCCCTGGAGAAATTTTTAAAATTTCTTAATTTCATCAGAAGAGTCTTCCTAATACCTACTGATTTGTGGTAGAAAAGATCTTTTAGGTCGCAATGCCCCGCAATTTGGCGGCTCAGACCCTTTACAAAAAACAAAAAAAAAGATATATTCGGCATGTAGTTCCTTTATTCTGAGATACACTCCGGAATTCAAAGGACTAGATATGAGGCATGTCAATTTACTACTCAATTTACCGAGCTTTAGATTACTAAAAATAAACTTCCTTCTGATTCTAGGAAGGAACAAATGGAGACAACGTCACTTAGTCATCCTCAATACTTAAATTCATTAATCTTCCATGTCGCTCGGACAGCTGGGGACAGGCGACTCAACTACAACAGAGACGTCGCACACGGCAGTGTGGATCGCCTCAGGTTCAGTAGGGCGGTGGGGAATCGCGATAAGGGGGATGTCGTTCGGCAGCACCAGCATTTCTGGTGGTTGAATGACGGAGAAGATGTTTCGTCTTCGTTTCCGTCAATTACGGAACAGCCTCACTAATGAGGCAGAGCTGACCAATCTATTTGCTCAGTAAATAGCGATGGCCAGCTTACATAGGTTTAGGTTAGCATTTAAGAAACATATACATATATCAGTGTATACAAAGGTGTATACTGATGTATGTATATGATTGTGTATAATGGCTATGTGTGTTTATGTGTGTATTGTGCATTTAGGTTAGGTAGGCTAAGGTTTATTTTAAGTTAGATACTAAGTTTTTATAAAAAATAAATGTCCATATGCTAAGTTTTTGTAAACAAATTTTTTCTTAGCTTTAAGTATAGAAAATAAGTATTTATAAATAAAATGTAACTGCAGTCGAAAGACATAGATATAAGTATTCAGAGTAGCTTAGAGTGCCTGTGTGGGGCCAGTAAGTTAGTATAAGATTGTTAAGTAATTGTAAGCTAGCATTTAAGCATTTTTTGTTAGAATGTAAGAGTTAGTGTTAAGAAAATAAAATGCATTTAAAACTAAACTAAATACTTAAATTCATATCCATATTCACAGACGACTCTTATAAAGCTGCCTGCGTTGGTGCGGGTTTCTTGATTGAAGAACTCTGCATATACCAAACCTTACGCTGCCGGTAAACTAGTCAGAATTAGACCCCTAGAGACAAATATTAGACAGCTTGACTAGCCAGCAATATACAATGTCCTTATGTCCAAAAAATTTACAGATTCTCAAGCGTTTTTTGTGTAGGTAACTGTGAGACATCTAGATTTATATAGCACATACTCGATCCCAAATGATCAGGAGAGCTGATCAACCTTAGGAGAAGAGGTGTCCCTAAACTCACAAGTTTAATCGTGGGACACTGCGCCACATGATCAAGGATAGCGGAGTTGCACAGATAAGTAGAAACAAATACTTGAAGCGCACTTTTCTCCCTCTGCTTTGCGAATGCAATCCGGAGGCAGTTATCACTTCCGCATTAAGAGCTTTGTGAGAGATACTACCCCACAAAGACTGCTGTCCTTTCTACTGATTGAAAAAATGTCTCATTCCAATTGTATTTGCATTTCAAATGGAACTTGCATTATCGATTCCTAGAAACAGTATTTGATTGCTCTCTTCGCAACAATTCAGGAAATTTAGTGGCTGCGCCTCTAGTAAGATAGCAAAAAAAACAAACCCTTCCAAACCCCAAAATGGACTGAGAATACTCCCAAAGTAAACAAAATCCAACATAGTCAGCATAACTACATAAAGTTCAAACTTACTTCCATTCACCAAGTCGAAACCGCTTAACCAAAACGGTTAACTTCAAATCAACTAATGGACTATCAATTGCTTCAAATAAAGCACCACAAAAGTGGAACTTCTCAAAGGTCTCTCCTCCCATTCATAGCTTTCAACCTAAGAACCAACTTCCCTTCCGCAAAACCGATAAAAGCGCAAATTTCCACATCCAACTTTGAAATCATAATGCAATGATCCACCTGGCCTAGATTCAAAATGAGAAAATTACTTCTTCCTTGTTGGCCAACGCTCTGTTATACCCTACGGATACATCCCGATGACATTGTACCTCGATTCGGTCCACAGTGACTTTGGTGACTTATTCCACTGCACCTCTCTCCATCAGGCTGGGTGACACAAAAATCCTCATATTGCTAAGTAGTGCTACCTTCAGCCTTCTCCATCTCCATCCCTGTACAAGGGCTGAGTGCAATTTTGAGATTAAAACCAAGAAAAAGAGAGAAAAAAAAGTTGGAAACCTGGAGCCACACCAAATTCACTGATTCATCGAGATTTGCAGTTCTTTGTTTCGTTTAATTTTAATTTTACTTTTTCGTGTCGTCCTTTGCTTTCCTTCGATGCTTTCGCTTTCCTCGCCTTTATAGAGTTACGAATTGTATTATAATCACAGAGAGTGCTAAAGGTACGCTGTAGTGATATCTGTACGAATTTTAGTGTATACACCAACCCCCCCACCAAAAAAAAAATCAACAATTTCAACAGTTAGGTTTAAAAAAAAATAATGAAAAAGTGATAAGAAGTCCTTGCTCAATAAAAAAATCCAAGTGTCCTGCAGGCCAACAAAATGATCCCTACCAGAGGGGGAGAAAGCCATTAATGGGGTCATCTGTCTTGGAGTTCATAGCGTGCATTTAAAATAAGTCTTGGGGAGCTCGAACTGCGAACTGGAGCTGAAGCATCTACATTCTTACTTGTATATGTATACTCGTACTTGTACTCATACTGGCAGTAAATCTCTTCGACTAGGTTACCAGTAAATCCAGAGACCGCAATGTTTATGAGAATGTAGCATCGAGAGTCTACTCTTCCTCAATGTACTCAAAATTGGGGAGATGTACTCGTATATGAACTGTGTATTGGCCAAATCGAGCGTTAAATACATACAAACAAGCCGAGCTGAGCTGAGCATACACATACTTGTATGTGAATCAGTAGAATTACTTTTTTATTATGATGTATACGGGGACATTAAGACCGTAAAACAACGAATAACGTTTGCCTGCAGCAGCAGCACCAGCACCACTCAACCGAAGTGGGTTCTGTGGATTTAAAATATTTTCAACCGAATGATGCAGATGCTCATTGGGGGTGTCATTTATCAGATGCTTGCCATACGACTGAGAGCGAGATTTACAAAAAAAACACGAACAAAGTGATTTACGGGAAAGAGTTGCATCGTCACTCTTTGGACTTCCTCACAGATGTCAGAGTTTTCGGATTTTCGGTTTCCCTAAGGGGAAATGAGTCTTTTTCAGTTTTTATGTCTTCCTAACCAGCCAGTTTAATTTTGATGTAAGGCTGCCTTATACTTCAAGTCGGAATGACAGAGTAAGTAGGGCATGTCTACTTCTTCTTCTTCTTTATTCTGGAACTTCAAAACTGCTTCAGATCTGATTGTGCAATTTAGATAAAAAAAAACTTCGGATAACTTCGGATGACAGCGAAGATAATCAACAATCAACACCATCAAGTGGTTCTACTAGACAAGCTTTTCATCGACAAAGGACTAACGAAGGGGGAAACTCCTATCTGTCTTATTACGTAGATTGGGTCAGTAAAGTTTGTAGCGTACTGTTTGGCGGGTGATACCCGTTAAGAGCATGAGTAAAACCATACTGGCCTACGCCATCATACAACTCAGAACCCTATACAGAAGTTTTAAGAATATGCTTGCAATAAGCTTTAATAAATCCATCCAGGCTTGATCAGGTCCGTAAATAAGATCAATTCGCATCTATATACCGTCCGTAAACAATCCACTTTCGTGTTTACCTAATCAATAGTTGCGTCTTCATCAATTTCTTGATATTTCAATATCAAACTACTTCACGATTTATTCTTCTCTCTTTTATTTTTATATCGTTTTTGGTTTGCCATAAGGCCGGTTCATTTTTAAATACTTCTATGAAATCTTCTAGAAAATTTTTATTCACAATTGTCATTTTTCAACCATCCATCCAACCAACTGAGCTTGTGTTTGCAAACGAAGCCACTCACCGCAAACATGTTTGCAAACCGATAGCAAGTTTTCGAAATTTGCCTGAAAACTGCGATCCGTTTGTCAACAGCGCCACTCACGACAAAACCGCCTTCAAGCTCAAACTGGTTTGCCAAACAAGGTTGTCGTGAGTGGCCAGCTCAGATGAGTAATTCATGATCTCTAAATCCGTTATAAATGTAGACTGGAAGAATTGCTTCTACAACTTAAATGTTGCACACCGTTTAGTACTCGTAAATTCAGGACATTTGATCACGCACTCGAAGCACTAATGCTCCACGCAGCGCAAATCTGTGGATATAGGCCATATGAAGAGGTCGAAAATCTGCAAACTTTTTCATTAAGAAAACGTTTCGCCTGCAAAGTGCAAATATGCCGAACTATATGCTTCTGCTGGAAACGGGCTTATCTCCGCTATACATAAAAACGCTTAAGCTGCACATAAACTACATACTGAGGGTGATAAGCGTGCCAGACAACCGGATACCAAAAATAGTGGCCCTACAAACAATGCTAAATAAAACTGCATTGTTTCAAGAGTGGATGGAATTGTCTAAAGAAAAGCAATTGACAGGAGTTGTTTGAATAATTGATAGCAGAGCCTTGGCAAGGAAAGCATTTCAAGTTATGTCCAATTGGTCGAAGTTGTTGTTGACGGCGTATTATTCATACAGTAATAGAAAATAAATTACAACAATTTAAAGATGAATTCTTACTCGACCCAGATGGTCTTCCATCCATATTTTTTAAAAAGTGTTCCTCACACCTTTCAAATCTCTTCCAGTTATCGCCCTCTCAAGGTGAATTTCCACAGATATGGAAGTCTTTTTTCATAACACCAATGCACAAAAAGGGATTAAAGAGCAAAGTCACTAATTACCGACTCATAGCTAATATTGCACATATACTCGTACTCAAACTCCTCGAGAGCATTTTGTACGAAGCCTTGAGCTTCCAGTGCAAATATCTTATTTCCCCTAATCAAGACGGCTTTCTGAAAGGTAGATCAACTACCACTAACCTCGTCGAATTCGTGTCCTCTGTTCTCTCAGCATTAGCAAGTGGTAAAGAAGTTGACGTTATAACAACTGATTTCAGTAAGGCTTTCGACAAGATATCTCATAAACTCGTCCTGTTTAAATTGTCAGTCCTCGGCTTTGAACCCATTTTGCTAAAGTGGATATCTTCTTACCTGGATAATCGTTTTTATAGTGTTCGTTTTAGGTCTGTCCTATCGGCCCCTTTCTTGGCCACTTCAGGTGTTCCTGAAAGTAGTCACCTGGGTCCACTCCTCTTCATCCTAACTATTAACCATCTTGAAAGGCTCATTCAACACTCAGCACTTTCCTTCAATGCGCTGACGATACCAAATTTTTTAAACCCATTTCCTCACAACATGACTCCAGCCGCCTTCAAATAGATCTTATTAGTTTTTCCACCTGGTGCATCAAGAACTGCGTAGAACTCAATGTCAAAAAATGTCAATCCTTCTCACGTAAGTGCAACAAGTTTCCTCCCCGAATTTACCTTCTCCACGGCCAACCTAGATCCCTTGTTGAGTCTATCCACGACTTTTTCATATTATGCAACAGGGAACTTAAGTTCCGCTCGCATATTGATGAGATAATTACTAAAACAAACTCATCACGTGACCAGATCACTATACATCACTCACGTTCGCCCCCTTCTCGAGTACGCTAGCCAACCATGGTGTCCCTTTCAATGAGTATATTTATCCCGTATTGAGAGCATCCAGAGTCGTTTTCTTCGAATTGCTCTTCGAGGTCTACCTTGAAACGATCCTCTAATCTTACCTCCCTATCGAGAACGCCTCAAGCTCATTAGTCTGAATACCCTTAAGGAACAAAAGGACGCAGCTGGGATTCTTTTCATTCACCGACTCCTCTCAGGCTCCGTCGATTGCACGTCTCTTTACAAATCCATTTTCTTTTACACTAACCCTCGAAATCTACGTTGCCACCGTGTCTTTTATCTACCAATCCAGTCTCCTTCCCCATCCCTAGCTTTAAGGCCTAGTGATAAGTCCTAGATATCGCTAGACCTTAATTTTTTTTTTTAGTTTTTAAGTTTGTGCCAAATAAATTCGGGCGTCAGACCCCACCAAAATTTAAAAAAAATTGCCCTTATATACCGCTAAACCCATTTTGGCAGCTTCCATTTGAGAGACGGTGATAGCTCGCTGAATTCTGCCAATTGTCATATGTCAATATTAGCGGAGTATGCCAGTACATAAAGGCACAGACTTTTGAAGGATTGTGCCTCCGATGTGCCTGTGAGTTTCACACAATTATTTCAAGTACGATGTTAAAGAAGTAACATGACAACGTCCATATAAGCTTTTTTGTGATCGAAGTCGCTACCGACCTTGACGGAGTGGCGTGCATCATTCTCTTATACTTCTTCACTTGAACTCGTTTGTTGTTGAATCGCCTTTTGTTAGTTTTCGGGTCAATACCACATAGGTTGATGAAGTTTAGTGTCTTCCCAAACCAAAAAAAAACACTGTGTATCCATTTATTTCGGTGCAGTGTTCTTTTGAAAACCCTCAAACTTTTGTGTCTTTTTTCTGGAAGGTGCTTGAAATTCGGCAGTCTGTTTCCTTGAACAGTTCCAAGAATGCGTATGCCTCTTCTTTTCAACGAAAAGTGGAATAGAAGTAAAATAATTGTCTGCGTATACCATATACCTAGTTTTGATTCTGTGGCACGTCCCTTGTCAGTGTAGAAACAATGTTACTTGCGACACCTCAATTTGGTTCACTCAATTCTTGTTTGTTTTCTTACCCTGTAAAGATTTCAAATTTATACCCATAGCCGGAGCTGTCACAGAGGATGGAGAACTTGCAGTCCCACTTATTGGGTTTATTCGGCTGTCGTATCTAGTTTTTGTTTTGCACATCTGCTCATCCACACGTGACATTGTGACATGAATAAACACTTATTGTTTATACATAATATGATTGGTGTCATTTTGGAAAGTTTGTCGAAGTTTGGATCTGTTGGCGGCAATGTGTTGGCATTATTATTGAAGTGAAACATACTTCTTATCTTTAGAACACTGTTTACAGCTATTGTAGATTTGACAAGCTCCCACAAATCCCTTATTGGGATATTCAGCAAGGAAGAAAGGATATAAACCCCAGGACATTATAAAAATCTGTTTGTTCAACTATGATATTTGGGTAAGATTATCGTCCAGGGATAGAACGTTAGTAGGGAGGCCCGAATTCAGCAAGTTTTTTTTTTCTTCCATACGTAAGAAGGTTTTTTCCTTCGAGGTTCTACAATTTTATGTTTTTTACCTTTTACCACGGTAGCAGTTTCTTCCCAATTTTGAACGGCAAAAGAAGTGGAAGGTTGAGGTTGAGTAACAAGTTTTTCGTTTTGACAAGTCTGAATCCCACCTTTCTAAATGGATATCATCCGGCATAGTAAGATATCATCCAGGCGCATAATCAGTTGAAATATTTTTTTGATCACGTTTGCTATGTCAGTAGCATTTGCATTTTTTTCTTCGACCCTCCATCAATATGTACAAATTCGCCAGTCATTTAAAATTTTATGAAGTATAATACAATTTATTATTTACAAAATAGAAACTAACAAAGCATAAAAGATGCAAACACTGGGTTAGGTTGATGGGTTAGAACAAAACGTACAAAATAGCATGAGGATGCACATGTGTGACACGCATTAATTATCTGTAATTATATCAGAAATACCAAACATTTACAATTGTAGTAAAATAACATTTTACATACCAATAATCACAACATATTCTCTACACCTTATATAGTCACATGTTGACCGGCCAAAAGCGTAAAAACTGAAAACAAAATTTCAGCGTGGTTCACACCCGAAGAGGTTACTTACTTACTTAAGGTGACGCTACAGTCCGGAGTGGACTTGAGCCTCAACCATCCTCAGCCAGTTCAATCTTTAGCTAGAGCCTTTCCAGTTTCGCACGCTAAGTTGGCTGAGGACCCCTTCCACTTGAGTGCACTACGTGAGTCGCGATCTTCCTCTATTACGCTGTCCCTTCGGGACGGATCCGAAGACTTTTCGGACTAAAGCATAACCTCAGTCATTGGACCTTCACTCTTCTGGCTAAGCCCGTACAGTTCGTCGTTGTATGTCCTCCTCCACACACGGCCTACACAGACGGGACCGAAAATCACCCTAAGAATTTTACTCTTAAAGCCGCCAAGTGCACCCTCATCCATTTCTGGTAAAACCCATGCCTCTACACAATAGAGCAGGACTGAGATTATTAAGATTTTATACCTATAGGCTCACTTTTGTACTTCGAGACAGGACTTCACTAGTCAACTCCAAAGAAGCAGCGATTGGCAGGGGTTATCTTCATTTGATCTCAGCATTGGTGACGATGTCTGAATTAATAGTGCAGCCTAGGTAGATAAAGTCCTTAACTACCTCAAAGTTATATCTGTCGAGAGTGACGTTCCGTTCTTCCGAGACGTCGGACTGTCTTATTGGCAATATATACTTTTATATATATACTTGCCCTCATTGACCGTTAAATCCATCTTCGCCGTTTTCGCCTGAATTTCGCGAAAACTGCACTGACATCACGCTGTTTTTTTCCGATTATGTCAATATCGTCGGCGTATGTGAGTAGTTGAACGGACTTTTGAAAGATTGTGCCTCTTGCGTTGGCGCGTGAGTTTTGCACTATTATTTCAAGAATAATGTTAATGGAATCGCATGACAGCGCGTCGCCTTGTCCAAATCCTTTTTTGACATCAGAGGTCTCGCTGAGTTCTTTACTGACCTTGATGGAGTAGTGTGCCGAAGTTTGTTTTTGTTTGTTCTATATAGCTCATTTCTATAGATGCTATCATACGCGACCTTAAAATCGATGAATAGGTGCTGTGTATCGATTCTTAGCTCATGGGTTCTTTCCAAGATCTGCCATAGTGAGAATATTTGTTCGATGGTACAACTTCACTGATATGGAATGGGTGGCCGTGGTGTAGTGGTAGTAGCAAACGCTTCTCACTCGGAGGGTCCAGGTTCGAATCCTGCCCATGGCAAGTCAGTTTTTCATTGTGTAATTGGAACTCAGACAGAAAAATTCTGCGTGTGAAGGCATAACACTGACACGTAGATTTGGCTGTTGTAGAGTTTCAAGCACAGAAAAGAAAAATACTGTGATATACCTCGATTCACTCTGAGTGAAGAAAAAACTCTCCGTCCTATTCGGACTCCCACCCCTGGAGAGCAAACATAGAAACCAAACACACCTGAGTTTCAAACCACTACAAAAACAATTTTCCTTTCTCCTCCTTCTATCTTTCCGCCCGCGCCAGGGCAACAGTAAAAGGGTATCTAACCCCTTAGGCGCGCGTAAATTATAAAAAAAAATAAAAAAAAATATGGAGCAATTAGGTTGTTGACAAACGACTCCAGGCATTCAAATAATACGGCACATTGGATCTTGTAGGCGATGTTAAGAAGACTAACGGCTTTGTAGTTGGCGCACTTCAGCGGGTCTCCTGTCTTGAGGATCGGACAAGCAATGCTGGGGTTCCATTCAACGCCATATGAACTTTCGTCCGACCACATTTTACAGATGAGTTGGCGTATTTTCCTTACCTAGCCATCGCCTGCTTAGATATGGTTATCTTCACTTCCTCCAGGTCGGTAGGACGGAATTGCTAGTCTGCATTTTTCGCCTGCGTTTTAGAGCAGACAGTCGCTAGTCGCTATACTTGTGCATAGACATTAGAACTTTTGAGGGCATTCAACAGTGAGTCGACCGAGATGCACCATTGTAGTGAAGACAAAACTCCTCCTTGCTGGCAGCCCCTATTACCCTCGGCATCACTGATTGTCTTAATCAAGAAGCAAGCATCGACCGAGCTTTCTCTGATGATGGTGCTGCTGCTGCTGCTATTGTTCCGCTGTGACTGTGACTGAAGAGTGATGACATGATTTTATACATCTTATAAATTATGCATTTAAGTATTTTATACTATCTAAAAACTTATATTTCTATTTCTAGTATGTTTTTTCCCTGTTTTTTTCCTTATTTGTCCTATCTCTTCTCTGCAATATTTTGATATCTTTTCCTCTTTTCATTTTCTTTTTCTTTACTTGTACACGGATTTGTTTGGAAGCCTGTGGTATGATTTGCACTTTATTTGTTTACGAATTTCGATAGCACAAACGTTCGTCATGGTCATAGCATGAATGAAGTTCAGACTCGCAAAATGTTGAACGTTCTTTCGTGTCAAAGAAGAGGGTTTAAGGTATGTCACATTAATGCACGGAGTCTTAACCAAATTAAACTTGATTACCTTAATTATCTATTTAATGACTCTTCTGTTGATGTTATATGTGTTGATGAAACATGGTTTGAACCTGGAATTGATAATTATTTTTACAAAATAGCTGGATATGAGCTCGCACGTAATGATAGGGTTACGGAAACAACAGGAGGTGGTGTTGCGATATATTGCAAGGAAACTTTAAAATCTAAAGTCATAAAAAAATCGCTAGGAACTGATGTTGAGTATTTGATTGCAGAAATTTCTGATGGGTCTGTCAAATGTTTGGTTGCTTGCTGCTACAATCCAAATCGTGAAATCGTGTTTTTTCAACTGAACCTTTTTTCTCTTCTCTATCTGAATTCTCCCCTTTATATAATAACATTGTCGTTTGTGGTGATTTTAATGCCAACATGCTTAAAAACGACTCGCGGTCCTACCAAGTGAAAGATATGGCGGCGGCAAGTGGACTTGAAATTCTAAATAATTCCTATCCAACATGTTTCCGGCCAGGTGCACCACCGAGCCTTTGAGACCTTGTTATTGTATCTGATTCACTCTCTGTCTTACTGTTTGATCAGATTTCTCTTGAAGGTGTCAGCGAACATGATCTCCTATTCTGTACCTACAATGTTGTCTTTAACCACAATTCTTCTTCAAGCTCCTTTATTTATTGGGATTACTCATCGATAAATCATGAAGCACTAACGACCGCAGCAAACTCGGTCCCATGGTTGAATTGCAGAATGGTTGCCGATCCAAATGAAAAGCTAATCATTTTCCAGACGCTTGTAATGCAATTATTCAATGATCATGTACCAATAAAAACCGTCGCGATCCGAAACAGTGCGTGTCCCTGGTTCACGGAAGGGGTAGTTGGTGTTCTAAAGAAGCGAAACAGACTGTACAGTAAGTGGAAGAGTAGACAAAACGCGATTAACTGGAACAGGTACAAAGCTGCTCGTAATGCTGCAACCGATGCTCTTCGTGCATCTAAACGACACTACTACTCATCTAAACTGAGCACTTCTTTACCCTCCAAGGTACTGTGGAGAAATCTACGCCAAGTTGGCATTGGTGTAAGTAGTGACAGGAGCTGTACTATTGATTTAGATGAAATGAACGACTATTTTGTTTCAAATGATGTTGCTGCCGATTGTTTCGAGTATGACGTTGTCTCCAGCAGAGGCCTTGAACATGAAATTGATTTTGAAGTAGTTACGGAAGTTGATGTCCTTTGTATTATTAAAAGTTTAAAATCAAATGCTATTGGTGAAGACGGCTTGCCACTTCGTTTCATAAAACTTATTTTGCCGCACGTTATAGGCCATCTAACACATATAATCAATTCCTGTATAGCAGCATCTACTACTCCTCTGATATGGAAATGTGCTAAGGTTGTACCTGTTCCTAAAAATACTACTGCTACCGATTCTTCTGACTACAGACCTGTCAGTATCTTACCATGCCTGTCTAAGGTCTTTGAAAAGGCAATAGAGTCACAAATTCAGAAACACTTGGCTGAAAATTCCCTGTTGAGCCCATTCCAATCGGGCTTTAGGAAGAGCCATAGCTGTTCTTCCGCCATGGTAAAAATCTTGGATGATATCAGGCAAGATTTTGACAAAGGATTTGTGACGCTGCTCTGCCTGCTTGATTTCTCTAAGGCTTTTGACAGAGTAAATCATTCCATTCTTTGTTGGAAACTGCATCATTACTATGGTTTTAGTGAAAGAGCTGTAAGGCTCATTCGAAATTTTTATGTGGACGGTCACAAGTAGTTGTTGTTGGTAACAATCGCTCAGGTCTCCGGTCAGTTTCTCAAGGGGTTCCGCAGGGATCAATATTGGGCCCAATTTTGTTCTGCATGTACATAAATGACTTAGCATCAATTTGTAAGCACGCGCTTATTCATTTCTATGCAGACGATGTACAACTTTACCTATCTCATCCGGTTAATAAAATAGGTGAGCTAGTGTCACTACTAAATGAGGATCTTGCTTCCATTGTTGAATGGGCAACTAAAAATGGACTAGATTTGAACCCAAAAAAATGTCAAGTACTTCCAATATCAAACAAGTCTTTTGAGCTAAGTCTAGTTCCTGATGTTTGCTTAGCCGGTAGTAAGATTAGGTTAGTTGAGGTGGCTACAAGTCTTGGTTTCACCATAAACCGAAAGCTTTCCGGCTATAACCACGTTAACGTCGTTGTTGGTCGCGTGTACGGATGCCTGCGTAAACTTTGGATTTCTGCCAACTATACGCCCTTGAATACTCGCCGAAGACTTGTGCTCACCCTCATAATGCCCATTATTTCATATGCTGCAGCTGTCTACAGTGACCTTGACTCACTATCTTTTCGAAAGCTCCAGGTTGCTTATAATGATGCTGTTCGGTATGTTTACGCAATGTATGCCGGTTTCTTGGCTGTACATTGAGAAAGTACCTTGATTTCAGAAATTGCATATTTCTACATCAAATTATAAACACAACGCAACCCCCTTACCTTTACTCCAAACTGGAATTTTCCCTTTCCAGAAGAACTTTCAACATTAGCACTCAGCGTTGCAAATACCTCAATTCCTCGCGATTATTTTTCATTTATGCTATTAGACTATGGAATAACTTACCGTCTCATATAAAGTGCTTGTCAAATACTGCTAGCTTCAAAACTGCCTTGTATGTGTACTTTTCTTCTTAACTTATCTATTTACTATCAACTCTACCTCAGTCTTTCTCCAATTTCTTAACTATTTCCTCTCCCTTTTTTTTTTATCTTTCTTTTTCCTTTTTATTTTTATTTTTTTTATTTTTTATTATTATCATTATAATTACTATCACTTATCATTTTGTAACTAACTATTTTCACTTAGTACTATAAGAGACATTGTCTTAATGTACAACTTATTTATAGCAATAAATTGAAATTGAAATTGATCGCAATATTGATTCACAAAACTTGTGATTCGTCTTCTCCGTGATGTCTGGCCGAGTTACACGTTACAAAAGTTAAGTGTTGTCAAAAGTTGAGTGTTATCCAAAGCACGCTCAAAGTCGATGAAAATGCGCAGCGCTTATTCCTTCTTGTCGAGTATGCCTCCAATTCTGTCTAGCAGATTTTGAAGCCCATTCTGGCAAGGTCTTCCGCGTTGGTAAGTGTGTTTCATCGAGACAGAGGATGGAATCGGTAAACCAACGTCAGAATTTTCACTTCGCAGCCTTGCTTAGCATCATTGGTGTTTGTGTTTTTTTCGTGTGTTTGTGATTATGACTCGGGAATTCAGGATTTACGTAGCCAATATACGCGGATATATACATATAATCACTTTTCTGAGCAGAAATACAGATAGATTCACGCCCAAACCTCTTAGATTGCTTTGATCTGAAGCCTGGCTACGAACTAGTGCCATCATTCTTTTTCACCGCGGTTTCGCCATTTACGTGCGTAGTGATGGAGCTTACCAAACTCCACCACAATGTGATCCATGTTCCAATCCGGAATTCAACATCATGTTGTTAAAATTCCATCTCCGTAAGCAAATTATCCTCTACAGCTTTATTTACAGAAGCCCCAAATTGGACAGCAATTCGACTACGAGTTCGATGCGCTGTCTGACTCCATTCAAAGTATTGTATCCCTATCTACTCATACTGAAATCGTTATTACGGGCGATTTCAATATACCTTACACAATTTTGGATGGCTTCGACATTCTGGACAGACGGTATGTTAAGATCTTCGCTGCGGAAAATAATTTGAACCAGCTTGTAAATGAGCCCACGCGAATACCAGACGTTGATAGACATACCGCCAATACCCTGGACTTGTTTTTAACTACTCTCCCTGATAAGTATATCATATCATCTAATTTATCGTACACCCGCCACACACTTAGAGAAACGATTCCTAAAAGAATCGTATGGGAATACGAGAAAGCCAATTGAAGCCGACTTAACAGCTTTTTTTAACTGATCGTTATGATTCCTCGATAACGACGTGGATACCGCTGCTGATATGATCACAGACATTATTCTCTTTGGAATGAGAAAGAGACTGTCAGGGTTAGAGAAGTGTTTTCTCGGTCCTTCAAGGCCAGCCCGACAGAGGAAAACCGAAAAAAATTCAATTGATCCAGGAATGACTGCAACGTCTTTCTTATGCGTGTGAATTTTCAATACGACCAAAAACTGAGGGAAAAAATACTACAATGTCGCTACGGTAGTAAACAATTTACGTCGTTCGTCAAAAATTCTGCCTCAGCCGCCATTCCAATGCTCATTTATAATGGCATTCCAGCGGTCAGCTCCTTGGAAAAGGCCAATCTGCTTGCTGCACACATTGCGGCCAGCTAAACACTCCCAGATTGTGTTTTGTCCCTGCACTTGAGTGCGTCGAATCTCCAATGGGTCGAATCCACTTTCGCACTCTTGTAGTGAGAAGTCCCCTAGTCCAGATGCTGTATCTCCCCCTCTTCTGAAGAGGTGTTCTTCCTCGCTGGTAAAACCACTGCGTAAGTTTTTCCGTCACTCCTATTCTTTAGGAAATTTCCGGGTGATGGAAAACAGCATTTTTCCAGCCTTATCCTAAAAAGGCGAATCTTCCTTTCGACAGTTGCACTTGATATTTCTGAGGCATTCGACAGAGTTTGGTAACAGTGTCTTTTGTCGAAAATGCGTGCATTTGGGATTGATGACTCTCTTCTTCAGTAGATTAGAAATTGACTTTCAGAAATTTCAATTCAAGTTGTCTTGGTTGTTATTAAGTCTGATTTTCAGAAAACAAATGCTGGTGGGCCCCTGGACCCCGTTCTGTCTCCAACACCAGTTTAAATTTCCATCAACAATCTCTTGTATGTTACTTCTAATCCAATGTATTCCTTTGTTGACGACAGTGCTCCCTGCTTTTCATATTCGTTCCCGAACTCACGTCCTTGCTCTTCAGCTGTAGAACTGGAACGGCAACGTATGCTAAGCTCATTAAATTCCGATATTAAGAGCAGAATCAATTGGAGAACTATTAATAGAGTGAAATTGAATGCTTTCAAAACACAATGCCGTACAAGTTCCTTATGGACTGCCCTGCCGAGCTCTATATTTCCTAATCGTTATAACTTGCAAAAATTTAAGACCAATGTACATCGGTAACTCTCTTTTCTTCATCCCTAAGTTAAGATCTCCACCGTTCTCTCCATGTTCTTCAACTTGAAGGAACTCAAGTCTGAAGATGCTGGCGAGCGTGTAGTCCTCTTTTTCACTTTTCCTGTTCCTGCATTGTTTGCCAGCGTTTCGGTATCTATGCTAGTACCAGGATAGCAGTGAAGAATCTCTTCAGAGTACATAATCAATTTGGTTCAATATTTTGTGATCAGCTGACCGACATATTTCATTTTGAATATTGGGATCGGGGAACCGTGTCCTAGGTACAGTAGTGTTCCACCCCCCAACAAAGTCATAAGCGAAATCCGCTTCCAAGTGTGCTGTCATTTTTGCTTGTACTACTGAAGATGTCTTCTTTTTCCAATTTGGGGTTATGATTACCTAAAACGATTTCAACGTCATACTTAGACCATTGTTCATAGGTTTTATCGAGATACCAGTAGAAACCAGCGGTTACCCTTACCATACCACTTCCTTGATATTGTCCATATCCACTTTATACTAGTCTAGAGCCTCAGCTTGTTGTTCAAGTTCCCTGACTTCTGCTCATAATCGGATCATTCCATCATTTTCTCATCTTCAGCCATGACCGACATCTAATTTAACTAGCTAACCATCGATGATGGGGCTCATATAACACGGCCCTTAATTGCCTAGACTATTGATATCTCACCGGAAAAAAAAACTTTTAACAATCAGAACCTGACCCTGGGTATAAAAAGAACCTCGAGCTCTCAAGACTTGATTTGAGTAGTGAGGATGGAAAAATAGATTCGTTAGGTGTAGCTTAGTCAGATCGCTTGATTTTTTCACATTCCCATGAAATCCTCTACGGTAAATCCCCTCTTAACATGGTCTTCGTCACTGGCAATAAAAACGTCTATAGAAACAAATTCCTAAGAGAGACTGGACTGGATTTGGAATGTCAATTAATGGCCACAAAGGAATCGATATTGAAATCCTAATTAAGTACCCCATAAGAACCCTTTCAAAGCCAACTAAATTATCACTTTCCAAGAAGGGGACGTTCAATATTAAGTTAGGGTTACGGCCAACCGACATAATCCCAGTAGACGAGAACACTGATTGTGACCATATTCCTACACAAGTGTTGTATTATGTTACGTTATCGAATTTGTTTTGGGTTTAGGCATAAAAGTCAACTGTCACTGGGCCAAACTATTGCACAGGTGCTGCTCCGATGTTCTTGGTGGGTGTTTGTATCCCTATTGCTTTGTCACTTCCTTTGTAGATACTCGCAATCGGCCATCCAAAAATAAAAATGCAAATTAGTACTATTATTGGGGTGATGCGGATAGGTCCCATTGACCGAATTGCCTTCACAGGACAATCGGGAGCGGAATCCTTGCTCAAATAAATTAATTTTAATTAATTGGAAGATACTCCACTGTTCAAAGGAACAAAGAATAAAGCGAAATTACTTGGAAAGTGCTTTGTTCCAGTCTATCTTTTTTTCTGTTGTTTTTTTGAGAAGGAAAACTAATTTATTTAATATACATTCGAAAGAAAGAAGATGCTAAAGAGGAAGTAGAAACCGGGAACGAGAGTAGAAGAAGAAGGACGGAAACAAAAGAAAAAAGTATCTAATCAGCGGAAGTGGAAAATTATCGAGGCTTAATAACTCCCCAAGTCGTATAGCATCCTGCTTATTCTAGGATAACCTTTTGTTTATGAATGCACATTTACTCCTATACTATCCAGTCTTTCATCGCCCTAAGATCTATGATAGTAAATTTAGATGCTTCAAGTATACGAGTATATTGGGCTTAAGGAGATCCAATATAAACAATAGTCGTTTACAGAAAGTGTAAGGATACCTATCCGTACGGATGGATGTACATTTTACATACGTATGAACTATGAATTCGAGTACGGAATCCCGGTATTAACATGTATTCCGTCATTAATCCTGTCGATAAAATGTTATTAAGGGAAAATCCCAAGGCTGCCATCAGCAAAATATTGAATAATTCTCTTAAGTTTTGCGAATTCATGCTCCATTCCATGTTTCCGGGAAATTTGACGATGATTGATTTTGAAAATTCATATATTCATCGATTGGAAAGGGTTCGTTGGTTCTATCTCCTGGTTTGAGTCCTACGCGGCTTTTTTGTTTTTTGGTGGTTGCTCCCTGTCGATGTATCGTTTGGGGAAACGAAGCACAAGGTCAATTGTGTTTTCGATGAGCCTGATATTGTTTATTCGAGTGTATCTACGTAGGCGATAGTGGTGGCTTACCATATTTGCATATAAACACCTTCGAGTCGTGTTTTGGGGGGGTGGCTCAAATGTACCGACGAGTACACGCTGCCTATTAAGAAAAGCAGGGAAGAAATCTTAGGCGAAAACATTTGCTGAGATGTGGATAGTCGTATGTATGGGAGGGAAGAAAATGCGTTTCTCTCAAGAGATGAGGAATAATGGAAATTAAATTCGGAAGACGTGGTTGGATATGCTTACCCCAGAAGATGAATAATTTTCTGGATTTAGCCTTGAGAATTGTTGTACATGATATGTTATTGGGAGGAAGGATTATAAACTTCTATTTCCAGGATTGGATACATGCATCACTAACTTAAGGCAATCGACTGGTGCCAGATGAGAATTTTTGCCAAAGTTTGAGATTAATCGTCAATTTAAAGGAGTTGATCCGATCAGATTCAGATTGCCGATGTTAATAATGCGAAAGCCGAAAGTGATACACTGATTACCGTTACCAGCGTTCAGTTCTTTGGGAACTATTGAACAATGCTTAGAGGACTATGTGTGCCTCAACTTCGGTATAGAAAGGTGTGTAATTTAATTAATCACAATCGCCTACGTTAAACTAATGAATTGGTATTTTGAAAATTTGTATTCCCACACTCAACGCAACTTGAGTAAATATATGTATCATTTGACTTAAGTTCACTGAATGCCCACACATTCGTACCATCGTTTGTATGTATTATGTAATACTAAAGTGGCACAGCTCTACCCTTGGTATAAGTCGAGGCCGACCTAAAACCTCTTGCCGATCTTAACGTCACGGCACCCAGTACTTGTTGCAACTCTACATTGTCAAAACCAACTGGAAGACCCTTTCTGCGTTTTAGGTTTAAACCTCTGCCACTAGGGGGCCTAGATCATTAAGTGAGCCATGGATCGAAGTTTGGGGGACCCTGACTCCTACGACACCGTCTTTTAAGTCCTGCCACTCCACAGGACCTATGACCGGCAACCTGTAACTGTTCAAATCGTAACAACTTTCGGTGGCGTCATTTGAGAATCGTTACCGCATCGCACAGCTCCTGTCCGTGGGCATAGCGCACTCAGTCACTGCCGTTACTGTATAACACTGTCATATGGCTCCTTCAGAAATGTTAACTAGTCGTTATGTGTCCTCGGTGCTGATGTTTGTGATACACTATTTTCTTCGGAATGAGTTCCTTTACCTCTCATCGGATATCACATCAAAAGAAAAGGCGCAGTACAACTCCAGCTGTAAGGAGGCTGTCAGTGGTAGGGAACAGTTTGCTCGGTCTTAAAAGGTAAACTCAATAGAAGAAAACCGAAAAAAAAACTTCAAACGAGCCAGAAATATCTGAAACGACTTTCTCGAAAATTCATGTGAAATTTCTGTACGACCATAAACTGAGGCAAAACGTATTACAATGTCCCAAGAGTTCGTCAAAAACATCCGAGATCCTACCTCATCCCTCATCCCAACACTTTATACTGATATTCCAGCTGCCAGCTCTTTGGACAAGGCTAATCTGATCGCTGCGCACTTCGCATGCAGCTCAATACTTTCAGATTGAGTCACGTTTCCACCAAAATTTGAGTGTGTCGAACCTTTAACAGGACAAATCCACTTCCGCACTCCTAATAGAGGCAAGAGCACTTCAAGATCTACATGTACACAAAACTGCTGGTCCAAATGGTATATCTCTCCTTACTTTGAAGAGGTATTCTTCCAAGCTGGCAGAGCCACTGAGTAAGCTTTTCCTTCAATCATACCTTTTAGGATTCTATCAGCGTAGATGGAAAACAGCACTCTTTCAGGCCGTCCATTAAAAAAGGCGGATTGTGCTATCTCTACTTACGTCAACCTATTGCACTTACGTCCCTTTTCACCAAGGCCTTGGAAGCGCTGATAAGCCGTCAGCTCATGAAATATCTCGAAACATGAAAACTTTTTAATAACCGACAGAATGGTTTTCATAGCAATGGATCTTCTGGTGATTTAATGGCATTTTCTATCGAAAAGTGGAACCATAGTCATATCTGGTGAAAGTATGATGGTTCAAAAATATTTGACATAGTTTGGCATCTAGATCTCTGTGTTTGGCCTTTCGCAAAGTTAAATCCAAATAAACGCCGGTGTGCCTCAGGGGTGCATTCTGTCTCCAACACTCTTTCTAATTTTCATAAATGATCTTCTATCCGCCACTTATAATCCAATATACTCATTTATTGACGGTAGTACGCTCAGATATAAATAGCATAACTAATTGCGGAACTCCCCACAGAGTTTTACTAAGTGCTCCCTTTTGTGGTGAAAGTGTAATTTAAACACATTCATGAATTGCACTTGCATTTTCGAAAGCGAACTTCTTTATATTTTCTACATTGAGATGAGCACATGTTCGATGTCGCCAAAAACGCTGCGAAATATCCAGGTTCCTCAAGAGTATCGGCCACCGTGACACCGACATTGGTCAGCCAGTTGAGAGACTTCAACACCGATTTTTGGCTTTACGTCTTTTTATCGCTCTTTCCAACACTAGTTCTCTAAAGATATTAACAGTAGTATTCCATCCCTTCAAATCTTCAATCGTAACACCCGTATTGGTTCACACAAGTAGCAGTATTCTTAATTCCTACCCCTGGCGAGCACTTTGTTTCCTAGCCATTATAAACTGCAAACATTCAAAACCAACGTACATCGGTACCTCTCCTTCCTTCCTTTCTCTCTAGCTTTCCTTCAATGCATGCTGGTGAACACAGGCTGCTTTTTAATTCTAACAATCCTGGATGGGATTCATCATTCTCCTGATTGAAGTAGATTGGTCTTTTAGATGTCCACGTGACTGTGATCATAATCTTTTCTGTATGAAGACCGGAATTGGAAGTGTCTTTTGGTTTGTTGACTAAATCCAACCACTACCCAGGTCTTTTACGGTTGTCATATAGAATCCGCTTTTCATCGCAGCTTTTAGCTAAGCGATGCACAAATTCGTTCAATTCATAGGGTACATACTTGTCGAGTTTCTTTAACTATGCTATGAGAGAGAGAGTTGTCTAGTTATTGTCACTTCAGAACAGTGACAGAACTTTCATGTTCTGTGCAATGTCTTGTACCTATTTTGAGGGTAACATTTAGACACTGTCTCTCCATCTCCTACGGAACTTTTCACGTCAACATCAAATAGTACGTCCGCTTGCTGCTATCAATTTAACCTAACCCAACCTAATACCTTATATTTGCTTACTACTCGTACGTCTAATCGATACAGTGAATCCATGTTGTTTTCCGTTATTCTTCAACTATAAAGTGAATTTTTGAAACGCTACGAGAACTTCCATGTTTTCTTCAAAAACCACTTAAGCAAACGTTTCTGTTTCGAAAATCATCAAATGGGATTTATTGGCCTAAAGTCTGTAGGAAGATTAACAGGTTTCAAGAGGACTTACATCAGTCAAGTTGGTAAATCAATTTCAGTGTTAAGCCAACACTCATGTCTTCCCTTGTCAAAGTCTTGACAAATAACCCAAATAACCTCTCTCGAGCATAGTCGTTTTTTGGGGGTAGAATTTAAAGACCTCCCATGTTAGTCCTTTTATTGCCACAACTCCCTCCTGAATATATTTGCATGAGGTAAACATTTTTGCTAGAAAATTGTCTACAAAATTTGGAATATTCTGGTTCTTTTTTTTATGTATCCCGTCCTCATCATTTCCCACGGAATTTGGGTTCAAACATTTTTCAACACTCGGAAATGTACGGTATGAGTTCGTATTCGTATCCTTAGCAGTTAGTTGGAGAAGTTAACAGCAGTCGGATGAGCTCGTAACTCATAAGCATACTCGTATTCACATCTCGGATACGGTCGGTCCCTCGTTGAAGTTCAAATCGTTTAATATTTGTCAGGAAAAAGAAACTTTTGGTTCGACTAGAGTACGTCACTGTTGGTGTGACCACTAACGAATAAGTGATTTAAAGTCAAAACGGAGTAGATTAGTTTTACTATTTGTGAAAGTGACATATGAATTTGAGGTTTCTGACAGGAGCAGTGTCAATGAGCTGTCAATTATTCATGGAAAGGTCGGAGTTTGTCGTTGAAATGTATGTGTCATCGTCCATGGTTTCAGACACCACAAAATTCATTATTGAAGGTTGTCAACCCATGAAAGTGTTCTAATGAATGTAGGAGGATTCTCTTACCACTTCATGATTTTAATTCACTACTCAAGGAGCAACGAATCGTTATCAGGTTGAACACTACTTAGAAATGGTAGTAACGGGTCATATTTGAAAGGATATACGAAAGCAAGAATTTGGGAATGAGCCTTCGCTATTCTCCAGGTCTCGTCTTCATGGTGCTCAGTCAAGACAATGACTGCTTCCTGTCGTCTTATTCAACATACAGGCAAGAAAAGGCCGCACTGATGGACATAAGTACTGGAACCGCTTAGAAATATTTGCAGCAAAGAGCACAAGAAAGGTGACTGCGACTCATAAAATGATATAAAAACGAACTGAGGAAGGCAAAGCGACAATCCCGGAGGTCATTCTGTGGCAAAATATCAAAAACCTCCGAAGCATCTCGTATAAGATAAATATTCTAACGTCTATGCACGAGCATACGCGGATGATGTAGATGTACTGTCTGTTGAATCGTGTCTAGCAACTGTCTAAACGTAATCGACGACTAGTGCACTAGGAATGGGTCTTCAGTCAATCCTCTCAAAATTGATGTTGTTCTCTTTACGAGAAGGAGGAAGCTGCCTGGTCTAACTCATCTAGTGCTTAAAGGCATCACCATCCAATTCACAAAAGAAGCTAAGTAGTTTTGTGTCATTCTGGATAACAAACTTCTCTAGACTAAACATATTACGTCGAAAGCCTCTAAGGCCCTGTCGGCCTTCTGGCAGTGCAGAGGTGCTATTGGCAAGACGTGGGGCATGTCACAGAGAAGGGTCCTTTGGATCTACATGACTATGATAAGGTCATTTATGTCCTATTCGTCGGTTGTCCGGTGGTATAAGCTCTCGCAAAAATACGTGATTTCTGCTTTTACCATACTCGAAAGAACGGTTTGTCTCGGATGTATAGGAGCTTTCCCCAGCATTCCGGGCTCCGCTCTAGACGCATTGATGAATCTCCCTCCCCTTGATATTCATATCATCTCATCTCAAAGCCATCTTCCGTCTAAAAAGAAGTAGTCTTTGGTACAACACCATGACTCTGATCTTATGAAATCGACTTTCCCCGGGCACAGGGTTTCTGGTTTCGGCCAGAATCTGAGCCAGAAAAAGAATGCATTCGGGTCTTCACGGATGGCTCCAAAACCGATATAGGATGTGGTGCTGGTGTCTTTCTGCAGAGCGACAACGTTAGATTTCACTTCGTGTTAGGAAAGCTTGCATCTGTCTTCGAAGTGGAGATTTACGCAAACCTGACGACAGCGAACTATATTGCGGAGAACCGTTAGAGGAGGCCAAGCACTTGCATCTGCAGCGACAGCCAAGCTGCGTTTAGAGCCTTGCTGAGCCCTCTTACGACTCCCAAGCTAGTTTAAGTATGCAAGAGATCACTGAACGCAGTCGTAGGTCGGAGTCTGGGTCCCAGGTCGCAATGGGATCATGGGAAATGAAATCGCTGATGAACTTGCCAGGTAAGGTTCAGAGGAGAGAGAGGGTCTGCCTGCGTCCTCGGTTAAGGCTTCCATTTACAGTTGGGTCTCATATAAGCACAATTGCAGATGGCCTAACTCCCTAGGAAACAGGCAGACCAAACGAATGATTCCCGACGTCTCTAGGAAATCTGCTGTCCCTCAGCAGGAAAGACTGCAGATTGCTTACTGGTGTCGTGACACGGCATTACACTTTTGCAAAGCACTTAAATATGCTAGGCATATAGTAAGCGACACAACATCCCGAGATGCTTGCTGTGCAAGTGATGCCGACACCGAAGAGCACTACTCGTATCTCTGTGAATGTCCGGCTAACACTCGCATCTGGCTGCAGGTACTCGGCGTACTGTAGGCAGCTTCTCACTGTAGCGCTGACTCATCTTTCTTCTTAAGGCTAAAAGATTTTATTAAAAGGATCTTTACAAAGAGTACAATGGACAAGTTCCTTGTCTGAGTGCTCTGTTTCGACAAAAAAAAATCTATATTCTCTTGCAAATAAAAACTGTTGGGGACAAGTGGGGTCTTCAACCTTGCATTACCCAATGGCTATACGTTTCGGTTATAAGACCTATACTCACCTACAGAGTGGCTGTCTGGTATACGACCTGAGACAATGCATTCAACTGCTGGAAACTAAACAAAGTCCAAAGGTCAGCAGATCCGTCCATAAGCCCTGCGTCCCTGCGCGGCACTGGGTTTTCCGTTTCACTTGAATAACAACTACACAGTGGACACATAAACTATTTGCCTACGCTAATAATGAGGAACAGTTCCAGAGAGCATCGACTAAACTAAGCCCCAACATTGGTTTAACAAGGACTTTCAAGTAAGCATCGCCTCTAAATCCTTCTAGGAGGAAGATGCTTTCATGGACGCTTTCAGATGGATCCAAGGCTGATAGCGGTGTTTTTTTAGATAAGAGTAACCTAAGTCTCTCCATTCGCCTTCCAAATTACTGAGGCGTGAGATTAAAGAAATCCTATCCTACCAGTGCCAGGCGGATGAAAGGGAACAGTGTGAGTATATGGCATGGAAGTCAACGTCTATGAATACACTACACCTGTTGTGAATTGAGATATTCTTCTCAGAGCTCGATGGATTCCAAGGACGAGTAATCTGATACATTTCAGAGATAAACTGTCATACATATCGCAAGCTAGAACGTCGACACTATGACGGGCAAAGGTCTCCAATTTGATTAGGTTAACTAATAAGGGATGTGCTAGACCCTAAGGGACAAGCATGCATGGAGGCCTATTGATCTATTGAGATCTGCCAGTTTTACTTTGCTGACGTCCTCAAGTTCTGCAAAAGGACTGTACCCCAGGTGTTTGGCATGGCGTACTCTGAGGTTAGGGCAGTCGCACAGCATGTATGTATTTCCCATTCATTCCTACTGCTTCCACAATAATCTTGAGGAGATGCTCCTATCCTGCTGGCCATTCTTCCTCTTCGGGCAAGTAGGGATATGGATGTATTCTTTTTTGAGTCTGAGAAGGTTACGTGTCTTCCCGCTGTCTAGGTCTGGCCAAAGATAGCGTGAGATGGCACAGTCAGTCCTGGACATCCATTCTTTGTTGGTTCGTTCCATTTAGCGTTTCAGGATTTTAATTGCTTTATTTATGTCGCTGTGTGTGTTATTCCTCTTGCTAGGTCATCCGCTTTCTCATTCCCTTTCACCTTTGTGAGTCCAGGTGCCCATCAGGTGGGATTCGCTGAATTTACTTAGAGTTTGATGGCATTTTTGTACCTCTATTGGTTTGGTGCTTCCACATGGTGAAGCTTTTATGGCTGCTTGAATGTCAACGGAGATAGATTTCTCGGAGAGATCAACCTCCATAAGTAGTGCATAGCTTGTGCCTGCTTTACAAATTACAAATATATCTGCCTGGAAAATACTACAATACATTCGTCCGGAATCTTGAAGGAATCTATAGCATTTCACAGTAGACTCCAGCTGCTGTACTTTTCTCCATTTTGGAGCCGTCCGTGTAGAGGTGCAGTGTTAGACAACCAGTCATGTCTGCTAGCACATGATTTGGAGAAACTCGATGTAGCCACTACACTTCGTCAGTTTTGATGGTTCGTACTGCTGATAGGCCTGTTTATTTTTGTTTGATTGAGCTTTTCAAAGCCGTGCATTTAAGGAATTCGTGAATTAGAAGGAGGTTTAGGATTATCTCTAGTGCAGATTGAGTATTAGAGAAGTGCGACACACGCCAGGCTTTGTATCTACTTGTTTAGGTATTTTGAGAGTCTTTTCCGTGACTTTCCACTAAACCCAGTACACCATAGGTAAGAATGGGTCTAACTATGGCTATGTACATCCAGTGTACTCGTATTACTCGTATACATGGTCTTAGACCCCAACGTTTATCAACGATTCCTTGACATGTGTAGGATGCTCCTAATGTTGTTTGCTTGTTTCTTCGATGCTACGCTTCCAACTGAGCTCACTGTCTAGGATGATTCCTTGATAGCTTCTTAGACCCCAACGGTTATCAACGATTCCTTGACATGTGTAGGATGCTCCTAATGTTGTTTGCTTGTTTCTTCGATGCTACGCTTGGATGATTCCTGATTAGCTTCGGATGAAAGTTGAATCCTTATACCGTTGGTTCTGGGAAGATTAAACTTTTCTAGCTTTTTTTTCTTGTGAATAACACTAGTTCGGTTTTTAAAGGGTTTGTCCATAAACCGTTTTGTCTTGTCCATTTTGGAACTGTGTTCAAGGCAGACTCCATTAGTTCGCTGATCATTGGAAGATGTTTTCCTCCCACCGGAATGACTTTGTTGTCGGCGTATGTCACTGCCTTAACACCCTTCCGTTCGAAACTTGTGAGCATGTCATTTAGAACAAGGAGGCACAGGAGAGGAGACATCACTTCTTCTTGTGGAGTTCCTCTTTCAACCGTTTTCCGCTTGTGTTTCAGCCAAATTCTGAGTTGGTAATTGAATTCTTCCCAAGTCATTGTACTATCGTTGTTTCTGCATGGAGCTTGTCCAAGGCCATGCTTATAGATCCAGTGTTTATATCATTAAATGCTCCTTCGATATCTAGGAAGGCGGCCATGGTGTGTCCTTTGCAGTGCATATTCTTTTCTATTGTAGCTACAACCTCGTTCAGTGGCATCTCTACCGATTTTTCTTTAAGGTAAGCGTGTTTCGAACCACGAACATACTTTTTTTTTTTTGACTTCTTATCTTATATGTTAATCTAGGATTATCTCCAGTGAGGAGAGACTTCTGAGTCTGTAATCATTAGCAGAGCAGTGGCTAGGTTTTCCTGCTTTGGGAATGAAGACCACTTTATCTTCTTTCCAGTTGCTAGGGACGTAGCCCAACTTTCGACAACCGATAAAGATAATTTTAAGCCAAGGTACGAGTATGATGTATGGAACAGCATGTTGTAACATGGTCGGGATTATCTCATCTATCCCCGCGGATTCGTAGTGTTTGAACAATTTGATTGCCCATGTTATTCTATTCTCTGTGATCAGGCTAGAGATTATGCGTTCTTTGGCAGTTTATGTTGTGGTGCCAGATAATACCTGTTTCGCAATACCCTTGCAGGAAATGAGCTTCCATAATAAGCAATTGTTATTCCCGACTATTCTTAGTCCAGACTCCATAGGAACCTTTCAGATATCTCGGGGCTCGTGGAGATGATATTCTGACTGTTTTGAAGATGCACGTTATACAATTTAACTTTACCAGAATTTGTCTTCTCTCCTCCTAAAATCGTACGACCAGGAAGTTAAATGTAATGTTAGGTCATTGAGATCAGTAACAGAATCCTCCTTTCAAGCAGTCCTTCAGTCTCTACGTCCGCGATTTTCCTATTTAGTTTTTAATAATCAATCGACAACCAAGAGGCTAAGTAAAATCCTGTTAAAAGAATTGGCGCTTCCCTAGTGACTGGTTGATGCGATCATCTATCCAATCTGAGGCATGTGGCCCTTGTTCTCCATTAGGTTGTGGTATGTGAGTTGTACAGCGTCCTAGTTCTTCCCATTTCTTACTTCATATACTCTGCTAAAACAGATATCAACGTCAACCACGAAGTATTGTGCAATTGTCCAGTCAAAAATATGATGATAATCTGCAACTGCTAAGGAGAAAGAGAAAAGAAGCAAAACAGAAAGAAATCCCGGGATTTCAGAACGTAAGCGCACTCATTGCAGCAATGCGCATCAGGGCTAAATTCGCCAGCATCAGTCTTATATAGGCTCACGACCCCACAGTAGAAATATATGATACTAACAAAGACAGTTTCTACGAGTTCTCCAAAAAAAACCTATGAGCCATTACTGATTACTGAGATAAATTCGTCTTCGGCAGTTAATTGACTTTGCTGGTGTACGGAATACCACTATAGCTAGCACATGCTTTTCTCATGTCAATATTCAGAAAGGAATACGGCTGTCACCTGATCGCATAACCATTAACAAAATTGACAAGGTACTCCGCTCAGGCCACTACCAGGCTGCATCCAGCGTACGTTTATGGATATCTTAGAAGCCCCAGCAACGGCGAAAGAGTCGGAGGAGATCTAACCTTGAACAGCTGCAAGCGTAATAAAATCTCTCAACTTCACTTCATCACTTTTAAAATAAACATTAAACGCTGAAGATCAATTCCATCAATACCAAGAAGCCGTTAGACATTCCGGAACTAATGTGGTATTGTAGTAAAGCAGCTTGCCTACGAACCGAAACCGGAAAATAGCCAAGAGCAGAGGAAACGAGGGATCCCGAATTCTAGATTTTATTCAACCTGAAAGCCATGAGACCCTGTAAACTGTGCTGGGTATAAATCTATAAGCACGGTTTTCATCCAGAAAAAATCAAAGTAGTCCATATCGATACTCACAACCTCTTTATCCCCTTAGAAGCCAAGTATCTATAGAGACGAACTATACTGAATCAATTGTATGTATATAGTCCTGGCACACCAGTCAAGCTTGTCAAATTGTGCTGAATGGCGATAGAGAATTTTCGCTGCTCCCCAATGTACCGCGCTATCATGTGACTTCTTCAACATCATACGAGTGAGGTGATTCGAATAGTCTGACACATAGATGGCGACTCTAAGAAGATATGTGTAAAAATTTGATGACATTTGAACCATTAGTCATCGAGATATTGAAGTTTTAGTGGCGTACCTTTTGATATTTTCAAAACAATAAAAAAAAAGAGTTTCGTACGTTGGTAAAACACTATTATTTGACGAAAAAAAAACCGTATTGTAAGCAATCTGCTCCATCGAAAGCAACGATTTTTCTCTGGTTTGCCGCATTCAGTTCAAAAGTGGCCATACAGACACAAATGATGCTGAACGCTCTTTTTGAAAAACCGTCAAGCGAAAGTGCGTGAGATAAGAAGGCAGATGACTCTAAATAAGACCCTGGTCATCCCAGCCCTGCTCTACTAGGTGGGGTGAAAAGTAACCTCCTTGACCGCCAGAATACGCTGCTACTGCAAAAAGGCTATGGTGTCCGTTTATATTTAGGCAGACATGCCAAATTTCAGTGCGATACTGTCTTTAGTTTTGTTTTGACAGCTGATTGTTGTTGACGTGTTTGGCATCATGTTGAGTATGGACAAAAACGATTTTCGTTCTCTCATAAAACATTATTTTTTGAGAGGCAAAACGCCGAAGGAAACAAAAGAAAAGTTGGATAAATATTATGGGGCTAATGCTCCGCCAGATTACGCCGTCAAATATTGGTTTCGAGAGTTTCGTGGTGGCCGCAACGATCAAGTCCGCATTGGCAGGCTCTCCGATGCGGTTACAGAGGACATTGTCAAAAAAATACATGAAATGGTGTTGGCTGACCGGAAGGTGAAGGTGCGCGAGCTAGCAGATACCACAAAGATTAGTACTGAGCGCACATGCCATATTTTCGGCAATATTCTGCATATGAAAAAGTTATCCTGCCGCTGGGTGCCGCGCATGCTCACTCCTGACCAAAAAACACGAACGCGAGAGCACTTCGAAAAAGTGTTTGGACTTGCTGATGCGGAATCGGGCGGACTTTTGGCCTCGATTGGTAACTGTTGATGAAACTTGGATCCACTATTACCGGCGTCGGTTTTTTGGGATTGTCATGGCATACTCTTCGTGGACTACCTCGAAAAAGGAAAAACAATCAACAGCGAGTACTACTGCGCATTATTGGAGCGATTGAAAGCCAAAATCGCTGCAAAATGGCCTCACATGAAGCGAATAAAAATTTTGTTTTTGCAAGACAATGCGCCGGCGCACAAGAGCATCGTAACCACGGCTAAAATCAATGACTTACGGCTCCAATTGCTATCGCATCTACCCTATTCGCCCGATTTGGCTCCCTCGGACTATTATCTCTTCCCAAATCTCAAAAAATGGCTCATCAATAAAAAATTCAGCTCACGCGAGGAAATCATCGACGTCACGGAGGAGTATTTTGCAGACCTTCCGGAAAATTACTTTTCGGACGGGATCAAGAAGTTGGAAAATCGCTGGAGTAAGAGTATCAAGCTAAAAGGGGACTATATTGAATAAAATAAAAAAACATTAAAAAAAAAATGTTTGTCATTTCCAAGGAGGTTACTTTTCACCCCAGCTAGTATGGCTCAGAAGCATGAAGATTAGTAAATACGGACTTGATCGTTTGAGTGCAAGATTCTTTGAGTGAGGTCTGGTCGCATTTGCGGTGATGGGGGATGTTTAACAGGGAATTCCACAAGCACTACAGTGACAATGACCTGATCATGCGTCTGTTACTTGAGATATATAGAACATATAGAGAGAATTAATATATTAATATTTTGAGGCGAAGAGTCTTTGGTTTTTATCCAGAGAGGCAATGTAGTGGAGTAAGACACCCAACCCTAGGTGGAGAGCATAGAAAAAAATCGACCTCAGTCATCTTACAGCGCGCAACTAGAAGCAGTTGATCAAAAATTACGCTTATTAGAGACGCTTAGTTGTTGAGACGCGTGTTCATCTCGGACTATAGCGTCATCTATGGAAGTAATGAACTTAGTAGAGGCCACATTGAGAACGGACGGAGGAAAGACTCATATTTTGCATATCATCCATGGCTTTGTACAAAAGACTTGGGATGCTAAGGATCCTAACATCCTGCTCTACGACCCAGAGGCAGACCTTCAAAAGATGAAGAAGCATCGAGAGAAGTATATTGTGTGTGATGCAGGAGGTCGTATGCCAGAGATGGCTGGGTCATATTGGACGAATGTATGCCGCAGCTGCTAGCAATGGAGTTTTTTTTTTGAATAATTAGCGCTCGAAAGGGATTTGTGTACCCTTAAAATATTTGTACAAAGCTCGGATGAAGGAAACTTACGAGTCTAACCCCGAAGGACGGCGGAACAGTAGACGACCGTATCTAAGGTGGCGCACGCAGGTGAAAGTAAATCTCAACTGACCTGGAATGCGGCTCTTGCGGCAGCTGGAGAGATACTCGTACCGTTCTATATAGAGAGGGATGTTGGTTAAGGCCCAGGTTTGCACTGTATCACTAGCTAAGTAAGTAAGCAATATTTGCATGTTTATCCATGAAAACTCGATCTCAACTTTGTCCTACATCCAATAATAGTCTTGAAGAAGAATTACTTTGTTGAAAAAATTTGTCAATCATAATACGAGTACATGACATAGATTGGCGAAAAACATTCCACTTCTGCTCTTAATCGATATATCCTTTCGTTCGATGTTTGAGTCAGAGTAAGTTTTTATTTTACCTTTCCAGGAGCTGTTAGACCGTTGATAATAGCCATCTTCATTAGCAGTACTTATTTTTTATAGTCTGCTTCCCACAGTCCTTTTTTTGTTCATTCGTTATTGCTTTAGAAAAAAATTCCAATTTCACAATCAACTACTCGAACATTACGAATGTCGATGGCCATTCATTTATAGGTTAAACAGTAACACAAAGCAAAACCTTTGGTGCGCCTTCAATTTGAATTTGAATTTCTACAGCTCATAGCCCACACCTCAGACATAATGGACCTTATATACCCACGCGACCTTGTTTTTGAGGACCATTTGGCTCTAATGGGAATGACAGCACGTTTCATTTTCCTTTCCTTTCATCAAAGCAAACTCAAATATTACAAACGCATCACTTGATTTGCAGTTAAAGGAAAATATTGCGTAACCGCAAATCCACGGGTCTCTAATAACCCGAAGACCTAAAGTGGTTGTCGAGGTGACAGCATATTTCCACTTCGCCGTATTAATCCTGTGGCTTACTCACATTTTCAAACCGCCAAAAGGATATATCAAAGAAAGTGTAAACAAACACCTGCCAGAATATTGTGCAAGGCTAACAACCCCCCATACGTTCATCCCTATAACAAATACTTTTGCAGGATTAAGTTGTCAGTGGGTTTATGGGCCTTTGATTCTTGGTTCTTAAATTTGTGGCTGGGTAGTTATGGGGTGATCTAAGCTGTTGTATGTAGATGAATTAAGTTTATACTGCAGTTAGAAGTCCATTCATTCCTTGGGGATAATGATGCCCAGAACCATGGCTACAAAGTTGTCTTAATTTGGACGCCAATTAATGCGTCCAAGGATTATAGTCCATCGAATGGGACAGTTTATGTGCAAATCACGTCCTTTAATTATTTTAAATTGTTTATTAGTATTTTAACTACCCCCACCCCTATGTGTGGCATTGTATTCACTAGTTTCAGTTATTGGGATTCAATTCAAGGAGAGCAAGCAAACAGATGCGTTTTTAAAATTTGCTTTGGGTGGTGCGGAGGACGCTTTCCAGCAAATTTTTGACATAAGTACTACTCGTATGTAGGTGTGCACTCGTATTTGGTCTCAAGTTATTATGTAATATGTTAACACAACAGAGACCATTTTGTTTAATTTGAGTTTCACATGTATATGTTTGCTGAACATTATGTACAATATCACTGTGTGGTTACACATTTGCATTTACAATCCGATGTTTGCATTATTCGTAAGCTGATGGGATTGAAATTTTAATTGGAATTCAAACATTGTCGGTTGGGTGATTTGCTGATGTTTTTTTTCATAACGGAAATCTACTTCAATTTAAAATTTCATTCTAGATCAATTTTGCGCATCAGCTGGCTTTGAATACGTTTTCGTGGATAACAAAGATTTATAGATATATTTTGCCTATTTGTCAGACATGGTCATGTGAGCTGGGTTTTATGATTTTTTTTTTTGTGAAAATTCTAGGGTACGTGGAGGGTTGGAGAGCTGATGAAGAAAAGAGATGGCAAAATCATCTTGCCATCATACCAGCTTAAGTAGAAGGTCTATCAAACCTGACTTAGTTGACCATTTAACGACTTACACAAAGGCCTCTAGCAAAAGGCAAATTTTCAAAATATAACTGCCATACCAATGTCATGTTTAAGGAAGGTTTAAGAGTCCAGGCCAAATACGCACAAACTAGATGTAAAATGGTTAATAGTATGGAGGTGGACACTGTGGATATAACTCCTGGTCTTACTCGCAATAGCGACAATCCCCAACCAACCACCAAACCCCCCACCAATCTATGTAGGTGCTGATTCAGGATTTACTGTCTTGAATCCGAAGACTCCTGCCACTCTCTCTACGATCAGGAGATTGAGCTGCAACGATGGAGTGTGTACCAGAAAGGTTCTGCCTTGAAGGCCGTTAAACTCCATAAGAATAGACAAATGGTTGGTGAGCTAATACTTGCGGTTTCCCTCGGGAAACGGAAACGAGCTCCAAAAGAGGCAAACTGAAACTTGAAAGACTAACGTATAGCCTCAAATTGAACATGACGACGTAGGACAAATGCACAGGGCTAAGAGACTGCAAGTGCTGTCAATGGCACGAAGTCTGTCTAGTGGCGAAGTAAGAATCCATCGAGGTGATGAAACCGACCAACATTTTGGAACTGAAATTGCTCGCTCTTCTTCCATATGCAACTCGTGCAGCAACTAACAAAGGCTGCACTTCCAGTAGGCGAAAATAGAATGAAGACGCCAAATCTATCAACAAAACCAGCGGTGGCCGTACCCTCACACGATATTTGGATAAAGCCAGTTCTACAACCAGCAAAGTTTATAGTTCTGCTGAGCGGAAGTTAGTTGACGCGGCGAATTCCGCTTTGAGAAACGACTTTGGTGGTAGCTTCCCTGCGCACAAGATCCATCCAGTTCGGGTGGACCGAATTCTAAGAGAATTCTAAAACGACAAAAGCGACGCAACCGGCGCACCTATAAGGATGCCACGTTCAATTAGGAAGGCTGGCAATGAGAAGAGTCTGAATGACACCGTGTGTAGAGAATGATTCCATTCAAGCAGAAAGCTGTGACATGGGATAAGTAATTCTTAGAGTGAAGAGCCCCAAATAGCAAACTGTTGAATGTTTTCTTTTAAATTTCCGCGCGCTCAGGGGATTAAGCTACCCTCCGCGAGGGCGAAGCAGATTTAGTGAGGAAAGCAGAGGTACTGATGTACGTTGGTTTTAAATGTTTGAATATTATAATGACTAGGAAATAGAGACCTCGGCAGGGAATTCAATAAGCGAATTGTTCGGCTTAGGAACGAATCCCGATATTTTAGAGTACGTCCGAAACTGGGCTTGAGGGTATATTGATGAGCATTCATAGAGAGACGAGTGTTACGGTTGAAGGTTTGAAGGGGCGGAATACTACTGGCGATATCTATGGAGCATTGGTGGTGGAAATAGCTATAATACAGAGTGAGACAGGAGACATTCCGTCGGTGTTCAAGGGTGTCCATTCTCTTTGTGGTATTAGTATCACCTAAAAGTTATATTTTTTTGAATCTTATCTAGAAGGTGCAGAAATGTTTCTAGTCGCACCTAACTCGATGTGGGCATTGGACTCCAATGTTGGGTGGATAAATGGCTTATATATTGAGGCCAGTTCAGAGGGGGAAAGTATTTCCTACATCGTTTGAGGAAACCTAAATATTTCGCAGCATTTTTGTCGACATTGAATATGGGGTCATTCCAACGTAAGTTGTTACTGACACACATACCGAGAAAGGAAAGTTTTTCGGTCTCGACGATGTAAGTGCCATTCATGGACAATATCTGGGTACTTAAATTTCGCTTTAATGACAGCAGACAGCATTGTGTTTTGGAAGCATTAAATTCCACACTAATTATAGTTCCCTAATGGGTTATGCTGTTAATATCGGAATTTAATGAGCTTAACATACGCTGCCGTACCCGTTCTACAGCCAAAGAGCAAGGACGTGAGGGAATGAATATGAAAAGCAGAGAGTACTGTCGTCGTTGAATGGTTGAACAAGTCTGTGGGGAATATCCAATGGAAACTAAGAGTTTTATGATTTTCGAGCCACCAAAAATGACCATCTTTTGAGTTAAAGTGCAACTCAAGGAAATAGAGGATGATGCTAATGCGTCTTCATACCCAAAACCCTGAACTCGAAAAGTAAAGACTGTCGAGACCACTAAATCTAAGAACGGCTCACGCCCCCATCTGCAAATTGAAAGGGTTATTTTTCAGAAAACCAGAAAACCTCTTAACAAGTCACTTAAGACTAATGTTTAATTGAAGGAGGACTGGAGTTTTTACAGATTATTTTAATGGATTTCGAAGAGTGCCTCTTATAAAGAATTTTGCCCAAAGATCGAAACATTCGATGAAACGAGCAGGCTAGACAAAGTGCTCAAAAGAACTAAACCTTCACAAGATCTGATGACTCCTAAAATGAGCCGAGAGTAGACATACTTCCTGTTTACGAAGCTGCTAGTGAGCTAACTAACACAACAGGCCTTAGCTGGTATACATATTTCATCTGTTGTGTTGACTAATTAGGCCATCAAACATAATGTTGCTTCCTTCGATGGCTTCAAGTCGCCTGACACCGATGACATATACCCAGAAGAGAAACTTCACATATACCGAAACCCTGAAGAACTCTGAGAGTAGCCTTTATACCGATAATCTACAAGGTCGCCAAGAGTTTTAGACCTGACTTCCTTCATCTTGAAGAGCGGGGAGAAAATGGTCGAGGTCCATGTGCGTAAAACTGCCTTGCGAATGCATCCTCTGTCTGCGATGCAACTCGCTTACCAGCGCGGAAGATCTTCCGAGAGTTCGCTCCAAAATCTAATAGGCACAGTTGGAGGACATTTCATCGATATTGCGGTGCTTTCGACAACGCAGTTTTTGACGGTATGTGTAGCTCGGCCAGATAACACGGCGTTGACGATTCACTAATTTTGTGGATAAAAGCAAAGCTGGTTAATAGGACACTGATTGGGGATGCTGACGAAGACCAATATGTGATGCCCGGGAGAAACAGCAATCACTTTCAAACCGGCGTCCTCTCTCCTCTGCTATGATGCATCTCGGTCGACTCCCTACTTAACGCTCTCAAAAGTTCTGACATTTTTACTCATGCATACGCGGATAATGTAGATGTGACTTTTTTCTGGATCGTGTCTAGCGACTGTCAGCTCTAAAGCGCAGACATCCCTAAAAGTGATCGACTATTGGTGCACTAAGAGTGGGCTTTTAGTCCTCTGGATCTACATGGCCATGACAAGGCCAACTATATCCTATGTGCCAGTTCTCTGGTGGAACAAGCTCTCACAAAAATATGATACATCATTGCTGCTTTTACAAGACTTCAAAGAATGGTCTCTCTCTACTGCATGGGACTCACTCCAGCACCCCTGGCAATGCTTTAGATGCACTGGTCTTGGTCAGAATCTGCACCAGGAAATGAATGTAGTCAAGTCTTCACTGATGGCCCCAAAACCTGTCATGCGATGCTGGTGTCTTTAAGGGAAGACCGCCTTAGACTTCACTTGTCGTCATTAGGAAAATTTATCTGTCTTATATTGTGAAGAATCGGTTAAGGAGTCAAAGCATTTACATATGTATGTTAGCCACAGTAATGCTGAGCTTAGAGCCTTGCTGAACCCCTAGACATCCAGTGTAGATTGAGAGTACAAGACTTCACTGAACACAGTCGGCTTGCTAAATTCACTCAGTCTTCTCTGGATCACAGGTCATGACTCTCCATGTTGCTGGCAGACAAATCTAAGAGGTCAGTGGCTTTCCTGCTGTCACTGAATAGGAAAAACTACATGCTGCGTACTGGCGTTCATGACGAGGTATTCCGCTAAGCACTTTAGTGTGCTGCGCATAAGTGGTCCGGACTCTTGCTGTGAATGTCCGGACTAGGGTCGCATCAGGCTATAGGTACTCTTTGCTGACGTTGTCGGTTTTGGGACTTTAGGCAATTTACCACTGAAACGCTTATCCATCTTTTTTCGAAATACTGAGTAATTTCATTAAAATTGACTTACAATGTGTACAATGGACTGGTCATTTTCCGAGTGCTCTGCTCAAATAAAAAAAGCCATACCCTTGAGAAAAGATACATTCAAACGCATGCCAAAGTTTCCAGTGCCCAGAAAAAAGCCAAAAAGGAACCACAGTTATCATAGTTAATCTCAAGCATTGGATTAAGTAAAGTAAAAGTGGTCTTCATGGAGACCAGTTATACATAGATGGTTGCTGTACAGTTTCCAGCCAGCTCAACATTTCCAGAATCTGTCATGTCTCCGTTTGCACTTGGTGGCGCCAAACATTCTATTGGACGAATTCACTCATTTAACTGAAATCTAGGGTTAGCACCTAAATGAACACCATATTTACATCGCTGCCTAACATGATTTCAGATTATGGCCCCTTCCTGAAGCGGCTGGGTGGTGCAGAACCATGGCCTTGTGTAGGTTAATTTGTAGAATCCTAAGTTCCATGAAAAGATGGTACAGACTTATGGACGTTGGCCTCCTGGGTCAATAAGTTACTTGTCGCAGATTTGGTTTGTATTTAATAATGGGTTGGAGTACAGTACACAACCACAAAATACTCCTCTTTCTGGAAACTCTACAGTCACTTTCGCTATTTTAACTTCCCGGCTAGATGCCCAAAGCTCCTCACATGGTAGTTATGGCCGAAATTAGATTTGATACCGCCGTTGACTGCATTTTTAGAATTCGTCCACTTTGTCAGATCCTGCTTTAGGATTTCAATTCAGAAAAGCTTTTCTATGATGAGTTAGCATACTGCAGAGCTTTCCTAACATGGACTTTGGATATGACAGAGTTTCTCGTAATAATGGACCTAAAATTATCGAGGACAGAAAAATGCCTCCAGACCTCATAGATTTATTTTGAATGCTTATGAAAGTTATACCAGCTTTTCGGAGTCTTCTTAGAATCAAATACTTTCCTGTTGCATGTAAGTTAATAAGAAGCCGATTAACTTCTCCCTAAACCTTGAGTCCTTATTCATACTCGTACGTCCCATTACCTTTTTCCGCCCAAAGAACTGCTTGAGTTATTCTCACAATAAATCGAAAACGACCAGCAGCCCACAGAATTCGGGCGAACCAAGCTATTATCATCCCCGCAAACAGCGGCGAATATTTCACTGACCACCCAGCATGTGTGACATCGAAGAAAACCAAATGTATCCGTAGCATGGTTGAGATGGTTTACTTTATTGCCTTCACAGCGTTTTCCCTTCCAGAAAAACCATCTTCGTGACTCGTAAACGTCCGTGGTCATACTCCAGCTTATAAATTAGCTACAACCCGACAAATAAAAGCATCCCTCAACTGATGTCGGCATTTTAATGACGCGCCAACTTATCACCCAGTGACATGTTCTCCAACAATTACGTAACGTAAAGTAATTTTATAATTTCATTCAGTTTTCGCCCATCATACCTACATTATATTACAGCCATCGGAGAGGCATCTAAAGCATCTTCAAACCATATCGTGTTAGGAGTGTCCTTAAATTACCCAGCAATGAATTCTAGAAACTTCTCACGATCTGTTTTCGTCGTCGTTGGAATACTAAAAGTATAAGAGTCTTCATAAAGGTCCTTAACATTTCCTTCTCAAATTAATCATTCGATGCGGAACACATTTAAGAGTCCGGAAGATACAATCCATAAACAGTCACCATGCACATCCTTTCCCTTGGTGATGCCTGAAGTACGAACTAAGTGTCATATGGCGTTCATTTCCGTGTCCCGCTCATCTCCGCCTTGTGTTTATTTGCACATACATTTTTGGCTCGTCCTGTTACAGACACCCACAGATGACACCACATGCACGACATCCAATCTGAAATCGTGGTGGCGACAGGACAAACACAGTTCCACTTGAGTATCATAGCATTGCCTACCCCAACATACTCGTAGTACATACATATTTCAAAATGGAAAGATAAAGCCTTAAGGCATCAAAAAGGACTGAAGGATAGAAGGATAGAAGGACATTTTGTTAGATAGAAACATCGCCTCCGATGTTAATGATGATGAGAGAAGGGGAGTGAGAGTGGGCGACCAACGGGTTGTATGTCAAAGTCCTACGTTCTTGTAAGCCTTATTTTGCCCAAGGACTTGGGACATACTTCAATCAAAAAGTGCACATTGATTAAATAGGCAACAGCGACGTGCAATTTTGCAGTTACTCTTACATCACATTCTGCATACATACTAGTACATATTCGTACATATGTTGATACAGATGCTTCTACGCGACAAGTAATGCTGTGCAGTAAACCCCAACGAGATACATCGGCCGACACAATGATAGTTTGATGGAAATTTTCATCAAAAATATCTATCTAACGTCTCATTGTTGAGGAGCTGAGGACATGTTATGAGGCATGACCAAGTTTGCTGCCATAAACCACATTTATGCGCATGCATCGGGTAAAAATTGATCCGGTACCGGTATCCTTGGCGTTATTTTCTCCTCAACGCTGTTGTGGTATGGTAAAACCTGCATTTGATGCCTGACACTTTCATAAAAGAGACACTTCTGGTTTGTGGCCACCCTGAATCGTTTGATTATTATTGGGCATCGACTTGCTTAGGAACATGGAGTATGAGCTTCGACACTCAGGGAAATGAAGTTTGTTAATTAATGCTGTGATGTGAGTCTCGTGCCTGACATGCCATCGTTCATGATACCGATGTTGGGTCTAGGTCATGTTAACAATTATGATCTGATTGGTGCATGTTCCTGATCGAAGGATGAATGTCATAACCCCATATGTGTTCGTTGGAAGTAGCTCCTTGCAGCACTGAAGTGAGGTTGAAAAGTGCCCAAACAATTTTCGAAAAATATGTCCTCGGCATGTGAATGTCCTCCCTAGAAATTAATTCACATGACTTAAGCCACAATGATGGATGTGCGGATCTTTGAAACTGTTTAAGTAGATGGGTAATTTATCAAAATGAAGGCGCCACCAACGACGACGAAGACGACCACGACGACATGGTTGTGCTTTAATTAGAATACCTTTGATTTTGGAGTGAAAGACGTCTACTTCACAACACTTTGAGTTGAGCTACTCGTAAATTTTATGTATTTAGGTGAGGATACGGATATGAGGTACCCATATCCGCATGTGAGGGGGTGAAGAACTTACTTACAAAGTGGAAGTAATTAAGTGCAGTTCAGTCCATCAAGTGTTATGTGTGAGGCAGGGATGATTAAATAAATGAACCATGATATCGCACACGAGTATTGTGGGCGAAAAGGATTAGATATCGCAGTTCATGGTGGTCTTGTGGGTATAAAAGTGGTTTACAGCAATGACATCTTGATTTATTTATGTACAAGATTGAAAGTCCACAGCAATCTCATTTCCAACGAGTATTTGGAAAGGTGTGTCTGTAGAATTCTAGGGCGAGAGCTATCCAACTTCTTCTAAGTACTTGTGTGAGAAAAATCATTTTGCCATGTCAACTAATTTTTAGTAGACTTGCTGAACTCCAATTTCTGATTAGCACTGTTTTCCACTTTCATGCAAGGCGAACAAAGAACTAGATTCCTTCGATACTTTTTCCTTTTAATGAAATTTCTCAGTCTACGTAGAAGGATGAGCAAAAGGTTGAGTTTAGCATGACATTTTTGCGGTTGCAGCATGATCCTGAAAGAAAATATCGAAGTAAGTGTCCCTACTTATACCTACCACTATTAGGTGTCCCGTAAAGATGTGAGAAAACTAACATTCTTGGTAAGAAACAGCAAGAATAACACTGAATCCCTAGAGAAAGTTTTCATTGTCTTTCGGCATCCCAAGGAGCCATGCCACCCATCTGTCAGGGGAAACTCTAACTGACCCGAATTTCTTTCGCCCAAATGGCAGCAGGTAGGGGTACAATGGTACAAAAAGCGACGGTTACTTCCTCGGCCTCAGCGCCAAGAGCAACGGCAGCTGTACCTGAAATGCTAGCTATTTTGCTCTCCCAGTTCAGTTTTTTTTTCAGTTTATATGCATTTTTAATTATACACCTTAAATTACTCTTACATGCTAGACAAAAAAATGCTTAAAAATTAGCTTAAGTAACTTAAAAATAATCTTATTCTAACTTACTGGCCCCATGCGGGCACCCTAAGTTAAACCTAACACTTAAGCTATGTCTTTCGACGTATCTGACAGTCTAATTTTATTTTTATTTTAACATTAATTTATACTAAAACTAAGAAAATAAATTTAAAGCAAAAACTGTAAATTAACATTTTTTAATTTTTTATACAACTTAAACCAAAAGCTTACAAACTACCTAAAAATAAATCTTAATCTACTTAACCTACTTACACCTAACACAAATAGATACATACAGAAATATATATATACATAATATATAAATATATGTATATATATATACATATATATATTTTTTGTGTTTTTATATATTTTTTTTCTTAAAAAACTAACTTAATCCTACCTAAAACTATGTAAGCCGGCCATGGCTAAAAAAAAAAAAACTAGGCTGGCCCACTTTGCTTCACATGAAGCTACTTATTACTGCTTATTCGACGGCGAAGCATCGTCCTCTTCAACAAGCCACCAAAATTGTTGGTGCTGCCGAGCTACATCCTTCATGTCGCGACTCCCTACCGTCCTACTGAACCGGAGACGCTCCGCACTGCCATGTGCGACGTCTCTGTCGTAGTTGAGTCGCCTGTCAGCAGATGTTCGAGCGACGTGGAAGATTAGCGGCACAGCCAATCTGTCCTGGATCGGACCTTTGCTATCTAGATAGAGGAGCGCTTCTGGAGGAATACAGCCGTCAAAGCGAACTCTCTCGTGATACATATAATTGGGGTAGTAAGCCCCGGAGATCAGGTTGTTCGATGAGGTCATTGCTCTTGCAACGCGCCTCTTCCAATAAACTTGCTCTTACGTTGAACCACACGCGACATCCAAATACAAGCATGGGCCTGATAAGGGCCATGTAGCAGATCACCTTCACCCTCGCTGTTATAAAACAGTCTCTTTGTAAGGGCAAAAGCACCTTTAGCTCTGCCGAGAGCAACATCTATATGTTTGTTAAAATACAGAAATTGATCTAGCCAGATCCCAAGGTATCTGATTACATTTCGACAAGCAAGTGGCTGCCCGTGCTGCCCCACGATCGAGAATTTTCGCCAATTCTTTCTGGTATCCCTAGAGGCCCCAGACAAAGGCGTCCTAAACAGAATGGTTTCCGACTTCTGAAAGTTGATTTTCAACTTCCAGTCATCGCAATATCGTTTAATTTTGTCGAAGTCACGCTGCAAAAGTATATTAATGACCTCAATCTTTGGACCTGATCTGTACGCGATTATGTCTTCTGCGTACGCTACGGCATGGTGAAGTGAACCTATCAGATCACTTGTGTAAATGTTGAACAGGATCGGCGAATTTACCGCACCTTATTGCAGACCGTTTTTAATGTTAAATGTTCCAGCAGAAGTCACATCGCCAGTCTTCACGATGAATTGTCTACTGGAGAGCATATCAAAAAGAATATACAGTAGTGGTTTACTAATGCCCAACCTGTCCAGCTTGAAAAGGAGTCCTTCTAACCATATGGTATCGAAGGCTTTCTCCAAGTCAATCAGGCAGGCACCAGTGCACTGTTTCTTGCCTTTGTTCCATTGGATATCAGAAACCAGTTTCGACGCAGCATGAATGATATAATACCCCGCCTTGAAACCGAATTGATTATCCGGAACTATATTTTTGTCCTCAACCCACTTAGTCAGGACTCTATTGATCACCTTACTGATGCTTGGAAGAAGACTGATCGAGCGGAGATTCGCCGGATTGGAAGTGTCTTTATCCCTTTTGGGGATGGGGTGTACCACCGCAGTTTTCCAATGCGCTGGATAATGTGCATTATTCATTGCATTATTAAACAGGGTGGTATAAATGTTCACCGCTTCTAGAGGGAGATGTCGAAGCACAATGTTCGGTATTTCATCGGTTCCCACTGATTTCTTACTTCCAAGTGATTCGAACATCGTTTGGAGCTCTTCCTTCGAAATAAATGGGGGTGGTACCCTATCGTTGGTGAAGACATTATTTGCCAAATTGTCGTCATTGAACTGGGTGAAAACCGAGCTCGGGAATCGCCAATTCACAATTTCATTTCGAAAGTAGGAATTGTGCACAAGGACTCGATTCTCCAGATCGTGGTTCGAGACAACGATAACATTCGCCTTGTACACTTCCTGGAAAGTCGCTCCTATAGCCTCCACCTGCTCCTGCGGATCCTCGATCACAAAGAAGTTGTCATCATCAACAGCCTCATTTGGATCTGTGCCTGTTGCTACAAGTATTTGTTCGTTGTTCGTCGTTCGGGCGATTTTAAGACATGGAAGGTCGTTCGGATTATTTCTCCGAAATATTTTATTTATTTGCGGGGACATATTCGGGTTGCTGGTGTTTACATCCAATACATCCAATAAAAACTTACAGAATTTCTGTAATTTTCCTTTATTAATGTTTGGAGGTTTTTAATCGACGACTTCAGTGTCATGATCTCTGAGTCATGTCTGTCAGTAGACGCTTGTTGACTGAGGCCCAGGTCCACCTCAGACTGTAGCGCCACTTAAAGTAAAGTAAGTTTCTTAATCTCATAATTTATTATTGCTGGGATGTGCCAGCGAAACTGCTTTCAAGCTCGCCTGCCATGAAGACAGCGGGTGGGTTGTCGGTACAGCGTGCATCTGCAACTGAATTTTGAATGTGATATGGCTCTATTCTAATAAGTGTATCTAGTTTTCTCATGGAATTTATACTGAGACCCTTAATTTAAAGGAATGTCAGTCTGATGTCTTTGGGCCAAATATTTCTGCTGGACTTGATCGGTGTCGGTAGCTCATTCATCCATACTACCTGGTTGATTCTGTTCCTCAGCACTCTTTTCGTCAAGAGTGACTTTGCTGCTTTTTGAGATTAGAACAAATTTGAGATACAAACTCCTACATACCATATCTACGAGTATATGTCCAAAAACTTGTGCCGTAAGGTGTTGATTGCTACGACAAAACACACACTTGTGCTACACCTCATTTCACTTGACAGTCAGAGTGCTGGTAATGATGCTTCTACCAATAGAGCTGCTTCTAACTGCCGTTCGGGTGTGCAAATCTACGAAACATTATTTATGGTTTCGAAAGGCCTGTCATACATACTCATATCATAAACTAAGTTGGGGAGCAATTCTTTTGGATTAACATTTTTTTTTTTACTTTCCTTTTCTATTTATCGTATTTTGGTTTTTATTTCCAATGAATTCATGTGAAAATAAATCAGAAACGCTTCCAGCAAACTGAGAGACGATATGAAAATCCTTTTGTTACCCACAATAAGCAAACATGAGGATGCTATCATGAGCCTCTGTGCGAAACTGAGGAAGGAAGGTGTCATACAAAAGGCAATGTTGAGTGAGGATATTAAAAAAAAAAACCGGGAAAAAAAAGGAAAAATGACGCCCAAATCCTGACGTTTTCCACCACTTACCTAAGAGAGCTCCTCTCAATGACACTGAACAGAAATTGGCTTAGACTGTGAGAGCACAATACCAATTCATGTTCAAATCTATTTAATGGATCGTAATGTATCTCAGCTTGTGGTAGTACTTTGAAAATCGATATCTTCCTACCAGGAAGCGAAAGTGACTTTGACTTTGTTTGTGGGACTTTCGTTTTTTTTTTTTTATTAAATTCAGTTGGTAAAGTACTACAAGTGACAAGAACTCATTTAAAATGAAAAAATGAAAATAAAAGACAAGTTTTAGAACGATGTCACTTGGAAGAGGGCATCTCCTTTCTGACCTATTTACAAGTACCGAAATTCTCTCATTATTGTCCTCATAAAAAATATTCTCGAAGCTTTAGGAAAATAAATGGAGAATGCAAACCCATTTATAGTTGCAGGAAGAATACGATTGTCAGACTCCTTGTATTGCCTGGGATCCGTTTGAGTTTGCGGATGGTTTATGATTGCTTTCGAAATTAAAATTTTTGAGGAAATTTATTTGTATCCTGAATGAAAATTTAATTAAATCATGACAGCTTCCGACCTTCGGAAATATTGAATATTAACTTTGAAAGCAACATGAGTAGTTAGCTTGAATTAATCTGAGGAGCCTTTCGAATCAGCTACAGTTGAATGGAGTGCATCCGCTATGCCCAAATTCGAGGGTCTAACTAAGTATGATACTCGATGTCGGCAAAAAGAGACACCGATAAATTGGATCGAACAGAGCGTCATAGGAGGAAATGCCAACGAGATAGTTTGGGAATCTGTTTTCTTTGATTCAGCTGGAGCCTCTATAAATTGCATAGTTAGGCGTCCCTTTGTAAGCCTGATCCTTAGACAAATAACTTTACTTGCCCGCTCTTTACAGTGGAAGGTGAGGTTCGGGGTTTCGAGTGGCAGGCTCTACATAAATAAATACACTTGCTGGTGGAACAATATTATATTTGATTGAGACCGCTGTACAATTTCTATAACGGTCCATAGAAATACCATTCTATTTCAATAAGCATACGATTGTACCTTTCCTTGCCATCATTCACTCATCACTGCTTCCCTCCAAGAACTAGACATAAAGGATTCTGCCGCTGCAGCCTGATTAACTTCATTCACAACAGTAGAGTCTAGAATGCCGTCTTTGGTCGCTGCTCCACAAGAAGAAGATTCCACTTCTTCTTAAAGAGGGATAACTCTCTCATCTCTTATCGAACTTCAACGCGCTGCTTACCAGTTAAAGAGCCCAGGATGTGGTGTGGTAGCTTACTGAGACGACGTCAATCCGTATGTGCCGGGTTAGCACGCACAAATTTCTTCTAACATTCTCCAGTACGCCTTGGGCAATTCTCCTTTTGGAAACGCAGCAGTGGCCTTAGAGGAAGAATCAACTACCATTCTTCAATCCATCTTAGCTAAACGACATCCGTCTAAGTTTCTCTAAGAGTTGCTCATGCTGGATAAGGTGAGAAGTGAAAAGTAAAGAACGAAACCAAAGGCAAGATGTTCAAGGTGAGTTGTATGTGCATAACAATTTTGCATTAAAAAAAAAAAATACGTAACATAATTGAGATATCGGGCTGAAATTTGTTTCAGGTGTAGTACACATGTTAGATTTAAATATGGAATTCGATCTCGTTCATATGACTACTGCGAGCACGTTTGCAACGATCGATTCTTTGGAGTCAATTTTCCACCACTCTTCCACACATATCAGCGTAACTTTGGCAATTTCGCGTTCGATATTGTTCCTGAGCCACTCTAATGTTGTTGGCTTGTTGGCATAAAACAAGAACTTGACGTAATCTCATAAATAGAAATTAACGGCGTTAAATCGCATCAGCGAGGTGACCATTCAACCGGATCATTCCTCGAAATTACAGGATTATCGAACTTCCCCTTCAATAGATCAACTGTGTGGCATGTGGCAACATCTTGTTGGAATCACATATTATTGCCTTCCAATTCGGATCAAAAATAGTATTCATCGATGAAAAAATACGGGCCAATCACACCTCCGGCATGAAATCCACACCACACGGTCACTTTTTGTGGATGCAATAGAGTCTCTGAAACTCATGTGGGTTTTTTTGCTGTCCAATAACGCATAGTTTGCTTATTGACAAAGCTATTAAGCCAGAAATGATCTTCATCGCTGAAGATAATTTTTCTATGAAATTCAGGATATTTTTTTCAAACTTTTGCAGAGCCCAATCGAAGAAGTTTCGGTGCTTCGCATGATAAAAAGGCTTAAGTTCTTCAGTTAGTTTGATCTTATAAGAGTGTAGGCTAAGATATTTCCGCCACAGTGTGAACTAAGAGATTCCCAATTCCTGTGAATGGGGTGAAATCGACTGAGTTTACTCATTTTGAACTGAGGCACTTACGGCTGCGATATTTTCGGTACTTCCACCACAGGTGTTTTATCTCACTAGCACAGAAACACTCAACAGTGAATATTTTGACTCGAATTTATCTACTATAGAACTTACCGCCTGTCTGGTAGGATGATTATTATGATCGAAAATTGGAATAGGCGCTCTTAAAGCTGTCACCGCCGACTCAGAATTTCTGTTGTAATTTTTAATAATTTCCAAACGTTGCTCGGCCGTAAGCTTCACTATGATAAAAATGTAAACCTTGACTGTATTGATATTTAAAGATCATAAAAATAATTTAAGGGTGCGCTTGTATTGTATTAAAATATAAAATTGTTATGTCCCGATTGAAAAACCCTCTGCAACCCAAATTCAGGCATTGGATCTGCACTCCTGTCATTAAAAAACAACTTTCACTTATAGAATAGTCGTGCCTGTCTGTCTTCCTGCATAGGCATCGCTGGTAAACCAAAAGCCTCTTAAACGGCGACCCAATAATGTTTTCTACATGCAGTTTGTCACATCCTCGAAAAAATCATCAGATTGCGCAGAATGACGAGGGACAATTCGCTTTGCTCCATAAAAGTCGGACCAAATCTCACCAAGACGTTTGATGTCAAAAAAGGGCTTAGGTAATGTGATGCGCGGTTACGTGACTGTTTAATAAAATTTTGCAAGTCAACACCAAAGACACATTTTTCCAAAAGCCTGTGGAACTACTTGCATACACTAATAGATTGATATTATTGACCGAACGCAGCGAGTCGTCACTGGTGCGTTTTCAGACGTTAAAAATGGTTTTAGTCCTGAATGAGCGTAAGTATACGTTTTCAACAAAAAATGATGCACACACATCGAAAAGTCGGACAAAATGTCACACGTGGTTTATTTTCTCGCCCCGCTACTAACTTTAATAGTGGCATGTGATCACTAATCATGAGTTACACTTGCCAATCGCAGTTTCTTTGGACAGTCAGTAATGGAAAGGGCTATATGAAGAGTATGCTAATCTAGTCACACTACACAGTGGTATCCTAAATCAACCAGACTTCAACTTACTCAAATTCCAGAAGGGAACGAATGAAGACAACGCAAAGTCATATTCAATAGGTCCATTCCAATTTTTGCATACAATTTTGGACAACCAAGGTAAAAAAATTCAGCAATCAGTTTTAGAGACTTTATTTCACCCGATAAATCGACGGCAGGCGCCAGAAGGTGTACCACCTGGAAAGGCCAGCGAACGATTTAATATTTTTAAAATTACTGTTCAATGAAGTAAACAACTCAGAAGTGATTCAATCGCCGAAATATTATTTGTTATAGATGAACAAGGACATTACTAACAGAAAAAGGAAAAAATGCAAGCGTGAGTAGGAAACCTCAGATGTTATGGAAGCTGAGGTCAGCCAAAGTATTCAAAGGATCAGCAGAGGATAAGCGGTCAGACCAGATCACATACCTTTCGAAGTGTGGATATGATTTAGATATAAATTATCGACAGCACAATATTATCAAACTCATTGACCGAAAGGTTCCAGAGTGAGCACGTGAGCTGGTATTCCTATAAACAAGGACGTTTGTCGGAAAATCCTATTCAAAAACGACAAGTTTCAGCTTAAATGAAAAAGGAATAGAATGTCGAATAGATACGTTAAACATACGTTAGATGTCGGGGGGTGGCCGTGGTGTAGTGGTAGTAGCAAACGCTTCTCACTCGGAGGGTCCAGGTTCGAATCCTGCCCATGGCAAAATCAGTTTTTCATTGTATAATTGGAACTCAGACAAAAAATTCTGCGTGTGAAGGCATAACACTGACACGTAGATTTGGCTGTTATAGAGTTTCAAGCAATGAAAAAAAAATACTGGGAATTATATCTCGAATCACTCTGAGTGAGGAAAAATCTCTCCGTCCTATTCGGACTCCCACCCCTGGAGAGCAAACATAGAAGCCAAACACACCTGAGTTTCAAACCACTACAAAACAATTTTCCTTTCTCTTCCTTCTATCTTTCCGCCCGCGCCCTGGCAACAGTAAAAGGGTATCTAACCCCTTAGGCGCGCGTAAATTATAAAAAAAAAAAAAAAAAAAAGATACGTTAAACAATATTTGGCCATTTTAGCCATTTCCATTTCCAGTTTCATCTTCAGCAATGACCCAAGTCCCAATTGCCTTGTTCGATTGAAAACCCTTAACTGCAATCTCTGTATTGCTAGGAAATCTAATGCATGTTCCGGGATTCGTTCCGTCGAAACACTTATTTACATTCGAAAACGTCGCGCTGTCGTCCAAATGGCTTAACACAGGCTGAACGGTGCTGAAATCAAACACTTTATTGACCAAATGTGTGAGACAGGCAATGCAGAAAATGTTTGAATTCAGAATGTTTGAGATTTTCAGGCCATCATGCGCGCAATCTTGTGTATTTCATTGCAGTTCAGGGAAACTTTTTAATGTGTCTTCATACCCAGAATCCTAGACTTGACACTGAAAAATGGAAAATCTATTTTCACAGAGAGAGCACGAATGGGGAAAATAGGGACTGCCCTTTTCGCGTTGTGGGCTTGGATCTAGGTGACTCCCTTTCCTATCTACACCTTAGAAGTGGTTTATTTTTTACTCTGTTTCTAGATAAGTGCAAACAACAGGCGACTTCGGCAGTACCCCGAAAGACCGAGAACTTCTATTTTTGTACCACATTGGTTGTTGCATCAGCTTATTTCCATTACAAATCCGAATTACCGCTGTCAAAGGCACTAGCTGAATTCTTTCAATACTATGATTTCAGGAATATAGTGCGATGCTTATGCTCAGGCTACATTTTCGGGTAAGGAGGAAATGCAACGTGAGCGACAATCATCTGCAGGAGTTCATACTAAAATCTCCCCTGGTTGTCAACAATATTAGGTGTCCGCCAACATTTGTTACGAAAGAAACGCAGTAAGTAATCGACCTACCACTACCCTAGGGGGAACTAGGAATCTGTGAAAAATCTAAAAATCTATATGACGCACAGTATGGAGGAATTCGTAAAGTTCGTCAATGCTGTCCTTCAGAACTCAGAACGGAACGGTATGGACTTGAACGAACCCTGCAACAAACCTTTTAAACACCCATGTCCTAACAGAAAAGACTGCTGCATATCACCAATTTCATGGAGGAGTAAAGATTTGCAGCGACTACATAAGAAGGTAAAACCACCAAACCCCTGGCGAACGGTAGGAGTAAGAGTAGGCCATCGAAAACAATGACTACATACTCGCTGAGAACTTCAGAGCAATCAGCCTGACTTGTTTCATATGAAAGAAATTGGATGAAAGACAGAAATCTCTGTCCGTGATACAGCATGCCTACCATAGCGGAAGATTTTAGGGGACTGTACTTCAGAATTTAAGGACACTCGACGAAAAGTAGTACACGCTTGACAGACATTCTCATTGACAATGAGGGTCGCAACCTTTGATGCCATGTGTTTTCTGCCGTGCATCACTAACCGCTTAAAAATACATTATTGACGCGACAGTCCAACAACACTTACTGTGTTGTTCGCCTTTTATCACTTTGTACACAGTGAACACTCCGAACGGCGGTAGAATAAAAAATTTCACTTTCGGAGACTTACCGTTCCCCACCGAAAGAGTGATGCCAGAGGATCACAGATCCTCTTATGAAGTAGATGAATAACCTCACCACTGCACCACGCGATCAGCTAAGTTGCAAAACATTTTTTACAGATCTCCAGTAGTGTTCCGTAGTTGTGTATCCAGATCTATTGCTCTTCGAGTTATTCTTTGGGATAGTTAACATCTGGACACATGTTCTATTAATGGCAGCAGTACAAAGGAGTACTGTGATAGTATGATGATTGCGCTTCCTTTATTTTCAGCCAAAGTTTCTATTCATACGTAACATTGTTTAATTGTAATATTTTTTACTTTCTTCCAGAATTTGGCTGTCACATCGAGTTAATGCCAAATTTCGATATGATCTAGTATAAGACCCAAGATTGCCGTCTACTCCTAAGTGCTTAACGCAGGGATACACTTCATTTCATCTGGTTTCGCGGAACCTCAAGATGTCCATATTATTAAGCGTTTTCTGAGGACCTTCACTTCAGGAGTAAGAAAGAGTCTTCTCCTTTCTCTATTCTTCTCAGAATACATAGGTTGACCATATTTGATAACCGATTGTTATTAAGTAAAGCAACACTCATCGGAATACACGCTGCATCTATGAGAATTAATACTCTTCACTGCAATACAACTTACCTATGCATACACTGAAGTGAAGCTTTATCGAGGCTGTACATATAGTTTACTGAAAGGAACCAACCGAGCATAGCAATACACATAACAAATCTGGACTTTACAGAACAATTTTCTGAATAGAGTGGTTCGAAGTGAGGTAGCAACAATGATGGCTAGCCAGACTAGGATACTTTCGAGGAATTACTGACCATTTACACCCTCAAAATGAACAAGATCTTAATTACAAAAATTTTCACTCATTGAATTTACTCTTTCACTCGACCGCTGCAGCAGTTACACTACATGGAGCTGGACAATTCTTCACAGGAGATGGAGGTCTAGCTTGTGGTGGATGTCCGTTCCTATCTTCAGGTTTCTTCTTCGGCTTTGGGATCATAATCTTGTACTCATTCGGTAAATCCTCTTCCGCATACAACTGATCAGTAAAATAAATCCTACGGATCCTGATATTTGCATGGATTTGCACACGAACTGTTTCCATGTAGTTAGTCCCATAAGCTCGTCTTGTAAAGTCGGCCAAATTTAAATGAATCTGATTCCATCCAGGTGACAAACCCATTGGCATTGACATGCAAAATGTTTTGATTCTAGTCTTGCTTTCAAAATTCGAAATACGAAAGCGACGCAAGAACTTTTGGTCATCTAAAATCTAAAAAAAAAAAAAAAAAAATTTGGAATACACCTGCGGATCCGAGGGAATTGTCCAACCCCATTATGCATACCTGCACTTCAAAGGTGAACAGTTTTCTCATATTTTTCAGAAGAAGGACAAGAAATGGCAGTTTAATCCCAAGAGACATCTTTGAATTTCTCGGCGCTGTCATGAAAATCGTTGACACATTGGTACCCATTATTTCCAAAGATATTGATTTTATGTCTTCGTCAACTATTCGTTTGATGTGTCCGTTCTTAGCCTGCAAAGACGATTGAAAAGGATTGAGGTGTAGAATTAAGACATGTAAGCATTATACCAACCTCTAAGCGCCATATTGACAGAGGTTTACTCCCGACGCTGTAAAAGATAGTCAGAAACCCCTTTTGGAAGGTATTTATAAACATTTCCCACTTTTTTTTCTGTAGTTTAGACTTTTTAAAAAAAATATATTTACAATGAATTGTTTGAAAATTATTTTCAGTTAGAAGTTGCTAACTGACAAAAGGGCAAACTTGGGTGCTAGGTGATACTTTAAGTTGGTAGTGGATTAATTAAAATTAGAATTTTAGAAAACTTAAGGAAACAGTTTGCACCATAACGTAACTCAAAATTACATCAGTTATGTCTAGAAGGAATTGATTAATTCGCCGAAAATAAATTGTAACCGATGTTTGTATCTGTCCTGCTAAAAAATGACGAAAGGGCAATTCCTGTTAAAGACTTTGATTTAAATTTACCTTCGAGTTTGGACATCTTTTTAGCATCTGATGAAAATAAAGCACTTTTCCATGATCAAGGCTTGATTCCTCGATTTTATTCCCATCACAATCTAATTTTTTAACTCTTGATGAATCCAAAATATTCCCCTTAAGTTGAGAAACGTCATAGCTGCGAACGTTCGTAAGCGAAAGCAGGTTTATTACGTTTCCAAACTTATCATGAATCTCAGTACACGGAATCTATGGTAGAATTTTCGTGAGCTCGCTGTTACTCACAAACAGTCAATTTTTGATAGTCAAGTTATTGAACCAAATTTATTAAATAACTACTTTGCTTCAAGCTGTCGGTCGAATTTTTGATGAGTCGTCCAAAATGTGTGGAGTTATTCTGGCAACAACGTGTCGAATGTTGACCTCGAACTGGCCCAAAGTGGTTGGCTTGTTAGCGTAGACTAAGGTCTTGACGTAGCCCCAGAGAAAATAACCGAGTGATGTCAAATCTCATAATCGCGGCGGCCAATTGATGAACGCTCGCTGTGTGACGACCCAGTCGCCAAATTTCTCCTCCTTCACAACTTCGAGCATTGCGTCGGTTGTATGGCATTTGGCGCCGTTTTGTTGAAACCACAGATCGCATATATCGATGTTTTCAAGATCTGACCACAGAAAGATGTCAAAGATGTCTCTTTTCTCATTTCATTTCGAAAGAACATGGTACGATGATGACGCCATGCCATAAACCGCACCAAACATTCAACCTTTGTGGATGCATTGATGCTTAGCCGAACACGAGTGGATTATGGGCTTCAATTCTTGCGTCAGCACAATCTTATACAGATGCAGACCCAAATCCAACCGCAAAATAAGCCGGGTTAACTCTCTTGCGATGCCCAATTCAGCTGATCGGCGCGAATCGACATTTCTGGTTCTTCTTCGATACGGCGGCTATGTTTTCTTCATTTCGCACCAATCTCTGTCTGGTTGGTAGCTTAAGATCCTAAAGAGTGTACTCACGCTCAAACTTTTATTCGGTGCGACAAATTGCCTGCCCACTGAATCCAAGATGACGACGGACCTCACGATGCAATTCACGTTGCGTATTTACAACTGAGCCAGAATTTGTTTTTTTAATAATTTCCGCACGTTCGGCAAGCGTAAAACGATGCATAATGAAATGGCAAATCTTACTGAATATTTTGACGGCTGGATGTCATTGGTAACTTTGACAGCTGCTGAAACATGATAATTGGAGAAAACTATCATTGCTATCTGGTCACACTGATAAACAAAATCACACTGTTTTCCTGTTGCATGAGGTTTTCCAACTGTTTCTTACTACAATAATTTGACGCTATTGAATCTACCGTTTCTGGGATACAAGTATCCCCTAGAATCCTGCTTCTTATTCGACAAATTGTTACGAATGCCGAAGTAATTAACTTGATTTTATAAATTTTCCGCGATGTCGTCATCAAGAAGAACTTGTGTACACAATCCAAATAGTTTTTGTTTCATTTGTAGTGATTACATGTTTAATGAATGTCGCTTAAATGTGTCTGACTTTGTAAAACAAGCCTGCATGGACTATAATCCAATAATCTGGCGAGAACCATCAAATCATCACGATGACTGTTATTTTCGTGTTGTGAATATTACCGGAGTCAGCCGTTCCAAGTTGCTTGCAATCTGCTTTTAGACTTGTTCTGAGTTATAGTGATGAGTCAGTACCACAGTCCCAACCCAGTGCATCCAATCGAAAATCTCAAGAACGTTCAGAAGACAGTTATAATGGTAACGTCAAAGTGACTTTTTTATTGCCCTTAGGAACGTAGACCGCTTAATCAAAATGATCTAAATGACTTGATCAGAGACCTTGGACTGTCTAAAACAAAAAGCATCAGAACTTTCATCTTCTCGGTTGATAGAAACAAATCTAGTAACACCATACACAAATACATATCTCATTTTATCGCACAAGGGAAAGGAATTTACTGCCTTTCTTTCCTGAAAAGGATGATTTTGTATTTTGCAATAATATTTCTGGTTTAATGGCTGCAGTGGGACTACAAAACTATGACTCAAATGAATTTATAGACTTTATAGAGTTTATTTATAGACAATAAACTGGGTACTTTGCTCGTTGCATGTTCAACCGAAATTGAAGCAGAATACCCTACGATATCCTTTGGAGAAGCTTAAGTACATAGAACACAACTTGGTTATATGCCAGGATCTGAAAATGGTAAACTTCCTCTTGGATCAGCAAGGCGAATATATGAAACATACCTGTTTCATATGCTTGTGGGACAGAAGAGCTAAATCTGAGAATTGAATTAAGAAAGATTGGCTGAATGCGATAAGTGCTCCACTAGTGTCAAGAGACCGTCTAATATTGTTAATGAAACAGCATGTAAAAGCTCTTAAAATTGAGTACTGAAAAGATTTTATCTGGTATTTTTGATGGTCCTCAGATCAGAAAATTATTAAATGATTCAAATTTCACGAATTGCATGACAGTTTTTGGAAAATCTGTGTGGAATGGATTCCTTTGGATAGTGCACAATTTCTTGGAAATTGAGCAGCTAATGCTACACTTTGAGCAACTTGGACGTATCCTGAGTATTAAGCTACATTTCCTCTTCAGTTATTTAAATCGTTTTCCTGGAAATCTGGGTTATTTAAGCGAAGAGCAAGAAGAAGGTTTTCCATCAGGACATTCGCACTACGGAAGAACGATACCATGGTTACTGGAATGCAAATACATATGATGGCTGATGATGGAGGCAAATACATTGACTGCTGATTTCTTCACCTTACACTCGGTGAGTAGTCAACCTAGTCCACCGAATTTGGTACCGAGTTCTAGTTGGTACTCGGTATCAGCTGGACCCTCAGAATCGGAAGTCTAGTGGCGTTGGTACCTGGATTAAGTCAATTTTATTTCTTAACCACAGGATATAGAACTCGATTTTGATATTTTCTTGGCTGTCATTGTGAAAAGTGTAAATATGTACGTGCGTTCGATTTTGCTTTCTATACAATTTTTTTTTTTTTTAATCTTGTTTATTGTGTGATTTTCTGTTATACTTACATATGTGGAAAAGGGATTTGATTTTTGGCGGCGATAATGAAGGAGTGGAAATTCGTCGATTTGACCGCCGCATCTACCATATGCCTCAAGAGAATACCATAAATACTTGGGACGATTTCGATTTTTTTCATTATTTTCGTTTGTCAAACACAATGTTTCTCTACGTTCTCCAATTGGTAGTGGACGAATTGCAACGCCCGCAACTACGGTAAAAAAAGGAATTCAATATAAATTCAGTTTTATTCGCTCGTTGCGTTCTCTTTTAATAGTGCTCGTTACATATTGCCGGAGCAACAATTGCTCATAACTTTGCGATTCATGGCAAGTGGATCGATCCAGATTACATGTTATTCACGTGTCGGCTTCTAGCGAGTGTCGCATACTGCCAAAAGTATGCATAGCTTTGATACGCCATTTGGATCGAATTATTTAAATGCCAGCTACATTAGCAGAACGTGAGGAGGCCGCTGCTGCATTTTATCACCTACTTTACCCACGCACAATTAGTACAATCGATTGCACCCATGTTAAATTGCAATCAATTAAAATCGGTTGTAATTTTGCGCTCGATTCTTTTCATTTGCAGAGCGAAGGTTTTCGTAACCGCAAAGGATGGTTTTGAACGGTGAATTGTTTGAATGTTATTTCACGTTGGGCGGGGATCTGTGCACGATCAAAAAAAAATTTCGTCATTCGAATGTGCGCGCGCGATTTAAAATTACATACTAATCACATTTGGCGACTCCATACACTGCAAATAATCCTGATATTCGCCAGAATCAACGTATGCAAATATACAAAGCACAGATTATACGCAATCGAAATGTATTGGAACGATAAGTACAGCACAAAAAATAATAACTGCATGCGCACAAAAAATAATAACTGCATGCGCAATACTGCACAACATATGCATCAATACCAACGAATTGCAGCCACCAGGAAACTCAGAAAACAAAGATCGTTTGCGGCGCATCATAGCCAATGGACAAATAGACGATGGAATGCCGGATGCACCCGATGGCAACCGAGCAAATCGACAACTGTGCGCTGTCAGAGAGGAAAGACTTTTTCACATCATCACCATCCTTAATTACTTCTCGTCTCTTCATTCTTTATTAGCACGAAACAAAAAGTGTTCACAAAATCAAATGAAATGAAATGACGAAAAACAAAGCAAACATAACTAAATACACATGCCTCCATACGATCGCGCATACCACCATTCACACATCATTTACCACAGAAATATTACACAAAACATGCAATAACGAATAAAAAACAAATATCATGCAAAATAATTATTTATTTTCTACAAATAATTTAATAACAAACGCACATAAATATTTTCCCAAGAAAATGACAGAAATTAGATTAACATGACATTTCATATGCCAAAATAGTGTCAAGTTGGGTATACCTGGTTGGGTACCAGAGATAGTACCTGATCTAGCTGGACCGGGTACTAACGCAGCTTAGTACTCATGTAAAGAAATTAACAAAAGTTAATGCAACACAACAGACAGACAATTAGTCTCCTTCAAATTGTTTTTTTTTTTAACAAAATGTCTTTACTAGATCTATTTTTAATAATATTTGACTTAAGAATATGTAGTGAGATTTGTTTAAAAAAGTTAGTTTAGTTTTAGTTTTAAATGCATTTTATTTACTTATTCATTAACTCTTACATACTAACAAAAAAAGCTTAAATGCTAGCTTACAATTACTTAACAATCTTATACCAACTTACTGGCCCCACACAGGCACTCTAATCTACTCTAAATTCTTATGTCTATGTCTTTCGACTTTATTTACATTTTAGTTACTATACTTATTTTCTATACTTAAGCCTAAGAAAAAAGTATATTTACAAAAACTTAGCATATGGACATTTTTTTATTTTTTATAAAAACTTAATATCTAACTTAAAATAAACCTTAGTCTACTTAACCTATATACACAAAACACACATACAGCCACAAAGACATTATGCACAATAATATACATATATTAGCATATACCTTTATGCATACTAGTACATGTATAGTTTTCTTAAATGCTAACCTAAACATTTAAAAAAAAAAAGTTAATAATAGTGTTAATGTTACTTCTTAGGAATATATTTCAGGATGTGGGGTGAGCAGTACTCGTAATTATCTCATTCTTAAATGATAAAAGCAAGAGAGAAAAGATTCTTGCAAAAAAAAAACTTAAACATAGATTGAATAAAGGTATAACAATACAATGATAACCAGTAAGAAAAAACCTAATTTTATCTCAATTCAAACAATATAGAATAACAAAATTCTAATTTCTTTGTGATCAAAACTGAGAAGCCATATTTTAATTTTTTTTTTTTTAAAGACTGGCAAAGATCTAATGACACGAATATTCAAAGGAAGCGTATTAAACCATTTACAGGATACCATGGAGTAAACGTTTTTGAATACCGTAGTTCGGAATGTAGGTAACACTACAACGCTAATTGAACTACTACGTAGATTATGAAGATTTAGTATAGGACTTTGCATATATCCACCTCTTATAAAGAATATTTTCAATACTTTAAAATAATACAAATGTTTAAATGGGAGAATTTTCAATGTTCTGAACAAATCCATAGAATGAGCTAAACGATAAACTCTACCAACTTTTCGAATAGCGCACTTTTGCAGAACTACCAGTGGTTGAAGCCTGCTTTGGTAGGCACCACCCCAAATGTTAATTCCGTATGATACATTGGATTCAAATATTCCAAAATATACCATCTTGGTGTCGCAAAATTTTCTGAGGCGGTACAAGCTTCGAAGATCGTAGATCGTAAATACCACTTAAATCGGGAATAACCACCGTGTGGCGCTCCCATTGTTCCGATTTGAGTTCTGTTTTCTTTGTTAAGTTGGTAAATCTGTTGTAAATCTAAATCTTAGCATCATAGCTTGACATTTGCAAAAGTTACGTAGCCAAGAGTACATCTAAGAGTACAATTTTAGAAATGAATTTAAATTTGCAACAACGAACTTGTATTAAATTTTGCGTAAAAAACAGATTGAATGGTGCGCGAACATTGGAAATGTTGGAGAAGTGTTTCGGCAACGATTCTCTAAAGAAAACGGTCGTTTACCAGTGGCACGAACGGTTCAAAAGTGGTCGTGAGTCAATCGAAGATGATGAACGCAGTGGCAGACCATCGACATCGAAAACCAACGAAAACATTGCTGGAGTAAAAGAAATGTTGGTCAATAACCCAAAATTAACCATCAAAGAGATAACGGAGGACTTGAACATTGCCTATGGATCCGTCCAAGACATTTTAGTTAATGATTTGGATTTCCGTCGTGTAGCAGCAAAGTTGGTGCGCAAAGACCTCAATTTCATGCAAAAAAGAGACCGTGTTGACGTCGCAAAAGAGATGATTTGCGAGGCCATCTCACATTCATCAAAAGGATCATTACTAGAGACGAGACGTGGGTTTATGAGTACGACACGCAATCCAGACATCAGGCAAGTGAATGGCGTTCACCAAATGAGCCGAGACCAAAAAAAACACGTCGTTTTCAGTCAAAAAAGGAGGCAATGCTCACGGTTTTCATGGATTACAACGGTGTAGTGCATCATGAATTTTTGCCAGAAGGCCAGACGTTAAAAAAAGAGTATTTTTTGGGCGTTATGAGACGTTTGCGTGAAGCAGTTGAAGCACCAGAAATGTGGGCAGAAAGCTCGTGGATTTTGCTATCATTATCCCTAATTTTTTGACGAAAAATGCAACAAATACTTGGTCCTTATCCGGTATATTGCATCGTGTTTGTGTTTCTTTCGGATCGGTAATATTAGAAACTTGGATTTGTTTTGTTGTTTCCACTTCCGCTGTTCTGCTTTCCAGGTCAAGTACGTTGGTTACCTGGACTTTGGTTGACCTTTTAAACTGAATGAATTTTACTAGCAGAAACAATGCAAGGATGGATAGTACTATTGTTAGCCCAAAATTTGTTGTTGAAGTGATAACGTGTTTTGATTCTAATAGCTTGATATCTTCGATATTACTGGAGTGAAGTTCCTTGAGCATTTCCAATGATAACAGCTCTTCTGTGTCGTCTGGTGAGGAAGATTGTGCTATTGCAGGCAAAGGTTTTACTGTTGAAATTATAATGTTGGAAATGTAGGTTTTATTTTCTATCTTGATTGTCGAGTTTTGATAGTTTACAAGAAATGTGCCAACAAGGTTTAACGTTTCATTGTTCTCTTTCGTTAGTGTTCCATTGAATTGATTGAGCAGAATAACCCCTGGATAAATTTCATCGATGGTTGGGACATGTTGGTTATTAACATGAATACAGTTCGCTTTTTTACTTTGGAATAGGTAAGGAATACAGGGAGTGCCGCTTAAATCTACAATATCTGAATTTCTACAAATCGGTAAACTATTATATGTCTTACAATCTATTTTAATGCCATAAATCATTTGATTACATTTCAAGATCTTATCGTATTCTAGCTTATTTACCAAATTATTTTTTTTTACTGCTTTAACAAGAATTTTATGACATGTATCAACTTTTACACTTGGTATGTTAACAATGTATATTATTGAAGTAAAATTTGATGCTATTTTTATTTCCGCAAGGGTTAGAGCCTCGTCAATAGAGCTATATGGAATATTTTCAGTTTTAAATATACTTTTTGCAATATTTATTTCTTTAGTTGACAAAATGTATGGGTTAATAATTTGTTGTTTTGCCCAGTGAATGGCGTACTCTAAATTTAGAAGTTCTTCTTTAAGTATCTTAAGTTTGTGTTGCGTTATTATCACTATATTGTTTCGGAATAAATCATGGTTTCGCATTACATTTATTATTTTATTGGTTATATTCGTTACATAGTTAACACGGCTAATTAAATCTCTATTTATTACTACTTGCTTATTGTTATTTTTTAAGACGTTATTAATTCTGTTTCTGATTATCCGGAAGTCCTCATGATCGGGGGTACCCGCGACCCATTTCCAGGCACTTCCTATAAAATTGGGGGATCGTTTGATCCTGAAGTTTGGCTTGAGTCTATCTAGTATATTTATAACCTGGTTTAATTCGTGGAGAAGGAAGGGATGGGAAGGATGGCTTTCATTGATGCTGTGTTCTATTGCGTTTTTTATATCTGATATCAAGTGTATACAAGGCTCCAAGTCTGTTATGTGGATTATCTTAAAACTTCCGGTCTGAATTTTGGCTATTCCGGTTTCGATCGATACTAGCTCACTGAGTGAGTAATCTAGTATTTGTATTTCGGCAGTTGCAAAGGCAATTAGGAATCTAAAATGAATGTTAATTTTTGATTAGAGATTTATGTACTGTTTTGCCGGATTGAGTTAAAACAGTTGTTGTTTTGTTTTCTAATACTACTTCCTTTTTGTATCGGGGTGAAAGTTTTGAGCCCTTACGTCTATTTTGTCTAACAAATATTACTTGGCCTGGGGTGAAATTTTTGATAGCTTGTCTCTTCTTGTTATGATATTCAATGTCAGCAGTTTGCTTTTCCCTAATTTTCCTGATATTTTCTTGACGGCCTTTCTCTAATAGTGTGGGGTCGGAGGTGACTCTTCGCCCAAAAAATACTTCCACTGGTTTCTTTTGGGTAGTAGAATGAATAGAAAAATTGTATTCGTGGACAGCGCGTTCTAGGAGTTCCGTAAAGGAACGATGAAGGCCTTCTGTTTTAAGGCATCTCATTATCTCTATGAGCGTTGAATGGAAGCGTTCAACTTGGCCATTAACACTACTTGAATATGGGGGTGTCTTGAAGATAGCTATTTTAAGCTCATTTTCGATCATGAAACTAATTGATGTTGAATTAAATGATTTCTCATTATCTATTACAACGGTTTTCGGCAACCCATAGGAAAAAAGTATTTCCCTTAATGGCTGTCGGATGTCTTCAATTGCTTTGGACTTAATAGCTTTTGTTATCGCGTATTTAGAAAATTTATCAATTGAAGTCAAAACAAGATTATTTTCAGTCGAGAATATATCCAAATGAACGATCTCCCCTGGATATTGGGGTATTGGTGTAGCTTGAATTTCTGGTTTGCTAGGGTGTCTGTCATACTTATTCTCCTGGCAAACTACACACCTTTTTATAACCTTCTTTATCTTACTGGTCATGTTAGGAAAGTAGAACTTTTCCAATATTTGGTTTTTATTTTCGTGGTTATTGCGATGTGCTCGTTTGTGTGTGGCTATTATGATTTCTTCTTGTTCTGCTTCACTAGTAATGTCCTGAACATGCAATTGACTAAATCTAACTTTGTAGTTATCGAAATTGAATCTGTAAATTTCCTGTATTATGCCCATTGTATGTTCATCGGTTTGAATACAATTTATTACCGACGGGTTCAGAGTTTTCTTGAGGATCTGTTTTAAGTTTTCTTGGTTGAATTCGGGTTCTACAATAACATGCCTATGGTAAGTGGGAAAGATAATATTAAAAGTTTGGCTAGGATTGTCTCCAGTTTGAAGGAAAATCTGATTTTTGTATGCGTTAATTGGGGTTTCCACGCTCTGAATTAAATTTTGAGAAGAGCTCTCATCACTATGCTGGGTAACTGACATGGTGTTGATGTTTGAAAATTGTGGGGCTCTTGATAGAGCATCCGCAACTACATTGGTTTTCCCCGGCTTGTATACCAACTCGTGATTGTACTCCTCCAGTATCGCCTTCCACCTTTTCATTTTACCGTTGTTGTTCTTGTTGCTTAATGCAAAGGTGAGAGGTTGGTGATCTGTAAAGATTTTTACCTTTGTAGGACCATATAGGTAGCTTCGGAACGATACTAGTGCCCAAACGATGGCCAACATCTCCTTTTCGTTGGCCGCGTAGTTTTCTTCTGTCTTGCTAAGTGTACGGGATATAAAAGAAATGGGTTTGTTATCTTGTTCAAGCACGGCACCTATCGCAAAATTAGAGGCGTCCGTTGTTAAATTGAAGGGCTTGTTAAAATCGGGATATGACAGTACTACGTCTTCGGAGGTAAGGGAAGCTTTCAGCTTGTTGAAAGCTTCAAGGGCATCATGGTCGAGTTCTATTGCTAATTTTGCAGACTTGTTTTTGGACACGCGTCCCTCTTCCCCTCTTAAAAGGACTGTCAAGGGCTTCGCTAGTTTTGCGTAATCCTTGACAAAGCGGCGGTAGTAGCCTGAGAGACCAAGGAAGGACCTTAATTCCTTTAATGTTTTGGGGACTGCGAAATCGATTATGGATTGAACCTTTTTGGGATTTGTCTTGACACCGTTTGAGGAAATGAGGAAACCTAAGAATTCAACCTCGGTTTTGAAGAAATGGCACTTGTCCAACTGGACCTTTATATTCGCTTTGGATAGTGTATCAAATATTTCCTCGATATCTTTGGCATGCTGGGTTTCACTTTTACTAAAGATGATTATATCATCAATGTACACGTAACACGTTTTTCCGATATTTTTATGCAAAATATCGTCAACTGCCCGTTGAAAGATGGAAGGGGCATTCTTTAAACCAAACGGTAAACGTGTGAATTCATATTTGCCAAAGTTAATTGAAAACGCTGTTTTCTCGATGTCTGATTCTCTTAACGGTATCTGGTGAAAACCGCTTTTTAAGTCGAGAACCGAAAAGAATTTGTTTTTCCCTAGCTGGGCAATTACTTCTTTTATATCAGGGATAGGGTAGCGGTCGGCGATTGTGACAGAGTTCAGTTTTCGGTAATCTATTACCAATCTGTATTGCTCTGCGCCGGTGGAGTCAGGTTTTTTTGAAACAATCCACACCGGCGCATTGTATGGTGACCGTGAAGGTCTTATTATGCCGTCTTCAAGCATTTTCTGAACTTGTTTTTCAACTTCTGCCTTCAATGCCATTGGCAATGGGTAATGTCGTGTATATACAGGATCTTCGGTGGAGGTTCTTATATCTGCAATAACCCTTGTAGTGAAGGTTAATTTTTCTTCAGGTTCCGAAAAAAGGGAGGGGTATTTACTAACGGACAATTTTAGTAAGCGCTCTTGACTTTGTGTGAGGTCCTTTGTGTCGATGTTTATGGAGTTAATCGACTGGGACACATGCTGTTTAATTTCTATTCTGACTTTGTTCAGGACTGTCATGTAACTTCCTTTAGTATGAATAATTGCGGAAAGTTCCTTCAAACTATCGTTGCCTAATATTCCGTCAAATGTTCTGAGGGAAGGTAAGATAAAGAATTTCAAATCGATATTTTTCAAACCGAATAGATTGAGGAGGGTATGGTGGCTGATTCTTACATCGCCGGCTATGGATTTCGCGTAGAAAATTTGTTTATTTGGGATGAATTTTTTTACGAACTTTGGTTTGATATAATTTTTGTTAGAGCCAGTATCTATTAGAAATTTGAGGGTCTCACCGCCTCCTGTCCTACATTCAAAGTAAGGCAAGGAGGAGTCGGTCAGCCTAAAAAATGAACATCGTTATGCTCTGACGGCTGTTGCATCAGATACTGATGTTCTTTATCCCCTGATTGGGGTTCAGCTGGTTGCTGTAAGGCGTAATATTGAGAATTTAGATATTGGTTATCAAACTGCTGAGAATCGAAGTATTGAGTGTTAGGCTGGGTATCTTCTTTATAACCTTGCATGTAGAGATTTTCTTCCGATTCCCTATCTTCTGATACTTGCGTCGTTTGTTCTTCTAAATTTTCTGCGGATTGGCTTATATGATAGTTTTGTTGTCCTACCTTCTGGGATGTAGTGGGTTGGTGGGATGGCAATTTCTGTCTTGTAGAATTAAAATTGGCTAGCCGATTTTGTTGGTTAATATTTCCAGCTTGGTTGCTTCGGCCTTGTGTTACGGCTTCCATTTTTACAGGCATTAGAGCGGCAGCAGGCCTATTGGGCTGATAAGTGTTTTGCCGATAATTTGGTGCCTGATTTTGTGGAGGAAAATTGAAATTAGGATAGTACCCGTACGAATAAAATTGCTGTGGAGGAGGTGCGTGTGATTGGAAGGGTGGATACGGTGGCCTAAAACTGGTGATTGGATTTCTAAATGAAGTTGTTTGTTGCTGAGTAACTTGTTGTGGGTATGGTTGGGTTGGACGAGATGGTTGCTGTTGGAAATTTTTCCTGGGTAACCCTTGGTGTGCTTGAGCGTGTTGCGACCTATAATTTTGATTTTCGATCTTCAAACAGAGGTGAAGAGCTTGGGGCAAGTCAGCTGGCTCTTTTATGCCAAGAAGATCTGACAAATTGCCCTTCAGGCCTCTTATGAATGTGTCAAGCGCTTTGTCCCTATAAGTTTGGGTAAGAAGGCGCATTGACTCGGGGCTAATATCCATGCAGGAAATTTTATTTATTATGAGTGTTAGCTGGGAACAGACCAACTGATGGAATTCTTGTACCGAACGATTTCCTTGCACTAGATGTGCCATTTGGCATTCTAGCGTGGTGACATCTCTTTTGTCGGCATAATGCATAGTGAGACAATTCACTATACTTTCCCAGTTAAGGGGCGTATTATACGACTCCAGAGCGGCGTCAGCTTGTCCAATAATTTTATTACGTATTACGTTCAATATGCCAAAGTATCTTGGCGTTCCTTTTTCGTGTTCGTAGATGCTTAGTACGCGCTCTACGCTTTTCTTCCAGGAGGAATACTCACTGGCATCCCCGGAAAAAGTTCTAAGGGAACGAATTACGTCCGGAATTTTATCTAAATCATCTAAACGATGGCGATGTTCTGGGAGGATAGACTGGTCTACAGCAAGAAAATGATCAAGATTTGGGTTTAGAACACTTCGAACAAGTGCTTTGCCTTGCTGTTCTAAGACACGCTTTACTATAGTTGTGACTAAAGCGTCCAATTCGGGCGTTGTTCCGACTTCTTGGGGTTCTATGGTAGAAGAGCTCGATTGATATGAGCAATTTGGATCATTTGAGGATGTGTGGGATCGAGATGTGTTAGAAATTGTTGGGTTCAACTGGGAGGCTTGTGTGGGATTGATTGGAATATTATTTCGCTGCGTATTTTGAGCGACAGCCACCTGCTCTGGGACTTGGCTTCTAGTAGTGGGCATGATTTATGCAATTGGATATTAAACCAGAGGGAAACAGTAATAGCAAAGAAAAAATTTTTTCGACAAGTTAATATGAGTTAAACTAAAAATTATCTTAAATTTATCCTTAAAAATATTTGTCTTTTGAATGTAATTTTCTTAGTATGAATATTATTTTATATTCTTTAAAAATTTATGAGCAATTATTTTGCAATAGAGTTTCACTTCAACTTCTCACTTATTATTATCTTAGATTTATCCTTAAAAATATTTGTCTTTTTGAATGTAATTTCCTTAGTATGAATATTATTTTGTATTCTTTAAAAATTTATGAGCAATTATTTTTCAATAAAGTTTCACTTCAATTTTTCACTTATTTCTTATTTAAAAAAAAATTTTTTTTTTCAACTTAATTACTTTACTTTTTTCCTTTTTAGTTAACTTTGATTCAATTTAATTTTATTTCTTTACTTAACTTATAACTTGCTTACCCTAAAACTAAAATAGATCTTATCCCTATGAGTCCGTTTGGTGTCATCTGGAATGGGTCTCCTCGCCGGGTTCTGGGAAGGGTGGTGCGGCTAGCTCTACGAGCGTCCTGTTTGTCCAATTTATAGCTGGTCTACTAAGGGGCCCTTGTACTACAGTACTTTCACCACGACACTTCACTCACGATGGACCACGGTTTTTTTTTTTTTTTTTTTAAAAATTTTCGCTACTCGCGGGGTTGGTACTTGTAACCTTTTATCCCGTTTAATTTACTACTTCAGTACCGAGTTACTGCGATTAACCGTGGTCCCTGCTCGGGCGCCAATTAAATAGACATTTAATTATTTAAAATAAAAAAAAACTTTTTTTTATTTATTTTGGAGGAGAAGCCTCTTTCCTTTATTAACTTCAAACTAGAACTGACTTAAACAATTTTCTTTGAATACCTTTAAACCTATCTTATGCTATGCGGCGGAATATGAGAAAGGAAAAATGTGGGAAAATAAATGAAATGCGATCACGCCTTTGTCGACTCCAGACGCATAGTCAGCAACATGAATCTGGAGCGTGTTTCTATTGTAATATGGTAGCATAGGAATGTGGATTGCTGGATTTTGGAAACATGAATCGTGGACGTGCTGATTTGGGGGTTTATGGAATTTGCATGTTTTGTAACGAAAAGTTCGTTAACTTATACTAGAGTCATATTTTAAGCAAATCCTGAACTTGCAGACATCAATAGAGCGATACAATATAGTTGAGGAAGCAGACGCTAACGACAATTTCCGATCAGAAATCGAAGATCTTTATATTGGTTCGAAGGCAAAGATTATGGAGCTTTTGGTTGCGTTAAAAGACAGTACGATCTCTGGTGAAAATTTAAACACAACACTGTTTCACCCTCAGCCAATTTTGAGGTCGAAGTTAGAGCAAATAAAGTTGCCTACATTTTCGGGGAAGTTTTCCGAGTACCCAAATTTCATTGGTCTGTTTAAGAATCTGGTTGATAAAGACGAGACGCTTGATAGTTTACAAAAGTTTAATTATTTAAAGAGGTCTTTAACAGGAGCTGCATTGGGGGCAATACAAGAGTTCGATATGACCAGTACGAACTATAGGAAGGCACTTGAGCGATTGGCTAATCGTTTTGATAACAAATGCCTACTGTTTCAGGAGCATATTAATTCCCTGTTGGAGGTTCCCAAGGTTACGAAAGCTACTTCTTTCTCATTGCGAAACTTGGAAGATAGCTTCAATACGCATTTAACAGCCATGTTGTCCATAGGGAATTATGAGAACATTACCCATGCCATCCTTATATCCCTGGCGTTAGATCGAGTAGACTCGGAAACACTTTCCAAGTGGCAAGATGCGATGGATTATACCAAGCTTCCATCGTGGGAAGAATTTACGAAGATTCTAGATCGTCGTTGCAAGAACTTGGAGGCAAAAGAATCCCAGAGACATAACGCGGATAGATCGGTTGTCTCAAAAGGGACAAAAGAAAATTATTCTCGTCCTCGTAATAGAGATCGGAGTATACGACACACTGCTTTGACAACACAAAGAGTGCAATGCGAATTTTGTAATTTAGAAGTTGCCAGTAGCAAGTAGGTTTCACGAGACCAAGAAGTTAGTGTTGTGTATAAATTGTTTGGAGAAGGGGCATTCAGTAAGGCGATGTTCGAAGCCGAAATGCAGTATCTGTTTTCTTCCACATCATCAGCTTTTGCATAGGTTCTCTTCAAACTCGAATGTCAATGAGGAAACAGCAGGGTCGTCAAACACTTCACGTCCTACAACGTTGCTTGGCCGAACTTCGAATCAAGTTGTCCTAGCGACAGCATTAATAGAAGTCAGAGATCAGTCAGGAGCTTATCATCCAGTGCGTGCGCTTCTGGATTCTGCTTCGCAGCTAAATTTTATTACGGAGCATATGGCTCAAAGGCTAAGGTTGAATAGGTTAAAGGCGGATGTGGAAATCAGTGGTATCGGAAAAAATGTCTCTAAAATTCGTTTTCGAACCAAGGCGGTATGTAAGTCGAGGATTTCAGACTTTGAAACAGAGCTAGGAATGTTGATTATTAAAGGCATTACAGACCTACAACCAAACAAGTCGTTCAACATTGAGAACTGGAATATTCCAAAGAATATTGTTTTGGCAGATCCAAAGTTCAATCAGGCATCCAAGATTGATATGTTGATAGGAGCGGAATGCTTCTTTGAATTATTGTCGATTGGACAAATCAAAATGGAAGGACAGCCTACTTTGCAGAAAACGTTACTCGGTTGGGTAGTATCAGGTAGATACGATCTGTCGTTGGTCCCGAATGCTACAGTTTGCTTAGTTGGTGGTCAATATTCTGAACAAGACATGCAGTTGAACAAGATAGTTGAGCAGTTTTGGAAGATAGAAAATGTGGATTGCAAAAGCAGATTTCTAAACGAAGAAGAAACTGCATGCGAGGAACATTTCAAGAAAACTGTCATGCGGAATGAGGAAGGCCGTTTTGTAGTAAGATTACCATTTAAAGACAACCCTAAAGTGTTAGGAGACTCGCTCAAAATGGCTAGGAAACGGTTCTATGCATTAGAAAGGAGATTGGATAGGAAGACAGAAGTTAAGGAACAGTACTGTAAGTTTATGAAGGAGTACGAGGAGTTAGGTCACATGCAAGAGGTTTCTGAGAATAAAATTTGCAAAATGGAATATTTTTCTCCTCACCAATATGTTGTCAGGCCTGATTCTTCGACAACGAAGTTAAGGGTGGTTTTCGACTGCAGTGCCAGTACTTCTTCTGAAATCTCTTTGAATGACATTTTGATGAAAGGCCCGGTAATCCAAGATACACTTTTTTCAATTATACTGCGTTTTCGTTGTTTTCGATTTGCTCTTACTGCTGATATTTCAAAAATGTATCGGCAAATACTCGTTGATCAGCAGGATCGGAAATATCAATGTGTTCTATGGAGATCTCGTTCGTCGGATGAGCTAAAGGTATACCAATTGAACACTGTAACCTATGGGACAACGTCGGCTCCATACTTAGCCACCCGCTGTCTTAAAATGTTGGCGGAGATAAACATGGAAAGAATACCTTTAGGGTCAAAGGTAATAGGTGAAGATTTTTACATGGACGACCTTATAACAGGAGGAGATTCATCAGAAGAGATTGCGAGGATTTACCAAGAAGTCAGTTTGGTTTTAAAGAGTGCAGGATTTGAGCTACGAAAGTGGTGGACCAATGATGATATCATGCTGAGTAAAATTCCTGATGCCGATAAAGAAGTTCCACTGCGGATAAACGATTCCGATGTAATAAAAACCCTTGGCATTAAATGGAATCCATCTACGGACCAGCTGCAATATATGGTACCAGACATCATTTGTTCAAATATCGTTACCAAAAGAATCATCCTTTCGGAACTCTCCACTCTTTTTGATCCGTTGGGACTGATTAATCCAGTGATTGTTAAGGGAAAAATAATACTTCAGAACCTTTGGATGCAGAAGACAAACTGGGATGAATCAGTACAGGCACGTATATACGAGGAATGGATGGTGTTTCGACACCGCCTTCGCGAACTAGACAACATTAAAGTCCCACGATATGTCTTGAAACCATATTACAAAACGATTCAAATTCACGGATTTGCAGATGCATCGCTGAAAGCACATGGTTGTTGTATATATGTTCGGACGACTGATGAAACTGAGCACGTCACATGCAACCTTTTGGCTGCAAAGTCAAGAGTTGCCCCCATAAAAGCACAAAGCTTGCCTAAGTTGGAATTGTGCGCTGCGGAACTGTTAGGGATGCTATTGAGGACAGTGTTACCAAATCTTTCACATCTGATTATTGACCAGGTATTTCTTTGGACAGACTCTGAAATTGTTCTTTGTTGGCTATCGGCGCATCCTTCAACGTGGGATGTCTTTATCGCAAACAGAGTGTCCAAGATACAATCAGATCTACCAGCAGCTAATTGGAGACATGTAAGTGGTAAACAAAATCCAGCGGATATTATTTCTAGGGGATCATACGCAGATGACTTGGAGAAGAGTATCTGGTTTCGAGGACCAGAATTTCTGTACTTTTCAAACGATCGGTGGCCAGTTCAAAAAGATTTTTCTATTCTCGCTAATGCACCAGGAAGGCGCAAAACAGTCACAGTTTTATTGACGAACAATATTTCAGAGCAAATTTCACAAATGTATCTGCATCATAGGGACGTCCAAAGGACTTGCAGAGTTTTTGGATATGTAGTGAAATTCATAAATGCATTAAGGCACTCTAGGCGAAAACCGAATGCAGAAATTGATCAACTAGACCCGAAGATTTTTGCTGCCAAAAGGCCTAAACAAGATGTTATTCCACTAACAGTAAGAGAGATGGACGACGCACTTCTCCGTATCTTGTGGCACATTCAGCGCGGCGAATTCAAAGAAGAAATCCAGCAATTAGAAAAAGATAATTCGATTAGCCCAAAGAGTTTCGTCAAAAATCTAAATCCTTTCCTAGACGATACCTCTTTAAAACTCCTGAGAGTTGGTGGGCGTTTGCAGAATGCAGACATTCCTTACTACACCAAATGTCCTATTCTTCTTCCCAAATCCCACCCTTTCATTTATAATCTAGTTTTTTATTTACATAGAAAGAACTACCATGCAGGACCACAAGCGCTAACTGGTATAATACGGCAATGATTTTGGGTACTTGACGTTAGAAGACTGGTGAAGAAGGTAGTTGACAGATGCGTTCACTGCTTCAGGTACCGGCCCAAGTTGATGACGCAAATCATGGGAAACTTGCCATCGGACCGAGTGCAACCAGCCAGGCCATTCCTGAAGACTGGAGTTGATTTCTGTGGGCCATTCTATGTCACACAAAAACTTCGTGGCCAACGTATCTGCAAGGCTTACGTTGCAGTGTTTGTCTGCTTTGTGGTCAAAGCGGTTCATTTGGAGGTGGTCTCAGACCTAACAAGTCAAGGTTTTATCGCTGCTTTGAAAAGGTTCATTGCTCGGAGAGGACTATGCCAAGAACTTTTCTGTGACAATGCCACCAATTTTGTGGGAGCACGAAACGAGCTGAAGGAGTTCAAAGATCAATTCCTGCAACAGCAAAGACAAGATGCAATCGCTGCCTGGTGTACTGGAGAACATATTCATTTTCATCACATACCGCCTCGAACGCCTCATTTTGGAGGACTTTGGGAGGCCGCTGTAAAGTCCGCGAAATCTCATTTATTGCGAACTTTAGGTCAAGCCAGTTTGACGTTTGAAGAGCTTTCTACAGTGGTGACAGAAGTTGAAGCTATTTTAAACTCTCGACCAATCTGCCAGATGTCCAGTGATCCCAGTGATGAGCAAGTTCTAACACCTGGGCATTTCTTGATTGGAGGTCCTCTGAATGCCATTCCAGAACCGTCACTGGAACATGAAAAGATACCCTGTTTGAAGAGGTGGAGACGGCTGGCTCAAATTAAACAGCATTTCTGGATCCGCTGGGCGAAAGAGTATCTCTTAGAGTTGCAGCGAAGGGCAAAATGGAAGTCGTCATCCGAAAATGTGAAAATTGGTACTATTGTCCTTATTTCTGAAGACAATACATCTCCCCAGCAATGGCTCCTGGGCAAAGTTATCGGAACAGTGATGTCAGCAGATGGAAAAATTCGTGTCGTGGACCTGAAGACGAGGAATGGAGTTCTCCGTCGAGCTATTCACCGACTGGCTCCACTACCAATAAATGATTAAAGTATCGGTAACATGTTGCAGATACTTTAAGGCGGCCAGGATGTTCATGCTATTGACATCAAAGCTTTCCCTTTTTTTATTTACCTTAAAATATCTTAACATTTCCTTAACATTTCTTTATTCACCACATAACAATTAAATTACAACCTATCCCATTTATCTATTGTGAATTATTGTAATGTAAATCTGCAAACGAAAAGTAGTGTTCGGAATCTCCTTCCAATAAATTCTCTCTCCAGGAGATCGAGCAGCAACTTTGTCAAATTGGAATCTATGATTCGAAGACCAACCGTCGAACCATAAAGTACAAAGTGCGTATACCCGATTGTAATAAAAGGAAAAAATTAAATTAAAGTTAAAACTCGTGTCTTTTATTTGGCGTTTGAAAAGTTTGGCAAAAAATTCAAAAATTAAAATTTAAAAGTCACAAAATTTGTTGAAGTGACTTAGTTCCTGAAAACTCTCAGGAAACATAGGTGTCGTGCGTCGTTGGAGTCGGACTGAGGCCAGGAATATTGCTCAAAAATAGTAAGTGTGTACAAATATACATATATGAATTATACTTTCTAAATGAAATATTTATAGAGAATAAACTGATCTTATACAAACAAGGCAGTTTTATTCATAAAAAGCAAGGCAAAATACACTCACGCACAGGCAAAGATTGGATTTCTGTAAAACGATAGACATACTCTTGTTTTCATTATCATCCAAATTAATTTCGTTCCTGACTGTACGCACAAATTTTGGGAACAGTTTAACTGATAATTATGAAAAATAGTAAAAAATTTTCAAATTGTCATATACACTAGGATGATAGGCCATACATTTTGCAATCGATTTTCACTCTTTATATGTACCTGTTGGAAATTTTGTACCCGGAAACTTTTATACCTGTGAAAAGGTACATGTTTTCTCAACAGGAAGTCATAAAATTAAAGGGTAAATAAGAAATGACCGTTGGAATTTCCCAAGATCAAATAATGAAAAGTGTATAAAAAGATACGGCACTAGGATGAGGCCACATGCAAAATCTTCGAAAGAAAGGAAAAAATGAATAAAATGTTTACATTTTATGGTTTTAAAGCATTTATTTATTACGTTTTTCTACATTAATAATGAGTATGCCCGCCATTTTTCGATATGACCTCTATAAGAGGGTTTGGAATAGAATCATACAGTTTTTTTTTAAATAATAAAGATAAATTTGGGCCTAAGCATCACGAATAGCTTCGATTACAGTGTCCTTGTCTTTAAATTGTCTGCCACCTTCATACACTTTACGAGATAACCATGTCCAAACATTTTCGGTTATGTTTAAGTCCGGTAAATAGGGCGGTCATGGCAAAAGCTCCACGTCTTCTGATTGAATCCAACTTCTAACAACCCCGGAAGTGCGGATGGGGACATTGCCTTGTTGGAAAATCAAAGGCAGGGGTCCAAAAATGTTTTTCACTTTTGGAAATGACCGTTCCAGCAAACATTTTTAGTTGTTTCCGTTCGTTGTTGTGGAAAAAATGTTCAACTCGATTGTGCCATAGTAGGTAACAGCTCCCCACACTATTACACCTGATGTACGGCTGTGATGTCTTGTCAAAATAATCTCTTCCTTTCTCAGATCATGAAAATAAAAGTTCTAACGATCGGGGCCGTCAAGGTTAAAATTTTTTTTATCCAAAAAGATAACGCGTTTCCATTCACTGCTCCAAGCGACATGTTCTCCTGCAAAATTCATTCGATGCTCCTTGTACACTTACCTCAAAACAGGTTTCTTTTTAAATTTACTCCTCTGTATAATACCACTTTTTCGGAATATTCTTCGGACCGTTGCTATGCCGGCTGATACTCCGCTGTTGGACCGTATTTTAGTCACTGGTAGAGTCGAATTTGAGGCACGCCGTAGAATTAACCGCTTTTCTCGCAATGTAGTTGCTTCTGCCGTGCATCCTTTTTAATTTTTCCCATAGTGTTGTAGATCCGTAGGATAACTGTTTACAACAGTCTTACTTCTATTAAGCCTCCTTACAATTTCTCATCCCGAGAGTCCTAACTCATTGAAAGCATCTACGAGTATTTTTCCTCTTTATGTCGCTGTCAAAGTCTTTCGGGAACCCATTATTTTTAAACTAAATAAAAACAGTTCTTTTCAACGCTTTTTTAAATATTCTTAACAAAACTTTGAAAAAAATCGCTGATGTGCACTCCTGTAACGAAATATTCGCAATGGCCTCATGGCCTAGTGGCGCATCTTTTTGTACGCTTTTCGAGTAGTACATTGTTTGGTCTTGGGAAATTCCAACGGTCGTTTCTTATTTACCCTTTCATTTTATGAGTTCCTGTTGAGAAAATATGTACCAGTTCACAGGTGGTAAAAGTTTCCAGGTACAAAATTTCCAACAGATATAAAGAGTAAAAATCGATTGCAAAATTTATGACAACGTCCTAATGATCGCCAGTGTATTTCGATTGGTGAAAAGTTTCATCTTATTGAGTTTATAGAAAATGTAAGTGTACTATATACTACAAAATAAATTCTGAAAAATCCAATTTAAAGCCAGTTTTTAGCTGAGCAACGAATAAGCAATTGGAATTGCTTGTTTCCTTTATGGAAACGAATGGGGACTTGAGTAAAAGTATTTTTAACTCTTCAGCTGGTAAAGTTCGCAGAAACCAAATGTGGGAGGCATTGAAAAATAAATTGAATAGCATAGGACCACCAATAAAAAATGGAAATGAGTGGCAAAAGGTAAGAGTTCTTGGTATATTTCTTATTTCGAATTTAAACGAAAGTTATTTTCAAGGTTTGGACAGGCTTTAAATACCGTATCAAAAGTAAGATGTCAAACCAAATATTCATAAAACAAATGGCAAAAACTGGAGGTGGCCCATTCAAAAACATTTCTCTTAGTCCTCTAGAAGAAGGAGTAAATGTCTTAGTTTCCCTGGATAAAGCTGCATTGGGCTGAGGACTAGCATTTGGAAGAAGAATTGGAAAGCTCTGAAGTTGTTTTTGAAAAAATCGCATTAGAATTATTTGCGACTGAAGCAGAAGTAGCTTCTTGGTGCGTTGATGTTATTTATGATTTTCTTTATTTGTAATTTATTTTTTTCAGTTCTAAACGAACTTGTGAAAAAGTCGCCGCTAAAAAACCTCTTTCGAAAATATACCTTTTTGAGACCAGCGCTAAGAGAGATGAAAATTTTCAAAACAAACTTCTTAAAACTTTAAGAGAAAGCTACGAAATTAAGAAAAAGGTGGCAGAAGAAATAAATGAAAACCTAAAAGACTACGTCAAGACTTATAAAGAAACTTCTAAACAATTTCTAGTGTTGAAGAATAGAAAGCTAAATATGTATAACAGTCCATAAAGTTGAAGCCATGTTGGAAGAAAATAAAATGAAATTTGACTTATAAGAGAAAAACTGTTTAAAGGATAAGAGTTAAATGTATTTCGGTTCACATTACATTAAACTGTTTGATATTCTATCTCTTTTTCTTAATGCAACTGATCGAAGATTCCGCTAGTGATTATTTACACTCGTATTTTCACTATCGTATGTGTATCTTTCTTCATTTGGATAATCTAAAACTGTCTTCACTTTAAAGAGAATACAAATATTGTGTAAAGCAACACACACGTTTCCAAAATTTTATAATTTTCTCCGCGGTGCAACCACTTTTTCGTACTTCCATAAGAATTGGCCAGCGATCTTGATAGAATTAACTAATTTGAGTCATTAAACTAAAACAAATTAGAAAAGTTTACCCTTATAAACACCAATGCAACGTTCAACTAATTTCCTTGCCTTTCCATGCTGAATGTTGAATTTTGTATGTTTTCCTTCAGTACAGGTTCTATATGGTGTTAGTAACCATGGTTCCAAAGGATATCCGCTATCGCCTGTTGTAATGAATGTATGTTATTCACAATTATTACCTAAAATCAAAAAAATCCAAATTGGTATCTTGAAAATTTTGTTCGAAGTTGTGGCGTTCGGTGGAGTGTATCCAGACAAAAGAGTCATATGATGAACCACCGTATTTTGCATTAAGATGTAAGATTCGCATTTCGTGATCACATATCTTAAATATTAATTAAACATTTTAAAAGAAAAAACCAATACGCACTATTCTCTTACTCACGATCATGGCATTGATGCTGTGCTTTCCCTTTCGCCTAAAGAATAGCTCTTTACATGTGGCCTTTTAATATAAATTTAAATACATGTGGCCTTTTAATATAAAGATGGGTTCCATCAATCAATCCTACAACTTTACAAATATGATTTAGTGTGTAATATACATACATATAGTATGTAGAGTTTTTTTTTAAAGAGATACTTACCTCCGGGAATTCCATATTTTCTATGAAAACAATCTCTTGATTTTTCAGCAAATTGCCTTTCTGGAATTCGTCATTTAATATGTTGTGAGCAAATTTTATTTTCTATTTCATTAACTACTTTATTTATAATTTTAGAAAGGGTATCTACTTTGCCCCAAAGGTACGCAGCAATCAGAAGGAGCGAGCAACTGGTATCCAACCGGATCCTAATATTTCCAACATAGCCGCCAATTTTAAATAGGCTGTATAAATGTTAATCTTTGTCCACTTTTAAGGCTCAAAAGGTGTATACTGATATATGTATATGATTGTGTATAATGTCTATGTGTTTATGTGTGTATTATACATTTAGTTTAGGTAGGCTAAGGTTTATTTTAAGTTAGATACTAAGTTTTTATAAAAAAAAAAAAAAAAGTCCATATGCTAAGTTTTGTTAACAATTTTTTTTCTTAGCCTTAAGTATAGAAAATAAATATCCATAAAGAAAATGTAACTGCAGTCGAAAGACATAGATATAAGAATTTAGATTAGCTTAGAGTGCCTGTGTGGGGCCAGTAAGTTAGTATAAGATTGTTAAGTAATTGTAAGCTAGCATTTAAGCATTTTTTGTTAGTATGTAAGAGTTATTGATTAGAAAATAAAATGCGTTTAAAACTAAAAACTAAACTTAAGGCTCAAAACATCCAAAATGTACTTAAAAGCCTCCTTGTAAGCGCGGTACTTTTGAATAAATTGTTTTGAAGGCAATGTAAATGGATTCGATCTATCGCGCAAACACTTCCTTCTTACTCACATATTTGTAACACCTTTCACTTCGTTGATGCATCACTATCAAATAGTAAGAAACTACGATTTGCAAACATTTTTAACTTCACCAAGCGAAAATTGAAGAAAATTTAAAACCAAAGAGAAAAACGACACCAATATACGAAAATGGCAGCAAAACGATAGAAGTACTATCAGCTATGGCTTTACAGAAAGCAACTTTTAAAAAAAGAGATTGTTCTCACTATCACTTATGTGCTCTCTTCTTAGAGACAGTTTTTTTTTATTACAAAACTTCTTATTTATTGAATTATAGTATACAGTAGGTAGTAGTAGTGAGCTTTTCTATTTAAATGGGTTTAAAAAGCCTTACTTAGCTGATCGAACTCACACTACTGGAGGAGGCGTTGCAATATACCTTTGAAAATACATTAAGTCGAATTGTGTTAAGTGTTCTGGGTACATTGTACCATCCTGTCTTTTGACTACTATTTTATTAATATCCTTAATGGCGAAAATAAATGCGTACTTGGAACTTTTTATATGCCACCACACATTGCGAACTCGCGCATTATCTCCCCAATTGTTGAACAAATTTGTCATCTCGCACCAAAATTTATTCTTTGTGGTGATTTAAATATTAACCGTCTTCATTCTTCTTCTGGTAGTCTTATAACCTCGATGAATTGTCTTGGCCTCTCTTTTGTTAACTCTTCTAGGAAAACTCATTTTAAACCTAATTGTGTACCATCTTTGTTAGATGTACATATTTCTCACTAGTCATAACAGTCTTGTTAAATGTTTTAGTCAATTATCTGTTCCCTTATTTTCATATCATGATCTTTTATTTGCTACCTTTGACTTACATGTGGATAAAAACTCGTCCCAGTCCATCCATTATCGTGATTTCCGCAATATTAATTATGAAAGTCTTTTTAGTGATTATTCGTCAATTGATTGGGGTAGTATTTATCGAACATCTGACGTAAATCAACAAACTGATTTTTTGACTACTGCGACTGACTACCTATTTAATAAGCATGTTCCTTTTAAGACTCGTGTGATAGAATCAAAAACCTGTTCTTGGCTTTCAAGTGATATCCTCAACGCCATCAAATTAAGAGACGCCTCTTACCGCCGCTGGAAACGTTACGGTTGTGTAGAAATGCTGAATAAGTACAAAATATGCCGTAATATTGTTACTAAGCTGGTAGGATCTGCAAAACTTAACTTCTACAACAATAGATATAATTCTGACCGTTCTTCCAAATTTCTATGGAATGAAGTTCGCAAAATTGGGCTAAATAAGAAAAATATATCAGTCTTTTACGACAACATTGACATAGAAGATTTACACTACAAATTCTCCACACCAGTTATGACATTAAGTTCTCGCTATACGCTAACACATAATGACAGGGACGACGCATTTTCTTTGGGCGCAGTTGACGAATATATGGTAGGAGTTGCTATTTTCTCCATCAAATGCAAGGCAGTAGGACAAGACAACATTCATTCTGACTTCATAAAAATCCTTCTTCCCCTTTTACTTCCCTGCATCACTTACATTTTTAACACCATTATAATGACATCTATCTACCCTTCTGCCTGGAAGAGATCTAAAATTATACCGATTCCCAAAAATGGAACAAATTTAGAATGTAGACCCATAGCAATTCTTCCCTTTTTATCCAAAGTCTTCGAATCGATATTAAGCAATCAAATAAAAAAAATCATTAACGAAAAACAGCTTCTTAACTCTCTCCAGTCAGGTTTCCGGTCTGGACACACTGTACATCAGCTTTAATTAAAGTTTCTGACGATATTAGACAAGCAATTAATGCAAGTTATACAACTGTGATAGTATTACTTGACTTCTCGAAAGCATTTGACTGTGTTAATCCTAATATTCTCTGTGATAAGCTGACGAATTATTTCAACTTCTCTGACACATTTAATAAACTTATTTATTCATACATGACTACTCGCTGGCAAGCTGTTTCATGTAATAATAAAATGTCTTCGTTTCTTCCTGTTAATAGTAGTGTTCCCCAAGGATCAATTCTTGGTCCATTACTGTTCTCTCTATTCATAAATGACTTACCTTCTGTTTTATCTCATTGTCGATTCCACACATATGCCGACGATGTTCAACTATACATTCGTTTTCCTGGTTGAAAATTTCAAAATTAAATGACAACCTATTTTCAATATTCGAGTGGTCCATACGGAATGGTGACAGCCATACCTATATCTAAACACTAACCACATTCCCTGACTTTCCTGCCGTTATGTTAAACACATGTCAAGTTGAATATGTCACCCATGCTAAAAATCTAGGAATAATTCTCAACAATAAACTAACTTGGGACGCTCATATAAACTTTATTATAAAAAAAGTCTACGCGTCGATACGAGGGTTATCTTTAACAAAACCAATTTTGCCGACAAAAGTTAAGCTTAAACTAGTGAAGGCATTAATAGTTCCAATAATCTCTTATGGTTGCGAGTTGTTTGCCGATGTCGACTCCCACATGCTTCAAAAACTTAGGGTTGCTTTTAACTCCATTGCTCGGTTTGTATTCAATCTTCGTAAATTTGATCACATTTTGGCTGAAGCCCGTCAAATTCTTGGCTGTAACTTAGAGGCACACTTCAAATATAAGTGCTGTTCCTTCCTTTTCAAAGTTGTTCACAAGAAAGAGCCAATCTACCTGTTTCAAAAAATTAACTTTTGTCTATCCGATCGCCACATAAATTTGCGGCCATCAATATACACCTGTTTAACATCACGCCAGCAGTGCTTTATTTATGCTGTCAAACTCTGGAATAATCTCCCTAATCACGTGATGTCTAGAATCGAACACAGAAAATTTCAAGCAGCATATTTTGACCACTTATCCAGTTAGAACTGATATAGCTTTTTTCTAATTTTCCATTGATTCTTTCTTCTTATTTAATTTATTTTATTTTTGTTTTTATCTATTCATCCTTATAATTGTTATTACGAGGGTGGGTCAATAAGTCCGTGACTTTTTGAATTTCTGACTTCTTTACTGAAACAGCAACACTGCTCCTGTCAACAGGCATCTGTCAGTTGACTCCTGTCAAAATTTAAACTTTCTGCGTCAGTTAGTTTGTGTTTGACAGCTATTTTTATCAGACTACTCACTAAAAAAAAAGAAAAAAGTTCTTTTCCACCAAGACAATGCAAGGGTGCACACATGTGCAGTTGCCATGGCAAAAATCCATGAATTGGGCTATGAATTGCTCCCTCATCCACCCTATTCTCCAGATTTGGCTCCGAGCGACTACTTCTTGTTCCCAAACCTGAAGAAATGGCTTGGTGGAAAAAGATTTGACTCCAATGATGAAGTCATCTCGCAAACAAAGGCCTATTTTGAGGACCTCGACAAATCATTTCTTTTGGAAGGGATAAAAAAATTGGAGAAGCGTTGGACAAAGTGTATAGAGCTCAAGGGAGACTACGTTGAAAAATAAAATTATTTTTTTATCAAAAAATCTGTGTTTTATTCCAAAAGTCACGGACTTATTGACCCTCGTATTATTATTATTATTATTAGTTTTTTTTCTTGTTCTCATTATTTTATTTTATTTTTTTGTAACTTACTTTGTATAATTTGCTTATTGTATGTAATTTCTTTGTTAGTTTATATCCTGTGCAAATCTAAAAGTTTTTTTTCTTAATGTAGAGCGTTTTTTTTAACCAATAAATATCAATAAATGTCAAATATCAATATTTAATTTACAATTAAGAAAAATAATAGATATCATTCTGTAGTTCATAGAGAAAACTGAGGTGAATGATCCTTCAATAAAGAAAAGACATAAATTGAATGTTTGTGGGGTAAAACTAATAACAAAAAGTATACAATATTATCACAAGTAATAAAGAGTAAAAAACATTAAAGCAAAAGCAATAGGCTATCACGTAATAATAATAACAATAATAAATGACAATGAGACAAAAAAAAGAAAATTAAAAACTGTACTACATATCATTAACTTAATAAGAAAAATATGTTAGAGATTTGAGTCGACAAAAACTTTGACTTCTGAACTATCCATACTAAAGTTCTTAGAGAAACATACTGCATTGAACTATATGTCTGATTTCGGTTGGTAACTGATTAAAAAGCCTTGGTGCTGCTGTTGTTAAACTATATATGTTAGAACTTCTCAGATTTGCGCTGCATCTTCTTCGTATGAAAAAAACTTTAAGAACCTTAATTAGAAATACTCTTTCGAATTGAAAAGACCCGGATTCAATAATTCTACAAATATTAATGTTTATTGTTTTATCGATTGATCTAAGATGGTTGAATTTGAACTGACACTGTTTTCTTTCAGACACAGTCTTTTATACATGTCATACGCTAGTACTATACATAAATAGCGAGAGTATTACAGTCATTATGGCTACATAGAAGAGAGACTTATAAAAGTATGTATGTATGGAATTAATGAACCTCTAGTGAATACAGCAGCTGAACTGGTCGTCGTAGGTTGGTACCATTGGCCAGTCTTATTTGACACGCTCGAATCTTGTTGTCACGCCCAGGAAAACTTCTTATACGATTGCTAATTTCCATAGTGTTTTTGGCAGCGACGGGTCGTGCACGATAACGACATCATTGGGTTGAATGGTGGAGGAGGTCGTCCCATTCTTGCAGTGGTGAAGCGTGCGTAACTGGTGGAGATATTCCAGCTTTCAACGTTTCCAAAACGATCTTATTACCTTTAACCTTGAGTTAGATTTAGCCTGGAAATCGACACTTGTGAAGAGAAGCGGAGAGCTTCCGGAACAGGGGGATGTGGCTGTAAAGAAATGAGAAGGCGTTAAAGGATTAAGATCTCGGGGATCATCAGAAATGTATGTCAACGGTCTGGAGTTGATGACGCTCTCAACTTCCGTCAACAATGTTTGAAGCTCCACAAAGTTCATCACGGTTCGGCCAATAGTTAACTTCAGATCAACCTTTATGCTCCTGACTAACCGTTCCCAGAAACCACCCCACCAAGCAGCTCTTTCAACAATGAACTCCCAGCGGATGCCCTCATTGTTTATAAATCCTTGGATTGCTTCTGAAGTAAGTATTCCGTTAATGACCCTCAGTTCCTTGGCAGCATATTTGAGAGTTTTCGCATTGTCAGAATAAATGACACTTGGTTTTCCCCTTCTGGCGAAAAAACGCCGTAATGCGAGCAAGCAACATTCCGCAGTGAGGTCTCTCACCAGCTCCAAATGAACAGCCCTGATCGAGCCGCACGTTAACAAGAGAATATACACCTTGGACGAACCATTATTGGTTGGGTTTCGGACATACAAAGGCCCTGCGTAGTCCACTCCTGTCATGTCAAAGGGTCTCGAAGAGAGCATCCTGTCGCGAGGGAGGGGGGCAAAAGGCTGCGATCCAGGTAGAGCCGACAAACGCTTGCACACGAAGAATCGAGATATTACATTTTTTACCAGTTGTCTCCCTCTTATTATCCAAAACGTATTCCTTATTTCCGCGAGAGTGATATTCGTTCCGCTGTGTAACATATTTCGATGTGTGTAAAAAAACGATTAGCTTACTAATGTGAGATTGATTTGGCAAAATTATGGGAAATGGCTTAGTATCTCCTTGCTCAGAATCTCTCAAGCGACTGTTAACCCGCAATATCCCCTTCTCGTCCAAGACAGCATTTAAGGAATATAATACGGACGACTTACCGATTGATCCACCAGTTTGCATTGCATGGATTTCGTCCTGAAACAATGTGTATTGAGTATGCTTGATCCAATACTCTTCAGCAAAAAGGAGTTCTTGAGCTGTAATGATACCGTCTTTCCGCTCAACTGGCAGCTTTTTCAGAAGACGTATGAAACGCATCACAAATGCAGTCACTCGCAATAGTTTCTTCCAACAACAGAAACGTTCAGATTGTAAAAGTTGTTTCTCATCGGGTGCGGGGTTCTTAATATCAACCGTCACCTGTAAAGAGATAAAAGAGTTAGGTAAATCTAGTTTACTAATATCAATTGGCCAGAATTCGCTTTTGAATATTAGCCAAGTAGGGCCGTTTGTCCACTTATAGTCAGTAGCTAGGAATTTTGAGGTGACGCCCCTAGTTAACAAATCAGCAGGGTTATCCTTCCCAGGGCAGTGTCTCCATTCGAATGTGGCAGTTAACTTTCGTATTTCACAAACGCGATTTGCTACGTAGGGCTTCCACTTTTTTCCTGTATCCACCTTAATCCAGCACAGGGCTATTTGTGAATCCGTCCAAAGGCAGAAACGATCGAAGGTCACATTCAACTTCGCAACCAGATATGAGCATAGCCTAGCAGCTATCAGCGCCGCAGTAAGTTCTAGTCGAGGAAGGTTAAACTCATTGGAAGCTTCTGCCTCCTTGATGGGAGCAACTCGGTTGTTCGCACACAGAAATTTCGCTGTTACTCTGTACCCATTAATCGCTCTTATATAGGTAACGACGCCATATCCGCTTTGGCTGGCATCCGCAAATAAATGTAGCTCCTTCGTGACAGTATCTTCACGATCAAGGACACAGCGTGGAATCGACACATGTTTGAGTTCATTGAAACCGGTAGAAAGGATATTCGAAATCCTTACCAGATCGGCTGGTAATTTCTCATCCCATTCTAGCTTTCGTCTCCAAATGTTTTGGAAGAGTATTTTAAAGTTGACGGTCCTAAAAATCCCAAAGGATCGAAAACACGAGATATTACCTGCAATACGATGCGTTTTGTGGGTTTCGTTTCGAAAAACAAGTTTGTCTTCAAGACGGGATTAACGTCGACGATTAATTCATCTGTATGGGCATACCAAATAACACCCAAAACCTTCTGACTATCGGGTGGCACTTCATCAAAGCAGCATCGTACGTTGTGATGGTTGCTGTTCCATTTTCTTAAGTTCATAGCGGCTCCCTTAAGTATGTCTTTTGACTGACTGTTGGTGAAGCTGTATTGCCGACTCTTCATTGTCTACACTGCACACTAGATCATCCACGTAAAAACTATCGCCCAAAATACCACAAGTTTTTGGAAATCGTTTCTTTTCAGACTGAAAATGGCGCTTCAGTGTTACTCCAAGCAGGAAGGGGCTCAATGTTACGCCGAAAGTTACGCGAGTCATTCTAAAAACTTGAGGCTCGGGAAGAACGCTAATGGAGTTGATTTGCTTCGAAAACCAATAAAATCGATGCGCATCTCGATCTATCTCCCTTAAAGATATCTGCAAGAAAGCCTTCTCAATGTCTGCGACCAAATCAATAGAACCTATACGAAAATTGAGTAAGATCTTAAATACATCGGGCAGTAAATTAGATCCCGATTTCAGATTTTCGTTAAGTGACGAGCAATGTTCAGCGTGTGCGGAGGCATCAAACACCACACGAAGTTTTGACGTAGTCTTCTCCTCCCGATATACACCGCGATAGAGCATATAATATGCGTGTAAACCATTCACCTCATTTTTTGCATTTTCTGCTACACCAGTATGGACGAGTTCCCGTATTGCCCTATCATACCTGAGGAGATTGTCAGGTGATCTCAAAAGTCGTTGCACAAGTTAATTAACACGCGTAAAAGCTACCCATTTATTATCATTTAAAATATTACACTCACCCTTCCATGGTAAAGCAACTTCATAGCGACCATTCCGTTTAATTATGGAACTATCAATGAAATTATGTGTGAATGTGTCGCTTTCCTCTGCTGACGGTCTTATACCAATAGTTTCCAGATCCCAAAAAACATTTTCATCACAAATGCTGACTTGCAAAACACTCGTTACAGCATTTGGAGCACAAACTGGCGCAGGCCCCTGCAAAGTCCACCCGAACAATGTCTTGATAGCCATTAAACGATCATCTATCCGCATTGTTTTTCCCGACACTATTCGCCAATAATTATCCGAACCGATTAAAATCGAAATTCCATCAGTTGGCTGGTGATTAAACGGACGCGAATCAGCTAAAATTAATTTGCAATCGTTTATAAAACCTTGAGTGGGAACCGTTAGCACGTCCAGACAAATGGTCGGCACTACTATTGCATTTAACTCCAACATACGATCACTGATCTTTTAATGATAAGCGAACTATTTTATATTTTCTGTCCGGTGGTTGTGTCCAGTCGCTGCCAAATGGTATGACGCTAAGAAATTTAAAACCGATGACACTCAGCCAGCGATTCCTTAACAAATGTCATTTGACTACCACCATCTACAATAATCCGCACGTATACACTCATATTGTTGCCTCATTATGCCTTTTGTTCGCTGCATATAAATTCACTGCCTGGTTTGAGGAATTACCTTCCACTGCTCTTTCTGACTGCCGTTGATAATTTGGATCGCACATAGCTTTCGCGTGCCATCCCCTGCAACCACTACACCTTAAATGCTTATTGATGCATATCTTTTTGCCGAGTGACCTCGAGCAGTACAGCGAAAGCATCTACCATCACGCTTCAATACGTTTTTTCGTTGGATTAGTGTTAGAGAACTGTCGCAATCTTTAGTGTGGTGAGACACAGCCTTGCAAAAAAAACACTGGACTTTTGGCTGTGTGTGTGTCGCTGCCAGCAACCCAGCTGCCGTTGAGGTGATGTATGATTTCGGTGTCGTTTGTTATCTCCTTCTCCTACAGAATTTTCGAGCGCCACGATTTCTCTTTTAATGAACTTTAAGAGATCTTTGATTTGCTTATCCCCATTGCCAATAAAAGAGCACTCACTTTCTGATGAAGCAGAACCGGCTTCATCTGTTGTATGTGCATCATCCCTTTGACAACGGAAATAATTAGCACGAATATCATTTGGAAGACAACGAAGTAATTTAGATTTTAGCATTAGGGAATAATTACTTGATGAAATTCCCAATGCGGTTAGACTTCTAATAGATGACGTTACGGTATTATATATGTGTCGTAGACCCTTTATGTCCGTTTTCGAAGTCAAAGATGGGATAGACATCATTCCATTCACATTCTTGTCAATTAATTTGTCTACATTACCAAACTCTTCTTGCAACAATGCTAAAGCACCATCATAGCAGCGGCCACTTGGAGTAAATCCGGCAATGGAATCAGCAGCAGGGCCTTTCAGGGATGACTGCAAATAATTGAATTTATCTGTGCTAGATAACGCTTTGTTCTCATGGACAGCGCTCCTAAATTGCTCCCAAAAGGGAAGCCACTCCTTATAATCGCCTGAAAAAGTCTTGAGAAAAAGCTAGGGCAATCTTACACCGTTACTGACGTCACGCGACGGCGATGGTGGTGTAACGTTAGTTAATGAACCGTTTTGCGATTGCTTGCGGTGCAATAATTCGAGTCGTTGTGTCAATCGAGCGATAATGGAGGTTGCCTTGTCTGTCTTCATACTCAACCGTTGTTTCACTGTCTTTAATTTGGTTTTGATCCTCAGATATCCCAACTGCTATACACAAACTGTCTGCCTTGATGAGTTCCTCATGCGCTGTTTTTAACCGATTTAGGAATACTGAGAGTTCCTCCTCGATGGATTCCCAATTATCTTCGTTCGCGGCGGTAGGTTTAGATTCCGGAGATTTTAAGTAATCGTTGGCGATTTTCGCGACGCGCGTTACTTGTATATTTATAGGCGGACCGATTAGCATTTTCCATCGTTTACAACTATCCTTAGACGTAATCTTTACAGTCCCGTGTTTCGGCACTATGAAATAAACTAAAAATAATTAGAAATATTCTTTCGAATTGAAAAGACCCGGATTCAATAATTCTACAAATATTAATGTTTATTGTTTTATCGATTGATCTAAGATGGTTGAATTTGAACTGACACTGTTTTCTTTCAGACACAGTTTTTTATACATGTCATATGATAGTACTATACATAAATAGCGAGAGAGTATTACAGTCATTATGGCTACATAGAAGAGAGACTTATAAAAGTATGTGTGTATAATTTAAATTTACTACAATGTTTTATTGGAAGTATTCTTAGGTTTAGGAATAGTGGCTAACTAGTGGTTTTTCTTGCAAATTATTCTGACTATATGTTTTTGAGCAAAATCTAAAGCTTGAGATGTGCTGTTATAAGTAGCGCCCCAACTTGCAATGCCGTACTGGACCTTGAAGTGCACTAACCCGTAATAAAACATAAACAAAACTTTTTTTGGGCACCGATCTCTTAACAGATACATTTTACGAGTCACAGATAACATGTACTATTTCTTTAACTCCTCAACGTGCGCTTTCCAAGTCATGTTTTTATCTATTAATACGCCTAGATACCTATACACCCTCTATTTTAAAGCAGCTTGGGCTACACACTAAATCTTTATTAAAGTTGCTTTTACCACATGTATGAACAGATAACGATAATTTTGTGCAACAGCTCGAATGAAAGACGGCATCACAGTCAAGCAGATAGGCTTCTCTTAGGCTACATACTAGTCTGATTTTATTACTTATAAGTAACTCATGCTTAGCGAACCATTGTCATAGTATACTTAAGTCCTTATGCAGCTTGATTGCAGAGCTAAAAATACTTTTATTGTCATATGTTAAGGCCATGTCATCAGCAAATGCCTTTATATGACTACTAAGATTTTGGTAGAACAATGAATTGACATAAATTAAAAATAACAATGGTCCCAAAATGGATCCTTAAGGTACACCAATTTTTCTTTCCAACTGATTGTTAAAAATTCCACCAAGCTTTACTCGTTGTGTTCTCCTCTAAATCCAGCCCTATACAATTTATTGAGAAGAATATCGTGATTAACCATATCAAATGCTTTAGTCATGTCTATGAAGAGTACTAGATTGGGATTATTTTTATTAAAACTATCAATAATTTCACTACACAGCATAAGAATAGCATCTTCAGTAGATCGTCCTTCTAAAAAAAATTGTTTTTATTTAAAAACTATATAATACGTTTTTTCATCAGCTTTTCAAATAGTTTACAAAATGTAGGAAGTAAAGAGATTGGTCGATATTGGGTTAGCATATTTCGGTTACCTTTCTTAAATAGAGGAATGACTTCGGCGTTTTTCAAAGATGAGGGAAAACTACCACAGTGAACACTCAAATTTAACAAATAACTTAAAACATCAATTACGTACATAAAAAGAAATACGTTTTAAGAGACAGTTTGTTATACCATCGGAAGTGCAAGAGTTCTTATTATTAAGTGACACGATACACTTATGGATTTTAGCAGGTGTAAGTGGCTGAAAGACAAAACTATTACTTAATCAAACATCTTCAACTACACCTGGAAACATATTACAATTCCGGCTGTATCTGCCGGAAGGCGAAGATTTCGATTCTGTTGCAATAGCAGTAAAGAACAAATTGAAATTGGTAATGTCTACTGAGTCGGATATCATTACACCTTTAACGTCAATTTTAGATATGTTATTTGTGGCATTAACTTCATTAAGGATTTCGTTAACTACTCTCCATTCGTTTTTCATAATGCCCTTAAAATTTTGGAATTTGGTTGCCAAGTATTTATCCCGACATAATTTGACTTCCTTCTTCAATTCTTCAATTCTTCATTCAATTTAAGATAACAATCTTTCAACGTGTTATTACCAGGATGTCTTTTACACTTCTTACGTAAAGCATTTTTTTTTTGTTTATTTTTATAAGTAATCTTAAGTCATTACATTGCCTAAGACGTTTTGAATGTGCACTTTTCTTATTTAGACTAGTTGTGCAACTCTCTATATGATTTTTAAGCTTTGACAAAAATAGATCATACTATATGCTAAACTATATGAGTCCCAAAATCCATACTTTAAGTGCTCTATTAGTTGTTCGTAATTAATTTTACTATATTTTGGGTCTGAATTTCCTGTTTTAATTTTTTCAATATTAGGATTAGTCAGGTAATGATCCGAGATCTTCAGCAGATAGATTATGTTCAAAATGTTAAGATAACCTTACAAAGATATGATCAATGTACGTTTGTGAATCGTCTGTGATTCTAGTTGGTTCCATAATTAGAGATTTTAAACCAAAAGAGGACATTAAGGTCAAGTAGTTATATGTGTCATTGTTTTTTGTCAAAATATCTATATTTATGTCGCCTACTACCAATAAATTTTTTGTCTTTAGATCTTTGAATATGTCATTTAGTTGTTTCAGGAAAACATTTATACATAAATTATTTTTATACAGACGGTAAATACACACAATCGTAAAAAGTAATTACATATTCAGCAATTAATTTTTAAAATATCGGCACTCAACAAACTAATTTTTACAACTTCAAAATCACTTTCGTGTTATTACAATTAAAAAAAGATTCATAACCAGAAATACAATATTTGGATAATTCATAGTCATACACCTCTGTCTCAATCTCAGTAAGAACAATAATACTTGCATTAAAATTGGAAGCGTTCAAATGCGGTAGAAATAAATCAATTTTTTTTCTTAAACTACGTATACCACCGGAATAACCACCGTGCGGCGCTCCCATTGTTCCGCTTTGAGTTCTGTTTTTTTTTTTTTGGTAAGTTGGTAAATCTGTTGTCGACATTCTCTCTAAATCTCAATTTCATGCAAAAAAAAGACCGTGTTGACGTCACAAAAGGGATGATTTGCGAGGCTGAATCCGATCATACATTCATCAAAAGGATCATTTCTGGAGATTTATGTGTACGACACGCAATCCAGATATCAGGCAAGTGAATGGCGTTCACCAAATGAGCCGAGACCAAAAAAACCACTTCGTTTTCAGTCAAAAAATAAGGCAATGCTCACGGTTTTCATGGATTACAACGGTGTACTGCATCATGAATTTTTGCCAGAAGGCCAGACAGTAAACAAAGAGTATTATTTGGGTGTTATGAGACGTTTGCCTGAAGCAATTCGCCGAAAGAAACCAAAATTGAGGGCAGAAAACTCGTGGATTTTGCACCATGATGGATAGCGGGTTGTGAGTGAAAATTTTGTTGGTGCACTGTTTCATATTGTTGTAAGGGCATAACACCTACAACAATTTGATCCGGTAAATCAATATTAGAATCTTCACTTCGCAGCCTTGCTTAGTATCGTCGGTGTTTGTGTTTTCTGTGTTTGTCTGTGATAATGACTAGGGAATTCAGGGTAGACGTAGCCAATATACGCGGGCTAAAAAGTAATCACTTTTTTGCGTACGTCCACGTATGTAAGTACAGACCAGCTGTTTTGGCACTTAGTGAAACACAGGTAGATCCCCGCCCACACCTCTCAGATCATTCTGATCTGAAGCTACCTGGCTACGAACTAGTGCCATTATTCTTCTCTCACCGCGGTCTCGCCATTTATGTGCGTAGTGATGTAGCTTACCAAACTCCACCACAATGTGATCCAACTTCATGTGGTTAAAATTCCATCTCCGTAAGCAAATTATACACTACTGCTTTATTTATAGAAGATCCAAACTGGACAGCAATTCAACCTTTAACGAGTTTGATGCGCTGTCTGACTCCATTCAAAGAATTGTATCCCTGTATCCTCATACTGAAATCGTTATTACGGGCGACTTCAATATACACAATTCTGGGTGGCTTCGACATTCTGGACAGACAACACCCGAAGGACGGTGTGTTGAGATCTTCGCTGCGGAAAACAACCTAACGCAGCTTGTAAATGAGCCCACGCGAATACCAGACGTTGATAGTCATACCGCCAACACCCTGGACTTGTTTTTAACTTTTCACCCTGATAAGTACACCATTGATGTGCTCTCCCCTCTAGGCTCGTCGGACCATTGTGTCATATCAGCTAATTTCTCGTACACCGACCACACAGTTAGAGAAAAAATTCCTAAAAGAACCGTATGGCAATACGAGAAAGCCAACTGGAGCGGTCTTAACAGCTTCTTTAGGAATTTTAACTGGTCGTTATGCTTCCTCGATAACAACGTGGATGCCGCTGCTGATATGATTACAGACACCATTCTCTTTGGAATGAAATCCTTTATTCCTCATCGAATGAAGAGTATCAAACCAAAAGACAAGGCATGGTACGACTCGAGCTGTAAAGAGGCCGTCAGGGTTAGAGAAATGTTTTTTCGGTCCTACAAGACCAACCCGACAGAGGAAAACCGAAAAAAGTTCAAACGAGCCAGAAATGACTGCAACGCCTTTCTTAAGCGTGTGAAATTCCTGTACGACCAAAAACTGAGGCAAAAAATACTGCAATGTCCCAAAGGCAGTAAAAATTGTTGGTCGTTCGTCAAAAAAATTAGAAATTCCGCCTCATCCTCCATCCCAACGCTCATTTACAATGACATTCCAGCTGTCAGCTCTTTGGATAAGGCCAATCTGCTTGCTGCACACTTTGCGGCCAGCTCAACACTCCCAGATTGTGCTTTGTCTCCGTCTACACTTGAGTGCGTCGAATCTTCAATGGGACGAATTTACTTTCGCACTCGTGTAGTAGCAAGAGTACTTAAAGATCTCAACATACATAAATCCGCTGGTCCAGATGGTATATCTCCCCTTCTTCTGAAGAGGTGTTCTTCCTCGCTGGCAAAACCACTGCGTAAGCTTTTTCATCAATCCTACACTTTAGGACTCTTCCCGAGCAGATGGAAAACAGCATTTGTCCAGCCCGTCCCTAAAAAAGGCGAATCATCTTCTCTCTCCTCCTACACACCCATTGCACTTACGTCCAATCTTTCCAAGGTCATGGAAACACTGATAAATCGTCAGCTCATAAAATATCTCTAAACACGAAAACTTCTCAATGACCGGCAGTACGGTTTTCGTAGCAACAGGTCCACTGGTGATTTGATGGCATGTCTCACCGAAAAGTGGAACCAAAGCGTACATCAATCTGGCGAAAGCAAGATAGTTGCACTTGATATTTCTAAGGCATTTGACAGAGTTTGGCATCAGGCTCTTTTGTCGAAAATGCGTGCATTTGGGATCGACGACTCTCTTCTTCAATGGAGTAGAAATTACCTTTCGGAACGTTCAATTCAAGTTGTCTTGGATGGTTTCAAGTCTGATATTCACAAAATAAATGCTGGTGTGACCCAGGGCTCTGTTCTGTCACCGACACTCTTTTTACTTTTCATTAACGATCTCTTGTCTACTACTTCTAATCCAATATATTCCTTTGCTGATGACAGTACTCTCTGCTTTTCATATTCGTTCCCGGACTCACGGCCCTGCTCTTCGGCTGTAGTACGAGAACGGCAGCGTATGCTAAGCTCATTAAATTCCGATATGAACAGCATAACCAATTGGGGAACTATCAATAGAGTGGAATTTAATGCTTCCGAAATACAATGCTGTCTGCTGTCTTTAAAGCGAAATTTAAATACCCAGCCATTATCTATGAATGGCACTTGCATCGTCGAAACCGAAAAACTTTCCATTCTCGGTATGTGTGTCAATGACAACTTACGTTGGAATGACCACATATTCGATGTCGCCAAAAATGCTGCGAAATGTCTAGGTTTCCTCAAGCGATGTAAGAAATATTTTACCCCCTCTGATCTGGCCTCAATATATAAGGCATTCATCCGCCCAAAATTGGAGTACAACTCCCACATCTGGTCAGGTGCTCCTAAAACATCTCTGCAAATGCTAGATAGGATTCAAAACCGTGCGATAAAACTTATTGACGATACTAATATCAGTCAATCAATGGACACCCTCGAACACCGACGAAATGTCTCGTGTCTCACTTTGTTTTATCGCTATTTCCACGACCAGTGCTCCACTGAAATCGCCAGTAGCATTCAGCCCATTCAAACTTACAACCGTAACACCCGTCTCGCTATGAATGCTCATCAGTATACCCTCAAGCCCATTTTCGGACGTACTCTAAAATATCGTGATTCGTTCCTAAGCCCTACAACTCGCTTATGGAATGCCCTGCCGATCTCTGTATTTCCTGGTCGTTATAACTTGCAAACATTTAAAAACAATGTACATCGGTACCTCTCTTTTCTTCCTCCCTAAATTTCCTTTGCCCGAGCTGTGTACATTCACCTTAAGGGTACTCAAACCCCTTGAGCGCGCGCTCATTATAAAAAAAAACCATCGCACTGTGCGATTATCATATATCATTATCGTAATTTTTTGGCGAAAAATGCAACAAATACCATACAACAGCCACTGAATTCACCTGATTTGGCTCCCTGTGACTTCTTTTTGTTTAATCGAGTTACAAAATCACTACGGGGAACGCGTTTCAGCAGCTGGGAGGAAGTAATGGAAAAATCGCAGGAAGCACTGAAAGACACACCGAAAGCTGGCATTGCGGACAAGTTGCAGAACATAAAATGATGCACTTAAATTGCTTAAACATCATAAAACTTTTCTCGTTCTAAAACTACCTGCAAAATTGAGCCTTTCAGGCGTCAGATGACCTTATAGCAAAACTACATACTTTTATTAGCCTCAGGCCAAGAAGCTCACATGCAATTGATCATTCTGCCTCCGGCTTGGGATTGTATCGTATTGTTAGAGGAATTCCAACAACATTTTCAACGTAAACCAATGCCAATTTGTGATATTTTAAATCGTTAATTGAGCGATAGGCACTCGTGTTCGAAAAAGGGCTCTGTACTGCAGATCTTTGTTGAACAGGGAATAGTTCTAACATACCATGGTGAAATTTTGGCCATCTTGGGTCATTTCTCTTCGTACTATTTATAAACGATCTTCATCATGTTTGCAAGCATTCTGCAGTTCATCTTTACACAGATGATGTACAATTATATCTCTTGAAATTGTATAAGTCGACTAAATAAAGACATATAGGCAATAAAAGCTTGGGCAATCCTGAATGATCTCTCACTTATCCCTAGAGTTGATTACGAATACCCTAATATTTACTTATTAAGAAGACAAATTAATTTTCAAAAATAAATTTAAAAATCTCTGAGTTATTTTATATAATTCCCTTACAGCCGGTGACCACGTCGACGCACTTGTAGGAAATATTTATACTAGGCTGTGTACGAGTATGTTAAAAAAATTAAAAATTTACTAAAATTGGTAAAAATTTTATTAGTACCAACCCTTCGGTCTAGAATTCCTTCGACTCAGTATCTTTTGGAAAATTAGCAATTGGTTTCAACGGCATTATCAGATGTGTTTTCCATTTAGGAAAGTTTTATCATATTTGATCTACGAGTATCCTAGGGCGTTAGCTTCAGCCCTACCATCTCTTCTTAGAACTTCCATAAAGCTAATTTCCGTAAAATTAATACCTATCTTAGCAAATCTTCTTTTGATTTTACCAACCTATCCCTATGCTGTCTCATTTTCTAGAGTGAAATATTTAATTCCATTTCTCTCTACGTCCCCTTTTCACGGCATCAAACATCATCTATTTTGCCTCCATTGTACAACAGAAGACTTTGCTCATCTACGGGTATTATCTCTTCCATAACCCCGGTTCACAAAAAGAGATCAAAGAATGTAGTAATCAACTACTGTCCCATTGCTAACCTTTTTTATATGAGGCTCTAAGCTTTCAGTGCAAGTCACTTATATCACCCAGTCAGCATTGATTTCTAAAAGGCAGATCAACTACTACAAGCTCAGTTGAATTTGTATCCTCTTTCAGCCCTAAAAAATTGTAACGAAATCGATATTATTGCTACAGATTTCGCTAAGGCCTTCGATAAAATATCACATCAACATTAATACCCTCGAAAAACGCAGAGGCGTAGCTGACATTCTCTTCATTCATAGACTGCTCTCTGGTTCTAAAGATTGCGCTTCCCTTTACAATTCTATTTCCTTCAACACTAACCCTCGTAATTTACGTTGTCACCGTCTCTTCTATATTCCAACCAACCGCACCTCTTATGGCACTAACGACCCAAACATCCCCCTTTTTGATTTTAACCGGAGCACTTCTTAAACTTAATCTCCTTCACCATTCTCTTACCTCCTAACCCCTAACTGTTGTTAGTTTTTAAGTCTTACTTTTTTAAGTGAGTTTAAGCTTGTATTAAGCGAAATAAACATTTTCAGAACCATCGAAACTGCTTGTTTCTTTCAAAATTGATAAGCAGTCAAGAGACCTTATTACTTTACAGTAAATTGCAATTTCCTAAATCATCCAGAACCGGGACTATAATTTTTTCTATCTACAACTTCATTTCATTTATTAAATTCATTTAAAGGTTTGTACGTTAACATACACAAGCTTTTTGAGTACTTAGCCTTTTAAACTTAAATTAGTAGCATAATTTGACAACCTAATAACTAATTTACAAATTGTACTTAATCCAGGGAAAAGTGAGGGATAGCGGTTTAAAAGGTGATTTCAGGATTTCAGGATGCCAGGAATTAAGAAGTGGGAAGTGGGCTTATGTTTGGAGTGTAGTATTGGAGAAATATAGGAGGATTGCACTTTTAAATTTTGATGGATTTCTAATAGATTTAATTTGGCTTGGTAATGAGTTCCATAACCTTATGACATGAATGAAAAACAGAGACGATCAGTTAAGGTAAATTGCTACGAAGGCGGATTCAATTAAGAACTCTGTGGGATCGAGTAAAACATAATCTGTTGCACAAGTAGGATGGTCGCTGACTATAAAAGAAAATACCATTTCTTGGGCAGATGTATTCTTTGAAATTACAGCCTAATAAATCTCTCACATAACCAGGTCACATCTATAACGCACTGCATCGTTGAGGGCCACTTACAATTTACTAGATTGGGAACCAATGCTACTATAAACAACCTGAGAGTACGTTATTAAAGGCAAGATTAGCACTTTTACCAGCTTTTGACGTGTTTGCAGTGGAGTAAAAGAAACACTGAGCCACAATTTGCGAAGGCATATGGCTAATGACCCTATTGGTATGCTTATATCCAGATAAAAGCTATACTCAAGCTAGGAAGAGAGGGTAACTTTGGTGGAACGATCGGAAAATATAGCCTGCACGACACCACCTCCGATAACGGATTCAGGCTAATCGACTTTGCGGCGGGGCGAAACATTGTCGTAGCTAGCACGCGATTGCTACATCTCGATATACACAAGGGGACTTGGAGAACTCCTGATCAATCAACAGTCAACCAGATTGATCACATTGCGATCGACGCAAGACACTCCTCCAGTATTATAGATGTCTGTACGTTCCGAGGAGCCACCATCGACTCGGACCATTACGCTGTTGTAGCCACGGTACGGTTGCGGATATCCCAAACTACGCCAAGACAACCTAATGCCGTGAGGAAATTCTACGTCAGACGGCTACAATCGCAAGAGATCGCCAAATCCTTTTCCAATCGAGTGTCTCTTAATTACTTAAGGGGTTCAATACCGCCAGCATCAAGCATCGAAGCCATTGGAAACACTGCCAAAACGCCATCAGAGGTGCCGCTTCTGATGTGCTGAGTTTCACTCGTGCACCACAACGAAACCCCTGGTTCGATGATGAATGCCGACAAGCACATGCAGCTATGCAAGGTGCATATAAATTGGCACTACGTAGAAGGACCAGAGCTGCACATGAGTTCTATGAGCGGAAGAGGAGAGACGAACACCGGCTTCTCAGGAGGAAGAAGAAAGACCATGAGAAGCGCGCGGTCGAGGAAATTGAGAGATGCTACTCCAGGAATGAGGTTCGGAAAATAACATGCCACGGAAACAAACCCCGAACCGAAGCCTGTAGAGATGAACAAGGAAACATCGTGGTAGAATCGCAGTCGATGTTGAGGATTTGGAAAGACTATTTGTGCAGACTGTATAACGGCGATGACGAACCAAATACCGCTGTCAGGCAGAATCAACCTCTCAACCTAGACGATGATGACCAACAATTCCGTCCACCCGACCTGGGCGAAGTGAAGATAGCTATATCTAAGCTTAAGTCCAACAAAGCTGCTGGAACAGACGTCCTGACTGCCGAGCCCTTCCAAGCGGCAGGCGATGACTTGGTAAGGAGCATACACTAACTCATCTGTAAAATATGGTCGGACGAAAGTATGCCCAATGAATGGAACCTCAACATTGTTTGTCCGATTCTCAAGAAAGGTGAACCTCTGAACTGCGCCAAATACAGAGGCAGACTGATGCATACAAGATCTTATCTGCTGTATTGTGTGAACGCCTGAAGCCGTTCGTCAACAACATGATAGGTCCATATCATTGTGGCTTCAGGCCAGGAAAGTCCACCATCGACCAAATATTCACACCACGGCAGATCTTGGAGAAGACCTATGAGCTTCAGATCGATACACACCACCTATTCATCGTCCGCGTATGACAGCATCTATAGAGACGAGCTATACAGAGCAATGTCTAGTTTTGGCATCCATACCAAACCCGTCCGTCTGTGCAGGATGACGATGGAGAATGCACGCTGCTCCATCAAGGTCGGTAAAGATCTCATCGAGACCTTTGATGCCCAGAAAGGATTTAGACAAGGAAATGCGCTGTCATGCGATTTTTTCAACATCGTACTTGAAAGAATAGTACAAAACTCACGAGCAAACACAAGAGCCACTATCTTTCAAAAGTCCGTCCAACTACTCGCATACGCCGACGATATTGACATAATCGGGAGGCGCTTTCAAGAGTATTGAGACGGAAGTGGCCAAAATGGGTTTAGCGGTCAACGAGGGTAAGACCAAGTACATGCTGTCATGCAAAAAGGATAACCAACCAACCAACAAAAGTCACCCCTTATAAGACCTTACTACGCCCGATCCTTCTCTATGGCGCAGAGGCATGGACATTATCAAAAATGGATGAGGGTGTTCTTGGTTGCTTCGAGAGAAAAATTCTTTGGGCGATCTTCGGTCCCGTCTGCATTGACTGTGAATCGAGGAGGAGATACAACAATGAACTCTACGGAGTGTACAGCGACATCGTCCTAACCACAAGAGTTAAGATCCAAAGACTGAGATGGCTGGGTCATGTAGAGCGTATGGACCCCGATGTTCCTGTCCGAAATGTCTTCGAATCCACTCCCAAGGGACAGCGCAGTAGAGGAAGGCCAAGACTGAGGTGGCGCACGCATGTGGAAGGGGACCTCAGCCAACTTAGCGTGCGAAACTGGAGGCAGCTAGCTAGGTATCGAGCTGGCTGGAGATGCTTGTTGAATGAGGCCCAGATCCACCCCGGACTGTAGCTGATACTGTAAAAAACCTTTAATTTCTAGACTCTGCGGAAAACATGAAGATAAAATTTGAATTGCATTCCGTTGATCTATCGTAATGTAAAATGTTTGTGTGGGTACAAATGATAGAACTTATTCTTTATTCCGTACAGTTACAATTCCCTATTTAATTTTTTCTCTCAATACAATCCAATTTCTCAACCGCTTATACTTTTCTTATCTTTTACTTAAACCACTTAATCACTTCTCCTAATTAACACTTCAAACTCAACTGATCAACTGACTTGCATACCTTGGGTATGCTGGTATTTATACTCGAATGACATACTTCGAGAACAATCCTCGCCATCCAGCGTCCCATACAATTTCCAATTTGCTAGCAAATTCGATTCCACTCTCCAGTCATCAGTGGTCGAGACTTTGTTATTCAAGTATCGAAATCTTTTGCTCTTCGAGTATCGACCTCTTCTGGTCTGTAAATTTAGATGTCGCTGCTCACATTTAAGTGGTTATCACAGTAATTTAATTTTTATTTAATTTCTCCTAAGGAAGATTTCACCACACGAATCCAGATTTGGGAATAAGCTGAGTTTTGAGCATGCTGGAATCATCATCAGTGGAAATGCTTATAGTGTGACTGTATTGTATTCATTAAAGTCTGTCAAATTACTCGATTGCTCCATAGCAGCAAGCAGCGCTGGCCAAACTAACTGTAGACGATTGCCACAGTTTGATCGCTCCTGAATGGATGTTAGCGCTGCAGTGCCATTAATGCGCACTTTAAAATTTAAGGGAATACTAGATTTGGCTAGTACAAATCATTGTGCTGTGCATTGAATAAGTTCGAGTTCTTCATAAAATTGTTGAATTCATGCTGTTGACTAGTTTCTCGACAGATTTCTGAACTAGAGATAGCGAGGCGAAGCAGATTTTCTTATGTCCGCACACTCGATTGCCATTTCTAGAAGTCGTCTGAAGAGATCTTCAAATATTCTTTCCACTTGTGAATTAAAAAGTTTGTTATACATAAGAGCATCGTTCAAATTTCTGCAGTATTTTCTACAAACACCAAATTCTCACGCAGCGGTTTGAATAGGACATATGCAGCTAATGCTCGTACTGCTTCTGCACGCAGAGCACTCTCTTCATTGTAGCTGGCACCAGAGTGAAGTCTAATTAACTGGATATGGTAGGGTGTGCGATAGCCTTACGAAGATGTGCACTCCAATGTTGTACATAAAATCACATAAAACCGATTTAAGCGCTGCGTTTTGTTCGGAGTCTTATATTTTCTCAACTACAAATGGTAAAATAGATATCCAGTAGTTCTGGAACGGCATTAGGTCATCGTTTGATGGTGAACCTTGTTCAAGTAGACTGGTGTTCATTTAATGTTTTAACTTTAACTTTTAAATTCATTTTTATTGTTTCTTTCGCTATTACTTAAATTCTAGACAAAAATACTTAAATCTAATTTGACAATGAGAGTTACTTCTTCTAGATTACTGGCTCTTACCGAGCGCTCTAAACTTAACAATTTCCTTTCAAGTTTGCCTTTCGACCTTAAAACTATCTTACGATTAATCTTATCTATCAATTATACAATATATGAAATTTCTAAGAAATTAATTTTACAAAAAACTTTGATACCATATCTTTTTATAATTATGTATAAAACTTAAAACTATGGCCCTATTCTACTTAACCTACCTAAGCTACTTAACCTAACTTAACTGTAATCGGGGTAGTGAGCACTCGTAGCCTCTCGCACCGGGTGGTCACCATCCCAATTGCGATTTCGGGTGCCTGGCATTCGTCAACATCGTGCACAAGCATCACCGAGATTTGCCATAAAGCATCGGTCACTTCTCAGAGGTGCGGCCTCATGCTAACGAACGCGACCTTTCCACGAGATCCCCCTAATCTAACTTACAACTAAGAAGAATATGTTACCTTAGTAACGTACCGACCTAGGAGAGCGAGCCAACCATTTCTCCTTCTTGAAGCCACCAGAATTTGGTGTACTGTTTCTCGACATTTGTCCGATCCCTGTCCGCAATCGCGGGACTAAAACGGAGCGTTGGCGACATACCCGATGAGCCGCTTGTCCCTCGCACCGCGGTGCAGTTGGTATATTACCGGGATACCATAACTGATTTGCACTAACCCTTTCGCATCAATATGGCGAAATGCCTTTGGTGGGATAAAGCCCGATAGAAGTGAGCTCTCGTGGTACATTTCATTGCAGAAATAAGCCCCAAAGATCAGGCTATCATCGTTGGTCATTAGAAATTGTCAAGCCTATTCAGATTAGCCCCATCGTAAAGGACTTTGTTGGGATAATATTTTTTGTACTCTGATTTTAGTGTTCTGTACAAGCCGACACAGGTCCTAAGATACTGCCTTTCTAACACCCGAATCCTTTTCATCTGATACAGAGCTACATTGAACCACACGGAACAACCATACGCAATAACTGGCCTGATTTGGGCCACATAGCATATGACCTTCACCCTGGAGACATGTTGACTGCTGTGAAACAGTCTTCTTGTCAGGGCTAAGGCCTTCTTGACCTCAGCAGGCAAGCATCTACATGTTTGTCAAAATACAAATACTTGTCGAGTCAGATACCATGTCCGTGCTGTCCAATGATGGCCAAATTGGGTCAGTTATATCTGGTATCCCTAGAAGCCCATCTCAAGGAAACAAGATTGTTTCCGACTTTTGAAAATTGATTTTCAATTTCCAATCGCCTTAATATGATCGAAATAACGCTGCAGCAGAGTATTGATGACTTCGATGTTTGGACCTGATCTGTACGCCACTAAATCGTCTGCGTACGCTATGGCATGATTGAGGGAACCTACTAGATCACTTGTGTAAATGTTAAACAGTATTGGAGAAATCACAACTCCCGTTTTTAATGACAAAAATCTTGCTCGAAATAACGTTGTTACATTTAACAACAAACTTCTTTCCCATAAGCGTGTCGTAAATCATAGCAGAGGTTTCGGCATGCCCATTCTTGTCAACTTATAGAAAAGCCCCTCTAACCATACGGTGTCGAAGGCCTTTTCAAAGTCAACAAGGCAGGCACCCGTACACTGGTTCTTGCATTTATTCCATTGTATGTCAGAGACCAGCTTTGACGCAGCATGAATAGTGTCATGCCTCGCCCTAAAAGCAGTAATATAATTTTCCGGAATTATATTACTTTCCTCAACCCACCTTAACAACTACTTTCTCGAATACCTTGTTAATATTCGGAAGCAAACTAATTAACTGGAGATTAGCAAGGTTAGTTCTAACTTTATCCCTTTTCGGGATTGGATGTATCCAATGCGTCGGATACTATGCATTATTCAGCGCATTATTAAACAGCGTAGTACTCGTAAATATATCCAGTGCTTACAAGGGTAGGTGTCTTAATACGACGTTTAGAATACCGTCCACTCCCAACAACTTTTTGTTTTTCAGAGACTTAAAAATGCACAGGAGTTCATCTTTTCTCACGAACAAATGTGAGGAAGCTCGTTGATTGGAGTTCATTGAATATCCCAAGTTATCTAAACAATTTGCAGTACAGAGTCGTACATTAGCTTGGCTGTCATTTAACGATGATTAGCGATGATGAAGTGTGGTGCCATTGATGAGAGTGAGAGAATGTCTTCAATTCAGTGCGAACTGGAGTGGCGGCAATTGGCAGTTTTTCCTGAGCCTTTGCAACGATAATACCTAGGTTTTCGAGAACTCGCTGCGACAACCATGACATTTTGAACGAAGTGTCATGCACTTGATTGACATTGACTTCGAGTTTTATTCTATCGACAGTTGGCGGTGATATTTGTTCCTCAGTGTCTGAATCGAGAATTTCTTCTTCCTAGGTGTAACTGAATAACTTCTTCTTCTACTCCGAAATCGTTGAGTCTGTTTTGATTTCAATTAACATTTCCCATCATCGTTTTTGGAATGCCAGCTATTTCTGAGATTTCTGAGATTTCTGATGTGGAGATCAGAAATTCCATGACCATCAAAGCTGGCACTTGGATTGTAGGATCATTGTGGTAGATTAACTTCCGAATTGATTTAACGTTTAATATTTATCTGCGTTAATACAGGCAGCGAGCTTTCATCCAACCAGTGCTTGGGTGAGGCTCACATGTACTCCCAAAACCATGTTTGCCAGAGAAATAGAGAACGGCGTAGAGGTAGACGGAGGCTTCTCACTCCATTCGGCCTGTAGAAGAAAAGGTCTTGTGCTAAACAAAATCACAGAAGCTGCCTGTAAAGCTGCGATTAGAATCTCGAACTGATGTTGTAAGCAATCCGGCACTGGAATCAATTGGGAACAACGAATGCTAAAAGCCGTAAAAAGCCTTCATTCCAACATTATCTGCAATCAATCCATTTGCTCAAAGCGAAATTGCAGACAATCGCACTTTGACGTGTTTGTGTCTCTCATTTTGTGCCCTACTGGCTTCCGTCTCTGGCAAATCCAAATCGCTGGTTGAAGATTTTTAAATTTTAGGCAATAGGCTTAAATTTAATTTGGTCTGGGATATTGATACTTAGTCGGATTAAGTAGTAATCCATTAACTGCAGACCTAGTTTGAATGAGTTTAAGGTTTTCATTCATAAGAAGAGCTAATTCAACTAGTCTGCAGTGAGGCTTAGCTAGATGAAGGACATGCAGGACATCACCTGCATATTGGTGAGCAGAAGCCCATTTGCACACAGATGCGAGGTCGTTTATGAATATGCAGAATGGCAACGGTCCCAAAATTGAGCCCTCGGACACTCCCTTGTTGAGGTTGAGCTCTTTGAGGGATGAATAACGTTCATCAGGGAATTTTAATGGAGAGAAAACTCCTGATTAGGCTTACCGCCCGAACTGAATTTTAAGCTTATAACACAGCATAGAATGGCTTACCTTATCGAACGCTAATACACACAGAAACGAAACATATTCCTTGTCAAAATTAGGCAGTGGAACTTGTTGCCATGCGAAATGAGGTGTATGGTAGGATCAATACTTTGGTGCTTACCCTTACAACCATTTTTTTGGAAGTCTCTGAGGCAAACTTTGGGAGCATGCAAACAACAAAAAAATATTTTAATTTTCCATATTTTCTCTTGGTATACACATTAGTTTAACACTTTAGATTTGTTCCTTTTTATATCTAGGAGTATATTCATATTTCTTTTGTGTTTTGTCCAATCTATTATTTATCTGAGTTATGTATGTTAGTTGTAAAAGCACTTGATTCCTTATTGTACGAACTGTTATACATCTTTAAATAAATGAAATGAAAATGAAATGCGTCATCGGTACGCCACAGCTCTATGTGAAATCAATTTTGACTCCTGAAATATTTAATTACATGTCAGATTCATGTTTCTGCAGAGTGCTTTCTCTTTATTATACTGTTTTAACAGACAGAAATTGACCCGGAGAGATTGAAAATATCCCCAGATACTCCATGCAGTCGTATATAATCAAAATCAATTTCTGTGACTGTAACTGTAACTGTTAATTCAATTAAAAATTCTACTGGTAAATTCAAACTGGTAAACATATTTTATTCGATTAAAAATTGTTTTCGGATAGTGTAGTTTTCATATTTGAGAAGTGAAAATTGAAAATGCAATAAAAGTGTACTTCGAATAGAATGTGAAGATATGTAAATATCTACATCTATATATTGTTTTAATAATTTCTTAAAAGACATCTACGTCGAATGCACTACAACCTAATGATCTATTGGCCAATCTGCTTATATCTTGGTAAGCTTGGTACCTTGTAATAGTTGGTTATTGTACTAGTAGGGTAGGAACTGACCTATACTCGTACATCAGCTATGTTTTGTTTTTTACCTTCTTGCGGTAGCCACAAGAACTTGTTTGCCAATCTTATATCAATGTGAGCAGGGCAGGCAACAATATCCACTGTAGAATGTCGTGTTGGCTGTACGGCAAATAAATTCATGTGACTCAATCAATGCTGTCGTCAATACACTGCAGAATAATTCTTCTACCTATGAGCTTCTTCAATGGTTTTTCATTTGATGCGCCCCATTTTAACAAAAACGGACCTCTTCACTCATACCATATTTTTACAGATGTCAAAATTGTATTCCATCATGGAATCATGGAACGGTATACGTCTCACTTTATAATTTATAAATCATTAAAAAAATGTATCAAACTTCCCGATCAGTTAAGGCTACTATTTACTTAGACGGCGCCTCAGTCTCGGGTGGATATACTCGTAGGCTCCACCCAACAGGCCCCTCCAGTTATAGCGGCCCCTGGATAACTGCCTCCAGTTGCGCTCTTCAAGTTGTTTGGGGTTTCCTTCCCCTGGTGCGCCATTTTAGGCGAGGTTTTCCTCTACTCCGTTGTTCTTCCAAGTTCGAATCAAAGACTGTTCGGTCTGAAGAGTTAGTGTTCATTCCTTCTACATGCCCTAGCCATCTTAGGTAACTAATGTGCACTTTTCTGACCAGGTCAATGTCACTGTACAGCACGTAGAGTCCGTCGTTAAATCTCCTCCTCCAAATCCCGGCAACGCAAACGGGACCAGAAATCATTCGAAGAACTTTACTTTCAAAAACGGCAAAGCATATCTTCATCCATAATCACTAACATGCATGCATCTCCACCATAAAGCAATAATGAGGGTCTTACATAGAGTATCCTTAGTGTTTTTTTTACAATGTGTCATTTGCCTTCTAAGGCCGAAAAAAATATCGATTGGCCAGAGAAACTCCTCGTTTAAGAACTATACAAAGCCCATGACTACATCAAAGTTAATACATCACTGTCTATTGCGACGTTTTGCCAGATTCATCGATTCTTGTTAGGAGCATGTACTTTGTGTTGCCCTCATTCACGCTAAATCCATTTTGCAGCTTACTTTCGAACGCGCCGGTGACAGCTTGCTGAGTTCTGCCAATGATGTCAATGTCATCAGGGTATGCAAGTAAATTAGTTGCACAGACTTCTGGAAAATTGTGGTGTTGACTTGCGAGCTTCGCACAATTTTCCTAAGTATGATGTTGAAAAATTTACATGACAGCCTTCCATGACATTGCCTGAATAGTTTTGCGGCATTAATGGTCTCGGATGTCCATTCTGTCTCATTCTGCGCAAGCTGACGAGTTTGACAGGCTCTATATAGCTCGTCTCTATATATAGATGCTGTCATATGCGGCCTTAAAACCGTTTAAAAACTGCGAGTGAATATTTGGTTGACTGTTTACTAAAGTGGTAGGCCGCTCGGTCCAGAAACCTTGTTATTCTTACGCTGGATATTGCTATAGTGGTTTTTCGATATCCTCAGTACCGACTGTGATTCAAGTATCTGTTCTATGCAGTGGCGTTTCGTAGACGAGTTGCTTCCCTACGTGTGCTTGTCTGCATTCTTCATCATACCATGAGTTTCGTGAAGTTGGTCGGGTCAAACCCAGCACATCAGTTGTGGCTTTTCTGGTGATTTCTTTGCATCGATGCCACTGTTCTTCAGCATTTGATGTTGGTTGCTTAAAATATGTCGAGAGGCTGAGGGACACGCGATCGATAAAGACTCTGGCGGTTGCATGCGTTAACTCTAATTTTTGGACGTTATAATCTTCCTGACAAACGAACAATTCCGCATTCTGTTATCAAATTCGAATCGGCTTCATTGTTCATTCATTCCATAATGATGCCGTGCCAGTGACACAGTGTACATTCTGAAGTGAACGGAATATTGCGCCTGTACGAGGTGAGTCGCTAAGTCAAGACCGCAATCAATCGATCCCGTGCCATTCTCACGAACGAACTGGGCATCCCTTAAACGACGAAGGGTAATACTATTAGATAGTAGTGACCCAAGAGCTAAAGCCAGGTGACCATAGTGTACGTCAAACTTTCTGGATCTTCGATAAATCATCCTGAGCGATGAGGCATACTTCTTGTTAAATGGTTTTGTTAATTAAATGACCACAACAGCAGTCATTGCAATGACAAAATTTACTATTTGATGTCATTGGGCCGTACTTCTTACGAGGTGATATCGGCGAGTCAGTTACTGTGATTGGAAACCGCTGTCGCCCCATGTTAATCAATTTTCTTTTCTTGAACGTGTTGAAGAGCAGAAATCTGCTCAGCACCAATTGGACGCTCTTTAAGCAGGAGATCAGAAAGTCAGTTAATGCTACCCCTAATCTTAAAACAAAATATTGACTAGAGGAAGCTCATCAAACGCTTCGAACTGAGATATCCAGCTAAAACCCCATCGTGTATATCATCCGTTCATTGGTGAAACACAGATCTCCGGCGACTACGTAAACAAAGCAGCAAATTTCTAAACACGTTCACAAAAGAGGATAAACCACCTGCTGGTAACTCTGAAGAGAATCTTCACTGCTAGCCTGGCACTGGCATACATATCGAATCTCTCGATCACATTTATACCGAAAGTCGTACGAGTATCAGATAACTACACAATCGCCTAGAGCTTCAGACCTATCAGTCTGACTTCATTCATGGTCGAGCTCCATGTGCTCAAAACTGCTCTGCGAATGCATGCTCTATATAATATGCAACATACTTACCAACGCGGAAGTTACTTCCAGAGTGCGCTTTAAACTCTAGTGAGCGATATTTAAGGCGCACCAAGCAATAAGGAATACGCTCTGGACATTTTCATCGACATTGAAGGTACGTCCGACAATGCAACTGCTGACCGCGTGTTTCAATAGTACCAGCAATGCTAGTAACTAGAACTCTGAGTGCGGTTGCTGATTACTAGGATGACATGCCTTCACTGCATTGGTTCATGTTGGCCAACTTACTGCTTTACGCTCTCAAATGCTCAAGTATATGCAAATGATGTAGCTGTACTGTCTGTTGGATGGACTGGTCCACTAGAAATGGGCTCTCAGTTAATCCTCTCAAAAATAAGGTTGTTCTCTTTACGAGAAGGAGTAAGCTGACTGGTCTGACTGATCTAAGACTCAACGGTATCACCATGCGTTTTTCATACGAAGCCAAGTATCTGAATATCATCCTGGATACCAAATTTCTCTAAACTAAACATTTTACGTCCGAAAGCTCTTGGGCGCAGTCTGATAATGCAAAGGAACTGTTGGCAAGACATGCGGCCTGTCACCGAGAAGGGTCCTTTGGAACTACTTGGCAATGATAAGACGAATTATAACCTATGTGTCGGTTGTCTGGTGGAAAAAGCTCTCCCGAAAATACGTTATAGCTGCTTTTACCAGGCAACAAATCACGGTCTGTCTCGGATGCATAGGGCCTATTCTTACCACGCCTGGCACTGCTCTAGAGGCATTGATGAATCTTCCTCCCCTCAAAGTTGCACTCTCAAAGCCATATTCCGTACAAAACGCGTTACAGCGTTGATGAGCTTTCTTGCCGACTGTCTTCTGACTCTGGCCTTATGTACAATACATGCCGTCTGATTCAATGACATCCGAACTCCTGCTGCGGAAAAGATACGAAATCGACTTTCGCTGTACCCAAGAATAGTTTTGGCCAGAATTTGAGCCAGTCGGCTTTATACTGATGGCTTCAAAATGAATCTAAGATGTGGCGATGGTGTCTTTCTGTGGGATTTCACTACTCATTAGGAAAACTTGAGTCCATCTTCCAAGCTGAAATGTACGCAATTCTGCTGGCAACGAACTATATTGTGTAGGGGTGAAACATTTGTAGTAGTAGCGACAGCCAAGCTGCATTTAAAGTCTTGGTGAATGTTCTTACAAATTTCAAGCTAGTTCAAGAATACAAAACTTCACTGAACGCAGTCGGAATGCGAGATTCTCTGAGTCTTGTGTAGATCCCAGGTAAAAAGGGTATCACGGGAAACGAAATCGCCGATGAAATTGCTAGGCAAGGCTGATAGGAACGATTTTCAGGACACGAGCCTAAGGTAGGTCTGCCTGCGCGCTCTACTAAAATTCTATAGACAGTTGCGTCCCATATGAGCTTAACTATAGATGACATGACTCTCTAGGTTGTCGGCATACCAAACGAATGATTCCCGAGTCTCTAAGTGGTCAGCGACTTTTCTGCTGTCAATCAGTCGGAAAAATTGCAATTTGCTTACTGGTGTCATGACAGGACTTTTGTTTTGCTAAATATTGAGGATAAGTGTCGCAGCATTTTGCGTCCCTTGCTGTAAAATTGATGACGACAGCGCGGTGCACTGTCAGGTATTCGTAGCTGATGTCTTCAAAAGATAGAGAAATTTCACTCAAAGGGGCTTACAAGGAACACAATGGACTAGTTCTTTGTCTAGGTGATCTATACCGACAGGAAACAAAAAAAAAGGTATTGTAGATATGGCTTAAAAACTCACAACAGTGGATTGCACCTTGGCGGTTTTGCTTTTAGTAAGAGAGCCGTTCTCAAATCACTACCTCTTACTAGCTAAATCCTTCTACGGATCATGCCTATTGGCAGGAAGCTGTGTATTGGCTTCTCTCTATATACGTCCACTTCACATTCGGTATCCATTGTAAAAGCTTCAGTAGGCGAGGTGCCACACGTGTTTCTCAGTTGCTTTGTCCTAGGAGTTCTAATTTTCCCTTTGAGTCTCAATATCCCTATGGGGTGTAATACATCTTTAACAAAGTAATTAGATATTAATGACAATTCTTGAATTTTCTGGAAACAATCACTACCGACCGCATTTCAGAACCAAAGGGAAATAAAGCTTTTGGCAATTTACCAACTTACATCAAAAGGAACGTTCCACTACCTTAAAAGCGGAATTATTTTTTTGAAAATATGCTTCAATTATCCTTAATGAGAAATCAGAGTGACACAAAAACGTTTTCACAATTTATCTCGACCTAGACCACTTTTTACCTAGGCTTGTCTCGTTAAAGGCAAATTCAAGGCAACAGTCTACATTCATGAGCCAACAATATAACACGATTCAAATTCGAATCCTTTTCCAAATCCAAATCTTTAAATAGAAAAAAATCATCCCCTTCGAGATGATAATGATGACGCAATGTTAAGTAATCCAACAAAAAACATCTACCTCTTGATTGAAAATTTAAATTCGATTTGTAATCCTTCAAGATCACCACCCACTTCCAGTTTGCAATCCATTCATTTGCATACACCCCCCTGTCCCAAGTTAATTTGTTTCAGAGCCCTTACACCGAAAACCACACAGTACCAGCAATAACACCACCAATTTCAAAATTTGCATTGATTCGCACATAATTGGAAACAACGCGTTGAGCTCAAATTCAAAAACATGATGACTCGCAACAAACACAAAAATTCCACCAACAGCCACTACTGTAAAAGTCAAAAATAAAAAAAATAAAAAAATAACTGCCGTAAGGATATGCGAAAAAGGATCCACAGCTCACTTACATGATATCAGAGTGGAAACAAGAAAACGGTTGCGAATACAAATACCCAGTAAGAGTACGAGAAGTGCTATCCTTATGCGCTCCAACAAAAGTTCTTTGCAATAAAGCCAACCCAACGATGTACGTATCTCAAATCTAACTCAATTGTAAAAAACACATACAAGTGCCCATACTCCTAGGCACTATATCGATAGTACTTTCCATATTGGAATCCGTTTACCTCGACTTAACGTTCGAACGTTAGCCTTGGGCTCCTCTACCCAGGAGTACGGACTACTACCCTTAATAGGCTAAAGACAGCTGCCAATGCCACCCCCTTTCAGAAAATTGAAATCCAATTCTCATATGCCTATTATACGTATGTACTACAGCTTAAATCTCGCTCCAATCCAGGAGAAAAAAAAGTATTTCCTATGCTCAAATCCATCTGAATACGCCAGGGTAGCCAGGGGTGATAGAAGTTAAATCCGCAAAGTCTACGACGAAGGAATTCAATTTCAATTCCTAAACTGATTCGCTCTCAATCAATAAGCCAAGACATTTCATTTGTTCCGTTTAGTAAACAGATAAGAATACCAGTCTGCTTTGGGTTGCCACTTACTTCAAAGACTGCGGAAAAGAGAACGAAACATTTTGCTTTACAATTTACGGAATTAATCGTAGGAAGAACGTGAGCAACATATACCTCTGGGTTAGGGGTTATGCGTTATGTGAAAATCTTGGAGACTCTTGCGAAGAAACCAACAGCCTCGGATAAGGACGTAAGCCAGTCTATTAATGGCCCTATAAAGCGAATAAAGACAATGGAGCTGCACACGAAATGTTCGGACCTTGAACAGACCGTATGTAGCCATCCGCGTACGGAGTACAGTGAGATGAGCTAGATAAGAGGATGATGAAAAACTGCGATACATACTACGGATTTGTTGTCACCGGCAGGCTTAGGCAAGAATTCATTGTATTATGGTCATTGTAAAAATCAGCAAAATCAGCAACAGCTCTAAATTTGCCACCATCAATCTAATGTGCGCTCATCCCCCCTACCAAAGTCCGTTTCTACGTGCTCCTCGACAACACCAACGAGCAATGCTCTAAATATGACATTAAAATCGTGTAGGGTTATTTTTTAGACACACAGCAGGAAAAGAGAACACCTTTGGTAGCGCTGTAAGCATCTTGTGACCGACGAAAGGCACTTCTCCAGTATTATAAATGTCTAAACGCTTCGAGCGGCTAATTCCACTTGATCACTACATAGTTGCAGGTCAGCCACGTCAAGATGCCTCAGATGCCACAACAAGAAAGAAATATTGCGAAGAGATTTACCATGGATGGTTCCGGTCTTAGTAAGCCGCTACAACCTATTGCCGGGCACGTATCCCTCAACCTCTCTTCAATGCCTTTACAAAATGCATTACATGCTAAAGATCAGTACCAGTCAGAAATACTGCAAGTGATGTGCTGGGTTTCACCTGACCATATATGTAGCACAACAAATCGCCTACGAAGCGGTGCTGCATATGAAGACGTAGACGAAGTACGGCTCTGCGCTCTGCTACTAAAAACAAGGGGGGCTTCTTAAAAAAAAAAATTACCAAAAGCATGTGATCGAGGATGTGGAAATATGCTACTCCAGGAGCAACGTTCAAAAGTTGTCCGAAGGTAAAATTACTTGTCAAGCTACTAGGACCCGAACAGAAACCTCTACAGTAGAGCAATATATTCAAGGGTAGACTCACAGCCGGTAAATTTCTATTCTGCAGACTGTTAAACGGCGGGAACAACCCTAACTCAGGTGGCTGGTAGATCGTACCATTAAATTTGACTAATAAAAGCCAGGATATACGCCCACCTGACTAGAACAGACGGCTTACCTACAGTTGGATGTGATTTAGAAGAGAGTAAGTATACACCAACTCATATCTATGATTTATTCAGAGGAAAGTGCATCGTTTATCCAATCCAAAAGGAATAAGACCTTCCAAACTACGCTATACGCTAGTTTTTGAAACCCTACCATACTTGTCGGACTCTTCAGAATGAGGATGGGGGAGGCTAAAACAATTAAGACAAGATGATGCGTGTTCATGTGACCACCATATATTGAGAACATATTGAGAAAACTGGCACAATTTTTCAAAACTCTGTGTACGCTGATGACATACACGATATTGTCAAAACGGAGCGAGCTGTCACTGGGGTACTTGCCAAGATTGAAACAGAAATGGCAAAAACGGGTTTAGCAGCGAATGAAGAAAAAACCTGGCATATGGCGTCAACAAGAAGGGACAACAGCGACGACTAAAATAGAGCATCACAGTAGACTGCTACGAGTATAACTTTGACTTTGAGATACCTAGGGGTTGTGTCAGCTCTGGTATTAACTCTAATAATGACACTACATAAGAAGTGTTTCTTTGGCCTAAGAAGGCAAGTGAGTAACAGATTCTGGCCCTCAGCAATCCCGCTCTAAGGCATGTAAAATTTTTCAAATAATAGTTGGTCATTTACATCAACGGTCTTTAGAGCAGAGGATATAACAGCCAAGTTTACATCGACATAGACCTGCTCAGAAAATGCACTTCAGTCGCCATGGCCATGGCTTTCTTTGCCCAGTTCCCCCTATAGTAGGATTTCCAACATGCTTTTCAAAAATACCTTTCCTGAATAAAACGCCCAAGTCGATTCGAAATATGCTGGTTACAGTACTTGATGTGGCATTCATAGATTTGCACTCCTGTCCTTGGTCCAAGTCAAATGTGATTAGTGCGATTGACCTTAAACAGCTCATCTATACCGAGGGTATGTTGGCGAAAGTTTCAGAAGCATTAACCTTAAAACTACTATAAAATCTTGTAGGTCTTAGCTTTTTCAACCAAAATTCCAAACATGACAATTTATGCATAAGTTACTGCAGCAGAATTTCCTGTAGCCGACAGGTCAAAGTGGGGCATCTTGTAACCCTGAAAGAAGACAATCATATAATATTTACGTAAAAGAGAGATATTCAAAATATTGACTCGACGGTGGTTTTCAAGAGTTCGAACTGAGGCGAACTGGATGAATTAGGTGAACATGCATACGAGTACATTATAACCGAAGCTGAGCAAGGTCAGTTTCATTAGCCTTCTTCTATCGAAAAGGTAAACAATGTCCTACATCTATATCCGTAAATAAAAATCCATTTAAGTTCAAGTCCGGATATCTTAGAGGCCACAGAATTTTTGTACTTCCAGGCTCTAATTTCCATGATGGACCTGGGCTTAAACTATTTAGGTACTCCAAGATGGTTGAAGTCCTCTTCTACTTATGCACTGGATGTCTCCATTTGCTGTGTTGTCCCCACGGGCTATACTCTTAGGGTTGGGGAATTAATTTGTAATCACCCTGCATATATTAGCCATCTAATCTCAGTCCAAGCAAGTTGGTTAATGAACGTTTCCTAACAAGTCATCTGCTGCTGAAGGTCATAAGTTCTAGTCACTTTAGGAGTAGTTGCTATAATTGCATCGTTCAGCAAACCCCGGTTCGAATCTATGTGACCATAATAGTGCTACATCATCCAGTAGAGTTAGGCCCTTATAGTGGAACCAGAAATATTAAGCACACGCAACTATTTTCAGAACCCGCACCGATAGAATTAGGTTAGTGGCACTACATACATATATTCAGGTAGGTAGATCGGCTGGTCGACAAATCAGACCTACCTTATGATGAGGAATTTCTACTCACTTAGAATATTATCGACTAAGATTGAAAGCGTTATAACTTTAAGTTGGTCTTGGCTGTCATTATAGGCTCGGATATCATTCTCTCCCTCCCTCTCCTGTGGAGACAGGGGTTGGCCGTGGTGTAGTGGTACTAGCTTCTCACTCGGAGGGTCAAGGTTCGAATCCGACTTATGGTAAGTTTTTCATTTGTGTAATTGGAACTCAGTCAGAAAAATCTGCGTGTGAAGGCGTAACACTGACACGTAGATTTGGCTGTTGTAGAGTTTCAAGCACAAAACAAGCGTGAAAATTCAAATCATTCCGAGTGAAGAAAAACTCTCCGTCCTATTCGGACTCCCACCAACTATACCTGAGTTTCAAACCACTACATCACGACAATGTTTTACTTTCTCCTCCTTCTATCTTTCCGCCCGCGCCATGGCAACCGTAAAAGGGTATAATAACCCCTTAGGCTCGCGTAAATTATAAAAAAAAACAATAACAAGATAATTCATTACCATCCCCTGGGAAGACAGAAATGTAATCTGACTTAACATCCGCGACCAGGGTTCTATTTACCAACATTGCTCTATTCGACAAAAATTAGTGATTCGTCTATGTCGAGTGTACGAGTACATTCAATTCTGCTCACCAAATTTTGAAGCGCAGACGCGGAAGAATTTCTGCATTGGTAGGCATGCTGCAGGATGCAACTGAAAAGCAGCTTTAGCAGTCTGTCCATGGTCTTCAACATGAAGGATGTCTGAGTGATAGGTCCAAAGCTAGCACGTTGTAATCTTTTCTGGTTTTTGGTACACACTCTACTTTTAGGCTAGTAGTGAAAATCCTCTTCAGAGTTCAGAGTTGCCGGCAACTGGTCTATACTTTTTTACAGCATAACGGGGTATATGCTATCAGGCGCTGGTTATCGGCTGGAATTTTTAAGGAAAACAACCGATCATAACCGATGTTTCGATACGAGTTTCGGCGTGTTGCGTTACTCAGCTCAATTGCCGCGCTGGTGATAGGAGATGATTCTGACTCAGTTCTGATAAGATTTCCTGGCTAATGGTCTCAAGCATAAGACAGCGAGCGTTTGCTTTCCACTCGGTGTAAGTTATGTGCCATCAGTTCTTCTGTGTGTTTTGATTCGGTCTAATTTGCCTTTTTGAGAACTTTCCCCAGCGTGCTGGTCTCGCACCAGACAGATTTCAAATTGCCTCGAAGTAGCTTCTGAACTACGTAGAATTATCAATAAAAAATTCAATTACGTAAATTGAGCAAATATAATGAGCTCTTTTACTACATATGTACCTACATATTGTGTTGTTCGTTTTCGCCATTATATAACCCATAATGCAAGCAATTACAATTTGTTTGCACCAATTTCATATCAAACACTTAATCAGTGCAATCAGACAGAGGCCAGGAACCATGGCATTCGCAGTGGCTGCGAAAATAACCATTTGCCCTGTGTTAAATAGTTCAAAATGGAATGCCATCCTGTTGGATAATTGCTCGAAAATTACATTTTAAATGGTTTTCTCTTTTCAAAATTGAATCGATTAAGTGAAAGGGATAATTTACATTTGCATGATATGCCAGGAAATGCTGATACAATGCATGGGAGTTATTATTTGCTGAAGTTGCGGGATATTAGCATTTGCATGAGACAGCTCACCTAAAAGTTTATTTTGCATTCAGGCAAAAAACTAGTCCATTGTATGTTCCTATTACTGAACTTTTCCAGTCATTCTACCCCCTCAAACCTTTAACCGTAACACCCATCTCGTTATGAATGCTCATCAGTTTATCTTCAATATCGTGAATCTTTCGTAGGCCGAACAACTCGCTTACGAAACGCCCTGCAGAGCTCATTATTCCCTGACCATTATAACCTTCAAACATTCAAAACCAACTTACATCGGTATCTCTTTTTTTTTCCTCCCTAACTTTCCTTCGCCCGCGCTGTATGCATACGTTTTAAGGTTGCGCAAAATCCCTTGAGTGTGAGACAGTTATAAAAATAAAAAACAAAGGAAGATGAGTACCAGCACCCACCACATCAGCACCGAGTACCTGCAGCCTGATGCGAGCAAAAGCCGGACACTTACAACGTAACTGCTCCGCGGTGTAGTCATTAGTCTCGGAGAACGCGTTGCAGGATATTGTGTTACTTATGTCTATCACACAATCCTAATAGTCATCCTGCAGAATTTAATACTGAGCGAGAGCAGGAAAGCCGCTGACATCTTAGAGATGTCGGAAAGCATTCGGTTGTTTTACCGGTAATATGGAGAGTCATGCCAACTGCACCTATACTCATATGAGACCCTACTGTCAATGGAAGCCCTAACCGAAGTCGCAGGCAGTCCTAACATGGGTTTGGTTTTCGAAAATCTTTCCTCCGTAGCTTGCCTAGCTTACTGTCTTACTTTAGTAACAATGCTGCCTTTGTTTCTCCGATTCTTGATCTCCCTGTCAGAATCGATTTTCCACTTTTCAGTACCGAGATCGGTGTTCTGGGTTTGAGTAACCGTCCACTCATACTTGCCCCGGAATCCAGAAGATTGCGTGGTCTGCTTGGGTGCCCTAAAAACCTCTAAAGTCTTGGTTTCCAGGATGGTATCTTCGACACAGATTTGCTTAGTCATTCTGGAGTTTTTTTGCGTGGAGTCCCTAACCCTAAGAGTTCCGTTTTCCTTATCGCAACCCTCTGCTTGAATGCAATCATTCTCTACTTTTGCTTTCTCCCACAGTTGAATAACACAACTTGTCCAGAATGTTGTAATTGCCAGCCTTCAAAATTTTTAGCACCAAAGAGGTGAAAGCGACTTCCTAATAGGTAAGTTGGTGTTAGTTCCGAGCACCCTGAATGCAGCCTTTGCTGATTAAAGCGAACAAGCTAGAAAAGCTGACCAATGCTAGTCGTGTCCCTGAATTTTGGTGAACATCGTGGGATTTTACCCCCGCATGTAGGCACTGGATCTACTGGTAGCCGTTAGTTTCACAGTATTTGGAAAAAATCAGTCAGGATGCTCAAGCAAACGTCTGATCTGTAAACTCAGTCCAGATGAAGGCAAAGGCAAAAAAAGGGATTTACGAGTATGTAATGGGTCTGTGCCCTACAGTGATCGATCACCAAATCAGATCTAAGAGAAGGGACAATTATGCGAGCTCATATTCAAGAATCTATAACAAAAATTATAATCTAGGCTTCCATACTATTATAGAACTACAAAACCTTTTACAATTCAGGAAAAAACAAATTCATTGTAGGAATACAAAGTGGCAACACTTAATTGCGCACTTCTCACCGTCACATTTGTTTATCTCATTGCAGTGTTTGGCGAGAAGGATTTCACATCACCCAGTGATTACGATTCAACAGAGAATCTAGATACTTCAACCGCACAACCGATTTTCGACTTTGGCATGCCCAGAAACATTTCGGCTAGAACAGGGCAAGCTGCTTTAATTAAATGCCGCGTGGATAACCTGGGTGACAAGTCGGTAAGTACCATCATTACAAAGGACCACGAATGAGGATAACACGGATGGTCCTCGGTATAGATTCGTAGGATTTCAAACACGTGATCTTTACAGATTTCCTGGATACGAAAACGAGACTTGCATATCCTGACTGTTGGTACTTTAACCTACACCTCAGATGAACGCTTTCAGGTATTTGGTTTCGTGTGCTATTTGTTGTGTTTGTATGCAGTTTGGGTTATTTATTGTGTTTTTGGTTTCTTTCGTTTTTTTCTTATTTTTTTCTTTGGTATCTTGTGTTGCACTCGGGTATCCTGGCCTTACGTTTACCACGTCCAGGAAACGCGATAGCAAAAAGAGAATAAGAAGGGAAGGAAAAGGAAAACAATTTTACACTCTGATTGCTGGCGGAAATAGTCCCGCTCTTATTCATTTTTATTTGTTCCTTTGTTTCGTTCGCATTTTACCCCAAAGTTCCAGGCAATAATAGTTTTTCCACTTTTCTTATTATTATTATTTTTTTTTCTCTCTTTGTTTTGTGTTCCTTTCCTGTTGCCGTTGATGATGCTCATGTTGCTGATTTGGACAACGACGGCGCTGGGAAACAGGTCACCCAAACAGAGGACTCAACGGAATGGACGCTGCAGGTGAAATTCCCTCAGCCACGAGATAGTGGAATCTATGAGTGCCAAGTTAATACGGAGCCAAAGATTTCCATGGCATTTCAGCTGAGTGTTATAGGTAGGTGGACCACTAGTGTTGATTTTTGAGTTTTGTTTTTTTTCTGGCCTTCGGGTTGAGAAAATTAAAAGATTGGAGGGGAGTTGGGAGGGGGGGTATGTACGAGCATGCACATACTCTTACATTGGTACCAGCAATTTTGACTCATTTATGAAGGGAATATTTTTCATTGCACTTTTCCGGAATGTGCATCGTTTGTCGGCTAATGGGTAATGATGGAAGTTGTTGTAATTAGAATTTTCGAATACGAATTCGAGATGAATGCCGCAAAATTTTGGTTCGTTTCGGTTCTCTTTGCTTCCCGTGCACTGGGTTTACAGTGGGCCGACCAATGTAAAGATGAAATGGGATGTGGTCAAAAAGGAAACTAATTATTATTCTATGGTTCCTGGTTCCTGTGCTGGCTTCTGAATGGTGGTGTAGTTGGTAGTTGGTATCAGCAACTGCTGGTAGTCTTACTTCATTATATTGTCAGTTCTTTTGTATGGTTAGGTACTACTGGAGTGAAGAGTAAATGCAAATGAAGAACACCCCAGAGAGGGTACAAAGGTCACCCTTGGAAGCACCTGTACTACTTCATACTCCTACATGAACGCCTCACAAGTGGCGTGTTTTTTGACTTTTTGATTATTTATGTGGTCTTTTGCTGGCGGTAAAGTTCGTATTTGGTCCTGATGTTTTGATTACTATTTCTTGCTATTGCATGAACATTTCCGGAACTTTTCGTATAACGGAATAATTTGAAATTTCCACTTTTATCAAAGGAAACTTGGACTGTTTTGTTTTGGAGCACTTAGCTTTGGAAGTGAAGTGTGTTGTACTCATAAGAACTTAACTTTGAACATGAAATATGCGGACTCGTTCATATGAGTTGGTGTATTTAGAGAGATTCTTTGGTTCAGCTTTTGTAACAGAAAATGAGAAGGGGAACGATGATTATGAAGAACAAGGTTACTAACCCAAATTAGAGAATGGTAAATATTTGGATCTTGAGGGTGCACAAATTGGTGGTTGCCGTTCAAATAAAGTAGACAATCAGTAGTATTTTTCGTTTATCAAAACACTTCTTATAGCATACACACTGAGAAATCCGGTCTGAACATTCAGTGCAAACTTTTGATGACCGATCTGGTTTTTCCACACTATTGATAGTTTTCAGATTTGTTTTCTACTTCCTCTATACAGTCCGGATTAGACCTAGCCTTCAACCAACATGCAATTTCTGGACTTCCCAAGAGATTTTGGAAGACTCAGAAAAGACTCTAGCTTTTATCATCAGTACTTCTTCATCAGTACTTGGGCGTCCGGGATATTCCATTGGAACCTGGTAATGGTCCTGGTCGTTTTTGACTCCATAACACGCACGGGCATCCAGAAAACTTGGACTGTGCTTTGTCTTAATCGCAATGTGTTCAATTCAGTTAGTTGTTCAGGGATCTTTAGATTCTTGGAGCTCAAAAGTTTTTGCTACGCAATCACTTGAGTTGATTTCACGTTTTCTATCCATCCAGCTTTGCAGAGGCCTAGGGCCTCCTTTAATTATTTGCCACTTGTGACCTGTTAAGTTATGCATATACCACATAGCCCTTAATTTCGACTACCAGGTGCAACTAATATTTTTTATAATTAGCGGGCACGCCAGGAATTTAGTGTGCCCTTAAAATGATTGCATGCAGGGGCTAGGGAAAATGAGGGTGGGAAAAAGGAGAGATGACGATGTGCATTGGTTTTGAATGTTTGCAGGTTATAATGACTAGAAAATGACTTCCGCAGGGCTCTTCATACGTTTTACGGCAAAGCAAAGAATCGCAAAATATCAAAATACGACCATAGCTGTGCTTCAGGATAAACAGATGGCAATCCCTAGTGAGACGGGCGTTATGGTTGAAGATTTGAAGAAGTTGAATGCTACTGGCAATATATTTGAAGCACTAGTGACGGAAAGAACGAAGTGACGAAAGTACATTATTCTACTTTCGAACAAGAATCTTAAGTGGAAGTTGAAGCGTGCCAATTGGCTATTCAATATTGGCTTCACCTATGAGTTATATCCCTGAGAGAGGTCGTAGGAGCACCTGAACAGATATATAGAGTGACCAGATAAAAACGAGCCAGATGAGTTGCCTCGGCTTCGCTGGTAGTGCTTCAAGCGGTCCGTCCAATTTTTGATGGCTCGGTGCTATATGTGCGGCGTTATTCCGGCAATAGCATGTCGAATTTTTGCATCCAGCTCTTCCAAAGTGGTGGACTTGTTAGCGTAGAATAAGGACTTGACGTAGCCATAGAGAAAATAGTCGAATGGTGTCAAATCGCATGATCGCGGCGGCCAATTGATGAATGCTCGCTGTGAGATGATTGAGTCCCCAAATTTCTCCTTCACAACTTCGAGAGTTGCGTCGCTTGTATGGCATGTAGCACTGTCTTGTTGGAAACACAGCTCGGATATATCGATGTTGTCGAGTTCTGACCACAAAAAGTTGGTTCACATAGCTCTACACTGGCAATTTTGCTTGTTGACATAGCCACTGAGCCAAAAATTGGCCTCGTTCGAGGAGATGATTTTTTGGCCAAAATCAAGATCTCCGGTAAACATTTCCAGCGCCGAAGAGCAGGAACGTAAGTCCCGAAACGAATATGAGATGCAGAGAGTACTGTCGTATATACTGGACTTCCGTCCATCTGACCACAACGAAATAAGGATAGCAATATCTAAGCTAAAATCCAACAAATCACATCGAACTAACGGCTTACCGGCCCAGGTATTCAAATCAGCTGGAAGTGACTTTGTGGAGAGCATACACCAGATCTGGTCAGCAGGGTGTATACCTGATGAATGGAATCTCAGCCAATCCACAAAAAAGGAGACCCCCTTAATTGGGCTAAATATAGAGGCATGCCTGATCCTCGACATCGCATGCCTGATCTTATCTGCCATATTGTGTGAACGTCTGAAACCTTCATCAACACCCTATTTGGCTCATATCAGTTATAGAGACGAGCTATACTGGGCCATTTCTACTTTTGGCATTCCATCCAAACGATGGAGAACGCTCGCTGCACCGATTTAACGGAGACCTTTGATGTCAAAAAAGTTTTTAAATCATTTCATGCTTGAAAGAATTGTGCAGGACTAGCAAGCGAATACTGGAGGGACAATTTTTCAAAAACGTGTACAATTACTTGACTATGCTGATGACATTGACATTAGTGGCATAACTTAGCGAGTTGTCACTAGGGTACAAACTGAGGTCGTAAGTGACGGGAAAACTAAGTATCTGCTAGTTGACAGCAGAAGGGATACAGAACATCTATGTAAGACCTTGATCATCACAGTCCTACTTTATGGCACTGAAGCATGGACTTTATCGAAAGTGGACGAAGAATCCTCAGTCGTTCCGAGAGAAAAGTCACTCAAAAAATATTCGGTCCCATTGGCATTGACTACTTTGGAGGAGGAGATTCAACGGTGTTCTATACGAACTGTATGGCGACCTAATCAGAAAACCGCCCATTTGTCGCCTGAGACGGCTAGGACACGTAGAACGAAGGAACGGAGCTAATGCTCCGGCCCGCAGAGTCTTCGAATCAAACCCGAATTAACAAGCCAGTAGATTGAGACCTCGCCTTTGGTGGCATGCACAAGTAGAGAAGGACCTCAACCGATTAGGAGTGCACAACTGAAGGCAGTTAGCTAAAATCCGAGCTAACTGGAGATGCTTATTAGTTGAGGCCCTTGTTCACCCCGAACTGTAGCGACACCTAAGAAAATTAGTAAGCCCACGATCTATGCCTTCAAGAAAAGGAAGTAGATTACCTTCTCGACTTATTGTTCGACAATGTTGACTTGAGCGTTGGTGTTCTTTTAATGTTGGAAACGGATTTACTAAGGCCCTTCAGGTTTATCGTATTGTATTCATTTTGACACCAAGCTTACCGCCTTAGGTTATAAGTTAAGTACCATTTTTTGTAGGTCCGTTGTCTAATGTGAAAGAAAACATCATCGGCGTAGTAAAAATGTTTCAGACATGGAATCGGATACATTCTAGTTGAATTACGCGACTGTAATACCAAATGTGCAATGGCTTGTGCTTATAATAAGCATAGAAGTATGTAGCTCCGTCAGCTTTCTGGCTTTCCGAATATTGCGCCCTCTATGAACACTTAATCATTTGTGGGAATTTTAATGTGGATCTTCTAAAATATAATTCGCTGGCCTTTCAATTGAAAGACTCAGTTTCTTCAGTAGCAATGCATCTAGTAAACACAACTTACCCTACACGTTTTGCAAAGGATAAAGTACCCAGTCTTCTTGATCTTATAATTGTTTCGTGTTCGTCGCTCGTTCTCTTGTTTGACCAACTTTCATTTGATGTTTCAGACCATGATATACTTTTTTGTTGTTATATCAATTTTTCGAAAACCGCCATCCCTGATACTTTTACTTTTAAAGACATTAATTCTATTGATGCTAAAGTCCTTCAAGCTGCGACTTTTTCTGCTCCTTGCGAGCAATGCCGATTGACTGGTGATCCAAATGAAAAAGTAAGACTCTTTCAATCAATACTTCTAAAATTGTATGATGAATATGTGCCTATAAAAACAGTGAAAGTTCTGAATAAAGTATGTCCTTGGTTTACTTCGAAGGTGGTCTGGTCTATTAAGACGAGGAACCAACTATACAGTAAATGGAAGCGTAGGCCATCTGATGTAAATTGGTCCGCATACAAAGTGGCTCGTAATTACTCAACCACCATCCTGCGTACGTCAAAGAAAAACTTTTATGCTTCTAAACTAAATTCTTCCCTTTCTGCTAAGAAACTTTGGAGCAACCTAAGGACAATCGGTATGTCTGTTGGAAGGAATAACTCTTAGTGTGCTCTGGATCCAGATGACTGGAATAATTTTTTCCTGGGTGATGACCCCACTGCTGGTAGCCCAACTTCTAATCGAACAGTAGACTGTGTAGGCTCTGTATCAATGTTCGAAAGTTTTGAAGTAGCCAGGGAAGCTGAAATTACTCAATGCGTTACAGCAATTCGATAGGTGAGGATGGCTTTCCAATTCGATTTGTTAAACTTATTTTACCTGAAATGGTCTCCCATCTCGCTTATGTAATCAACTGGTGCATAATTACGTCAACTTTTCCACAGCTCTGGAAATTTGCAAGAGTTTTGCCAATAGTAAAAAAAAAACAAATGCATCTTCTCCTGTTGATTTTAGACCGGTTAGCATTCTACCTTGTCTATCAAAGGTTTTTGAAAAGGTTTTGGCAAAGCAGATAACGAAGCACTTGTTACTGAATCATTTGTTGTATGCTCAGCAATCTGGCTTTAGAGCTAACCACAGTTGTGCTACAGCTATGGTGAACCTTTTTGAAGAATTAAGGCAGGAGTATGACAGGGGTTATGTTTCGTTGCTGTGTTTGTTAGACTTTTCTAAGGCATTTGATAAAGTTAATCATATAGTTCTGTATTGGAATCTCAAGAATCACTTTAGTTTCAGTGAAAGAGCAGTAAAATTGATCAGTAGTTTTCTCTCTGGCAGATCACAAAGGGTTAGTTCTGGGGAACGTTTTTTACTGTTGAAAGAAATAAAGCAGGGAGTTCCTCATGGCTCAATATTAGGTCCGATACTCTTCTGCATGTTTATTAATGACCTTCCAACAGTCTGTAAACATACTTCAGTACACCTTTATGCTGACGATGTCCAACTACATTTAGCGAACCCTATGGTAACCTCAATGAACTTGTTCTTCTCATCAATGAAGACTTAAAACATATTGCAACCTGGTCTGTAGCTAATGGGCTGCTTCTTCATCAAAATCTCAAATAATACCCATTTCAAAAAATAATTTCGACCCTTGCCTCCTTCCCGATGTTTACCTTAATAATAACAAAATTAAAGCTGTGGACTCTGTCACTAGTCTAGGCTTTATTGTCAACCGAAATTTGTCTGGTTACAATCACACAAATGTGGTCGTATCTACGGATGTCTTCGCAAATTGTGGATCAGTGCTTATTTTACCCCTCAGGAAACAATACGAAAGCTGGTACAGTGTCTAGTTCTACCCTCATCCAAGTGAAAACTGCAAGTTGCCTTCAACAACGTGGTGCGTTATATCTATGGCTTACGTAGTTATGACCGTATTTCTGTGTTTGCCAGGGGTTTTCTTGGTTGTAGTTTGGAACAATATATCAACGCCAGGAATTGTATGTTTTTGCACAAAATTATTATAACTCAAAGTCCGTCTTACTTGTTTAACAGACTCAATTTACTCGCTCCTCAAGGACCATCAAACTCATTCCCTATCGTTACAATAACCTTAACTCGTCACGTTTATTTTTTATCCATACTATAAGGCTTTGGAACTCTTTGCCCTCTAAATTGAAGAATATTTCAAATCCAACTAATTTTAAAAGTGCAATCTTTCAACATTTCTCCAACTTATCAATTTAAATTCTTTCCCTCATTATCCACTCCCTTTCTTTATTCATTCTTTAAGCCTTGCTTCTATCCTATCTCACACTTAGATTAAGATAAATATTGTTATTAGAGTTAAGTATTTTGAATTATTATAACTGATGTATATTACTAAGTACTATAAAAAATCATATCTTAATGTACAAACCATTTAATAAATGTATTGAAATTGTAATTGTAAAAAAACTTGATATCATTGTCCATCTCAGTCCAAAATTTGTTCCCGATAATGCTAGACGGAGCACGTTGTGTTTACAACAAGGAACCGCAATGTCGCAATGGAATGCGGCCTTGTCCCAAACTGCTGCGTAAGTCGAATTTATCTGATACCTTTTCGTTATGTAGGACGTGGCATAGGTAGCCTTGATTATAATGAAGAATTTCGAGGTGCTACATCGAATCGAGTTATCAAATTCTGTAAACAACAACTGCAGCGAGGATCTATATTCTACGCATTGTTCAATAATAATGATTCGGAGTGTATTGACGTTGAAGATGCAGGAGGATCCGGCTCGAAAGCGTGTCTGTTCGTGGTCGAGTGTCTAACTTGTTCTAGAACTACTCTGTCTATAATTTTTGCTTTTTCGCCCCAATTTCCACATTCAATCAGGTTTACGTTCTTAGACAATAGTTTGTCTTGTGCAATCTGGGAGAAAGATTTTCGTTTCCCATGTTCTCCTAATTAGTGGTTGTAGGATTTCCGATGAGATACTGGGTGCGGCCTGAAAGAGTTCCGCTGGGATGTCATCGGTGTTAATTGCCTTGTTTTTCCTTAAGACCCTGATAGCCGATATATTTCAGTGTTACTGAGAATAGAGGTGTGTAGTCGGGAATCAGAGACCAGGGTCTGGCACAGATTCATTACTAAATGACTAAGGACAACAGCAAAGCGATCCCTCCCTCTTGTTATCTGCTCCTCATCCAAAGTCAATAGGTCGCTGTCTTTTACACGATGAGATTTCGAACTTTGGCCACCTGTAAGTTTCTTTGGGGTGGACCTACTGTCACATCTAATGACTGCTTGTTCTGCCCTTGTGGCAAGTTTGTTGATATAATTACGCTTTTAATTCCTACACTACGCCGACTTTCTTCTGTTTTATTCAATATTTAACTTCCAAATCAGGCCACTTTATGGCTGAAATTCGAGCTATACGCTCTTCGATTCGTGTCTAGGTATCTGTTTATGGCCATGTCCGCTGAAAAAAAATTTCTCACAGCCTTTCAGCGCGCTTCGAAGTGGTAGGAGTAGCGCTGCTGAATGTTTGAGCCTCTAAGCAAATGGTTCCGTATTTGTTCTCTGGATCGCGCTTATTCTCACCAAATTAGAGTGATGGTTGATGATTATCACCCTACCATGAGATGGTGGTCTCTCTCCATGCAGATGTCTGTTCCACGTTTATTTCCGGACGTCTTCTATCTATTTGCTTTCTTAGGCGCTGGCAGAACGCTACCATATATGATAGACCTGGCTTGATGTACATTGTCTATTAGTCGAAGCTCATCTGATCTTATAGCAGTCGTTGTGCCTAAACATTGTCAACAAACTTTTCGCTGTTGTCATGTTTCGAGCTAGCATTTCTTGTATTTCTTGTTGCCTGCTTGAAGGTTGTGTGGGTATCTCGTTTCTATTGCCATCGCAACTTGCCTTAGGTAGCGCTTTCTTCGCCTCTTCTCTGAAACGTTCGTAGTAAAACTAAAGACGCACTTTATCGCACTATGTCAAGCCGGTCTTTTGAGTCACCGATCCGAGTTCTTGTACACTCTTGTAGTCTTCATCATTGGCGTATGAAAGTTTGCAGGGTTAGTCATAAGAAGCTCTGCAAGTTTTCCCATCAAATCTGATCCAAATATGGTAGATAGCATTAGAAAACTTATGAAGTCCGCATAATTTAGAACTACTTGTCTTGAAACAAAAGAAGTTGTCTGCATCTAAGCGAAAAAATACTACGTCGTGTGACTTATTCACCCTTATACGAGTATCATACTTTGAATCTTATTTTTCCTTCAGGATATCTTAGTGTATAGCCTCTTCCTGACCCGGAAAGGATTTTTTACCTGTATCCATTGTTAAGTCAACCCGTCTCGACGATCCTAGTTTTGCATGTTATGAGTGGCTCCACGTATCCTCAGCATCAAAGAGAATGGCATATTCTTCTGGTTCAGTAATCTTTAGTCTCTGTTTAGTCTAGATTTAGCCTTCGAATGGAAATTCTATGTAAGTCTACTCCGAATGAGTTGCCCTGTCATACAATCAACCTAATAAACGAGTACCCTTTTCCTTCAAATAGAAGAATAGAATGTAAGGCCAGGGACGAAAGGTCTAAGCTGAATGTAATCATGATCAGGAGATACTATACTATTTAGAGATTTCACGCAATAAGGACACGCTTTACAAATTCTGTATTTATTAATCCACACAAATAGCAGGAAGTACGAGTATGTCCCTTTTAATCCGTGTAGTACCTCAGTTCACATTCCATCTCAAAATTACTGTAAATTAGATTAAGTTTAACCCGATAAAGTTATTCAGTCTCAATGCGTATTAAGATACGTGCAGGCATCTGCTACGATAAATTGAATCCAAACATGTCCATCTGACAATGTAACACCTTGCTCGTATCCTTAGTCTCTTTTTTATGTGTTTTTGCCAGAGCACGTCTCCATCACTTTCAGAGGTGGAAGAACTAATTCTCGGTAGATCCATGCAATCTCCGGTGGGTGAAGATAATGTCCTTCTAAAGTACTTCGAGTAACAAGGTATCACAGCTACATAGTGCTCTCGTTGCTCTGTCATAGTAGACTTGATTCCAAATATTCAACCACTAACACAACGGACGAGGTTACATTCCAATGTACGATTGAGGTTTTAATTTGCGAATCCATGTCTGCCACAGTACGAGTATTTTAAGGTCTCTTCCGGACTTTTAATGGATGCCGGAATGGCAGAGCTTTGAAGTATGCTTTTGAAATCGCACAGGATATTCGAGGGAATTGGTATTGAAATTTAAATGACATGCGAGATGACAATGCATAATAATATTTCGCTGTCGTTTACTTTTTAGAGTAATCTTGCAGAACATCTACTGCTATGCAGTTGGAAACAAAATGTGTAGACCCTAAGATTGCAGAATATTTGAAAATGGAGAGAGATGGAATAGCAGCACAGGGAAAACCCTCAGGATAATTACACCGTTTAAAATCTGGTCCTCCAAGTTGGGGGTTATGCCTAACGGAGGCCCTGTACTGATGCCAAGCAGATGTTATCGCAATCCAAGACACACTACGGCGATTGTTATCGATGGCAACAGCAGCGACTTTCAGGGCTCGTAACAACCCGTGTGAAGGTTAACTTTGCCAACATTATCCTAATATGCGCGCGCGCACCCATGGAGGAGAATGATGACGGCACTAAAGATAGCTTCTACGATCTCTTGGACAAGACGTACGAGCACTGCCCTAGCAATGACGAGAGGGCATCTTTGGTAGTACTGTCAGAAAGTATAGCCTACACGACATTAGCTCCGATAACGGATTCAGACTAATCGACTTTGCGGCGTATCGAAACATTGTCGTAGCAAGCATTCGTTTTCCACATCTCGACATTCATAAGGGAATTTGGAGAACTCCCGATCAATCAACCGTTAATCAGATTGGCCACATTGCTATCGACGTCTCACCCGGTTCTGACTGCATAATGCTTTGAACACTGTGTGACAGCCTCTGACTATATCAGGATTGATGTTGTTCGATTCCATTGCCTTAAGTGCGGCTCGGCTATCGATGTTGATAGCGATATCCCTTTCGGATACCGATCTCATCGTCATTAGCTCAGCCGACCTCAGGACAGCCAGAACCTCTGATTGGAAGACACTGTTTGCGTCCGGTAGTCTTATGGACACTCTTAGTTCTGAGTCTTCTGAGAAGATACCAGAACCTGTTCCTTCCTCTGTTTTCTGTGAAAATTGCAATTTCATTTGACCTGGTTATTGCATTTTTTCCCCAGTCCACGCTCTCCGGATATATTATATCATACGGGATGTCAAAGTCGACCAAGGAAGGAATTTCATCTGTTAGAATTGGATTGCCTGGCAATACGACCGTGCCGTGTCCGAAACTACTGCTCTTAAAGTAACACGAGTTAGTGAGTCATATACAATAGCACTGTTGCCAGCAAGTTTGTTGATCTGTAAGTCAAGGTGTTAGGTGTCCTATTCTGCCGTAGGGGTGGTGTTGAAGAATTGGATTATTTTATCCAAACTTTGATGGTTGTGATCATAGGTGCATGAACCTAGATCTACCGATGGTGATTATACAAGTCGATTCTTGTATCGATTGTATGGAAAAGCAGAAACAGTCCTCCAAGCAGACTCACTTGAAGAGAAAAAAGTCTTGTGTAACTGTTTATAAGCTTCTGGTCTTACTTTATTTTATTCCTCTTATTTATACTAACAAAAATTCAATAAATGCTTAGTCTACAATTCATACTTTTCAAACAATAAATGCTAAGTTGCAAAATGATAGTTCGCAACAATATTCAATAATGCTGAATCTACATTTCTTTAAAGCGAATGAACCTGAAGATATTCAATTCCAGGTGGCATTGAAATTTGTTTTATTTATTTTTTTTATGTGAACTCGTATGATATGTATACGTAATCATATCACAATTATGAGATTTAACATTCTGCCCCCGGTTGAACAAATGGTTCAAAAAAAAAAAAAGTTTCTCCTGTATTACAATGCATAATTCCTTCTGTTTAAGACTTCGACTACTTATTAATACTTATACTAAATCTATCCTCCTGAACTTCGGGTTGCTGTTGCTGTCTTCTTGGAATGTCGTTGGTAGCTGCTCGAGGCTTTGGGTTTGGGGTTGGTTGCTGGATTTGTCTAGTCTTCCTTGCCTTGAGGTAACATTGAACAACCAAAAAGATGACAATTAAAACTGCTATTAACCCTCCAGCATGTCCCATGGTATGGTGAATTTCATGATGTTCCAGGCCAGTTGGTAGCTCATTGCGAAACCTTTCCAACTTCTGTTTCAATATTTCAATATCCGCGATATGACGCTGATAAAATTGTTGTGGATAACTTAGAGTTGTCTCTTGAACTGGAATTATGGTGTCAGTGAGGTTGCTTAGCGGGCTGTATGACAATCTTGTGGTCGAGGGATGTATATTATGTCCTCGGATGGTTACGAATTGCTGTTTCATTATACAATCCTTCTGTAGCCTTGCAATACCTGATCCTCGAATTGTAACATATGTTGTGTTCTGGCCGCATACAACATTTAAGGTGGTTTCTCGTAGTAAGGCGTAAATCCATTGATTTGGATTGTGAAGTTGAATCCAATGAGGACCATCACTAAATTCTTGTACTTGACATTTATCAAACTCAGGTAGATGATGAAAGAAGGAAATCTCACATGCACTGGCGGTTGAACCCTTGTGATGTAAAGGACCACCTGGCTTGCATAAATACTCCTCGCGAATAATTGACGAACAATCCTTCATATCCCCTTCCGAAAGTGAATAGTAGTAATAGTTTGGTCACGATGTAGGTTTATAATTATGTATGGTGAGGATGGTTGTATGGCAGTGAAAGTTTCATTTATCAGCACTGGTACTTTTATTATGTGAAATATCTCGAAGTCTTCTGATGACACTAATGGTATTTTGATTTCAAAAATTGCGTGATTGGATAATATTCTTCCTCTTATAGTCATCAAGTTGTAAAGGGCTGTGACATCCAAGTAAGGTGTTGGCAGCCTTAATGATGATGGCAAATGCTCCTTTATGTAGCGCAGTTCTTGGCGCAACTGTGTTGACGGTATCAAAAGTGGGCTGATTTTTCCATGTTGACTGTGCGTTATGACATCTAATAGGGAACCTTGAATGCGTTGGAAATTAGATATGGTTGTGAGTGTTTGTATTGCTAGCGACATAAAACTTTGAGCTAACTTGTCTTGATATAGCTCCTTGGAAATACTGTTTGTTTGGCGGGTTAATTCATTAAGGTGGGCGGACATAGCTGTAAATTGGGTTGATACTGCTTCTTGATTACGGTTCATGATATTTACAGTAGCCGAGAAGAATGATGTCTGATTTTTAATGTGTCTTAGAAGTAATTCTTCATTGGTTTGGATTTCCTCAATTGTTCTTGATAATTTGTCCGCATATTCTGAATCTAGTACTCCGAATAATGCATTGGCCACATTTCCTACAAAGTTTAAAGCACCTCGTTTCATTCGGTTACTTCCGGATAGTGTTGATAGTGGTTCATTATTCCTCACGAGTTCTTCTGTCAGGTGCTGTATCTGGGTAGTTATTTTATCGCAAAGGTCCTTGGGTTTTACAAGATCACATAGGTGTCTTAATGAATCCGTTGTATTTGTTAAAAGCTGAAGTTCCTTCGCGTAAAGTTCCATATCATAGTAAGTAATAATCTTCCATTCACTAGACAATATGTTAGCTGCTCCTAGGTTTTCGAAATAAATTCCCGGTTGTGAGTTGAATGGCTCTAATTCGACGTTAACTCCCTTACCCAAGGACAGCGTGATCAGAACCAAAAGGATCGTTACAATAGTGGAACTTAGTGATCGCCTCATTTTTTTTCTTGGTCCTTCGTCCTTTTCCAAACGTGATTTAATTGATTCCTGGATTTCTGGTTGTCGTTCTAGATGCCCTGGTAGAGGTGGATTATAGTCTACTGGTAATGGTGCCAGTTTATGTATCGGTCTCTTGAGTAAACCGTTGGCAGTTCTTACTTCCACTACTCGTATCACATCGTCACCCCCCCTGATGGAATTAACAATCCTACCCAAGTGCCACTGCATCGGTGGTAAATTGTCGTCCTTTAAGATTACCAGCATACCAGGGATAATGGTGTTCTGCTGTTGTTTCCATTTGTAACGGTGTTGGAGCTCATTGAGGTATTCATGTGACCATCGGTGCCAAAACTGCGTTTGGATTGCGGTAATTGTCTTCCATCTGTTGCCTAAATTGCCGCTTGTAATTTCTGCTCGTGCATTGATTGTAGATGTTAATGCCTCACCAATTAAAAAATGTCCAGGAGTTAGAGCATTAAGATCGTTTGGATCAGACGACAAGGGAATCAGAGGTCTGGAGTTTAGTATAGCTTCAATTTCGATCATCAATGTTTCAAGTTCCTCATATGTTAGAATCGACGAAAGCAGGTTTCGTGTCAAAAAATGTTTAGCTGACTTCACGGCAGCCTCCCATAATCCACCAAAATGGGGCGCTCGAGGTGGAATAAAATGGAATTCCATACTTCTGGTAGTGCAGAACGAAGTTATTTTTTCTTTCGACGAAGGCGAATGTATTGAAGATTGAACTTCCATAAGCTGGTTTTTTGCGCCGATGAAGTTTGTTGCATTGTCGCAATAGAGGTTTTGGCAATTTCCTCTTCTTCCTATGAAACGCTTGAGGGCACCTAAGAATGCTTCTGTGGTTAAATCTCCCACAACCTCGAAGTGTGTTGCCTTAGTTGCGAAGCAGCAAAATACGGCCACATATGCCTTTCGGAGATGCTTTCCTCTGACTTTGAAGTGAATCCATACTGGTCCAAAAAAGTCTACTCCGGAGTTCACGAAGGGTCTGGCGGGCTGCACACGAGCCACTGGCAAGTTTCCCATGATCTGCGTCATTAATTTAGGCCTTGCTCTGGCACAGCGAATACATTTTTGAACCACCGAACGTGCCATAGTTTTTCCCTTGATGGGCCAGTATTTCTGTCGTACAGCTGCCAGCAATCCTTGAGGTCCAATGTGCAAATACCTTAGATGAATCTCTCGCATCAATAATTTGCTGAGTTCATGATTATATGGTAACACAATTGGGTGCTTGGCGTCGTAATCTAGATCGGCGGCTTCAAGTCGTCCTCCTACGCGAAGAATTCCTTCTCCATCCAAAAATGGCGATAAACTACTCAGTGGACTCTGAGTATTGACGTATTTTCCTTTGGATAGATGCTCTAGCTCCTCCTTGAAATTTTGATGTTGCATTTCCTTTATTATTACTTGGGTGGCATCGTCAAGTTCGTAAATGGTAAGATGGTTGGTGGCTCGTTGATTATTTTTTTTGCAATTATTTATGAATCGTTTTACATTGGCAATAATCCGTTGTAAACGTCCGAAGGAATTATGATGATCTATCCTGGTTATGATACCTGGTGAAGTTTCGAGTGATACTGTTAGTGCAGATTTTGACCCTTTTCTTTCTATATCTGTCTTGTTCTCTCCTAGTTTGCATGACCAAGTCTTCTCTGGGCCATATAGATACAAAGGCCCATAAAACCACATACTACAATCCCTTAGCTTTGAAGCCGATAGTCCTCTTGAAATTATGTCCGCCGGGTTCTGTTTTGTAGGCACATGCCGCCATTGCTGAGGAGTGGTCATGCTTCTGATTGCTCGTACTCGATTTGCTATGAAACGGTGATAGTTTGATGCTTCGGCATTTATCCAAGCCAACACGATTTCCGAGTCGGTCCAGAAGTATGTCTCCAAATCTCCTAATTTGAGATCTCTTTTTACCCGATGAATCAGCTCTGTTGCCAATTTGGCTGCACATAGTTCTAGACGTGGTATAGTGGTCGCGTTGATAACCTCCTCATTTGCCCCCTTCTTAATAGGCGCTACTCTAGACTTTGAGCAAAGTAGCTGAACCGTTATTGAATTGTCGCTGTGAGTTGATCTAATGTAGATGACAGTCCCAAAGGCCTTTCCTGACGCATCGGCAAATGCATGTATCTGAATTTTCTTTGGGATTTTTGTGGAAAATAGATGTCTGGGAATCCTTAATTCCCTTACCTTCTCTAAATCCTTTCGGAAATTGTTCCAAGTTGTGTGGAGTTCCATCGGTAGTGCGGCATCCCAGTCAATTTTTAATTTCCATAGCCTTTGAATAAATAATTTTGCCGTGATTGTTATGGGATTGACGATGCCTAATGGGTCGAAAATATGTGCAATTTCCGATAACACAGTTCTTTTTGTGATTCGCTTATTCACTTGTAATGATGAGTTGATCCGAAGTTCATCTGTCTGTGGATTCCAGATGAGGCCCAACGTTTTTAGTGTTCGTGAATTCTTATCTTGCAGGTCGGATTGCAAGGCTTGATCGCTGGCTGGAATATCCCTTAGCAACTGCGGTGTATTACTGCACCATTTCCTAAGTTTGAATTGAGCTGCTTGTAAGATATGAGTTAGTTGCCTTTGCATATCCAGGGCTTCCGACAAACTGTTTGAGCCGGACATGACATCGTCCATGTAGAAATCGTTTGCCAAAATTTGAGCTCCCTATGGATATTGACGTATATTTTCATTAGCCAGTTGTTTGAGACAGCGTGTTGCCAAGTAAGGAGCGGATGTGGTACCGTAGGTTACCGTATTTAACTGGTAACACTTCAGAACTTGATCCTTTTCCTTCCGCCAGAAGATCATCTGGTATTTTCGGTCTTCTTCCCGCACAATTATTTGCCGATACATTTTTTCGATGTCGACAGTGAACACAAAACGTGGTGTTCGAAAACGCAATAATAGCGAGAATATATCATCCTGGATTGTTGGGCCTGAGAGCAGTAAGTTGTTTAATGAGACATTCGACGAGGTTTTCATGGATGCATCAAATACAACTCTTAGTTTAGTCGTAGTGCTGTCTGGCTTGAGTACCCCATGATGAGGAAGGAAATAGTGAGGTGACCGTATGGTGCTTAAGTCTACCTCTGTCATGTGTCCTAATGCAAGATACTCCTCCATGAAGTTGACATATTGGATTTTCAGATGGTTGTCCTTGCTTAATTTTTTCTCTATAGCAAGGAATCGTCGTTCGGCTAATTCTCGTGAGTCACCCAATTCTGATGGTTGGCGTGCAAAAGGCAAGTGCACTACGAATCTTCCACTCTGCTGATCTCGCTGGAATGTCTTGTCAAAATGTCTTTCGCACTGTTGATCGGCTGGAGTTAAATTGTTTCTATCATCCGCTATTTCCTCTAATCGCCAGAATTTTTCAAGAATTTCGTTGAGTGGTTCATCTTCGGTGCATATCCCACATGTGGCTGTTGTTGCATCAGATCTCTCAACCCTACCAGAAATTATCCATCCGAGCAATGTATTTTGTAACCTTGGCAGTCCAATTGCTAGCTTTATTTGTCCGATCATCAGCAATTCGTGATAAAATTCCGCACCTAATAACAAGTCTATTTTGCCAGGTCGGTTGAACTCGGGATCTGCAAGGCTGATGTTTCCTGGGATTTTCCACGAGGAAACATTCAATGGCTGCGCAGGCTGAGGTGAAATAATTTCCTTAAGTACAAAGGCTTCAACCCTTGGTGAGTAATTGGTTGTATTCGATTGTATTCTGACATTTACTCGCTGGCTTGATTCTCGCCTTCCTTGCCCAACTCCTTCTATGATAAGAGAGTCATTTTTGGGTTTTAAATTTAGCGCCTTAACTAATCTTTGACTGATAAGATTGATCTGAGATCCGGAATCCAAGAGTGCTCGACAATCCAGTATTTGGTGATTAGGTCCTATTATTTTAACTCTTGCAGTTCCTAGTAAAACAAAGGTGCGCTGATGATTTTCCAATGATTCATTTTCTAACATCTCGCTCTCACGTGGTGGTAGGGTGGCTGCAGATGCCCCGACCTTGACTATGGTTGGATTCCCTTGTGTGCGAGTGCTGTTGGTCTCTAAATGTAGAAGCGTGTTATGCCTCTTCTGGCATTTCGAACAATTGCGAGACTTGCAGTTCTTTGCAAAATGCCCAGATTTTAAGCAATTGATACAGAGGTTGCCCTGTTTGACCAGATTCAATCGTTGGGTAGGTGGAAGATCTAGGAATTGCTGACACTTATAAAGCGGGTGGTTGCCCTTGCATGATGTACAATTCAACTGTTGAGATGTTACTGCTGATAAGGTCTTGCAGACTGGTTTGGTTGTTCTATTATCTTCCAGTTTATCCTTAGCTCCCAACGCTTCTAGGGATTGGAAACGATTTTCCAAAAATTCCAAAAACTTCTTAAATGATGGAAGGTGTCGTGGATGGTCCAATGATTGTTCGTACAGTGTATGTGTATTTTTATCCAATTTTTTAAGGAAGAGATGAAGCAGGATTGGGTCCCATGAACTTGTATCTATCCGCAACCCCTGTAATCCCAGTACACATTCTTGTATGTTATCATGCAGGTTACGTATCGACTTAGCATTATCGGCTTGTGTATTCGGGTGAGACAATAATTTCTGCAACCATGAGGAAACTAACAGTCGGGGATTGTCGTAACGTTCGCGTATTATTTTCCAAGCTGCTGCGTAGTTGGCACCTGATACGGAAAGATGGCGTATCAATTTTTCTGCATCCCCAGTTAGGCTCGACTTGAGAAACCATATTTTTTGCACGTCTGATAATTCTTGATTATGGATCATTTCTGTGTAGAGATCCACAAACTGTTGCCATTTGAGGTAATTGCCATCGAATTTTGGCAACTCTACCTTAGGCATCTTCATAGTAGTTGGTTGAGTTCGCAACATCTGAGTTGAACCTTCCAAATGTTCATGAATCTCTAGCAATGTTGCCGTAACCCGTCTCTGCATCTCGAAGTATTCCTGGATGTCTTCATATGTCAGCTCGTCTCTCAGACTTCGATACCTCATCCTTAGTTCTTCCCAATTCTGATCCACATTACGTATTTGGATACGGTAGAATTGCTCTGATTTACCTGTTTCTCCTATGCTATTGAGCAACAAGGATTTTACTGAATCCATAATCCATTTATAATGTTGCTTCTGGTTGCTTATGGATTCGTTCTGGTTTCCTGTGGGAACTTGGATTGGAACTTCACCGGATTCGTTATGGCGCCTCGCTGGTTGTGGTTCTTCGATTATTGTCTTCATTGTCTTGTTTTTCCCCGTTTCGATCGATACGGCAACCCTTTCGACCCCTTCATCTTCTGGTAATTTGGACCTTGAGCTGGCTTCCTCCTCACTGCTTCTGCCTGAAGGTTCTAGGCGAAGGCAATTGGCTATGTCTCTTTTGAGCTCTTCTACAACCACTCGAACTTCTGTGTAGTAGTCCTTCTGGAAATATGGGTGATTCAAGTCTACCTCACAGGTCTCCCTTATGGTACTGTCGATTTTGTCAAACTCTTGCCATAATTCTTCCAGTTGAGTTGAGCGTTGTTGAAGCTCCTGCCGGGAACTACGAGTTTTAGGTCTCCTTTCGTCCCCTTCCTTCTTATGTTCCTTCCATAACTTGACAATTGCACCTCCAAGACTCTCCTGTTGTTGGGTGTAGTCGTCAAGTTCCATGTTTCAAATGTTTCAAGCCTTGATTCCGTAGGCAATGAAATCGTGTTTATTGATCTATCGTACTAGACTCGGTTTCAGTATATGCAAACAAAAATAATCAATATCGCTTCTTTTTTTTATCGATATTAACGTCCTGTCACGGTCGCCAAATGTTGAAGAATTGGATTATTTTATCCAAACTTTGATGGTTGTGATCATAGGTGCATGAACCTAGATCTACCGATGGTGATTATACAAGTCGATTCTTGTATCGATTGTATGGAAAAGCAGAAACAGTCCCCCAAGCAGACTCACTTGAAGAGAAAAAAGTCTTGTGTAACTGTTTATAAGCTTCTGGTCTTACTTTATTTTATTCCTCTTATTTATACTAACAAAAAATCAATAAATGCTTAGTCTACAATTCATACTTTTCAAACAATAAATGCTAAGTTGCAAAATGATAGTTCGCAACAATATTCAATAATGCTGAATCTACATTTCTTTAAAGCGAATGAACCTGAAGATATTCAATTCCAGGTGGCATTGAAATTTGTTTTATTTATTTTTTTTATGTGAACTCGTATGATATGCATACGTAATCATATCACAATTATGAGATTTAACAGGTGGTACGGAGCGCACCTGTAATGGCTATGAAAGCCGTTCTTTGAACCGCCTCTAATTTTCCGTAAACCGTTTTCTTGTTTGTTGCTTTCCACCACACTAGTGCGCGGTATGTGCGCCAGTACACTATCGAAGGTCTTAAGCCCCAAATTTTTCCTACCGTTCTTCTGCAGATATAAAGAGCATTATACGCCCTTTTGGTACTTTCCGCTACATTAAGATTCCAATTCTGTTTTTTTGTCCAGAATCAGACCCAGATACTTTGCGCTGTTCGATAGGGACAATTCCACTCCGCTGAGTTTTGAGAGTTTGAATTGCGGTATCTTGCACTTTCTAGTAAAAAGAACCAGTTCCCTTTTGGATAGATTGGCATTGGGACCACAGCTTTTTGCCCCAGTGCTGATCGTCTTCAGGGCAATCTCCATAATCTCGCTTAAGAGATTTAATTATTTTCCCTGCGCTATTATGACCACGTCATTTGCGTATGCTGCGGCACTTACACCCATTGTACTAAGCTTATAAAGGATTTCATTGATAATCAGCACCCACAGGAGTGGTGATATGACCCTCCCTTGAGGGATTCCTTGGTTACAGACATTCTAACAAAGCTTTGTACAATGGAACAGTTTATTTACATACTTGTATATCCAGGTGTATATTTACTACTTCTGTACACAATACTTCTTGACCCATCAGTCTTCCTAGGATTTTGTTTGAAAACTACATACCCTGTTCTGAAAGTTCATCTTGAAACGTATCAATCGGTGATCCGACATTAACGCTTCGTCGACCACTCTCCATTCTGTATTTGTAGTAAGGGCGATGATGCCTATTTTTCAATTATTCCCTCTATTGTAAATATTGAAGTTGGAAGATATAATGAAACCTCTTATAAACACTCACCTCTTGGGTTAATATCACCGCTTCCACATTATGTATGATAGGCGTTTGCGTCACAGCTCAGTACCAGCATCCAATTTTTCTGCCTTTCCAAGGGGAAGTAGGCCCAGGTCAGACAAAGTGGATTGCCACATTCCCTTTCGCTGGTTGCCGCCGTCAGGTCTCCTGATCTGTAATTATTCAAACGAAATGCCTCTATTTGGTTTTTGATTAGGATGCAAGTCCTGATCTTACCTTCTGCCTTATAGAACAACACGTAATTTTTCAGCTTAAGACCCTGGATCTTGTTGTCCTTACTGATCCAGGGCTCTTGAATGAGTACGGCTGCGACGTCCTGTCTGGTGGCCATAGCTGCTTACTGTGATGTAGGTTTATCTGCAGCACTCCCAACATCTTGGGAGGTTCCTGCTTGTCCTTACCCTTGGTCGATGGCTTAACCATCAATCTCCCCATGCTAAGGTATTCCACAAGGCTCTGTTTTCGGGCCTCTGCTGTTTTCCATATACGTGAACGAAATGTCTTCAATAGTCACATGTTCCAGTCACATGTTTGCCAATAATGTCCAACTGTATCGAAGGAATGATCGAAGACTGCTCAAACGCTATTAATATCGATCTTGAGAGAATATCCACATGGTCTAAGAAGAAGGGGCTCTTCCTAAACCCTTTTAAAACGAAATTCATCGTTATCAGCAAGGAGTCAGTGGGGCTTTCATATTTTCCAGACATTATGTTAAACGGCTCAAAAATACAGTATGTGGACACTACACTAGTGATGCAGTAGTATTAATGAACGTATGTATGTACACTCTGTGCCAAAAAAGAGTTCGCAAAAAAATTTTATTTTTCTGGTTTTTTATTGAAATTTAGGTGCATTTTTGTATTGCGACTCATTGAAAAGACACCTAAATGATTTCGGAAATTGTTTTTTAAGGTATATATGTTAAAATTTAATGACACATTTGCGTCTTGCAGAGGGAATTAAAAGAGCTTCTTAAAGTTGATTAAAACAGTGGGAATTAAAAATGGTACTATCTGTAGAAAATAGAGCCAAAATAATAGTTTTAAAAAATTAAAAGATTTCAAATCGGGAGATTTCTGAAACAGCAGTTCGAAAATTTCTGAAAAAATATGTAACCACAGGGTCTATAGAACGCAAGGAAGGCAGTGGACGGCCAAGAACAACAACAGCAAGTGAAGAGCGGTAAATTGTTCGAATTTGTCTCAAAAATCGATTCGGAACAGCTGCAAATATCAAAAGAACTTTCAAAGAATCATCCCAAAGACGAGTTTCACTTGGAAGAAGACTGAATGAGGCCAACTTAATAGCTCGACGTTCAGCCAAAAAACCATTATTTACGGGTCCAATGAAAAAGAAACGATTGTGCTGGGCCAAGGAACATCGTTCTTGGACTTCCGGATGACTGGGGATCAGTTATTTTTTCGGACGAATCCAAGTTCAATCTTTTTGGGCCAGATGTAAAGCAATACGTTTAAAGAAAAAATAGCCCGTTTTAAACGTTAAAGAAAGGCCAAGACTTGAAAGAAACTTTGTAATTTTATTGTTCGGTCCAATCCGTTGTGAGTTTAAAAGCCAAGTGAAAAAAAGGGTTAATTCATACAAATTTAAATGTTACAAGAAAGAGATCGAGATGAAAGAAAGGGATAACAATAGATAATACATTTCATAAATACAATACTTTCGCCGTCGACTTGGAGAAAGATATTCGGAAAATTGTGTTTTGCCAACCGTAAAATATTCACCATACGTAATGACTTGGGGAGCTATTACCAAGTACGGTGTTGGACATCTAATTTTATTAACTCGAAATGTGAATGCGGAGTAATATAAAAAAAATATTATAAATGGTGTTATTCCTACAATAGAGCAACTTTTCGAGTACAAAGATAAAGTAATTTTTCAGGATGATTCTGCCCATTCGATAAATTTTTTTAACTATGCTTACATCTAAATTGGTTCAAATATTTGTATGCTGTTTTCTATGTGTACGTGAACTCTTATAAGAATGGTTTGGGAATTGAAAGCCTTTCCTGGGCAGGGAATAGTCCAGACTTAAACCCTATAGAAAATATGTGGCAGCTAATGGGTAAAAAAATTAGAGAAAAAATTCCAACAAATATCACTGAAATGAAATCTGTGATTGAAGAGGTTTGGTTTCATGAAATATCGTCGGAATATTTACAAAAATTGTATGATTCAATGCCCCATTCCATCTGGTTAGGTTAGAATTTGCGGCGACTACAAGTCACCGTTAACCCGCAATAGATGGTGGCAAAGCATCCCATGCCTCCAACAGAGGAAATATTTTCGCAACTGGAGAAGAGTTTACGGTCTTAGATTTATCCACAGCATATCAACAGTTAGAGTTAGATGAGAAGTCTAAAGATATTATAACCATCTCTACTAATCTAGGTCTCTTTCGTTATACTCGAGTAGTGTATGGGTTGGCTCCGGCGCCAGCAGAAATTCAAAAGGCTTTGGAGAAGTTGTTATTGGGAATAGATGGGGTTGCCATATTTTTAGCTGACATTATAATGACGGCTAGTAATGGGAAGCTACATGATAAAAAGGTTCATCAAGTGCTTTCAATCCTAAAAGATGCTGGTTTGAAATTGAATAAGGATAAGTGTCGATTTTTTACTAAGTCAGTAACGTACTTGGGACACGTAATCAACAAGGACGGGTTGCGTCCTTGTTCAGGTAAATTAAAAGTTATTTAAGAAATTCAAAATCCAAATAATGTTAAAGAAGTAAAGTCATTTCTTGGAGTAGTAGATTTTCATAGGAAGTTCTTACCTAACATTACTACTCTATGTGCTCCACTTTATGATGTTCTTAAGAAAAATGTTGAGTTTAAGTGGACTAGTGTGTATTCTAAAGAAGTCGAAGACATTAAAAACGGATTAATGTCAGATAGAGCATTAGCTCATTTTGATTCATCTTTGACCGTGAAGTTAACAGTGGACGCAAGTCCTGTAGGTCTAGGTGCCGTTCTGTCACAGGTCTGGAAAGACCTGTGGAATTTGCATCTAGAAATTTAACCTTGACTGAAACGAAATACTCTCAATTGGATAAAGAGGTGATTGCCATACTTTTTAGGGTGAAAAAATTTCATCAATACCTATACGTTAGACAGTTTACGTTTGTTACTGGCAATAGACCTCTTATGCACATACTAGGTTCTAAAAAAGGTATTCCCCTAATGGCAGCAAACCATCTCCAACGAATAGCTTTAGTTTTGGCTGGGTATACATTTAATATTGAATGTGTGAAGTCGGAAGCCAATGTGGCTGATTATTTTTCGCGTTTTCCAAGTGCACAAAATCAAGATGATGTCTGAAAATCTTTACCTTAACTATGTTAAAGAAATAGGTAGAATGCCCGTTACGATAGAAGAGGTCGAGCGGGAGACAAAACAATTGTTTGTTAATCAGCATTCAAAAAATTTTACAAAACGGTTGGGTACATGACAAAATTGATGAGCGAATGCGTCCTTTCTATTTAAGATGAAATGACTTGGGTGTGGAGGCCGGTTGCTTGTTTTGGGGCTATCGGATTGTGACTCCATCTGCATTGCAAAAATACATGTTAAAGGAGTCACACAAAACTCACATGGGAATTGCTAAAATGAAGGCAATAGCAAAAGAATATTGCTGGTGGCCAAAACTAGACGCCGACCTAGAGCAAATAGTTAACTCTTGTGAACCCTGTCTATCAACAAGAAGTAATCCCCCAAAGGGAACGTTGTTGAATTGGGAATGGCCTGAGGAACCTTGGGCGCGGATTCACATTGATTTCTATTGGGTCCGATTTGTAAGAAGTGGTTCATGGTTGTAGTTGATAGCCATAGTAAGTGGGCAGAGTGTTTGGATATGGGTACCAACCCTACAAGTCTAGCAACAATTGAGAAGTTAAGACCCATTTTTGCACGCTTTGGTGTACCAAAAGTTTTGGTATCCGACAACGCAACAGCTTTTGTTTCGCAGGAGTTCGAGAATTTTTTAAAAATGAATGGATTTAAACACAGAACAGCAACGAACGGTCAAGCCGAAAATTTCGTTAAGACGAAAAACTAATTCAAACAATAATATCGAAATAGCTTTAAATGCATTTTTACTTTTTACTCCGGCAGAATTAATGATGGGTCGAAAATTGAGAACCCGTTTAGATTTATTGAATCCTAATCAAAATAGTATTTTTAACGTAAATAATGTTAAATCCCATATTGTAAAATAACAAATGAATCAAAAACGTAATTATAAATCTAATGGGTCCGCCATCTAACATTTTTTTTTCAACTAGTGCTTATTTCGTGAATGGTAACACTTAGCTCATGTCTGATTTGACAGATAATTAGTTTTATCCTTCCGCTGAACGAATATGGTTGTGTATATGCTTGAACAACGCTGGGAAATATTGCCTGCGATCGACTTAGAGAAGATGCCGATTTTGCCAAAAAAATCATCTTTTCAGATGAAGCTCATTTTGATCTTGGCGGGTATGTAAACAAGCAAAATTGTCGCATTTGGAGCACAGAAAACCCGCACGCATACATTGAAAAGCCGATACACCCAAAACGAGCCACTGTTTGGTGCGGATTTTGGTCCAGAGGCATAATTGGGCCATTTTTTTTCGAAAATGAGCAAGGACTGGCCGTTACAGTCAATGGCGATCGTTATCGGGCCATGTTGAACGAATTTTTGTTCACAAAAATTGAAGAGGAGGATATTGGCAACATTTGGTTTCAGCAGGACGGCGCTACGTGCCACACAGCCGAATGTTTTATGTTCTATGTTTTGCGCCATGTTTTTGAAGATCGCATTATCAGCCGCAGAGCTGATGTCGTTTGGCCACCTCGGAGCTGCGATTTGACACCGTTGGACTATTATTTGTGGGGTGCCGTATAAGATAAGTGTTACGCCGACAAGCTAGAGACAATTGACGCTTTAAAGGACAATATTCGTGAAGCCATTGGTGAAATACAGCTGCACACAATCGATAATGTGCTTAAAAATTGGACCGATCGTGTAGGTTACTGCATGGCCAGCCGAGGCAGCCATTTGAATAAAATTATTTTCCATTATTAGCCGGAAGGTTAAAACTAATTATCTGTCAAATCAGACATGAGCTAAGTGTTACCATTCACGAAATAAGCACTAGTTGAAAAAAAACGTTAGATGGCGGACCCTTTAGTACTAGGAGAAGATCTTTTGATATAAATGAATTGATTATAGTTAAAAATTATTCTTCGCCAAATAAAATATATTGGCCAAAAGCTAAAATTATTAAACGTTTAGGAATACACACATATTTAGTTAGAATCAAATAAAATTTGGAAAAGACATCTTAATCAAATTATAAAATGTAAGGAAAAAACGAATGATTCTTATGTCCCAGAAACTTTAATGGATAATAGTGTGAATATAACTAAAAATAAAAGTAACGAAAATAATGTAGAAGAGAGAAGGGGGATGAGCTAAAAATTCGGAAATCATTAAATAATTTGCCTAAAACTCGAAAATCATTAGCATATAACTCGGATCAAAATACTATCACAGAAAATAATGGTAACAAAGAAGAGCTAAATAAAAAACTACAAAAGAATATTGTAACTGCCCCTAGACCACCTGTTTATGTTCAGACATATAATTTAAGAAAAAGAAAAAAAGATTAAACTAATTGTACTTGGTTAAGACAAACAATTAAAGGGAAAAGTTGTAGTGATGCAGTAGTATTAATGAATGTATGTATGTATGTATACAGACTGAGCGTGAATAGATTGTTTCTCTTAAAGAGGCTCTCATCCAGTCTCAGTTGTTTGTCCTCTGCCAAGCCATGAACTAGTTATATTATTGGAATTAATAAATAGGAACTATATTTGAAGTCTAAGCGTGTGTTTCAATCATAACAGTGAGAAATCTAGGTTTTGGTATTTAATAGGACATTAACTTGGAACAGTCACATTAACCCAGCCGTTGGAAAATTGTATGGAATGTTACTCCCCTAAAAACACGTATGTTGCTAACAAAAGCGCTGAATTGAAAGAAAGCTCAACGTTGCATTTAACAATGTTGCGCGTGTTCTTTTCAGCCTTCTAAAGCATCTCTATGTATTCAAAATCTTTCTCTAACATGTCACTCGATCATCTTTTGTCTCATTTTGCTCTCAAGTATGATTCATGCCAATCAGCCTATCTACCTCTTCAACAAGTTGCGTTTCAGCTCCTCAAACAGATCGCACCAAACAATTCATTCCCATTTTTCGTGCCTTGTATCTGAGTGACAGTTCTTCATCCAACCCATCCGCTTATAGAACTCTTTACTGCAGCATGTGCGAGCTTAAAATATTTTTAAGGAACAACCCTTACTAATTTAGATTTTGAGGACAGCCCGAACTATTCTGTAAATGTACCTTTCTCTTTGCTTTATCTGAGAGCATAAATTGGCGATGTTTGAATTTGATCTTTTTAATGATTATGTTTTTGTTTTTTTTTTTCTTAATTTTAAATTCCTTATTTTGTCTCCTTTCTTACATATAATGATTCTTATTATCTTAAGTTTGTCTTGTTATTATATTTTAGTTGTACCTCTACTCACTAGCTGTGTCCAAAGTGAAACTAGCAACTTCAAGCTTCACTATCTTAGAGGATATGCATCTGTCTATCTTAATGTGCAAGCACCAATGAAGTAAATATATGAATAAAAAAAATCGGATTTCCTTAAGTAGTAAACACATAAGTAAACAAGATGTCCAAGTCGTGGATAATTTTGTTCTACTTAGCTATAATCAGCCTTATATCTGAAATTGCTCCATAAATATGGGCAATATTATGTATTGCATGTTCTGAAACATCGCTGTCAGTCTATAATTTAGCAGAGTGGTCAACGCCATAATTTACACTTTGACAACGTACTCGTATGATAGATACAATAAATCAACTGATATTTAGTACGTGATTCTACTATCTGAATACAACATGTGATACCCGTTTTTGTTCCTTAAACCACGAGCAATTGTAAAATACATTTCGATTTTCGCTGTAATGTTTCAAGCAAGCTGCGATGTCGGTAAAGTTATTGACCTTATTGGAAAGATTCACCAGCGTGATGAATTATCAACTTTGGCATTAATCACAAACAACAGGAGTTTCTTGGATAAAATCCTGCAAGCAGATCTGAGTATTCCTGTTATGGTATTCACACCAACTTATTTCAATTCGGATTCATCTTTACCGTGGGTTAAGAACGTTTTGTTATTGCATGAGGGAAACAACTACACCCACAGCACTCTTCTATTAGATGGATCCGTTTGGCGACAACATCATAATACATTTGTTGTCATTTCCACCAATAATGTGGAAAATCTTCAAAAATATGTTACATATTTCGAAAAGCAAACATATGACACAGATATATGGGAATTTCCTGCGAAAGCACGGAAATTTTATTAAACAATTCGTCGCAACACGACGCTGGTCATCGAAACTATTATTAGAGAAGAAATCGATATCAGCTTGAACGGCTATATTTATTCTGCGAATAAACTAGTCAATTTGGTTCCTGTCAAATATGTTTCAATGAATGTGGTTGTACCCGTTAACAGGAACCTCAATTCGGCTGAGTATTTTGTGAGACCCTTCATTGTAACATTTTGGGCTTGCCTAGTTCTGAAACTGGTTTACATTTTTTTGATGGATGCACTCAACGTATTCTTATTAAACGCGCGGCTCGAACTGTGGACCTATTTTAGTAGAATTTTTTTAACAATGCTGTGCCAAACGCCGGAGCATAAATTCAACAGCGCCTACCGTTTCCACATTCAAGTTTTAGTGTTTTCTTTTGTACTTTTCACTTTGTATAACACCTATTTGACATCTTATCTGACGGTGTCCATAGGGATCAAACAGTATGACACAGTTCAAGATTTAGTCAAGGCCAAAATACCAGTGGTGATGACTTATCATTTAAGTAACAAAATACAACATTCTATAGACGAGTATCCACAAGGCGACCGAGAGCGAACATCCTTCCAAAACACGAGCATTGCGTTTATGGTTGTCAATGACAAGGCGCAGTTGTACTTGGCACGCAATGGGTCTAATTGACAAGTGGAAACATGACGAAATTATGCATGCAAGGCAGCTGAAATTGATAAAAGTAGATAAAACTGAGAATATTCTCAATTCATTGGCATTGCATCACTTGTGTTTTGCTTGGTATTGTTTGAGTGGCGGATTGGCGGTCGCAACTTGTATGTTATTCGTGGAAAATATTTAGAAGCTCTTCGGAACGCGTAGACAAGTCAAATTGTTTTCTTTGCAATATCCTTTTCTCTTCACTTAATTCGAATAAATAAGCAAGGTGTTGATTGTAAGTGGTTTATTCTATTTATTTTATCTAGGGTCTTAACTCACAAGCTTCTCCAGTTAGCTCGATTTGCCTTTTCAGGCCGAGCGAACAGCAATCGGCAAGGGTAGCGCTTCTGTTGATTTCTGATAAGATGTCGTAATCAGATTTAAAAGCAATGCCGTTTCTGACTACCTCAAAAGTATAGCTGTAAGTTTTTGTATAACGTTTTAAGAGGTTTTAAAGATTTGGTCCAAGGCTCCAGTCCAGAGTATTCTAGAAATTCCGATGAAACCTTTAACATGTAATTCTAGTAGAAGTTTGCCATCTTTGTATCCCCTACTCCAAAATACAACTAACTAAATATAAGCTGCTCTAACTAAACGTTGTATCTTTTGATTACTCTACAAGATGTGTTCTCGATGAAAGTGGCTTCAAGATTTCCCAGTTGAAGACCCAATTATTAAGGGTGACTATACAACTCGTACCATTTATCGTTTTAAAACGGTTAAGTGCTCCTTCGTCCGCTGTCGCCAACTTCTGGGCCTCTGTGCCATAGAGCAGAACAGGGATGATAAGGTCTTAAGAAGGGGTTCTGTTAATCAATTGCCTACTGAGCTCAAAGAAACAGTGTTTGACAACTGTAGTTCTGTTTCCGATTCCTGCGTTTGTATTGTTGCTTGTAACTGCAGGTCCAAGGCAAACAAAGTCCTTAACTACCTTAAAATTATACCTTCCAAAAGTGACATCCTGGCCAAGCAGTCAATGGTGTGCGTCCTTTTCTCATGACGGCATATATGTTTTACCCTCATTTAGTCGTTTGACAAAACTTTAAAAAAGTATTTGGCGATGTTCAATCACAATCCGAACGACAGCCTTATCGTAACTGTCGTAAAGTTAAACGGTCGAGACAGCGAACTTCTCCTGGTAAATTGAAGCAGAAGAAGGTTAAAGTGTGTCTGTCAGCCAACAAGGTCATGGAAACGGTTTTTTGAGATATGCGCGATGTCACTGTCATTCACATCAATTACCTTGAAAGGGGAAAAACGATCACAGAGCTGTTGGATCAATTTCACTCCGATTTGAAGCATAAACGACCGCATTTGGTGAGGAAAAATGTTCTCTTCCACAAAAACAACGCACCGGCGCACAAGTCTGCGTGTCACAATGGCAAAGTTTCATGGTTTAGGTTACGAATTGCTTCCTCATCCAGCATATTCCCCAGATTTAGACCCCTGTGACTATTTCCTGTTTACAAACATGGAGAACTGCCCCGGCGGTAAGAGATTTGGGCCGAATGAAGAGATCATCGATGAAACAAGCGCATGTTTTGAGGGCCTCAAGAAATCGTATTATTTGGAGGACATCAAAAAATTGGAGAAACGTTTGACGAAGTCCAAGTCGAGCTAAAAGGACATTATGTTGAAAATTAAAATTTTTTTTTGTCGAAAAGATATTTCCTTATTTTAATTTTCAAAGATTTATTGACCCACCCGACTTATTCCTCTACAACTGGCTCAACCAAAGGGTCTTATTTCTGGTCGAGTATGCATGCTTTTTCTAACCATATCTCATGGATGAGCTAGTGCATGTTCCCAATCAGTTCCATTCAATTGGGGAAAGAAAAAGTCATTTCTCATGCATCGAAAGCTATTCTGGTCAGCATCAATTTTTAAAGAAGTAGGGACCAATGTTTCCACCCTCCATAAAGCACAGCAAATTTAGGCTTATTGTGGATGTAACAGCGGCTTGGGGATTTTCGTTCTTCCAAATGTGGTAATTTGGTAATTTTGCTTATTGACATATCTTGCAGGAGACACACAAATGGGATAGAAAGAGAAGGAAGATTGTAAAACAAAATCTTTCCGCAAAACCTTCCGAAAAGATGGATGGACACAGCTCCAATTGCTAAGTACTATGGCAAATCGACTCATTCGGCTCAATATTATGCTCCACCCATAGCAGCAACAGCATCTTCGGTGCGCTTCGATTAGAGTATGCATGTTGCGAAAACAAATTATTCGAATTAGGTTCCTGCAATGATGGACGACAACTTCGGTCAAATGGATATAGCGCACAGCGAACTGTACCACAAATTTCGAAATAATTTTCCACAATCTTGCATTGTTCTGACGTAAATCTATTCTTGGTCTAGTACCAAATACAATTGGACACAAATCTGCTGCGAACTGTTGACAAATTCGACAAAAATCGAATGGAAAAAGTGTTCCCAATTCAATAAAGCAAAATAAGCATTATACGAGTATCTTCATTGTTATTAAGTTTATTTTAACCTTATGTCAAGTTTAAGCCATTTCACCATGACAAGTTGGCCCCATTCAGAGTAACGATAGTAAAGATCCTTAAAGAATCATTAACTTATCCATCAAAGTGACCAATCTTCTCTATCCTGGAATTTCTTTGTTCATTTTTCTTATATTTTCATTTACAATTTCCCATTTGTCTCGTCTAGTAACACCACCAAATGCCAAAGCAGCTATAGCTGGTCCCGCAGATCTGCACTTCAAAATTGGCAGTTCAATTATACTCACCTGCATGGTGGAACAACCGCTAATTTCATCGAAGCTAACCGGTCAAATTCACTGGTATCGCGGTGACGATGTAATTACCCCACTACACCTTCATCCAAACGAAGCATCCGGTGATCTTTCAAACCGAATCTCCATGGACTCGCAACTAGGAGACAAACTCAAATCAAGGTAAGCTCCGAAACTCAACAGCTGCAATTAATTATAAATAATTTATTATCTAATTCCGCCACTTCACCATTTCAGATTACGAATATCAAATGCTCAGACAACGGATACAGGGAACTACACTTGCTCGCCAACAACGGCAAGTAGTGCCAGCGTAATGGTCCATGTGATTAATGGTAAATCCTCCGTGAGATTACTTACGGACTTTTCGCTTCACATTTACACTAGCACTCTGCTCTTTTGAATAATCCTTTAGAATAAAAAAAATTCCAAAAAATTAGTTCAAAAACTCAAACCCATTCGACTTTATTCATTTTCAGATGAGAGTCCTGCAGCAATGCAAAAAAGCCATGCCAACACCATTCGGCGGCAGTATTCATGGTGCGTGGCCAATCTCGTATATCTCATCAAACTAATTATTCATTTGATGTTGTAGTCGAGTACGAGACCACTCTCACATACATATTTGCACCCTCCAGAGCAAAACAATTACTTAAACAACAACGGTAGCAACAAATTACAAATGGCAAAATTGCAAATGGAATATACGAGTAATTGCCAACTTACGGTAGAGGATATTATTTATTACTTTTAAGCAATTTGTACAAATAAAATGTAAAAATACTTATAAAAAACAAAAAAAACAACTGAATAAAATGTAAAACAAAAAAAAAAAACAAAGTTAATTCGACGAATATGTACAGACGTGGAGTGTACTCGTAAGTATGTTACTTAATATTTTTTTAATTTGCCCCGAAATGGAATATGCACTAAATATTTTACGTTCTCGGCCCTGTTTATTTGCAACAGGTAAGGATAAAATGTTCATTGTGGAATTTAGGAGTCCTTTGGATGGAGTGATCTGCATCATAATATGCATCATTATGGTGCTGCGAAATGCAACTCATTAAAAATACAAAATTATGAGGAAGAAAACAGAGCAAGCTATATGTATAACTCACATACTCAGATGGTACAACCGTCCTGCGTAAACCTCAAACTCGACCACCTTAACCAGTAAACCTCTCTAACTAGTAGCACGATCTTTGGCTAACTCGCTCCAGTTACGCACTCCACGATGGATGAGATCTCCTTCCAATTGTGCGTGCAGCGATATCGCTCTCTTTATGTAGAAGTCGAAGATTCTTCAGGCCAGAGCGCTAACATTCGTTCTCGCTAGGTTAGGTTAGAATGGATGAGGTATCTGGAGCCGAGTCTTCTATACCCCATCACACATGGGGATTTGATTGCAATTCCCAGTTATGGTTTCCGCTTTCAATTTCACATTGGTTTTTGTTTTGTCCCTGAGCGGGTATAAGCCATCTTGTTGCATCCGCGAATCTAAAAAGAGATATAAGTGAAGCAGCAGATAGTTCTGAGACGTTGTGGAAGTAATAACATTCTGAAGCTGAGACAGTGGCACAAAAAATGGAGGGTGTCCTCCCGTGAGCCTATATCCCCAGAGCCTCTACAGAAGTCGTCGTCGATAAGGCACAGCTTTTTTGCATGAGCCCCCAGAGGAATATGGCCTATGAGCAATCCAACTAGCGTATATAGTTCAGATCTGCTTTTCAAGAGAATCCTACATGTTCTGGATTTGCTAAGTTCCAACCATAATTGTCTCGAGGTCTCACTGGTTGTAAGGTTTTTCCACCTTTCATCGGCTTCTATTTGTATCGTTCGCTGCACTTGTGTTCTTAGAGTACAAAGTGGAGGTTTGATACTTTTATCTGAAAGTTCCCTTTCTAGGGAGGATCTTTTCGAACGTCCCACTCCCACACCCAGCATAACGTAACCTTAAGCCTCACGTAAAGAGCCTTAAGCTCTTCGCCACACCGCTTCACCGCGATTTGATTTCAACTGCCGCGATGACCTTGATGGCAGCTTGGCTGTCAATATATATCATTATCATAATATTGCTGTTATTGCCGCAAGTTTGGCTGCTTCTTCTACAGCCAATATCTCAGCCGGCGGCTTCACGACGACCATCATAAATTTAATTGATCGGATAAGATTCCGGCACCGGAATCTCTTGGGAAAATGCAGGCGAAATGTATTATTGTATATAGTCTGTATTTGAGCGTAACCCCAGTTCAGTTGTAAGGATCGAGGAGTGGCCTTTGGGCAGCAGATTCTTGCATGTATAGATCTAGGGACCGTTGGCGTCGTTCTCATGTCATGAGTCGTGCCTATACATGCAATCCTCTGTATTTTTGTCAGTACCCTAAGGTTGCTGGTTTTGTCTGTGGAATGCCACCATACTAAGCTGCCGTAGGTTAAGATGTGTCTGCGGATAGCCATGTACATCAATAGGATAGTCTTGGCATTAGGCCTCCATTTTCTCCCAAATATACGGCTGCAAGCGTAGAAGGCGAACCTTTCAACTTATTTTACTGTCTGGTAAGATACCTAGGTATTTAGCACTGTTGGATAGTCGGAGGGTTGTCCCATCTATGGAAGGAATGTGGTGGAAATTATGGCGTTATCCTTTTATGTGCGAATAGAATAAACTCGTTTTTTTTGCGGATTGATTCTCAGCTCACAGAGCTTGGCCCAGTCTCCAAGGATTGATAGTGTAGAATTTCACTGATCATGGGGAGGAACTTACCGGTATGGTAAGAACCGCATCATACACGTATGCGGTTGCTTTTATTCCCTCCCTTTCTAGATTCAGAAGTATTTCATTAACAACTAGGGTCCACAGAAGAGGTGATACCAATCCTCCTTGAGGGGTGACCCTCAATACCATGTTATGCATTGATGTTTATGTTGCGGATTATATAGGTTGTCAGGTTCGTTAATGCAGGATGAAATCCAGCATTTCCTAAGTTTCTATTTACACCGAAAATGTTGACATTTTTGAAGGCTCCTTCGATGTCAAGGTTGACTACTAATTTGTAGTCACTCTTTTAGATGGGTATGGCTGTATTTTGGCATATATCTATACTTGATACTATTGCTGAATAGTCTTTATAGGAACGGTATCACAGCCTGCTTTGTTTTTTGAAGTATGATTGCTATGATTCCGTCCAGTCCAAGGGATTTGTATGCGGAGAAGCTTATTATCTTTTCTTTAAGTATCACATCTGGAATACTGTTGTTGGAGTAGGAGTACATCCACTCAAGTGTCAAGAGTCCCAAAGCTCCAGTGTTGAATTTCGTATAGCTAATATCTTGTAGTCTTAGATCTTAAACTACTATAGGTCCCTTAGATATGACTTTCCGTGTCTTCGTACATTCTATTGTGTTTTCAATGTTAGGGCAAAACTTTCTCAATGATTTTCTTGTAATTCCTCAGACTTCCTTTTTCCCGGTCGAAACACAAATTTGAGCCCTTGGCTGCATTCAAAAGTTATCTTGCCTCTTTCCTAATGCATTTTAGTTCTTTAGTCCACCAATGTGGGGAGCTGTCAAGATCATCCCCAGTTTTTTCCTCTGCAGGGTCTATTTCGGTGAGGGTTTCCATTTTGAGTCTGTTGAGGATATAAAGCTTTTAATCTATCTCTACTGTAAAAGTTAGTATTTTTGGGGGCCCTGACTCCAATGGTACTGTGTTTAAAGCCCTGGTAAGGTCTGCCAGTCTCTCCGTCACCCAACAGGATTCTATAACTAGTCAAATCGTAGCGTGTACTATAAGACCAGAATTGCTCTAGCCCCGTTTATTAATGATCTACTAGCGGGGGCAATACAATATACACTTGGTTTGCCCTCAATGCCCTCTATGACGGCACATTAGGAGTACCCGGTGATATCGATGTCGCGGGCGTACTCTTGCATTCCGCTGCAGCACCTGAAGGTGTACGTCTTTTGTCTGTCCTGTCTCCGATATATACAGACATCATCATACCACGGGGATCATGATCATGCAACTGATAACCTGAGGTGAATTCGGAAACCTGTTTAATGACTCTAATATCTACGCCACGCTGATTAGGATGTCTAAGAAACAATTTCTAAACCGCCAGGTTGTTGATCTGGATGGACGTGAATTGCATATCAGTTAAAATCCAACTAATCTTGGGGCAGACCTATCTGCAAACAAAGTGTCTGACATTTTGTGTTACACAAACCCAAAACGTGCTTGCTATTGTCATACCGCTCGCCCAGGTCGTTTTTGAGCATAGCATCACAAAGCGCACTTTTGTCATTGCTGACTTCGACATTCAGGTCCCTTATTACGATGAAGACGGTCCCGCTGGGTGCTGTATTGCAGACGGAATCTAATTAGCTTCGGAGGTTATGCATTTCAGTCTACGAGCGCATAAAACTTTAAGAAGGTGACTGCAGTTACTCAACTCGATGCTTGAAGCGCACTCAAGATATGAAGCTTTAGTGTGCTAAATGTCTTTGAAGCATCCCTATGCCAGACTAACATAGAGTGCCAACTATTTTCAAAAGACTTAGATTTCATCTGAGAATAATTTTAGGGTAGTTGCGTCTAATACATCACGAGGGCTGCCATTTTTCATGGCTACTTTTTCTGGTGGTGATCAGTGCTAAGAAAAGAAGCAAAAGTATCTGGTGAATCGTGTTTTTATTGCCTAAATTGTCATTACACTTAAAACTTTATGGTTGAATACAATACAACACCAGACAGATTTCACATTGCCTCGGAGTAGCTTCTGAACTACGTAGAATTATCAATAAAAAATTCAATTACGTAAATTGAGTAAATATAATGAGCTCTTTTACTACATATGTACCTACATATTGTGTTGTTCGTTTTCGCCATTATATAACCCATAATGCCAGCAATTACAATTTGCTTGCACCAATTTCACATCAAACACTTAATCAGTGCAATCAGACAGAGGCCAGGAACCATGGCATTCGCAGTGGTTGCGAAAATAACCATTTGCCCAGTGTTAAATAGTTCAAAATCGAATGCCATCCTGTTGGATAATTGCTCGAAAATTATATTTTAAATGATTTTCTCTTTTCAAAATTGAATCGATTAAGTCAAAGTGATAATTTACATTTGCATGATCTGCCAGGAAGTCTCGATACAACGTGTAGGAATTATTATTTGTTGAAGTTGCTGGGTATTCTTGTCTGTCGTATGTTTGTATCTTTGTCTGTCGGAACAGAGCACTCAGGCAAAGAACCCATTGTACTGTTGGTACGTTCTTATTAATGGGATTCTCAGTCTTTCGTAGAAAGACGAGTAAACACTTGATATGTTTAATACAAAGGACTTTGTGATCCAAATACTTAGCTTCATTAGAAAAACGGATGGTGATGCTCTCGTAAAGGAAGCCATCTCAGTTTTGAGGGTTGACTTCAAACGAGTACCTGAGCATGGACATTAGAAACATTCACGTCCATCTTAATATATTGCGAATGCTGATATCAGTATTCGCAAAAAAGATCCTATTCAACAGCACTGATCCTATCCACAAGAGGCGTTAATATGCCCAAGCAGTAGAGGGAGGGCTCTCACGAGGGAGTTCTATGTAGACAGTCGACAACACAATATCATTAAACAAGCAGTCAACGCAACTTTGCGACAGGGATTGAAAATCTAAATATGAGTATAATGACGAGACGTTTCGAAACACAGTCATAATATGGTCTTTATTGGACGAGGCTAAGGTCACAGACATACACACGATGCATACATACACATTTACCCAGGAATAACTGGAGAACTCAAAATTAAATCTGGAGTACACCAAGGCAATGTGCAAGAGATAAAAAAAGAGTGACGAACCAACTAATAGCCTCGGCCCATCACAAATTCACTGTTGATGACCCTAGCAAATGTTTAGAGGACAAAGATATTCGGATCTGCACGTAGAATGTTTGGGCAGACCGTGTGCAGGCAAACAAGCAGGAATACAATGTGATGTACCAAACAAAAATTGAATTAAAAGCTGTGATATATGCTATATAAAATGTTACAGACATAATCGGCGCGACAAGAAAAGCAGTCGCAGCGTTTATTCAGATGCCGATTCGCCGTAAGAGGAAGACTCAGAGAAGAGGTCTAGAGCTTCAGGCATGTAATCAAATGCCTGACGAAAATTCGCCAACATAAGCTTCATAAACGCCCAAGCCCCGACATAGGAGAAGAGCAACCAAAGACTGCCTCAATGAGCTTCTCAGTAAATCCTAAATGTGACGTAAAAATCGTCCTTGACGACTTAATAAGGAGGAAATCTTTGGTAATATGATCGGAAAGAACAACGACATCACCTCCGGAAACAGTCACATCCTTATTGATTTTGGGGCGGAACATAAGCTTAACTGTTTAGCTTAACCTGTTTAGCAAACCTTCAACCATTTGATCATATTGCGATCCACGCAAAGCACTCCAATACTTTTTAAGATGTCCGAATGTTCTGAACAGCCAACATCGACTCGGACTATCATCTAGTTGTAGCCAAGATACGGATGCTGCTCAAAGGCAACTATTGTGAGGAAACTCATCATCGAACGGCTACAATCGCCAGGGCCTTTTTATGATCAAGTCTCCTTTAACCTCTCGAGGAGTTCAATGCCGCCAGTATCGAACGTATAGAATCAGTGGCATCAGAGAGGCTGCCCCTGATGTACTGTGGTTCAACCAGCCCGAAAACGGGGATCCCAAAACTAGACATGGCTTTATATATGCATGGTACTTCGTCTCTATAAATGCTGTTAGATGTGACCTTAAAATCGATGGTTGGTATCCACTTGGACTTTTTGAGTTTTTTCCACGATCTGCCGGAATGTGAAAATTTGGTCGATTGTGGACTTTCCTGGTCTGAAACGGCATTTATTGAGGCCAAACAGATTGTTGACGAATGGTTTCATTCTCCGTTACAGCACCTTTTTGTACGCTTCTTATCTAGCTACATGTGCTTGCCAGCATTTCTCATCAAAGCCGGGATTTCTTGGTGGTAATCGGATGAAACCTAGCATATAGGTTTCGGCGTCGTACTATGGCAGATTTTCCACTGGTCTTCGGTATTTGATGCTGGCGGCATAGAATTAGTTGAGACAATTCGGGATACGCGTTCGGCAAAGATTCTTGCGGTCTCTTGAGATTGCAGATTTTCCTCGTTAAATCTTTTCACAGTAGTTCTTCTTCTTCTTTTTTAATATGGCGCTTGGGAAATCCGCATTCGTACCTTGGCTGTAACAAGGTAGTGATCTGTATCAGTGTGGGAAGGTTCGGACGTTCAGATTACTAGAGGCATACCTTACGTCGATCGCAAAAAGATTAATTTGGTTTGGCGTTTTATGATCCAGAGACCGCTACGTCCCTTTGTGTATATAGAGATGAGAAAAACGTGTGCTTTCTATGGTGATATTTCGTCCCGCCGCAAAGTCAATAAGCCAAGTTCGGTTGCGAACTGTCTTACCAAAGATGTGCTCCTTTCCTATCTTGGTATTAAAATCGACTAGTACGATTATAACGTCATACTTTGGATATTGCTCATATGTCTTATCAAGGAGCTCATAGAAACACTCTTTGGTGGCGTCGCCGTTGCCTTCCTTGGGGCATGAGCGCCCATTATGCTTATCGTAGCGAATTTAGCCTTGACTCTAGTTGTCATTAGTGGAGGCCGATGATATCTACATAATAGCAGTCAAGTTATGCCTCGTGTGGCATATAACATAAGTGATGAATTTCACCCGACAAAGCTTGCGCTGTTCCGAGTATTCAGCTTCACTTATACATTCAGATTCAGCATACGCTCATCGTTAATTCACTATTATATATAGGTAGCAGTAGCCATGTGGAAGTGGAAGCTTGACAGACGCTGGGACATTTTCTCATTGGCTTTGCAATGTTTGTATTTTGGCCATGTATACCAGCACCTACTCCTATGTCCATTTTGGATCGATCCCTATACCGCTTGTTACCTTTAAGGTTTGATTTAGAAGAAAACATCGGTACTTAGGTTCTTTTAACAGACTTTACGAGTATGTTCATATAACATACATGTCCTCAGCTCTTGAATTTGATCCTAAAGTCAAAATTATAAAGCCTTATCTGGAACAGGCCTTGGGGGCTATTTCAAATATTTTCCGGATTTCTCTTCGAAAATTATTCGCCCAGTACCTGGTCTTATAAAGGAGAGTAAACCAGAAATGATAAGCAATTCAAAATTCTATAAAGTGCACCTAAATATGAATGTAGTCCAAATAGAAGAGTGGGGGAGAATTTTTGTGTCTAGCTATGAGATTTATGGTGAACAGGCAAATAGAACAGAACTGCCATTTCAAAAACTATGGTAAGTCGCATGCCAGAACCCTTATCTGAGGCGATAATCCATGAAGAAAGCCCACTAACTACTACTCTACAACTCGAGTTGGGTTAAATCGCATATAGGAACCTCAATGCAACTTCAATGCTCCGCGGTGGATCTCAAACACATAGTACTAGACAGTTTAAAAAACCTCGACACCAAAGCAACCAAGAGGTTGATAAGTAAATTTTATTACCATCCATCTTCCTCGCAAGTATTGCACAACAACTTCTGCTATTTCTTAACCCTAAAATCATCACTTCCCTGCCTCAATGTCACCAGTCTTTGAGCAATCTCCACTTCACAACGATTGCCCCCAAAACCGATTCACCCTTAAAATCTGAAATCCTCTTTATGAAACCAACCTCTAACGAAATTTATTAAATATTTCAAAAATTTCCACCTCCAGATGATAACCGCCCACCAGTCACAAACTTTCGAACACTCGCACGTAATTAAATGAACATTTGTTTTTTTAACAATTAAAAACTTTCTAATCCCAGCTCCAGTCAATAGATTGATATTTTACACAACAAAACGCCTCCAATCCGGTCAAGTTTCGAAAACAAAATCGACAAAACTTCATCAAAAATTTAACGCAAACAAAAATACCGACAGGGCTTAGCTATAAAGAGGACCAGCAGCTCGTATCGTGCCATTGTCAAATAACTTTATTCTGAAATCGCCAGTGTCCAACGTTGAGATATAAGGAATTTTCATCTACCACCTCGAGCTTCGAATCGGATTGATTGACACGATGGGATTCAGTTTTTTATCATCAGGCACGCCAATCGAGAAAACTTATTTCGTGGTACCGAAGTTTTCATTGCGCGTGGTGGGTTGCTGGCCCCGGAAGCATCCTCCAACCTCCTATGCTGTACTGCAATTCCTGCTCAGCAGTCTTGCTGTGGCATTTGGTGGATTCGGAGAATGTATTTGTGGTGTCCTTACTCTGGATCAGCTCTTAGAGTCAATGGATGCCTGGTGTCCAGGGATCACAAAGCAAATCTCACTCTTCAAAATGTGGATATTTTTCGTGCACCGTAAGAAATTGTTTTCACTAATCGATCGGATTGAGTGGCTTCTGACGGAAGGTGAAAACGAATTTTAAATTCTGGATTGTGGATTTCTGATGGTAATGCTTCTCTTGGGGGTTTTTGATTGCAGATAGAAATGAAGAGAAGAGGAGAATCGCCCAGAAGTACTCGGCTATAGCATCTGTGCTGTCCACTATCCTCTTTGTCAGTGGAAATTCCACGAATTTGTTCTTCAACATAAGACCATTGATTAACAATGGTTGGCGTCTCTGGACTGGACAGAACACCACACTTGATTTGCCATTTAAGATGATGTAAGTTGTTTGTGAATATTTGTTTGAAAAGTTATTCAAGACTCGAAAATTCTTAGTGAAGGCACGTACGAGTAAGTGTTTGTAAGTGATAATTGGTATTTCTCAACGCTAACGCCTTACCGAATGAAGCCAAATTTAGTACTCTCCATTTTTAGTAGTTGATTGATCAGTACTCTCAATTTGTATACCACCTTACTTACTTACTTGCTTACTTACGTAAACGTGCTACAGTCAGAGGTGAACTTGGGCCTCAACCAATAGGCCTCTCGAGTTAGAGCAATCTCTGGCTAATTGCCTCCAGTTGCGCAGTTCAAATTTTGTTTGAGTTGACGACTTTCCTTAGCCAACTAATGTGCACTTTAATTGCCAGGGCAATGTCGCTATACAGCTCGTAGAGCTCGCCGGTAAATCTTCTCTAAACTCAGTCAACACAAACGGGATCAAAACTCAAATCAAATGTACGGGTATATCTTCATACACTTTCGCTTGCAGTCATGCTTCTGCACCATAAGGCAAGACTGGGATGATGAGGGTCTTATATAAGGTTTTGAGTTTACATTCGTAGGCCGAAGAAATATCAATTGGCATGAGTAACTCTTCATTTGATTTCAGGTGAGATCTCATAACCAGATCAAATGACTACCTCAAAGTTGTAGCTGCCCATTGTAACGTTTTGTCAGATTCGGCAACGTTGTCTCGGATCCTTGTTATATAGTTAGTTTTGCCCTCTCTCACTCACTCTCACCCATTTTTGCCTCGTCTGTTCCAATACTTTCGGACTCAGTTAGTCAGTCAGGACTAGTTCAGAGGGCCGACCTAGTTTTTCTATCCGGTCCCACTTCGTAGGCGAGTTGTTTGACTACGTGTGCTTGTCTACATTCTTCACCAAACCATGGTTTTCCTGGAGGTGATTGGGTTAAACCCAGCACATAAGTTGCGACATTTCTGGTGGCTTCTAGGTTTCGATGCCACTGCTCTTCAGCACTTGACGTTGGTTGCATAGGGCATGTCGAGAGATTGAGAGATATGGACGCGATCGACAAAGACTCTGGAGGTTTGTTGCCATTGCAGCCGTTCACCGTTAAATCTCCTTACACTATTTCTTCATTTTTGTGGTGACACGAATCTATGTTCGCTGCTCGGATAGTTTACACATCTGTAATACTGGAGGAATGTCTTGCGTCGAATGCAACATGATCAATTTGACGGACGGTTTGATAATCTGGTAACTGCCATCTCTTTGTTTGTATACTAAGGCGGAGAAGCCGTGTGCTAGCTATACTGCTCGGCTCAAATTTTAATTTTATTTAATTTATTTTTTAATTTAATTTAATGTCATACTTTGGATATTCGTCGTTCGTTTTGTTGACGAGTTCGTAGAAACATTCTTTAGTAGCATCGTTCTTTTACTATTTGGGGCGTGAGCGCATATCAGGCTGATGTATCATCTTGTGAGTCGAAAGCTCAAGGCTTTTTGTCTAAGTCTGTCTTGTCTTCTCTGTAGCAATCACCGGAGTATCCTCGTATGTCATAGTTTCCATCCACCATCGCGTGATCACTGCCTCAGTGGCAGTGATTTCTGCTTTATACCATTCGAAGGCCTCCGATAGCTGTTCTGCTGAACGAGGTCTGTTCAACTAACCATAACCTAATCGTACTCCACATCAGCATGCGCTTTTTCTCCTTTTTCTTTCATTAACTATTGAAATAAGTTACGTGTATATATTTCCCCCACAGTGATGAGGGTATTGCTACTGTGCCGCTTCTGAGTTTAACTATACCTGCGGACCTTAGTATCATTCTACATTCTCGCTCTATAATTTGGACAACCTCGTTAGTGACGCCAACAATTTGATGATGTTTTTGAATTTGAGTAATCCATTTTTTTCGGCCTCTTCTTTGATTTCCCGGGCTGAAGGGTGTCCACTATATTGAGACCTCTGCGAATACTTATATTACTTCCGTTTTTCGATGTAGCAATACTCAGACAGCTGATAGTTAATCTGACAGCTGACATCATCTGCTGTTTGGCAAATCATCATGCAAAGGCGCACGGTATAGAGCCATGATCAACGATTTTTTGTTTCCAAAAGAGCGGGACATTTGGTGCCATTCCATACTACCAACGAAACCATTGGGTGACTGATGGAATTGTTCGATGACAACATTATTTCCAGAAATGGAACTGTGCAGCCTGGCCTCTTGATTTGACTCGGCTAGACTATTTTCTGTGGGGGTATTCCAAATAGTTGGTCTATGCAGACAAGCCAAGAACGGTTCCAACATTGAGTGCACCTATCATAAACTGCGGTATCAAATGCTTTAAAAAGTGGTCGAAATTTGGAACTCCAGGGTGCAGTCTCTGAGACGCTCCCGTGTTGGCCATATGCCCGAAAATAGTTTTCATCGTTAATGCCATCTTGGCTTGTTTGCTTAAATCTTCTGTGTTTTCTTTCAATTTCTTAACCTCTCGCTTAAAAAACACAATTTTAAAGCCCAACGAACAAACGTTTGACACTTTTAAGTTTATAATTTTTCTGCCGCAAATGCTGCGGAACTTCATCGTTACTTAATCGTTACTTACATTGAGTCTATACCGTCATCGCAATTTCCTTGACGGTTAACTACAGAGTTTAAGTATTCTTCTTCTTCTGCTTTCCTGACGAGGTTGTACTCGTAATCTGGAGTAAAAAGATCACAACCCTCCTACTTTACTGCATCATTACTGGTCCGCCTGTGGGGTTTGTCAGTTTGACCTCAGGAAGGACCTCCCGGTTTCGGATCACTTCGATCAAATGCTGGTGTTTTTGCATTTGAGCGATCCAGTTGTTTTTTGGTCTGCTTTTTTTTGCGCGATTGTGTAGGAACGTTGATTGATATTGCCTTTTTGACGGCGTTCGAAGGATCTCTCCATTGAACATGACAATACCAACTGAGCTCGTCGTGCTTTATTTTTCTTGTTATGAGTTATTTTACATGAAGTTGCAGTTTCGCGTATCGCCCTTTCCTTTGTGCATAAGTTTAGAGATAAGAATCATGAGCCATCTTGACCTGATGGCTCCCATCTTTTTCCAGACCTTATCCGCCCAACCGCTTTTCTTTTTTTGGAGTTTGACCGCATTTCTAACTTCTTCAACTGTAATGTCGGCTCTTAGAAAGTATAACCGGCGAAACTGTTCATTTAGAAGTCTTTCACAATACTGTCGCCGTCTCTGGAAAATTTTGTCGTGTTCCAGAAGAAGCTGGCCTTGAACATTATTAATGAACTTTGGGGAACGAATCTTCTGAACATTTCTTCTTCTCTGGGCGGCTATTTTGAAGATGGTTGTTCCCTCATTGAAGTTTTTTTGTCGAAGCTCGTGGATAGCATGGTTCATTTGTCCACCACCATATTGGCAGGGGCTTTTCGATGTTCCAAGCAGTGATTTGTCTCTCTCCAAACAAGATCGTTGTAGGAAATCCCACATACCTCATCGATGACGGTAAAGAGGTAATTTGTCATGCTGGTAATAAAAGCTTTCCCTTTTCATGCGTCCAGCTTGTACCAATTAATTTTCTCAGCCACCTTTGTTTGCTTATTTGTTTTCCTCTCCGTTTCCATAAAAAATACTATCAGGACTAGACGGTGTTGCTGGACGATTGCCTTACCCTGAATCACTCTGCAATATGGCTACCAAATAGTAGTGATCAGGTGCCGGCCTTAGTTTGATGAACGTATTGTATTTACCACGATAAGACTAAATGACTTGAACGTGCTTCGGATGCCTTCACCTTAATAATTCCTGGTGCCGTACCCCAGTCTTCATAGTCTCTTCATGTTATGTCTGTCCTTCATGTCCGTTCAAATCTCCGCCAACAAACAAAAGCTCTTCCTTTGGAATATTTTTAATGAGGTTGGAAAAATCTAGCCAGAATGAATAATTTTTTTTCTCTCTGTTTGTATCCGACTTGGGGAGCATATGCGCTTATACCTCACTCTGTATCACCATCAAAGATCAAAGACATCAAAGGGTCACTGGACTTTGAAATGGTCAAGATGCTGCCAAGTAGCTCTGCCGCGAGGATGACAGCAATTCCGTTTCTCCCTTGTACTATTCCGTACTAGAACATCTTGTAAGCTTTTGTCTGAACGTCCAAAAAACGCACCCGATTCGATGTGTTTCACCATTTCGTTTCTTGAACACACAAGATGTCAACGCGCCTTCTAATCATACTTCCAAGGTTTCAACTCGCGACTTTTAGGTCACGCCTAAGCCGTTGCAATATTTTGTTATCCCTCGGAAACAGAATAGCTCTGACCCCAGCATTACTTTTCTATAATGCTAGAGTATAAGCGTTTTTTTTATTTTTTTATTTGAGCACGTGCATGCTCCTTCTTTCTGACTTTTGTTTGATCTTACTTTTATAACACCGGTGATCTCCAGTCGTGTCAACCACTGATTAGCATGCACACTTGAGGGACAGTTTTAGGATGGTATATGTGTTGCTAGGCTCACCTGGATATTTAAAAAAAGTTACCTAGATGTGATTTTCGATTTTCCCCTTAGTCGCCTTCTACAACAAGCGCTATGTATTTGTGGTGGGGCGCTGCAGTAATATTCTTAACATGTCCCTGCACAGAGTCTAAGTATGATATTCAAATTGTCCTCACTTCAATACGAAGACGCCTTCTAAATAGATGTCAGGAGTCCGGCTTGCGGGTCTAGGAATACGGAAATGTATTGTAGATACTCGACCTTAGTACGACTGATTCGTAAGCTTCAAGCATCTTTGCCCAATTATTAAGTTTTGCGTTATTGTTGCACTTTCATCGGCGAAAAGAGCGGAAGTCGTTTTTGTGTCGCTTCAATAGAAAATGTTCCATGACCTAAAAGGCAACGGTCTATGTGCGCTGCCTTGGTGTACTCCTACTTTAAATTCGAATTCTCCGCCGTGGATTTCACTTCATCGTATACATTGCGTATCATTCTTACGAGTATATTCGTCAGTTTGAAACGTTAGTACCGGTAATATAAAATTTCTGGGTGCTCTAACAAACACTTTTTCCCTTGAAGCAGACCCTTGAAGCGTCGCGATGTTTCTTCATTATCAACTTCGAATCGCATCATAAATCAATCCGCCTATCACAAAACTGCATTGACTACCATGGGGTTGAATGATATATCGCCCTGTCGACGGTCTGTAGATGTTGTAATTTTTTGCGTCGCGTTTGTCTTAAAGATGTTAGCCATGCCATCGCCTCCCATAAGTTTATTGCACAAAATCGCGAGCCTTTTCCGTCTAAGATTGCCGATTGTTGCTCTCATGTTATAAATCCTGTTGTTCCCCGTTAAAATATATCCCTGCTCACCTTCAACATGTTTCGGCGACTGAATCTATTTGAGAGTTTTTCCTTCACTGGGCCGCCATCTTAAAGGTATTCGCTGTTTGCCTGTGCTTTGACGTTTACTTCTTCCATTGTATTCCGCTTGTTTCTAGGTTTTGATGGGACTTCTTTCCTGTTTTAACTCCACTACTGCAACCGGAAGTGCTCTAGGTAATATTTTTTCCCCACTTTTTTGAACAGTCATTTTCATCTCATTGTTCCACACCAGGCTTCTTTATTTTTTTGGAACCAACCTTTTGTAATGCCCAGCCGAATTATTTCAGTACTCTCAAATAGTTATTACCGTTTCACATATCTTGCGCTCCCGGGTTTTCAACCCGATTTGTAGCTATTGTGATTTCATCAAGTTAGAGCTCACCCATGATGCCCAAAATTTTAATAAACTCGGCTATATCTTTGACTGATCTCGCCGTAATATCTTCTGCCTCGAAGTATGACTTATCTCGAAAACGTAAACATGTTCTGCTTAAGCGGTTATAGTGGCAAAGGATATGCTGCGTTGTTTCTTCGTTCTCATTGCACATGCGACAGTTGTTCCCTTGTTAGTCATAACGTATTTTTCTACTCTGCAGTGACTCTTTAGAAATCCGGTTAATTAGTGTATCTGACCCCTAGAAAACTGTAGGAGTTGTTTTGTTCTTTTGAGGAAAAGGCTTGGTAAAATGTTGTTGTCTTGCCTGTTACCTTCAATTTCCGTAATGTTTCGTCCTTTTCTGACCGATTCATCTGCTCTTTCATTACCATCATAACCACTGTAACCTGTCACCCAGATTAAATGGACTCTATTTGTGCTGTCTAGTGGTTTGAGAAGTTTGTATAATGCAATTAAAGACAATTTTTGAGATTATCTCAAAAGTGTTGATATTAAGTAGAGACGCTTTGCTAGCAAAGAGAATTGTTGGTGGCAGATCTCTTTAAGTTCTCCCTAATGCAAAACTCTGCTACTGTCCATACCTGCGTACAGTGAGATATTGGTAGTTTCTTCGACATATATGGCTGCTCCAAATCCTTCGATTGTTTGGATCTATCGGTTTTTAGTCCAGCCCGTGTAGACTTTTGTTTAGTTTTATGCCACCATATCGAAAATGAATAAGTGACTATAGGCCTAGCAATTGTTGTATATATCCACAGTGGCATTTTTGGATTAGGGCCCCAGTTTGTACCCAGCAGACTTTTGCTGGTCCATAGTGAGATCATGGCTTTTTCTATGATTTTTTTGATATGTGAGTTCCAAGTGAGTTTTTGATCCAGGGTAACCCCTAAGAATTTCACTTCACTTGAAAACTGTTGGGGTTGATATTTGGGCAACAAGGTTAAGCGCCCTATGGAAGAGTTCCGAGATAGTTTCTTTGACTTTTCCTCTGAAAAACATCGCAATGTCATCAGTGTTCCTTGGACGTAGAAACAGTCGTTTTTGAGCATATTTATCAGTTTGTTTACTATGATGGATCATAAAAGGGTCACTGCCATTGTCAATGTCTAACGTAGCATTAATATTGTTAAACATATACTGTTAAGCATGTTCCATATACAGTTACATATAGAATATCTACTCTTGTGTTTTGGGTGCACCTGTATATCTGGTCGTGTTCGGTATTGTCGAAAGCTCCTTCAATGTCAATGAAGCAGCCCACCACAATTTCTTTGTCTCTGAGGGATTTTAATCCCTGGTAGAATCCTCCGCTCCTCTCCTTAGCGACCTTGAGGATAATTGGATACGCCAGGGTTTCGTTTAGCGATCCGGGCTAGGAAAATATTGATGGTAAGGTTGTCTGCTTTTGGAATAAAGACAACAACGCTGGTGAATAACTTGGGAAAATCGTGTCTCTGACTTACATGCAGATTTGGCGTTTTTCCATGGTTCAATTCTGCCTACCGCTGACATGACCCAGTTTCTTGGTTACTGTGTCATAGCAGGTGATCAACAACTATTCGTATCTAGCTGAAGTGACTACAAATCTTAGGATGGAATAGTTTTTGTTTGTTTTTGTCGCATTTATCCATATCTTCCAGTCCCGCTCATGATCGTAAGTACGGTTGCTTGCACTCGGTCATACCTTGTCATACGGCACAGGCGGTAACTGAGTGTATATAACAATCAGTCGTTCATAGACCTTAGTAGTGAGCAGACGCATTTTTGTGCTCGGCTTCACAAGTGTAGAGGATAAACAAAGTGTACTTTTAAACAAAAAATTATCAAGTGTCCGGTAGCCGAAGTGGCAAACACTCGGACGACATCGTACCTGGTGTGACGATTCGGAGGTCTGGGTTCGATTCCCAACGGGAGACAATCTGTTTTTATTTCTAGTATAAAAAAAAACAAAAAAACACAAGTGATGGATTGTGGAGAGCGGTCCGCTATTCCAATAGCGGGACCTGCTGACATATCAGGCGAGGCCTCAAGCGGTTCATGCCAAACTCCAACGGCTAAGAGAAGGAGGAAGCTTAGGCCAACTTCCAACCTAGTCCAACGTCCCTCCCTACCAACTTCCTCGGTAAAACAGCTTGGAGGAGCGAGGGAAGGGAACAGCTTCGCTTCATTGGCACCGAGCGAATCGGAAGATGAAGAGGAAGAGATGAAGGCCATAAGTAGCAGCATCAAAATGCTACAAGAAAGGGTGCTGGCCATCAAAGAAAGGCAAATGGTAAGAAGAAAACGGGAAGATGAAGAACAATCCCAGCAACAACAGTAGACGCTGCTTGCTCAAAAGCAGAGCCAACAACAACACCAACAAAAGCGTAAAAAACACCAACAACAACAACAAGAGCAGCCACAACAACGGCATCAGCAAAAACAACAGCAGCCACAAAAACAGCAGCAGCAGTAACAACAAAGACAACAACAACAACAACAACAACAACAACAACAACAACAACAACAACAACAACAGCAACAGCAACAGCAGCAGAAGAAGAAGAAGGAGAAGGTGCCTCCTATCAACACCTATAAATTGGAGGTAAATGCAACCTGTGTAAGTTGGTCATTGGAAGTAATTTTAATATTAAGCGATTGGGGAACGATCGCCATGCCATCCACTGTAATACAGTGGAGAGCTACGCGAAAGTGAAAGAGCTATTAAAAGAAACGACGACGGAGCACTACTCATACACACCGAAGTGTGAAAAGCGGTAATCGATGCTGCTGAAGGGGTTGGAACCGTCTTCTGATCCTGAGGAGATCCTAGCACTGCTCAAAGAGAAGGAGTGCGAAGGACTCAAGTTTGTGGGGGTAAAGCCATTTACCACAGCCAGAGCTAGGCGGGAGAAACGGAGTCTGCCGTTCTTCTTGGTGCAGCTCAGTCCCGAAAGCCGTCTGGATAGTCTAAGGAGTATCAATGTCCTAGACTACCAGGTGGTTCACTGGGAAAAATTAAAAAGGAGCGAAGGCGTTATACAATGCATTCGCTGCCAGAGGTTCGGGCACGCCGCGTCGAACTGCCAAATGCAGCTTCGATGCGTGAAGTGCGCAAAGAACCACAGTTCCGAGGAGTGTGCTCTGGGTAGGAACGGAACATCCGATAGGACACAGCTCTCGTGCGTGTTATGTGGGAACGTGGGACACACCGCAAACTATCGGGGTTGTCCTAAGTTCGCTGACATTAAGAAAGCAAAACTGGCTCAGCAGCAGAAGGTGGAGGTCAAACGTTCACCTATTAGGTTCCAAACACCAGCCGTCACGTCCCAAATTTCCTACGCCCAAATGGTGTCAGGTAGGGGGGCTACGGTACAGCAAGCGACTGTTGCTTCTCCAGCGCCAATGCCGAGAACAACGGAAGGTGCACCTAACATTCTGGCCATCTTGCTCGCAATCCAAGGGCAGATGGCTCAGCTGCAAAAGCAGGTGCAAGAACAGGCCAAGCGGGTGGACCAGATCTACGCGCTGCTGCCGGGCCTAAAGCAACACATGTCGTAATGGGTACGCACATGGTGGAGCAAACTTTGAAGGTCATTGCGGTGAATGTTAATTCACTGATTAGGATCGAACGAAGAGCCGCGAAGTTTAAATTGCTACAAGACCAAACTCCTGATGTGCTTTTCGCTAGCGAAACCAAGCTAACCGATAATGACAAACTGGAGTACAATAATTATATTGTTAGAAGAAGAAACCGGCCCAGATCCAAACGTGGAGGTGGTGTCGCGATCTTCATTAAAGAAGACATAAAATTTCACAGAGTGTACAAGGGAGTGTTGCGCAGGTTCCGGGTGTTGGAGGCAGTTGTCATTTACATACCGCTCCGCAGTGGAAAGCGGCTGTACTTGGCCTCCGCTTATGCACCTGAGGCTTCACAATCCACCCTATTCATTACAGAGCTCGACACGCTTTTTCGACTTCTAAGGCTGGAATCGGGGGAGAATTATTTTATAATCGGCGGGGATTTCAACGCTAGACACAGAGACTGGGGAAATAATTTGCCAAATACTAGAGGGAACCTACTACTCGATTGGTGGGGTCAGCACGATGTCATGTACAGACTCGGTCTTAAAGCGACGGATAACACGTCGTTTCCCAGAGGCGGGTCTTATTTGGATCTACTGCTGTACGACGAACGCATAAGACTAACAGGTACGAATTTACAAACGCTAAACTGTCTGCGCACATTCGTGTATGACAGCGACCATTGCGGTTTTAGCACCGAAATTACAGTTCCCAACGAAATTGCGGAATTGGAGGAGTTTGTCCAAAGATATTCTTACAACTACAGTAAGACTCGATGGACACGCTTCTCCGCAACCTTGACAAGAGCGCTCTCCTCAAACACGCTCCACCCACCATCCAATAGGAATTTGTCAAACGAGGAGATCGACAATTACCTAAAACAAATGGACGAGACAATTAAACAAACTATTGACACTACAATACCGCGGTATCGACGTACGACTAACGAAGACCTGTTCCGCAATCCTACTATTGACGCACTGCACCGACAGAAAAGTAGACTTCTGACAAGACTCAAAAACTTGTACAGACAGTTAACTGACAGACAAGACCCGGAGATTAGGACACTGAAGTCGTCGATTAAAAATATCCAAACGCTAATAAAAGAAAATTACAGAATTTCTGTAAGTTTGTATTGGAACAACAAGGTTCGGGCTGTAAACACCAGCAACCCGAATATGTTTCCGAAAATAAATAAACTATTTCGGAGAAAAAATCAAAACGACCTTCAGTGTCTTAAAATAGCCCGGACAACAGACAACGAACGGTTACTGACAATAGCAGGTATTGATCCAAATGAAGCCGCTGACGATGACGACTTCTTTGTGATCGAGGATCCGCAGGAGAAGGTTGAGACCATAGGGGCGGCTTTCCAGGAACTATACAAGGCCATTGATATCAGTGGCCCTAATTATGACCTGGACAATCGCGTCTTGGTGGACAACTGCTACATTCGAAATGAAATAGAGAATTGGCGATCCAACGGCTCTGGTTTCACCCGGTTTAGCAACAAAAATATGGCAAATAATGTCATTCCCAGAGAGGGTGACCTACCTCCGTTCATTTCGAAGGAAGGACTCCATGAGATCTTCGACACCATCACAGTTAAGAAATCAGTGGGGACCGATGGTGTTCCGAACATCGTGCTTCGACATCTTCCTCTAGAAGCGGTGGACATTTACACCACCCTGTTTAATAATGCAATGAATAATGCACATTATCCAGCACATTGGAAAACGGCGATGGTTCAACCTATCCCCAAAAAGGGAAAGGATATATCCAATCCGGCGAATCTCCGGTCGATAAGTCTCCTTCCGAATATCAGTAAGGTTTTTGAAAAAGTAATCAATAGAGCTCTGTCTAGGTGGGTTGAAGAAAAACATATAGTTCGGGATAATCAATTCGGTTTTAAGGCGGGACATGATATCTCACATGCCGCGTCTAAATTGGTGTCCGATATTCAATGGAATAAAGGCAAAAAACAATGCACTGGTGCCTGACTTGTTGACTTAGAGAAGGCCTTCGACACCGTATGGTTAGAGGGTCTTTTCTATAAGCTGACTAGGTTGGGGATCAGTAAACCACTCTTGTACATTCTTTATAATATGCTACATAACAGACAGTTCATTGTGAAGAATGGTGATGTGACTTCTGTTGGAATATTTCAAATTAAAAGTGGTCTTCAGCAAGGCGCGGTCAATTCGCCGATCCTGTTCAACATTTTTACAAGCGACTTGATAGGTTCACTTCCCCATACTATTGCGTACGCAGACGATTTGATAGCGTACAGAACAGGTCAAAAAATCGAGGTCATTAATACTCTCTGGAGCCTGTCTGGAGCCTCTATGGATACCAGAAAAAATTGGCGAAAGTTCTCTATCGTTGGACAGCACGGACAACCACTTGCCTGTTGAAATGTAGTCAGATACCTTGAAATCTGGCTAGATCAGTTTCTGTATTTTCGCAAAAATATAGATGCTGCTCTGGACAGAGCTAAAGGTGCTTTTGCCCTTACAAAGGTAAAGGTAATCTGCTACATGGCCCTTATCAAGCCCATGCTGGTATTTGGTTGTCCCGTGTGGTTCAATGTACGAACAAGCTTAATGGAAAAGATTCGGGTGTTTGAGAGGGCTTGCCTTAGGGCTTGTCTTCGCTTGTACAGAACACCAGAGTCGTAGTACAAGAGATTTTATCCTAATAAGGTCCTTTACAACAGGGCGAACCTAATACGAGTGGACAACTTCGTAATTAAGCTGACTCGAAGGCACATTGCAAGAGCAATGACCTCGACGAATAACCTGATATCTGGGGCTTACTACCCCAATTACGAGTACCTTTACCACGAGAGTGTGCGCTCTGACGGCTTCGTTCCACCGGAAGCATTCCTCTACCTAGATCAGATAGGATTGATCCAGGATAGATCAGCGGTGCCGTTAATCTTCCATGTCGCTCGGACAGCTGGGGACAGGCGACTCAACTACAACAGAGACGTCGCACACGGCAGTGTGAATCGCCTCAGGTTCAGTAGGGCGGTGGTGAATCGCGATAAGAGGGATGTCGTTCGGCAGCACCAGCATTTCTGGTGGTTGAATGATGGGGAAGATGTTTCGTCGTCGTTCCCGTCAATTACGGACCAGCCTCACTAATGAGGCAGAGCTGACCAATTTATTTGCTCTGTAAATAGCGGTGGCCAGCTTACATAGGTTTAGGTTAGCATTTAAGAAACATATACATATATCAGTGTATACAAAGGTGTATACTGATATATGTACATGATTGTGTATAATGTCTATGCGTGTGTATGTGTGTTTTGTGTATGTAGGTTAAGTAGAGTAAGGTTTATTTTAAGTTAGATATTAAGTTTTTACAAAAAAATAAAAAAAAGTCCATATGCTAAGTTTTTTCTTAACGAATATTTTTTCTTAGTTAGCATAAGATTGTTAAGTAATTGTAAGCTAGCATTTAAGCATTTTTTGTTAGAGTGTAAGAGTTAGTGTTAAGAAAATAAAATGCATCTAAAACTAAAACTAAAACTAAAACTAGTGTATATAACAACTGATGGAGAGCGGGTTGTGAGAATAGATTTTCACTTCGCAGCATCGCCCACACCTCTCAGATCACTCTGATCTGAAACTACCCAGCAACGAACTAGTGCTCCATCAGTGGGGAGACTGATTTAAGTTTAGGTTCAAGTTTAAGTTTTTGTAATTTAACTTGTTGTTCTCAGCTACTTTTCAGTTAAGTCGAATAAAAAAATGAATGACTTTCGGGCTCGGATGACTTTTAAAGGCAAACTGTCCGATTTGTAAGCACATACATAGATGTCCCGAGTAGAAATAGTTTCATTCAATGAGGTAGAAATATCCAGCACTCTGCTCTTGACCAACTTGTGAATTTTCAATTCCTCCAAAATTGCATGGAAGCAACCAATTACATTCGTCAATTTTAATTGCAAATCTTGCCGATTGGTATGCCTACATCAGCCTTTGATTTCATTCTAAAGGAGTTCTGAAAATACGGCCACTTTCCTCCGGACGGTATCATATTTGATTGTTTGCTCGTTTTTACGAGAAATACTGACTAGGAATTCAAATTGCCGACAAGTACGTACTACATAAAACCATTTCCATGGATACCCTCTTCCAATCAACTCAAGACCATGTCATACCAATGATAGACCTGAAAATTGCCTTTGTCCATCTCAAGCAATTTTCGCTCCATAGCTTAGGATGTTTTTAATTTCTTCTTAACCTACCCAATTATTCATTTTCCAAATGCATAACATGCACCTCACTACTGTCCATGAGGATGATACTCTAGGATGACATCCCAGCTTACTCATTATGTTAAATTTCAATTATCCACTTCCAGCCTACCAGACATTTTAACACACTACCCAATGTATCCGCTCACATATACCTGTATGGCCTATTCTGGCCTGATGACGGTCTTCACCTTCAGTGGCGTAGATGGATGTTTCGTAGGATTGTGCTTCTATCTCAGTGCTCTGTTCAAAATGATCCAGTACGACATTCGGAAAACATTTGTCCAGTTGAAACAACGTAAGTCGTCTCTTCATATATCTTCTCCAGAGATGCGAGAAATGTAAATAAAAAATTATTTCAAACTTTCGTAAAATGGGACAGCGGACGACGGCCACTATCATCGACAGGATAATCAAACTGTCCGCCAAGAATTGAGAGCAATTATCCGACGACACAGTGAGGTAATAGATTGGTGCAACGAATTCACGGACATTTTCACCACCATCATCATGGGTCACTTCCTCTCTGCAGCGCTAGTCCTCTGCGTCAGTGTCATCAATCTGTTATTCGTAAATTATTATTTAATATTGATGCGATTCGATTATTTAAATTAATTCTGAGTACTACAAATAATTGTTACAGAATACCGGCATTGGGCTGGCACTGTATACTGCATATAGTGTTGCAGCACTCACCCAACTGTTTCTGTACTGCATCGGAGGGACTTATATCAGTGAAACGGTGAGTCCTTATATTTTTGCTAATTTTGTTCATTTTTGAATTTAAACCGATGGATGGAATGCTTTCAGAGCTTGGAAATATGCGATACAATGTATCTGTCCGAGTGGTTTAAGTGTGATGCGGAGACTCGGAAAATGATTCTCATGGTTATGATTCGAGCACAAAGGCCGAGCGCAGTAAAGGTGCCATTCTTCTCACCATCTCTGCCGGCTTTTATGGCAGTGAGTACTCGTATTTTTACTAAGAAAATGGATCCTCTGATACAGAAGGAGTAATAATTTTTGCGTTCTTAATTTCTTCCGTTGCGTAGATCCTCAGCACAACAGGTTCATATGTTGCTCTGATGAAGTCCTTTATTTAAAGGGACTGTTCTTCTCCAGACAACCAAATGGAAATTTGTATTGTTTTGTGATTTTTTTAGTGTTGAATGCTGTTAGAAATCTAACTATTGTAGAAAAAATAAATAAATGAAAATGTTGTGAATTTTATTTTTCTTATTTTTGAAGTTTATTGGAGCGATTTAGAGAACTTTCATAATTTCCACGAAAAATCGTTCCTTGCATGAGCGTTCAGTTCAAGTGTAAATTGAAGAACTACAGGGGATATGTTGGAGGCAAAATGCGGTAGGTATGCCTATGTATATTGTATACTCCTAGAATCTTCCTTACCTCGTTTCTTAATTTTTTTAGAATATCTACATCACTGGGAATACAATGAGGGAGCTGAGAATACACATCATTATCCAAAATGCTTAAACCCACTCTTCTTCTTAAACCCAAATGCCACCATGAATAAGTTCGAAACAAGCCAGTCAGTGGGTGGAAGTGTTTATAGAAGCAGTTTTCTGATAAAAATTTGTTTTACTGTTGGAATAGAGAACTCAGACAAAGAAGTAGTCCATTGTATTAAAAGTTCCTTTTAATTAGACCTCTCAGTCTTTTGAAGAAAGATAAATCAGCGCTTCTCTGACAAAGTGCCTACAGTACAAGCACCCACCACGTCAACGTAGAGTACCTGGATATTCAAAGTGGAAGTGCTCCGCGGTGTCGTCATCACTTCCACAGCAAGCCTTGCAGGATGTTGTAACACTTAAATCCAGAACACAGAGTACACAGTGATACAACTCTGAGCCTCGAATAACAAGGACTTTGCCGATTTCATTGTTACCTTGGACCCAAACAAAAATTTTATATTGCCGTCCTTCAGAAGGACCAGCCTCGCATCCTAAATCCGTTCCTGGCTCAGATTCTGGTCGCAACCATTCATGTTGCACAAGATGGTATATTCAGGAGACCAGAGTCAAATGACATTCGGCGCACATGAAAACTTCAGTGCAGTGGTGGGAAGATGGTTGTAAGAATGTATTTCATTATCCAAATATTAGAGGAAGAACGATTCATCAGATCAGAAGGCCCCTATATAGTTGAGACTTTGGAGTCTGATAAAAGCAGCAGTGGCATATTTTCTTGGAAGTTTGTTCCTGCAGACAATTGACGCATTGGATACAATTGTCATATATTTGGAGAAGTCTGCATCCGCAATCAGGGTCGTGTTAATCAGCATTGCTCTTATCCACAAAACGAGTGGTTCGTCTTCCGCGTGTTGTCAAAAACACTCTTAGTGTCAATAAAAGAGCTCCCCACTTGTTGAGTGCGACTCGCCGAATATTCGGCGTTGGTAGTCATGTTGCATTTTGGACATAATAAAATAATTCCACAGATGGAATCAACGGTAAAATAAAATTCTTGAATAAAGCAAATAAGACCTTGTCCGAGCTATAAGGATTTCCGAGATTAAGTCAGGATCCTGAAAAAGAGATGATGGAATGAACGGGTTACTGGCTTCAGTCTAACCGACCCCTCGTCCTAGTGTTATCTATAATGGAACTGGCTCTCCAGGTTGGGGGTTGTGCCGTCGGGCTAATTGCCCGGCCACGGAAAAAAAAACCACAGCTACGAAGCAAAAACAAGCTTCGGATACTAAGACTTCTACTTAAGACAACCCTTTCAAATGAAATAAGAACAATGAGCTACGTATCTATAAGTGGAATGTTAGGTCTCTAAATAGGCCATGTGCAGCCGAACAATTAGCGGAGGCCCTGGACTGCTGCAAAGCAGATGTTACTGCTATCTAAGAAATGCGATGGGATGGGCCGGACCAAAAGAATATGAAAAACGACATCTACTACGGCAATTGTTATCGATGGCAAAAGCAGCGACTTTTAGAGTCCGGATTTGTTTTTGGAGCCATAGTTAAGCAAGAAGTCTTGAGTTACGGGTGAACCCATAGAGGAGAATGACGACGGCACCATAGATAGCTTCTACGATCTCTTGGACAAGACCTACGAGCACTGCACTAGCCATGACGAGAGGACATCTTTGGTAGTACTGCCAGAAATTATAGCCTGCACGACACTACCTCCGATAACGGATTCAGACTAATCGACTTTGCGGCGTGTCGAAACATTGTCGTAGCAAGCATTAATTTCCCACATCTCTACATTCATAAGGGAATTTGGGGAACTCCCGATCAATCAACTTTTAATCAGATTGGCCACATTGCCATCGACGCAAGGCACTCCTACAACAACAACAAATATTGACTCGGACCATTACCTTGGTGTATCCAAGATAGGAATGCGGATGTCCGTAGCAGCCCAATGCCGATGAACCATTGTGAGGAAGTCCAATGTCGAACTACCACAGTCGAAAGAGATCTTCAGGGACTTTTCCGATTCAGTGTTCCCTAATTTCTCGAGAAGTCCTATACCGATGACATCAAACGAAGAAAACCTATAGCATCACTGGCAAAGATCAATCAGAGAAGCCGTCTTTGATGTGCTGGGCGGCCCTGTGGGAAAGAACGAGAAAGCCTCATTAGTTCAACTTGCAGAAGAGAATGGAAGAACATAGGCTCCTTAGAAGGAAAAAGAAAGAACACGAGGCTTTTCAAGCTTTAGACAGGCGCTAGGTTAGGTTAAAACGGGAGTGTTATAGACATGCCATCACGCAAACACTAGGCACCAAGACGGGCCCATCGTGATCCCTGTGTAACCAGTTGAATTTATATTCGAAGAGCAAAAAAGCTAAACAATCTCAATGGCGAAACATCCCATTTTTTTGCAAAAACCAAGAAGTCCTTTGAAGTTCGTGCCGTCTATTTCCTCTAGGTTTTCGCAAAAGTATTTCACTAAAAATTGTTTCGACTACGCGATATTGCCTCGCATTTACATAGTATGTGTGTTATGTCCTCAACAGCTTGCAAACCACCGCAGAATTTGTAAATATCCGTATCTGACAATTTGAGTATCTATGTATGTTTCCGCAGGAGACAGTATTCTGTCCGAATTCCTATTATTGTCCCAAAACTATCTCTGTTTAATTGTATTAACTCCCTAGATCTTTTGCCATCAAAAAGTGGCCAGGGAGCCTTGGATACCCTGTGTCCTTCAAGACTTGACGACCTTAGGTTGGCAGTCTTTGTGATTTTCCTCGATAGTACACCCTACTATGAAACGGGGTGGTTTGATGTTGGCAATCTCACTATTGTCGAGTAGCCCTCCTCTTCTTGCAAGCTCGTCCGCTTGTTCAATCCCCTCTATGCCGCGGTGTCCTGGCACCCAGCACAGTCGCACCCCGTTTTGACTGCATAATGCTTTGGGCTCTGAGCGACAGCCCCTGACTGTATCAGAATTGATGCTGGTCGATTCCATTGCCTTGATATAGATATCTCTTTTGGATACCGATCTCATCTGCATTAGCTGAGACGCCCTGACAGCAGCTAGAACCTCTGGCTGGAAAACATTGCTTTCGTCCGGTTGTCTTATTGACACTCTTAGTTCTGGGTCTCCTAAGAATACCAGAACCTGTTCCTTCCACTGTTTTCGAACCATCTGTGAAAATTGCAATTTCATTTGACCTGATTATTACATTTTTTTGCAAGTCCTTGCACTCCGGATATATTATATCATACGGGATGTCGAAGTAGACCAAGGAAGGAATTTCATCTGTTAGAATTGGATTGCCTGGCTGTAGCTCCAATAGGACCGTACCGTGTCTGAAACTACTGCTCTTGAAGTAACCCAAATTAGTGAGGCATATAGCACTGTTGCCAGCAAGTTTGTTGATCTGTAAGTCAAGCGGTGTTAGATGGAGAAAGGTGTCCTATTGCTACCGTACGGGTGGTACGGAGCGCACCTGTAATGGGTATGGAAGCCGTTCTTTGAACCGCCTCTAATTTTCCGTAAACCGTTTTCTTGTTTTTTGCTTTCTACCACACTAGTGCGCCGTATGTACGCCAGTACACCATAGAAGGTCTTAAGTCCCATTATATGCCCTTTTGGTTCTTTTCGCTACATAAAGATTCCAGTTCCTTTTGAATGGATTGGCATTGGGACCACAGCTTTTTGCCCCAGTGCTGATCATCTTCAGGGCAATCTCCATAATCTCGCTTAAGAGATTTAAGTATTTTCCCTGCGCTATTATGACCACGTCATTTGCGTATGCTGTGGCACTTACACCCATTGTACTAAGCGTTTAAAGGATTTCATTGATAATCAGCACCCACAGGAGTGGTGATATGACCCCTCCTTGAGGGATTCCTTGTTACAGACATTCTATAAAAGCTTTGTACAATGGAACAGTTTATTTACCTACTTGCAAGCATGTTGCAAACTCAATTCATAACGCCCTGCCCTCCACGTTATTGAGAGCTACTTCTATGCAAACTCACCGAAGTGACTCTTCTCTATTTTCCCCTGCAGCTTGTGCAGAGCGGTTTCTACAGATATGCAAGCTGCAAATCAATCAAAAAGCCATTACTGCATCTATTCCTAATGTGAATCTCTAATTATCGCTCCAGGGTTTTAACCATATATGATGACAGACTTATTGGTCTGAAATCTTTTATTGTTATGTGTCCCTGTTCACCAGCTTTAGGTATAAAAACCACCTTAACTTCCCTCCAAGCTATTGGTGTGTAGCCTATTTTCATACTGTGGCTAAGAATTTCCATAATTTTTTCGATTGCAACTTCCGGTGCTTTCTGTAGTTTAATGGGTAGAATACCATCCGGAACGGGAAATACGGCTTAAAGGGCGGGATTGCCCACCATAATTTTTTTCTATTAAAAAGAATACCTATTTCCCCTTCGAAGTGAGAGAGATCAATGTTCTCAGTGTGCTGTAGCATGCCAAGGTCGTCTGACATGGTGGATCCCAGAAAGTGGGTTTCCACCAGTGTTACCAGAATCTCTTGGCTACTTTCAGCCCAGGTTCCGTCACTTTTCCTGAGGAAGTTAGGAACGCTCGCTTCATTTGAAACCATTTTGCGTAACCTCGAAACCTCGTCTGTTACCGCGATAGATTCGCAGTACTTCTGCTTGAATTCGTAGTACACATTCCATGTATTGACACTCCTGAAAACTTCGCCCTATTGTAGAGTTTCCTAACCCGTTTCCATTTTAAAACTATCTCCCTATTCCACCAATTTCGGTTGAGCCCTTTTAGGTGCTATGTTAGCCGGACAAGCTTTCTCGATCACCATTGTTAGAGCCTTACTAACATTTTCTACCGCCCTACCCAAATTAACAATATTATCACAGGTGATTGATTGGGTATCCAGGTGTATATTTACTACTTCTGTACACAATACTTCTTGACCCAATCAGTCTTCCTAGGATTTTGTTTGAAAACTACATACCCTGTTCTGAAAGTTCATCTTGAAGCGTATCAATCGGTGATCCGACATTAACGCTTCGTCGACCACTCTCCATTCTGTATTTGTAGTAAAGGCAATGATGCCTATTTTTCACCATTATTTTTCTATTGTAAATATTGAAGTTGGAAGATATAATGAAACCTCTTATAAACACTCACCTCTTTGGTTAATATCACCGCTTCCGCATTATGTATGATGGGCGTTTGCGTCACAATCCAGTACCAGCATCCAATTTTTCTGTCTTTCCAAGGGGAAGTAGGCCCAGGTCAGACAAAGTGGATTGCCACATTCCCTTTCGCAGGTTATTGCCATCAGGTCTCCTGATCTGTAATTATTCAAACGAAATGCCTCTATTTGGTTTTTGATTAGGATGCTAGTTCTGATCTTACCTTCTGCCTTATAGAACAACGCGTAATTTTTCAGCTTAAGACCCTGGATCTTGTTGTCCTTACTGATCCAGGGCTCTTGAATGAGTACGGCTGCGACGTCCTGTCTGGTGGCCATCGCTGCGTTACTGTGGTGTAGGTTTATCTGCAGCACTCCCAACATCTTGGGGGGGTTCCTCCTCGTCCTTGCCCTTGGTCGATGGCTTAACCATCTATCTCCCATGCTAAGGTATTCCACAAGGCTGTTTTGGGGGCTCTGCTGTTTTCCATATACGTGAACGAAATGTCTTCAATGTTTGCCGATGATGTCCAACTGTATCGAAAGAATGGGTCGAAGACTGCTCAAATGCTATTAATATCGATCTTGAGAGAATATCCACATGGCCTAAGAAGAAGAAGCTCTTCCTAAACAGTTCTAAAACGAAATGCATCGTTATCAGCAAGGAGTCAGTGGGGCTTTCATATTTTCCAGGCATTGTGTTAAACGGCTCAAAAGTACACTATGTGGACACTGTAAGAAATCTAGGTTTTGGTATTTAATAGGACATTAACTTAGAATAGTCACATTAACCCAGCCGTTGGCAAATTGTATAGAATGTTACTCCCCTAAATACACGTATGTTGCTATCAAAAGCGCTGAATGAAAGCAAGCTCAACGTTGCATTTAGCAATGCTGCGCGTGTTGTTTTCAGCCTTCTACAGCATCTCTATGTATTCAAAATCTCTCTCTAACATGTCACTCGATCATCTTTTGTCTCATTTTGCTCTTAAGTGTGATTCAAACCAATCAGCCTAGCTACCTCTTCAACAAGTTGTGATTCAACTCCTCAAACAGATCGCAAAAACTGATTGAGTTTTTAATCCACTCCATCCGCTTATATTGTAGAACTCTTTACTGCAGCATGTGCGAGCGCCTGATAGCACCAGGCACTTTTGTTTAAAGCTTAAAATATTTTTAAGGAACAACCCTGACTAATTTAGACTTTGAGGACATGCCGAACTATTCTGTAAATGTACCTTTCTCTTTGCTTTATCTGAGAGCATAAATTGGCGATGTTTGAATTTTGATATTTTTAATGATTATATTTTTCTTTTTTTTTTCTTAATTTTAAATTCCTTTTTTGGCTCCTTTCTTACATATAATGATTCTTATTATCTTAAATTTGTCTTGTTATTATATTTTACTTGTACGTCTGTCTACTCACTAGCTGTTTCTAAAGTGTAACTAGCAACTTCAAGCTTCACTATCTTAGAGGATATGCATCTATCTATCTTAATGTGTAAGCACCAATGAAGTAAATATACAAATAAAAAAAATCGGATTTCCTTATGTAGTAGACACATAAGCAAGATGTCCTCGGTTTTATTTGTAAGTACAAGTCGTAGATAGTTTTGCTCTACTTAGCTGTAATCAGCCTTATATCTGAAATTGCTCCATAAATATGGGCAATATTATGTATTGCATGTTCTGAAACATCGCTGTCAGTCTATAATTTAGTAGAGTGGTCAACGCCATAATTTACACTTTGGCAACGTATGATAGATACAATAAATCAACTGATATTTAGTACGTGATTCTACTATCTGAATACAACATGTGATACCCGTTTTTGTTCCTTAAACCACGAGCAGTTATAAAATGCATTTGTTACGGGCTGTGACGATTTTCGCTGTAATATTTCAAGCAAACTGCGATGTCAGTAGAGTTATTGAGCTTATTGGAAAGATTCACCAGCGTGACGAATTATCAACTCTGGCCTTAATCACAAACAACAGGAGTTTCTTGGATAAAATCCTGCAAGCAGATCTGAGTATTCCTGTTATGGTATTCACACCAACTTATTTCAATTCGGATTCATCTTTGCCGTGGGTTAAGAACGTTTTGTTATTGTATGAGGGAAACAACTACACCCACAGCACTCTTCTATTAGATGGATCCGTTTGGCGACAGCATCATAATACATTTGTTGTCATTTCCACCAATAATGTGGAAAATCTTCGAAAATATTTTACATATTTCGAAAAGAAAAAATTTACAAGAATTTTCGGAATAGTCGGTGACAAGTCTTATGCATACCTACCCTTTGCCGATAAAAAGGTGCAAACTCTATCCAGAAACGACTGCCTACCAGATGTATTCAAGGACATGAATGGCTTCACTTTCCGGACCACTCTTCAAATTGATGCTCCGCGAGTTTTTTGGTATTCAGACAAATATGGCCGCAGACTTACTGGAGGATATATGACACAGATATTTGGGAATTTCCTACGGAAGCACAACGCCACATTCACGGATATTTTATTAAACAATTCGTCGAGCTTGAACACGACGCTGGTCATGGAAGCTATTATTAGAGAAGAAATCGATATCAGCTTGAACGGCTATATTTATTCTGAGGATAAGCTAGTCAATTTGGTTCCTGTAAAATATACTCCAATAAATGTGGTTGTACCCATTAACTGGAAATTCAATTCAGCTGAGTATTTTGTGAGACCCTTCACTGTAACAGTTTGGGCTTGCCTATTTCTGACACTGGTTTACATTTTTTTGATGGATGCACTCAACGTATTCTTATTAAACGCACGGCTCGAACTGTGGGCTTGTTTTAGTAGAATTTTTTTAACAATGCTGTGCCAAACGCCGGAGCATAAAATCAACAGCGCCTACCGTTTCCACATTCAAGTTTTAGTGTTTTCTTTTGTAGTTTTCAATTTGTATAACGCCTATTTGACATCATATCTGACGGTGTCCATAGGGATCAAACAGTATGACACAGTTCAAGATTTAGTCGAGGCCAAAATACCAGTGGTGATGACTTATTATTTAAGTAACAAGATACAACATTCTATAGACGAGTATCCACAAGGCTTTAAGGAGAGTGTTGTTGAAGTCGACCTTGAGGTATACGATCAAGAGCGAACATCCTTCCAAAACACGAGCATTGCGTTTATGGCTGTCAATGACAAGGCGCAATTGCTCTTGGCACAACAGGGGCTCTTCACAAAGCCACGTTTTCGCACCATGAAAGAAGTTTTGAAAGGTACAATAATCGGTTTTAGGTTGAAAAGGAATTCACCTTTTGCTGAGTTCCTCAATACGTGCATCTCTCAATTCACCGCAATGGGTCTAATTGACAAGTGGAAAAATGACGAAATTATGCATGCAAGTCAGCTGAAATTGATAAAAGTAGATAAAACTGAGAAGATTCTCAATCCATTGGCATTGCATCACTTGTGTTTTGCTTGGTATTGTTTGAGTGGCGGATTGGCGGTCGCAACTTGTATGTTATTTGTGGAAAATATTTGGAAGCTCTTCGGAACACGTAGACAAGTCAAATTGTTTTCTTTGTAATATCCTTTCCTCTTCACTTAATTCGAATAAATATGCAAAGTATTGATTGTGTGTTTGTGTTTCTTTTTTTCTTATCTTGCATCGCAAAGTGAACCCACTTCCTTACTTAGATGGCGCTATATTTCGGGGTAATCCAGGGTCTCAACTCACAAGTCTCTCCAGTTAGCTCGATCCTTAGCTTACTCTCCTACTTCTTCTACTCGTGTGTGCCATCTAACGTGATCTTTTCCCATTGTCCTCCGGGTTAGATCGGCAAGAGTAACAATTCGTTTGATTTCGGATGAGATGTCATTATCAGATTTAATAGTAAAGCCGTTTCTGACTATCTCAAAAGTATAGCGGTCAATTGTGATATTCTGCCTGATTTGTCGATGTTGTGTGTCCTTTCTTGTTGAAAGCAGTTCCTTAGTTTTTCCTTTACTCACGACCAAATCAGTTTTCGCTGATATCAACCCCGTCATCGTATGCAAGTAGTTGCACAGATTTCACTTGTGAGTTCTTACTACAATTCTTTCAAGTAATTTAAAAAAAAAAAAACATTTTTATCATCAAAGACCTCGGTTAAGGCGTTACCGATCGTGACGGAGCAGTAAGCGTTCTCCGTCGTCATTCCCCACAATCTGACGAATTTGACAGGGATACCAAAGTTAGGTATGCCAAACACATCCAGCTTAACAAGGACTAGAGCTTCTCACTAGCTCTACGAGCAGAAGAGGAGAGACGAACAACGGCTTCTCAGGACGAAAAAGAAGAAGCATGGAAAGCGCGCGGTATAAGAAATTGAAAAAGGCTACTCCAGGAATAAGATTTGGAAGTTAAAAAAAAGGTTAAAAAAAAACATGCCACGGACACAAACCCCGAATCGCACCCTACAGAGACGAACAAGGGAACATAGTAGTAAAGTCGCAGTCGATGTTGAAGATTTGGAAAGAGCACTTCTGTAGATTGCAAAACGGCGATGACGAACCTAGGTTAGGCCCGCTATCAATTGAGACAACGACATCAACGCTGAGATCAAACGGAGAATAACTCTTGCTAATCGTCTGTCTTGAACAACAGACGTGCCCCTATAAATGGTAAGACCGCAATAATCGTAGTCATGCATGTCTTGGCTGCCTTGGGAGGAACATTCTTAGTCGATTTCTGGTCCCGTCTGCATACACGGTGAGTGGAGGAGGAGATACAACGACAAACTATATGGGCTGTACAGTGATATCGACTTTGTCAGACGAGTGAAGGTCCAACGACTGAGGTGTCTGGGTTATGTAGAGCGTACGGACACCAATGCTCCGATACGAAAAGTCTTCGAATCCGGCCCCGAGGGCCATCGCTGTAGAGAAAGTCCGCAACTCAGGTGGCGCATGCAAGCGGAAAAGGACCTAAAGAAAAGGCAGCTAGCTAAAGATTGAGCTGGCTGAAGACGCTTGTTGGTTGAGGCCCAGGTCCACTCCGGACAGTAGCGCCAACTTAAGTAAGTAAGTAAGACCGTATTCTATTGAATTTTAATTTTAATTGAATTTTAGTTGAACTTACAGGGTTAGTTGACTGGTATATCAAACCTTCCAAGAGATAGTAGCATTTTTAATCAATTCAGAGTGCGAACAAAACAAATTCCAAATACAATACGATGTTATAAAAAAATCGTTGCATATGCTTAGGCGGTAGCGTCGACAATTACCAATCTCCTTAAAAGGCAAATCAAGTGTGGTGTTCTGTCCAGTCCAGAGACGCCGAGCATCGTTCAGTAATAGTCTTGTATTTAAGAATACATTCGTGAAATTGCCGTTGTAGGGTAGACAGCACAGATGCTGTAGCCGAGTTCTTTGGGTCGATTCACTTCTTCTCTAAATTTTTATCTGCAACCAAAAATTCCCGTGAGAGGCATTATGTTCAGAAATCCAGAATGAAAAGCCCATTCGCCCGAAAACAATTTTCACCTTCTCTCAAACAATTTCTTGCGGTGCACGAAAAGTAGTGTGTGTGGTTTGTTTTGTGATTCCTGGATACCACGCTTCCATTGACTCTAAAATCTGATTCATAGTTAGGACACCACAGATGCATTCCCCATGTGCTCCAAATGCCACAAATGCAACTACTGAGCACAGTACGGTAGGATGGAGGATGCTTCTGTTGCCAGCAACCCACGAGAATTTCTATGCAAAGAAATAAGTTTACTCGATTGGCGTTTCCGATGATAAAAAACTGAGTTCCATCGTTGGACATTGACGAACTCAGAACAAAGTTTGTTTTGACAGTGGCACGGTACTTTATAGGTGAGTTTGGTCACCGTGTTCGGATTTTTTCCGCCTTAAATTTTTGATGAGGTTTTGTTGATTTTTTTTTTTAATTTAACTGAATCGAAGCGTTTTGTTAGGTAAAACACCAATCTGTCGGCTGCAGGTGGGATTAGAAAGTTTTTAATTGTTAGGAGAATAAATGTTTTATATAATTACGTGCGAGTGTTCGAAAGTTTGCGGTTGATAGGCGGTTATCGGGCTGATTCCGTTTTTGAAATGTTTAACTGGTTGGGTAACCAGGGGGTGGTTAAGTAAAGACTTGAGAATTTAAATGGTGAACTATTTTTGGGAGAACAACTTGTGTAGTTAATAGGTATTGGTATGATAGGACTGCTAAAACTGAGGATTAGAGATCAGGAAAATTATGATTTTGAGGTTAAGAAACAGATAGCTGCTTATTATGCGATGAGGTTAGACAACAAACAATTTTCGAACCCAGTACTTCAACTTAATCGAGTCTATTTTACCTCCTTATGATAGCCACCGGCCTTAACCTGCCATAAGCCCGATTGATGAGCAAAAGAAAATAGACGCACTATAATGTCCTCTCAGAAATGACTGAGCCTCAGGAGGAAGACGTATATACAGCGAATTTATTCGTGTGACTGAATCAATGGTAGCGTCATCTGTCAACTGTTTATATGAGTCAGTCCATTTTATTTGGAACGAAGGTCAACGAGGTATTTCCGGGATTAGTCAACTTCTGCTCTCAGATTACCGAAGTTAATTTATTCGTCCTCTGTCGCCATAGGGTTAACTGTAATGTAGAAAACCTGCTGCTGCGGAGTAAACAGCCTGGGTTAAACAGAATTTCACTGCTGATGGTAACACGAAAAAGAATAGAAAGCAAAGTTCAGAATCGCATCTGAATGTTCAGGACTTGGGTCACATGCAATCAAACAGCCAAAAGAAGCCATACTGCTATACCACCTGGATCAAAAAGTTCCCGAAAATTAAAAACGCAAGTTTATTCGTCTAAATCGATATTGTCCCCTTCAAAGTAATCCCCACCGACTGCAACACACTTATGCCAGCGCTTGATCCATTCCTCGAAACATTTTTTATATTTCGTTTTCTGTATGTCCATCAGTGCTTCCTGCGATTTTTCCATTACTTCCTCTCGGCAGCTGAAACGTGTTCCTCGTAGTGGTTTTTTAACTCGATTGAACAGAAAGAAGTCACATGGAGCCAAATCAGGTGAATTTGGTGGCTGTTGGATGGTATTTGTTGCATTTTTCGTCAAAAAATTACGAATAATGATGGCACTGTGCGACGGTGCGTTATCATGGTGCAAAATCCACGAGTTTTCTGCCCACAATTTTGGTCTCTTTCTTCGAATTTCTTCACGCAAACGTCTCATAACGCCCAAATAGGTTGTAGACAACATTTCTTTTACTCCATCAATGTTTTCGTCGGTTTTCGATGTCAATGGTCTGCCACTGCGTTCATCATCTTCGATTGACTCACGACCACTTTTGAACCGCTCATACCACTGGTAAACGATCGTTTTCTTTAGAGAATCGTTGCCGAAACACTTTTCCAACATTTCCAACGTTCCCTCACCATTAAATCCGTTTTTTACGCAAAATTTAATACAAGTTCGTTTTTGCAAATTTAAATCCATTTCTAAAATTAAAAAAAAAAAATCGCCAATACACACAGAGATAGATGTACTCTTGGCTACGTAACTTTTGCAAATGTCAAGCTATGACGGTAAGATTTAGAGGTAATATCAACAACAAATTTACCAACTTAACAAAAAAAACATAACTCAAATCGGAACGGGAACTTTTTGATCAGGATGGTAAAGAAAAAAGCGCCACCATTCATAAAAATAGGTGATTACTACAGCATCTATTTATAAATGCTGAATTTACTCAATAGTTGTAATAATCCGTATCAAAAGTAAGTTTGCCAATATGGATATCTGCTCACGTCCACAGAAGAAATAGACCCTCCTTCCAAGGCATGATTCTAAAAGCTCCTCAATAAAACCAACGAGTAATGGACCTAGGTGGTCCAGATCAATACTCTCCACTGCTTTATCAATTTCAAAACCACATCTGCCATCTATAGAGACGAGGTACGAGTAGAGCTAGTGCTCGCATCCCTGTTAAACTGGTCGGATTGGGCAGAATGACAAGGCTGCGGCTTCTTCAGTTTCTTCTTTAAAGCCACACTTAAGAAAATTGTGCGAAACTCGCGAACCTAGGCCAGAAGCACAATTTTCCAAAAGTACTTGCAACTACTTAATGCAGAGAATTTGGACTAGGCTGATGTCCCTGTACAGCTCGTATAGTCCGTCGTTGAATTTTCTCCTCCAAAGCCCGTCAAAGCAAACGGGACCGAATATTGCAAAATACGAAGCATTTTTCTCCCAAATGACTGAGGATATCTTCATCTGCTTTCGATAGAGTCCATGCTTCAGCGCCAGAGACTTACTCACTTACATACCTAAGTCCAGGGCGGGACTGAGCTTCAACCAACAAGGGTTTCCAGCCAGCTAAATCTTTAGCTAGCTGCCTCGAATTTCGCACGTGAAGATGATTGAGGTCCCCTTCCACTTGCACGCGCCGGAGCATTATGGTTCATCCGCTCTACATGACCCAGCCACCTTAATCGGTAGACCTTCACTCTTCTGGCTAAGCCGATGTCGCTGTACAGCCCGTACAGTTCGTCGTTCCATCTTCTCTTTCACTCACCGTCTGTGCAGACGGGACCAAAAATCACACGTAGAATTTTCCTAACAAAACAACCAGTAGCATCTTCATCCATTTTTGACAAGTTCCATGCCTCTGCGTCATAGAGCATGACTGGGATTATTGAGGTCTTATATAGGGTCACGTCTGTTGTTCGAGACAGCGATTAGCAAGAGTTATTCTCAGTTTGATCTCAACGTTTATGTCGTTGTCTGAATTGATAGCGAAACTTAGGTATGTGGTTCGCCATCGCCATTATACAGTGTACAGAAATGCTCTTTCCAAATCTTCAACATCGATTGCGACTTTACTACTATGTTCCCTTGTTCGTCTCGGCACTTCGATTCGGGGTTTGTGTCCGTGGCAACTTTTTTCTTTTTTGATAAAACTTCCAAATCTTATTCTTGGAGTAGCCTTTTTCAATTTCCTATACCACGCGCTTCCCATTCTTCTTCTTTTTCGTCCTGAGAAGCCGGTGTTCGCCTCTCCTCTTCTGCTCGTAGAGCTCGTGAGCAGCTCTAGTTCTTCTATGCAGCGTCATTTTATATGTATCTTGCTTAGCTGGATCTGCTTGCCGACACTTGTCGTTCGTTGTGGTTTGATGGCTTTTTGACAGTGTTGCCACTGGTCTTCGATACTTGATGCTGACGGCGTAGGAAAAAGATTTGGCAATCTCTTGCGATTGTAGCCAAGTATTAGATTGTCTTTGCGATATTCGGGCTAGCCGCAACTCTACTTTCACTACTACAAGGTAATGGTCGGAGTCAATGTTGGCCCCTCTTAAGGTTTGGATATCCTGAATACCGGAGGAGTGCTTGGTGTCGATCGCAATGTGATCAATATGGTTGACGGTTGATTGATTAGGAGTTATGCAAGTCCCCTTGTGAATATCGAAATGTGGGAACCGTGTACTAGTTACGAGAATGTTTCGCCCCACCGCATCGGAGGTGGTGTCATGCAGGCTTTACTTTCCGTCAGGACTATCAAAGAAGCCCCCCTCTTCATAGCTTTGCATTAAAATCGCCGAGGACAATTTTAATGTCATAGCTCGGGGTCTGCTCGTAGATCTTATCCAACGGCTCGCAGAACTATCTTTGGTTTAGTCATCTTTCTCCTTTTTTTGTGGCCTGCATATAAGGATAATGCATATAAGGATAATGTTGGCAAATTTAGCGTTAATGCGGATTGTTACGAGGCGCTCGTAACTCAGGACTTCTTGTCTAACAACGAATTTACATCCAAATAGGCGCTGCTTTTGCCTTATCAGAGGATCTTATCCTTATACCTTATCGGTCGTAGTTTATCATCCCCTTTTTGTCCGGTCCACTCCATCGCGTTTCTTGGATGGCAATAACATCTGCTTTGCAGCTGTCTGGGGCCTCCGCTAGTTCTTCGGCTGCGCGTGACCTTTTAACGGACCTAAAATTCCACGTGCAGATCCGAAGTTCGTTGTACTTGCTCCGTTTCCAGGAATTGCCAGTAGATATGCCCGTATCCGAGCTTTGTTGTTGCTTCGTAACTTAACTTTATTTTCCATGGCCGGGCAGTAACCCCGGCGGTACAACCCCCAACCTGTAGAACCAGTTCCATTACAGACATCCTTAGGACGAGGGGTCGGTTAGACCGAAGCCAGTAACCCGTTCGGGGATGTGAGTGCTGCCGTTGGTCCATTAAGGGCTCATCTACCACCATCTCTTTTCCAAGACCCTGACTTAGTCTCGGAACTGCCGGAATAGCCTGGATAAGGTCTTATTTGGTATGTGCCGGGATTTTACTTCACCGTTGATTCCACTCGGGCTTATAAGTTATAAGTTTGGAAAATCGAGTCCGGATGGACATCGACCAGTACGCGATGGTTACCGCCTGGAGGTAAAATAAGCGGAATTGATGTGTAGAAACAGTTACAAGACCTGTTGACACCTCTCAGTGCTTACTCTATTTCTACAGAACTTAGCCTAATCTAACGGCTCTACCGAGCCGTCTTTATACAGTGGAATCACGTCGGCGCATATAAGAACATCTGGAAAAATTCCTTAAAAACATCAACAACAAAACAGCCCATGTTTTCAGGATAATACTTGAGATACCAACAAAACCACAAGCGTTTGGATTTTTTAGAGAACCAATAGTCTTCAAGAGATCTATAGCCATAATAGGTTCAAGCGCAAAGATATTACTTTGTAAGGTTTCACCACAATTACCAAAAAATGAACAACAACAACTCAAAGGGGCGAATGTTGGAGTCAAATTGCTGCTTATTGACACGAAGTAGCTATTGAAAGTCGTAGTAATTTCAAATTTATCTGAGACTCTACACTCGCTTACACGAATTAATGTAGGTTTTCTCCTGAGAGTAGACTGGTCCAAAATACTATTGATGATGATAAAACGCTTTTTATAGCGATTATCGCTACATTTACATATGTATTGCACTCGTACATACCAGGTGTATGCATAAGTTTCTTCCGGTTTTTTTTGGTAAACAATTATTCAAAATATTGGCCATCGGCTTCTACACATTTCGCCCATCTTTTAGGTAACTTACAAATAGCATGCCAGAAAAACTGCTTGTAAATATTGTGATAACCACTTAAATGTGAGCAGCGACATCTAGATTTACAGAGCAAAAAATGTCGATACTCGAAGACCAGAAGATTTCGATACTTGAATAACAAAGTCTCGACCATTGATGACTGGAGAGTGGAATCGAATTTTCTAGCAAATTGGAAATTGTATGGGACGCTGGATGGCGAGGATTGTTCTCGAAGTATGTCATTCGAGTATAAATACCAGCATCCCCAAGGTATGCAAATCAGTTCTAAAGTGAAATCTGAAGTGTTAATTAGGAGAAGTGATTAAGTGGTTTAAGTAAAAGATAAGAAAAGTATAAGCGGTTGGGAAATTGGATCGTACTGAGAGAAACAATTAAATGGTGAATTATAACTGTACTGAATAAAGGGATTTGTATAGAAAAGAATAAGTTCTATCATTTGTACCCACACAAACATTTTACATTGTTGTCAGAAGTGGGATTGTGTGTAATAAAAAAAAAAACAGTGTTTTCTGACTATTTGAAAAAGCTAGAATGGGTCGAAAACTATTGCAGTTGATCCTCGCCAGTGGAGAAAAAAGTGGCCTGGTGCTCCGACTTCAGGAGGCTTTGAACAACGAGGGACATGATCCTGATGCATACTCCTTTGATGTTGACGAGGATGAACAAACAAGTACCGGGAGTGATATGGCTACGATGATGCAACTCCTCTTGTTAAATCTGGAAGAACAAAAGAATAGCCTCGAACAAAAGCTGGATGAACAAAAGAAAAATCTGGAAGAACAAAAGAATAGTCTCGAACAAAAGCTGGAAGAACAAAATAACGTTCTACACCAAAAGTTCGAAGAAATCGATAACAAATTTGAAAGAATAGAGAAGAATGTTCGCGAAAAATTCGAACAAATGGACAGCAAAGTTGAGCAACTGGCAAAAGAGCTCGACACAGTGCGAAAACAGAAACTGCGAGAATGTTCTTTAAGCGGTCCAAGGAAAAAAGAGTTAAAGCCTCCCTCATTCGATGGCCAGACCTCATGGTCTACTTATAAGAAGCAGTTTGAAATGGCTGCCTGTGCGAACCACTGGGACAATAAGGAGAAGTGCTTTGCCCTAGCGATGGCCTTACGTGGTCCTGCGGCAGAATTGTTACAAACAATCGATATCGAAAAGAATAGAGACTATATGGTTTTAGTGCAGGCTATCGAGAAACGGTTTGGGGATAGCCACATGCGGGAAGTTTACAAGGTTCAATTGCAAGGCCGTATGCAGCAACGAGGAGAAACACTGCAACAGCTCCAAGCAGACGTGAGTAGACTGGCACATTTGTCATATCCCACCGCAGGCCAAGAAATAATCGACGAAATGGCAAAGGACGCATTCATCAGGGGAATTGCAGATTTGAAGCTACAATCAGCAGTAAGAATGGCCGGGAAAAGAACCCTTGCTGAAGCACTTGCCTTCGCTCTGGCGATGGAAGCATCCAATCAGGCTTCCAAAGGAATGCATTTCGTCAGGGAAATAATATCTGGTGAATGCTCCTGCTCAAGACTAACTACCGTGCACCGAAATATCCCGCGGGAGAGACGAAGGATGCGCTGCTGGAACTGCGATAAAGTAGGACATCTGCAAGGGCATTGTAAAGAACCAGTACGACGAGATGGCTGCCTGCATTGGGGTTACAGGCAAATAGAAAGAAAAACCGGCAGAAACTGCTACCAAGAAACCGGTCAAATTTCCAGAAGCCATCAGTTGGGAAATGCTTACTTCGCGGGGCAGAAGTCTGTAGCAGGAGTCGACTCCAGGGTAATTATCCCAGTCTCACAGGTAAAACAATGCAACGAAAGCCTCCCAGCAGAAGTAGTCAGTGGTAAGGAAGCGAAAGAACAGGCAACTATCCAAATGATCAGGACTGAGCCAATAAAGGGTTGGAGTATAGACGAAATCCGTTCCTCCCAACAGGCAGATAATGACATCGAACCAATATTGGTCTGGAAGGAACACGAGGAAAGACCAAGCTGGCAGCAGATATCAGATCGGAGCCAAACTCTGAAGGCATACTGGGCACAGTGGGACTCGCTCTTTGTGAATAGCCATCGACATCGCTGGGCCGTTTCTCGAAACCTTTAATGGTAACCGATATACCCTCGTGGTCATGGATTACTTCAGTAAGTGGCCGGAAGTGTTTGCCATCCCAAATCCAGAGACTAAGACCGTAGCCGAACAGATAGTCAACAACTGGGTGAGCAGATTTGGGGTCCCAATGGAGCTGCACTCTGATCAAGGGCGAAACTTTGAATCAAAAGTCTGCCAGGAAATATGCCAATATTTGGGAATGAGAAAGACAAGGACAACGCCACTACACCCTCAATCTGATGGAATGGTCGAGCGATTCAATCGGACCTTGAATGAGCATCTATCTAAGGTTGTCAGCAACTGCCAACGGGATTGGGATCAACACATACCCCTCTTCTTAATTGCCTACCGAAACGCAGTCCATAGCTCAACAGAGTACACACCATCCGAGATCTTATTTGGTCAAACAACTCGGTTGCCAAGTGAAGCAAAATTCCTATCCCCACCGACGGAGCCCAAAGAGGTGAACGACTACGTGAATGACTTGCGCAGCAGGATTCGTAAATTGCATGAAGACACCAGAGAAAAGATGAAGCTAGCAAGCAGCCGAATGAAGATTAGGTACGATATCAAGGCGAAATCTTCCGGTTTTAACGAAGGAGATCTGGTCTGGCTGTATAATCCTCAGCGTAAGAAAGGCAAATCACCAAAATTGCAACAGGACTGGGAAGGTCCATAAAAGGTGATAATCCGCATTAATGACGTTGTCTACCGGATCCAGCGTGGGGATCGAGGAAAATTGAAAGTGGTCCATTTGGATAGAATGTGTCATTTCAACGGGATGCTGAATGACGAAGTTGTTCGGGACGAACAACTGTAGGGAGGAAGCAATGTGATAACCACTTAAATGTGAGCAGCGACATCTAGATTCACAGAGCAGAAGATGTCGATACTCGAAGACCAGAAGATTTCGGTACTTGAATAACAAAGTCTCGACCATCAGTGATTCCTGGAGAGTGGAATCGAATTTTCTAGCAAATTGGAAATTGTATGGGACGCTGGATGGCGAGGATTGTTCTCGAAGTATGTCATTCGAGTATAAATACCAGCATCCCCAAGGTATGCAAGTCAATTGATCAGTTGAATTTGAAGTGTTAATTAGGAGAAGTGATTAAGTGCCTTAAGTAAAAGATAAGAAAAGTATAAGCGGTTGAGAAATTGGATTGTACTGAGAGAAACAATTAAATAGTGAATTGTAACTGTACTGAATAAAGGGATTTGTATTGAAAAGAATAAGTTCTATCATTTGTACCCACACAAACATTTTACAATATTGTAAATATTTTGCGGCAAACCCTTCGTCGAGCCATTTTCCAACTTCCTAGAAAAGGCTGAAGTGCAGCTCTGCGAGAGCTTTCCACATTGATGTGAATTGGTTATAGTCAAATGCGCCAAGTCCGATGAGTAAGGCGGGTGCAGAAAAATAAATAAAAAATAAATCCATTTTTCGTCACCCGTCACAATTCGATGCAAAAATGATTTCCTTTCGTGTCACTGCATTTCACAAGTGACTTTGCGATTTTCCATTTGACGTTCATTCAAATCGTGTGGGACACATTTATCGAGTTTATTGATCTTCCCCCATTTCTCGTAAACGTCTGCTGATTGTTTCTTGTAACACGTGTAATGCTTCTGCTAAATGCAGTTTGAGTTGAATTATCAGCCAAGAACTCTTGCAATTGCTCGTCTTCGCATTTTTAAATTATCGAAACCATGTCTCACATGTTCTAATTGATGGAGCGTGTTCACCATGTTTTTACCAGCAAACCATGGCTTTCAACAGCCTTTTTCTTTTGATTAAATAAGAAAAGCGGCACGCATTGTTCTTTTTCAGGCACAAAACTCGACATGATGACTGAACGATAAAACAAAGCCGCTAGTTTTTGGCGGACTCAACTTGTGTGTTTGTAGTTAAATGACATACAGCGTACTTTTCGCTGGCGCTATCTCTTAGTTAAACCGGAAAAAACTTATGCATACACCTGGAAGATATTTATTTTTTTAAGTTGACAGCATAATTTATTCAAATCCTGTCAGGGGAATCGCATATGTACCATACATACATACATCGAATCAGCCAAATGTTTCTATGATATTTTGTTAAACCCTCCCAAAAAATATATTAAACCAAACAAAAATGTTGAAAATTGGAAAAAGGAATTTCAAAGAGAAAATAACCCTTGGATAACTTTGGAAAACTAGAAGTGTAGGGGCTATAAGGGAAATGAAAGCTGCTTGTGGGAAAGAATGTAAGCTTAAATGCTCCACTAAATTCTCTCAACATGAGAGACAGCGCATCTGTTCAAATTATTGATCCTTAGTTGATTTAGAAAATCAAGGACAGTTTATAAACAATTGTTTGGCAGTCACAGCAATCCCCCCCATACGCGGTCTCAGCATAAGCTTATACGCTATTCAGTTTTTCCAAAATTCCTTTTACATACTCGCTGCTTATATGAAATTCATCAAAAATTCGTCTTGTGGAAAATGAAAACATGAAAAAACAAAAACTGTCTGCCAGTAGGCTTTGCATTTATGTATTTTCAAGTTCTTAAACGCATTAGATTTTCATTCATTTTCATATCGCTGATATTATTGGTTGTGCTTGTGTGATTCAGTGTGTTACTACAATATTAGTTGTTAACTTTTCTAAGTTGGTAGATATCACAAATGCTTTTACATCATCATGCATTCTAACATCTTTGACCACGTAATTTTTGAAATTAGAAGTAGCAATTGCAACACATTGAGATGTCCACATCGAAGCGATCATCACAACTTTCCAAACAAGCTTTCAGAAAAATAAAAGAAAGCCATGCTGTATCTAGAAACTAAATCTTGGAAATTATTGGGTTGTACCAGGTGAAATGTCGGATTTTATAATAAAAGTAAAAGTTTAAAGCCAATATTATTTTTGCGTAAATTTTTATTTAATCAAAATAGGATCCGTTGGCATCTATGACATTGTTCCAAAGTGGTACAAGGTCAAATATTCCTTTTTCGTAGAACTGCTAGCTTTTTGAGGCAATGAAATCTTCAAACACTTTTATGACCTCTGCAGATTGCGGAAAAGATGGTAATCCGTTGCGGAAATATCAGGAGAGTAGAGTGGATGCGGAAGAATTTCAAATTCCAACTACAACAGTTCTAACACCGTGCCTATTGACCAACGCAAGTTGCTTTTCACCAATATGGCATGCGATATATCGATTTGCTAACAGCATTTGATAGCGTTTATCGTTTCCCCTGGTTGAAGAAATGAAAAGTGGATCGGTCCTTTCGATGTCCACCAAATAGTCACCATAGCCTTTTTTGGGTAAAGATCGGGCTTGATGGTGGGTTTTGGTTTTTCATCTGCATCCAACCACTGCCCAGATCTTTCACGATTATCATACAGTATCCAATTTTCATCATAAAAACGGCAGAAAAACGGTTCAGTTTGGTTTCTTAATGCAAGCGAAGCGCAGATTTCCAGGCGCTGTAGTTTTTGGGATTCGTTCTGTTCAAGGGGTAAACACCTATTGAGTTTCTTTACATTTCCTATGAGAGAAATAAATCTATAGGTTAGCTATGGAACTGATAAAAGTATCCAGATACTCCCTGATACTAGTAAAGGTGCTGCGATATGAATAGTTGTTGTCGATATCAGTTGCCTTGATATCTTTGATATCATTATTTCTGACTAAATTGGAGAGAGAACAGTAGTACATACAGTTCGGTAAAACTACCATAGCTCAACACTTAATTTGAATTTTCTTGAACCATCACGTACATATATTACTCATTACGAGTACATCTATTAACTTTTAAATATCGCGGAATTTCCAAACTAAAATGACTTCTGAAGAAAAGGGTGATCCTTACGCAGTTCAATCCAAGGACGAAAAGAAGCTTGAGGCTCTTAAGTCACGGCGGTTGGTGGCTTCGAAGCAGATCGATCGAATCCACGATTTTCTATCAGGCATCTCGAAGGAGTCAACTTGGCCGAGTTTGAAGTTCGTCTTGGAGCCTTGGAGTCAAGTTTCAAGACATTCCAGCAACTTCAGTCTAAGATTGAGGATTTGGATCCTAAGGAAACTGTAGCACCGGAGGACATGCGAGCAAAGGACGAGGAATTATATTTCGACTTACGATCGTCGTTCCTTGTTCAAATTCAATCACGGAGAACCAACGTGGATAATGTTGATGCTGTATCCAACCAATTAAATAATGATGTCCAATTAAAATTACCCAAGTTAAATATTCCCTTATTTTCAGGCGAAATAACAGAGTGGTTGACCTTCCATGAAATCTTTAACTCCCTGATCCACAAAAATCCTTCCCTAAGCAATGCTTCCAAATTACACTATTTAATGTCATCGTTATCAGGATAAGCTGCGCGCACCGTCCAATCATTGGAAATTACACCCGAAAACTATGAAGTGGCCCTCAACTTACTAACCAGCACCTACGACAATCACAAACTTATCGCCACGGAACTTATCAAGCAAATAATGTCATATCCTGCGATAAAAAAGTCATCATCGAACTCCTTACGAGAACTTATCGACAACGTCAATGGCCACCTACGAGCCCTGACATCTCTCGGACGCCCTGTGGATCAGTGGGATGATATTCGAATACAAATCATCCTACCAAGACTCGATGGTGCTACCTTAAACAAGTGGGGAGACGAAGGTGCAATAGAGAGGATGCCAAGCTATCAAGAATTGTTGAAATTCCTCATCAGAAGGTGTCAAGTCATAGGTGATGAAATACCACAGGCAAGTACCCCAATTCAATCTAAATTAGTTAGTAATACGCGACCGAAAATCTTTGCCAATTTAAATGAAATTAGCAATACCAAAGCGAAATCGAATTGCCTTTATTGTAAAAAAAAAAAATGGTCATAATATATATAAATGCTACACATTTTGTAATTTGCCACGTTATCAAAAGATATCATTTATCAAAAGAAATAGTTTATGCTATAATTGTCTTAAATCTAATCATGATGCCAACAACTGCGAATCAACTGGTTGCCGCAAATGTAACGCAAATCACCACACTCTACTTCACGAGAGTAGCGTTGACTCTGGCGCATTATCTGCTGCTGGTCCTTCCTCCTTTCAAAATCGAAACACATGCGAACAATTAGAAGGCGCACATAGAAAATGTTTGACTTCCACCTCTGGAAATAACTTAACAACATCAATTTTGGCTACCGCAATCGTCAATGTTTTCAACAAGCATAATTGTCTCATACCTTGTCGTATTTTGTTAGATTCTGCATCTCAGGTTAATTTGCTTACAGAGCGCTTCGCCAACTTACTAAATTTAAACAGTCAATCAACTTGTACGCCCGTCCTTGGGTTAGGAGACAATCCAATTACGAGTATTTGTAAGCACAAGGACGTAAGGATGCACTCATTATAAAAAAATATCGACATCATTACCAAAAACCTCCATTGACACAACAAATTGGGAACTCCCTGGAAATATAAAACTTGCAGATCCACTTTTCGATAAGCCGGGAAATATTGATATGCTCGTTGGAGCCGAACATTTCTTTGGTCTTCTCTCAATTCGGCAAATTAAGTTAGGCCTCGATTTACCAACTCCACAAAACACCATTTTAGGATGGGTTGAATCGGAAAACTTTGAAAATAAATCACGAAATGTGCGATTCACAATCACTCAGAAAATCATGGACGACAGAATGACCTTGGTAGCATTTTAAAGGCATTTTGGGAGGTGGAAAATCTCGATCCAGTTGAATACCCGTTAACTAAAAATGAAAAAAACTGCGAAAACATTTTCGTGCAAACAGTCCGACGGCTTGTTAATGGAAGAATAGAAGTAAGACTACCATTTAAGCGGGATCCTCACTACTTAGGGATTTCATATAACCTTGCTATACGTCGATTTAAAGGTTTGGAGGAGAGAATTTACAAAGATCGTTCCCTTGCTGAAGAATGAAAGAGTACGAGCAACTGTCGCACATGGAACTTGTAGAGCATATTAATCTCAATGAACCCCATTACTTTATCCCACGCCATTCGGTTGTAAAACCTGTTAGCTCTACAACTAAATTGAGACTTGTGTTTGACGCTAGTGCCAAAAGTGACAGAGGGATTAGTCTAAACGAGATAATGAATATTGTTCCAGTTGTTCAGTCTGATTTATTTTCATTGTCAGTCAGATTTCGATCTCACAAATATGTTTTTACTGCTCGATTCCACTACATCTTATGGAGAGATAACCCAAATGAAGAGATTAAAATATATCGTCTCTGCACAGTCACGTATGGAACTACGCCAGCATCATATCTCGCAACAAGGGCACTTATTCACCTAGCTGAAGAAGAGAAAATTTGATTTCCTATCGGTTCATCAGCATTAAAAACTGAATTATATGTCGATGATGTTCTTACAGGTGCCAATTCCATCAATAGTTTGATGTGTATAAAGCGGGAGTTACGGGAGTTCTAGCTTCGAAAGTACTGTTCAAACAACGAAATGATTTTAGAGGACATTTCAGCTGAAGACAGGGAGAAGTTTTTTTAAAGTAAAAAACAATGACGTTATAAAGGCACTTGGCTTAGTTTGGGCGCCGAAATCGGATGTTTTCATTTACATTATAGGATGCCTGGAAATAACGAAGGTAACCAAAAGAACTGTGCTATCAAACATTGCTAGATTGCACGACCAACTGGGTCTAATTAATCCTGTAATTGTGAAGGCAAAAATTTTTCTGCAGAAGTTGTGGAAATCCAATTTGGATTGGGGTGAAGCTCTAACTCAATCTTTATCTTACGAGTGGACTACTTTTCATAGAGAATTATTGCACATTGAACACATAAGCTTTGAAAGGCGTATGTTATTGAGTAATTTAGAAGACGCTGAAATCCACGCATTCTCAGATAGTTCCGAGAAAGCTTATGGCACATGCTTATATATGCGCTCAATACGAAGTGATGGCAAGGTCTTAGTACGGTTGCTGTGTGCAAAGTCAAGGGTCGCCCCAGTAAAGAATCTCATTTTACCACGCTTGGAACTTTGTGCTGCACTGATGATGACAAAACTTGTGAAGAAAATCAAAGTAACTTTTAAAGATAAATTCAAGGGGGTATTCTACTGGACGGATTCGAGCATAGTACTTTCATGGCCATAGATAAACTAACCTAGATGTCAAAGTCTACTAATCCTTTTGCAAACCCTTAACTTTCGCACAGACAAACTGTAAGTGAATTCCAACACTTTTGCATCTCTATAACTTTGTCAAAATTTGCTAGAATGAGAGCAATTTACAAGTAAAATTGTTAGAATGAGAGCAATTTACACGAGTGTGTGTAATGTGGATAACGTTTTTTTTGTTAAAATGGGCGTGGTTTGTATAAAAAGGGAGGGAAATTACCATTGATCACAATTCACACGTATTCACAGACAGAGTCACACGGTTAGGGGCGATCAGTAGAAAACCGGTTTTGATTTTCCAATATCTGAAAAGTTTGCCATCTAGGTTAGTTCATCTATGTTCATGGCTATCCTCCGAATCGTATCATTGGAAAACGTTTGTTGCAAATCGGGTTGCAGTCATCCAAAATCTTTCTTCAATACAGCAGTGGCATCATGTGAGCACAAAATTCAATCCAGCGGACATTATTTCAAGGGGTGTAACCCCAATCGAATTGTTAAATTCGAAAATGTGGTTCAATGGCCCTCAGTGGAGTATCACAGAAAGCATTGATGACGAACAACTTGAGTTTAAAGATGTCAATTTTACCTTCACCATAAAGGCTGATGATGATTTTATTCATGGTTTTAAATACAGAAATGACTATATAAAATTTCTTAAAACAATCGCTATCATCTTGAGGTTTTTGCATAACTCATCGTTGTCTAGAAACGATCACAAACAAAGAATTACAGGAGAATTATCCGTAGCAGAACTTGATAAGGCATTAAATTGTGTAATTAAGACTATACAAAACACGTACTATGTTAAAGAGATATTATTACTCAGTCAAAATAAGCAAGTTCACGGCCGGTAACATATAAAATCCCTTAACCCCTTTCTAGACAGTGAGGAATATTGCGAGTTGGCGGGCGCATAGGTAAATCAGGGCTGAATTTCGAATCCAAACACACAGCGCTCCTACCAAATAATCATTTTTTCACCAAAACTTTAATTCGTTTCATGCATTTTGGCCTGTTCACGGCAGAGTGATTACTAAACAGGTTATAAGACAGTGCATAAGATGTGCAAAAGCCAGTCCACATATTGAATATCCACAGATGGGAAACCTTCCAGCGTGTCGAAATTTAACCTTCTCGTCCATTCACCAAAGTGGGAATAGACTTTTGTGGCCCGTTTTTTTGTTTATTCCAGACGTCGCGGAACTGCTGCTGTCAAGGCTTACGTGGCAGTATTCATTTGTTTAAGCACAAAGGCAGTTCACTTAGAACTTGTAGGAGATCTCACAACCTCAGCGTTCTTGGGAGCATTGCGACGGTTTATTGGTCGACGAGGATTATGTCGAGTCATTTACAGTGACAATGGTAGTAATTTCATAGGTGCGTGAAATGAACTTCGGGCATTGTATATTTTTCATACCCAACAATCTAAAACTCAAGTGATGAATGCCTACTTGGAGAATAGGATAGTATGGAAAACAATACCTCCAAGGGCCCCACATTTTGGAGGGATATGGGAATCTGCCGTAAGATCAGCTAAGCATCATATGAAAAGTCTTTTACATCTGGCGGCTTTAACTTATGAAGAATTCAACACAATTATTATCCAAATCGAATCTATCCTCAATTCCCGTCCCCTATCACCCATCTCCGAAGAACCTTCAACCACTCACGCTAAGGCACTTTTTGACAGGTGCGTCACTATCTTTGATTCCAGAGCCAGATCTAGGGGAGAAAAATTACTCTTATTTAAATCGTTGGCAGCGTGTACAGTGGCTCATACAACAATTTTGGGTTTGTTGGACAAAGGAATATCTTCACACACTACATCAAAGGAGTAAATGGCGCAAAACTGTCAATGAATTTCAGGTGAATGACCTCGTTATACTAAGGGATGAAAACCTTCCACCTTTAAAATGGAGACTTGGCAGAATTGTAGAAACGCATCCAGGAAAAGACAACGTGGTTAGAGTGGTGACTTTGAAAACAAGTAATGGCACAACAAAAAGAGCGGTGGCAACATTGTGTCACCTTCCAGTCATTGAAGAATGTTTGACTCTTCAAGAGGGGGAGAATTTTCGGTAAAACTACCATAGCTCGACACTTAATTTAATTTGATATAAAAATGTAATGTAATTAAATTTATTGGTAATAGATCTAGATATAAAGCATTTGCACAACACTAGTTAACTGAAACTGTCATAATTAGTACGTACTTATTGTCATGCTATTTTTTTTTTATATACTGAATTTTTTCCTTTTTTCTATATTCATTCTCTTGTTAACCTCTAAAGTACGAGCACGTTGCTATAAAGTTAAAGTAATAAAAAATAAAGAAATAATCGTACAACCAAAAAGGCTTGATTGTTTTAATTTTTCACATACTGGTATACTTATATTGCTTTATCGTGACAGGTGTTGTGTCATAAAGTGCTAAAAATAAACCATTTTTGTCGAAAACAATTATCCTATAACACTTTAGAGAATACACAAGTGATAAACTGCTATGTAGCATCCTTATTAGATGTTTTGCAGAACTGCTCATCATCATTGGACTTGTAGAGTCATACAAAAAGGAACGTAAGACGATGTGTTTTAAAATGCCGAAACGATTCTGACCCGGACTTTGTTCCAACACTAGTTCTGTCGTATAAGTTTGATACCCTTTTCAAGCATAAAAATTTCGAAGGTACTCGTTATCTAGTTATTGACAATCAGAAGTTGTGTAATAAAAATGGAAAATATTATAGGAAATGGGGTTATAAAAAAAAATGCAAATCAATATCGAAATGCAAGATCCAAGGAAATTGCATCATTGAATTTGCCAACGACAAGTGCCTTACTTCACTTTTACAAAGCGAAATAAAGCCGAATTTTGTAGTTCGGCATTATTGCGCTTGGCGTTATTTCACGGTACCGTTCAACACATATTTTGTAAGATCAAGATTTTTGGGTGTTTCGGATGTAGCATATTTCGGCACCCTAAAACCTAATATGAAAACAGAAATTGCTTATCCACCCATCATTTTTTAGCAAAAAACATTTTTATATTTATAGGTACATATGTACATATGTAACGCATGTTGGATAGAATTGCTTATGTAAACGGATAAATATTGCACCACTCTGCGCGTGTCGTGTTCAGACAACTTCATTCATTTTTGTTTGTTGAAATAAATATGCATCTAACTCAATAGTGTGCATTGGTAGGCATTCAACAGCGTAGGGAGTTATTTTCGTGTCTTGTATCGTATCGTCGTTACTATCGTGTTTAAGTAGGTATGTTCTACATCTTCATGATTGTTTATTACCGTGCATTAACAAGTCAGTACAATGCCTAGGAAGAGTTTGAATAATGTCAACAATTTTTGTTATGCTTGTCTTGAAAAGCTTACGAACTTTATTTTGGAGTTAAAGTAGGAGATCAAGATAAATCATGGGATCCCCACATATGTTGTAAAACTTGTTTAACATTGTTAACAAATTCGTTGAAGGGTACAAAACGTCATATGCGCGCTGTGTGGTGGTGTGAACCGAAAGACCCAGCCACAGATTGTTATTAGGTGCGCAAGCTCTCGCTGTTTGTCAATAGATGTCTCCAGCAGTAAGTGCTGGTCGATTTTGACATATCCAAAACTTCATGAACCAAGCTTAGACATATGGTAAACAAACAGTTTTGACACATTAGTGACTTGGTTTTGGCGTCATATACTTTTGGTTGTGTGAATATGTCTGATTTTGTGCCAAATAACCGTCATTTTGCGGGAAGTGTTGATTTTCTTCTCTCATTCGAAGAAAACTGCAGCTGAAGCGCATCGAAAGATCCAAAAAGTTTACGGAGATGTTGCTATAAGTGAAACATCGTGCCGTGATTCGTTCCGTCGCTTCAAAGACGGTGATTTCGATGTTGACGACCGTCGGCGTGAAGGAAGGTCAAAATTCTTCGAAGACGCTGAATTGGAGGCATTGCTCGATGCGGATCTGTGCCAAACGCAAGAAGAGCTTTAAGAGCTACCCGCCAAGCCATTTCCAAGTGATTGCATGCGTTGGGAATGATTCAAAAACAAGGAACTTGGGTTCCTTATGATTTAAAGCCATGGAATGTCGAGCTTCAGCGGCAAAAAAGGAAGGGTTTCCTTCATCGCGTCATAACGGGTGATGAATAATGGATTCAGTACAGCAACTCAAAGAGAAGAAAGTCATGGAGACTGCCCGGTCATGCTACGAAGGTTATGCTGTGTACTTGGTGGGACCAGGTCGGTGTTATTTATTATGAACTATTGAAACCCAACGAACGGTATCGACTTCAATTGATGAGCGGAAAACGTCCTCAATACGAGCAGAGGCACGAAAAATTGATTCTACAGCATGACAACGCTCGGCCTACCCTACCCACCATATTCCCCAGATATTGCGCCGTCCGATTATTACTTGTTCCGTTCGATTGCACATGGTCTGGCTGATCAGCGGTTCATATGAAGATATCAAAAAATGATTTAATTCGTGGATAGCCTCAAAAGATGAACACTCTTACCGTAACGGTATTGGAGCCCTGCCAGAAAGATGGAAAAAGTTGCATTTTCATCAGAAAAAAAAACAACGATAACTTAGTTGCGCACCTAATGCTTTTGTCTCACTAACGTACTGGGTATCGGCCCGAAGTCCAAATATACTGTGCAGTATCCCAAATTACCATCAGCTTTACGGCCTGTAGAACATAGTGGAAATTATCATATTCCAAAGCCACCAGAATCGTGGAGCTTGGACGAAGAACATGAATGTGCCAGTGATTCAACTAATGATGATATGCAATTCGAACAGGAAATCGACAGTGATCCAGGCTTTCAAACACCAGAATGTTCAACAAATCCGCATTTAATTTCAAACCAGCAAAGTCATAGTCAGAACTCCTAGCATCCAGATTAAAGGAATGGAATCTCCTCGTACATATATAGTAAGTGACGTGAAAAATGACTTGCACATTGTTTCGCTCAAGAAGGGATTTTGGTATACTGCATAGATGTTGACAACTTATGCGTTGGGACAGAAACATGAACCAAGCAATTGGCGCCTATTTATTGACTCCAGTAAACTTACTCGTAGCTTAAAAGCAGTATAGCTCACGCTGTTCATATGAAGCAATCATAGGTACGAGAATATGCGATATCTCCTACAACATATTCAGTATAAAGACTATAAGTGGTCAATGTGTGGAGATTTAAAAGTTATAGAGCGTCTTGTTGGACTGCAGCTGGGGTATACGAAACACTGCTGTTTTCTGTGTTTTTCTGAGTAGGACAGCCGTGCACGTCATTATATACAGAAAGAATGGCCACTACGTCGAGCACTAACTGCGGGTGTGTAAAATGAACCCCGCTCCATATCAAATTGGGCTCAATGAAAAATTTCATTAAAGCTCTAAATCGGATCGGTAGAGGGTTCTTGTATCTGGAAGAGAAATTTCCGAAAGTTAGTGATACAAAAATTAAACAGGGCATGTTGGACCACAGATACGGAAACATTTGGAAAACAGTGAATTTGACAACATGCTAACTGATGTTGAACTAAGAGCATAAAGAGCTTCTAAAACTGTTGTGACAGATTTTCTTGGAAATGAAATGAAAGCCGAAAATTACAGATATCTTGTAACTGAATTGCTTAGCTTATAAGGGAATGTGATGTAACATGTCACTAAAACTTCACTTTCTGGATGCTCATCTCTGATTTCTTTCCGGAGAATTTGGATGCTGTTAGCAACGAACACGGAGAAAGGTTCCACCAGGACTTCGCAACAATAGAAAAGTGATACCAAGCTAAACGGAATCCTACTATGCATGCTGATTACTGCTGGACATTACTCCGAGATGCCACAGGGCTAAAATATCGCCATAAAATATTCGCAAAAACATTTTGAAGTAAGTGTAACATGACAAACATATTGATGTAAATTTAGAATCCATACATAGTTTCTTTCTGGAGAACGACAACATTAGATTTGACTACTCGTTAGGAAAACTTGCGTCTGTCTTTCAAGCGCAGATATACGCAATCCTGATGGAAACGAACTATGTTGTGATAAACCGGTGGAGAAGAAAAGCATTTGAAACTGGAGCGACAGCCTTGTTAAACCCTCTTACGAAGGTTCCAAGTTACTTCCAGAATGCAAGACATCACTGAATGCAGTCAGAAGGCTAAATTCACTGAGTATTTTCTGGGTCCCAGGTCAGAATGGGATCACGGGAAATGAAATCACTAATGAACTTACTAGGCAAGCCTCAAAGGAGAGTTTTTCAGGACATGCGTCCTTGGATTGGGTTTCACATGAGCACAATTGCTAATGGCATGACTCTCCGAACTAAGCAGACTAAACGAATGATGTTTCCACTGAAAAATTCGTCAATCCGGTCTAGATAGAGGGTAAATGAAGGAAAGGATACTACGACGAGCTTTACCAGCTGTCAGTGAGATTGACCTATATAGAAGAGTCCGAACTCATCCGACTAGGATGGCGGAATACCAGCGCGAGTTGATGAATTTTTGAATCCATCACGTAGTAATACCGAAATAGATGAAGACCTTTACTCAGATGGCTCGCGTAAGTGGAAAGGGATCTTATCAAACTCTGCGAGAGTATCTAAATGTAGCTAGCTTACGATCCAGTTGGATGAAGAGACTTATGGGTTATGACCCAGGTCCTCTAGATACGATTTACAATTTAGGTACAATACTCTATAGCAAAAAAATCTATGAGTTATAGAGAAAATCTGAGGTTATTTTCTGTTTTCTAGTGTAATTTTGCTTAGGAAACACTATGTTTTATGCATGTCACACAAAAACAGTTGATTTTTTGTTGAACAGTGTTATTACTCGTAGACGGTTAGAAAAGGGTGAAGAGCTATCGGCCGTTGGGTGTTTTTTCAATTTACATATAAATCTAAATTTCGATTTTTTTTTACGTTTTTCCTTGACTTTATTGCCCTTATACTTACTCAACATCTACCACTCGACCAAATTCAATGCTCAGAGTAGAGGGACTCCAGATGAGAGTCCCGAAACTAAAAGATTCATTCAAGAACTTCAATTGGTATAAGTACTCGTAGGACTTTCTGTGTAAACAATTTTTTTTTCTACTGCCACAGGAAATCTGCAGCAAACTCTGTCATTGTTATTGATTTCTACATACCAGTGGATATTCGAGGAGGCAATAAGTTAAGGGAAAAGGATCCATTATTCCTTGACACGTTGCATGTTACAGAGAAATGCTGAAAACACATCATAGAACGAATACAATCTGTGAAAACCCTTTCATCGATTTTCCAAGCATAAAATTGAAGGAAATACCAACTTCATAGCATTCTTTGGTGCGAGTGTTCAAGCGGGATATCCTTTATATAGACCATTTTTGTCGATATCGATCTAAAAGAATAATATCGATTGATACTCTCTACGAATAAGGACAGACAGTTTCTGTCTATATCAAGAATTTCCCACTTCATCACTGAGAATATTTTCAATTTCGTCGTAACCTACCCAATTATTCGCTTTCCAATTGTATGACAAGCACCTCACTCTTCCTTTCTATTGTAGAGCGATTATGTTCCGAAATCACTTATTGGGTATAATTTTAATTGCTCACTTCCAGCCTGCTAGATATTTTAACACTACCCAACTTATATTGTATCTGCATTGCCTACTCTAGCCTAATGATGGTTTTTGCCCTCAGGTTGCTTCCTAGGATTCTGTATATACCTCAGTGCTCTGTTTAAAATGATCCAGTACAACATTCTAAAAGTATTTGTCCATTTGCAACACAGTAAGTACTACATCAGTCGAACCTTTATAGTTTTATAGTCGTATCGTATCTCCTCGGTCATATATATCGGAAAACAGTACAGCGGCCCATGCCTATCACCATCGGCAGGATAATCGAATTGTCCACCAGGAGTTGAGGGTAATTATTCGATGACACAACGAGGTAAACGACATGTGCAGCGAATTCGCGGACATTTTCACCACCATCATCATGGGTCAGTTTCTCTCTGCAGCGCTAGTCCTTTGCACTAGCATCATTGATCTGTTATTCGTAAATTATTCAATATCGATGCGATTCGATTATTTAAATTAATTTTGAATACTACAAATAACTGTTGCAGAACACCGGGATTGGTCTGGTGCTGTATGCGTCATAGAGTGTTGCAGCACTCACTCAACTGTTTATGTACTGCATCGGAGGGAGTAATGTACTCGTATATCAGTGACACGATGAGTCCTTGTCGTCCTGATTGGACTTGCACTTTTATTAATTTTTTTTCGTTTCCTGTTTTTGTTGGTTGTTTTGAATTTCAACCGATGACTGGAGTGGTTTCAGAGCATGGATATGTATGTAGTTTAAGTGCGATGCGGAGACTCGGAAATGATTCTCATGATTATGATGCGTGCACAAAGGCCAAGCATAATGAAGATACCGCTTTTTTCTGACGGCTTTACCAACAGTGAGTACTCCATTGTGCTTTGCTTTATACGAGTAGAAAATGAACATTTTGATGCAGACAAAATGATGACTTTTGCATTTTTCATTTCTTTTGCTCCGTGTTCATGTGTTGCTCTGGTAAAGTCCTTTATGTGAACGAATTCTTCTTCTCCAGTCAAACGAAAGAAGATTTTTTTTCTTTTTAGAATATTGAAGAAAGAATTAATAAAATAATTGTATTTGTGCTCATTCTTGGAATATAGCGAAGCAGTTATTAGAATTTTCTCTTTACAAATTGGGCAGAGTTTTTGACTACCTACCCGGAGGGACAATACATTATACTATAGAATATCCTTTTCTAGAGAGACACGCGCAAGCGCAGGAGAACCTCTTCACCAGCTGGAGACGCTTATTGGTTGATGCCATGTCCATCCCGGTCAGTAGTGTCATCTAAGTAAGTTAGGTGGTGAAGAAAATTCTCTACATAAAATGCCACTTCGAGTATATAAAGGGTCCGCCATCTAACGTTTTTTTTTAACTAGTGATTATTTCGTGAATGGTAACACTTAGCTCATGTCTAATTTGACAGATAATTAGTTTTATCCTTCCGGTTAATAATGGAAAATAATTTCATTCAAATGGCTGCCTCGGCTGGCCATGCAGTAGCCTACACGATCGGTCCAATTTTTAAGCACATTATTGATTATGTGCAGCTGTATTTCACCAATGGCTTCACGAATATTGTCCTTTAAAGCGTCAATTGTCTTTGGCTTGTCGGCATAACACTTATCTTTTACGGCACCCCACAAATAATAGTCCAACGGTGTCAAATCGCAGCTCCGAGGTGGCCAAACGACATCAGCTCTGCGGCTGATAATGCGATCTTCAAAAACAGGGCGCAAAACATCGAGTGTAGCTTCGGCTGTGTGGCACGTAGCGCCGTCCTGTTGAAACCAAATGTTGCCAATATCCTCCTCTTCAATTTTTGTGAACAAAAATCCGTTCAACATGGCCCGATAACGATCGCCATTGACTGTAACGGCCACTCCTTGCTCAATTTCGAAGAAAAATGGCCCAATTATGCCTCTGGACCAAAATCCGCACCAAACAGTGACTCGTTTTGGGTGTATCGGCTTTTCAATGTATGCGTGCGGGTTTTCTGTGCCCCAAATGCGACAATTTTGCTTGTTTACATACCCGCCAAGATCAAAATGAGCTTCATCTGAAAAGATGATTTTTTTGGCAAAATCGGCATCTTCTCTAAGTCGATCACAGGCCCACTTAGCGAAGCGAATACGCATTGGATGGTCAGTGTACACAACCATATCCGTTCAGCGGAAGGATAAAACTAATTATCTGTCAAATCAGACATGTGCTAAGTGTTACCATTCACGAAATAAGCACTAGTTGAAAAAAAACAAAGTTAGATGGCGGACCCTTTATCTAATGTGAAAGATATATACGATAGCTGTCACCATCTTTAACGTAAACTTTTTTTTTTGTGTACATTGATTCACAATAAGAATTCACTTATAAAGTTGAAAGGAAAAAATTTAGTTATAACCTAAGTTTAATTTTATCAAAATTACTATATGTATTTCAAAAGAGAGTTACGTTAAATTTGATATACTCTAACTACATCAATTTTATTTATATTTCATCTTTAAATGGAAAAATAAATTGGAATTGAAATTGCTTGAGAGGGAGGAGGGGGGAGATTAAAGTCAGTTGTTCTGATTAAAGGAGTGTTTAGGTTCGCTTTTAAACCGTTGTGCGCTATAAAGCTCTCTTAAGTTGCGTGGGGGTGAATTCCATAGACGGATAGCAGCAATAAAGAACTGTTTCTCAGATGTTAAACATGCAAATCGCGGAAGCAGTAAACAAGCAGATATGGATTTTTTCGTAAAGATATGTTGGTTGCCTACCTTTAAGAATGTTGAAAAGAAGAATGAGCGTGCGAAATTTAATATAGTTTTCGAATGACATGTTCACTAGGTTTTTAGCAAGATGTGAAACGTGGTGATATCTTCTGAGACAATAAAAATATCTAATTGTGGTATTGAACGCTACTTCCTTTTGCTCTCAGCATCGCAATTACAAAAAATTTCGCATCCATAAATAAGTATAGGAATAACTAAAGCCTTAGCAAGAAGCAATGTTGTTTTGAATGATGTAACCTTTTGGCCAATCCATAGAGTTCGAAGAACACCATATGTCTTACCCACTATAGAATTTATATGGTTGTTCCATGTTAGTTTTCTATTGAAGACTACACCTAGATTTTTGAAGAATCAACTAATTGAATATTTGAATCATTCAACATTATATCTGGAAAGTATGACAAATCTAATTTAGTTTTAGAAATAATCAAACATTTAGATTTTCCTGGATTGATTACTAAGGCACATTTAAACGACCAATCTGAAATTCGTTGATGCTCTTCATTTATACCATTAGCACAATCCTCAATGAAGCCTCACGGACAATGGAATGAGAAACTCATTTAGTTGTTTATGCATGATCCTTTCACATATCTTGGAAAGAAAAGGCAGGATTGATACTGGTCTAAATTCATCATCTATTGAGTTTTTAGGGATCGGAATTATTTTTGCCAATTTCCATTGTTTCAAAAAAATACCAGTCATTAAAACGGTATTAAAGACGTGCGTTATAAATGGTTGGCAAAATTGCCTTAAGAAAAACTGGATGAATCTCATCAGCATGTGACTTTACCGACAAAAAACTTTCTACTAAAGGGTTTTCCAATAGGGACTTGACAACTTTGAATTTAATTTGTGAACGCACTCTTTCACTAATCATCAAACTGTCACTGTCAATTTATTCAGTAAACTCAATATTTTCTCCATGGTAAAGTACTCGAACGACCAACATCTGCAAATTGTAAAAATTTTCTACCAAATTTCAGAGTCGGTGACTGGAACTTTAAGAGCGTTAACCCCAATTTTCGGTCGTAATTCTCGCCCTAGTAGATAGGCAATAACAAGTTTAGTGCAAAAATTTGAATCTACATATTCGATGTGTGATGTTGCGGTGTCAGTGAGACAGCGGGTTGGTCGAAGTGTCGAAAATATCGCTGCCGTTCAGGCGTCCGTAGCAAACGATCCAAATCAGTCAATTCCACGGCGTTCTCAAGAATTGGGCATCGCTCAGATCACATTATGACGTATTTTGCATAAGGATCTTGGTTTACACCCATACAAGATCAAGCTGACTCAAGAATTGAAGCCGATGGACCATTTGAAGCGACGTACGTTCTCCGATTGGGTTCTGGAGAAGATGCGCCAAGATGATGAATTTCATCGCAAAATCATCTTCAGTGACGAAGCTCAATTTTGGCTCAATGGGTTCGCCAATAAGCAAAATATGCGTTATTGGTCGGGTGAAAATCCACATGTGCTTCATGAATCATCACTTCATCCACAAAAAAATAACTGTTTGGTGCGGTTTGCATGCCGGCGGCGTTATTGGGCCATATTTTTTCGTCGACGGTAACGATCGTCACGTTACTGTGAATGGTCAGCGTTATCGCGCCATGATCACCGATTAGTTTTGGCCCGAATTGGACGACATGTGGTTTCAACAGGATGGTGCCACAAGTCACACAGCACACGGTACAATCAATTTATTGAAGAGTAAGTATGATCAGCGTGTTATCTCAAGACATGGGCCAGTCGATTGGCCGCCTCGTTCGTGCGATTTAACTCCGCTTGACTATTTTCTGTGGGTCTACGTTAAATCATTGATTTATGCCAGCGCGCCGACGACGTTGGAAGAGCTCAGAGCCAACATTGAACGCAAAATAGCGGCCGTTTCGGCCGAAATGTTTTGCCAAGTCGTTGAAAATTTGGTCCAACGAATCGACCGCTGCAAACGTGCCCGCGGTGGCCATATGAACGAAGTCGAGTTCCATTCATAAATGTTTTGATTGTACTTCAAGCCGATAATAAAGTTTTTGAAATATCTCAAATGGTTTGCGTTTTATTTAAAAAAAAAGTTGTCAAGTCCTTATTAGAAAACCCGATATATCGGTACCATTGACTCTATTAAAAATAAAAGACGTTGGAGTTGGAGTTGGAAAAACGGCACCATTAAATAAACAATTAGCAACTGAGGTACTTGAAAGTGGATTTGACAAAAACTTGCGGTCTAGGTTGTTGCGATCAATATTGTTAAAGCAAGTTAACTTATGTTGACCAATTCCTAATTCACGAATACAATTCCATGCTTTCCGACTGTCTAAAGAGGAGCTGAAGCGGTTTGAATAAAATTGCGTCTTAGCAATTTTTATTTCACGGACGACACTATTTCGCAAGTTCTTATAGATTTGATGAAGCTCTTCCACCCGACAACGTTTCCATCGTCGATACGTCAGATCACGTTCCTTCATCAGCACTCGAATCTCATTTGTAAACCATACTTTAGTTCTTCACTAACAGTTCCTGTTTTGTTCGGAATGTGTGTATCAAAAAGAAGATTTACGTTTCTATTTATGAAATCGACTTGATCATCTGGTGAGGCACAGAATAAACAAGGTTTCAAGGAATACAATTAATATGTTGTCCAAGAGAAAGTCGGTCAATATTTTTGAAATCCCTGTACGTGATGTGCCTACGATCTCCCCAATATCAAAGTCATACGTTAGAAACATTAAATCATGCTTCGCAAAGGCTGGTGCAGAAATTTGGTCATACTTAGAGTAATACCTTGTCAGTATTATTTACAAAAAACACATCTAAAAGGGTACTAGAGGAACTGATGAAATGGGTAGAACTTGACTATTATAACCATTCAAAGCATACACATCATCTTTCACGCCATCAATAAATCAAGTTTCCGACACGCAGATTGCGTCAACCTTCGAGTTAACAAAAATATCTCCAAACTCATCTAGTTTTGGGTTTAAGCTTTGTGCATTTAAATGGCAAACTTTAAAACCTTTTTAAAACCTTCAAATGTATGTTTTATAAAGAGAAAATTACGAGAACCAAACAACGCATTCAGATTACAAGCAAATACCTCTTTTTCCTTAGGGGTAATTTCAAGCAAAGACAATAAAAAGAAAAAATAAGTAAATAAAGGAAAAAATAAAAATCATTGAAAGAGAAAAAAAAATATTGATAAACGAAAATTGTCAAAAAGTTCAACTAATACGAGTACTTGTTGATGGATGACCATTTCGAGCTTTGTTGTTGTTTGCATCTTCTTGTTAAGTCTTCTTCGTCTGGCACCTCATAACAATGACCTTCATTACTCTTTCGTTCTCTACCAGTATCATTTCTGCTTCCGAATTCTCCTTCGCATAAACGGACCCGAAATGTGTGTAAGCAGAAAACAGCTGTTTACTGCGTTTGAGACGCATAGCTTGAAGGTAAAGGTAGCGGTTCTCTCTATAGTAAGGTTTCCATACATGTACTCGTAGACGTTGTTGTTCTTTTCTGATTCTATGTCAACAACCTGGAGACATAGCTGTCGATGATTTTTGCAAAACAGAGCAACTGCATGCAAGATGGTGTTTCTTTCGTAAGGAGTGCTGAATTTCACAACATTGGAAGAGTCACTATTCGTTCTGTTGGAATGTCTCCGTCGCTCTCTGTCTCCGAGCGAAATATGCCTTTCAAAGGCGGAGGCTTGCAGTCGATGTGGTGACAAATGTAATGGAAAATTGTTTTTAAATTTTCATTTGGTAATTCTGGAACACCAAAAATAATAGCATCGGCTGCAATTTCACGTCTCTCAAAGGCTTCACATCGTTTTTGAAGTTCAGTCACTTCCTCTTCGAGGGTCTGCAATTCAGTTATCCGCATTTTCATCTATTCTTGCTGTGTTTTCAGAGTTTGAACGGGCCTTTCAAATGCGTTGACATTAATCTCAACTTTCTCTTGTCGTTCTTTTAAGTTATTAAGAGATGTGTCAACCTCTTCAATATGCGAAGAAAGCCTTTCTTTGATGGAAGAAATGCGTAAAATTAAATCATTTCGCAGATGATTCACTTCCGTTGAGATGCGATTAACGATTTCATCGGTTATGTTTGCAAGACGTTCTACCAAATCAAAAATCGTTACGGCCGTTGAGTTAACGTATTTTATTACAGAGAACTAAAAAAAGATTTTTTCAGGCAACTGATGTTGCTTTATTCATTACAATTTTAATTCTAAAATACAATCTTTTAATGTAGTTATATTTATAATGCATGAAAAACAAAAGTGGTGGGCGTGGTGTAGTGGTACCAGCAATCGCTTCTCACTCTGAGGGTTCAAGGTTCGAATCCTGCCCATGGCAAGTCAGTTTTTCATTTGTGTAATGGGAACTCAGACAGAAAAATTCTGCGTGTGAAGACATAACACTGACACGTATATTTGGCTGTTGTAGAGTTTCAACCACAAAAAACTATTGCGAATTATATAACTTCGAATCACTCTGAGTGAAGAAAGAACTCTCCGTCCTATTCGGACTCCCACCCCTGGAGAGCTAATATAGAAACCAAATACACCTGAGTTTCAAACCACTACAAAACAATTTTCCTTTCTCCTCCTTCTACCTTTCCGCCCGCGCCATGGCAACAGTAAAAGGGTATCTAACCCCTTAGGCGCCCGTAAATTATAAAAAAAAAAAAGTGTCTTATTACTTTAGAATAAACGAATAATTTGTAATATAATAATAAAAATTCGTTCCCACGAACGTTTGCTGACTATGCAGCGTGTGTTGAAACTTTATACTGTTGTTGATAGTGCTGTCTGGCGATTTCCGTCGCTGCAGTTCATTTCAGGTGGTGTGGTTAACTGTTGCAGGGTTGTTGGGAGTTACATTGACTCTGTATTTAGGACTTCCCACACGTTGTTGTTACGCGATGTGACGGAATAATCAGATCGCAACACCGTCTTCAAAATGTTTTGAAGTTTGTTGTAATCCGCAATCCCGATCACGTCGATTGGCGGTGGCGATGGTCTATGTTTGGGATTTGGGTTTTCTTCGGAATGAGTATTTATTACGTCTTTTTTTTTTTGCTTATTTCCTTTCGCTTCTTGTTGTGTGATGATTTGGATGAGCAACCAAATCGTTCGTGCTTGGTCGTTTCTGCAGTAGCCAGTCCTTTTCTCAACTTATTTCATAGTTTGTGTTGCCGGACATAGTTTGCTTTGCTTACAAGAGACAAACTGCTCTGGCCACTTCAAACCATACAACTTTGCTGGACCGAACGGTATAATACCTGTGGCACTACAGAGGTCCTCAGATATTATTCTGCCAAGAAAATATTGTGAGAAGCTGAAACTTATCCACATTCCACTACCATGGTACCTCAGACCTATAAGTCTATCATCTTTCCTTCTGAAAACTCTAGAACGACTGATTGATATCCATATACGAGCTAAAATTGATCCGAGGCTTCTGTCAACGGCTCAACATGCCTACTGTAAAGGAAAGTCGGTGGAAACGGCGCTGCACTCTTTGACTAGCCACATCGAACGATCCCTACAATATAAAGAGTACACAATAGTTTCTTCCGTGGACATAGGGGGCGCCTTTAAAAACGTCGTGCGTAATCACGACTCCGCTGTCAACTCTGCAGGTAGACGACTCACTTGGGGAGTTGATCAGTCTCATGCTAAAAAGCAGGATAATCAACTCCAAACTGGGTCAGACTTCTGTTAAAAGATATGTTAGCAGCGGTACGCCCCAAGGCGGTGTCTTCTCTCCCCTTCTCTGGAACATAGTAGTTAATGAACTACTGATATACCTGGAAGCGGAGGGGTAGCAGGGTGACTGCCTATGCGGATGACGTTACTATAGTCGTCTCAGGTAAGCATCTCAATACCATTAAAGAACTGGGCAGATTACAGTGGATTGGAAATAAACCCCCAATAACAAAACTGATCTTGCCCTCTTTTCCAGGAAATACAAAATTCCAATTATAGACCCTCCTTCAATAGATGGTACTAGTTTAGTATTTTCCGATACATCAAAATATCTGGGTCTCATTTTTAACAGGAAACTAAACTGGAAACCTAACATTCAAGAAACAGTCAATAAAGCTACAATAGCTTTATTCTCTTGCAAAAAAGCCATTTGGAATAACCTAGCATAACCCACTGGCTATACACCTCGGTCATAAGACCGATACTTACTTACGGGGTGGTCGTCTGGTGGATAGCCTTAGAAAATGCTGTCAACTGCATTAAACTAAGCAAAGTTCAAAGAACAGCATGTCTATGCATAAGCGGAGCCTTGCGGTCCACCCCCTCTGCGGCATTAGACATTCTGTTTTATTTGACAGTGGACAAATCAATTATTTGGCCACGCCAACATTCTTCAGAGATCATCCTCACAGAGAACATCGATTACACCATACCTGAACTTTAGTTTGACAAAAACTTCCACGTAAGCTTCCCCTCTAGATCCTTCTGCGCGGAAGATGCTTTCATGGAGGACAAGTCAATTCATCTCTACACAGATGGATCTAAAACCGATAGCAGAGTTGGTGGCGGTGTTTTCTCAGATAAGCTAAATCTGAGCCTCTCTTTCCGTCTTCCAAATCACTGCAGCTCCAGGTGGAAATTTTAGCGATTAAAGAGGCTCTGTCCTGGCTGAAGAAAAACGTGATTACTGCAAAGGATATCCGCATCTTTTTAGATAGTCAGGCCGCTTTCAAGTCCCTGGACTCGGTCTCATTAAATTCTATAACCGCCCTTGAATGCCAATCATCTCTCATAGAGATGGCAGATCAGTTAAACCTTCATATTTGTTGGGTACCGGGCCACAGAGGCATTCCGGGGAACTAAAATTGGAACCAGTCTACCTATTCTACCGGAAAAGGGTAGCATACATAGGTATACCAATCGCTACGTTCAAACTAACATTAAAGCTGGATGCCAATAAAAGAACAGCCAATAAAAGCGACCAAACAGATCTGACCAAAGCTGGATCTGAATCGCTCTAAGTGTCTGATACTTCTAAATAGGAAACATCTCAGCGCCATAATAGGTGTCATCAATGGACACTGCCTCATAGGCAAGTATGCAAGAAGGCTTGGCTCTTTTACTAACGATTTCTAAGCTTAAACTGGTTCCATTAGTAAGAGGATCCTAGATCCACGTGGCATCACAATGGGGCAATAGGGCTAAGTGGATTAGTATATCCAACTGCCACAGTTACCCACCTTACCTACCTACCTACTGTAGACACTTTCCGAGTTTGGGTTATAGCCTTACTGGTTTCATCTTTGGCTTTAAGTTCTCCGCCAAGCATTTCCATTTTAGATAGCCTGAACCGAAGATCCATATTTTGTTCACTGAGAGCAATAAATGGCTCTCCACAGAATCCGTATAGCCTACCTCCGAAGAGGGTGAATTTTCCAACAAAGCTGGTCTCCTACCTGAGGTAATAATTCTGTATGTTTTGTCCGCTGAATTATTTCTATACTTTATACGCTCGGTATACAGAGGTATATTCTGACCCCTACCCGAATGGGTATGTACAAGCATTGTCAGCTCCAAAAATTCTGATCAACAGTTTAGATACTCACTGGGATAGGATTGTGTTGTTTCTGGCTCCTATTCCACCATTAGGTATAACTTATTAAAATTTTCAACATTGAAAAAAATTTCAATTTCATATTGCATCATCTGTCAAATGCATAATAAACCGCAAGAAAGTCTCAAACTAATAATAACATGAATTTATCAACCGATTAGCAGGAGGATGCTCCCAATTCCATTGTTTACATGTCAGTGCGTAATTAAATTGTCAGAAATAATGATTGTTAAATAATTGATATGTCAATAAAACAATCAATTAGTCGTTATTATAGAGTCGTTTCCATCACAGCAAAATGCATCTCATTACCCCCGCGATTAGACCGCAACCTCAATGAAACATTCATATAGTGCCAATGCAATTTACTGCAAACAAATTCAATTCAGTGTCCTGTATATCCTCATGCAATAAAGACACAACTACATTAGAGACGTTAGATTTGTCATCATTTGCGAAAAGCAAACAGTTTGAGGTATGTTGCATTTAAAATTCTCTGTAAAAGACCCCTTCAAGGTGGCATACTTTCGATTGCCTAAATGGATCTTGAGATTCCTTAGCCTCTGGCCATTGGATCCCACAAATCGGGTTACTGCTGTAAAGAACTTTCTACAAATTACTGTCCTGCTAACCGCAATTACTGGAGAGATTCGTTACACGTGGCTTATTCGACGGGTACCAATTGAAGCGCTTGCTGCAATATGTCCCTGCCTCACCAAGGTGGTCACATGTTTAAAAATCATTTGCTTTGTCATTTACCGGGAAGAGTTTTCCAAGCTGTTGACTGAACTCTTTGACCATTTACAAGCTGGTAAGTATGATTAGAAGGCTCTTCCATCAATCAACTGTCACTTTATTTTTTCCTCCAGATGCAAAGGACGCACATAAAAATGCCATGATTGCCAGAGTGTCATTCTTTACGATGATTTGGGCTATCCTGCTCTACTTCTGTGGAATTTCCACGGATGTTTTCTATAGCACTAAACCGATATTCATCTGGACATATCAGCGTTTCAATGGGATCAATGACACCTGGGTAGGCCTACCATTTCAAGCGGCGTAAGTGACTCATACTCGTAGTTTTGTGGTCATCTTTGAAATTCAAGTGTTTTTTTTTTGTTTGTTTTTTTTTTTTTTTTTTTATATCTAGTCTGCCATACGAGGACATGACAAGGCTGCCGGATAAAACTTTGTATGGGTTTATGTACTGTTTTTTGGCATACTCCGGAGCTGTGACAATTCATGGCTTCCCTGGAGTCGATGGAGCATTCATGTGCTTTTGTATGTACATCACCGTTGCACATAAATGTTTGCAGGAGGACTTTAAACAGGCTTTTAGAAAGTATACCAGTGATGGTAAGTAGAAGAGCAGACTTTGTTAAAGAAAGTTCTAACTTTTATGTTCATATCTTGCAGAGTTGGTATGCAAGAAGAACAATGTGCTCTATGACGAACTGTGCGAACTCGTCAAGCGTCATCAGAACATAGCTATCATGTTCAATCGTTTCAATCGGGTCTACAAATTCATGATCTTTGGGCACTTTCTTTTCGCTGGCATCGTACTAGGAGTAGCTTTAGTCGATCTTCTTTTGGTAAGAGGTCCTTGGAATGTACTCGTAGTATATACATATGTAGGTACGATTTTTTTTTTTCGTCCTTTTTTTCTAGACACCTGGAATATCGAAAACCATTTATGTAACCTATGCCCTGGGAGCCTGTACCCAACTTTACACTTACTGTTATGGCGCTGAGTGTGTTGACGAAAGCGTAAGGCAATCTCCCCAGATCCTTTCTCCATTTAATGACTTCTATTTCCCTCTTTTAGTGTTTTCAACTATCGAAGACTCTTTACTTTTGTAATTGGTATAAATGTGATCCAAGGGTCAAGCGGCTAATTTTGTTCGTCATCATTAAGTCGCAGAGAGGAAGCTTGTTAATTGCACCATTCTTCTCGCCGTCCTTACCTCTTTTTGCAGCAGTAAGTATACCTTACTATGTTTTCTTTTTAAATACTTAAGCAGTTTCAAAATCTAGATTGTCAAAACTTCTGGGTCATATATAACTCTATTGCAAGCATTCCTTTAAACACGGGCAACTTCCTTCATCTGGAAGTTAACTTGAATGGCAACCCTAGGTGGTTATTTCTAACTGCTGTACTATGCAGTAGGAAGTAAATAAATTAAGTTATCACGTTCTGAAAATCTTTTGTTCACTACCACTTAATTATGTATAAAAAAAGGTTTAACACGACAAAGCGCTTTATTTATTGGATTCAATTGAAACCTCAGATAATGTACAAGCTATGCAGCGGACAGTGAATTAAAAAGTCTACCCTGCTTTAAATTAAAATTTAATTGATTTTTAAATGATTTATTGTGGATTGTAGATAACAGAAAAATAGATTAAGTGTCACTTAGTGACACTTCTTCGGAACTAAATAACCTAGATCAACTAAAACGAACCAATTCTGGAATTAAAAGACTATTCTTGACGCTGGAGATAAAGGTCCTTAAAATAACAGATTGTTATAGGCAAAGAGAGCACACGTAGTACAAAATAAACATCACAGGACTTTCTGAAGTAAAAGGATTGCAAGCCAGAGAAAAACGCATGAGTTCGGAGTTCTCTTTAACTATTATTATTTATACTAACCGCTTGTGAAAGCATCATATCTTGCAAACCTTTTCGGCGACTAAGTATTGATGTGTACTTTTTCATAGCAGCGTAAACAAAGTCGGAGTGATACATCTCGGATAAGGCCGTCATAGAGGACAATAAGTAAGTAATGGGACCAACAACACCATATTCAGACCACTTTACGATAGCTACCTTTGCACATAATGTAATGGAAACCTTTATAAGGGATATGAATATTCTGCTAAAGCTGCCTTAGCGAAAAACTCCATTATAGAACTCTACTGGAGCACCAACCACAAATAAAACAGCCTAAAGACCTTACCAGTAGTAAAATTGAATCAAAAGACACATCTGACACAGTAATCCACAGAATTGCATAAAGTTTAGACGTGTTTCGGCTTCTGTCACAATAGTGAAAAACATAAAATAAATAAAAATAAGCTAAAACAGCGACAGCAAAAAATATCCTTTTTTAATTTTGGCAATGGATACCAATACCAGGAAACAATAAACGCCACGAATCATCACTCAACGATCATCTATCGTCTCCGAAAGTGGGAAAGACTACTACTTTAGGTCAAACAACAGTTTCGCCTCCCAAATGGCTTTGGAATCTGAGTACATGGATCAAGAACTTGATTCTCTTAATATGACCATTATACAGCCAACACAGGGTGCAAATAACAAGAAAGCGAATGGAACAGCAAGGTGCTCAGAGCTCCAATCAGCAACAACAACACTGGCAGATGACTGAGGAACAATCGCAACAGCAGTTAAACCACTTCAAAAAATAGTAGCTGTTGTTGTTTCTGCCACAGGAACAACAGTAACAGCAACATCAACAACAACAGCGGGAACATATAAAACAAAGAATGCAGTCAGTTAACTTACGATCCACTCTAATGTAGTGGAGCAGCATTACAAAGTAAGTGTTTTGTTGTAGGACAGGATTGCGGACTTCTTGTTCACACCGAAGGGTGAAAAGCTGCAAGCAATGTTGCTGATGGAGTTAGAGAAGTTAACTGGTAATCGTCTTGCACTGCTCAAAAGAAAAAAGTGCGATGAACTCTAGAATACCTAGCGCAAATGTTTTACAATGTGCTCGCTGCCAAAAGTGCGCAAAGAACCATGCATCCGAGGAATGTAATATAGGTAGGTAAGGGGTTTCTTACAATAGACAGCTTTCGTACGTCTCATGTAAGAAAACGGGCCACACCTCAAAATGTCGAGGGTTCCCGAAGTTTCTGTACATAAGAAAAGGTAATATGACGTAGCTTGTGCATAACGTCCACCTGTACACGTTCAAGCACTGCCCAAATTACTCATGCTCAAATGACTACAGGATGGGAAAGCACAGTGCAACAACCCAAGGTAGCTCTCAAGTCCCCACACCGTGAGCAACGGAAATTGTCTAGGATTCCTGAAGAGATGTAAGGAATATTTTCCGCCGCTATAACATGTAAGGCATTTATCCCCCAAAAATGGGAGTAAAATGATCACATCGGGTTAAGTGCTCTTAAGACCCCCTGCACTTGCTAGATAGGACTCAAAACCGTGCAATGCTAATACCACTTCAACCCTTCAACCGGCAAACCCACTTTCATACGTAGTCTGAAATATCATGATTCCCTCTTAAGCACTCCAGCTCTTTATTACCTAGCCATTATAGCCTTCAAACATTCAAAACCAATGTACATCGGTGCCGCTCTTTTTTTCCCTCCTAGCTTTTCTTTGATGCGTTGTGTTGAAACACTTTAAGGGTACACCAAGAACCCTTGATCTTGTGTTAATTATTTAAAAAAAAAATACAAAAAAAAAATGATGGCTCTTTTGCTTTTCAAGATATTTGAGTCTACATGCAAGGACCAGATCTATGCGCTGCTGTCGATCCTATGAAACTACTTACTTACCTAGATGACGCTATAGTTCGGGGTAAACCTGGGCCTCAACAAACAATCCTCTCCAGTTATTCTACTTGTTCGCCACCTAAGTCTGCTTTTACTGCATTTTCCCTCCGGGCTAGATTCTGACTAGATCATCATTGAATCTTCTCCTCCAAAACCCGTCAACGCAAACACAACCTAATATTTTACGTTTCTCTCGAAACGACCGAAGATATTTTCATCGGCTTTCGGTAGAGCCCATGCCTCAGCGTAGAGTCTCCTTAGTTGTTCGGGATAAGTTGTACGGAATTGCCTTCTTAGCCCACAGAAACAGCGACAGTCTATGTGGCCGTAAAATCGATAAAAAGATTGTGGCTATACATTTGGACTACTTGAGTTTTATCTTGGATCTGCCGGAGTGTGAAGAAAGTCGATTGCAGACTTTCCTGTCCAATCAGATTATTGATGTAAGGTTTCAGACATGGCAGATAAAATCTTGCATCCGATGTTGAGGACCTCTTTAAGTAGGGGGGTCTAATTTTTTTTGGATCGGGCATACGCTCTTCTGACCACCAGAGAGTTGATGTATGGTCTCCACAAAGTCACTTTCAGCTGATTTTAATACTCATCAAATCCAGCGATCAGGTAAGGGAATTCGAAAAAATAGCTGATTACGAGGACGCAGCCGTATCCACTCTAGCGACACTTAAGTTTCGCCTGCAAACACCAGTAAGTAATACAAAGCTTGCAAAATTACAACTAAAACAATTTGATGGGAACATGCGAGACTGGATATCATTCTGGGATCAATTCGACGGAGCAGTGCATAAAAACGAACAATTGTATGGTTATTCCGAGAGCGGCACTCTTCTCGTCTTCCAGCAAAATCTATTGCCATATATTCGCAGATGCTAGTTTGAAAGCTTCCGGTGCAGTCGCCTACATTCAGACTATTGATTCGGCAGGTGTTGTTCAAGTCTCCTTCTTGTGCTCTAAAACCCGAATAGTACCCTTGAGAGAGAACGGGCCTGAAGAACTTACTCTTCCGAAACTGGAGTTGACAGCAGCTTTAATCGTAGCCAGATTGTGTTTGTACTTTAAACGGACACTCAAGATCTCAATTCGAAAGTACTATCTCTGGACAGACCCAAAGATAGCACTCAACTGGATCTACGGGCAGATTCAGCGTTGGAAACCTTACGTCTAAAGCCGAGCGGAGGAGATCCGCCAACACACTCACATCTCACATTGGAACCAATGCTCAGGAAGGGATAACCCAGTTTCGTCCTTTTCTGAAAGACGGTTTGCTAAGGCTCGGAGAAAGGCTTCAGTTGTTAGACAAAGCGTTTGAACACAAGCACCCGATACTGTTGCCATACAATCATCAAATCATTTCTCTTATCATTGACGACTACCATCTAAAAACCATGCATTGCGGAGTGAATATTATTGTTTCTAAGCTCATGGAACACTTCTGGGTGATTAAAGTTCGCATCAAGAGATACGTTACGTGTAGGAAAATCTTTGGAAAACCTGTGTCGCAGCCATTCGCTCCATTACCGCTTCAGCGTATCACTTTGATAAGACCATTTACTAACGTGGGTATAGACTTCACCCGACCATTGCAATACGTCGTTTCTGGAGACATATCGAGCAAGGCGTGCATTTTAATCTTAACACGTACTGCTGTCCACACTGTCCATCTGGAGTTGACTACCACTGATAGCTGTATAATGGTAATAAGGCGTTTCATCGCCAGACGTGGAATACCATCAGTTTTTTTTCGAAAATATTTCGACGATCGGCTTTAGAACTCAAGGAGTCGGTAGGAGTATTCGCAGGAGAAGCCATCCAGGAGGTGGATTTTGGGAGAGACACATAAGGACAATCAAGAATACCTTGCAGACTGTCGTTGGTAAAGCCAAACTAAATTTCGAGAAACTTCGTACTGTTGTGACTGATTTTTGATAGGAATTTCTCAGTCCACCAGGAATACTGAGATGACTGAAGTAAGCGATTCCAATATCAGAGAACTATGCAAGCATCGTATGAGATATTCAGCGATGTTGTCAAGGCGATGGCGATCCGAGTATCTACAACTTTTGAGAACTTTTCATTGCAGCAAAGGCAAAACATCGAAGCCGCTTTGGCAAGGCGACTTAGTTTTACTTTTTGACCATGCGACTGGACCATGACTCGCGTGCACTGGAAGACGGTCGTTATTGAAAAGGCATGCGAAGGAAGAGATGGGAAAGTCCGTTCTTGTGAAGTGCGATGTGCTGATGGGCATTTATTTCGAAGGCCAGTGCATCTCCTATATCCACTGGAAATATCGATGTATACCCGGGCCGGAGGATGTTGAAACTTTTTGCTTACTTACTACACATATTATCACAATCACATATTTGCATTCTTTTATTCGCAGTGCAATTTCATACACACATCCATAATGTAATTTCAAAAAGTCCGTCTTTCGTGGCATTCAGAATAAGAAGAAGCCAGTCGTGTTAGCCTATAAGTTAAATAAAGTTAAAGTTTGTATCCATATTTTCCATCAATTTTCTTAAAAATAATCGACCAAAGGTTCTTTAATAATAGTCTGCCAGGATGGTCAACAGTTGATCCGTTATTATCCGAGGATAATCAGCAGTTTCCCGATGAATTGCCGTGCATATCCCCGATTAGTGAATCTAAGCAATTATAACTAAAAAAAACACAAACTCAGTCAGATGTAATATTTATATTGCAGTAAAAGGAAAGCGACCTAAGTCCATTCACGGAACTAGTTACTGGGGGAGAATATTGTGGTTGAAGGAACAATTCATAGCCCAAGGATTGAAATGCTGTCGTTTTTCCTTCAAATCGTCGTTAAAGCAGTTCAGTAAGTTGGCATAATACTCTCCATTGATTGCTTTTGTCTGTTGAGAACAATCAATGTCGACTATACTACGCGCATCTCAAAAAACTTCGGCCTATTTGCCCTATTTGTCAAAAGAACACTCTGCTTCGACAGCTACTTGGTCTCCGGTATATTTGTGGTGGACAGATATTTCATCCACGATTATGAAACTGCGCAAATACTCGTCCGGATTGGAGTTCAACAACGTCAAACACTCATTCAAAGTTAACACACAAAATACAACATCTTCCATGCTGGCCAAAATTCACAAGGTTGCCTGCTTTCAATGGCTGTTACGCACACACTATCATAAATTACGCAGCTCCCCAAAAGTTGACAGTACTCTATAGAAAGAAACAGTGTTACAAGGCAGGAAATTCGAAAAGTCACGGAGACCTATTTTTCCAACTTCCTCAATGTATTCGTATCTTGGCTTACATGAAAATAAGCTCAAGAGGTTAAAAAGGTATGATTTTTCAGTCATCTTACTCTCGTAACGTGAAGACCCCTTTTTTCAGCTGTGGTTTGATTATTCATAATCCTATAGACAACCATTGTTGTCTCCTTTACATATATCAAAAGCTTCAACAAATTTACTAACGTGGTGTAATTAATTAACTTCGTTTATATTCGCCTGCCGGGCGCAAACATAACCCCGGGAATTATTTCGACCTGTTGTCCTACAATTAGTTATTTTCGTTCGCTGCCAACATTAGAGAATACCAGGAATCAAAAGTTTATTGTTATTGCCACGAAAAACGCTAAAACCGTCGTTGACGGAGTAAGCACTGAGTATGATAGCGTCTGTTCCCTGCGTGACCATAGCCTACTAATCCTTTGTAGATCCGAACACTTACCTGACATTGTTTGCCCATGTTACTATGGCTGTTTTAGCTGTAGCTTTACTGTAGCAGCACTTATGATGATTACAACAATTGGATTGTGCTGCTGTTACCAGGCTATTTTACAATATGTATATTCTAATTTGCTAAAGCTGAATTTTCAATTGTGTTTTAGCACAGATTCTTGATTTTTATATGGTGGATTATGTCCTCATAACTTATACGCTCTATGGATCTAATATGAAATCTCTAGGTCCCAGAGAAGTCTTTATGCTCACAATAATCAATTGTAGTTGGTCTTTACGTTGCTATGATAAATAAATACATCCCCCACCCTCCCACTACCACCAGTTAGACAAAGAGTCCAAAACCAATCCCTCCCACAAATCAAAACTAATTAACCCACAATTTCTATTGCTATCATTACCACAAACCCTAAGCCAACCATCCAACCCACCAAAAATACAACATTTAATCAGCAAAACTCCCAATCATTGTCAGCTGTAAATAATGCAGACATACCCCGTATCTCTCCCTCGCAAGATAACACAGCCTTGTTAAACAAAACAAACCATCAAAATCTTAATAAAGTAACCCCAATTCGCAATTCTCAATAGACCTCGGTTAACCCCAACCCAACAGAGGCCAAAAATAATCCCAACAACGTACACTCTCTCCAACATTTTCGTAACACTAGCCAACAGGTGGCTAACAAATGGTTCGAAAAGTTCCGGGACTAACATATAAAAACATAGTCTCCTTCTAAAGTGATACAATCATTCTACCCATTTTTATAGAACGATTGGTCCAACCCTTTAAAATATGCTTCGGTTCGAAGATCACCTCTTCATTGGAGCCGTATCTCTTGATGGCGAGCATTTTTTTGAGGATTGCGAGTAGGTAATATGGTCCATATTCCATCTATTGTGACATGGCGCATGAAAAAATTCGTTCAGCGCTCTGAATCATCAACACGTTGGGCAACTGTGAGCAAACAGAGACAGCTTTCGCATACCCAAATACTCCTACAAAATATGATGTATACGGTCTATTGATATCTTTACGATGTCAGCTATCCCACATACTTTGGCTTTACAGTTACTCAAAACGATCTTTTTGATGTTTTCCGGTGTAACAGCCTCCGTTTGCATATGTACCTATGACCGCGTTTGAATTCAGCATACCAGCGACAAATAGTTGCTTTCGACGAAGCAGATTCTCAGTAACACTCTGCAAGACATTCTTGAGTTTAAATGGTATTTTTGCCGTGTTATTCAGTGTTTTATCAACGTTCGAAACCCGTTTTTTTCATGGTTTTGAAAATATAAAAGTCGCGTCACTAAAACTTCAATATCTTGATGGCTAATGGTCGAAATGTCATCAAATTTTGACACGTATCAGTCTCGGGACTTTTTGAACCAGCTGTTATAAACCAAATCTAGCCCAAATAGTAAATACTAAACGCGTTACACCTTCTGCTTTCAGTCAATCGCTCACTAAAAATAACGAGTATTTCATTCACACCCCACAGCAAGATGATGATGACATCTAATAACATTTTCTATCCCCAAAGCCTGATTCTGCAGTTCAGGTTATGACCCGCCCGTACTCGACTTTTAGAACTGTCGTTTCAACCTATGAATTACAGAGTCAATCCTTATCATCTTCTAACTTGACTCATGCTGATTTTTCACAATATACTTCAGACTATATTGTCCAAAAGTCTTTAGTACCAACAAACCAAATTTCAAAGTTCTGCATAACCGTTCTTTCATAACCTTCCAACTAACACAACAGCCAAACAAAGGATGGGACTCCTAGTCCACAAATCGCTTCCCCACAGATGTATTGACATAAACTCTCTTGTGTACAATATATCAGCTGTTGCAGTTTTAATCAAACTAAAACAGAATATCCTTATACAATCCATCCCTCCGGATTAAACCTATTTGTCTCTAAAATCTGAAACCTCCCTCCCCACCCCCTATTAATGGCAGGTAACTTCAACTCTTGAAGCTCTATATGGGGCTCTCGCCATACCAATACTAGGTGCAAAATTGTGAAAGACTTGACTGTATTAGATGATGGTAAACCTACCCACTTCTCTACCCACACCCACAACTCTTTTACCCATTTCCAATTTCCTCAAAGTTTTACCATAAAACTATATGCACAACTCTTCCATACTTGCATGACAGTGACAATTTTCTCCTAATCACAGTAATGACGGTAGAAACTCAGTCCTTAAATCCAAGCCGATTCTCAAAATTTAAAACCGATAAAGCCAACTGGCCCCTGATGCAAATGTTTATACGAAATTATGAAAAAATAAGGCTCAATGATTACTTTATAAAAAAGCTGGTTTGTAAAAGAAAACCTCATAACATCCTCGAATCCATCCCTTAGTATGGCCTCATACACAAAGTCATTAGAAACGCAGCCATTTCCTTCCCGATAAATCAAACTGAAAGCTTCTTATAGTTTCGAGAAACATCCGACTCCTGATAGACGGCCTTAACCGAACCCATAGACTTAAGATAATAATAATGAAATGTATTTAAACAATTTTTTTATGAAATAAAAATAAAATAAAAAACTCAGATAATTCTCATTGCGTACCGTAAATCCAAAGCGCATCCTCCAACTCCTTGAAGCACTTGCATTTCTAGACATAGGATTAGCAAATAGAGGAGCAACACATTTCGCAAAAGCAGGAACGGGATCAATCATCGCTCTATCTTACGCAACATGAGCTGGCGCGTCAGTGAGGAGTACAGCCGTAGCGGCCACCAGGCGATTATATTTAAGATCGAAAAAACCAAAAGAACCCCGCAGTGACAAAAAATTAGGGGCCCACAATGGAAGGACAGCCTTTTCAACAAGGATATATTCGAGGTGATGCTGAATGGCTTTACCACAGTTACAAGCGGATCAGCCGAAAGCTTGTCGCATCAACTGACAGAAAATATCATAACGGCTTGTGATGCGGCAATGCACAGTAAAACAGCAAATCGAAGAGACGTCCTATGTTACTGGTGGAACTATGAAATAAAAACACTCAGTACAAAGTGTTTAAAAGCTAGACGTGAAGTCCAGAGGTCTAGAGGGAGAGATGACTTCCAACAACACCTACAAAGCTTTAAATAGGCAAGACGGGATTTTAAAAAGGCAATCAAAGAGAGCAAATCAAAATGCTTCAAACGTATATGCGACGAAGCGGATATCAACCCATGGGGCACGGCCTACAGAATGGTTATGACCAAACTGAAATCCTGCAGATCTCCACAAAAAACGTGCCCAAAAATGCTGAAAACCATAGTGGAGCGCTTGTTCCCCAAAAGGTTACACAACATGGTCGCAATCATACGGGAAACAGAAGTAGAACATATCCCAACCGTTACACTGAAAGAACTGCAGAGAGCTCTTAATCGAATAGAAGATAAAAAGGGGCCTAGACCTGATGGTATTCCGAACACAGCATTAAAGGCTGCTGCGGGAATAAAACCAGATCTTTTCATCGCAACATTGCAAAAGTGTCTCGAGAAGGGAGTGTTCCCAGAATCGGGGAAGTTGCAACACTTAGTGATACTACCCAAAGGAAATAAACCACCAGGTGAACCATAGTCATATCGTCCAATATGTCTTCTAGACATAATGGGAAGATCCTTGAGCGTATAATATACGACAGACTGCTGACTGAAGCAGAGGAGAAGGGAGCCCTCTCAAACCACCAGTTTGCATTTCGAAAGTTAATCCAATCCTATTTAAACAGTAGTCGACATTGCGTCTGCAAGAATAGAAGGGCATTCTTGGAGGTGGGGCTCAAAATAGTACTGTGCGGTGGTGACACTAGACGTCAAAAACGCGTTTAACACTGCCGACTGGTCCCAAATAAGGCGATCACTTGGAAGGATGGAAACACCCTACTACCTGCTAAAGATAATCGCCAACTATTTCACGAACAGGAAGTTACGGTATGACACGGATGAAGGGATTTAATACTACACTATCTCCGCAGGGGTATCTCAAGGATCAGTGTTAGGTCCACTCCTGTGGAATCTAATGTACGACAGAGCTTTGCGACTAAGGCTGCCCGAAGGAGTCAGTATCATCGGATTTGCAGACGATATAGCTATCGTGGTCGTCGCAAAACACACCCATGAAGTCGAGTCAACCACAAACGCAGCCATTGTTCAAATAAAGCAGTGGCTCGAATCTGCAGGTCTCGAACTGGCGAAACAAAAAACAGAAGCCGTTCTTATTACGAGCAGAAAAAGCGTGGAATGTATCAATATTCAAGTCGGTAACCAGAACATCCGATCGAAGGAAGCGGTAAATTACCTTGGAGTGATGTTAGACAACCGGCTACGGATCAAACAACATGTGGACTACGTGAGGAAAAAAGCGTCAGCGCTACAAGCGGCACTCTCCAGAATACTGCCGAATGTTGGCGGAATTGGATAAGCAAAAAGGATTCTCCCAGCTAAAGTGGTCAGCTCGGTTATTCTATACGCGGCACCAGTCTGGGCAGATATGCTGAAAAATAAAGAAACAGGCCGGAAACTGTCAGCGGTATACCGACTCGTTGCACTAAGGACAATAAGCGGCTATAGGACAATCTCGGACGAAGCCGCATTTATCATCGCTGAAATGATTCCCATCGACATCCCCGCGGACGAGATGAGGAGAATTTACAGCAGGAAAACCTCAATGCCAACTGATGCCAAGGCAATATGGAGAATGAAAGAGAAAGAAGGGGTACGTTCTATAGCCCTATGGCAATCTCGATGGGATAATGCCACAAAGGGCAGATGGACTCATACCTTGATTACAAAAATCGATGTATGTATGAACAGAGCCCAAGGAAACTGCAACTATCACTGTATCGCAAGGACACTAGCAAAAAAGGATATTTTGTTGATCGAACCTTGTCCAATCCGATTCTTTGAAAAATTGCGCGGCAGAACCCTTTAGATTTCAGTGCAAAAAAAAGAATGCAACGACACAACCACACGAACATACAAGTACTCAAAATAAAAAACAACTCGTCCTTTAATTTAACTTAATTCGAACTTTATTTGTTTGAGTCTTAATTGGGAATCAATCGACTCGTTGTTGTTCGCCCAAACGAAATCTCTTCGTGCAGCTGTTTTTGCTGCGAAACATCTACGGCCAGCTGTTTCTGTTGCGAAACCTCTACGGCCAGCTGTCTCGGCCGTTGGCTTCGTTGTCTTGGTCATTGACCTCTCCAATGATTTTATGTCAATGCCGGCGAAAAAGAGTTCTCTCCATCTCCGTGTATGTACACGACATACATGCACACACACCAATATGAACTGCGTAGAATGCAGATCAGTGGGAGGCGCTTATAAAACCAAACATAGTATTTTTTTTTATATTGAGTTTTGTTTTCGTCACTCCCACTAAATGTGCGCTAGTTTTATGCTTTATTTATGTTCTCCCAATTTTGGCACGGGAATGCAGTGGTGGTTTGCCGTCGGTTTGTTGCATCTTGACGTCATCTATTTTGCCGACGGAAAAAGCATTGCGCTGCCTTGAGGCCGGGATGTTTACATGTTGCTTTTGCAACATCCTGCCGGGCCACAGCAAGGACATCGACGTCGGTGATTTGGTGATTTTTCTCTTCTATGACTGATGTATGTTGCGTGATGAATGATGAATTCTGCTGGTCGTAAGCTCCTCGAAGTGTTGACAAGTAGGTGCATGAAATGGAAAAAGTGTAGGTGTGGTGAATGGTGTGTGGCAATAATAGTTTATAATTTTAAATTAGGAAAATTTCATTAAATTCATATAAGTTAAATATATAATTTTATAAGTGTGTGGGATTGTGTGAATGTACCTTTATACGTTTAACATTGGCAAAATGCACAGTTTAGCTATAGGTCGCTTGAAGCTCGTAGTTGCAGTTTTAATTGTGACGACACGAATTTTTCCGTCAGTTCCGGGATGAGTAGTTTCTATTCGTCCAAGTCGCCATAGAGTTGGGGGCGTTTGTGCATCAGGCAGGATTACTAGCTGTCCTACCTTTATCTCCGTGTTTGCTGTCAGCCACTTCGGACGTTGTTGAAGACGAGCCAAGTATTCTGTTTTCCATCGCTTCCAGAAGTCCTGCTGAATTTTTTGCATAAGCTGCCATCTGTGCAAGTAGTTTTCCTTTGTTTCAGTTAAATCCCTTTCGGGTGCAGTGTTTAGCGAGGCACCGATCAAGAAATGTCCTGGTGTCAGAATGGATAGGTCATCGGGATCTTCGCTTACTGGACAAAGTGGACGCGAATTGAGACATGACTCAACTTGCGCTAATACCGTCGCATACTCTTCAAAGGTGAGAGTGTAATGCCCAATGACTCGCTTTAGGTGGTGTTTCATCGACTTCACACCTGCTTCCCACAGCCCGCCAAAATGTGGTGCCGCAGGGGGATTAAAGTGCCAAATCGTGCCGTTGGTCTGCATTTCTTTCGCGATATCCTCTGTCCATTGCCTTGTTATGTGCACATTTTCTGACTCCAGGACTTTTGCAGCTCCCTTAAAATTGGTTCCACAGTCGCTGTAAAGATGTTTGCAGATTCCACGACGCGCTGTGAAACGCTTGAACGCTGCAAGAAATGCGGATGTCGTATAGTCACTTACCAGCTCGAGGTGCACGGCCGTTGTACAAAAGCATACAAAAATCGCTATGTAGGCCTTCGTGATTTTGCTGCATCGGCCTTTCCAAGCCTTTAATTGCACAGGTCCTGCATAGTCGACACCGGATGTGTGAAATGGTCGCGACGGGTTGACCCGTGGTGCCGGTAAATTACCCATTTGTTGCTGCATTTCTACTGCCTTAAATCGATAGCATTTTAAGCACTTATAAATGCATTTTTTTACATTATTTTTAAGCTGCAAAATCCAGTACTGCGATCGAATTGTTGCCATCATTAATTGTTGGCCGCCGTGAAGAGATTTGAGGTGAATATCATGTACTATCAATGATGTAAAAAAATTATGTGAAGGAAGAATAATTGGATGCCGCTGTGAATAGGGTAAATCGGCATTATCCAATCGGCCTCCTACCCGCAATAGCCCTTGTTCATCCATGATTGGCGAAAGTCGTGATAATTTGCTTTTCTTCGAAACTATTTCACCCTTGCTTACCTTCGTTATTTCGTCTGTAAAAGCCTCTTGCTGTACGATGGAAATCAATCGCACTCGAGCTAATGAAATTTCTTCCTCTGAAAGCATCCCAGAAAGCAAGCATGATTTTTTTTGTATTTTGTAACGAAGATTGGTGAAAAAACGAAGCCAATATGCTGTAGCTCTGAGTAAACGCTGTAATGATGAAAACCGAGTGAAAAGTGTGTTGGTTTCAAAAGCCGTAAAGTGAACGCAGAGCTGAAAAATGTTTTTGATGGGGTACCCAGATGCGATGAACTCGTTTTTGACTGTTGAAACCCTTGATGTCTTCGTCTCAAGATCCGTGGCTTTAAATTCGTATGGAGGATGAAATCGCTCATCAAAGGCCTGCAAAAACTCAGGCCCATGCCACCATTGCTGATTTTCCAGGAGAGCCGTTGGTAACAGTCCTCTAGACGCGATATCTGCCGGGTTGTCCTTAGACGGCACGTAGTTCCAGCTATGAGGCTCTATGAGTTCCTGGATTTCTGACACCCTGTTGGCCACGAAGGTGGTTCTGGTGTATGGTGCCGTTTTAATCCACGCGAGTGCAATTTGCGAATCACTCCAAGCAAATATTTTTGCAGATTGCAGCTCCATAGTCTCCACGGTATGTACCAGTAAGTGTGCTAGCAGTTGGGCTCCACACAACTCCAATCGTGCAAGAGATTTTGGTTTTAATGGTGCAACCCTAGTTTTGGAGACAAGCAGATTTGTTGCTGATTTCGCTCCTGTAGTTGACCTAATGAACACAACTGCCGCATATGCCTTCTCGGACGCATCGCAGAACCCGTGGATTTCGAGTTGCGAATCGTTTTCCAGATTTACCCAGCGAGGAATCTCTATTGCGTTTAGTGCAGTTAAGTCCATTTTTAACTTATGCCAAGCTGAAACAATTGTTGATGGTAATTCGGCATCCCACGTTTTCTCTTCCTTCCAGATCTCTTGCATTAAAATCTTACCCACGATGATGCAGGGAGAGATCCAGCCCATGGGATCGTATAGCCGAGCTATGTCGGACAGAACCGTTCGCTTTGTAAACTTTATTGAATCTGAAAGATTGATTTTAAAAGAGAAGTTATCCTTTGCAGGGTGCCACTGAATGCCCAGTGTTTTTATCGCCTTTCCTTCATCGAATGAGAGTGGTACCGGTACCTCTCTATGCTCCTCTGGAACGGATGACAACAACCTCTCACTATTGCTTGCCCATTTCTGTAGCGGAAAGCCTCCGCGTTTCAACATTGTTCTAAGTTGTCGCATCATTTCTATGACTTCGTCTTCCGACTCTGCCCCGTGAATAACGTCATCCACGTAAAAGTTTTCTGTTGCAATTTTAGATGCAAGAGGGTAGTCGTCACGTTCATCAGAAGCAAGTTGTTGGAGAGTACGAACAGCAAGGTATGATGCGGCGGCCGTTCCAAACGTAACAGTATTAAGACGGTATGTCTTAATCTCTTCTTCATTATTCTCTCTCCACAGTATCAGTTGGTAGACCGAGTCTTCCAATGGGACCCAAATTTGCCTATACATCTTCCTGATGTCTGCTACAAACGCAAATTTGTATTTCCTAAATCGAGCTATGTGATCAAAGATATCGACTTGCAATCTCGGGCCTACATAAAGGTGGTCATTCAGTGACGTTCCATCCGAAGTTTTGCACGATGCGTCAAAAACAATTCGCATCTTCGTGGTGGAACTTGATTCCTTCATCACTGCGTGGTGCGGAATGAAGTAGTGAGCGCTTGTTATTGAAATGGGATCTACCTCTGTCATATGCCCTAACTCCTTATAATCATCAAAAACTCTTTTGTATTCCTCATAAAAGGACGAATTTGTTTTGAATTTCCTTTCCAAATACAAAAACCTAACAAGCGCTGATCTGTGAGACAAGCCTAGATCTGGCCGTGTTCCGCCTTTAAATGGAAGCTGAACCACATATTTACCATCATTTTGCCGCTGATGCGTTCTGCAGTAATGTGTCTCACACGCTTCTTCTTCCGGTGATTGCATTTTCATTACTTGAACTTCTTCAAGCTCCCAAAATTTCTGCAACAAATTGTCCAAGGGTTGGTCTTCTGTGATGATGTGATGTGACGTTATCGTTGACTGGTTACGAGGCCAAATGCCTCCAGAGAGTACCCATCCCAATTCCGTCCTTTGTGCCATAGGGGTACCTGGTTCCCCTTTAACAATGCCATCAAGTAGAATTGATGAATAAACATCGCTGCCAAGAAGAATGTCGATCTTGCTTGGTTTGTTGAACGTTGGATCGGCAAGTTCAATGTTTTGTAAGTGACTCCATGTTGCACATGGAATGTTGTGAGTTGGTAGAACAGCTGTTAGCTTGGGTAGAACTAACGCGTTAAACTGTAAGCTGAACTTTTCGCTCAGATTTGAAAAAATCCTGAGAGAAACCCTGTGTTTGGAGGTGGATGTGTTGGCTTCTCCCACGCCAAGTATGTTGACGAAAAACCTTTCTCTCTTCAGGCCTAACGTTTGAGTGGCAGCTTCAGAAATAAAGGACGCCTCTGATCCAGGATCTAATAGCGCTCGCATCAGTAACGGTTGGCCATCGGTTGTAAAAACCTTGATGAGGGCTGTAGCCAGAAGAACATTTTGTGTGAAATTGTTTTCGGCTATGCACGCGTTATGTGATGAAGCAGTTCGGTTCGAGGATGCTGGGGTTCCAAATTGTGCCGATTGTGAAGGTTGGCTGAGAGAGGGGATTGGGTGAGCATGTGATGTCGATGACTCGTTCGCATGGATTGCATTACCTGACTCATTTAAGTGCAGTAATGAATGATGTCGTTGATGGCACGAAGCACACGTAAAAGTGCTTGTGCAATTTTGCGTAAAGTGCGCATTTGAAAGACAGTTAAAACATAATTTTGCTTTCCTTACTATTTCCTGTCTTTTTTTCGGGTTAAGTGCCTTAAATTTAAAGCAATTCCGGATGGAATGTGCGTTGTGACAGAGTGAGCATTTCGGAATTGTCGAATTATGTGCTCGAACTGTACCTGATGTAAATTTTTTGGCTTTATTTAGATTGTTATCAGATGATTGTCCTATGACTTCCAATGTTCTTGCTCGCATAAGGAGAAAGTCTTCTAATATTGTGAACGTTGGATAATCGACATACGAAGAGATATGTGATTCCCAATGCCCTCGAGTAATGCAAGGAAGTTTTTGCACGGTGTGAAAAATGAGGACATCTTCCCATGCCTCTACAGACACTCCAAGATTTTTGAGTGACTGCCTGGCTTCGTTTGTTGTGTCTAACAGTAGTTTAAGGTCCTCAGATGATTCCTGAGTCAGTTTCGGTTGGTCAAACAGCAATTTGAACTGATTGTCTTTCAACAATCTAAGATTTTGAAATCGTTTTATTAGAACAGCCCATGCTGATTCAAAATTGGAGTCGGTGTTTCGCAGCATTCGAGCCGCTTCACCAGTTAGATTGCTCTTTAAATATTGCAATTTGTGAGCGTCAGGTATTGTTGAATTTTTATTAACTAATCCTTCAAACAATCCTTTGAATTCAGGCCACATTTGAAGAGTGCCATCGAACGTCGGTATTTTAATAGGAGGGAGCTTTAATTCTGTCGATGGTGGTTTTGATCCTGCAACCGAGTTGTTGAGACAACTTTGATTGCCCTCGAAGCTGCTTAATTTTTCTTTTAACTCAGAGGAGTATTTGAAGTAAAGCTCCTTCAAATGATGAAATGTGAGTGCTTCCATATATTTCACCTTAGCTTCTTCACTAGGAGCAGCAACTACCTTTTGATGAAGAGCTCTAGCTTCTTCAAACGACTTCTCTAAATTCCCTAAGCGCACCTCATTCATATGCACAGATTTTTTTGCTAACTCCAAACCTATGTACGCTTCATAATCCGCGACCAGCTCTTGAGAAATTGACTGGATCGCATCTATAAGCGTAGAGATTTTACACTTGCTCATGATAAGGCCGACGAATTAAATTTAACCGCAGAACAACCCACACACTATTTTTTATTTTTTTTATTAATTTGATAAATCAATTTGAGGATGTATTATGTAATAATTGAATTGATAATTGAATTAATTAAATTGCCACACACCTGTAATTTAGCGTTGCTCCTTCGTTGCTGCAATCAGATGCAGATCGTTGCTTCCTCGCTGCTGCAGTCCAATCTGGATGATCACACTGAAGTCAAACCGAATAACGAACGTATTGTTCTTCCGCGACAAACGAATTCAAATTTAAACGCACTTTTGCAATGTCTGTTTTTAATTGTTTTTTGCACTGATCCTTTCTAGGATCCCAGATCCGGCTCGAAGGACCAAAATGTATCGCAAGGACACTAGCAAAAAAGGATATTTTGTTGATCGAACCTTGTCCAATCCGATTCTTTGAAAAATTGCGCGGCAGAACCCTTTAGATTTCAGTGCAAAAAAAAGAATGCAACGACACAACCACACGAACATACAAGTACTCAAAATAAAAAACAACTCGTCCTTTAATTTAACTTAATTCGAACTTTATTTGTTTGAGTCTTAATTGGGAATCAATCGACTCGTTGTTGTTCGCCCAAACGAAATCTCTTCGTGCAGCTGTTTTTGCTGCGAAACATCTACGGCCAGCTGTTTCTGTTGCGAAACCTCTACGGCCAGCTGTCTCGGCCGTTGGCTTCGTTGTCTTGGTCATTGACCTCTCCAATGATTTTATGTCAATGCCGGCGAAAAAGAGTTCTCTCCATCTCCGTGTATGTACACGACATACATGCACACACACCAATATGAACTGCGTAGAATGCAGATCAGTGGGAGGCGCTTATAAAACCAAACATAGTATTTTTTTTTATATTGAGTTTTGTTTTCGTCACTCCCACTAAATGTGCGCTAGTTTTATGCTTTATTTATGTTCTCCCAATTTTGGCACGGGAATGCAGTGGTGGTTTGCCGTCGGTTTGTTGCATCTTGACGTCATCTATTTTGCCGACGGAAAAAGCATTGCGCTGCCTTGAGGCCGGGATGTTTACATGTTGCTTTTGCAACAATCACCTTACGCAGTTCATCTCTGGTCATGGAGGATACCGAAAGTATCTATACAGATTTGGCCATGACAACTCCCCCTTTTGTCCTGAGTGTCCAAATCAGGAGGAGGACGTGAATTACGCAATTTTCCTTTGCGGACGCTTCACGGAATGGAGAGAAAATCTATCAGACCCCACAGAGGTAATGAAGAGAATGGTGGAGTCGGAAGAATACTGGCTAAATATCTGCGGATTTGTAAAAACTATGCAGACCGAGCTACGGAGAATAGAAGCCGAAAGAAGAGCGGCAGAACCAGTCGAACAAATAGAAACACCGGAATAGCATGAATTACTTGCCAGCTCCGCGAAGTAATACGAGTACCTAGCGGCAGTTCCGCGCGAAGAGTGATAGAAATGTACAGGGTGTGGTTTGACGTAGGCGCGAGGAAAGAGGAGAATAATATCCCGTGAATTGTTCATGCTGGTAACACGGGTTATCAGTATCTTGAAGAAGATTCCACATCCATTGGCACAAACCATTAAAAAATGACAAAAAAGCATCCTCTCCAGTTGATATCGCTGATCATGTCGCTAAAACAAGCGAAATAAGGGTGACCAGATACAAACGATAGGAAAAAAAAATTAAATGAAATAACAACGGTCTGAGATATATACTTGATTATGGTTTTATTTTGAAGCTACGTTCATGCCATTATGTGTGGAATACCATATCATTCAAATGGCCGCATCGGTCCAATTTTTGATGACTCGGTAGAATATGTGCTGCATTATTCCGGACAATAGCGTGTCGAATGTTGGCCTCTAGCTCGTCCAAAGTGGTTGGCTTTGTTAGCGTAGACTAAGGACTTGAAGTAGCCACAGAGAAAATAATCGAGTGGTGTCTAATCGCATGATCACGGCGACCAATTGATGAACGTTCGCCGCGTTGCGTCGCTTGTGTGGCATGTAGCGCCGCAATATGTTCCCAAATCCCCAAGACACTACTATCTTCCATTATAGCTACCCTAGATCCGCTAACTCAGAGCTATCTACAAAATGGCCCACAACAACCTTCCAGTATCCCCACATTTCAGTAATATAATTGGTCTTAAAATTTACTCCACCATTATAACTTTCACGCATTTAATTAAAACTCCAGAATGAAGTTCCTCCAGATATTCAACTCTTCAGCAAATTGAAGATTTTCTACAAACTGTGCTTTCGGTGCAATCTCTATTTAACTTAAAACTTCCATCTAAACCATCAATTAGAATTCCCCTGACTTGACGGAAACCCATAAATAGTGCTTCTCTATCTCACCTTTATAGCGACTTACAGTGAATGAACTCAACCCCATGGCGAGTATCATACTGCATCGTCAGATTTCTGTTTTTCATCTAATATACTGAAGAACTTTGGTGATGCTTCGAAACCGCAAAACTGATCTCTGCCCTACCACCAGTCAAAGTTCATCCACCTGAAACTGATACGCAAACACTTCTCGGACGCATCCCTTTATTAAAACTTCAAAGCCGCAACGCCAGTTTAGCTCAACCACGAAGAAGAACAGCAACATGAAATATAAATCACAGGCAAACCAATTTCGCCGGAATCCATAACCATATCCCAATTCCCAGCTTCATTTCGGTGACTTCCTTATTCCAGCCTCAACCTTATGTGCATTTGGCGGCAATGTGAAATTTCGGGGAAAACCCACCAAAAGACTCGCGGACGTTAAACCAACAAACCAACCGCAATAGCACAATAGCAGCGCCAACCATACCGACATTTGAAGGTGAGGCACCGCATCATTGTGTCGAATTTGTTGTCCCGTGAAACTTTAATGAGACAACTCCAGGCACAGGATCATCGGCGCTTCCACAATACAAGCACTCTTATCTCTGCCCAAGTCATCTATGCTCAACCGCATTTAGAACATTTAAATTTCCTCCTCCTGCCTTTCGGACCTTTCGCCGAGTATTCGGTATTCGGTAGCATCTCCAAAGTACTAGTACTATGCCACCCGATGAATTTCAAATTCGGCATTCATAAGTGGGGTGGATTTGCCTAACCCTGGCTGTGTCCTTGGAGAGATGGAACCGTAAACCACTACAAAACCCCAGCATCTTACCGACTTTGCATGCCTTCGCTTCAACGCGCCTCCAGCCAGCGATTCGGTGACGAAAGATTCCATTAGTGCTTAGAATATTTATTGCGCTCATAGTTGTCTCAAGGCATGGCTCTCTTAAAAAAAAGAAATACAAAATGCAAAATAAAAAAAAATCTTATTGGATAATTTATTACGAAGGTGAAATTGCAAATAGGTTTGGCGGCGTACGTTGGTCGGTGCTTTTTTTTGTTTGTGGTCGGTCGGATGGTCTGTATAGCTTTTAACTCGGACTAATGTGGGCTGCGGCAGACCATCGACAGATTCCAATGTGGAGCAGGAGCAGGATGTTTATCATTTCTTGCGACAGATGGGCGGAGGTTGTACCGAAGCCGGTGGCATCCGGATGAGCTTTGTTTATGGCATACAAATGATTTATGATTACAGCTGATTAATTTTTCAAAACATCGTATAATTGGTGGGGATAAGGAGTGGGATTAAATGAATAACGTGGCGTTGAACCAAATTGGGATTTTAATTCTCGTAATTGGAAAGCAATGAGCCGCACCAAGGGTGATAGTACGGGCAATGCCCAGTTGTTGTACACTTTTTACCATGGCACGTGGTCTTTCCTCCTCCGTTTGGAAGTTGGGAATATAATAATCGATTGTGCGTAAATCATGCTCAGGATCCAGGTTTTGTCTGCTGCTGGGTGGAAATACGATGGTTGAAACTTGGGAAAACCAAAAGCCGACTAGGAGCACAATCAAGGGATTTGGGTGACTTTGCTAGAAATTAATTTTGTCGGGAAATACGTTTATTTTAACTTCAGTTTTTTTTTCAGCCTGAAGAGAGCACTCAGACAAAGAAGTAGTCCATCTGACTCCTTGTTTGTTCGTTTTACTGGAATGATTCAGTATTTCGTAGAAAGATGAGTAAGCGCTTCAGTGGTGCCTACAGCACCAGTACCCAACACATCAATGTCGAGTACTTGCAGCCTGATGCGAGCGTAGGTCGGACACTCATAGAGATACACAGAGATAGTGCTGCGTCTCTTCATCACTCTCACAGCAAAACTTACAGGATGTTGTGTGCTTTATACCTAGAACACCTTGGTTCTTAGCAAAACATAGTGGCCTGGTCCACCCGCAGTAACAGTCTTAGTCTACAGTCTCTTCTACTGCGAATGGCAGTACGATCGCTGACAGGTCTATGATAGGTGTGAGACCGGCATCCTGGAGAGTCATGCCATTTCAAGATGTACTTACAGAGCTCTAGCACAAGGTTGGGTCCTGAGAATTTCTTGTAAGTGAAATTATTTACCTCGATTACATTCTGATTCCGTTCAGAGGATCCTTGCACTAGGTTGGACCCATCAGAGGGAGCGGAAGGCTTTAAGCGTAGATTTGGCTGTCGCTATAGACACAAATACTTCTCCACCTCCTCCAATACTTCACAAAATAGTTCATTGCCATCAGCATCATATATATCTTCCTTCGGAAGACAAACACAAGTTTTGCTAACAAAAAGTGGAATACAACGTTATTGTCCTGCAAAAAGATACATTCTACTCCGGTTGCAGACCCGACTTCAATTGTTTCCGAGGTCAGATTTTGGCCGAAACCATTGCTGGGAACAAACCTATTTTGTACTTTCGCAGCAAAAGGACATTCTAGTTCCATTACATTGACCAGAACCAAAATATAGTCTGTACGCAAAGTCACAAAAACTCCAAAGGGTACTATATTTTCTTTTAAATGTAAGATGGTTTTGAGAGTAAAGCTCATAGCATAAATATCAAGGGAAGGAATCTACCTGCGTGTACGGCAGACTCAGGTGAGTTAGGAAAAACAAAGTTTGGCAAACGCTGCAGTGACATACTCGTATTTAGATGAAAGCTTGTTCCGAAAAGCGATCGATATATAGGATATAATTGGTTTTTACAAAGCCGTGTAGATCCAGATGAGGCTCCTCGTTGACAAGCCCATATCTTTCAGAAAGGACCTTCCCTCTGCCAGAAAAACGAGCGCACTGAAAGCCGTGGGTTAAACTTTTTTAGTCCAATGAGGTTTATTACCCAGGGTGATATTTAAACACTAAGCCTCATTAGAGAATCGGCTGGTGATGAGTCAAACCAGTCGCGTTCTGCGTTTTCTTAAAACTGCCTGAAGATAATTTTTTAGCACACCAATCATCGAACACGTCTAGGGCGTATTCCGACATACAGTAGAGCCAGTTCACCTGTATATGCCTGAAAGTAGATGTTAGTCCTGCTGATAGCGGTAAGCGGTGAGTCGGCCAAAATGTATTAAAGTAGTGGAGACAAGACGCCGCTTTTGCGGGCAACCACGGGCGGGTTGCGGGCGCTGACAGTATCCCCACCAGCATTACTCTCATCCCTAAAACGAATGGTTTGCCTTCGGTGTATTGTCTAAAGCTACTTCAGTGTCGATGAAAACTCCCAGCGCATACCTGTTCTTATCGAGTCCGTGTTGTATTACTTACTTAGTTCCCTTGTAGCTTCGGTGATAGAAGCTGGTTTGGAGCTAGGGACGATTAGGTTACTTTGGATGTGTGCTCCATGCATGAGACAGGAGGTTTTGAGGGCTTACCCCTTTTCCTATGACAGTTCTTTCCAACTTATAATATTCTTCCAGTTTGATAACATTTGGTCGATTACTATCTTTCGTTCGTTTCATATCTTACCCGTATGTCTGCAGGAACTAAATCTTGGTTGCAAAAATTTGCAAGTTCAGCAAAAAAAAGACAACTTATCGGTCTTTTTTCCGATTTTTTGTTATAGCCTCAGTTTCCCACACCCGTAGTTCCAGTAATGCAAATTTATCTATTCAAGATACAGAAAGAGATATGAGTCTGATGAAGAAAGATCATCGACTTTTCATCAACACATTCTCCGTTCCCTTGAGGAGCCCTGGAATGCGGAAGATGAGTTTTCTGTTTTCAATATCACAGACCTATGCTTAAATGCAAGCATATGTTACTCCGTTAGCTCCCACAGTTGATCAGCGCAGTGTTTGGACACATATGAACCATCAGAGAGGGCACCCTTATACAATAAATAAAGTGATTTCTTCCTTTTTACATTTCGGGGCTTTCGTGCGGAAAACTGTCGCATTCCAATTCTATCTGCCTGAACCGCAACTTTTGCTGGTCGCAGCATTGGCCTCAGCCGGGCCTAGGTACGAGAAAACACACAACCGGGGTCCCGACTTCCGTCCTCCAGAACAACTTGTTTCTTACCACACAGCTCGTGTAATAGTAATGACTGTACTTCACGTGACATACTCTGGGCGTTAAATTTCCCCTTTGGGCAACCAGAATGGAAAGCATAGATCGTGCGGCTCAAAGCCTTTGGGCTTAAGAATTTCTCTGGAACATTTTGAAGTCAAATGATTATGTTAACAAACCCACGACCACGCAACCCTTAAAGGAGATTAGAATTTGTACCGCCAAAATGAAGCTAAATACATGTATGCCAAACCACGATTGAAAATTTAGTAAAAAGACCGCAAACATTCCAGCAAAGGTGAGAAATTACAAAAATGTACGGTTTTACAGAAAAATGGGAAACATTTGTTTGAGCTGTGTTCATTCTAAATGGTAAAATAACTTACATTATAACTACAGCAGCTGTGGCGGGAGGTACCTCCGATATGATTCAGACAGATTTAGTGTATTCAGACTGTGTACTGCGTTCAAAGAATTTCTGCATTTTTATTTTCTTGAACAGTAAACAAAGTTATTTAACAGTGAACTGTTACTAATTGCAAATATCGTAAAATGTACATTTTTGAATTATTTTCTTTTAATTGCGCACAGAAAGTTAATTAATGAGTTAATATTTCAGGTATCCAAATTAATTTTTCGACATGACTACCTTTTGGTTCTATAATGGCATTGCGTCTGTCCATTAATAAATTCCATGCTGATCGCAGGTAGGATTGTATTAATTAAAATCACCCCAAAGACAGAAATCCATTTGGGTGAAATTGCCAACCAACTTTCGGTCAGAATGGAAATCGTGAAGAATTTTTCGTCAGAGAAGACGCTTCAATTTCATCCTCTTTCCAGCTTCTGCTTCTGTTTTTCTTGTTTAACGTTGAGATCGTGCAATTTTTGTATCTTGTAAGGCTTTAAACGCTCTTTAAAGGATACCTTTCAATATATTTAAAAAAAATGCATATCGCGTTTCCTGTTTTGAATGTGGTGCACAAATTCCAAGGAACTGGGCCTTGCAGTTGGCCTCAAGACCATTTTTTCCAAGTCGTCTGTAGTGGGGTACGCACGCGTCCGAAACTTCTTTACTTACTTATTCATAAAATCATTTAAATGGTTTGCTATGATTGCAACAAAATTTTTCACCCTTCATGTGTTAATATAGGGTAACTAGATAGCAGTGATAGTTTCTCCAATTCTTATGTATCAGCAGCTGTCAAAATAACTAACGACATCCAGCTGTCAAAATATTCAGTCAGGTTTATCATTTTATTGTGCATCGTTTTACGTTTGTCGAACATGCGGAAATTATTAAAAAATATTATCGAAATTCTAGCTCAGTTGTAAATACGTAACGTGAATTGCGCCGTGAGGTCCGTCGTCATCATGCCTTTTGAAGGCAATTCGTCACACCGTGGAAAAGTTTGAGCGTTAGTATACTTTTTTGAATCTTAAGCGACTAACAAGACATAGACTGGTGTGAAATAAAGAAAACATAACCGCCATAGCGGCCAGTATCGAAGAAGACCCATAAATGTCGATTCGGCGCGATCAGCTGAATTTTGCATCGCCAGAGAATCAATCTGGCTTATTTTGCGGTTGGATTTGGGCATAAGATTGCATCCGTATAAGATTGTGAAAAGGCAAGATTTGAAGCCGGACGACTATAGACAACGCCGTGCGCTAATTCGGCGCTGGAAATGTTGGCCGATGATCGGGATTTTGGCAAAAAAATCATTTCCCGGACGAGGCCCATTTTTGGCTCAGTAGCTATGACAACAACCAAGATTAGCATTATTGGAGCGAACACAATCCACAAGTATTCAACCAAGCATCAATGCATCCACAAAGATTATTTGGTGCGATTTATGGCATGGCGGCATCATCGGACCTTATTTCTTTCGAAATGGAGAAGGAGACACCGTTGCTGTCAATGGTCTCAGCTGTAGAGCTATGTTAACCGACTTTCTGTAGTCAGAGCTTGACAAAATCGATATATCCGATCTGTGGTTCCAACAAGACAACGCTACCTGCCATACAAGTGACGCCACGCTCGAAGGTGTGAAGTAGAAATTTGGCGACTGGGTCATCTGGCCGCAGCGATCATGCAATTTGACAACACTCGGTTATTTTCTCTGAGGATACGTCAAGTCCTTAGTCTACGCTAACAAGCCTATCACTTTGGACGAGCTCGAGCCCAACATGCGACACACTATTGCACACTTCTCCAGTTATCAATTTCGTTGTAGGTCTGGTTTATCAACTGAGGACGCTATTCTCAGGATATGCAGTCAGGTTTATGACGGCTTAAGCAATCATCAATCCACAATGGACTTATTCATAGACATGACTAAAGCATTCGATGTGGTTAACCATCAGTTATTATTGAATAAGTTGTATAATGCGTAGCGTACTTAACTGCAAAAAAAAGAAAGTTAAAGTAAATGGAGCCTTGAGTGAATTTCGTGTTTTAAGAAATGGCTTCCCTCAAGGTTCTGTACTTGGATCCTCTCTTTTTTAGATGTATATATGAATTCGCTTCTCAAAGAGCGATTCAATGGCTTAGTCACTGTATTTGCTGATGACTTAACTTTTACGTACAAATTCTGTAACCAATTTGAATGCATTGCTAAAACCGGAGTAGACTTAGAGACACTAAGGTTTACAGCACACAAGTTAATTATTAGTGGAAAAGCTAAACTGACAAGTTTTAAGATATCTGGTAACATTTTAACTGATTATGAAATTACGAATCGGCAGCAAACGCCTCGGATACGGACTGATAACTTGTTGGCGACCTTTGGCAATCAAATAAGGACAACGATTGGCTTCTGGAACGTTAAGACCCTCCTCGACTCACTCCAGGCAGGGCCTTTGCAAGATTCCTCGAAGTGGAACGCGAGTTCACACGATATAATATCGATTTCCTGGGACTGAGTGAGATAAGATGGTTCACTGCTGGGGAATACCAGTCCCCAACAAAAAGCACTGTTATGCTCTACTTTTGCAAGCCAACTTGAAGTGCTCGAAGGTCTGGAGTAGGATTAATGCTAACTTCAGCTGCGCGAAGAAGCCTCATATCCTGGAAACCTTACAGTGACCGGATATTGAAGGCTAGATTCCAGAGCAGAGTAAGAAAAATGACCATCATACAGTGTTCTCCAACTGAAGACGCGACTGAAGATGAAAAGGGCGATTTTTATAGCCAATTAGGTGCCGCCCATAAACAAACGCCTAAGGGGGAGATCGGTGATGTGGGATTTCAATGCCAAGGTAGGTTGCGACATCACTATGCTTAAACACATTATGGGAGTTCAAGGTCTTGGAGAACAGAATGACAACGGCGAGCGGTTTGTGGACTTCTGCAATACCAATTATCTAGTTATTGGAGGTAGGCTGTTTAAGCGTAATACCTGCCACAAGATCATCTGGGTCTCAATTGACAGGCAGCAAAAATCCAACCAGATAGATCAGAATACGATCAGCCGTCGCTTTAGAAATTGTCTTCTAGATGTCCGAAACAGAAGCGGAGCAGACATTGGACAAGAACGCCATTAAAATCTTATGTTAGCTCATATACGCCTTCGTACTGCATCCGCCAACAGCAACCGCTCAAACTAGCTCAAAACAACCAGGTTCAACTCCGACAGAATCAGGGATCGACAAGGGCGCCAACTGTTCAGGGACCAACTTGCCTTAGAAGCAGAAGCAATCAGCAGCACAACGCAGAATAGCGTGAAAAATATGTTTGTAACTGGGGCAATCCACATATGTCGGTAAACGGCACAAAAATCAAGACTTTCAGCTGAAACCTGGAGACGGATTGATGAGCACACAGCAATCGAAACTCAGATTGCACCCTCCTCAGATATTGAAAAATGTCAGTTTGAACCGAGATGCTATATGGTTGGCCTTACGCAGGAGAGGTATCCCAGGAGAAGTTACAGCTATTATTAAAGCTACGTACGAGGGTGGTAAGTGTCTCATTTTGCACATTGGTAAATGTCTGAGGATTTTGAAGTCCAAAGTGGAGTACATCAGAGGTGTATACTGTCGCCACTATTGTTTTTGGTGGTTATCAGCGATGGATTCCGTGCAGCATTGATTTAAGGCAACTGTGAAATTCGATGGACAATGACATCTTACCTTAAACAGATTGACTACGCTGACGATGATAGCCTACTTTCAAATCGGATAATGGACCTTCATTAGATGGCCCACAACCTGGAAGCTCAGGCGTACAAAGTGGGGCTCAAAATAAATACAGCCAAAATGAAAGCCCTTAGCACTTCCAACACCCGCACTCAACTTAACATTGCCGGACAGGAGGTCGAGTTGACAACTTTCTATACTTAGGAAGTGTGATCTCGGCTAACCGGGGTGGCACCGAACTGGATGTGTCCAGCAGAATCGGAAAGGCTAAAGCTGCGTTCGGAATGCTTGTACTTGGAAGATGGAAGGTGGACACCACTACCACATCCAAGCTGCACACCTTCGAACATAGATGTCTAAGAATCGTCTTGAGGGTTATTTGGCCCAATTGTATCTCTAATGTACAGCTTCATCAGAAAACGGGTCAAGAACCTATACACATTATTATACGGAGGAGAAAGTGGAAATGCGAAGTACGCCATGTAGTGAAATCCGCTTACCTTACATGGCGCAGAATAGTCGAGGAGGAATCAAAGTCTTTAGGAATGAGTTGGAGAGAGCTCAAACTCTGAACAGTATGACGCGCAGGCGTTGTTGACGCCCTATGCCCGCCGAAAGGCATCATCATCATCATCATCAAAACTTGATGAAGATTTTTTAATGAAAATTATCTTCAACGAGGTACATTTTCATTTTAATGAATACGTTAATAAGAAAAATTGTCACAAGAATGGGACGACCTAATGGCGTTACATTGTTCTGCGATCATTTCGTCTCATTAAAACAGAAATCCTCAATTGCCACACACATTTCCTAGTATTTCCTCGTACACAACATACTAATACGAGTTAAATTTGCAATTTTTAAATTTGTTTACAGTAATTCGTGATGTTAACATGTTATCTAGGATCTGGACACGGGTGTTAACTGTAAACCATTGTGCGGTCTCCCTGCATGATGGTGAAGTTATTAAAAAATTAACAAGCCCCTTCATCCAGATCCTAGGCCCAGATACTAGTACGTTATGTCCACGACTGCCCAGTTCAATTGGAATGTCCTATTTACAAACAACTCTACTTTAAGAGTATACTCGTATCATTGGTGTTGTTGTATTTGCTGTTGTTTTTGGTATGGTATGCTCCTTGTTCGCGACATATCAGAAGGACGAATAAAACATTTTCCAGTGTCGACCACAATGTAACATGTGAAAGCGGATTTCCGCGACAATGGAATGGAATTAGCAACAGGAACACAGTATTTCTGGTCAACAAATCTGCGCCACAATATGAAGGATTTATTTCGCGCGCTAACCGTCATCACCACCACCACGACTACTATAATCAACAGCAGCAGTACCAGTTCAGTTGTATCAGCAACAGTACAATTATCCTTTTTGAAGGAGGATTCGCTGTCCAATCGAAAGCAAACACAGATAATCCATTAGAAACTGTTCTCCAACGGAAGTAGCAAAGAGTAACGACCGTGGAGGCATGCTGAGCTCAGTCCACCAAGTTTATTGTCTAAATTGGTTAACCAGACTTGTTAACATCCTTCGGTTAGGGCATTGGGTTTAAGTTTTGGTTCGTTGAAGAAGAATAGTCCATTGTTTCTGTAGTTAGGAGTTGGAGTTGTAGCATGAGAGCTCTTTCTGTTGCTGGATGTATCCGTAGGAGTTTTGGAAGATATTATTCTTGGGGCTGCTTAATATTCACGTCCAGTTGGTGGTGAATGTGTTGCTTGCTATGAAGACAATCACCAAGGATTCTAAATTCCTTTGCAGGAAGCATTATGTAATCAAATTAATCAAACATTCTACACTCTCTCTGTTTGTTAAATAGTATATTATATCCCAACCCGGCTGGGTTAAGTTTGTGACCAGTGTCTGTCTTGATGGGATACTTTGATGTGTGACATTGCATGCCATTATGAAGGAATGCCATTTGGGATATTTGGAGCACGATGCTCTTTGTGAGCTGAGTAATTCAATTAATCACCTGGACGAATGGGAAGGGTTTAGAGAAAGGGTCATGGAGGATAATAATCGCATCCTTAAGGCATTGTTATTTCATCATCATCATTCAGTTCCCACAGCTATTTGGAGAGAAAAGTGACTTAGAGAACGAGTAGGTGCCAGTATATGAAATAACTTTCTTCCTGACTTAGTTTGGCAACGATGAACAATGAGTTTCAACGGAAGTTGTAACGGCAGATAACTTTGTTATCACTTCAACCGGTGGACATATTTACGTGCAGTCGGTCAAAAAACAACTCGGACAGTTGGTGTTTCTACCTTTATTCCCAATTCTGACCTCATAAAAGGATTCGGACAATTCACTTTTAAAATAAAGAAAATTTTTTTTGCTACAATTTGTGTACTTTTTAAGCAGGTTTTCCAAGTAACTCCATATTTGTTCTATAACACTTACATCAGAGGACTGGGTTTTGTTTCCAGTGTATTTTTAATTTAAACTTGTAAAGAAGCCACAATCGGGTGTTAAGAGCTTTCTCCTGGGATCGTTGTCTTGATAGAAATAATAACCGTCATTTATTCCTAATTGTTCCGCACTTTGAGCCAAATTATTTCTAAGTATTCCAATGTATTTGTATTGATCCATGACTCCATCTAAGATGACGAGATTTCCGGGTCCAGCTGCCTACAACCACACACAAAAACCGATCCACCTCCAGGTTTAACTGTCGGGGGCAAATGTTAGGTTTTCGCCACACATAAGCTTATCTATCAGAAAATTTAATTTACTCTCGTCCGAGACCAAAACACGTTTCCATAACGTGAAGTCCTTATCCTGATAATGCCTGGCAAATTTCTTTCTTTTAATTCTATTTATAGTGCTGATAAACGGTTTCTTTCGGACGACTCTACTGTGTAGATTTTTTTCGCCATACTACTCGAATCGTTTCAGGATTTACCTCTTTATGAAGGTAATTTTTAACTTCTGCTGTTAGCTTGGGAGCACTTAGGCTGTGATTTTTCTGAACTTGCCTGACAATCTTCAGTGATCTTCCTTGGCCTTCCAGAGTTTTGTAAATTGTTTAATGAATTGTGGGTTTTATATCTTTTTATAATATCTCCGATAGTTGAGTGGCTTATTTCTGAAAGAAGTCAGGCTTATAGGCCTGAAACTGGCGAGCGTGTAGTCCTCCTTACCGATTTTCGGCATAAAGGCTACTTTTACTGTTCGCCATGGTTCCGGTATATATACCCGGAAAATTGTGCGAAAATTGTGTGCAGTGTTGCCAACAGCTGGTCTCCACATTACGTAGAATTCGTAGAATACGTATATGCGATCGCCGCCAAGCGACTTGAAGTTATCTAAGGAAGCAACATCATGTTTGATGACCTCATCAGTCACCATAAATGATGAGATATATCAGCTACAGCGTGTTGTGTTATTCAGCTCAGTAGCAGCTTTCTTAACAGGGGCCTGTTGTGAGCTGCTTCCAATTAGCTTACCTGTTAAGTGAGCCTCAAACATGAGACAGAGAGTCTCTGCTTTCGACTAAGTATAAGTACTATCTGATTTTCTGAGTGATTCCAGCCTGGTTGATCTTTCCCATTTGAGGACTTTGACCAGCCTACCGGTTTCACTGATAGTTTCGATATTTTCACAAAAATCTTTGTAAGAGGCGGTCTTCAAAATCCGAATAAGCGTCTAATATTCCTTTTGCTTCGACCTGTAAATGCTCTAATCTTCCTCCAAATTAGTCTTAAGTGACCTGTTTAGAAGTTTTCTGGTTTCTTTACGAATGCGCTGCAGATCTGCGTTACACCAAGGAACCGGCGATCTGCAAGATTGCTTACTAGCTGGACATGCCCTTTTAAAATACTTGGTGGGCGTTCAGGTTCTGAGTTTTGAACAGCTTCCTCTAGCTTTTGTTTTGCAATGTTGTACTTGTTGGGCTCCACCTTAAATCGTGTCTAGTTTTCTGCGGATACCTCCTAATCAACAAGGTCGAAACCTCGCATCAACGTAGTTTCTAGGGGGCCATTTCTTGCACTGGCACTTCTTGAGGGAACATGATTGTTAATTAATTTCCACTTTTGTGCGATAAATTTTCTATTATTTTCTTGTTTTTTTTTTCACAATTTATTTTTTTTTTAAGACCGATATCTGCGAAACTGACACGCACCCGACAATCAGCTACGACGAGGTACCTGGGCTATTTAACTCGAGCCACTTAAGATCACCCTACCATTTCACTTGAATGTTAAGGACACGATCGAATTAAAATTGTTCGGGTCCCGCACTATTTCACAAAATACCAGTCCCTCCTCGGGCGCCAAATAACTATTCTTTATAGTTTATGCCTTTTTAAAAGAAGACTCCTTTATTCTGCGAGTCGTAAATAAGAACTAACTTTACTTAAATTTAAAGAAAATGATTATCTCTATTCTGCTACAGTATTGAATTGATGTGTGTGGACAGTAACATCGATGCGGCATCGAAGTATTGAAACAGATTTGGGAAATTGCGACCGACATCCGTTGATTCCTATGATGTTTATGTTCGCTTGTACTCGAAAGAAGAGTGTTTACGCTACTTGCATACTTTCACACGAATTTTGAAACGAATAATCCTACGTTAAACGGGTTCGACTCTTTGAATGTGGATTCGCTTATAGGATGACCGTACTTGGCAGGAACATTCGATCAGAAGCCTTATAAAATGCATGAACAGGGACCTTGTAACATAACGGTTCGAAAATTATTTTGAAATTTAGTTCTCTGTCAGAAATTATTCTTAGATCCCGTACGAGTACTTCGGTAGCGGAAGGAATTACAATAGCTCATCGCAAATGAAGTCGGTTCTTGAAGGGAGAATGAGAGTAATTTTCAAGAATGAGAGCAATTTATAAGTAAAGTTGTGAGAATGAAAGCGATTTGAACGCGTGTGTGTAATGTGGATGACGTTTTTTGAGTAAAATGGACGAGTTTTGTGTAAAATGGGAGGGAAATTTCCATTGATGATAATTCACACGTATTCACGGATAGAGGCGATAAGTAGAAAACTGGTTTTGGTTTCCCAATATGTGGAAAGTTTGCCATCTAGGTTAGTTTGTCTACACAAGGGAGTCAGAGAGAAATGAAATGACTTTGGTAATTCTCATGTCAAAAAAAATAGAAAGATTACAATTCGTTAAAACGAGATTAATATCGTTAATCGTTAGGATAAATACGATTGGTCCAAGATGAAAACCCTGAGGGATACCAGATGTTGCTTTAATGGGGTCGGATATTGATGTTCTGAAAATGACTCTGTACTCTCTGTCTTCTAAATAGGGGATAAATGCCAAATTTGTTTAGTTTGAAAATGATAAGTTGTATTGAGAAATTCTGTCGAATGCCTTACTGAAATCTGTAAAAATTGCATCGATTTCGTTACCCTCTTCTAAAGCACAAATCGTCCGAGAGATGAGCTGAATTAGGTTAGTGGTGGTTTAATTTACGAGAACCTTTCATGAAACCGTTCTGACCTCTGTTGATAATTGGCCTACAGTACAGAAGGAATTCTTGATAGACTATGCTTTCGAATAGTTTGCGTATGCAAGAGAGTTTTGTTATCATCTTGTAATTATTAACTCCGATTTCGATTCTATAAAGATCGATAGTTAACATACTTTGGCCGAAATCAGCTCGTGAGTAATTCCTTGTTTTACTCGTACCAATGAGGAGATGACGAGCAGTTCTTATGGAAGGTATTTGGAACCAATTGGTGAAAGCAGGAGAAAATGGATCAGTGTGATTAATAGATGCAACTGAGGAAGAGGAGGTGAAGCTGACTACGTGCGAGCTAGGATATTTAACCAATAGAGGAACGTCAATTGGAACTTGGTTAGAAATCGCAAGTTCAAAATTGTATGAAACTCTGTTTTGATTCGACTTTAAATGTTTAGTGATTGAAGAGAGAGTTCTTTATAGATGGAGTAAAAGGAATGGAAAATCTTGGAAAAATCTGAAACTTAAATAACGAGTTTGGATTGGAATGTTGATGGGACAGGTTTGAGTTATGGTTGTTATTTTTTCTTTAACTTATTTTCTACCCTATCCTTCCTCTGGGTGATGATTATCTTTTCCAAAATGCATATGCTGTCCGATAATTTAAATATCTATTCATACTTCGTGTGTAATTTACATTCAACGTTATGAATAGAAATTTTTTTCCTAAAAAGATCTTTTATCCAGGACTGGCCTGCATGTCGTGCGGCAGTTTAAGGAACAATGTGGACAATTTCGATTTGCTGGTGGTTTCAAGATTCAGGTCTAGGATGTCCCAATAGCTATTTTTGTCGGCAATAATTTTGCTTTTGGGACGGGGTTGGTGAGCGAAATTGCATTCATCTCATAGATTAGAGCGTCTGATTGGCCTAGTGGATGCCGCTTCCACACTAAGAAAATTTACGATGTGGTGAAAAGTAACCTCCTTGGGAATGAAAAAAATTTTTGTTTAAATGTTTTTTATTTTATTCAATATAGTCCCCTTTTAGCTTGATACACTTATTCCAGCTATTTTCCAACTTCTTGATCCCGTCCGAAAAGTAATTTTCCGGAAGGTCTGCCAAATACTCCCCGTGGCGTCGATGATTTCCTCGCGTGAGCTGAATTTTATATTGATGAGCCATATTTTGAGGTTTGGGAAGAGATAATAGTCCGAGGGATCCAAATCGGGCGAATACGGTGGATGCGACAGCAATTGGAGCCGTAAGTCATTGATTTTAGCCGTGGCTGCGATGCTCTTGTGCGCCGGCGCATTGTCTTGCAAAAACAAAATTTTTATTCGCTTCATGTGAGGCCGTTTCAATCGCTCCAATAATGCACAGTAGTACTCGCTGTTGATGGTTTTTCCTTTTTCGAGGTAGTCCACGAAGAGTATGCCATGACAATCCCAGAAAACCGACGCCGGTAATAGTGGATCCAAGTTTCATCAGCAGCAAGTCCATACTCAACATGATACCAAACACGTCAACAACAATCAGCTGTCAAAACAAAACTAAAGACAGTATCGCACTGAAAATTGGCATGTCTGCCTAAATATGAACGGACTTCAAGGCACCGTAACCTTTTATGCAGTAGCAGCACATTCTGGCGGTCAAGGAGGTTACTTTTCACCCCACCTAGTATATCATGCTGAACTAATCCGATATTTTCCATATGTTCAGCAAAATAGAGGTCAGCCAAAGTTGTCATAATTTTACCCAGCTGAATTGACATGGACTGAATCGCTGATAAGTTATTTGGACAGTAAAATTTGCCAAAATCTGCTGATTTAGTGACTTCTAAATGCAAGGATTGAACATAGGATTTTAGGGGGTAAGGGTTTGCACTTTCGAAAAATCGATTTTTTTATCTTATCTTATACATTTCAATAATATATTACCAACATTTTAAGTCGATCTGAGCAAAACTCTTGAAGTTATTGTCTAGTTAGTCTCCTGTCCTTTACCACTTTTTTAGCTCATAAACTTTTAAACGCGTTTTCCTCAAAACTACTTTATCCAAGTCCGTGTTCACTGCCATTTAAAAACTACTTGACCGATTCATTTAAAACTTGGCACACATTTTCTACATACGAGTATAAAATACCTCCCCCCAACGTTTACTTAACATTTTTTTTTACATTAAGGGATTTCCCACCCAAAAAATGGCGGAATTTTTCGTGGAAAATAGCACGTTGGGGGGAGGGATGATACTTTGACTAAATTTTAATCATTTTTGATTTCAGATAATTTCCGACCGAGATATAGCGAACACCGCAAATTGTTATTTTTCTAAGACATTCCGGGGCAAACTCTGTCACCGGCTTGTTTTTCAATATTTCCGCATGAAAAAATTACAGACTATTGTTAAAGGTATACTTAATAATGTATAAAAGGTTTGAATAAATTTACTCTATCCATACTTTTAAAAAAAAAATCACAAAAAGTGTTTTTTTTTACGCTCGTGTATAGAGCTGAATCATACTGAATTACGATTGAGAGTGATTCTTGGAGTTTCAGCCTGAAATTTTCCTGCATTTCACTTTCTATAGCTCATATGTCACTTGAATCACTTGGTTGAAAATTCAGTTCTTCTTTCCTTGATAATTCAGACGAATCGAATGTTAACAATTTAGGTTGATACGAGTATCCAATGTTGAAACTCCATGTTGCTGTCTTATCCAGTCTCTACAATTTCATTTTGGACAGTGAAAAGTTGTCTGAAATAAGAATACTTCGTAAAGCCGGGACAGAGTCAACGTGTTGAGGCGAAGAAATCGGCGGAATTAAAAGGCATTACAAAACAATTCATCAAACTTAAAGCAAACGCCAAGTATTATTGTGTAAATTATTTTATAAAAGACGAAAGGAGCTGTATATGCCCTCACCTAAGATACATTTGTTCTTTCTCCGCAGACATTACCGAGTGAAAACATTTTGAATTACTATATATACATTTCAATTAAATAATTTATTGTTCACTTTTAGTAACAATTACAAATTTGTCTATGCTAGATGCAAACTCGGCTACAAACCAAAAAAAAATTGCAATTAAAAAAATTAAAATTATTTGTCATACTTTTGTATAAGGATATGTACATATGTACACCTAAGAATAAATACATGCATCTTTGCTGAGTTTTAAACAAGTTCCTATACTAATAAATTTTAGAATACATATGTACAAATGTTAATGATCTAATGACAAGAATACTGTACGACAGTAAATGCATTTTGTACTTCAGCCAGCTGTCCGAAAATCTTCGAATTCGAATCTTCGTCCCTGTATTAAGACAGCATTATCTGATCAAGAACATCAGGAGAGCTTCTTTGTCTTTTAGAGGGGGTAACACACTCTTCACCATGTTCACTGTCGGTGTCCATTTTTTCATCTTCAGAGATCCCTTCGTCCTCTTCATTATCTTTTTCACCGACTCGACTTTGTTTTCTCTTCGGCGTCGAAGTGACCTTGCCTTTGCGGTATTTACCCCAAAACTCCACGGGCTGTGCAAATGCTATAATGCTGGGGAAACCAATAGATAAGGCTTTAGCCAACTCGTCTATTGACTTTTGAATAGATATATCAAAACTGGCAGTGTTTTTGGCTATAGTTACTATGAACACAATAGACTTTTCCAAAGCTGCTAACTGAAAAGGAAAAATTTAATGGAATTATTGTACATATATTCTATAAAAATTAAAAATACGAGTAACTCTTACAGCTTCCGGCATTGTTGGCATATGTCGACGCCTGACCTTTCGGCCTTGTGACTTATCAGACGCATTTGGTGGTGGATCTACCTCCATTTTCTCGTTTGAATTTTTTTGAATTTCGGAAATGTCCACCGTATCGTCAGCAGAATTCCCGTTTTGTTCTTCATCTTTTTGTGTGTCTTTACGTTCTTTTTGGGAAATGCATTTTAGTATATAGAGGGTGTCCTTGATCAAATCACATCCTTCTGGCGAGATGATCATGGGATCGGTCTGAGTTTTTTCTGCAAGAAGGTTAAAATGAGATTGGATTAAAATAATTTCGAATAAAAAAGTGCTGTAACAAATCAGGTCAACATTATATGGTCAAGCGAAACACGAAAAAACCAGCTTTAATGGTAAACTTCTTTGTTCTTAACACGTCGAGTCGAAAACTACCTCTTCTGTCTGATTATCTTGCCAATTCGAATGCGCTCTCAGAACTGGTGACCTACGGGCTTTATCTAACAGAGCACATACTTTTTATAAGTTTATACACCTCGAGGACGAGAAGCATAGGATGTCAACGATGAAGTTCTGTAGCGATAAAACGATTTTCAACTTACATATAACCTTTGCACTGTCAGGATTGTTGAGCCATTCTCTCATTTAAAATAGTCACATGTGCGAAAGTTTGCAGCTTGCGACTGACAGCCTTAAAAGAAATTATTGATTTTGTGTGAAATTTGTAAGAATAGCTTTTACAGGCCTCTAATGACATTGTTCTCTCAATTCAGCAACTCTGAACTTATCAGGCAAATAACCTGTCCATTGTACTCTTTTAAGGTTCTCAATCTTTCAAAGAAACCTAAATAATCGCTTCAGTGATAAAGTGTCTACACTACCAGCAATCACCATCTCAGTGACTAGTATCATCAGCTTAATACAAGCGCAAATGGAATATTCATAAAGGAAATGATGTCGCGGTGTCATCATCTATCACAGTAAGCGTGGCAAGTATCACTTATCTTAGCTTATCTATTTAGCACACTAAGATTTGAAGCAAATGCGTATCTTTCCGTTAAAACGTCAGTATAAATAAAGTCTACAACTTTTCCCGCCTAGAGACAAAAAAAACCCGCTACATATGTACGAGTACATACCACCTTGATCAAATAGTTCCCGGGAACTTGACATTCCCTCTAAATCTTAGCCTCATAGCTTGACATTTGCAAAAATTACGTAGCCAAGAGTACATCTATCTCTGTGTGTGTTGGCGATTTTTTACAATTTTAGAAATGGATTTAAATTTGCAACAACGAACTTGTATTAAATTTTGCGTAAAGAACTGATTTAATGGTGCACGAACGTTGGAAATGTTGGAAAAATGTTTCGGCAACGATTCTCTAAAGAAAACGGTCGTTTACCAGTGGCATGAGCGGTTCAAAAGTGGTCGTGAGTCAATCGATGATGATGAACGCAGTGGCAGACCATCGACATCGAAAACCAATGAAAACATTGATGGAGTAAAAGAAATGTTGGTCAATAACCGCAAATTAACCATCAGAGAGATAGCGGAGGACTTGAACATTGCCTATGGATCCATCCAAGACATTTTGGTTAATGATTTGGGTTTCCGTCGTGTAGCAGCAAAGTTGGTGCCAAAAGACCTCAATTTCATGCAAAAAAGACACCGCAAAAGAGACGATTTGCGAGGCTGAATCCGATCCCAAATTCATCAAAAGGATCATTACTGGAGACGAGACGTGGGTTTATGAGTACGACACGCAATCCAGACATCAGGCAAGTGAATGGCGTTCACCAAATGAGCCGAGACCAAAAAAACCACGTCATTTTCAGTCAAAAAAGAAGGCAATGCTCACGGTTTTCATAGATTACAACGGTGTAGTGCATCAGGAATTTTTGCCAGAAGGTCAGACAGTAAACAAAGAGTACTATATTATGTGGGCGTTATGAGACGTTTGCGTGAAGCAATTCGCCGAAAGATACCAGAATTGTGGGCAGAAAACTCGTGGATTTTGCACCATGATAACACACCGTCGCACAGTGCCATCATTATTTGTAATTTTTTGACGAAAAATGAAACAAATACCATCCAACAGCCACCGAATTCACCTGATTTGGCTCCATGTGACTTCTTTCTGTTCAATCGAGTTAAAAAAAACCACTACGGGGAACGCGTTTCAGCAGCCGAGAGGAAGTAATAGAAAAATCGCAGGAAGCACTGATGGACATACCGAAAACCGAATATAAAAAATGTTTCAAGGATTGGATCAAGCGCTGGCATAAGTGTGTTGCAGTCGATGGGGATTACTTTGAAGAGGACAATATAGATTTATAGTAGATGAATAAACTTTTATTTTTAATTTTGATCAAGGTGGTATGTCCCGCTTTTCCATTTCCCTACCGCGTTAAGCAAGGCATGCCATAGAATGTTCTGGTTTTTCAAAGCAATGCACCCATATTCTTTACATTAAAAAAACAAATACCAACACTAAGTAGATTAAAACAGTTTCATATCCAATCGTGCATGCACAGCAGATGTTACCATAAATGAAAGCAAAGAATATGCTCATGCATATCTTGTTTTTTTTTGTTGCAATCCATCATTTGCCCAAAATAAATGTAGTCTGCATTTAATAGCTTTGTTCAGTAAGGAAAAACTAGAACAGAACAGCACAGATTTGTGAAAAACGTCAAATCAAATGAGAACAGAAAAGTACAGCACAGCACACTTGATTTTGACATTTTTCCCAACTGCGTTCTACTTCGAAAGTAGGTGCAAGATTTTCTGTTCCGAACAGATTGGAACAGCCTCACTGAACACAGAGCAGAACAGATTCGGACAGTAATTTTTCTCCCTGAACAGGAAAGTTGTCTAGTCATAAGAAGTTTCCTGGATGAAGAGAACACCTCAGTTTTTAGAGGACTGACAGAAAGCCTATTTTCAGTGTACGAGTACAGCTTCATTATCAGTATATAACTGAGAGTGAACGTTAGAACTATTTGGAGGTTAGACAATGAAGATATGACACCTCCGAACAATCCTCGCCAACACATAACTAACTATCTAGAGCTTTCTTTATTAGACTGATTTATTTCATTTTATTTTAGGCATTATAGAAAAATATGTAATACCGCTTCGACCTGTCAATGACGTATGTATGCCCCCTGATTCTGGATCTATTGCCACGTTTTTTTTTATTCTGTAGGTCGTCCTCAAATTAAACTGTTTAATGAACACCATTTTCCTATTAGTTGGTAAAAGAAACATCAATTTTCCTCTTCGTGTTGTCATATTCACAGATTTTTCATTGATGCATAAGTGTTCTAGTTCTCCAATTTCCGTATAAAACTGATAAGAAATACATTCATAGATCGACACCGATGCAGAGTTTGAATGAAAAAGGCGAAACATATGTATATCCTATGCCTAACGCGAATGCAGCAAGTCAATGGTAATGTTTGGTATGTGTGGTACAGTGACGGCTTTGTTTATGTTAAGTACTCTTATGTCCTATACTATCACTGCATTACTTGGAAGTCCGGTGTGTAAAGGGAATTTGTTGATTCAACACAGCTACTCAGTTAGTTCTCATCCGTCAACAGCAAAGGGGGCACTAACGCCATCTTGTCTCAAAAGCCGAAGATTGATCTCAAACTTTTCGCAAGCCCACACAAGATCCACCAAAAAAGCTTTAAAGGGACTCAAGGCGGCGACGGAAGATGAAATTGAATACTGTAGTACCTTCACGATCATTGAAGTACTCGTAGAAGCTGTAATTGCCAACTGCAAATCTGGAAAAGCTGCAGGAACTGACGAAATGTATCACCAATTTATAAAAAATTGTGGTAAAAATACAAAGGCTTAGTTGCGTAAGTTTTATAAGAACATCCTATTGTCTGGACCCTTCCTAAAGAGTTTAATAAGACCAAAATAATTGCCATTTTGAAAGCTGGAAAACCAGACAACAGAGCTGATAGCTATAGACTTATAGCCCTCTTAAACACATGCTGTAAGATCCTGGAAGTCTCATCCACAACAGGATTGCAGGGGTTTATAAACAACATAGTTCCAATTGAACAACCTGGTTTCCATGCAAATCGCAGCTGAATGACCAGGTGGTGGCCTTAGCCACTCATATTAAATACAGGTGCTGTATTTGTGGACCTTACATCAGCTCTTGCAACACAGTCTGGCGTACAAGCATGATTTTCAAACTTCCGAGAGTGGTTCCATGTTTCAAGATGACTAACCTTATAAACAACATGCTCAGTAATCGGTCATCTCAAGTATTCATCAACGATAGTGCGAACAAGGCCAGACAACTCAATAACGGTCTGTACTGTTCTTCAACCTATACATCCATTATATGCCGGATACGCTGTCCAATAAATTCACGTATGCAGATAAAGATACCCTCACCAAGGATCTTGAACTCTTGGAAAAATACTTCAGAAAATGGAGACTAACACCCAGCCTAACAAAAACTGAATCGTCGTCTTTCCATCTAAATAGTCAATTAGCTTACCAACCACTGGAAGTCCAACTTAACTTCCATATAACCAGCAACCCCAATATTTAGGAATATTATTGGACAGAACCTTGACATTTAAACTGCATTGCAAAAAAATTGCAAATAAAAAATCTAAGCCAGAAACAACCTACTCCAAAATCTCACATCTAGATCTTGAGGCACTTCCCCGGACACACTGGGCACACCCACTCTTGGACTGGTATACTCATCTGTCGAATTTGGAGCTCCAATATGGCTGAACGGTGCTCATTCCAAGTTGATTGATAGCCAGCTTCCCATTGCAATGCGCTTAATATATATAATACATATATGTATATCAAAATCCAAAACAACTGACATCTTCCAATTCACGAGATTAACCAAAAACACTGCACGGCTCAAACTTCAACGTCAAAGTGAAATCGACAAAAGCTTGGAGACAATTTTCAGCATAAGACAACATTATCGTAGATCCCATCATCCGCGTACCTGGGTTCCAATTATGAAGAGCTCTATGAACTCAACTCAACATGATAAAAAACAAAAACGGCCGCTGCGCTGACTTTTTAAACAAATAGGGCACAATACTATCAAGTGCCTGTGACTGTGGCGAACTTCGCCAAACCATAAACCACAGGTTATAAACTTACCCAGATGAAATATTGACTTTAGTCCGAGAAGGGCTATCGTGAGATTGCGGTTAAAATAGGATGCTGTCATTCAACTATCGTACGACTGATGAAGAAAAAAGAAAATTTGGATCCACTGGAAAGGAAAAAAGGCTCGGGACGAACACGTAAAACAACCCAGAAGACGGACAATGTATTACAACGAATTAGCATGAAAGATCGCTTTAAAAGTGCTGTCCATATAAGAGCAGAGCTGAGTGAATTTCATCAAGTTGACTAAGCGCCGAAACCATACGCCGACGGCTACGGGAGATAGGTTTATATGGAAGACGACCAGCGAAAAAACCTCTCCTAACCACAAAAATGAAAAAAGCTCGCTTAACGTGGGCAAAAAAGTACGAAGATTGGACGCAGTATGATTGGCGATGTGTGATATGGTCCGATGAAAGTAAATTTAATTTGTTGTGTGCTGACAACTTGCCATACGTACGACGGTCAGCAGGTGAAAGGTTCAAGGACGAGTGCATAGTCAAAACAGTGAAGTTTCCTCAAAGCCAGATGGTTTGGGGATGTTTTTCTTTTTACGTTTTGGGCCCTTTGTACTTTGTTAATAGAACTATGAACGCTGAAAAGTATGGTGAAGTAGTAAGGGAGTTTTTGGTACCAGCAATTGAACAGCATAATTCGTATACTGACAAGTGCATTTTTCTAGATGATTCTGCACCTTGCCACCGCGCCAAGTAAAGTGATATAAATCAGCTTCTAGATGTCTACTTTATAAATAACAAACAGACAGGTAACTAGAGTCTTTTAATAATTTTCAGCTCAAGACAACTTTTGATGACCTCGGAATTACCAGACTAGACTGGCCAGCTAATTTGCCCGATTTAAACCCAATCGAACACTTGTGGCATGTAATGAAACGTAAGGTGGCTGAACATAAACCAAAGAGTACAAAAAAGCTAAATGAAGTTCTGGAACATGTATGGAGTACTGAAATATCAAGGGATATTACAGAACTTCTAGTAAACTCGATGCCTTCTAGAATAAAAGCGGTTATAACCGCCAAAGGAGGAGCAACTCGGTATTGATAATTTTTTGGTAAAAGTGGAATATCTAAACATCTTATATACACACACATAAAAAATGTATCGTTTGATTTTGTTAACCAATGACTATATTAAAATATTTTAAAAAAATAAGAAAATTAACTGGTTTTTCTTTCTTTGTTAATATCTTTTCGCAAACATTCAATAAACAGATGGAAATTAGATAGAAATACTTATAAACTACTGCGGAGTACTCAACAAACATTTTATTTCATTATAAAAATTATTATCGTAGTTATTAACAATTTTTCAATCATTTTGATATGGTGCGGTTTTTATGACCGCAAGTGTACATAATATATTCATAAGTAGGTATTAGTTACGTATTTTCCATTTTCATTTTGCTATATTGACCGAAGTTTGGATCTGTGTAGATCTGTGGTGTGGTAAAAAATATTTAAATTGTATTTTTTCAAAGTGAAAAGTGATATTTTACTGTATGTGTCCAGTAAAAACTTTGAAGGGTTAATCTAGGAAAGGTAAAATATATTATTTAAGTTTATTTCAGGTTGATTAGGTACCTTGGTACTTACAAATACAAAAAAGTTGCGAAAAAAAATCGACTTCGAGGAAAAATCGTGGCGAATAAAGCGCCTTATTGTATGCTGCAATGCAACAACTGCCCAATTTCCAGAAAGGCATTTACTTCTCATGAAGATGATAAATTCAATTGATAAGAAAGAAGAAAACTTTACAGTTAATCTATTGGATGCTAAAAATTTAATTCATATGGCATAGCAAAAAGTTACAAAAAAAAACTATTTTAAATTGTTTTCGACATTGCGGATTCATCAGAAGTGTAGACAATTTCGATTTGGAGGACAATATACCCTTAGTTGACTGGATCAGACTAAATCACGATGAAGACATAGGATTTCAAAATTCATTAACAACTGCTATCGATAGCGACGCTTTTGAGGAATATGTGCACTTTGATGACAACCTTATAACTGTAGAACTTCTGGATGATGATGCAATTGTGGCTTCTGTAAGTGGTAGTGAAGATGTTGACGAGAATGAAGACGAGGAAGAGAGTGAGAATGTGGAATTTGTATCAGCTCCAGTATCCACATCGGACGCGTTATGCTTTACCGGGGGCCTTCGTGCTTTAATTCAGTCAATAAACATTCCCCAAAGGATTTTTAATGGACTTGCAGACGTCGAATTGTTTTTAAACGATTTAAAACAGTTTTCTCAAAAAAAAAACAATCTAAAATTCATGACTTTTTAAATAGAAATTAAATAAGAGTATAATGCTTGTGTACTGAAATACTGTTTTTAGTATTTTTATTATTTAGTTTTCCTATTTTTCTTCTTTTTTGGTTTTCTAAATAAAAGTTGATGTTTTTTTTAGCATATTACTTATAACGAACTTCGGTTATACCGAACTGATTTGGTCGGTCCCTTCGAGTCCGTTACTGCGGACACTACTGTAAATGTTATTCGCATAAAATTGATACAGTCAATTTTCTTACGGCAGGTCTGCTTTGGAAAAATTGTAAGTGGTTTATTGACAAGAGCATAAACAAGAAAAGGAATCCAAAAAAAATGAAAAATTTATTGAATATGCAGGCTACAATAAATATTTATATAATATGTACATAATGTATGAATATTTGAAAAAAAAAAAACTAATGCGGTGGTGAGGTAAGGGAGGTGGTGGGGGTCAATATTCTGCCATGTCCGTGTTCGTTTCCCCTGGAAACCACTTTGGTTAAAGCACTGTGAATAGCTAAAAATCATACTTCTAATATGTATTAAAAATAAATGCCTTTAACTAAAGTCGGCTAAGAGCAGAGTTGATTTTGTTTCCTATTGTTTAACGTGCATGAAAAAAAGTAATAAAAGAGTGGCTATGGCTACCTATCAGACCTCTTCTTTATCTCCTTATAATAAACAAATTTTTCTCCTTATAATAAATTTCCATTTAGTGAATATTTCTCTACAATGAATAAATTTTCTAGTTGAAAATTTCACTTTCATAGGGTTTTTGTCTCCATATAATGCATTTTTTTCATTTTATTTTCTGTTACGCATATTAACAACACTGTATACCGAGTAAAGTAAAACATATTCAGGGGAACCTCAGAAATTAAAAATTACAACAAAAAGAGAAGAAGAAGGTCGCCAACAATTTTGACAGCAATTGTCAGTGAATAAAGTAAAAATGTCGCAGCGAAGTAGCATTTCTCTTGAAAAAAAAGGTATTGATAATTAATAAAGTTGAGGAGGGTATAACAAAAAAGAAAGATATTGCCAAGCAGTTTGGAATTCTTCCCAGTTCCTTATCAAATATTTTAAAAAACAAGTTAGCGATTGTAAAAAGTGCAGAAGACGGGCAGTGCTAAGCGCAGAAGACTTCGAACATGTTTTTTTGAGGATATTGATGACGCAATGCTGAAATGGATAACCGCTGCACGTGGGAGGAATCTTCCTATATCTGGACCACTAATGAAGGAAAAAGCCGAAGAGTTTGCGAATGCCTTGGGACACGAAGAGTTTGAAGCGAATACAGGGTGGTTGGATAAATTCAAAAAACGGCACGGTATTGTTCAAAAAACCTTATGTGGGGAAAGTGCAGATGCCAACATAAAAGATCGTAATGAATGGGTATTGAACGTTTTGCCGAAATATCTTTAATGCCGATGAGACTGGTTTGCTTTTCAAATGCTTGCCAAATAAAACACTGGCATTTAAAAGTGAGAAATGCTTTGGTTGAAAACAGAGCAAAGAGAGAATACACCAATACCCCGGTTTGCGTCGTGTTTTAAAAATGCTCTGTAACTTTAAAGTTTATGTTTCGGTTTGCGACGATGGATTCGATTTGCGTCGATAACATAAATATGTTTGTCCCATCGCGATTTGTTAACGTAAATATAATGTATAAATGTGTGTCTTGCTGTAGACTTGCCAATTCAAGAAGGTGGATATTCTGCAAAACAAGTCTTAAACGCTGATGAAACGGGACTGTTTTGGAAACGTTTGCCATGAAGTACGTACATTTCAAAATGCGAAAAATCTGCCCCTGGGATAAAGTAAGTAAAGATAGACTTACACTTCTTTTGAGAGGAAATGCAGCAGGAGATTTTAAATGTAAGCCATTTTTAATTTACCACTATGAAAATCCGAGAGCTTTCAAAAATGTTAAAAAGAGTGATCTCCTGTTCATTGGTGTGCAAATAAAAAAGCATGGATGACTGCATTCTTATTTCAAGATTGGATGGAAAATTGTACACACAAAATATTGACTTTAAAGTGCTATTATTACTAAACAATTTTTTTTTTTTTTTTTTGATGATTATTCTGAAAATATAAAGGTGATATTTATGCCCCCAAATACCAGATCAGTGATACAGCCCATGGATCAAGGTGTTATATCCAACTTTAAGTCATATTATTTGCGAAGAACATTTAATCAACTTCTAAAGGCAACTGATGGAGAAGATTTGCCCACCATGAAAGAATTTTGGAAAAACTTTAATATCATGATGGCTACTTAAAATATAAAACTATCTTGGAAAGTAAAGGAATCGTGCATGAACGGAACTTGGCGCCAATTATGGCCTGAATGCATTATAAAAGACATGGAAGATATTAATGATGTTCCGCACATTTGTAAAGAACTTACAGAATCGGCTAGAAATGCGAATTTTGAAGGAATGGAAGAAGGAGATATTAATGAGCTTCTGTTATACGACAAAGAGCTAAATAACGAAAGTTTGATTGCAATAGGGATAAACAATGCGGTGAACGATAAAACACTTACACTTGAAGCTGGAGCAGAACACAAAAATCTTACCACAGCTAAAATTTCTGAAGCGATGCTGTTGATATCGCAAGCAATGGACATTTTTGAAAATAATGATCCGAAGGAAGGTCGCAGTTTAAAAGTATCTAGAGATTGTTATAAGAAAATTTATTTAGAAAAAAAGACAACTCACAATCCAAAAAACTTTGGATGATTTCATACAAATAACTCCAAGATTGCCAAGTTAGACTGTGGAAATGGATCCAGATGACTCAAGCTCAACAAATCGAATCAGACTTTTATTTTTATACGACGAATTCTTACTTTTAATTATTATCTTATTATTTATGTTGTGTTTTTTCATGAATTATTATATTTTTTTAATAAAAACTTGTTTTTAAAAATATTTAAAAAAAAAATTTTTTCTTAAATTGCTTAAATTGCTTGTTATAGGAAAAGCCAAAAATCCACGATGCTTTAAAGGAATAAAATCATTAGATGTGCATTAAGAGTCTAACAAAAAAGCATGGATGACTAGTGAAATTTTTAAAAAATGGCTTTTACAAAAGCGGAAGATATTGCTTTTTGTTGATAACTGTACGGCGCACCTTAGGGAAGTAAAGGATAAATTGAAAAATATTGACCTTTCTTTATTTTCCTCCTAACACGACTTCGTTACTTCAACCAATGGACCAAGGCATTATCTACAACATAAAGCAACTTTACAGAAAGCCTGTTATGGCCATAGATTTGCTGCAAACCATTCGAAATTTAAGCACGGTATGGAACGTCTATGTATAACCAAAAACAATTGCGAACTGTTTTAGAAAGGCAGGATTTTCGAAGGATGGCATGTAAACACAATCTCCGCATTGGAATGAAGAGGACTTTATTCCATTATCCGACTTGGCGACTTTACAGTCTTTATTTAGAGCAGTAGCAAATATTGATGCATCAATTGAAGACTACGTTAATGTAGATATTGATGTGCAGACCAGGGAAAACCCGTCCGACGAAGATATTTTCAACAGTGTCTTGGAAAGTCATGGAGTTCAGGATACCCAAGGTTTTTCTTTTATAATCTTTTTGCCAAACAAAAGTTTGACAAACATTAATTCCACATTAAGAGATTCAGAAAACGATGAAGAATTGGCCAGTGAAGAAGAATTGGCGGATGCAGTGTTACCTACATTGGGACGAATTTCTTCATCTCTTGATGTACTTCGAACCTTTGTGGAGATGAAGAGTAACGTACCGAATAATGTATTTAAGTCTCTAAATATATTGGAATGCTTTGTTGAAGAAGAAAAGTGGAAGGGTGTAATCCAAACTAAAATACCTCATTATTTTAAATACAAGTTGAGAATACATAATAAATATCATAATTTCTATATAATTAAGTTTTTTCTGGCACCGTGCGAATTCATTATAGGGAAGTTCCACCGTATTTGTATCAGCCTCAATCTTATAATACATACATACGAATAAAGTAAAATAAAATAAAGTTAGCCTACACAATTTAAATTGTACCGCACCTACAAATTCTTAACATTATCATCATCGCAGATCGCATTAAAATTATTTCTGATCTAAACCTACCCTAATTAAATGTACATATGTCGGTATACATACATATGTAGGTATATTTCTGCTCTTTCTGTTCCTCACCGTGCCAAAGTCGCAGGCTAGGACAAAAAATATAAGAATACAAAACAAAACAAAAAATATATTTCGCTGTGAGTATGTCACAAACTCTATGCTGGTGGTGAAAGCTCTTCGCAAAGCAAAAGAAAGGGCTTTTGCACAGAAAATTTATTTTACGTTTTCTTTTCTTTGCGAAGCAGAAAAGCTTTTTGTTTGCCCATCGTTGTTTGCTCATCGCAAAAAAGATCAACATTTTTTTGCATGGGGATGCCACATCTGGGTAAGTTTATTATCTGTGCATATAACACATCACATCCTACATACGAGTATGTTCAATGGTAATACAGAAGATGTACACAACCTGACTCCCGATGCTCTTCAATGGCTGGAAAATCTTAACATAATTTTATAGATTAAAAAATATACATTTGTGTTTATAATGTTAACATACTCATTAAGGTTTGTGCAATTTCATTTCGTTATATGTTGTTATTATTACTGCTATTGTAAAGTTACTTCCATATGCTAAATAAATAAAGCAGCAAAGTATCGTCCATACCTTGTACAGGTTTTTGTATCGAGCTTTGGGTACATGTATGGCACTTTCTTCTCTTCATTGAGGTTGTGCGTTCATAAAGCTTTCTTCTTGCCACCTCATATATTGTAGAAAAATGTTTTTTTCTATTACTGAGATGCCTATGATCTGAGCTTCAGCGTTCTGCAACTACCTAAATACTTCAGTTATAATAATCTTCAATTAGTGGGATGTATTAATAAATTTTAATCTGAATGTACGAGTTAGATGTCGGTTCATATTTGTTTCAGCGACAAGTTATAAAAATAAATGCGTTTCCTAGGCTGCTTTCATTCCCTTGTAACGTTGTTGTTTTTCTCATCACTATGATTATATCGGTTTTAAATATATTCTCCGTTCTGAGATATCTGAAGTTTTTTTCAATTGCATAACAATTGATTTTTTTCAGAAAAGTTAAGGAACTGGCAGCTGGCTTCGATCCCGGAACGGGAAATTAGAGAACCCGCTTCCAGTCAATGAAGAAGCCATCCATCCTCCCACTATAGAAGAGGTTGTCACAGCTAAAAAAAGGCGGAAGAACGACAAAGTATCTGTCTATGATGGTCTACCAGCGGAGGTGTAGTTAAGTTTAAACGAAATCCTAAGTTTAAACGAAATGCATCCAGTCCACCTAACATGCTATGGTTAAGAGTTCAGATATTGAACAAGAGAATGGGGAATAAATAATTTGATGTGGTCTATTTGAGGAGCTAAAATGCAATTAGTTAAGAAGGTAGCTGGGCTGGTTTCTTTGGATCACATGACGTGGAAAAGATGATAAAGTGGCATGTTGTGATCTTGAATACGAAGAGATCCTATCGAAGCGTCTGAGCTTGAAACCATAAGCAGAATTGGTAATGAGTGTGAGAGTTTCAACGACTTCCTGATAATAGCGATACATTTCGTGTTAAGATAGAGTTCATTCTTCTCTTCCTTCGATCATGCCTTTGATGCAACTGGATATGTGAATAGAAAAGGACAATATTGAAGAAATCTCGTTGATGTACAGTAATGTGATAACCACTTAAATGTGAGCAGCGACATCTAGATTCACAGAGCAGAAAATGTCGATACTCGAAGACCAGAAGATTTCGATACTTGAATAACAAAGTCTCGACCATTGATGACTGGAGAGTGGAATCGAATTTTCTAGCAAATTGGAAATTGTATGGGACGCTGGATGGCGAGGATTGTTCTCGAAGTATGTCATTCGAGTATAAATACCAGCATCCCCAAGGTATGCAAGTTCAGTTCTAAAGTGAAATTTGATGTGTTAATTAGGAGAAGTGATTAAGTGGTTTAAGTAAAAGATAAGAAAAGTATAAGAGAGAAATTGGATTGTACTGAGAGAAACAATTAAATAATGAATTGTAACTGTACTGAATAAAGCGATTTCTATTGAAAAGAATAAGTTCTGCCAAAGACCGCTTCCTGTAGTGAAGGCAGTTTTCTCACGATCCGTACGATTTATCTCTACCTCCAGTAACCGCTCTTCAAGTCAAGTGTTGAAAACCATTTCGCTCCAGAAAGCATATCCAAAATGTTATCGATTCTCGGAAGTGGGTAGCTGTCCTTTTTAGTGACATCATTGAGACGTCGGTAGTCTACACAAAATCTCGTGCTGCCATCTTTCTTCTTCACGAGGACCACTGGAGATGCCCACGGACTTTGCGATTCTTCAATCACTCCCTCAGCTTCCATCTTCGACATCATTTCGGCAACTTCTATTTGCTTTGCCAATGGAAGACGCCTTGCAGGTTGACGGATTGGTCGAGCGTCTCCGGTGTCAATGTGGTGTTGAACAATATGCGTACGTCCATATTCTCCGTCTTGTGCAGCAAATATATCAGCGTACTCACCGATTAGTTTTTCTGCCAGGATTCGCTGATCTTCGTCCAGATTACAGAGGCTGAGAATTTTGTTATTGATTTTTATGCTCTGAAATGTTGTGACCGGTGTTGCACCCTTTTTTTTCCGTTGTGGTCGATATAGCCTCAACAGGTACGCTTTTTCCCACTATCTCCCCCTTTTTCACCTTTACACTGAATGTGTTTGGATTTAGAATCCTTACAGGGGCCATGTTGTTCTTTGGCTCCACTAAGGTCTTTCCCACCATGAAGTCTCTTCTTTTTTCTGGCTCCATCAAATAGACCACCTTCCACTTTTGCTCACAAAATTGCTTCTGACGAAGGCTCTAGACTCTGATTGCTGCAGATGACGACATTTGAGACTGAGGTATTGGCGTTTCCGTATATCATTGGTATCTCCATGTTTCCGTATTTCAGGGTTTGTGCCCCCAAGTCGACTACAAGTCCATGTTCTCTCATGAAGTCTGTACCAATGATGCACTCGTCACATATGTCAGCTACCAGAAACGCGTGACTGAATGTTAATCCGGCCAGTTGGATTTTTATGCGGACTTCACCATATACCTTAATCGTTGCTCCTGTAGCTGTTCGCAAGCTGCAACTGCTAGTGTTATGCAGCCAAGACTTCTGCACAAGATTCCTCCTGATAATTGAGGCCGTGTCACCGGTGTCTATTGTTGTCATCCATTTTTCTTTTCCACTGACTACTTCTACTAGAAGGCTTTCGTTGCATCGTTTTGCCAGCGAGACTTGGATGATGGTCCTGGGGCCGTCGGCTCCTGCTACCAACTTCTGCCCCGCGAAGTTGATGCTTAAGCATTTCCCGACTGATGGCTTCGGGAAGGTTGACTGGCTTCTTGATAGCTGTTTCTGCGGGTTTCTTCTTCTATTTGCTTGTCACCGCAGTGAGGGCAGTCTCTTCGTCACACCGGTTCTTTACACTGCCTTTTTATTGCAATTCCAGCAGCGCATTATTCGTCTATCCCGTCGAGTATCTCGTTCCTCGGCACTAATTCTTGTGCAGAAGCATTCGATAGATGCTACTTCCCTGACGAGATGTGTTCCCCTGGAAGCCTGATTGGCTGCTTCCATCGCCAGAGCGAAGGCAAGTGCTTCAGCAAGGGTTCTTTTCCCGGCCATCCTTACTGCTGACTGTAGCTTCGAATCTGCAATTCCCCTAATAAATGCATCTTTTGCCATTTCGTCTATAATTTCCTGGCCTGCGGTGGGGTATGACAGATGTGCCAGTCTACTCACGTCTGCCTGGAGCTGCTGCAGTGTTTCTCCTCGTTGCTGCGTTCGGCTTTGCAAATGTCATTCGAGTATAAATACCAGCATCCCCAAGGTATGCAAGTTCAGTTCTAAAGTGAAATTTGAAGTGTTAATTAGGAGAAATGATTAAGTGGTTTAAGTAAAAGATAAGAAAAGTATAAACGGTTGAGAAATTGGATTGTACTGAGAGAAAGAATTAAATAGTGAATTGTAACTGTACTGAATAAAGCGATTTCTATTGAAAAGAATAAGTTCTATCATTTGTACCCACACAAACATTTTACAGTAAGAAAAGAAGAGGACCTAGAACAGAATCCTGTGGAATACCTCTATTGCTGAAAAGACGCACAAAAATCAACTGATACAGCCTTTTTCCACCATTAAATACGAATATGTATTATACATATACTATGAATGAATAAATAAAATAAACAAATAAACAATAATCCGAGCTACTTACCAGCAATAGTTTTCAAATTTCCAAAATACAATATCAAATTTATATCATCAATGTTTCCCATAAAATGATTGTACAGCTTGTGTCTCGCTTTACGCTTATCATTGCCTTTCAGCGGAGATTTTATCATATTTTCTGTAAAACTATCCAGTCCTTCGAAATTCTGTAATAAAAATGAGAGTCAATAAATATGAATTAGTAACGAAAATTCCAATTAACTCACCGAATATCCATTAAAAACAAACGGACACTCAATTAAGCACTTGAGAAATAGCGCTGGGTTCTTGTTTTTTACAAATTCGTCAAAAAAATTAATAGCACTCCGGGACAACTCTTCATCCTCGTCCAATATCACAGCAAGTAAAGCCAACAGCAATGATCCTTTTAATTTTAACTGATCCTGTAACACCAATTCTGTGAAATTATTAAAAGTCTCCCTTCGATTACTCAAATATTGCGACGATAGTTTTCTCAAAATTTGATCCAAAATCATCTCGATCAACTGTGTGTGCTTTTTACATAGATCAGATATAGCTACAAGAATCGTATTAACTATCTGTGGTCGATCGATTGCTTCAAGAACACTACCATACAAATTGCAAGTGGTTGCCGCAACAAGTGGTTCACGAATCGAAAATCGTCCTGCAATGACAATCATCGAATTAAAAATTCGATCATTGTCTAATTCGAGCTCGGATTCGTCAAGTTTTACGCACTCCAACATGTATGTGTGGATAAACAAAATAATTTTTCGATGCGGACGTATTTTAAGGTGTAGATTCGCCTCGGAGTAGGAAAACAAATAGGACATGTAGGTCGATCGATTATCGGGGAAATTCGACATCTCTTCGAGTAGTTTTTCCTCCAATTCTATGTGTAAATTCAAAAGCCAGTCTTGTGGGGATATATCACAGCTTGGGCTTGTTGGCGATGGTGACGATTTAGCCTGGTTCTCCATTGACCAATTCTCGATTGTTGTAAGAAAATCGAATGCTCTATCGATAACTTGGGGGATTATCAAGCCCGATTGAATGAAATTCAATAAATGATTGAAAACGTAGTTTAAAGCTGAGTGACTAAAGTCACTTACGCATGTGTTAAGCACTTCTAAAGCTATTAAGAGATTTTGCTCATTGTTCCACTGGGCGGACTAAAAACAAAAATAATACCTAACTTAGCACCAGTCAATAAGAAGATTTTATAATAGATTTACCGAATGATATGAAACAAAGCAGTGGATAAGGGAATCCGGTTCCTTGCTTTTTATTTTGCCACAAATGAAATTCAAAAGTACCCAGGCTTCGGTGGAGTTTGCTGCGAATATATGCGACTCCACAGTGCTGATAATTTGTTGACTGAAAATTGAAAATTATTATTAAAATCCTGAAACGCAGGCTCGAATAGTATAAATAATATTTTTTTTTTTCGCTTTGTTTTTTTGTGCGGAGGGGAGAAGGTTGGTTAGGAAAGGAAAGTAGATCTCTGTGTGGAAAAAAAAGTCTAACAATAGTGCAAGACGCACAGTAGAAAGGAAAAAAGGAGAGATACTGGTTTTGAATGTTTGCAGGTTATAATGAATAGAAAATAAAGAACTCTAAGACAGATCAGAGGGGTGAAAATATTTTGTACATCGCTTGATGAAACCTAGGCACTTCGCAGCATTTTTGGCGTCGTTCATAAAGGACCCCTGGGTCACACTGCAAAACATACTTGAATTGAATGTTCCGAAAAGTCATTTCTGGCACATTTAAGTGGAGATTCATCGATCCCAATTTTCCACAAAAGCAGCCTCCTACGAAGCTCTGTCAAATGTCTTTGAAATATCAAGCGCAACTATCTTTATGAAAAGGCTTACTCAGTGGTATTGCCAGCGTGGAAGAACACCCCTTCAGAAGAAGAGGAGATACTCGTATACCATCTGTACCAGCGGCTTTATGTATGTTTAGATCTTTAAGTACTCTTGCTACTACACGAGTGCGAAAGTGGATTCGTCTCATTGAAGATTCGGCGCACTCAAGTGTAGGCGGAGACAAAGCACAATCTGGAAGTTTTGAACTATGAAAAGTGCGCAGCAAGCAGATTGGCCTTGTCCAAAGGGCTGACAGCTGGAATGTCATTGTAAATGAGCGTTGGGATGGAGGATGAGGCAGAGTTTCTAATATTTTTGACGAACGACCAAAAATTGTTACTACCATTGGGACATTGTAGTATTTGGTCGTATTGGAATCTTACACGCTTAAGAAAGACGTTGCAGTCATTCCTGGCTCATTTAAACTTTTTTCGATTTTCCTCTGTCGGATTAGTCTTGAACGACTGAAAAACATTTCTCTAACCCTGACAGCCCCTTTACAGCTCGAGTCGTACCATGCCTTTTCTTTTGGTTTGATACTCTTCATACGATGAGAGATATATGATCTCATTCGAAAGAGAATGGTGTCTGTGATCATATCAGCAGCGGCATCCACGTCGTTATCGAGGAAACATAACGACCAGTTAAAATTCCTAAAGAAGCTGTTAAGACCGCTCCAATTGGCTTTCTCGTAATGCCATACAGTTCTTTTAGGAATTTTTTTCTCTAACTAAGTCGGTTTACGAGAAATTAGCTGATATAACACAATGGTCCGACGAGCCTAGAGGGGAGAGCACAGGGTGTTGGCGGTATGACTATCAACGTCTGGTATTCGCGTGGGCTCATTTACAACCTGCGTCAAGTTGTTTTCCGCAGCGAAGATCTCAACATACCGTCCTTCGGGTGTTGTCTGTCCAGAATGTCGAAGCCACCCAGAATTGTGTATATTGAAATCGCCCGCAATAACAATTTCAGTATGAGGATACAGGGATACAATTCTTTGAATGGAGACAGCGCATCAAACTCGTAAATAAAGCAGTAGCGGGTAGTTTGCTTACGGAAATGGAATTTTAACCACATGAAATTGAATTCCGGATTGGAACAGGGACTACATTGTGGTCGAGTTTGGTAAGCTACATCACTAGGCACATAAATGGCGAGACCGCGGTGAGAGAAGAACAATGGCACTAGTTCGTAGCCAGGTAGCTTCAGATCAGACAAGAGCCCTCTCCTCAAACTCCATCCAATAGGAATCTGACAAACAATGGTATTGGAAGGTACCTCAAACAAGAGGACATAACCGTTAAACCAACGATGATCAGTACTATACCTCGGGATCAACAAACAGACAACGAGGACACGTTCCACAACCCAACTATTGAGACTAAAAACTGTACAGGCAGTTAAGTGGGACAACAAAATTCGGACTGTAAATACCGACAAACCGAATATTTTTCTGCAAACTTCAAAACGACCTTGCATCTCTAAAAATCCTTCAAACCACGAACAATTACTGTTAACAGCAGGCCTAGATTCAGGAGAAGCTGTCGATGACGACAAATTCTTTGTTATCGAGGATTATTAAGAGAAGGTAGAGACCATACGATCGACTTTCCAAGAAGTGTACAATGCTAAGAAGTCATTGGCCCGAACCACGACCTGCAAATCGACCGCTTTTCTACCTTCGAAATCCTTCGAAAACTGGCTATCCGAGAATGAGACAAAAAATCATTTCGATTTTCGAATCAATGAGAAGCAAGAAATCAGTGGGAACCGAAGGCATACCAAATATTGTGCTTCGACATATTATACTAGAAACGGTGGACATTTACATATCCGATTATCCATTTACATATCGGAGTCAGCGGTGGTGCATCCTATTCCCAAAAGGGATAAAGTCACATCCAATCCTACGCATCTTCGGTCAATAAGAAAGGAATTCTAAATTCAAAAAGGTGATCAATAGACTGACTAAGTGGGTTGAGGACAAGAATGAAGTTCTGAATAATCAATTCGGTTTCAAGGCGGGACATGGTATATCACATGTCGCGTCATAACTGGTACCTGATATTCTACAAAAGCAAAAAACAATGCATAATTAGATGGGCTCTTATTCAAGCTGGGCGTAAGCAAACCACAGGACCACATTATGATGGAGACTCTGCAACAAGGTGCGGTCAATTCATCGATGGTTTTCAACATCTACACAATGGATGGATCTACTTGGATCACTTCACCATGCCATAGCGTACACAAATTTAATCCAAAAATTGAGGCCAATTATATACTCTTGCAGCGTGACATCAAGATTAAGCGATATTGCGACGACAGGAAGTTGAAGACCAACTTCCCGAAGTCTGAAACCATTATTTTTAGGACGACTTTGTCTGGAGTCTCTTCAGATTCTAGAAAAAATATTGCGAAAGTTTTTAATCAAATAAATTAATAAAAAAGGTACTTTCCGCTACATGGCCCTTATCAGCCCTATGGTTTTATTTAGATGTTTCGTGTAGTTCAATGTGAGAGCAAGTTTATTGGAGAAAATTCTTATGTTTGAGAGGGATTATCTTCGTTTTTTGAGAACACCAAATTCCGAGTACATACAATTTATTCTAAAAGAGGGAATGAACAACAGGGCGAACCTAATAATAACTAAAACTCGAAGGCACATTACAGGAGCAATGTCTTCGACAGACAACCTGATCTCTGGGGTTTACTGTCCCAATTATTTATGTTAAAAGTCTTATTCTCCCATGAGCCTTCCTGTATTTAGACATGAAAGGGCTGATCCACGACGAATTGACGGTGCCGTGAGTGAAAAAAAAATATGGATACGAATAGAACAACTCATTACAATGCACAGTAAATAAAAGGAAAGATTTTCGGACGGATACTTACTCGATCATTTGTTTTTTGAGGGATGTATGGAAGCACACTTGAAGATACAGTCTAGACGTTGTAATAAGTAACGTCCTTATGATGACCCATGGCATGAAATGTTCAGCCTCATTGCTTTGATCGATTCCTTTAATATTCAATAGAACTCTCGTCCTAAAACACTTAAAAAAAAACACACGCACAAACCCTTCCTTAGTGATTAGTTAATAGAAATAAAGTAAAAACCCTACCTCCATGGCTAGATCAATATTTTTCGGATCGGAGTCTTGAAACATTGGCGCAATAATCTTGCACCACACATATACAACGGGATAGCAATTTGGATATGTCGCTAAAATAGAATCCACCATTATCAATGTCTGTTTTCGGACAAGCGCCGTTGATTCATCGACAAGACTACATGCCGCCTGAAAAATAGTTAAGAGTCAAAAGACACATTCCAACTTCTGAAATACAACAAACAAATACGAATACCTGAACGAAATTTGTGTTGAATATGATCAGTGGATTCACTTTAACGATAGCCTCTGTTAGCATAACTGCAGCTCGCCGCAACAGGTACACAGGATTGCAAAACAATGCATAGATTTGCTCTGGCATGTGTAGAAAACTCAATAAAACTATCTCCACTCCTGAGAATGTATACTGTGGCTCAATTGAATTTGGTTTGCTAAAGCGTATTTCATTCTTATCAACTCTTGGTTCTTTCGGTAGCTCCACACCGGTATCATTGAAATGGGCGAATTTCAGCCCTTCAAGGAGGATTTTTTTCGCATTTGGTGATCCTCTGATAAGAGCCTGCTGGATTGCTTGAACTGCCTTCAACTTAATATTGTTATTTACGTCCCGAATGCTGTCGATGAGTTCTTTTATGATGTAGACTTCTCGAGGTATTTCTGACACTTCATGACGAAACATTTGCCAATCTACGTTGGACTCAAGGACGATCATCTTTGATAGGAGATCCACTGATCGAGATCGAATACTTATTTCATCAGCGTACACGGCTTCGGAGAGGAAGTCTACAATTGATGCATTGCAGCGAGTGAAGAGCGCTGCATCATATTTTGCTGCATATTCAATGGCTCGCTGGGTGTGCTCTGATCTCCACTACAAAGAGAAAGACATATTACATGTAATAACGATACGTATTCATAAATTAACTCAAGCAACACCCTTACAATGAATAGTGAAACAGAAAACTTTAGCTTAACTACTCGTGGAAACAAAACTTCGCATTTAAATACAAAAATATAAAAATCTCTGGAGCCAGGCTTCAGCCAAAATACTCACGAATCCTCTTGTTTGCAAGGTGGAAGTTCATCCCCTTAACCTCCTATCAGACGAGCACAGGAAATAGAAACCCTCTACCAGAGCTTCATCACGTGAGTCAGTTGCCAATAATTCGACACAAGACCTCTTGTCCTACCGTCGGTCGTATTCTGGACCGTGTTGGTATAAAAAAGAGTTCACTTTGTTTAGAGAGGGACACGTTCGTCTGACGACAGAGAAAATACTGACTAAGGATGGCCGAACTTCGTAGAACCTAAACTGGACCTACCACCAACACTGTTCGAAAAAAAACCCACAAATTTCCACCGAACTACGCACTGTGATATCCAAAAATGTGAAGAACAAAACTTCGACCTTCTGTCATAGTGGCCGTAGCTGAAAAAAGCCGCAGAGCCATCGACGAGGTATTCAACGTCTTAAAACGTGACGGCAGATAAAACCTTTCTTAAGTGCCTCTTTAGTTCTCTGCAACATGCTCCCTACCAATTACCATCTTAAGGACGCTGGCTGGCACAAGTGGTTGGTAAAAGTAGACCAGAACTAGTCTTGGCGAAGTTTAACTGGGAGGTAAGCTTCAGAAATAAGATCCCTCATAGACCTAGGGCTAAGTTAAAGCCCCGCCGATTCTGAGATTATGTTGAATACCAAAACCCTAAGGTCCCGGCGGAAGCATCTCCCAGACCCCAGCGCTATGAACTACGGCATGAGTCATAAGTCAATCCATGGTCGTCTGCTAGACCTTAGAATCCATTACTTTGTTTTTAGCAAAGAATTTCACCATTATCTTGAGCGTTAAAAGGTTGTCCATCACTCTTTCAGACAACTACTTCGCCGCCTGCCAAATCAATATAACCTTCTTCAAGCAGCACACGAACCGAGGCTAGGACGGCTTGTCCAGCTATCCCTAGAGGATCTGTATGACACCATTATTGAGGTATCTTCATCAGAGGTACCACCAGGCCAATGGCCTGGCCTGTCCGATACAGCGTCTTCAGAGAACTCATCCCCGGGGTAAAGGCACCAAACTACATCTTCTACATGGCAAGAAAATAAGATACATTCACAGCTTGTATTCTTGCCAGATCAGAACTAATTCTCTCTTTCTTCGTTCAACATACCACAGACGACTTCGCAGTAATATTCTCTCCAAGGACGGCAAAGACATATTTAGCAGCTGGGTGCGTGCACCACCCAGACGTTTCATTAAGCTGATGAGATTGAAAGTAATCAGAAAAAAATCGACACAAACGCACACTACGACTTATGGGGTAGTATAGACAATAACCGCAGAGGTAGGTGAATCTTCGAATATCTAAAAAGTGGTATCCTTGTTATCTATAAAAAAGGTAATAGTTACTTTCAGTACTAACAATCGCCAAGAAGTTCTTGACGTCATAATTGGTCACAGCTGTTACAGCACACATAAATATCCAAAAACTGTGAATCTAGACGACACTAACCATGCCTTTGGATCTTCGAATAGAGCATGAAAAAGTTATAAAAGCCAAAGAACCTTATCTACAGGGCCCAGGGATCATGACAGATGAGTGGGCTACTTCTATTCCTAAACATCTCACATACATTGACATAACAACAAAATCAAAAAAAAACGGAATTGCAATCACACGTCATTCGACACTTTTGTGGATGAATTGCAGAGCTAGGATGTTTATCGGATTTCTGGACAGATGTTCTTGATGTCCAATGGCTTTTGATATCTGATACGATACACCTTACATTGTTCGAATAGTACACTCAAAGAATACATAAAAGACAGCTTCAAACATTCACTTACACCCCTCTCCGGATTGGTGATTATTACTTTAATGTAAAACTCCAGCGTCTCCGACACAAGCCGTGGAAACTTGTCAATCATTTTGATGTACCAGTCTGAAATGTGTTCACACGCGTCCGTTTGGGTGCATATTGGAAAATTGCCCTTCGGCTTTGGCGGATACGTGTGCAGAAACAGTGTCATGTTCAGAATCTTCAGCAGTGTTTCTTTGGGATCTCCATTATGAGCGCTAAGTACCTCGTCGAAAATCTCAAAATACTTCCCATGCAAATTGGCTGCATCTGCAAAGAGAAAACCACTGTATCCCTGGTTTTTCAACAAGTTCCATTCACTTACAAGCATTAGGAAACCCCTTGTCGTAACTCAAGAACTGCATATCAATCAGCTTTTCGACGATGGCATCTCTAGATCCCTTGTATTCCTCGAAACCCACATACCGGAACAACAATTTCAGATCATCGCAAAACGACGTGAAGTTCACCCACATCTCGGCAGAATGCTGGTGTGATAAACTCCTCGCTATCTCTGGGCTCTGGATGTTTTGAATCATGCTGAACACCTGCAGGGCTGTACTTATGATGTCCTCTTGAAAGATGTGAAACCCCTTGGCTCCGGGAATAGTCAATGACAGAAAGTATGTGCTAGCGGCGGCCAAAGAGAGCTTTCTATAACTGCGACACTTTGGATCGTAGTTCCCCAGGCCCACGCAGATATAAATAAACGCAAGGTAGCCATCTCTCGGCGATACTTTAATCACCTGATCCCAGCAGTCAAATGTGTTATCATAGCTCGCTCCGGACTCTCGTATGGCGCGGATTGTAGTCGAAACTTCAAGCAAAGCCGAGAGCATTGACGAATCAGACGACGCTTGCTGGACAACTGGAAGGCAGGTAAGTAAGGAGGTCGAAGGTTCATTGTTTTCAGACGGAGACCTGGATTCCCTTTGTCTGGCTTGCCTCGAAGTGCAAGGCTGCTGGTCTTCGTCATCGTCGTTTTTCGCGGACTTTTTCTTCGCTTTATCTTGTTCCACTTTTGCGTAGATGTCTTCGACTTGTTCCCACACTATGCCCGAGGGGTAGAATTCGCTGAGTTTCCCAAAAACGTTGATTAGTTCGCTCATCGTCTTGATTTTATTTACATTTTTGGTTTTGTTTTGTTTTTTGTTTTTCTTTTTGTTTTTTGGGACACGGGTGGAGCAACAAAATTCCGCGTGTGGTCGACAATACGGTATACAAACAGAGAGGAAAATTAGTCAAAAACAGAGACCCGTCAACCGCGATAGCATCCAGGAAGAGAGCAGGGTGTGTTCGTTAATTGTGTTGCTTAAGGCCCGTGTGCACTAAGATCGTAGGTATTTGTGGGAAATTTTTCATAGGTTTGCATGATCGAATTTATGATATAAGCCTAAAGTGTCGAGAAAATTCCCACTCGATGTTAAAAACATGAAAAGATGTTCAGAGTGAGTTTACGTTATGTGGTGCTCATATATATATTTTTGCCGACGAATAAGAAACATCTCATCTCAAAGATCTGGATGAGTGTGATTGGTGGTTTGGTTGCTCATGAGAACTGCTTTTTGCAAACATGACTCTGATTTGTTATGCTCCAAAGCGCCGCCACAATGAAACCTCTGGTTTAACGATGAATGTAGACCGGTACATAAATGCAGCCGAACAAAAAGCATCTGAAATTAGGCTACATTGAAGGACGAGAACTGCTCATGAGCTCTATGAGCAGAAAGTAAAGGAATAGCAAAGAGCTCTGGGAAGCAAAAGGAAAACGGGGAGATGTTACTACAAGAATGATGTTCGGTAGTATTAGAAATAGTTTATTGAATGTAAACCCTTCCTGAGACTTTTATCGTGAATATACATTAAGTTTTATTTTTGTACTTTGGTATATTGTTGTACTGAAATACTTTGTTCTTTTTCGTTTTAATTACACTCAAAATCGTAAAGCGTTGGTCGTTATATTTTAATCTGCTCCGTGGTCTAATCCTATCTGGATAAATTCAACAGAGAAATTTATCACAGAATAAAACGAACACGATACAGCTACAAAGCCAGAATGGAAGCTTGCAAATATAAGTATGGACAATTATAAGTAGTTCCACGTAGAAACCATATGTAGTTTCGAATGCTTTATAAAGGCGATGATGGGCAAAATACCGCTGTCCAGGGGAATAAACCATTTACCCGGAATGAAGACGAGAGAGAATTCCGCCTCCCTGACATTGACAAATTTAAGATAGCAATATCGAAGTTTTGGTCTAATAAAGCTGCCTTCGCAAACGAATTGCCCGCTGAACTACCACCTGAATATGATCTTCTTGGGAACATCTGAATGATATTGTCACAATAAAACATGCCAGAAGCATAGAATCCCGGCATTTGTTTGTCCGATCTAGAAGAAAACAGACAATTCGACTACGCCAACTGTAGAGGAAAAAGTCTTCTAAACATCGCCTTTAAGATTTTCTCTGGCGTTTTATGTGAGCATCTGATAGCATTCATGAACAATCTGGTTTCAGTTCAGGAAGTGGAAAAGACCCAGGGTTTTCACATCTTTGCCAAACTCGTTAGTTTGTGCATAATGATTATGGAACTTTCAACGTCAAGAAAGGTTTTAGACAATTCGAACGTGGTTATGTGACCTTATTAATATCGCCCTAGAAAAAATCGTGCAAAACTCCCGTCAAAATTTTCGTGAGTATTGCGGCGGAAACGGCTGATGGTAAATGAAAGCAAAACATGCTTTATGATGTCATCAGAAAAGGGCGCACACCACTGACGGCATGGCCGGAACGTTTCCATGGACAACTATAACTTCGAGATAACTAAGGACTCGCCTACCAGCACAACAACCACTCGCAGAAAAATTCTGTCAATAGCTGTTTCTTTGGACTGAGTAATACAGAATTCCCTCGGAAGACGGAATTGGCTTTATACAAGACCCATAACCTCACGGCCCTGATTTATGGCTTAGAGTTTCGGACCCTTTCGGACGTGCTTCACCCTTTTTTCTTCCCACTTCAATAAAAAAGTTCCCTCTCTTTCGGACAATCTGCCTGCCCGCGCCAATGTGCCTGTTTACATTGGCGACGGGATGAAAGTCCTCACCATGAACGTCGTGTTCACATTGTCATGGGGTTGAAAGACTTTTTGATAAGTGGAACACTTGAATCGGAGCATTTTTAATTTTTAAATTTGAGCAGTTGGCCTGAAACATACCTTTTTTCCTATTCTTCACACTTAATTTCTCATCAACGATCAAAACTAAAATGAAAGAATATGTCAGAAATGGAACGATATGGAAGAAAACGATGTGTTGCACCCGAGAATCCACTAAAGTGCCTATTCACATTGGCGCGGGCAGGAAGATTGTCCGAAAGAGAGGGGACGCTTTTTATTGAAGTGGGAAGAAGAAGGGTTACTTCTACTGAGAATCCATTTCTAAAGTGGATTCTCGGGTGCAACACATCGTTTTTTTCCATATCGTTCCATTTCTGACATATTTTTTCATTTTAGTTTTTATCGTTGATGAGAAAGGAAGTGTGAAGAATAGGAAAAAAGGCATGTTTCAGACCAACTGCTCAAATTTAAAAATGCTCCGATTCAAGTGTTCCACTTGTCAAAAAGTCTTTCAACCCCATGACAAAGTGAACACGACGTTCATGTTGAGGACTTTCATCCCGTCGCCAATGTAAACAGGCACTTAGAAATGGATTCTCGGTGGAAGTAACCCTTCTTCTTCCCACTTCAATAAAAAGCGTTCCCTCTCTTTCGGACAATCTTCTTGCCCGTGCCAATATGAACAGGCACAATATCAAGAGGAACTTTTAAGATTTCGATATTTTTTTCCTTTCTAACTGTACACACATTGTTTGTTTGACACTTAATCGGCCGACCCCCCAGCGCCATCTGAACATGAACAAATCCAACTCTGCCCTGAAAAGTCAAAATCCAAGAAGCCATTGTAGTTGTGGAGAAAAAAGTGAAAATTTCCATTTCTGTCTATCGTAACAGAACGAAACTCCGCGAATAAATCTCTAAAAAATTCCTACAAACCATTTTCGGAAAGTCCACAACCACAAACCAGTTGAAATTTCATCAAAGATTGCAACAAATTGCAATCAATTACGTCTTTTCAAAATGTTGTCACGGTGAGACTTTGACGTAAGTGTTCTCAGCCCATAAGGAAGGAAAGAAAAAAAAAGAAAAAAATTGAATTCCTCCTTTGACTTGGTTGGCTCTTATTGGTTTGCCTGAATTCCTCCTCAAGTAATTCACACTGTAAAATTATACAGCTCTCCCCCTTAGATTAGTTTACCTGGTTATAAAATTTAATTGAATTTCGCATCACCATTGTCGCCGTCGTTTTAATTTTCGTGTTCGTAGTCGTCGTACTCCGCGCTGATTAGCAACTCTGTAATCTTTCTCTACTCAAACCCAAGATGTACGACGTTCCATGAATCATTTTGTGATTGCTCCTCACCGTATCTTGTGGTGTAAAACTTAGAAAAACTAAAACAAAAACCGAGTAGTGACGGGAGTGTGGAAAAAAAATACGAAAAATCTGCAAAATTCTAGATATCACGAAAATTCTTTGCTTTTCTTTCTTTTGTTTCGTTAGCGAACTAAGAAGATTTATTTTAAATGAGACGGTCGCGCTGATGTGTGTGTTTTTGTTTTTATTTGTTTGCAGGCATCCGTAGCCGTAGCAGTGGCCGTACGCGTACGATTGCCTGATTTAAAGGGGCCCCACACAAAGCAGCGAAACATCTATCTCTTCTACTGATAAGACGGGTGTGATTAAAACAACGAAAAGACGACGGACAACCGACGATCGACGACGGACAACCAACGACCAGAAGAAGCTGGGGTGGCTGGTGGTATTAATACTTTCTGCAGCACAATAAACAACATCGAACAATGGCAGAGTCCGCTTCTGATTCGACAGATGCTGGTCTCAGCGCCCTCAACAATCAAGGATACCATCAGCTGAGCATTACAAGTGAGTATTTCGGGAGCTAACAAATTGGGTTGGGCGAGGTAGTATATTGTATGTACTCGCAGTATGTGCGTGATGGTGTTGGGTAAAAGTTACAAAAGTTCAACGAGCACGTCCCACAAAAAAAAAGAATTATGATAAGGGAAAAGTGAAAGTAAATGCTTTAATGGGTTCGTTTCGTGACGGAATTTCAACCGAAAGTCTGATGTGTTTCTGTGTCTGTTGTCTTGGTGTGTCAGTTTGGAAGAAATGCAACAGAAGCAGTTGGGTACGATACGTCAAATCCAAGGCGGCAATGCCATTGAGGAAAGTAAACTTGCGAAAGTTTCAGTATTCCAAATTTCACACACATGTCGGCGTGTGTACGAGTGCTCGTATGGCTCTTGCAGGGTTGGTGCAAATGAGTCCTATCAAATTGACCTTCATATCCTATTGTAGGTGACAGGTCTTCATTTGGGGGTATGAGGATGTCGTGCTTGAACATATTTCTCAACGAGTGGTGCGAAGGGAATTTCTACGATTTCTACGTGCTTAGGGCGTTGCTATTACTATTATGTACTGTGCTGCTGAAGAATTACTTCACCCTCTAATGTGCAGTGTTTTTTTTTTTTGTGGTCACTGGTGTTTTTTTTTGTGGAGTCATTGGTGTTTTTTTTTCTGCTTCCTTCTGGAGAGACATCGGAAAGGGCTCTTTTACCATGATTTACTGCCATTTGAACATGGTGGCATATGTTCGACCGTTGTGATCGATTGTCATCGGCTTACACTCCCTGTTCTATTGTTTACCTACGCAAATTGGTATCAAAACGGATGTGGGAATTTTGTTTATGCTCTTTTGATTGTTGAACTTGTAGGTGGCTTGTGTTCTATTATATAAACATGCCAATTATAATTTATGTTATCAGTTGCAGGCGACCTCTTACCCACTACACCTACATACGTGTACGATTTTTTCAACACTTGTGCTATGGGTATTTGGCGTCGTAGATCTTTTATCTTATCAACACTGCGTGATCATCAAGTTTATAGGGTTGTGGTTGTGAAGAAATTCGTTAAAATCTCTTTTGTAGATTTGTGGAGTTTGCTGTGTAAATTTGTTTCCTCTTTTCGATTTGGTTCGTTGAATTTACCACATCAGCGATTCGTACAGTATTGCACCTGCTCTAAGTTATCTCCCCTGCTTGGTGTTAGCAGTTCAACCGGCACGCAATACAAACAAGGCGACACTAATGATTGGGTGGAGATATCATTGTTCGAACAATGCAGGCTTCCAAGTAGATGTGATCGGCAACGGCGGTGATCATTCTGATTAGAATGCACAGGGGAGCATGGCAGTAACAAAGAAAAATAGTGAGGGACCGCACTGTGGTGATTATTTTTTTTTATGGACGAATAAACCCATATCTAGTAAGTCAGGTAACTAATCGCTGTCAGGTCAAGTACCTGAGAAATTTAAAGCAGATTTCGAAGGCCAATCACTGGTATCATCGCTGTATGTGTTGAGAAATTCATTTCGCCGATCTGGGTGATAATAAACAAAACGTCTTTGTCATTTTTCTCGTGACTCTTGAGGTTGTTAATTCGCGCTAATTATTCATACAGGGTTTGTTTTTCACTTCGTCAAAACGTATTTGTCCATTAGATGTTCGTCCACTTTGCCATAGACTACCGTGGCTGATGGGATGATAGGAGTCACCAAACTAATTCATTCAACTGCAGTCGATACTCGTAAACTTAAGCCCATTGCTTTCGCAATCGATTCACTAAATTCTATGGAATTAAAACGACCGATGAGAAAGTGCTTCGGTGTTAGCTTTTCATCATCTTCAGTGTTATACATATGTATGTATGTACCTACCTGTAAGGGGATGGAAATTTATCATATTCTGGGCTCCCATTAGAACACTTCCTATGGTCCCTGCTCTATTCAGTAATTTTTGTTTCTAGAGAGTATAATTGTTTGCTTTACAAAATAATGCACAGTAATAGAAATACCTAGGCATTTGCCGTCAGGCAGAAAGGACATACATATATTTAGTTAAATAAATATAGATAAGTACTAAGAATTTACAGGAATTGACAAAGTTTACGGAACTAACTCATTTTGATACAGGGTGTTATTAAAGAGCTTTATTAGTTATTTGCTGTCGGTATTTTCAGGTGGTTCTCGGGTAGCGATACAGGACATTCCACTCTTGGCTATTCAGGATTAGGATGACTTCGTTTTCGAGAGCATATATTTTTCTCAGTGAAGCCGTCTAATGGCCTTTAAAATTGGACAGATTCTGATGAAGTGAATTACATTTTCTTTCAAGCGAGCGCAGATTACATAGATGCAGCATTCACCTCTGGGCTGGAAAATCGTTGAAATGTTGTTCAAGCCGTTATGGTCGTGAAAGTAGTTCTTCGTCTTAAGATCAAACATTCGATATGTAATTTCTGATAGCAATCAATAGCTTTTTCAGTGTACTTTTCCAAAAGTCTGCACTATAATCTGGTAGAGGAACATTGTGCTGTTTGGTTAAACTGGTCCATTCATTAAAAAAGCTGTTTTCGGTGTATTAAGAGCTTCGCAACAATGTATCTGAGGCGGCAACTGGCAACCGGCATTACTTTCAAGATATAACATAACGAAGATGCTGTATAAGAGTGCAGATTTTCAAAGGAGGCAGTTCAGTTTCTAAGTTTAACTTGTAATGCAAATGAAATATCGCTTATTACGTCGTATTTCACATACGAGTTGTGCCTCCTTTCTAAATACAATGTAAAAATGTATCGGATACAACAGTATTGTGTACAAGGAAATATCGCTTACAACGTCCGTATTTTGTAACCCCCTGATTAAATTAAAACGGATACAAAGGCTACCACGTGCAGTTTTTTAGAATTTTCTCGGAATTGTTGCCGAATCAACAGTTATTTCCAGACACTATGAACCGTTCTTTGTAACATCTTTGTGTTTTGTAAGTGCTTCAGCTAATCGAAACTGTTTTGGATTAAGTGTTGTACGATTTTTATTGTTTAGTGTTTCATTGAAAATGGCTCGGAGGCAATTTTCAATTGAGGAGAAAACCCACATTTTATGGCATTTGGAGGACGGTGAAACAAACGCACAAATCGCAAAAGAATTAGGGGTAAGCCACTCTTCAATCACATCAAATCACACAAAAATCGCGGGGCCACAGAAAATTCATTTAATGAGGGATGTTCAACCAATAAAAGGACCAGGTCTAGAAAATATTAAGAAGTAGGAGACGTTCTTTTAGAGTGGTCTAAGCAACAACTAGTAAATAATATCCCAATAAACGGGCCGATCCTACAGAGAAAAGCGAACGCCTTTGTTAAAATGATGGATAAAGTAGTTGAGATCTCGAATGCATAGATAAAACGTTTCCCAAAAAGACAAAATATAGTCTATCGTAAAATTTGCGCGAGTCCCAAGCAATTCCAAAGGTCGTAACTGACGAGTGGATAAAAATCGTATTTCCGAAAATAATAAAAGGATACAAAGATGAAGATATTCTTAACGCGGATAAAACAGGGCTGTTTTTTTAAAACTAACACCGGATCGAACAATGCAATTTAAAGGGGAGAGGTGCAGCGGCGGAAAACTATCAAAAGAAAGAATTACAGTAATGGTTGCTGCCTATATGAGTGCGACAGTAAAAGGACGGCTTTTGGTGGTCGATAAATAGATGCTTCAAAAACGTGAAATATTTACCTGTAGTCTACTAAAATAATAAAAATACATGAATGACAAGAGAATTATTTGCAGCTTGGTTAACAGAATGGGACAATGAATTAAGATCAGAAAAGAAGAAAATTCTCCTATTTGTTGACAATTGTACAGCCCCATAATCTCTTTAAAGGTCATAAAGTTAGTTTTTTACCTCCCTGTACAACAGAGTTTGATTAAACTGCTCAAAATAAATTACAGAAAAGAGGTTGTTTTAAAATAAATTCACAATCATGAATAGAAGGCTGCAGAGACAAAACTTAGCATGCTAGACGCTGTTTTGATGCTAGACAGAGCGTGGACGGAGGTTTTAACTCAAGCGATTGCTAACTCTTTCAATCATGCGGGCTGGCGCAGAGACGAGTTACAATTAAATGACACTGTAAGCACCGAGTCCCTAGCTGAATGGGCAGCACAACTCGATTTGGAAATTCGGGACAATACATTGTCTAAATTTGAGACCGTTGACAGTGAAGTCTATACATCGACGACTGCAACAGATGAAGAAATTGTAGCTAACGTGATTGTAAGATCAGGAAAGACTGTCGAAATTTGTACGTATTATTTTTTCACTTAACATTTTACTTCCCTCTAGAGAATCAATGGTTGAATCTGGCCTCAAAGAGACTGACGAGAACTGCAAATACGGAAATGTACCTACCTTGAGCGATGCTTGTGCTGCCTTAAAAACGTTGACTACATTTATTTCTTTGACTGATATCACGGATGAGGTTTTAAAAATATCGGTTACAAAGTCTATTGGATAGAAAGGCGAAGAAGGTTCAGTCCCCTCAAGGACTGCGATTTCTACTGTACATACATTTTAATGCTGCGCGACACCCCAGATTTGTGCTTCCTATCACATGATGGAACGCATGGTGGTTTCGAAGATTTTAAACTTAGCTCTCGTATCGACGTTCTTTTTGCCTAGCAGACACCTCCATTTGCAATTTATTGCCTTTTTGGCTTCCTCAAGTTTTTCGCTAGGATGATTTTTGAATGATAATCGAGGTGTTATGATTATCCCCAAATACTTATACTCCTTCACAACTTCGAGCTCCTCATTTTCCCAAGTTCATTATCCCTCTCTTGAGTATCGCCCTAATACAATTCGGAACACTATTATGTTAGATTTGCTTGAGTCGATTTTGAGCTTCTAGAGCACGCAGTATTGATGCATCCTATTTTTCATCATTTGCAATGTCGTGCTCGTAAAGTAAGAGCTTCATAGAGTCCATTAAACACCATTCCTCCTGATAAAATTGTTGTGAAATCGTCTAAAGAAAAGAGTAGTGGACTCAATAGGCAACCCTGTTTAACTTCTATATGTGACTCGAAACAATTGGATAACTTGTTACCATCCGACACCGACGTCCTATTTTCTTCATAAAGGTTTTTTTAATAATCAGAGCATTTTAGTTGATAGTCTTGTATTACTCAGCTTTTCTATATTACAGAGCTTTTCTCTCAATGCTGTCGAAGGCCGCCTCGAACTCTACGAAGAACGCGTACAGCTTTTTCCCTTTCTCCACGTAGCACTGTTGAAGAATTTTTACTGAAATCCGCTTGGAACTCACAGCAGAACATTTTCGCATACCCAGTTCTGGAAGAAAATTTCTCTATAATTTGGGTCATATGCGTCTCCTTTCTTAAATATGAGGAAAATTATGTTCCTTCTGAAGCTGTCAGATATTTCAGCCCTGTCGAAAATATGGTTGTATGCTAGGGTAAACTTTTCTAGGAATGGGATACGATCTTCTCCTGGAGCTTTATCCATATTACATCTGTGCAGAATCGTGATTGTTCGGTCTAATTGATCCACTAGTGAGTAAGGCATCGCATAACCCATCTGGATTGCGCTACAACTCGGGTTCAATAAATGTTCAAAATGATCGGCGAAAAGCGAGGTTTCAATTTGGATGCTTCATGTAAACTTCGTACCGTTGAGGAAAAATTTGTTAGTAGGCGACATAAATATTGAGTGGCTCGACGATTCTAATACCTATAAAAAGGAAATAAAATATACGATAGAAGTAGAAAATCTTTGCAATACAATTGCTACGGAAAACACTGATACGCTTTAACAAATACAAGCAAAGCAGTAGCAGTGACCATGACCAGTGACCATGAGACGCTGACTATTCACTTTCGTCTAAAAACGCTGGTGAATACCTTAAGTACAAAAAATCTGCATTCCTAAGCCAGATACGAAATAGTGCAAGCCTAATTAACAGCGGGGATCTAAACTCTATCAGACGGATAACGAGAACCCAAATCCGTTCAAAGTTAGTAAGTGATAGAAAGTTGAACTGCTACAACGAAAGACTACGAAGTGGTTGCCGAAATAAATTCAACATGTTTGCTGACGATGATCTGCTCTTTATATCAAGAAAAAACCTTGAGGAATGTGTTAAAAGAATGCAAGAGGACCTACATAGTTTGAGTGTGTTATATGGTTAGAGCAAATAAACTCAAATTGAATATCAGTAAATCTAAGTGTATGGTACGGAAACATTGAGTAAATATAAATATTATTATTAAAAATGAGCTAATGGAACAGGTTGAGCAAAAGTGTTTAGGGGAATCATTGATGCGAAGTTAACGTTTAGCCCGCACGTAGAATATGTAGCTAGTAAAATAGTAGAAAAAAAGTAGGATTTTTTGGCAGGATACGAAGTACTCGTGCAATCTCCCTATTGAGTGCAATAAAAATATATAACTCATCAATTCTTTATTTATTTAGCGGTTCCTGTTCAACGTATGCAGAAGCTATCGATCGATACACATCAGCCTAATTTTTTTTAGTTGTGGAGTTAGAAGATGAGCCGTGGACCGACGATATGCTTTCATATTTAGATCATCCCGAAACAGCCTAGACATGGATCTGGTTGATATACCCAATTCCTTTTACATGATCTTCTGCTTCCTAAGGGGATTCCTCCGAATTCGTTCACACACTGTGTTCACACCGCATTCGTCGGACGACGCGTGTGCGCCCACTTCTTGGCCTGTACTATACTCCAGACAATTCGGCGAAGCGAGCAATAACCCGATAAACGAATATTTTCGATATACCGAGTGGTTTCAGCAACTCGAAAATTTAGCCAGCACTCTTTTCGCACTTAGGCAACGCTATTACCGCGACTCGATTCTCTTTAACGAATCACTCCATGTTAATAGTTTGCAAACTGAAACCAAACTGGCTAGTGTTCTTCACTGATTAGTGCATGTGTTCTGAAAAAAAAGTTAACGGTTCTATTTCCGCAAGAAGTTTTGTACGATAAGCGCTGGAAATTGTGTAACAGAACTTATGGCAGGTATTAGACTAAAGTTTTCCACATTTTTAGTTAGGTTGTATAGATTTGTACAAATTTTGTATATAACGTTATGTTAAAGTTTAAGTACATTTTTGAAATTTAATGTTTGCTAAATAATTAAATAAATAAAAATAAAAATTGCCAGTTAATTGTTAGCATCCCCTCATTAGCTGATGTGTATGCTTTATTTGCTCACCCTTACATATTTTTTTGTAAGTCTTAATGGCCTTTTGTTGCATAGTTTTAGCAAAGCTGCTGCATGTTTCCTTAACTAAATGCACTCACAGTCATACCATACTTGTTTTCTAATGCATGTTCTTGATGATTGAAAATCTTTTGCTGCATCTGAGAAACAGGCAACAAGAATATCCACACGTTAATAGAACTGAGAATGAGGTTCAAATGTCTTTCGTAGACGTGTGCTGAATTTTTTTCCCACTGGAATTTGGATAGCAGCCTCGCTTCTGCGACAAGTTGTTCCATAACTGCCTCCAACTTAGCTGCACTGTTAGTGGTAGGTGATCCGAAAAGATCTGTTCATCCACGTTTAGGTTTCATACGCGTTCCAGCCACTTCCCGCGTGCGAGGCAGTATTGAATCTTTGAACAGGCGGCACCCCTCTAGAACGTAAGTCACCTTACGCTTGTCGCTTCTAGTTTGGCCGTTTAGCAATGACAATTCAATTGATTCACACATCTCGATGAATTTTCTTCCGTTTTTATCAATAATTTTATCTACAGCACTTTTAATTGCCTGCGCGCAACGTGCTAAGACCTGCTACGTTATATCTAATAATATTGCAAGAAAAGTTACTCAAATTAATGACTGAATTTAAATCTAAGTGGTTGACGGGGTTATTTTTGAAAAACTGTTTTGCTAAACGCCAGTTTCAAGAGTTTGAGTGCGACTGCAGAGCCCTTCGCTTGATGTTGATATATGGCACCTTTCTCCGATCAGAAATGACAAACATCCTTCATTAAATGTCAGTTTGCTTGTGGCAACAACATAAATTCCGGCAACTTGAATTGTTTCCCCATGGATTTGCGTATGGAGATTTTTATTTCTCCTCTCGATGGCGTTTTTTTTTTTTTTTGATTCTCGTGAGTCTCTACTCTTGAGGCGTGTGTAATCGGTGTTGTTTTCTTTAGCAGGCTCCTAATGATCCGAATGAGTCATTCTAAACAACCTCCTGTGCTAGTATTGGAAGGGCAGTTGAAAATACATTCGATACTGATACTGTCCGCCTGTTAGGCCGCTTCTGTTCACACCCTCTGTGGACCAATGAAATTGGTCTGAAAACGCCTGTTGAAAATGGGCTGCTCTCCCGTCGACGACCTATAGCAATGTTAAAAACGCCATAGAAATGGCGTTTGGCAAAAATATGCTTCGTCTAAACTGCCTTCAATTCTTAAAAGGCCGTTGTATTCTCTAGCAAATTGCTCTTGTTGAATCATCTGGGATAACAATTTTTAGCAGCATTGATTCCAGATACTGTGAGCTGACTATTTTTTATTGGTTGGCGGCTCACTTTGGCTAGGAATAGAAATTTGTTGATAACGCGTAGTATCTAAGCATGGATCTTTTTAGCTTCAAATAGGAAGACAGCCGATTATACTGAATGAAAGCATTATCTGCATGTGGCTGCACGATTAGATAAGGCTTGACTTCCCAGACGACCACATCTGCGTTGTTTTCTCCAGTTGGTGTCCAACGCTACTGAGATGATTGTGTTATGGCGACAATTCCTCCAATGCGTTAACCAAAGAAGGACTTATACTTTCGTTTGTCTGAATCGATCCAATATAAAAGTGTTCTTGGGTCTGTTCAGAATGTTATTTTGCTGATACACACCTAGTAATTCTGGTAATTCTCAAGTAATTCTGGACCTATACCTTCAAAAACTACTTTTGAAACACTCTGTACTTATGTACAATATGCCCCAATAACCTCGCAATTTATTTTTGATAAAAAGAAGTGATTGGGTGCAATCAGAGCTATTTGGCGAATGACCATCAATTCGATGTTTTGAGTGTCAAAAAGTTTCTTGTTGGAGCCGACCTGTGAGAGTTCACATTGTTGTGGTGGTGAATGATCCGTGTTCGGCGATTGCTTTTTCTATTTCTTTTCTGACAAAAAAATCGGGGTGTACCATTCCGAATTGACTATTCTATATGGCTCTAATCGCACGGTGGCGATATGTCCGGTTTTTCCGAAGAAACGGGCGACCATTTGCTTCGATGTACTTCGTGCGCGAACAACTTTTGTTGGATTTGGTTTGTTTTGAAAGACCCATACAGTGAAATACCGATTTAGTATCGAGTTCGTATGCATAGATCCAATAATAATAAAAAGTTTTTGATATCAGTAAAATTGTGTTTCAGTTATTAGACATAATCGTCTTCCCAGTGTAATGGGCCTTGAGGAATAATACCATGCTGATCATGTTTTGCAGCAGGGCATATTTTCAGTGGGTTAAATGATGTTTTCCGCTCTTTCCATCTTTTCGGCTTACCAAATCCTTCTATGTACGAGTATTTTGTTTGCTAAGATTCACTAATTCACGAAGGAAATTATACAAAGAAGCGCAAGTTGTTTTTGAGGCGTTAAGGGCATCGGTTTTGTTAGTACACGGAAAACTGCGGCCATAATTCCGCTATTTTCTGACACATTTCGTGCTCGGTTTAGCCATGTGTAAGTGCTTCGTTCTTTTTTTTTTTGATATTTTAAATATTTACATAAATGAGTGATAAGAATCACCAGTAGCCAAAAATCAAAGAGCTACTGCTAATCGTTCATCAACAACAATGGTCGATCTTTAGTTCGTGACCTGTTTTCTAATTCTACCTAGTACTAGCAAGTATTTTGGTACATGAAATGAACACATCAAGAACCAATCCCACATCAGTTGTTAGCAACCATGGAATAGGGTTCGCAAATGGGACTGCAAATCACAAATTACCACTGAAAATCACAGGAAACTTGTGGGGATACTGGTGGAATAATCGACCGTGCAAAATCCCGCCGTCCGCGCATTGTCATCAAAGCCGTGGAGAATCAAATTCATCGAAATCCGCTGCGCAAGCAGAAAGTCATGTCCCGGGAGAGGGATATCTGCAAGGACAACATGTCGCGCAGATTAAAACGTGATTTCCGACTCTACGCATACAAGAGACACACAGGAGCATTGAAACAGAAACGTAAGACAAAATTGAGTGCCTTCCTTCGCCAGTGCGCGAAGAATGGTCACAGATAAATTCTTTTTACTGACGAGAAAATTTTCCAGTTGAACAATCGTTCAACAAACAAAACGAACGAGTGTATGCATTCTCTACCACCACGACATGTGTCTGAATTCGTTCTGACAGTTGAGCGTGGCCACCACCCAGCACATCTCTTTTGAGTCCGTCATATTCTAGTGCAAAAATGGATAAGAATGAAACATTTCATAAATATTTCGTCGGCGCCCACACGACGGAAACGTTTCAGAAACTTTTATGACATGTTTGTGAAGCAAATGGGAAACGGTGTCTTCCGTCCGTTTCGTTAAAAAAAAACGAAACGAACTCCAGACCCAATAGTTTGAAAATCTTAAAAGTTCAATTTTATTGGCTTGACTTTCATCCCTAGGTCACATTTTTTGTGTGCAGTAGGACTTGCACAAGACATCCGTAGTCTTGAATTGTTGATACAAAAGAGTATGTTTAAGCTTATCGTCGCTACTCAGCTTGAGGAAGTCATGATGCATGTATTTTTACTTTCCTATAAATTAATAAATATTTTCGATAAGATTTGAGAAAGATTAGCCATATCATAGCAAACAAAGGAAAAGTTATAAAGACTCATTGTTGGCACTGATATAAATGTGTTTCCGCCATATTAAAAATTTTCGTACTTTCAATTCTCTTACTTTGCTTGAATATTTCAGTTCTTGTTTCGTAGCTTAATCTGAAGTCTCAAACCTAGAATTGAAGGTGAACAAAATTCAGATGACTTTATTCGTTGCTTTAATAAGCAGCTTAAGAGATCTCCAAGCGGCGAGCGGCCACATTTTTTTATTGCCAATTAAATGAAAAAATGAGCACTCATCCATGTGCTTCTGTAGAATTGGCGAAAATATTTGCAGTCGAACATACTGTCTAGTTGTGGTTTCACTTTCCATTGTTTATAGCGTCGTAATAGTCGGTTTTATTGTCACTTTTTATGTACGAATACGAATTCGTATTCTTTGTGGACAAAATACAACTGTTCAAGCACCATTGTCATTAAGTTTGAATTGTGAGGGCTTGAGTGGTTATTGTAACGCTCCTAGCACTTAGCATTCTCCATTCTCAATGAGACTCGAGCAGGTTTTATGAATATTTCATTAAATAAATAGAAGAAGATTGATGAACCCAGGGTTGCTGAATTGATGTTTCTATTTCATTTATAAGTGTTTGATTAACATGTTTGGATTTCTGTGAACAGGACGCTTGACATCTTGAGTCTGTTTTTAAAGTTTTTGTATTTATTCCCTCAACTTGAACATATTTAAAAATGAAATAAACAAAAGAAAAACATCCCCTGTTACCTCATTCATAATTCACAACGATTGAAAAGGGTTATACGAGTAAGTCAGCATATTACTTTACTATCATAAAGCAAAACTGAATGGTGATTTCTTATATTAAGTTCGTATGCACCCGAAATTGATTAAGCAGAAATATCAACCTACAGCTTGTTTTCCTTTTCTTCTTCTTTTATCAACCGTTGAAATATGTAACGCGTACATATTATATAGGGTGACCAGATAAGAACTATAGGAAAAAAATTTAAATAAAATAACAACGGTGTTAGATATAAAATTGATTCGGGCTTACTTTTGAAGCTACGTTCATGCCATTTGGGAATAGCACATCATTCAAATGGCCGCCTCGGCTTTGTTGGCAGTGCTTCAAGCGGTCGGTCCAATTTTTGATGACTCGGTCCAATACGTATGTGTGGCGTAATTTCGGCAATAGCGTGTCGAAAGTTGGCCTCGAGCTCGTCCAAAGTGAGATGACCCAGTCGCCAAAGCCAAATTTCTCCTCGAGAATTTCGTGCGTTGCGTCGCTTGTGTAGCGCCGTCTTCTTGGAACCACAACTCGGATATATCGATGTCGAGCTCTGACCATAGAAAGTTGGTTAACATCGCTCTATACCTGTAACCATTGACGGTAACGGTGTCTCCTTCCTCATTTCGAAAGAAATAAGGTCCGATGATGCCGCCATGCCATAAACCGCACCAAACACTTGTGGATTGTGTTCACCCCAATAACCGCAATTTTGCTTGTTGACATAGCCAACGGCAATGGGCCTCGTCCGAGAAGATGATTTCTTGGCCAAAATCCGGATCCCCGGCCAACATTTCCAGCGTCCAATTAGCGATCTTACGGCGTTGTCTATGGTCGTCCGGCTTCAATTGTTGCGTTAGCACAATCTTATACGGATATAGGCCCAAATCCAACCGAAAAATAAATCGGGTTGACTCTCAGGCGGTGCCCAATTCAGTTGATCGACGCCGAATCGACATTTCTGGGTCTTCTTGGATACTGGCCGCTACAGCTGCTATGTTTTCTTCATTTCGCACCAATCTCTGTCTGGTTGGTGGCTTAAGATCCAAAAGAGTGTATTCACGCTCAAACTTTTCCACGGTGCGATGAATTGCCTGCAACACTGAAGCCATGATGATGATTTTTTTTAGTAATTTTCGCACGTTCGGTAAGCGTAAAACGATGCATGATGAAATGGCAAACCTTAATGCAAATATTTTGACAGCTGGATGTCATTGGTAACCTTGACAGCTGCTGAAACATAACAATTGGAAAACCTATCATTGCTATCTGGCCAATTTGCAGATCTTAAAATTATTCAAAAGGCTGCTTCATTTTGAATCATCTCGTTAATGAGATAATGTGTTTTTTTGGCATCGGTATCATCGGTTGATAATTTAACCTACACGCGCTAACTTAATGCAAGATATTTGTCGGATAACAACAATGCTTCGAGATCTACTTTTCCATGATAGCGATAACTTGTATGGGAATTCCAAAAGACGTGCCACTTTTTGAACAAATTAAATGCTTGTCCTGCGAAATTATCCGAATGTTAGTAGGTAACGCTGGTAGCCGTTTTTTATGGGCTCTGAAAATTAAGCGCAGATACCGTTGCCAAAAAAAAAAAAAAAAAACCTAATGTGCTTACATTTGAATTATCCAATAATTTTTCTCTCGGCATCTTCTTCGAGGCTGCGGCATTAGTTTAGCCAATCTCTAACTGTTGCCTTTATAGATTGGAACAAGAAAAGCCCTCATCAATGAATTGAACAAAATCGCAAGCCAGAAAAATACATATGCGAACTAGTTCACAACTTCGCTGTCTTCAGGAAGAAATACTTGTATCAGATCATATGGAAGGTAGAAGTAACGGTTTTTAGGAGAAAACCCCATTAGCATTTGTTGTGCCGATTTTCTACCAACTCGTGTTCCTGGTTGACGGCCGGCATTACATTTTGTTCTTATTTTTTGAACGGCATGTTAGAACCATCCAGCAGAATTTAGGAGAAGGACTAGTTCTCCGATGCTTTTGCTAGATAACTCTTCAAGGTCATTCATTGAAAAAAACAAGTTGGCGCCATTCGGTCGAGTTTTATGCTTGCAATTGTGGCTCTAACATGGAGAATTTCGAAGAGCAAATTCGCCATATTTTGCTTTATTACTTCAAAAAAAGGGAAGAAATTCCTTGTTGGTGATTTTTCGAGGCGTTCAAAGCATTTGTGCAATCAGATAAGCATTCAACAGCTACTTGTGTCTATTGCAAGCGTTCATGGCCATTTCAAATCGCTTGGCTTCATAAAGAAGCTCGATATTTAGGCACCGCCTGAGTTAAAAAAAAAATCATCTAACGAAGCGCATAAACGTCTATACGCGAAGAAAGCGATCCATTCTTAGAGCGTATGATGACGGGCGACGTAAAATGGATTGTCTACAGAATCAGCCGAAAAAAATTTGGGGAAAAGGGGGAAATCCACAAAAAGGTGATACTGTCAACCTGATGGGATTGGATGGAACAAGTTTTTTTATGAGCAGCTACAGAAATAAAGTGTTTGCATCGCGCAGAAACGTCCCGATAGAACTCCATTTATTTCGCTCCTTGGAAAGAACTCCATTTATTTCTTGCAAGGTAGAACGTTTGCTTCTGAAGACCTCATCAATCAGCACCTTGACAAGTTTCATACAGAAAAAGATTGGACGTTTTATGAGCGCTGTGTTATGAAATTGTCCGAAAGTTGTCAGAAAGTCATTGAACAAAACGGCCAATACATCATTGAATTAATGTTCATTACGTATATCAAATAAACGCACCTGAAAAGCAAATGAAAAAAACGCAATGACTTTTTGAACAGTCCAATATATCTGTGCTATAGCTTACCTGATGGCTGTTTAGGCGTTCTACTCTTGATCGTTGAGTAAAAAGATAGAAGGTGTTAGTATTCTCACAAAATTACTGTTCCTTTCATTAGTAAATTAATTAGGATTGCAAGCTTCTTGTCCTCACCTTACCCTTTTTTTACATTAAATGCCTCCTCTCCCTCCGGGTGATGCTGCTGTTTAATTCTTATATTTTTTCTCAGCTGAAGTCACTGTTTATTTTATCGGTTATCGGTTATTCTCTAATTCTTTTTCGCACCAATGAATCTACTAGTCAAGAGAACATTATTCCGATTACTTATTGAAAAGATGCCAGTTGGTTATTCCCTTCGATGGTTTGTTTACTCATATCTTAAGTTCAAAGAACACTAATTTAGCTGCCAGTTAAACTTATCTGATTCGATATCACACCTCACTCACTAATTTGATTGATACTTACTTATTTAACGGGCTCCCGACCTGTGGAGAGTCTCTGCCTGAGACACTACAGCCTTCCATCCTCTACGATCCGCGATAGCTTGGTCTTTGAAACGTAGGTTCGGTCTTCCTTGTCGTCTCGAACCTGAATGCTGAGATTCGAAGATTCTCTTAGCTGGAGCATTGTTGTCCATTCGCTCGATGTGGCCGAGCCAATGTAGTCGACGTATTTTGGCTTTTTGGACTACATCTACATTTTGGTACAGCTCATAGAGTTCGCGGTTGTATCTTCTCTTCCATTCGCTCTCCTCGCGCACAGGACCAAAAATCCGTGGAAGAATTTTTCTTTCGAAGGAGCCCAGAATTAGCTTTCCCTTCCTGCTTATCGTCGAGCACTCGGTGCCATACAGTAGAATTGGCAGGATAAGGGTTTTGTAAAGCGTTCATTTCGTCCTTCGAGTAAGGAGTTTTGAACCCAATTGTTTTCCCAAACCGAAGTAGCAGCGGTTTCCTATGGTAATTCTTCGTCGGATCTCCACTAGGGTGTCTTTCTTGGAGTTCATGTTTACTCCGTGGTAGATGAACTCCTTAACTGCCTCAAAATTGTTGCATCAATAGTGACGTTTTGTACTACGAATTTCGCCTGTTCTTCAATCGCCGTGAAAGCCTCTATCACGGAACGCTGCGAGCGCCCGATGATATCAATATCGTCTGCATATCCCAGGAGCTGGACGGACTTGTGCCTTCCGTGTTGACGGACTGACTGCTCTAGGGCGAGATTGAAGAAATCACATGATAGCGCATCACCTTGCCGCAATCCGGTGCATGTTTGAAATAGTTCGGAGGAGCTACTTCCAAACTGCACGTTGCAGTGCGTATTTTCCAGTGTCACGCGACACAACTGGATCAGTTTTGTCGGGATCCCGAATTCGGCCATCGCCATATAATGCTCCTGACGATTAATGCTATCATATGCGGCCTTGAAGTCGATGAAATTCGTTGGTCTTTTCCAGGATTTGTCCCAGTGTGAAAATTTGGTCTATAGTCGATCTGCCGGGCCGGAAGCCACACTGGTACGTGCCGATTAGTGTGTTGCAGAACGGTTTGAGACGTTCACAGAGTACGTTGGATAGGATCTTATATGCGACATTAAGCAGGGATATGCCTCGATAGTTCTTGCAAGACATAGGATCGCCTTTTTTGTAGATGGGGCATATGGAGCTGATAGTCCAGTCGTCGGGCATGCTTTCTTCCACCCATACTTGGATGATGATTTGGTGCATGCGCCAGCAGCCAGTTGCTTGGCTTTCTTATAAAACCTCCGGATGTTGTTTCGATCACGAGACTCTTCGATCTCCCTGAGCTGGGATGCTGCGTAGGTCCTCTTTTTTCTACGCAGGATCTTCTTCTCTTCCCTCCTCCTGGTTCGATACTCTTCCCTTGCTGCCCTTGTTTTGCGCTGCAGCATTTTCTTGTGTGCATCTTCTGTCACATTTTTCCTGTAAACGAATTCATCACCATACCACGGGCTCTAAGGTGGTTTCGGCTACCTAGTGAGAGGCAACTCCTCCCCCCCTCTCTCGTCCGCTGTCCCCAACGACCTTCCAAAGGGGTTGGTTACCCAATCTCCAGTCGAGGTACTAGGCACCCACCAGTCACCAACGTGGAGGTGAGAGTAGGAGTTGGTAGTGAGAGGCTAAAGTGAGAACGCTTGTGCTCTCATGTAATTAATCGCATCACTACCCTTATACCAGCCATTTGATTGATAATTAAAAAAAAAACTAAATTCTCATTTTCAAACTTTTAGTTGAAGAGGCCTCTTTAAGAAACAATGGATTTCTCAAGCCAAATCCATACGTTGAACTGCTTATCGACAATAAAAGCAAACGTAAAACCGACACCATGAAAAATACCCACTTACCCAAATGGAATGAGGAGTTTACAGTTCTGGTAAGTGATAACTTATAAATTGTCCCATATCAATACGTGCTAATTCAATTTTCATTTCAGATAACACCAAATTCAATTATCCACTTCAAAGTACTGGATCATTCGAGTTTCCGCAAAGATGCCATGCTTGGTGAACGTTCGGTGAACCTTAATCAAATCCTACAACATTATAATGGACGATTCGAATTTCTAGAGCTGAGCATGGATCTGGTGGTGACATCCAAATCAGATAATCGCCAGACAAAAAGTGGCGAACTGGTAGCAATTCTTAATGGCTTACGCTTAGATATGTCAAAGTTGGTTGTTCCGAATGGAAATGGTGCTATGACAACGCATCAACAAAGTTTACAGTCAGTTGATGGTGCGGCGGCGAATCCAAATCGAAGCAGTGTTCTAAATGGCGGAGTGAGGGCACGAATGCGATTGCGCAGTACGAATGGTTCAGATAACGCGATAAATTCCGGTGCTATGGTGGGGACAAATGAATTATCGACCATGAACGGGACAGTTAGTAATGGTGCTGGGTGTGGTAGTAGCAGTAATAGTTTAAGTGGAGTAGCGCCATCATCTTCGGGTGCGATACGTAGACAAGCACCATCGGTAGCTGTGTGGGAGCAGCAACAACAACAAATGAGTGGACCCCAACAAATGACGCCGCAGTCGCCACAGGCACAAATCCAGCCCCAAAGAATACCAATCCAAAGTGTAAACGGCACTGGGCAACGTGTAATGCAAGTGTACACAGCTCCATTGCCAAGTGGAGCCGCTTCGGGATCCTCGCAAGCGGTTGCAGCTGCTGGATATGTACCAGCAGAGACTAATGGCAGCGTACCAATGGAAATCGCTCAAGGAAACGCTGCCGGTGGCAATCCGGTACCCGTATCGAATGTAGGCGATCAGCAACTGCAGGCAGCGCAAGCAGATGATGAACCATTACCGACTGGTTGGGAAATTCGTTATGATCAGTACGGAAGGAGATACTATGTTGATCACAATACGCGATCGACTTACTGGGAGAAACCAACGCCACTGCCACTGGGTTGGGAAATTCGTAAAGATCCCCGTGGACGAGTGTACTATGTTGATCACAATACACGAACAACCACCTGGCAAAGACCGAATAGTGAACGCTTAATGCATTTCCAACACTGGCAAGGACAACGTGCGCATGTTGTTGCACAGGGCAATCAAAGGTTCTTATATTCACAGCAGCAACAACAACCAACTGCAGTGAGTGCACCATTGAGTCAAGACGATGAAGAGACCTTAGGACCCCTACCTGATGGATGGGAGAAGAAAGTGCAATCCGATAATAGAGTGTACTTTGTAAATCATAAAAATCGCACCACGCAATGGGAAGACCCACGGACACAGGGACAAGAAGTCAATCTCATTAATGAGGCACCCTTACCACCAGGCTGGGAAATTCGTTACACATCGACTGGCGAAAGATTCTTTGTTGATCATAATACTCGTCGCACCACATTCGATGATCCTCGTCCCGGTGCCCCCAAAGGTGTCAAAGGTGTTTATGGTGTTCCGCGTGCTTATGAACGTTCGTTCCGTTGGAAACTCAGTCAGTTCCGTTACCTATGCCAGAGTAATGCACTTCCATCGCATATCAAAATTACTGTGACCCGTCAAACATTATTCGAAGATTCCTACCATCAGATTATGCGATTGCCAGCGTACGAGCTGAGACGAAGACTCTACATCATATTCCGTGGTGAAGAGGGCTTAGATTATGGTGGTGTGTCCAGAGAATGGTTTTTCCTTCTATCTCACGAAGTTCTAAATCCAATGTATTGCCTTTTCGAGTATGCCAATAAAAATAACTACAGCCTTCAGATAAATCCAGCGAGTTATGTGAATCCGGACCACCTGCAGTACTTTAAGTTTATTGGACGCTTCATTGCAATGGCGCTGTATCATGGACGATTTATCTATTCAGGATTTACTATGCCCTTCTACAAGCGTATGCTCAATAAAAAACTCACAATAAAGGACATCGAAACAATCGATCCAGAGTTTTATAATTCCCTCATTTGGGTACGTGATAACAACATCGATGAATGCGGTCTAGAGCTGTGGTTTAGTGTGGATTTTGAAGTGTTGGGACAAATCATTCATCATGAATTGAAAGAGAACGGTGAGAAGGAGAAGGTATCCGAGGAGAACAAAGAGGAATATATCACACTAATGACTGAGTGGCGAATGACGAGGTGAGTCAATGGAATTTTTATTTCTGCTTTTTTCTTTTTATTTTTGATAAATTGGTTGTGCGCAGATAAGATTACGGGGGGATTACCACAGAAATATTGCCGTGAAGTAGAAAAGTAAACAACAAATCGTTTGTAGTCGAAATAAATAATTTTTAGGAGATATTCCATCATTGGAAAGCAATGGTTTAGTTTGAATGCCAAATCATTGATCATGAGAGTTCTAACTTTTTCCTTTCTTTCTGTTAGAAAAAACAAACGACAAAATTCAATTATATTGTTGAACTTTATAAATATGAATGCCCTCATTGATATTAAAAGTTTTAACAGCTGAATAGTCTTATCTTATCGTGTGAATTTATTTGTTTATTTGCCTAGGTATATACAATTTGATTGAAAATGTTTTTATTTATGTTTTATTTATGTAGATGGGTGACAATGAATAAATCAAATAATTTAAACTTAGAGACATCACGATAGATGGTTTTGAATATGTATACGGTTTGCTACCCACTTTACAGGAAAGATTCAATGGAATTCTTTAGAGAGCACTTGTATTGTAATAGTTTTCTGTTGAAAGTAAGAGTATATCGCTTTTGTCGAATGGCTATAATGTGAATACCACACTTTACAAGCGTCGACTTCCTACAAATTAAGTCAAAGAAAAAATTGTGTCACGTATTTACCCATGTATCGACATGCAGCATGAAAGTTACTTCTTAATCAGTAGAAATATGACAGCAAAATACCAGGAATCATATATGCTTATGCCGTACCGGCACCCACCACATCAGCGCCAACCAACTCATTTAAGTTCACCTCACAAAGCTATTCTACGCAGTGTCGGCATCAAGCACGAACCACAAACAAAAGTGCTTTAGTGCTACCGTTCTTTCGTTACGTTGGAAGTGCTTCAAGAGGTGCTTTGAATGTCATACTCAAATTTGTCAGCTGTTGTTTATGTTTCTCCAATGACAGTATGAAGGAAAATGCAATGAGTTTTAGCAAAGATAGAATTGAATAGACTTTAATCGCAAAGCGAATAAAGAGGTAGTTCAAAAATGTCGAAAGTTATTTTGGTTGTTAAACTACCATATGGGTCGTATATAGCTTACTCAGAAAAGTTAGAAGGAATTAGAGAGCTCAAATAAATTTTGAACTAATGTTGATGATGATCCGGAGCACGTTTAAAAGATAACAGGAATGTCGCCATCAACTTTTGAGATAATCTTCCGTTAATTGAACGTCGTTTGGAAAAGTTTTCATGGAGAAAATCAATAGAACCCAGCGCTAAATTGTTTTTGGTTCTTCTGCAAATATTTTATTGTATAGCTTAATTTATTTAACTAATATCGAATGTATCTAATAGATACCTATCACAAGGAGTACCAAACCAAGTGTTGGCTTGGATGTTTCGATTGGGATATTCTGATTTATTGAATCATTTTTTTGTCCGCTTTGTAGTTTAATTGTCCTCCTCGTCCAGTTCGTCGTCGTAGTCTGCGTCCTCATCGTCACCATTGATGACACCACTATAATCCTTGGTACATTAAGTCATTGAAAAATTATTTGTATTCGTTGGCTGGAGGCACTTCGGCCCCGATAAGGAATCTGGAAATATGGCAAGATATCGTGACAGTCGCAGAAAGAAACTTTATCGACACCAATCGTTTTTTTTTTCGTTATGAACGATTCCAGCATCATATTCGGTTTCAAAACGAACTGTTCAATGTACATGCCATATGGACTTAGTTCCCCGGCACTGTCATATATTTTGGACAATGTAAATTAATTTGCATTGTACCTGTGAAAAATAAAAAATAAAAATAAACGAACATAAACACAACAGCTCTGTATGTCTAGCTGGATATCGTAGATTTTACACTTGGACCGACTTTCTTTAAAATTGCGTCTTTAATGATCGTCTGGAGATGTGGATTGTTGGCTTCGGGTGGTTCGAACATTTGACGGATTTTCAAGCATTTTGTCGGTGGCTCTGAGATTTTATTCGATTTAAAGGCAGGACTGCCCCATTGTTTTAAGGTGTTCTATGTGCGCGCAAGCATATCCGCTGACACAACAGCAATCCATTTCATAGTCTTGAACTCTTCTCCGTTGCGAAGTGCCAAATCAAATTGAATTTGACTATCGTTATGTTGAAGATTTTCAAAAGCTTCATTTCAAACTGAGGCTGTTCGCTTTCGCTTATAGAGGGGTATGAGTTTGTCCCGTACATAGGTGATTTACCACCACAGACGATTGAAATGGATCTGCGCAAGAGTTCGGCAATAATTTAATTGCATTACAAGTATGGCTGCAGCAAGTAATGTGGCGGATCCAATGATGACAAAAAATTGTTGAATCTTATTTGATACGGTGCAAGTAGCCTCGGATTCAGAATTGCGAAATGGTTTCCCTGAGTTGGGCATAGTTTTATAACTTCCTGCAAAGGTAGAGCTTCATTTGACGAAGAAGTTACATGGCTCATCTTACACTGGGGATTTTACTCAATCAAAATTTCGTTGTTGTGCAGATCTTTTTAAATTGACAAAATGCTTGAAAAAATCTATAGCATTGATAGTCGAAATTTTTGCAAAAGTATTCTTCTGCACGCCGTTGCAGTTTGAGTAAAAGAATCTTCAGCATGTGAATGGCACCCTGAAGTTGATCCTTCTCAAAGCATGCTAAATCTGAACCCATCATATTCGGACCACAAATAGCATACAAGCTATTCTTCTCATTGATGGTGTTTATCAAATCTGGGCTAATGGTCATGTAGAAAAATGCCGGTGTGTATCTGCGTGAATTTGTCTGAGAGGCTATTTTGGTTGGCTGGTAGTACTACCGGTGTTGCGCTTTTGAAGGATATCCTCAGAAGGTATCTACTCTTAATCGCTTGGTAAAATCACCTCCGGATTCATTTGCAGAACTCTGACCATTGCAATTCTTCGCCGATGGTGATGTCTGTGTTGGTGTGGCAGAGTGATATGTTGAAGATGTATTCCATGAATCGTTATGAGATCGATCCAAGGTGAAATAAAATATACAAGTATGGAATTGTATATGAGGTGCTGAGTGTATTGTTCTGCTTCGGGATGTGGCCAAGATAGTCATAGTCAAAATTGGCGGTGGCACATCGATTTTTGGGGATATCGTTTGCTTTGGTTTAGAATATTTGCGACTTGCTTATGAAATGTTTGAAAAGCTGTTTTGGGATTTGTATGTTATGCAAGATGTGGGATATGATGATAAGTTTGCAACGGAACGCCTTCCGGGGACAACTCATGATTGTGGAGGTGGCATTTTGTTCGGTGTTGAACGTATCCAAAAGCTTTACATTACAGATGAGCGACCTCGGATGAGTCTAGGATTTGATTCAGATTCCTCGTCAAATGAGTAACGGATCACATAGTGTGTTTGACAGGTTAACTTTGCTTTCTCGTTGTTCAAATGGTTACGTACTTTTCTGATAAGAAGTTTTCTGGTTGTCTCTGTTAGAGTCATATTTGCGAAGCCATACTCTAGCAGTAGATGGCGAAGTTAGCTATCTGTTAGCCCGTCACCTATTTTATTACTCATGGTGTTAAAATGTTCAATCTCAAATCAATTCCTGGATGCAGCTTAAAGATAAATTCCATTTGTGTCAAATTGCATCTCTAAATGTTTCACTACCCCGTGTTGATGGCAACCCTAGGAGTCGACGGTCGATCTCCAAGTTTCACAGTAATAATGCAACAAACATCAAATTCCTCCACTAGCCCTTGAATTTGACTCTCAACATTTATCAGCAAGCGCCAGCGAAATAACGCTGCGTAAGATGTGAATGTCGTGCGTTGTTACCTATTCGCAGGCGGTGCGGATGAAAAGCGTAAAACAACCAATAAACCACAGCGGGAAAACAACGGCTGCAGCTAAACTACCTATCCACTCGAATATGTAAGGAGGAAAACCTCCTTTACTGAGTCGTTTTATGTTCTCTTTTTTGTTTTGACTTACTTCAAATTTGTGTGGCTAGCAGCGGGTAGGAATACCAACCAACAGCGGCCTCGGCAAGTTAGTAAGCAAAAACTTTAAGATTTTGTTTTGCGCTATTTTTAAAAGCTGCGTTACCTTGAGACTAATTTAGACTCGAGGACGGCAATGACTTTCCACGAAAATTCTCGATTTTTGGAGTATTTTATGAAAGCAATAAACGCACAACACTAGCGTGGAAACTTAGTGAGTTGGAGAAAATAAAAAACGAATTCTCGATAGAAATGTGGATAGGTCTGGGAGCACACACACACGACTAGAACAACAAAACGACGTTGTTAAGCGTTGTAGGCCAACAGAGACTGTGTTGATTTGATTTTTGGTAAAAATTGGATAATTGACTTTTTAATCACAAATAATTACGACTTTTTTGGGTTCAGGTTTTTTTCTTTATTATTTTTGGTTCGCACGTACATGATGAGACGTTGGAACGAGTCTAGAGTTTCCAGCATATTTTACGAAACATCCGATATTCTGGGGAAACATTGACCGCCTTTTATATGTACGAGGGCTCTATGATAAGTACCTGTGTTAGGCAAGAAAAAAAAAATTATTTTTCAATATATGGTAGTCTCCTTTCAGCTCGACACATTTAGTTCAGCAATATTCTAACTTTTTCAAGTCATTCAAAAAATACGATTTGTCGAACTCCACAAAATAGGCCTCTGTTTGACGAGAATCGCTTTCCGCCAAGAGGTTTTTTCATGTTTGGAAATAAAAAGAAATCACATGGAGTCAAATCTGGAGAATAGGGTAGGTGAGGCAGCAATTCGTAGCGTAATTCGACCAGTTTTGCTGTGGCGATTGCGGACGAGTGAGCAAGTGCGTTCTCATGGTGAAAAATGACTTTTTTTTGTCAAGTTCAGGTCTTTTTATTAATTCAGCATTGAATCGATCCAATAAATCAGCATAGTACTGCCCCGTGATTGTCCTTCCGAATCTCAAAAGACGGTGGCCATGACTTTTTCGACCAATGGAGCGGTTTTCGCCTTCTTTAGAGCAGTGAAATCGCCGGGTGAAATCCACTGTTTTGACTGTTTTTTCATTTCTGGCGTGTAGTGATGGATCCATTTTTCTTCAACAGTCACGAAACGCCGTAGAAACCCTTTCGGATTGTGCTTAAACATGTCCAAAGAGTGCTCCGAAGTTGTCATGCGATTTAGTTTTTGTTTCACTGTTAGCAAACGCGGCACCCATCTCGCCGATAGCTTTCTCATGCCCAATTTTTCGTATCTGCTAACACGATATCATGGATTTTATTAACCATATCCTCCGTAGTCACCTCAATCGGACGGACTTGGAGCTCTTCATCAAAAACGGATGTTCGTCCACGCATGAAATCATTAAACCAATATCTGATGATAGTTATCGAAGGTGCATGGTCCTTATAAACGGCATGCAACTTCACTTAGATTTCCTCACACGAACTTGATGATTCTCAACAGCTGTCAAAACAAAACTACTCGATACATCTGTCTGAGATTTTGACAGTCATCGTTGTAAAAATGGGGCTATATGAAGGCATATACATTTTGCATCAGTGGTGACAGCAGTCAGTAAACACGGGTACTTATTATTTAGCCCTCGTATGTTAGAATCAATTGAGGATGACTATTGTAGAAAAAAATTGCCAACAAATTCGAAGTTTTTTGGAATCTACCGAATGGTGTGGGTGTAATTGACGGCAAACATGTTAATAATAATACGTTATCCGCCTTCAGCTGGATCACAATATTACAATTACAAAGTTCTCCTTGCTGTTTGTTCTTCCAATTATACATACATTTACTGCAGTTGACATTGGAGCGTACGAAAGTCAAAGCGATTGTAGAATTTCCGCGAAGACATCTTTTGGAAGGGAAGTAATAAGTGGTGATTTGAATCTTCCTCCACCAAAGTTGCTTCCGAAAGCAAATGTCTGCTGTAATCACTTCTTTGCAGAAGATGAAACATGAAGCCGCATTTAATGCTTATTTTCCCCAGGAAACTGTTGAATGATGAAAGGTCTTACATATTTCAATAAAAGGCTGTTGCGGATCGCCGTGTGATCGAGAATGCTTTTGGGATTTTGGTAACGAAGTGGCGAATATTTACCACAACCTTTCAACTAGAGGTATTTGGTGAAGTGATATTGTGCCGCGATCTCAATGTACCCTTATAACTCATCAAGAGTGACTTTTTCAATACGAGATCAAATAAAAACTCATTTGCACGCCAACAAGATATGATATAACTGAAAATAAAGAATAATTCATTTTTTGGAATAAAAATGATTTTTATTTAAACTATTTCCAACAACTCTTCATTAAGGCTATTGAAGACGAATGCATGTAGGCGGATTGGATACAGTTGTGGTGAAGTTTCCCAGAAAGTTGCTAATATTTGCTTCACTGCCAATGTCTTCAGCTTGCGCTTCAATGGTGAATACTTCACCAAGATACTCCTTGAGTGTTGCTTGTTACATCAATGGCTGAAAACTTCATCTCCCCATAGTTCCCGGTATGCCTGAGATCGTTATTTGAACACAATTAAACTATAAATTTCAAATATATATGTGTATTTACTTGCAATTTATTTACAATATATTTACGAACGCATCTTAGTGTTTTTACCATTGTTCTTACATTAAGCGTCGCGAGACGTCAAAAACTTAGAAAAACTTAACAAAAGTGATGTGCCACGTTAGGCGCCAGGAAGTAGTCTCCAGTCTTCTCCATCCGGGGACAGTAGAAAAATCGCTAACCTTTTGGAGAAGTCGGATTCGTTTGGTCTGCCGTTATACCATTGACAGTTATGCTCACTAAAAACTCAACTGTCAATTGACGGTATAGGCAGCCCAAATGCCGGTTTCAGTATTGAATTTTTCTGAGTTTTTCCTAGCAAGTTCATAGGCAATCTCTGGGGACCCAAACAAGAATTCAGCCTCTCGTCTGCGTTCAAAGAACAGACATTTAAAAATTGGTATTTCTAGCGATGCCATCTATTGGCAATTACATGCGTATGAAAGGTAGATTCTTCACTGATGTTCTGTCAAAATTTCATGACATTTGGACGAACAGAAACGTAGTTATTGCGTCTGAAGTGACAGTATGTTTGTGTCATCGGTATAAACAGAGCAACGAGCAAAAATTGCTCAGAATTCAACATTCGAAATACAACGTCAAGCTGGCCAAAAAGAACAAAGTCTTCCTTTACAACATTGTGGCTGGTAATGAAACGCTGTGTTTTCAATATGATCCATGAACCAAACGCCAAAATGCCGAGTGGAAGGCACCAGACGATCCAAAACCCAACAAATCTCGTTTGGAGAAGTTTTTTACTTTTACGATTCCAAGGGCATGCATGTGTTTTGAAGCGTGTGGCGCATCGTACTCGTCGTATTCGGCCAGAATATTGCGTCGAAGTAAGTTGGCATTTTTGGGGTAAAAATCGCAATTTTAACTGTCAACCACTGCCCGTATTCGCCTGATTTGGCATAGGAACCGACTTTTATCTTTTCGGAAAAATGTATTGGGTTGGTAACTAAGTAATTGCCGATTTCACACATAGTTGTCTTTGGCCATATTTTTTAATGGCTTCTGCCGATGGCTTATTTTTTTCCTTTTGAAATTTGTTAGCTGTCAGTCGTACTTTGCTTTAGAAGCAAATTGTGCGTATTTTTGTGAAAAGGTATTAGTTTAGCATCCGTTTTAATATGGGATGCAAAAATGAGCATTTTCGTCACATTTTACTTTTTTATTTCCGATAAGGAAAGAATGCAGCGCAAGCTGCTAAAAATTTACGTGATGTGTATGCTGAATAAGCCTTAAAAGAAAGACAGTGCCGGAATTGGTTTGACAAATTTCGTACCGGAGATTTTTCACTGAAAGGTGAAAACGACCACCTGGTCGTTAGATCATTTTTATGGTACGAGAGATACCAAAAAAAAACCAAACGTTAAATTTGAAAGTAATTCATTTAACGAAGCACATCAACGCTTGCGATTTGCATCTTAGACGTAATGAATCCTGGCGATGAAAAATGGTAGTTTACAGTAACGTCAACCCATAACGATAATGATCCAGGCTTGATGAGCCAGCACAATCCACTTCGAACGCTGATATCTACCAAAAGAAAATTTTGCTCCCAATTTGGTGGGATTGGAAAGGTGTAGTGCATTTTGGGCTGCTTTCAAGGAATCAAACGATCAATTCGGATGTGTACTGTCAACAACTGGACAGACTAAATAGGTGTCATCGAAAAGCTGTCATTTTTCACCAGGACAACGTTAGGCCACATACATTTTTGATCACTCGCCAAAAATTATTCTAGCTTTGTTGGGAATTGATGTTATATCCATCATATAGCCCTGACCTTGCTCCATCAGACTACCATTTAGTTCGATCTTTGCAAAACTCTTTGGATGGTAAAACGTTCAACAATGATGACGCTGTGAAATCGCACTTGGTTAATTAGAAGTTATACGAACGTGGAACTATGAAGTTGCCAGAAAGATGGCAAAAGGGCATCGAACAAAATGGAGGATATACGAGGGCGGGTCAATAAGTCCGTGACTTTTGGAATAAAACACAGATTTTTTGATAAAAAAATAATTTTATTTTTCAACGTAGGCTCCCTTGAGCTCTTTGTCCAACGCTTCCCCAATTTTTTTTATCCCTTCCAAAAAAAATGATTTGTCGAGGTCCTCAAAATAGGCCTTTGTTTGCGAGATGACTTCATCATTGGAGTCAAATCTTTTTCCACTAAGCCATTTCTTCAGGTTTGGGAACAAGAAGTAGTCGCTCGGAGCCAAATCTGGAGAATAGGGTCGATGAGGGAGCAATTCATAGCCCAATTCATGGATTTTTGCCATGGCAACTGCACATGTGTGCACCCTTGCATTGTCTTTTTTCTCCTCAAATTTTCTCCTCAAATTAGTGAGTAGTCTGATAAAAATAGCTGTCAAACACAAACTAACTGACGCAGCAAGTTTAAATTTTGACAGGAGTCAACTGACAGGCTCTGACAAACAGGCTCTTTTTTAGTTATTGATTCACGTAAAGACGTTCACCACCGTAATACTTTCAAATGAATTCCATAAGTCAAAGTCGACGGACAAATGATTTTCGCACGAAACTGATTGTTTAACATAGATGTATTTATATGGTTCGGCCAGAGAATCCCTAAAGTGCCGAGAGGTCATCTATTTCATGTTTCAGCCATGGTCACTTTCCAAGTACTACACAGTTATAGCAACATTGATTCGACATTGGATCGGAATAGTCTCATATTGACTCTCATAGTGCAAACCTTTTTCTCCGTATCTCTGACAGCATATCCATATTATCCTCTGCTATACATCATAAATACAGAAAGCTGTCGATTCTCCGGGCTTGCTTTCCGGCAAAGCTGAGTTGAACATTGGTATTGGAGTTTTTGTCAGCCCTGCTTTGGTTCTCTACTTATAAAATGCATATCTATCTACTATTCTGCGTGAAAGCAATCAAACTTTGTCAACGTAATTAAGATGTTTTAAGTAAGATATTAGATGACTCAACTGGCGAACTATTTCTCATATGAAGTCAGTAGGTTTCTGCAATCATTTCACGGTTTGAAGTTTGCCACTCTTGTAAGCAGAAATTTGCTTTAATGCTAAGCAGTCCTACTGCTACATCTGTTTGTTGCTTCTTCAATCCTGGTTTTTTCTTTTCCTCATGCCGTACTCAATTTGGAACTCGGTACACTTTACTGCTGGGGCCGTTATAATCTGAGCTTATGTTCTAAATGCTCATTGACCCTTCTTCAGGTAGATACTTAACAGAAATCCATTTGAATCTTCTGTAAATTTTTATATCTGCCATAGGTCACGACGTTTCAGGATTCATCATCCATTTGCGGATCGCGTAACCTGTTAGTGTTGTATAATACTTTGCTGTCTTTAATAAGATGGTGCCGTTGCTATTGATGGATCCAGTAGAAAGAATCATAGTAATTGGTATAAGATGGTTGCGGCGTATTGGATCATATTTCTAAAATGTCAACTAATCGGTATATTATGCTAATAAACTGCTGACTTTTGAAGGTGGGATGCCCGATAATTTCTTGCTGTAACAAAGTCATGTAAAATTCAGTACAACAATGAGATATCTTACTTCTGCTGTCTTTGTCATTGATGAAAAGAAAAATGCAAGAAAGTTCCGTTCTATATTCTGAATAAAGGATGTCATTATCTAACAATATCAATAGCTTTACTCTCCTAGCTTTTCGCTCAGAATTTACGTTTGCATTCTTAGAATTAATAAATTTCAATTAATATTTCAGAGGTATTGAACAGCAAACAAAAACATTCCTAGAAGGCTTCAATGAGGTGGTACCATTAGAATGGCTCAAGTACTTTGATGAGCGTGAATTGGAACTCATTCTCTGTGGAATGCAAGATGTTGATGTGGACGATTGGCAGAGAAACACAATTTACAGACACTACAACCGAAACAGCAAGCAAGTCGTTTGGTTCTGGCAGGTGAGACTGTTTTTTTTTTTTTTTTTTACTTACAATCAGTTACACTAATCACCTCTCTATTCACAGTTTGTTCGCGATACAGATAATGAGAAACGTGCACGTCTTTTACAATTCGTCACGGGTACATGCCGCGTTCCTGTCGGTGGTTTCGCTGAACTAATGGGCTCTAATGGTCCGCAACGTTTTTGCATTGAAAAAGTCGGCAAAGAGACATGGTTACCCAGATCGCACACATGCTTCAATCGTTTAGATCTACCACCGTATAAGAGTTACGACCAACTTGTCGAGAAACTAACATTTGCAATCGAAGAGACTGAAGGCTTCTGTCAGGAATAGGGAACGTGGACGACTAGAATTGAATTACGCTGTAACTTAATAAAAATCATTTCAACTTCTTTTGTTGACTTGCAGCAAGGCTTGGATAAGAAAACGCTTTGAACTGCAAATGCTCACTATTGCCAATGGCAATTTTTTAGCTCAGGCTTCTTAAAACACACAGCTTATGATGTAAGTGATTGTGTTGTTGCCTTTCACATAGCAATATTAGAAACTGTTGTGAATATAAGTTCCAATTAAAATAATGAAAGCAGAGCAACAAAAATTAAAAAAAAAAAAATAAAAATAAAAATAAAACACCAAAACTCACACACAAATTCTTTCATGGGCAGGCATTTGTCTGATCTGATCTGATCTACTACAATAATTATTCAATATCCATATGAAAACACTTTTTATTTGTTATTTGCATACTCTATTGTTGTTATCATTGTTTTTTTTTTTTATATATATATCTTTAGTCTACACATTTTGATCTATGTTTTGAAAAAAAAAATAAGGAAAGAAGGTTATAGAATCGGAGAAGATGTTGTGCGTTATGCAGCTGTAAACGCAACCAACACAATATAAGATAAGATAAGACAAGACAAGACACTATCACTATTATTATTGCAAATTTATTTATATTTACATATACGTATATATATACATACATATATTGTAGGCAAATTATTGTTCTGTGCGAATAGGGCGTGTGTATAAAGGATGAGAAACAACAGAGCTCGTACATCTATATTAAAATTAAAATATTTTATAAATTGTACTCTATTATTATGTTTATTTTACTCCCATGTACATTAGAGGTATAGGATATTGTGTTATTTGTATCAATTGTATATATTTATTCTGCAGTTCATTGGATGGGAGGAAATGATAAAACAATTTGAAATTTATTTCGTTAGAATCTTAAATTTTGAGGAAATATATATATTTATGGAAAGAATCGTCGTAATTAAAAATTAAAAGAAAACCAGCGAAACAAACAAAACAAACAAAAAATCATCTAAAGAGTATTGAAGAGAGATCTACACCAGAATATGTGATTAATCATATTATAAATTTACAAACATAAAAAAACATAATAAAGATTGCTATATAATAAAAATACGTATGATTGTTATGTATGTACAGATAGAAAGAGAAAGACACGAGGCGACTATTGTTTGAAAATACAGATACATTTTAAATTAATTTTTTTACTGTTGTTTCATTTACTTTAAATTTGTGTCGAGAGAGAGAGAAACTTGCAAAATGTTATTGAATGTTGAGGTTGCGCTTACTTTCTTACTTAGATGCCGAGGTGGACCTGGGCCTCAATAAATTGGCTTCTCTTGTTAACATCATCTCTAGCTAACTGCCTTCTGTAGCGCGCACTTTAAATTGGTTGAGATCGCTTTTCACATGTACGGTGCCATCTAAGACGAGGTCTTCTTCAGCTGTGTTGTCTCTCCGGATTGGATTCGAAGACTTTTTTTTGTTTTTTTTTGTATTTTGTATTTATTTATTCATTATCACCTTAAAACTAGCTAACAATAGATAATTCTTTAATAGGTTAGGTTAGGTAAGAGTGGCTGTTGGAAATACCAACCCACTTAGGCCTATTGGCCCATTGTGATGCCACGTGGATCTATGATCTTCTTACTACTGGAACCAGTTTGAGCTTATAATAAAGCGTAGGAGACTGTTAACGTCTATTTTTTCTAGATCGTTTAGGTCGTTGTAGAAGAAAGCTCCTAGATGAAGCTTCCTTCTCTGAGAGAGAGCTGGGCATGTGCAGAGTAGGTGGGGGATTGTCTCCACCTCTTCCTCGTCCATGCAGCTTCTACAGAAATCGTTAGTAAAAGCCCCAAGCCTTCTTGCGTGCTTGCCTATGAGGCAGTGTCCGGTAATGACACCTATTATGGCGCTGAGATGTTTCCTATCTAAAAGGATCATACACTTAGATCGACTCAGATCCAGCCTTGGCCAGATCTGTTTGGTCGCTAGACATGTTTGTCCAGCAGTCCACCTAAGGTCTGTTCTTTTATTGGCATCTAGCTTTAGTGTTAGTTTGCACGTAGCGATTGGTATACCTATACTACCTTTGTCCGGTAGGATAGGTAGACTGGTTCCAATTTTGGCGAGTTCATCCGCTCTGCAGTTCCCTGGAATGTCTCTGTGGCCCGGCACCCAACAAAGGTGAATGTTGAACTGCTCTGCCATCTCCATGAGAGATGATCGACATTCAAGGGCGGTTTTAGAATATAATGAGACCGAGTCCAGGACTTGATGGCGGCCTGACTATCCGAAAATATGCGGATATCCTTTGCAGATATCACGTTTTTCTTCAGCCAGGACAGAGCTTCTTTAATCGCCAAAATTTCCGCCTGGAACACGCTACAGTGATTTGGAAGGCGGAAAGAGAGGCTTAGATTTAGCTTATCTGAGAAAACATCGCCACCAACTCCGCTATCGGTTTTAGATCCATCTGTGTAGAGATGGATTGACTTGTCCTCCATGAAAGCATCCTCCTCTCAGAATGATCTAGAGGGGAGGCTTACATGGAAGTTTTTGTCAAACCAAAGTTCAGGTATGGTGTAATCGATGTTCTCTGTGAGGATTCCTAATGTATTAAGAATATTGGCGTGGCCAAATGAATTATTTGTCCACTGTTTAGTCGCTTTAAGGCGAATAGCTGCAGTCGCAGCTACTTGCTTGCTAAAAATGTCGAGGGGTGTCAAGTGAAGCAGAATATCTAATGCCGCAGAGGGGGTAGACCGCAGGGCTCCGCTTGTGCATAGACATGCTGTTCTTTGGACTCTGCTTAGTTTAATGCGATTGATTGCATTTTCCAAGGCCGTCCACCAGACAACCACCCCGTAAGTAAGTATCGGTCTTATGACCGAGATGTATAGCCAGTGGGTTATGCGAGGTTGAAGGCCCCATTTGCTCCCAATGGTTTTTTTGCAAGAGAATAAAGCTATTGTAGCTTTATTGACTCTTTCTTGAATGTTAGGTTTCCAGTTTAGTTTCCTATCAAAAATGAGACCCAGATATTTTGTTGTATCGGAGAAAACTAAACTGGTACCGTTTATTGATGGAGGGTCTATGATTGGAATTTTATATTTCCTAGAAAAGAGGACAAGATCAGTTTTATGGGGGTTTATTCCCAATCCACAGCGATCTGCCCAGCGGGTTAATCTGCTGAGATTTACTTGGAGGAGTTCTTTAATAGTATTTTGATGTTTTCCTGAGACGGCTATGGCAACGTCATCCGCATAGGCAATCACTCTGCTACCACCCGCTTCCAGGTATATCAGTAGTTCGTTAACTACTAAGTTCCAGAGAAGAGGAGAGATTACACCGCCTTGCGGCGTACCTCTACTGACATATCTTTTAACAGAAGTCTCACCCAGTTTGGAGTTGATTATCCTGCTTTTTAGCATTAGACTGATCAGCTCCCCAAGTGAGCCGTCTACCTGCAGAGTTGACAGCGCAGTCGTGATTGCGGATGTGTTGACGTTGTTAAAGGCGCCCTCTATGTCTAGGAAAGCAACCATTGTGTACTCCTTATATTGTAGGGATCGTTCGATGTGGCTAGTCAGAGAGTGCAAAGCCGTTTCCACCGACTTTCCTTTACAGTAGTCATGTTGAGCCGTATACAGAAGTCTTGGATCAACTTTAGCTCGAATATGGATATCAATCAGTCGTTCTAAAGTTTTCAGAAGGAATGATGATAGACTTATAGGTCTGAGGTCCTTTGGGACTACATGAGAACATTTTCCAGCTTTGGGGATGAATACTACATTGACTTCTCTCCATAACAGTGGAATGTGGATAAGTTCTACACAGCTCCTCATAATATTTTCCAACACTGGTAGAATAATATCTGAGGACCTCTGTAGTTCGGCAGGTATAATACCGTCCGGAACAGCAGACTTGAATGGTTTGAAGCCATGCAGCGCCCAGAGCAGTTTGCCTCTCGTAATCAGACCATTAATTTTGGTCACGGTTGCAGTAGGCCTGTTTGGGCTTCTACTGGCCGCGAGTTGGGAGCTACCTGGAAAGTGGGTGTCCAGAAGCAGGTTGAGTGATTCATCACTTGAGGTTGTCCAAGAGCCATCGGTTTTTTTCAAACAGCTGGGCATCATAGGATTTGTGTAGAGGATTTTTCTAAGCCGCGATGCCTCAGAGGTTTCTGTAATTTTGTCACAGAATGACCTCCAGGATTGTCGCTTTGCCTTCCTCAGTTCTTTTTTGTATAATTTGAGGGATTCTTTATATGAGTCCCAGTCGGTCACTTTTCTTGTGCTTTTTGCTGCGTTGAAAAGTTTTCTGCAGACGTTTCTGAGTGCCGATGTCCACCAATGTGGCTTTTCTTGCCTCTTGGTTGAATAAGAGGGCAAGAAGCGGCCATAGCCTTATTCAGAGCCAGAGTAAATTCCCTGACTTTCATGTCAAGCTCATTGGTGCCACGCGGGGGACTTGATAGTTCAGAGGATAACGTTTTTGACAGTATTCCTCTGTATTTTGACCAATCAGTTTTCCGGTAGTTCCGGAAAGCTGGTTGGCTGGATGTATCTATGGTCTGAACAGGAGTGTTCAGACGATACCATCCAGTTTGTTAGCCTTTGGGTGATGCTGTCGGAGACAAGAGTGATATCTAACACTTCTTGTCGGTTTCTTGTTATAAAAGTGGGCTCATTGCCAATATTGCAAATTAAGAGGTTAGTACTTAAAATATAGTCTAAAAGTGACTCACCTCTATCATTGATGTCGGTACTGCCCCATACCGTATGATGTGCGTTAGCGTCGCATCCGAGGCCCACTTGATCGTGGCCAAGGTAAGCCGATGCCAGCCAGTAGGAGCCTTTGGCAGTCTCTAGTCTTTCAACGGTTAAGTCGGGGTCACTGAGGTTGGGAAGTAGAAATACATTAAGGCTACGTTTCACTAATGTACAAGTTCTAATCTTACCTTTGTCTCTTGTATAGAGCGGAGCGTATGTGGGTGTCCTAAGTCCACGAACCACGCCTTCTGCAATTCATGGTTCCTGGATTAGGATTATGTCTTCTGCGTTTTTAGAAAGACGCAAAATGAGTGCGGCCGAAGCCTTTTTTGAGTGGTGGAGATTAATCTGGAGAAACCGTATCATTGCTACAGTCTTCCAGAGTCGCCTCCACCACGGTGTTGTTGAGGTCCTCCGATTCTGAAGATGTGCCTAAGAGCTCATCTTCTATCTCTGATCCTGTAGAACCTCTAATTGCTTCGTCATCGGTTTCCATTTCCGACAGTGTGTCAGAAGAGGAGACCGACGGCTTGATAGTCACCTCGGACAGATTGGAGTCGTCGCTATCCAATTCTGGAAAGGATATCGACGCTCCAAGATCCGAGGTTGTGAAGTCAGGTATTAAAGGAGGAGGAGGTTGCTTATCAGCATCCAGCTCATCCTTTTTGAATGGACTCGAATCCGAACCGAATCATGCCTTTCGTCTGCGCCAGAGGATTAAGGGATTCCTTATTGATCACAATTAACGCGCATCTATAAGAACCCCTTAGTTCCTCCAGTTTCGCGACTTTCCAGTCATGAGACGGAAGAGTCGGGTTGCTGAGCCGGATGATTTCCAGAATACTTTCTGGAGAGGAGGGTTCGGCTGGAATCCAGGTACGAGTTCGAGGTCTACTAGGAATGTCTTCCTTAGATACGACCTCGAGTTTTGCACCTGGCCAAATCTCTCCTAAACCATCGATGGCCTTGGTGAGGAGATCGAGAGATCTCTGGTTGGAGCAACCGATGAGCTTGACATGGCCTTGGTGCCAGCCAGCGTCGCTTGTGATAGGAGGTGGTCCTGGGTTTTCCCGCATGATGGCCAAGAAGTTGCTCGAGAGCTTCAGCTTGACCAGTTGCACCGCTACGGTGTAATGGAACCGTCGGTATCGCTCCTGTCGATCACCGCTATCACCAATGCGTCCTTTAGGACTTCGTTGTAAGACCTCAGAGATCTGCTGTTGGATGGCCCAGGGGTTGTAGTGTGTTTTGGGCCTCTTGGAAACCGGTACGGTTGCCACAGTCCTAACACTTCCTGAATTCTTATTTTTTGGCTCGTTCCGTTTGCCTTTAGAGGATGGCGCACCATGGCCGGCCACAGTTTTGCCTCCTATCGGCAATGTAGGAGCCTTGCCGGTAGTCGGTGTAGTCACCGTTCCACCGCCCGGTATTGAAGGAGTATCGGCCTCGGTTTTTGGTTTTTGGTTATTTTCCATTAATGGTCCCACGAGTAGCGGAGAAAGGGGTGTCCATCTGTACAGAGATCCGCTGTATACAGATAAGGCTAGCTAATCCGGAGGTCGCCAGGTATCCGGATACTCCGTTCGCGACTGAGCTATTTTTGGAGATACTGGGCCCTCAGCCAGGTTGATCTTCAGCACGGGTCGTATGACACCTTGATCCAGCCCAGGGGAATGATGGAGTGCTTTGGGAGTTGGGGAGGGGGGGGGCATCCTTTGGTTTCAGGACTCGTCTGGAGAATTTCTTCTCGAGATTCATTGACCCTACTCAGCCTCTACAACTCGACAAGTTCGATGCTCGCGGTAGAAGAATTCTTTAATTTAGGACGCAAAAAAATTATTTTACTAGTAAAAAATGATGAACAAATTGAAGATCCTTCTAAAACCTAAGTTTGTGTTGAAAGATTCATGGAAAATATATGAATAAATGTGTATGCAAGAATAACTGACGTAGGGTACCATCAGGTGTTCTTTAGTTACAACTTTAAAAATTCAAAAGATAAACCGAAAAAAAAGAAAAAAAAAATATAATAATATAATATATAATAATAATATATAATTTCAATGAGATAAAGAAAAGAAAAAAGAATTATTTCAATGAGAGAAAAAAAAAATCTTTTTGCATTTTTTTTAATAAACTATTTTATAATTTTCAACAGTAGGTCCAAGCTTAAAGGGTCCATAGTAAAAAGCCAGTCTTTAAGTGATTTTAAAAAATAGTGAGAGTTTTGTTTGGGTCGTATAGACATAGGAAGTTTGTCAAAGATTCTACGTGAAGTAACTATATAAAAAATTCATAAAATGTGTTTTGTGCACGTGTGGAATATCAAAAAGTACCATGTTGTTTACTCGCAAGTTATAAGTCGAAGAATTCCTAAAAGAAACATTACCGCTTCGTTTAAAGAACTCTTTGAGTACCTTGAAAACGTATAGATTCCTGAGCGGTAATACTTGAAGACTTGTAAAAAGTGGCCAACTTTCCGTATAGCGATTTTTGCCACACATAATTCTAATTATATGCTTTTGGGCAACGACTAGTGCACTTAGGGTACTTAGATAGGTGCCTCCCCAACTAACAATCCCATATTGAAGCTTTGACTGGACTAAGCCATAATAAAGCATTGAAAGTACTCTCTGCGAGCAGTATGGCTTCAGAAGATACATTTTCCGTGTTAATCAAGTCATATATGATTTTAACTGTAGGGCTTGTGCCTTCCAATTTAGTTTGTTATCAATGAGAACTCCGAGATATTTGAAAGACTTGACTGCTTCAATATTAAAGCATCATGTGGAACAATTATCAATAACGCTGAAGTTTTGCTTCCCACAGGTGTGTGGTAAACAGAATTTTTGGCAATCGCTTGAATGAAAAACTAACCCAAAGTTATCTAAATTATTTTGGCATAGCTTAAAGTTCATTATTTTTGTTTTTTCACTAATAATAAGCTTATGAAAGGTGAACCAAATTCTAAGTAAGTGGACCTTCACTTGTTAACTTTCGCAACGCATTCATGTAGCGAAGCGTCAGTGTACGTGAAGGCGATGTCGTCTGCAAATGCGCTTTGATTTCCGTAAAAGTTCTGGAAGAAAAATGAGTTTATGTAAACAAGGAACAGTACTGGGCCTAGCACAGAACCTTGGGGAACGCCGTTTCTAAGCTTAAGTGAGGTACTGTAAAATCCATTGACCAATACTCTTTGCTCCCTCTCCAGTAAATAAGACTTAAACCAATTGTATGTTATTCTTCTGAAACCAGCCTTGTATAATTTTGTTAAGATTATATTTAAGTCCACCATATCGAATTCTTTGGTCATATCAATGAAAAGAGCCATAGTACAATGGCTTTTGTTAACTCCACTGAACAAATCGCAGCAGACATTTAAGATTGCATCCTCCGTGGATCTCCCAGGTTTAAAACCATACTGTGCTTTTGAAAAGAAGTTACTTCTTTTTAAAAACGTCAGTATTCTTGATTTCATTAATTTTTCGAAAATTTTTGATATCGTGGGAAGCAGAGAAATTGGTCTATATTTTTACAACTCCCTTTCTTAAACAACGGCAGAACCTCTGCCCTTTTTAGAGCCGCCACAAGATATCAACAATTTCCCAAGAGATTTTTTTCAGAGTTATGGCAGAAATACCATCACTTGTGCAGGTTTTCTTGTTTTGCAAAGTCATAATTGTTTTGAGAATTTCACAGGAAGTAAACTGGTGAAAAAAGAAACTATTACTCTGCCATCTATCTTCAATTAAGCTCGATGAGATATTGCAGTTACAACTGGAAGGTGGCTCGGAGGGTTTAATAGTATCAGAAATATTGATAAAGAAGCTATTGAATGTATTTGCTATAGCACGTGGATCGGTCAAGGTAGAGTTATCAACCTCTATGTTAGGAATATCATTAGACTTCTTTTTCCTACCTAAGATATTATTTACTAATTCCCATTCCCTCTTTATGTTTCCCCTGGCTTGAGTTAAGCGATTGGAGTAGTAGCTATCACGTGCTTGTTCTATCATAATCTTAGTTCTATTGCACAGATTATTGTAATAGCTTTTCAGACTAAGATTTTGTGGGTGTTTTCTACATTTTTTTGCAATTTCTTTTTTACGCTTTATTTGATTAAGTAGGCGTAATGTCATCCAAGTCTTTAAAAACGAGTCGCGCTGCCTGATGTTTAGGATAGTGGTTGTGCTATGTACATGATTGATTAAGATCGCAATAAAAGCATTGTAGGCCACAGAAGGGTCGCTTTCCAAGAAAACTGTTTCCCAAAATTCATACCTGAGTTTTTCCTTCAATGCTTGATAGTCTATTTGGGCCTGCTAAAATTTTTCCAAGGCGAAGACTCCATTTGGAGACTAATTTCACATAAATGGTGATCCCTTATTTTATAGTCGTGCACTTCACGATTAAAAACCATACTAATATTTTTATTAAGTCTTAGAAATATATGGTCAATGCAGCTGCAGGTTGAGCATGTTATGCGGGTAGGTATATTCACCATACTTTTAAGACCATACAAAGCCATCAGTAGCATATAATCTTCACACTCGGAATCAGAATCGTCAAGAAGATCTATATTAATGTCGCCTATCACTATTAAATTCTTCGTTTTTATAATACTTAACACGGTATTTAACTCCTCGGTAAAAACACTCTTTCGACAGCAATGTAGCCGGTAAATGCAAAGCAACGTAAAACTTGAGTTTATAAGTGAAAAATTAACTTTGATAATATCCGCACTTTTTAAACTGATTTTGAAGCAATCGTGCACAATACCACTTTTTATGTAAACTGCTATAAAGCCAGCAGAGTACGATGCGTTGCAGTTACCAAAAGGAATATAACCCTCTATGTTATAAGAGTCAAACTCGTTTTCGTACACCCAAATCTCACTAAGTACAATAAATAAAGGTAACTTTACAAGGGACTGGACATGGACTAAGAAATTATCAAAATTTTTTCTTAAGCTGCGAAAGATTTGCAAAAAGATTCAACACAATTAGATACATACGAAACAATATCACAAGATTTGTTTTTGTTTACACGATTTCGAAGGGCGGGATTGTTTACGTGCAAGTTATCTGTTTTCATACTATTTTTTCAAGATCAGATGCAGACTCTTCGGTCTTCGCAATTTTTACATTTGTTTTCACATTCGTCCTTCTGAACCAGTCCACAGTTACCAGCTAGCAATGGATGCGTTTGACTGACTATTTAATCATGCCGACTATAGTGACGTACAGTGTCGCGATCAATCGCAATAAAATCCAAATTTTTACTTTAATAATACAAGGAGGCGCAAAATTAATCATCCAATTTTGTTTTTGAATTACTTTTTTACTAAATAAAAAAAAAAAATTTTGAGTGATAGAAATCTTTATTTGGACCTTTACAATTGTTTCTGTTAAGTGGAAAAGATAATATCCGCCAAGTGGCTGCCGCCAATGTTGATACACATTTGTGCCCATTTTATCGCATTTTCTATCACTTTCAGCAAAATTTCCGGTGATAACTGTTCGCATTAGGCTTGTTGGCATAAACCCGCGACTTCAATTAGCCTCAAAGAAATATGTATGGGATGGTTAAATCGGGCGATCTTGCTGGCCATGCCAAATCGCCAAAACTGGAGATTACGCGACCAAAAAACGCTTCCTTCCTGTGTGTGCGGTTGCACCGTCTTGTTGAAACCACATGTTCACCAAGCCGCGCTCATCCAATTCCTTCAGCCAGCCATTATCCATGAATGGCACTTGCATCGTCGAAACCGATAAACTTTCCATTCTTGGTATGTGTTAGTGACAGTATACATTGGAATGACCACATATTGGATGTCGTCAAAAATTCTGCGAAATGTCTAGGTTTCCTCAAGCGATGTAAGAAATACTTCAACCTCTCTGATCTGGCCTCAATATATAAGGCATTTTTCCGCCCACATCTGGTCGAGTGTTCCCAAAACATCTCTGCACTTGCTATATAGGATTCAAACCCATGCGATAAAACTCATAGTTGATACTAATATCACTCAAACAATGGACACCCTCGAACACCGACGACGTAATGTCTTGTGTCTCACTCTGTTTTATCGCTATTTCCACCACCAGTGCTCCACTGAAACCGCCAGTAGCATTCCGCCCCTTCAAACTTTTTATCGTAACACCCGTCTTGCTATAAATGCTCATCAGTATACCCTCAAGCCCACTTTCGGACGTACTCTAAAATACCGTGATTCGTTCTTAAGCCGTACAACTCGCTTATGGAATCCCTAGCCTTTTATTCCCTAGTCATTGTAACCCTCAAACATTTAAAACCTGCGTTCACCGGTACCTCTCTTTCCATTCTCCCTGATTTTCCTTCGCCCGCGCTGTGTGCAAACATTTTAAGGGTACATAAATCCCTTCAAGGCGCGCAAGTTATAAAAAAAAGTAATTTATCATGGCCCTGTAGCGTTCGCCAGCAACAGTGACCCTATTGCCGATGGCGTCCTCAAAAAAAATACGGCCTAATCATTCCTCCCGGGTGAACGCCGCACCACGCACAGTGGTAATGTCGTAATGGCTCTTCGTGAATCACACGTGGATTTTCAGTTCCCCAGAAAAGAAGATTTTACTTATTGACGCTTAATTGGAAATGCGCGTCGTGGCTTATGATGATTTTCGGCACAAAATCGTCTTCTTCGTTGTTGAGATTGAGGATGGCTTTACAGTAATTCACACGAGACTGACAGCCAGGAGGTATTAATTGATGCATTGTTTGCATTTTGTACGGTAACTTGTGTAAGTCTTTCACTGAAATTCGCTGGTGTCCGTCTGGTGATGCCCAGCTACAGCCGCGATATTCTCGGCCGAACGAGCAGTTCGGTGGCGGCCACGCCCTACATGGTCTCGTGTGGTTCCACGAGTCCAGTAGCCGGAATGTTTGCGCAGTTGGCGCGACACGATTAGGAATAGGATTAGGAATTAGGAATCGACGTCGAAATACACGCTACGCTAACACCACCGACTGTTCATTGGTCGAAAACATCGACACAATTATTCCACGCTCTTGGGGGATATAGCGCTCCATTGCCTGTTTGTATACTGCAGCTGTCTAGTTCACAAATGTCAAATCTGATTTACGTACAAGCCATTTGCATAAATGATACCATCTTCCGATAGGGTGATTAATTTTGCGCCACCTTGTGATATAATTTTCTTTCTACAATATCACTATTTGAAGGAATTGCGCTATAGGAGAAAGTACTTTTAAAACGATCTGCTTAGTAATAAACGTATAAGCGGCCACCAAAAGTTAGGAATTAAACATGTGTCTGTCAACAACTTAACGAAAGCGCATGTGAGTTTCGCATTTCGCTTTGTTTTATTTACGGTTACTGAATTATGATTTAGTATTATTATTTGTAATGTGTTCACTGGGTATTGTTTTCTTAGTGCAAAGTTAATTTCAACAAATTTTCTTCATAATATGTGAATTATAAGTTTTTGACTGTTTTGAGAAGTGGCTGCAATCAGCGTCGTATTGCAACACATTGGCAATTTATCAATGTGTTCTAGAGTTTCATGGTTTAGAAGATTAATTTGAAGTAGTCAAAAGGAGTCCCAAGAAATGCGTTAACTTGTTTGCACTAAAGGCCGCTAATTATTGGAGATCCAGTAGCCGAAGCCAGAATATTATGAGAGAAAAATATAGTTTGTGGTTAAACAATAATTTCAAATTAGAAGATGTTGTAATCATATATCCAAACGTGGTGCCTGCCTATTCGACAAAATTCAGTTCACAAATCTTACTTCGCATATGTCGAAATAAATGGTATTTGCCTTGCAATAGCTGTTTCGCGAATTTTCATTTGGCCTTTGATTTACATCGCAACAGTATCATTTCGCAGTGCTTTTCCCGCACTTTTCCATTTCGCTTATGATTAGGCAGCAATCTGTTGTTTTGAAAGTGTCTATCCTTATGTTGCTTTGTCTTATTTAATTTTGTATACATGCCATTTATTATGTACGAGTATTAAGAAAAAAATATTCATTCAATACATATGTGTGTATTTATCAGGCGCCTGCCTGACAGTTATTGATATACCCTGAGCGGAGCGTCGAAGTTGAAAAGGGAGTTGAAATTCCTTTTGCCCGCTCAGGTACTTGTAAGACATAGGCGCCCAGCCGACAGTTGTTGAAGAGTGGTCGAATTAGCACAAACTGCGGATCCTGAGGAATTATCATTTGCTGCTTCTTAGTCATCATCAGGTAATACTCATGTTAATCATAAGGCACGTTGGCAGCGTTGCCACTGGTCTTCGTTACCTGATGCTGGCGGCATAGGCCCTTTTAAGAGATTACGATAGACTCGATCGGAAAAGGATTTGGCGATTTGTTGCGACTTTAGCCGTCCAACGTTGAACTTTTTCATAGTATTATGTTAGCTTGCCCTTGCGATGTTCGGGATATCCGCATCCGTACCTTGGCTAGAATAAGGTAACGGTCTGAGCCGATGTTGGCCCCTCGGAAGGTTCCGATATCCATAATATTCGAGGAGTACCTTGCGTTGATCGCAATGTGGTCAATCTGGTTGATGGTTGATTGATTAGAAGTTCGCCAAGTCCTCAATAGCAAGATACTGGAACCGCGTGCTAGATCCGACAATGTGTCGCCCCGCCGCAAAGGCGATTGGCCTGAATCTGTTATCGGAGGTGGTGTCATGCAGGCTATACCTTCCGGCAGTACTAAAAAAGATGCCCTCTCTTCCTAGATTTGCATTAATGTTGATATCGTAGAAGCTATCTTTGGTGTCGACATGTTTCTCCTCTGTGTGGGCGTGCGCACATATAAAGTTAAGGTTGGCAAATTTAACCTTAATACGGATTTTTAGGAGGCGCTCACTAGCATCCCGGAAACTCAAGACTTCTTGCCTAAGTCTGCCTTTAAATGAAACAAATCCGCATCCAAATAGGCTTTACTTTTGCCGTCGATAACAATCGCCCTAGTAGATGTCGCAGTTTTTCGTCCTCTTTTTGTCCGGCCTATCCCATCGCATTTGTTCGATGGCGGTGAACCTACTTTGCAGCAGTCCAGAGCCTCCACTAATTATTCCGCCTAATATTCTACATGCAGATCCGAAGTTCGTTGTCCTTGTTTCGGTAGCAGGGGTTGCCAACAGTAAATTTCCTTGTATTCCAGCCTTGCTGTTGCTTCATAACTTAAACCTTCTTTCCATGGCCGGGCAATTACCCCGGCGATGTAAAGACTGGACTACCTAGATATTTGAACTTTTTTAGGAAATCCACCTGCTGTGTTTTGAAGTACCATTTTCATTTGCGGCATGTCTTCCAAATCCGTTTCGAAAAATAATGTTTTTGGACTTGCTTGTATTGATAGTTAGGTTCCTAATGTCGCAATATCTTCCCAACATGCCGACCATTTCTTTCAGCTGCTTAGGTGTGTCTGCCAAAAGTGCCAAATAATGCCGGAACGATAGCACCTGCCTCCTCCAATGTGTTCTACGATGTCATAAATGAAGAAAGCGAAGAGAATAGGTTTTACAATCCCATACAGATATTGCATCGGTAGCGTACAGAGCTATTAGTACTGCTATGACTTTAGTCGAAATTCCTAGGTTCGAAAGGTTATGAAACAGACTTTCCCTGCCTATTGAACCGAACGCTGTTTTGAAATCCACAAAGTAGGTGAACAATTTTTTCTTCCGCTGAAGATAGGACTGGAGAAGGTTTGATAGTAAGAAGACTTGATCTGTTGTGGAATATTTAGCTGCAGAACCTGCCTGAAGCTCGCTGAGTGGTCTCTTTTCGTCAACCCAGGTCGTTAATCTGCAATATTAATGTCTCCATTTTAAAAAAGCGGGAAGATAGTTGAAGTGAGTAAGCACGATGGGATTTCGCAGTTCTGGAAGATCTTATTGTGGCAGTCAGTTAGGATCGAAATATATCCCGGAGTGGCATTTGTTAAGAACTCATACGGTATTCTTTACATGCCTGCTGCCTTTTTTAATTTGTCTGCACTCAGTATTGATGTAAGCTCTGTCACTGTGTAATCGGCGTCGAGAAATTGATCTGTTATCAATGGGTCCGCATGCTGAAACCGGTTGGCTCTGTTCTCAATATTGAGCAGAGGAGCAAAATATTGCCTTAACTCATATGCCACAAGAGAACAGCCTATTGAGTGCTTAGACCCGTTTGATACTTTCCAGAAATCACCTGGGGATTTGCATTTAACAAGTAAATGACGATGCTCATTCTGCTTTCATTTTTCCGCTCATAACTTCTTGCAATGCTTGATAGCTGCTGCATAACTAAGCCTGAAATATGCTTAGTATATAAGTCCGGAACAAAGCGAAAAGAGCAAGTGATTTTCTTCTAGCAGCTTCACGATCGTTGTTCAACAATTGTTGCCTAAAATTTTTGCCGGTTGTCTAGGAACTGATGTTATTATAATCTCGAGAATGTCCTCAATACATGAGAAACTATTCAAAGTGACTTTGTTCAATAGCAATACGGATAAGTTTTTGCGTTGTTTCATAATGAAACATGAATTCACCACAACACATCAGATACCAAGCAGTATTCAAAACAGTGGGTTTTTCTGGGAGATTGGGCGGCTAAATCCGCGGCATAATCCGTAATGAAAAGGGGAAAACAATCAATGGCGAATAACATATAATGCCAACTTATTGGCATTATTTGAAGGAAAAACGACACAAAGAAAGTGTTCCTTCATCTAAGTAATGTACGGACGCACCATGGCGAAGTTTCATAAATTGCTCCCTCATCCGCCATATTTTCGGGATTTAGCTAAAAGTGACTATTTCCTGTTTTCAAATCTGAAGAAATGGCTGGGCGGAAATAGATTTGGATCTAACGATAAAATCATCCGCTCAACAAACCCCAAACCCCTATTTTGAGGGCCTCAACAAATCCTGTTACTTGATAAGGTTCAAAGTATTGAGGACACGTTTGACAAAGTAAAAAACTAGCTTCATTCAAAAAGCCACCCCCGTAGAACAGCCGTGTTTAACATTTTAGAGTTTTTAGTAACCCTGACCTCATATTATTCTAAATATGATACACAGCGGTACATATTTTCTCCTCTTACCCTTAAAGCGTGTAACATATGTAAGCGGATATAACAACTTTTCGACGTGACATCGCCTTCATTCATTTGATGGGATCCAAGCCATAATTGTGGATTTTAGCTTATTATGAAACAGGCACAACGGACTTGCTCATACTGACCTCATAAATCAGTTGCCCTCTAAGCCTATTGTTCGATATAACACCCAAGAAGCCTAACTTAACAATGTTACTTATTAGTATGATGTTCCCGTACCGCTCTTCTTCGGAAATCAGTAAAAAAAAATAAAACACACTTTTGTTAACATGTCTGTTAGATGTAAATAAGAAAAGAAGCAACAAAAGCCAATGCCTGCAGGGGGTGTCCCATGGCCTATAGTCAAATCACCCCTTCAATGGTAAAATCAATTGGGGAACCTTACAATTCGTAATTGGATTAGAGTTTTCTAAAATGAAATAGAATCGAAGGAACAATTGCCATTTGTAAAATTACCAATTGAGGTCGCACTTAGTATGTTCGAAGTTACGCTAGAGAAGAGTCCGTTTACGCCGTCGGTGTTTTTCGTGTTTCATAATGAATGGCAATTATTTTGCACAAGTAGCAGATGAACCGAATAATTCGTGCGAAAGTGACTACGAATTTGTCAATAATAGCTCTTCCCACGAAAACAGTGATTGCGATTTGGACGGATATAAAAAGATACGCAATTCCAAAGACGTTTCTGCCACGTCAATCCTTCAAAATCACGATAAACATTACAATTTGAAAAAGAGTGAAAAGTTGAAAATATGCCTTTCGCCGGAGAAAATTTCTCTTCTCTCGAACTCGCCTAAACGCAGTGCTATACCCAAGAGCAGTATCTCGCCTAAACGTGATGTTTCGCCGGAGTATTGCACCGAAAATCAAGAACAGAAACCGGGAATAAATCGATCAGTTCCATCATTTACCATAGTTCCGATAAATATAAGCTCCGGCAGCGGTTCCGGTGCAGCCAAGGATACTTCAAAAGATCAAAATGAGTCAAAAGTTAATTTACCAGAAATCGTTTTGACCTCATTTGAAGTTGCTACCAAAGGGGAAAAGCCTTTATTTAACGGTAATATTGGGAAGACTGAGACAACAACCAAAGCCGGAGCAAGTTCCAAAACCGCGCAATCAAACATAGTAAATGGTTTTGAAGAAATGTCCCAGCAGCTAGATGTTACATCGCATCCGATTGAGTTCGATCGAGGAACTCAGTCACCGTCTCCTGAGTCATATTTGGATACACAACTAAGCGCAGCATCGTCAGCTTCCAGCGATATGGAAGAGAATGCCACGTCAGAGGTGGTGACAGTAATCTTACATGAGCCACCAAAGAGTGATATCGATTGTAGCCCATCAAGGTCAGTTCAGTTGGCCAGAGTAGCATTTTCTTTTTCTGCAATTGTGTAATTGAACTCACACCCGTAAATCGATATTTACGGATAGTGCTTTTATTTGCATATAGTCGTATAAATACATACATACACTTGTTCGGTTATTGTTATATTGTAGTTTTGTTGTTTACTGTTCAACAGAGTCGTGCCATTGCCGATGAATAGCGAGGCAGTTCCCGAAGAACTACGTTGCAGCATTTGTCATGTTGCTTACAAGGATCCGAGGACATTGCATTGCTTGCATTCGTTTTGTTTTCAATGTTTGGTGGATGAGAACTTCAAACAGGATTCGAGTATTCCATTTTGGTCACAACCAAACCAGAAGGACTACGATTGGAAAGGTACGTTAAACAAATATGTCTACATGTATATTACAATAGTACAGGGTCATCCATTTTGTGGTTCCGAAAATAAATTTAAATAAAACACATTTATGATGTAGATTTCGATCAAATTTTTATTTCAATATATTGTTCGGATCTTGCCATTATTATATTTGGCTATAGCCATGAGAATTGACGGTTGACGATTACACCTCCCTCATTTTCGAAGATGTACGGACCAATGACACCACCAGACAAAATTGCACACCATTCAGGGGCTTTTTGTGGATGCAATGATCTTTTGACAGTTACTTGTGGATTTTCACTTCCCCATATGTGACAATTTCGTTTGTTAACGTATCCACCGAGTGAAATATGAGCCTCATAGACCAAGAAAATGTTGTGTGAAAATTGGTCAACCAAGCGCTGATGTTCAAGCACCCAATCGGCGTATGTTCTACGCATTCTGTGGTCAGCTGGCTTCAATTCTTGTGTAAGTTGAACTTTATAAGGCTGTAGATGCAAATCCAAATGCTATGCTCGCCTTGAAATCTATAGATTTGGATCTTCTTTAACACTTTCCCTAACGGCAGCAGCCATATTTTCTCTAGAGCGTGCATTTCGATGATGAATAGGCCTTAAGACATCTGTAACAGAGCCAGTCTTTTCGAATTGTTTTTACAGTTTATAATACGCTCAGATTAACATATCTGCGACAGAATTATTATTTTTGTAGTAAGTTTTCACAAATTTAACACGTTCAGCGATTGTTAAACGATCCATATAGTAAAATGGCAAACCTTAAACTAAATATATACAACCTCGGATGACAGTTCGGTTTGACGTATGTGATGGAAGCAGGGATATCAAATTAGGACAATGAATTAGATGATCCCATATGAACCTTAAATATCTCAACAGTTGTAAAATTGTATTGAAGCCGATATTTTCAAAAAAACCACTTGAGTTATGTCGTATGGATGTATTTGTACCCAACCCCATTTTTTTTACAATTTTTGTTCGCTTGTCTGTTTGTCCGGGCATCACAAAAAAACTACTTAACTAATTTTAACGGGGTGTTCATTGTTCGTCAGCTCATTTCTCAACTTAAACACTTCTATACATATGTTTCATTACGGTCGGTTGAATAGAGCGGGAGGTTATAATTAAAGAAACATTTCAAAATTAGAATATTTTGAATAATGTTAACTACTACTACACCTCCTGTACAAATATGGATGTATGTAAAAAAAACTGTTTTTATTTTCAATGTTCATTGGAGTACGAGTATCATCGGTTTCAATGATTTTTGTGGAGTTGTAATTAGATTTTGTAGGGCAAATAAATAGACTAATATTAATCGTTTGGGTTTGGTGTAACGTATAATGCTCGGACAAACATACAAAAATTAATGTTTTGTTTTGGCGAAGATGGTTACCATTTCGAATTGCGTAACTTTAATCCACAAAGATGTCAAACGACAATTAAAAAAACTTCTTCTCTTCAGTTTTACGCATACCGAATAATGGTTCGAGAAGGGCAGCAAAATCATCTCCTTTATTCTCGCCAACTTCTCAACGCCAAAATCGAGTATGAACGTTTACTATACTTGTATACTCGAGTTAACCAAAGTGCACTCCGCTCCAAAAACTGCTACCCCTACTACCCCTACTAACAACTACTTTCCCAATATCGCCTTACAACAGGAGCCAAATACCCAAACTTTATCAGCTCGCATATCTTAAATCTCACTTCTAGCTCGCCTTCTCCCTCGGTTTCACGGGCCCTTGCTCCTATTTTTGATCCCATTTCGCCACATAACGTTAAATTGACTGAAAAGAATATAGACACCACGGAATGCCGTTACGCGCTCTCTAGACTAAGGGATAAAAAGATGTACGCAAATAGACGTCTCTTTCTTGCATATCTTTACGATAAATCCGACTCTGTTTGCTTTGAGAGAAAAACGAAAACAAGTGTCATGGTCTCCATCCAACAGGAAGACTTTCCTACGGATATAACTAGTCTCAGGAAACTTTACAACAGGTACTACGAAACCTTCGACACACCTCCCCAAAAGGTTGCGGATGACCTCGCTGATTTCCGCAGCTATGTACACTCTAAAAGAGTTTCTCACCTTCAGTGCAGCCGAGCTGACCACGACAAATTTTTTCGTTCCTAACTTGCCTTCTTTGCCTGCATCTCATCTACACTTCCCTACTCCTCCACGCAACAAACTACCTCTTACATTTTACTACCAAAACCTAAGAGGCTTGCGCTCTAAAACTCGTGCTGTCTTGTCTAAATCACACGGTCTCTCTTTCGACGTCTATGCTCTTACAGAAACCAATCTGATCCCCGACATAAAGAGCCAGGAGCTCTTTCCATCTTCTTATAATGTTTTCCGAGATGACGATCACTCTTTCCATATGTTTAATGATCCTGCCATCCATAAAGTTGATTCTCCATGTAGAGGTGTCCTACTTGCCATTCACAATAACCTCAACTCTTCTCTCATCGCTATCTCTTCTTCTGTTAAACTTGACTTTGTTTCAATTAAAATAACACTTCGCAACAGGTCCCGTTACGTTATGTATTGCTACATTCTCCCAGCTCAACCTATTGAATCCTACATCCTTGCTATTAAAGCAATTGTCGCAATTGTCCAACTAATTGACCTAAGTGATTTCAATACTTATCTTAGCAAATCTTCTTTTGATGCTACCAACCTATCCGTATCTGATGCTGTCTCCATTTTCTACAGTGAAATAATTAATTCCACTTCTCTTTACGTCTCCTTTTCACGTCATACAAAATCATCTATTTCCCCTCCATGGTACAACAGAAAACTTCGCTCTTTACGAACTAAAAGAAACAAATTAGTAGTTTTTCTTCGCACCAATTCTTATTATGACTACTCTAACTATCTTGGAACCAACCTACCTTCAATTCACCCAGCTCTATAACTGCCTCTGTTAGCGCTTTATCGACACAGCGCATAACAACCTTATCAACGATCCTAAGACATTTTATCAATTCGTCAACTACAAATGAAAATCAGACGGTTATTCCCCTCTATCTCGTTCGATAATACATATATCATCGACCGACCAACGTATTATTGCCAACTATGTATGTATTTTGCAAACTTTTTTAAACAGTCATTTGCAGACAACCTCTTCGTACCCGATCCAATATGTTTCAAGTACCTCCAATCTTTCGCACCCACTTTCCTCCCTATTTCATCTGTCCCTCACACAAGAGGAATTCCACCAAGTTTGGAAGACCTCTTTCATAACCCCGATTCACAAAAAGGGATCAAAGATCAAAGTTTTTTTAAGTTTTCAGTGCAAGTCACTTATATCACCAGTTAGCATGGATTTCTAAAAGGCAGATCAATTTGAATTCGTATCTTTTGCGCTTTCAACACTAGAAAATGGCAACGAAATCGGCCTTCGATAAAATATCAGGTCAACTGATCCTTTTCAAATTGTCTTCCCTCGGTTTTGACCCCATATTGTTAAAATGGATATCTTCTTATCTGGAGAACCGTTACTATACCGTTCGCTTTAGGTCAGCCTTCTTAACCCCGTTTTTAGCCACTTCTGGTGTCCCACAAGGCAGCCATCTAGGTCCTCCCCTTTTTCATTTTAACTATAAACGATCTTGAAAAGATTATTAAACACTGCTCCGTATCCATTCTCCAAAACTATTTCTTCACCCCAATGCCAATCTATGACTTTATCTCGTAAGTCCAATCAATCTTCCTCTCGACTTTATTTCTACATGACCAACCTGTACCCCAGGTTCAATCCTGGGTTTCTTCGATTTGCCCTTCCTTGAGATCTTGACCCATCTATCTTACCTCAAACTTCTTAGCCTCAATACCCTTGAAAAACACAGAGACGTAGTTGACATTCTCTTCATTCATCGACTGCTCTCTGGTTCTGTGGATTGCGCTTTCATTTAAAATTCTATTTCCTTCAACACTAACCGTCGTAATTTAAGCTGTCGTCGTCTCTTCTATATTCCCACCCACCGCACCTCTTATGGCTCTAAGGAACCAATCTCCCTCATGCTCCGTAAGGTCAACTCAAATCTCCCCCTTTTTTATTTTAACCTGAGCACTTCTTATCTTAAACTTGATCTCCTCCTTCCTAACCCTTAACTGTTAGATTTTAAGTCCTAGTTTTTAAGTTAGTTTAAGTTTGCATTAAGCGAAATAAATGAGGGCGTAAGCCCCCACTAAATTACGTATATCCACCTGCTGGACAAATCGGTGTTCCGGACAACCTTAGTGATATTGCCATCTTCCTTCGCTGGGGGGCCGCACTATATGCACCAACTCAAGATATTTTTGTGTACGTGTAAAAATATGGCCGTTTTGATCTGTTTATAACCATGTGATCAGGATCGCCATGATATTGCCACGCGGGTATTCAAATTGAGGCTTCCAAAACTTATGGATCTTTCACTAAGGAAAATATACTCGCATTTGATGGAGTTCGGTGCCATATGTTTGGTTAGAAAATAAGATTATATTCGGCAAATGGATGAAATTATTTGTGCGGAGTTCCCAAATGTTCAAACAGATTTTGATTTTTGCACAATAGTTAAGTCACATATGATTCACGACTCCGTGCGGAGTCGTAAAGCTTCAATCACCGTGCGTGAAGAGAGAGCAGTGACGACGGCTACACCTCCTACCAGCATAGAAGTAAGCAAAGATTCGTATGCGTGGCCAATCGTTGAATACTGTTGTGACCTTGAGGCTATAAAATACTTTTGTATATATGTATGTAAGCAAGGAACTCGCTTACGAATTCACAAGAACTCTGCTATATGATGAAGTACCGGCCTACTAAACTTTTGATAAACGAAGTGGGGAGTGTTGAAGCGGAGACTATGTGGGACTCTGGATCCCGCTAAATTCAGGCTGTTTAAAGAAAATACCTTGGGCAAAGGGAACAAATTGTGACGAAATTATGATAAGTAGTTTCTCTAATGAAGCTAAAATGATTTTTTTGGATGCCCCAGGACACACTGGAACAACTTTCCTCATAAATTTGCTAATTGATAAAGTGCAAAGCGAAGGCAAAATCGTTATAGCTGTGGCATCATCGGGTATCGCGGACACTTTGCTTACCGGTGGCAAAACGTTTTAAGATTCCTCTCAATTTAGATCGGACCCTTCGTGACATTCGTAATGATAGTAGAGTGATGGGTGGCGTCACATTTTTATTCTCTGGAGACTATCGTCAGACACTCCCCGCTATTCCTAGAAGAATGCGGGAAGTTGAAATAAGTGTTTGCCTTAAGCGTTCGCTCCTCTGATTTGATGTAAAGAAATATTCACTGAATTAAATCTGCACTGCTCCATTCTGGAAGTCGATTCACAAGTTCAAGGATTTTCCGCCATTATACCATATCGTCGCTCGACGAAGATACTATTATCGAAACCAACAGAAAAATTCCACTACCCTCTGCATTGTGTGACACTGTACAGACAGTAGATGCACTTATCTCTAATGTTAATGTTATCCAAACATTACAGATACGTACATATAAAAGGGAAGGAGGATTCTTGATTTTGCGAACCCAGCATACTTACGCATAAAAATGACACGGTGCAATTCATTAATCATTCAATCATAGATATGTTCGAAGTGCAATCAATGACGTACTTCGCCCTCAACTCCGTGCTAGATAATGAAGAGACTATCAATTATCGCACGGAGTTTTTAAATTCATTAAACGCATCTAGGCTGACTGCGTATGAGTTGAAGGTAAAAGTTAGGGCACCTATAATACTCCTGCGCAACTAAGATCACCCTAAACCATGCAGTTGCCCAGACTCCGCGTCAAAAAACTACTAAGGAACGTTATAGAAGCCGTCCTCCTTCCCTACAGTTCAAAGGAATCCATCCGTCGCTCTCTGATCCGCCATGATTGTCAACAAGCTGCAGAGCCACACGTTAAAGACGGCCGGACTGTGAATTCAGTCTTCCCATTATGTTCAAAGGAGCCTCGGATTCTAACCTAATTTGGAAGTGATAAAAAGGTTTAGCAAGGCCGTAAGATACTTTGCCCACTGTACCGATATTTCAAAATAAGTTTCATTGCCACCAGGATTGCGCATATCTGCGCTTGGAAGTCACCGAAAGGCTACATCAAAAACGTGCAAGCACATCGATCTCTTCCGCCATTTCAAACAAAAAAGTTTATTAAAATCTTGTCGTGTAAAATCTAATGGGTCTATCTTCCAATAGAAAAAACTTTCAAACAGTGATGTCGTTTTTGACGATTGTTTAACATTTACGAATATGTTGAGTATTGTTTTAAAAATCATCATGAATAGACTTACTACACCAGGAGCATGCTTCCGTATCAACTTACAATGAAATCGATCTCCAATTCCCGAAATATTATAAAATGATAGAATTTATTTCTATCAACACAATCGCTTTATTCAACCCAACTACAATTTACAATTCAATCTCTTTTATCAACCACTTTTAATTTATTTTACACTTTACACAACTCTTCGTTTACTTTCAAATTCAACTTCTAAACTGAACTGCACCTCTGTGGGATGCTGGTATTTATACTTCTTGCCATCTTTCGAGTACTTTCTGTACCAACCAGCTGTCCATACTACTTTCAGCTGTGAAAGTGATTCCATTATTTCCTCATTGGATGAGTCTTCTGTTCTTCATATATAGATGACGCTATTCACATTTAAGGGGTTATCACAATGTATAGTGTTTTTTTTTAAAGGTGTATAACTACTGACTGTCCTATAAGTTAGATTGAGGCAGTAGCGCAATAATCAACCTCGTAGCTGTGGTAGTCCCCGGTAACAGCACGAGTAAATTCTTACTCATGCAGGCCAATATTTCAAGTGCGTTCTCAACAAGACGTCATAGGCCTTACTCGGGAGAGATAGAAATAAATGTGAAGAACCAGCTAATAGCCTCGTATAAGAACGGATCCACTTTTGACGACCCTATCCAACGGTTAAAGAACTACGATCTACGGATCTGCACGTGGAATGTTTGGAACCGAACCGACCGCGAGCAGCCGAACAACCAGTGGAGAGCCTCAACTGCTACAAAGCAGACATAATCGACAGGACAGCAGTCGCAGCATTTATTCGGATGCGGATTCGGCCTAAGAGGAAGCCTTAGGGAACATGTCCTGATCCTCAGGCCTGACGATGATTTGCATAAAGGGTAGATTCGCAAACGCAAGCATCAGAGAAGAAGGAAGCTTTTAACAAAGAATGCTACTACGAGCTCCTTGACAAAACCTACGAGCAATGCACTAAATACAATATTATGAGAGGAAAGTAGTCATTCGCGATTTTATTGCCTGTGGGGAAGTACAGCCTCCACGTCATCACCCCCGAAAAGGGATATAGGTGGGACGTAATGTACCTATTGCCAGCATACGATATCCACACCTTGATATCCATAAAGGGACCTGTTTGTCTCCTGATCAACAAACCGTCAACCAAATTAATCATATTGCGATCGACGTAAGGAAGTCTTCCAGTGTTTTGTATTTTTTTTTGTACCTATTGGCCAACTAAGCTCGCTTTTCATCATGTTGCGTACCACATTCATATAGTCTACATGACGCAAAGTTAAAAACGTCAACGCTGATGTGAGTAAAAGCGGAAAATTCGCAATTGTCAATTCGGTGTACCAACAGTATATCGCAACAGTTTAGCCTTTATCCGTCCATGTATAATAAACATTGTTACGAAAAGATCTGAGTCTACATCAGTTTAATATCCAGCCGGTGGGAGAGTCACGAGAACATGGCTTGTGATGATATTCCGCTCCTTAACAACACTTTAAGTATGACCCTTATTTTTATTTAAAAAAAATCGTTCTTAGTGATGAGGCTCACTTTTGGCTTAATAGGTTTGTGAACGAGAAAAATTTCCATTCCTAGAGTGAGCCAGATCTGGGAGAGTGTTTGGTTTAAATGTGGGCCAATAATGGTTCCTTATTTTTTTAGAAAATGAAGCCGGACCACGCATTACAGTTAGAGGCCAGTGAATAATGAATGAATGAAAATAATAAAATAATGAATGCCACAGGACAGCCTTACCGGCTAATGACTAATGAGTAGCAAGAGAAACTGTAGTGGCGCTCTCAACCGATTTAGCTTTTTGGTAGGAGTCTTGAGAGGTGAACAACCGTCTATGGTTAAGGCTCCACTTAATGTGAAGATTGAGAATGACAATAGATATGGAATTGGGTATCTTTCTGAGATAGGGACATCGGGAAACAATTATTTTTTTAGTAGTATAGTATATAGGTGTTATGATCATAAAAAATAAAACACTATCAAACAGATTGAAAATAAAGAATTTGTCTTATTATTTATATAGTAAGTAAAATATTATAGCTATTACCTAATTTAATTAAAGATATATAGTTTTTCTTTAACAATAACGAAGTTTTTAAAAAGAGTTTTAGGGTATTTATTTAAAACTGGAGTTTAGATGGAATCACTTTCTACTGGAATTATTTTTATATTTTATTATTATTATTGTTTTTTTAAATGGATGAAATTATTTATTATATTCATTTGTATATGTGTAAAGATTTAACAAATTGTATTGTTTAGTAATTCATAGCAACTTGATTGTGATTGTTTTTTAGATTTTAAAAAGTTTCCAACCCAATGTGCGGTCAATTCTAAATATTTCCTCGGTGATCCGGGATTATAATCGAGAAAACCACTACGTGGAAGTACCTCTTCAATTTGACTGCCATCCTGCCAATTATTGTAACTGGCAATATTTATGAAGCCAACATGATTAATGATGGCCGTTCGCCAGGCTACACCATAGTACTAAATAAGAAAAGTAATAATTTACAAACATTTACGAATAGGAGCATGTACTTATAAAATGGGATTCCAACTTACCCGGCCGTTACTGCGATGCCTCTGGATGTCACCGTGTCGGGGAAATTTGTTTCTTTCCGCAAATCCCGGACCGACTGTTGGCACGAAGAGCATTTTATATGTTTGTGCAAACGACTTGAGATATGACCAATTTTTCCACGTACTAGCAAATGTTGCACCATTACTTGGCACTTTACTGTAAAATCCATCGAAACAAAGTCGGCGCATTGTTTCGGCGTGGCTTTTTAACCTACAAAAATAAAATAAAATCTGAAATTAGCACTTTTTTTTCTTTAACAAACATGTAATGGAGAAAAAAAGAAATAATTATAAAAGGGGACATACGAGTAAGTTACATAAAACGGCACCCCCAATTCCATTGTTATGAGAAACGATGGCTCCTGGGAACAGTATTGATAAACATTCGTATCAGTACTAATTTACTTGGTTGCACACCTATTTCCGAAGAATACGGCATGTACTTACTTACTTACTCGTACTTACTTAGATGACTGACAAGCCTCTCCAGTTGGTCCGGTCTTTAGCTAACTGCCTCCAGTTGCGCACTCCAAGTAGGTTGAGGTCCCCTTCTACTTATGCGTGCCACCTCACGTGAGGTCTTCCCCTACCGCGTTGTCCCTCCAGGTTAGATTGGAGGACTCTGTGGAGCATTGGTGTGCATTCACTCTGTCAGTTTTTTGATTATGTCAATTTCGTTGTATAGCTCATTTTTGGAGCTTCCGTTTCAATACTAGCGAGCGCACCGGTGACAACGCGCTGAGTTCTCCCAATTATGTTGATATCGTCAGCGCACGCTAGTAGTTTGCACAGACTTTTGAAAGATTGCGCCTCCAGTGTTAACTTGTGAGTTCCGAACAATTTTTTCAAGACGCTAACGCGTCGCCTTATCCAAAACCTGTTTTGACATCAAAGGTCTCGGTTAAGTCGTTACCGAACTTGACGTATAAATACCACAGTGCACAAAAGTCGTGAGAGTGTACTCAAGCGCTCTGTTAGAGGAATAACTTGACAATCTCGTCATCATATTTACACCTCGGACACAACTGAAGTAACCATGGCTCTTAAAGACACTGTTTCTTCACCCTCCATGATAACTAATTCATTTTGGATCAGCGATGTAGACTTCTTTTCCATCAACCTCTCCGGGCCGACTCGCACAATCAGTTTTGAGCCGTCTGAACATGATGCCAGCGATCGGGAGATGTCAACTCCTGTATTTGACCGATCCGATTAGCAACATAGGATGGATGAGATGTATCCGTAACACCCAATGCCTTGAGAACATTTGGGAAGCAAACAGGTGCCCTGCACAGAGCTTCAGGCGGGGGTTCGTAGCACCATTAATGGGAGCCATCTTGATGCGAACAGTTGGTAATAATACTCGGGCCCGCCTTTCTAAACCAATAGTCTTCGTATATATAACTGCAGCGTATGCACGACTACTGGCATCACAGAAGCGATGAAGAGCGGTTATTTCTTCGTCCACCATTCCCAACCATCGTGCGATCCGAAAGTGATTTATAGCATCGAGTCCATTGTGAAACTTAAACCAACCTCACACAGTTCACTTGCAAGTGAAGTATCCCAAGTGACACCCTTGGACCAAAGCGTTTGAATAAAGATCTTCCCAGTGACGACCACAGCTGATAGAAAACCAGTTGGATCGAAAAGTCGTAGTACGCGTCGCTTCGTTGGAGCTTTAGGGTGTGGGGGTCTAGTACCTTGAAAAAGAATTCACGGACACCATTGCCCTCCGTTGGTGTAGTCCCACCGGCTATGTGGTCAATCATTTGCTGACTGCTTGTGTTCCATTTGAGCAATTTGAAATGCCCAGCTGCGAGGATCCTATCGACGTTCGTAGTTAAGAGTATGGCTTCGTGACTTGAGTGGTAGCTCATAAGAAAGTTATCCACATAAGATGACTTCAGTATGGCGTCCCGCGCAGCCAATGCCTGTTTGTCGTTGACGACTTCGCAATAGTTGTAGTTCGCACCGTACTGTTGTCAATCTAGATATGCCGATAGGGGCTGATGGTGCTTCGCTCCATATGATCCGTTGGTAATCTCGATTTTGCGGAATAACCAATACTTGCCGGAACATTTTTTCCACATTAACAACGAAAAAGGAAGTGAAACACCAGTACTAGTCCTCGCTGAAGCTTTGAAGATGACTCGAAACTTATCAGTGACGGTATGATATGAATACAGTAACAATTCGTGTGATTGCCAAGTTGATCAACATTCTTCATGTGCCCAAGCGCAGCGTATTCACGTTGAAATATGACGTATTTCTCCCATAGTTGCTTACTGGCACACAAATGTCGTTCCAGATTGTGGAATTGCCGTAAGGCATGTTGATATGAGTCCCCAAGCTGTGGTGCGTCAAGACGAAATAGAATGTGCATCATATGCGATCAAACTCATTGTGGACTAAGTCTTCACCAAGCACCTCTTCAAAACTTTAAAAGTTCTTCCAATCAGATATGCCATTCTCATATACCTGAGCATGTAAGTTGTGTGGTTGTAATGCTGCCATATCGAAACAAGTCCAAAGACAATCCATCCGAACTCTGTTTGCTGAGTATGGTGCTCGTCTGAATTAGAGCCTACGCATCCAAGCCAAGAGCTATATCGATACCAGCAGGTTTACCAATGTAAGGATCAGCCAGCTGGTGACCAACCAAATGTTGCCACTGATTCACGTTAATACGCACCGTTGAGGTTATTGACGGAAGGATCAATGCTTGACCATCAATACAAAACCAGAACAAATTGACCTGAGTTTGAGCATGATTCCGCCTCTGGTATAGGTGTATGCGAAAGCACCGACCCCCTCCACTATGACTTCATATTTGCTCCTATTGAGATTTAAAAGATGGGCAAATTTATCTAATAGAAATCTTACCTGCGACCCCAGATCGCAGAGGATACGAGATAAGCGCTGTTCAGATGATCTGCATCTTTAAATCCCCAGCCAATTGTACAAGGAGCCATGGAACGACGGAATAATCAGTGAACCTAATTTGAGATCGAAATTGTTTGCTCTTGGGGTACTAAGTGCAATATCTTGTTTGACCTGCTCTTCCGATTGTCGTAATTTTCTGTTGAGAATGACGCACGTCTCATTGTAGGTGATTTCCATCTGTGGCGAAGCAACATACGCCTGGCCCGCCAATAACTCATGGTTTCATACGAAACGGTCGTATATGTGCCGCAATCGAGCTTAGTTGTAGGAGTGGGAGACAAGGAGACTGTGTGCTCCTAAGTCCCTGGGAGATAGGGTGCTTCTATGTATATCTTGAACAAAGGCAAATGAGAAATAAAGCTTTGCCATTAAATACTAAAGCGACTCTATATTTATATAGGTAAGACCCTCATTATCCCAGTCCTAATTTGTGGTGCAGAAACATGTACGTTAGCGATTGTGGATGAAGATATCCTTGGCCGTTTCGAATGCAAAATTCTTCGAGTGATTTTTAGTCCCATTTGCATTCACGGGGTTTAGAGAAGGAGATTTAGCAACTTTACGAGCTGTATATTGAACTGGTCAGAAAAGTGGACATTAGTCGCCTAAGATGGCTGGGAGATGCAGAGCGAATTAACGTCAACGCTCCCGTCCGAAGAGTCTTCGATTCCAGTCCGAAGGGACAACGTAGTAGAGGAAGACTTCGCCTAAAGTGACGCGGGCAAAGGGACCTCATCCCACTCGGAGTCCAAAATTCGAGGCAGTTAACCAGAGACCGCGCCAAATAGAGAGGTCTACTGTTTGAGGGCCATTTACACCCCGGACTTTAGCGCTATCTACACCGTTGCGTGGACAAGAATTTGGATTTAGCGTAGAAAATTCGGATCTTCGAATTTAAACGCATTCGTCGGAAGTTTCGGCTCAGAGATATAGTAATATAGAAACCAAGAAACTTACTGTAGCAAACAGGAAGTGTAGATTTACTTTTTCTTAAACTAAAAAAAAAATTAAAAAAAATTAATATCAAGGTGAGTTAAACAATGTTGCAAACTGCTTTTGTTCTTTACGATCAACTTATGTAAGTTTAACAACTGGTCAATTTTGTAATTCGAAAGAACCAATATCTGAATTTTTGAAGGCAGTTTCGTAACCTATTTCATGTTTACAATGTCAGTATTACACAATTTACTCGTACCTACTGTCTTCTACCCCCCATTGACGTTTTATGGCTGAATTCAAACATTTCATCTTGATTAGCTACTTCGTAGTTCCATTAATTAATCTGGCCGATAATTCTTGTTGAGATTAGCGCACTTGAATTTTTTGATATGAATGTTTTCGACGATAAAAAGTATTTTTATACCAAATTTTCGTAAAAACAAAATAATACTCTGCAAGGTTAACCTGTTAAGTGCAGAAGTTAGTTGAGTTTGTAGTGTGTTCTATAGTTTGTGCTTGTACCTAGAAATATTTTGGCAAAATGCATCTACGAACCTTGTTCGTCTTGGGATTAACTATATTCTCCTCCTTAAGTTCGGTTCAGGCTTCGATTGAGGATAATATCATTGACCTTTTGGAAGAATTTCGCCTCAGAATGTGCCACCCTTTCCCGAAATGGGGTATCCCAGCATTGGATCCTTTTGAAATCGATCATAAGGAGATATATCTCAATAATGATTTCTTTAAGGAGTAAGTTACATAAGTAATGTTCATATTATTTGATGAAATGAATTTGAATGTATTTTTGTTTAGCTTCTTTGCATCTGTGACCGATTTGAGGCTCACTGGACTATCTGATTTTATAATTAATAAAATCAAGATAACAACTCTCACTCAGAAGTTCACTGTGGATTTAACTTTTCCATTAACAAGCCTTGAATCGCAATACAAAGCTCAAGGATCCTTAGGCTATATTATTAACTTGATTGGTGACGATCAATTTATGTAAGTGAAGAGATCCTGTTTGACTATTCAAATTTATAATAGCTGACATTCCTTTTATAGTGGACGCGTGAGTGAATTCCGGATAATTATAACCGGGGGTTTGAAAATCGGAATGTCCTTGGGGATTAGGAACTTAAAAATTCAAGTCAGTACAATATTTTTGTAGATTTTTACATAAGCCATTGATTTTCTATTTTATATTGTGTAAAGTTTCATATAAACGATCTTTTTGTGGATCTCGGGAAACTTATGGAGCATGATAGGCTTAATAATTTCGTTAATAACCTTCTGAACGATCTGACACTGGAACTGCTTAATGATTTCTGGACGGACTATGGGGAGTTTTACACTGAAAAAGTGGAACTGGTATATTTTTATTTATTTGTTCTTATTTTTTTTTTTTTTTTTGTATATGTTTTAAGACTTTTTTTTTGTTTTTTTTTAGTTTATAAACAAACAATTGAGTGGTTACTCCTTGAAGGATATACTTGCTATTATCGGAGGATCCGGTGAACCTGTTTTCGGTGATGATCCTCCAGGCGACTGTAAAGACTCAATTGTTGGAGAAAAAATTAGTTTAACCAAAGATTATATTTTAACCAAAATTCAATCCAGTGTAAGGATGAGTGAAAGGCAACCGAATCTTGTCTAATTTTGTCAGAAGATAATTTTTCCTTAAAATAAATATAAATTATCGGCAGTTGTTTGCCTGCTTCTATAAAATTTCTATTGTGTCCTAAGATTTTTCAGATTTTTAGTGATGTATTCATATAGTCCGACTTCCTCAATCTTGGTCTTTCATAATTTCCAGAGCATTAGACTGAGTATCATGGTGGGGGATAGGGAGAAAATATGACTATTATGAGTTCAGACTGCTTTAATTAAGAGCTCAATACTACCTCTTAGCATAGATTTTCCGAAGTTTCATGTTAATTTTCACAAAGTCTACATATTTGGTTTCGTTTTAGATCCAGCGTTCTGCAATGTATATCTAGTACGTTGATCTTCGTTTTGCAACGCTTAGCACGTTGATCAATCAACTTCTCACAAGAAAAACTGTTAGCTCAAAGTTTGGAAGATCCTTAATTCAGAGATAACCCAGTCTAAGCTCACCATAAGGTATTGTTCTCTCTATCCTTCTATGGTAGTCAATGAACTACTTAGACTTCTGAAACAGGAAGACTGTAAGTGTCCGCTTATGCAGATGACATTGCGGTGGGTACTATTGGCCAGAAACTAAATATTTTAAGAGATCTAATGCAAGACAGGGTCACCAAGAGTGGGTTGATGGATTTAACTGCCGCTGAATAGTGAACTAGTAATGTATGCAGCCGTGTTCTAGGCAAGAGGACACGTTCTTCTACCCCGACCAGATTTTGCGGTTGTGCGTGGGGTTAACGACCCAAACATGTAAAGAAAAACCATCGTTACGAGAGAACTAACTCCCTCGGAAAAAAACGGAAGCGATTTAAAACGACGACACGGGGTGAAAAAGGGCAATGGTTTAAGAGTATACTCCTGGAATGTTAGAACATTGTTCGCTCCAGGTCCCATCCAAAAACTGGAAAATATCCCAGTATGCCCTTATTCACGCAGTATAACCGGACATTACTGGGATCCAGGAAGTACGATGATTAGGATCAGGAATGATCAAAAGACAGTGACAGTCTGATACGCATCCAATGGAAATTCTACAACATCAGCCTCATATGTGCATAAGCCTATGAACCTGAGGACGCTATCAAAGTTCTACGACCTCTTGGACGGAACCGACGGAGCCTATCCGGAGTTCGATGTTAAAATTCTGCTCGGGGACATCAATGCCAAAATTGGTAAGGAGGACATTTTTGGCGGAGTGGTCGGAAAACACAGCCCACACGAAACGACAACAGATAACAGCTTCCGACTTACCGACTTTGAAGCAACTAGTAATACGGTGATGAGTAGCACAAGATTGCGTCAAAACAGAATACCTGGCTAACTCCGGACTGTAGAACCACCAACCAAATTGACCACGTGATGATTGACACAGGACACTCGTAAAACATCCTAAATGTCCAAACATTTAAAGGGGCAAATGTGGACACTGACTACTATTTAATTGCAGCCCGATTCGGAGCTCGACTATCCAATGACAGAAAGCTGCGCCAAACAACAAAAAGGAGGTACAACATTGAATCTCTGACACACCGGAGATAGCCAGAGACTACAGAGAGCAAGTGGACGAAAGATTCTGCAATATGCCATTGCCTACCACAAACGCCAACAACATGTGGTTACAATGCTGCACTAGTATTCAGGAAGTAGCCAAAGCAACTCTATACTACCAGCCAGCTACGACAATGACGAGTGCATGCAGAAGAAGAAGGCAACAGATGAAGCACATAAGACATTGCAAAGAACAACTCGGGCAACGTGGGATGAGTACAGAGTCAGGAGGAGGGAGGAGAAAAGAAAAGAGCCTTAGCAGTCTTCCAGCTCAAGGATATCGAAGAGTGCAACAATATGCGAAACTTTTACAAAAAAGCTAGCAGCCTGGCTGCAGGCTAGAGACCACGAACTCAGGCCCTTCGAAATAATGAGGGTAATCTTATCACCGAGATTGCACCTTGGTTAGCAGAATGCACCAGATCATCTGCAAAGTATGGGAGGATGAAAGCATGCCCGACGACTGGACTATCAGCTCTATCTGCCGCATCTTTAAGAAAGTCGATCCTATGTGTTGTAAGAACTATCGAGGCATATCCCTGCTTAACGTAGCCTTTAAGATCCTACTCAGCGTACTATGTAGTCGTTCACAAAGCCGTTCACAAAGCCGTTTTGCACCATACTCATCGGCATCTACCAGTGCGGTGTGGCTTTCAGCCCGGCAAATCAACGATAGACCAAACCTTCACACTGCGGCAAATCCTGGAAAAGACCAAGGAGTTCCAGGTCGATACTCACTCGTTACTCTCTTCATCGACTTCAAAGCCGCATATTACTAATTATATAACGCACTAGCCGAGTTTGGGATCCCGGGAAAATTGATCTGGCTGTATCGCGCCGTGCTAGATATCGCCGCCCAGACGATATCAACATCCTTCTTAGCTTTAAGTATAGTAAATAAATACCCATAAAGAAAATGTTAATAAAGTCGAAAGACATAGTATAAGAATTTAGAGTAGCTTAGAGTGCCTGTGTGGGGCCAGTAGGTCAGTATAAGGTTGTTAAGTAATTTTAAGCTAGCATTTAAGCATTTTTTGTTAGTATGTAAGAGTTATTGATTAGAAAATAAAATGCGTTTAAAACTAAACTAAAAAAACGATATCAACATCATCGCCCGTTCACAGCGTGCCATTATTGAGGCTTTTACTGCTATAGAAGAACGAGTTGGTCTCATAATGAACGAAGATAAAACAAAGTACACGATGTCGAACAAAAACCGATCCGTCGACACCGTCTAAGACAGAACCTAACAATCGACAGCTATAAATTTGAGGTAGTGAAGGAGTTTATCTACCTCGGAGCAAATATAAACTCCACAAATGACACCTTAGTGGAGATTCGACGAAAAATAACCTTAGGCAACCGCTGCTACTTCGGTTTGTCCAAGCAACTTGGGTCCAAACTCCTAACTCGAAGGTCCCAAATCATGCTCTACAAAACCCTGATCTTGCCAGTCTTGCTTTATGGAGCTTAATGCTGGACGATAAGCGAGACAGGAGAGTAGATCTTGAGATCCTTCGAAAGAAAAATTCTATGTCGAATATTTGGTCCTGTCTGCGAGGAGGGCGAATGGAGGGGAAGATATAACCGCGAACACTACGACCTGTATAAAGATGTTGATGTAGTTCGGATGGCAGAACTCCGTCGAATGCACTGGCTCGGCCACATCGAGCCAATGGGTGAGAATGCTCCAGCTAAGCGAATCTTCGAAATCCAGCCACGTGGTTCACGAAGAAAAAGAAGACCGAACCGTCGGTTGCGCTTTGCTTCAGCCAATCCTGAACCCCGAAAACTGTCAGCATTCTCTCAACGAGATCGTCAAGCAGTTCATAATCCACATATTCTGCGTACCCAGACATCGAGGTATTCGCGGAGACAGCCATAGACATATAACTTCTAGGTTGCAGTTAAGGCTCCGCAGTTACGAGCATCAACGGCATCAGCGCAGAAATCAGATGTAGAATTACTCTTGCCAAGGGTCTACGAGAATCCAAGGTCTGAGATTGCTGGACCATGTTGAGCGAATAAACACCACAGCTCTGTCCCAAAGAGTTTCGCAGGAGGGAGTGCACCTAAGCATTCGTTATGATGCTGTATTTGTTGATATTAGGGTATATTAGGGTAATGCAAAACATCGTACCCGATCTTCATACGTGGCGGAAAGTTTGCTGTATGACGCAACTGTTGTTTGTTTTATGGACTTGTTGTATGCCAGTGGAGTGGTCGTGGGGTCAGAAATCATTTTATCGCTAGACCCCCTTGAGTTAAGTCAAATTGTGTGTGAACAATTTTTTTCTTAAATGGGGAATGAAGAGTTACACCTTTGCCATGTAATGCTGGTTTCGAACAGGAGTGAGTATTGGAACTTAAACAAAAAGCATTCAGACCTTTTAATCGGATCGTGTTCCTGCTCTAAGGACCATAAAAAAGCGGTTTGGTAGATTTCGGAATGGTGATATGACCTTGAACGATCAAGTCCGTTCTGGCCGCCCTTCCGAGATTGACGACGACATTGTGCGAGCCTTAGTCAAAAATAACCCGAAGATTTCAACTGAAGAGATTGCTGAGAGGCTTAATATTGACCATTCGTCAGCTTGACATATGGGTGCCGCATTGTTTGACGAAAAAAAAAAATAAGCTGACGAGAAGTGGATTCTGTACAACAACGTGCAATGAAATATAAGTTGGAAAGAAGCAGGTGAAGGTGCAGAACCCGTGGCAAAAGTTGGATGACATTCAATGAAGGTATTATTATATGTTTGGTCCGATTCCAGGGGTATAATTTTTTTCGAGTTTCTATCACCTGGTGAAACAATCACAGCGAATAAGTACTATAAGCAACTCTCTAAGTTTGATGAGAAAGTTCAAGAAAGTTGTCTAGGTTTTGACTAATCAAAAAGGTGACATCTTCCATCATGATAACGCCAGGGCACACGTCGCTCGACAAACGCTGCAAAAACTGAACTGAAGGAGTTAAAATGGGAAATCCTTCAGATTTTCATCTGTTTCGGTCTCTTCAGAACGGTTTGAATGGAAAGAAATTTGGTTCCGTCGAAACTACCTTACGATGTTTTTTGAAGGAAAACCACGCAGTTTCTATGAAAATGAAATCCTCAACGTTTGATACAATTATTTTCTTTAAAGTGTAATCGCTGTGTTTCATTTTCAAATCGCGCACGAACCTGTGCAAAGACCCAATAGAATGGGTGTTCTCGGGAACAGGTGAAGTTTGAGATTTAGTGCTACGCAATGTTTGCTTTGGGATCCTTATGTCATCCGCGGAGATTTCTAAATCTTGTTCTCTTAGAAGAAGCCCTACATCGCTTAAAGTCAGTGCAAAACTTATAGATCCTAGATGGCTTTCTTGTGGAACTCCAAAGATTATACTGATTACATCTGATGAGGAAGATCTAATTCCAATTTGAGAGGCTAAATTCTGCCAATCACATATACAAAATAGGGAAGCAAAGTGCCAGGCTGAATAAGTCAGCGAAATGATGGACCGATGTTCTTGGGACTGCAGGTATATGGTTTGGAAGTTAAAGTTGAGAGAAATCATCATCGTTAATCAGGATTACTAGGAGAAGTTTCACGAGAATTAGAGAAGAGTCAGAATAAGTTGGGAATGTAATTGAAAGAAACTTATTAGAGTTTATTTCGTTTATTCTTAAATAAGCGTTGTTTGTTACTTATTTCAAAGAGGATATGAAGAGGAATCTTGCTGAAATGAGGCTTAAATTGAATCAATCAGATGACTAGACACAAATTGCGGTCTTCGTCACTTAGTAATTGACTGGCTACTCTTGATGCAAGTAATAGGTATTCGACCTCGATATTTAGCCTTATTCGCAGAGATATTATATTAATTCAAATGGAAGAATTTGTGGTGCTCCAATGGTTTGATTCGGAGAAAATAAACTATATATTAATGCTCGACCAACAGTAAAATTATGCTTAAGATGGGTGGATCCGTTTTGAAGCCTATCTTTGTACGGAGTGATTTCGTGACTGCTTCAACACAAAAGAAGAAATTTAATTTCAAAATGAAAATATTGAACATTTCAACAACAACTCACCTAATATGACCTATAAATAGCGCATCCAACACGTCCCGCACATTTTCCGGCTGACTAGCACAAAGGACCTTCTCCACCTCGTTCAATTTGTACGCATTGCTCACATATATCAAAGGCACGAACGAGTTCTTCGTTATCGAAAGAACCCTGTAAAAGGCTTCGGAGGTGGAATACTTCCGAATCATCTCTAACTGACTTCTTAAAAAGTCCACACTCTGGTTATTGGCCAGACCGAATTCGAATGTCACCGTTAAATTGAAGGATGGCGCTGTGTCCAGAATTAGCTGAACTAAGTCCTCCGTAAGTTTGGAGCTCAATGTCAAAATGAGTACTCCGATTCCAGCGTTTTTAATGTTTTCAAACTGCTTCCGTAGGACACCTGGTGTGGGTTTATATAAACCCAGTGCTGGATAGAAAGCTGTATTCAAGACTTTTGGCGTCTTTTGTGGCGTAACAATTGTGTCATTCTCGTCGATGGTTTCTTTGATCAATTTGTGGGGTTTGCCCTTCTTATACCATGCCACCGGCGCGGTATAGAAGATATGTACATTTGTCGTGACAGTGTCCAATTTGGTGTGTTCCTCATTGTCATTGTCGCTGTCACGACTCTGGGTTAGGTACTTGATTTTGTCCTTAATCAGACGAGTTTTCACTTTGTGATCATTATATTTCTCGGGCACAATGACAGGATGCTCCTGTGCTTCAGGCTTTGTATCGAACGTATCGATGAAACCGACATTGATTATTTTCTCGTGTTCGCTACTAGTGTTGAACAGCACAATTGTGGCGACGATTAGTGCAATAACGGTTACAAGGAGCAGTATCTTTAATTTTCTACGGTTTTTCACATATTTCTTCAAAAACATTGTTAAAAGCACCCGAACGCGAAGTGATTTCGGAGTTTGACATATCGACTGAATCTGTGTGTTTTCCAGTGACTGCGCATGTCATGAAAGAAAAAGAAAAAGAAAAGGGACATGCGATAGCACGTATAAGCGTATCCTTTGGTTGCATTTGCAGAGGATAAGTAGCATACATCGGTGGTGTGGGGTGGTATTTTTTACGATTTGGGGGTGGATTACTGACACACTCGAATGTTTGCTTAGACAGGGGCTTGTAGGAAATGATGTGCTCAAATGTTGAATGATGGGGACGATGAGCATCATAACAATCAATGGCCAGGATGTGTGGAATTTATTTGAATTATTAATCGAATGCTTATTGAAGAGTGAAATACATTTCACGGTACCTTGGTTTTGCAACTTTTGTTTTTGCTCCATTTTTGTTTGCAGTGAGATGCCGCGCAAGCAAGGATGCTTATCAAAATTTCTATTGCAGACTGCTAACATCAAGCATGCAGTAGATAGAACTACGAGTACTTTAGAATATGTGTACTGTAGAAGGGCCCGTAGATACACATACTCGTATCGTATGTATTAGAGGAAAAAAACTCGTTTTCATTTCGAGTGGATAACACTGTTGTGGATTCTTGTACTTCCGTGCTTATTCTTGTGCGTCATTTTGAAGAAGGCCACTAGGTTATTCCGAGCTATCAAAGGTGTTTCATTTGACTTCGTAGTGAATAAGGATATATGTGTGAGAGGTATTCAAGTGTTTTTGCATTTTATACTTTAACTATTATACTTACTTTTAGTGGTGACTGTGGTTAAAGCGAAACATTTCGTATAAGTTGTAGGAGAACTGGGTCATGAGTACAAAAGTTGGAAATGAGCCAACTTCGGTGGTAATGTACAACCACAATGTTTCGATTTAAAAAAAAGTCCTTAGAAATCAGATTGCTTGGAAACAGTAACCGCAATTTTGAAGAGCTTACTGCTCTGCCAAAAGTGAAATTAAGATACAGAAAATTATGAGTATGTTCTGTACATCCCGTGGTTGGTAACTTCTCTGTCACCTTTATGGTAAAGAAACAGTTAAAGGACCAGTTAAGACTAGTCTGAGCTTGAATCCAGTTTGATATACCGAAAACAGATGCAAATATCTACTTAGTACGCGAAAGTAAGCCTCATTGGGGTAAAGTTAGCACCTACGAGAAAGTCTGACTATTTAGAGTGTACGATTGTGTATGATTGTGTAGAAATATGTAACTTACTTAATTTCTTTTGATGGCGCTGCAGTCCATGGTAGATGTGAGCCTCAACCAATCAAACGCTCCAGATAGTGCGGCCTTTGACAATTTGCCTCCAGTTGTCCACTACGAGATGGTTGAGATGCACCTCTGTTTGTGTTTTCAACTTCTGAAATCTTCTGAAAACTTTTGAAATCTTACTCTACGAGGCCGTCCCTCCGGGTAGGAATCAAACTTCTTGAAGGCGGAACATTCCAATTCATTCGCTCTATATGTCCTGGCCATCCCAGGCGACTGATGTGAATATTTCTGACCAGCTCGATATCACTTTACAGCTAGTAATGTTCGATGTTATATCTCCTCCACTAAGGATCACTCCTATTCCAATGCCTACAAATGCAGCAGTGCCAGCTCGCTGTATTCTGTCGAATTTAAAATCAAATGCAAGGTCTAAGCTTTATTGAAGAGGAGGAATCCGCAAAACACCAAATTGATGTGCTTTCATGATGCTCCGGCTAAAGTCAGAATGAAAGAGAAAGTAGAGGAAGCTGTTTAACGCCTGAAAGATATCCCACTAAATATTTTGAACTAACGTGTTCGAACAGAAAAAATTCTTGCAAACCGCCTGTTCCATAGTGGGACGCAGATTTGCAGGAAATACGTATGTAATACCGAAACTTCTAAATCAGTCATCCATGACTAATTTGTAAGGAGGCTGGAAACTTCACAGATCGAATCAAAAATAATTTAAAAGGACTGGAAACATTCAGAAGATCTGATATCAAACTGAGTCAGAAGCGGACCCTCTTTGTTCCACGCTTGAGATTCACTTTCCAAAAATACTGATCAGAATTGACTCACAACTAACTTATAATCGAAACTGTAGTAAAACTAACCGCCGTAGCTGGTATCTGTCATGATGTGACGAATGCCACCAGAAAATACGCTATTGTCTCCTTCGATGGCTTTAAGTCGCTTGGCAGCGATGGAATATATTCAATTATTCAACAGAAAGGTATACACTAGCTGTTGGCAAAAAATCTTCACTGCTAGTTTGGCATGGTTGAGAATCATGTGATTCTGCGAGTGCATTCACTATCCAAGATGCAACATGGCTGAGCAAAAATGTAGATGCTGCTCTGGCCAGAGCTAAAGGTGCTTTTGCCCTTACAAAGAGACTGTTTTATAGCAGCCAACTCGATGTGAGGGTAAAGGTAATCTGCTACATGGCCCTTATTAGGCCCATGCTGGTATTTGGTTGTCCCGTGTGGTTCAACGTGAGAGCAAGCTTAATGGAAAAGATTCGGGTGTTTGAGAGGGCTTGCCTTAGGGCTTGTCTTCGCTTATACAGAACACCAGAGTCGGAGTACAAGAAATTTTATCCTAATGAGGTCCTTTACAACGGGGCGAACCTAATACGAGTGGACAACTTCGTAATTAAGCTGACTCGAAGGCACATTGCAAGAGCAATTACCTTTACCACGAGAGTGTGCGATCTGACGGCTTCGTTCCACCGGAAGCATTCCTCTACCTAGATCAGAAAGGGTTGATCCAGGATATATCAGCGGTCCCGTTAATCTTCCATGTCGCTCAGACAGCTGGGGACAGGCGACTCAACTACAACAGAGACGTCGCACATGGCAGTGTGGATCGACTCAGGTTCAGTAGGGCGGTGGGGAATCGCGATAAGAGGGATGTCGTTCGGCAGCACCAGCATTTCTGGTGGTTGAATGATGGAGAAGATGTTTCGTCGTCAATTACGGACCAGCCTGACTAATGAGGCAGAGCTGACCAATCTATTTGCTCAGTAAATAGCGATGGCCAGCTTACATAGGTTTAGGTTAGCATTTAAGTAATATATGCATGTGTTAGTGTATATAAAGGTATATACTAACATATGTATATTATTCTGTATAATGTCTAAGTGTGTTTATGTGTATTTTGTGTATGTAGGTTAAGTAGACTAAGGTTGATTTTAAGTTAGATATTAAGTTTTTATAAAAAATAAAAAATTGCCCATATGCTAAGTTTTTGTACTCAATTTTTTTTTTCTTAGCCCTAAGTATATAAAATAAATATTTCCAAATAAAATGTAAATGAAGTCGAAAGACATAGATATACGAATTTAGAGTAGCTTAGAGTGCCTGTGTGGGGCCAGTAAGTTAGTATAAGGTTGTTAAGTAATTTTAAGCTAGCATTTAAGCATTTTTTGTTAGTATGTAAGAGTTATTGATTAGAAAATAAAATGCGTTTAAAACTAAACTGAAACTATGCAACATGGCTGCCAACGCGAAAAATATTCCGAGGCTGCGTTTCAAAATCTGGTGATCAGAATTGACGGAGCACTCGACGAAAAGGAGACTGCGTTTAGCATTTTCATTGTCATTGACGGTGTTGCCGACAATGCAACTTTTGGCGGCATATGAAACTCGGCCAGACAACAAAATGTAGAAGAATCATACGTTTCGTCGATAAGGGCAATGACAGAACCCTGATTGCTGGTGCTTACTGCTGCCATATGTGATAGCGGGGATAAAGAGCGGTTGAGTCTTGTCTGTATTACTCAGATGTATTTTGGTCAACTCACTGCTAAATCTCTGGGATTTGCAACCCTAAACGTGATCGACGATAAACGATTAGTGCACCTGAAGTAGGCTTCAGGACGTCATGAAATTGCTTCTTAATCGTTTCTTAAGTATTTCGAAGATATTATTGACAGTCGTCTAAGTTTTAAACATCACTTCGAGCAGATATGTGAGAAATCATCGGAGGCCCAAAACAGAATAAAAGACTCCTTTTTGCTGGAGCTGTGAATTCTTACAAGGAAGGAACCAAATGCGTCCTCTGCCTTAGAGAACTTAAAGTTGCCAGTGCAATTCGAACAGTTTCGCATGATGCTTTACTTGTCGTGTCGTTGAAATACTTGCTGAAGAAATGGTAAAACCCAAAACCGTTCGAGTCCAAAACGGGAAGGTAAGTGATGAATAGACCCGTAGTATCGCAAGCTGGCAACAAACTGGAATTTGGACACATCTTCTTATACCGGGGTATGGCTGTTTCAGAGAGTATCTATTTAAACGCACACACGAAAATATCGATATTGTCAAACTGTCCCGAAAAATCCGAAACACCCTTGTTTTTCATTGCCCACGATACGAAACCGGGTGGATAGCCCTATAAGACGAAATTAAAGAATAACCCACTCCCGATAATATTGTTGTGTATTGCAGATGCTTCAAAACGACTTACTATTTTAATAATAAAGCGGTGCACATATGTACATAGCCATCCTAGAGCGCCGACGTTAAGTGAACAGGTAAAATAATCGAACTGTATACGGAGTTTGCGGGAGTTAACGGTGGTACACATCAGTCTGTTCAGGTGGGTGTGGTTCTAGCCGTAGCTCAATTAGTACCATGCATGTGTCACACCACCTTTTCATCTTTCCATAGCTCATTAAATATAATAAAAAAAACATGAAAATTTGATCATCTTTACGCGGCTCACTAAGCGCAAACTTCTGCAAAAAAAAAAATTAATTGTATGTGCATAGTACACCTTTATAAAATGATAAGTGTTATGACTCCTATTCAACCAAACACAATCCGATTCGGACTTAGAGAGATCTTTATTTGCCGGCTACTAATTATACACTGAACATAGAACATGCCATGCACACTGACACTCAGCTCAGTGCATAGCGATGGGTTTGCTCTTGTTCTGCTTTCTCACTCAACTCTTTCGTTGCGATGTTGCTCTTCTCAGAGCTTGATGTAGCTGGTCGCCACAATAAGGATCAGCATTGCATATTCTTTTCTTCTAGTACAATGTTGCAATACGGACCTTCCTTTAATTCATCATCTCATGTTCAAAGTTCCTTGCATGATTCGAAGATACCAAACTATAAATCGTCCTTTTATAAGTTTTTTATTTATCATCGTTTAATTCTATCTTTTCAGCATCAACAAAGTCAACTTACAGCCTTAAGTCGACATCGGCAGAATCCTCCCCAGAAATATCGTATCGCAACGGATCTAGTAGCGGTTCAACTCGACCAGCAAGCCGGTCGTCTTTTACTAGTTTTCGTAGCAAAAAATCAACCGACAAGAAGTCTTCAAAGGATAAGGTTATATTTACCATCTTACGAGTATGTGTGGTTTTCTATGATAATAGATATTAAAATTTCTTTCAGAGTAAAAATGGTAAAATACCATCACCTCCAGCTGTTCGAAATCCCATAATTCTTTGCAAAGAATGTCAATACTCTACGGAAGTGCCAATCGGTGGAATACGACAGTTGCCACAAAATTTTATAATTTCGCGAAAAATCGAGGAATTCAAATTGAAAATCGGGGACAGCGTCATCTCGAAAACCTGGTGCAGTTTATGTTATGTGGACACCAATGTGAGTATCCGCACATACGAGTATATGGTCATTAATTGCCGAGTAACTTCTGAAATGTTTGCTTCATTTTCAAAGTAACTACTCTTTTATAAGCTGATCAAAATCTTCCGTCATTTGTTCCCAATCTTGCAACCAGTCAGTTCAGTCTTAAAGCATTTTATTTTCTTAATCATTAACTCTTACATACTAACAAAAAATGCTTAAATGCTAGCTTAAAATTACTTAATAATCTTATACTAACTTACAAGCCCCACACAGGCACTCTAAGCTACTCTAAATTCTTATAACTATGTCTTACGACTTTATTATATTTTATTTATAAATATTTATTTTGTATACTTAAAGCTAAGAAAACTAAACTTAGCATATGGACATTTTTTTTATTTTTTATAAAAACTTAAAATAAACCGTAGCCTACTTAACCTACATACACAATACACACATAGACATTATACACAATTATATACATAAATTAGTATATACCTTTATATATACTAATATATGTATATATTTCTTAAATGCTAACCTAAACCTATGTAAGCTGGCCATTGCTATCCACAGAGAAAACAGATTGGTCAGCTCTGCCTCATTAGTCAGGCTGGTCCGTAATTGACGGAAACGACGACGAAACATCTTCTCCATCATTCAACCACCAGAAATGCTGGTGCTGCTGAACGACATCCCTCTTATCGCTATTCCCCACCGCCCTACTGAACCTGAGACGATCCACACTGCCATGTGTGACGTCTCTGTTGTAGTTGAGTCGCCTGTCCCCAGCTGTCTGAGCGACATGGAAGATTAACGGGACCGCTGATCTATCCTGGATCAACCCTATCAAGGTAGAGGAATGCTTCCGGTGGAACGAAGCCGTCAGAACGCACACTCTCGTGGTAAAGGTAATTGGGGTAGTAAGCCCCAGATATCAGGTTATTCGTCTAGGTCATTGCTCTTGCAATGTGCCTTCGAGTCAGCTTAATTACGAAGTTGTCCACTCGTATTAGGTTCGCCCCGTTGTAAAGGACCTCATTGGGATAACATTTTTTGTACTCCGACTCTGGTGTTCTGTACAAGCGAAGGCAAGCCCTCTCAAACACCTAAATCTTTTCCATTAAGCTTGCTCGTACATTGAACCACACGGGACACCCAAATACCAGCATAGGCCTGATAAGGCCCATGTAGCAGATTACCTTTACCCTCGCATCGAGTTGGCTGCTATAAAACAGTCTCTTTGTAAGGGCAAAAGCGCCTTTAGCTCTGGCCAGAGCAGCATGTACATTTTTGCCAAAATACAGAAACTGATTTAGCCAGATCCCAAGGTATCTGACTACATTTCGACAGGCAAGAGGCTGCCCGTATTGTCCAATGATCGAGAACTTACGCCAATTTTTTCTGGTATCTCTTAAGGCTCCAGACAACGGAGTCCTAAAGAGAATGGTTTCCGACTTCTGAAAGTTGATTTTCAACTTCCTATCAAGTCGCTTGTATAAACGTTAAATAGGATCGGCGAATTGACCGCTCCTTGCTGAAGACCATTTTTAATTTGAAATATTCCAACAGAAGTCACATCACCATTCTTCACGATGAACTGTCTGTTGTGTAGCATATTAGAAAGAATGTACAAGAGTGGTTTACTGATCCCCAGCCTAGTCAGCTTATAGAAAAGATACTCTAACCATACGGTGTTGAAGGCCTTATCCCCGTCAACAAGGCAGGCACCAGTACATTGTTTTTTGCCTTTATTCCATTGGGTATCGGACACCAGTTTAGACGCGGCATGTGAGATATCATGTCCCGCCTTAAAACCAAATTGATTATCCGGAACTATGTGTTTGTCCTCAACCCACCTAGATTGATTACCCTTTCAAAAACCTTACTCATATTCGGAAGGAGACTTATCGACCGGAGATTCGCCGGATTGGATATATCCTTTCCCTTTTTGGGGATAGGTTGAACCACCGCCGTTTTCCAATGTACTGGATAATGTGCATTATTAAATAGGGTGGTGTAAATGTCCACCGCTTCTAGAGGAAGATGTCGAAGCACAATGTTCGGATTGTGTCAAAGATCTCATGGAGTTCTTCCTTCGAAATGAATGGGGGTAGGTCACCCTCTCGGGCAATGACATTAATGGCCATATTTTCGTCGCTGAACCGGGTGAAACCAGAGTCCTCGGATCACCAGTTCCCTATTTCATTTCGAATGCAGAAGTCGTGCACCAAGACGCGATTGTCCAGGTCATAATTAGGGCCAATGATATCAATGGCCTTGTATACTTCCTGGAAAGTCCCCCCTATGGTCTCAACCTTCTCCTGTGGATCCTCGATCACAAAGAAGTCGCCATCATCAGCGGCCTCATTTGGATCAATACCTGCTATTGTCAGTAACCGTTCGTTGTCTGTTGTCCGGGCTATTTTAAGACATTGAAGGTCGTTTTGATTTTTTTCTCCGAAATAGTTTATTTATTTGCGGAAACATATTCGGGTTGCTGGTGTTTATAGCCCGAACCTTGTTGTTCCAATACAAACTTACAGAAATTCTGTAATTCTCTTTTATTAGTGTTTGAGTATTTTTAATCGTCGACTTCAGTGTCCTAATCTCCGGGTCTTGTCTGTCAGTTAACTATCTGTACAAGTTTTTGAGTCTTGACAGAAGTCTACTTTTCTGATAGTGCAATGCGTCAATAGTAGGATTGCGGAACAGGTCTTCGTTAGTTGTACGTCGATACCGCGGTATTGTAGTTTCCATAGTTTGTTTAATTGTCTCGTCCATTTGTTTTAGGTAATTGTCGATCTCCTCGTTTGACAAATTCCTATTGGACGGTGGGTGGAGCGTGTTCGAAGAGAGCGCTCTTACTGTAGTTGTAAGAATATCTTTGGACAAACTAATCCAATTCCGCAATTTCGTTGGGAACTATAATTTCGGTGTCATACACGAATGTGCGCAGACAGTTTAATGTTTGTAAATTCGTACCTGTCAGTCGTATACGTTCGTCATATAGCAGCAGATCCAAATAAGACCCGACTCTGGGAAACGACGGGTTATCCCTCGCTTTAAGACCGGGTCTGTACATGACATCGTGCTGACCCCACCAATCGAGTAGTAGGTTCCCTCTAGTATTTGGCAAATTATTTCCCCAATCTCTGTGTCTAGCGTTGAAATCCCCGCCGATTATAAAATAATTCTCCCCCGATTCCAGCCTTAGAAGTCGAAAAAGCGTGTCGAGCTCTGTAATGAATAGAGTGGATTGTGAAGCCTCAGGTGCATAAACAGAGGCCAAGTACAGCCGCTTTCCACTGCGGAGCGGTATGTAAATGACGACTGCCTCCAACACCCGGAACCTGCGCAACACTCCCTTGTACACTCTGTGAAATTTTATACCTTCTTTAATGAAGATCGCGACACCGCCTCCACGTTTGGATCTGGGCCGGTTTCTTCTTCTAACAATAATTATTAGAATAATAAAATAATATAAATAATAAAAATATTATAACAAAAATTATTGTACTCCAGTTTGTGCTTATCGGTTAGCTTGGTTTCGCCAGCGAAAAACACAGCAGGAGTTTGGTCTTGTAGCAATTTAATCATTGCGCCTCTTCGTTCGATCCTAATCAGTGAATTTACATTCACCGCAAGGACCTTCAAAGTTTGCTCCACCATGTGCGTACCCATTACGACATGTGTTGCGTTAGGCCCGGCAGCAGCGTGTAGATCTAGTCCACCCGCTTGGCCTGTTCTTGCACCTGCTTTTGCAGCTGAGCGTGGTTTCAGCTGTTGTTGTTTTTGTGGCTGGTGCTGTTTCTGCAGCGGCTGCAGTTGTTGCTTCTGCTGCTGCTGGTTTTGTTGTTTCTGTTTCTGGGAGCTTTCTACTTCCAGTTGCTCCCTCTGCCTGCGGGCAGTTTGTCTATGCTTAATAGCAAGCACTTTTCAATTCAGCTTTTGTATGCTGCTCGTAAGGTCTTTTAATTCTTCATCCTCATCTTCAGACTCGGATGCTGCTAGAGAGGCAGAGTTGTTGTTGCCTCTCTTATAATACACCTCATCAGAGATGTACATCGACGATTGTTTTTTAATTTGTTGTCCGGTTTTTACTGTGTCTGCTGCTAAAGCAGCACCCATTTTCATTTTTGTTAAATTACTCGTAGGAGTAGTTTTTAATATCCTCCGCCTTTTAATGGCTTTCGCCACGGCACCAGCAACACTATTGTTGCCTTTGGCAACTACCGTTATGGGAAGAGCTGAGCGCTCTCCACCATCCATCACGCGATTTCCTTATCACTTTTTGATTATTTATCCAATTTAAGAAAAAAAAGAAAAGAAAAAAAAAAAGTTCCAAGTTCCGGGATCGAACCCGTATCCCAGGATTTGCTTATCGACGCCGCTCATTTTTTTTCATTCATTTTAAATGCATTCTTATTATTTGAAATTCATTAATACTTATACGCTATACAAAAAAATGCTTAAAAATTAGCTTAATTAACTTACAATTATCTTATTTTAACTTACTGGCCCCATGCGGGCACTCTGAATTAAACATAATACTTAATCAATGTTTTTCGACGTTTCGTACGATTACAAATCTTTTTTTTTCTATAATAAATATAGAAATAAAGTAAAACTAAGAAAACAATTTTATTTAATACAAAAACTTAGTATACGGACTTTTTTTTATAAAATCTTAAAAACTAAAACTATTATAAACTATCTACATATAAATAAATCTTAACCTACTTAATCTACTTAACCTACTTAAACTAACTTATTATATATATCATACAATTTTTTTTTCCTAGATGCGTTACCCGTTCTTCTGTTCTTTTAGAGAGGCTGTTACCCATCTAAGTTCTTATATACATTTTTTTTGCATTTTTATTTAAAATTTTTTTTTATTATTTTTTTCTCTTATATCTACCCTAATCCTACTTAAATCTATGTAAGCCAGGAATTCGACGAAGAAACTTCCTCTCCTTCATCTAGCCACCAAAATTGTTGGTGCTGCCGAGCAACATCACTTATGTTGCGACTCTCTACCGACCTACTGAACCGGAGACGCTCCGCACTGCCATGTCTCTGTCGTAGTTGAATCGCCTGTCCGCAGCTGTTCTAGCAACGTGAAAGATTAGCAGCACTGCCAATCTGTCCTGGATCAGACCTTTCATATCTAGGCAGAGGAACGCTTCTGGAGGAATGAAGCCGTCAAAGCGAACTCTCTCATGATACATATAATTAGGGTAGTAAGCCCCGGAGATATGGCTGTTCGATGAGGTCATTGCTCTTGCAATATGCCTTCGAGTCAACTTAATGACGAAATTGTCCACTCTTATTAGGTTCGCCCTATTGTATAAGACCACATTAGGATAGAATTTCATGTACTCAGACTCTGGTGTTCTGTATAAGTGAAGACAAGTCCTAAGACAAGCCTCTCAAACACCCGAATCTTTTCCAATAAACTTGCTCTCACGTAGAAACACACGGGACATCGAAATACCAGCATAGGCCTGATAAGGGCCATGTAGCAGATAACCTTCACCCTCGCATCGAGTTGGCTGTTATAAAACAGTCTCTTTGTAAGGGCAAAAGCACCTTTGGCTCTGGCCAGAGCAACATCTATATGTTTGTTAAAATACAGATATTGATCCAGCTACATTTCGACAAGCAAGTGGCTGGCCGTGCTGGCCCAAGATCGAGAACTTTCGCCAATTCTTTCTGGTATCCCTAGAGGCCCCAGACAAAGGCGTCCTAAACAAAATGGTTTCCGACTTCTGAAAATTGATTTTCAACTTCCAGTCATAGCAATATCATTTAATTTTATCGAAGTCACGTTGCAAGAGTATATTAATAACCTCAATCTTTGGACCTGATTTGTACGCGATTAAGTCGTCTGCGTACGCTATGGCATGGTGAAGTGAACCTATCAGATCACTTGTGTAAATGTTGAATAGGATCGGCGAATTTACCGCACCTTGTTGCAGACCGTTTTTAATGTTAAATGTTCCAGCAGAAGTCACATCGCCATTCTTCACGATGAACTGTCTACTGGAAAGCATATCAAAAAGAATATACAGCAATGGTTTACTAATGCCAACCTGTCCAGCTTGAAAAAGAGTCTCTCTAACCATACGGTATCGAAGGCTTTTTCCAAGTCAATCAGGCAGGCACCAGTGCACTGATTCTTGCCTTTGTTCCATCGGATATCAGAAACCAGTTTAGACGCAGCATGTATAACATCATGCCCCGCCTTCAAACCGAATTGATTATCCGGAACTATATGTTTGTCCTCAACCCACTTAGTCAGGGCTCTATTGATCACCTTCTCAAAAACCTTACTGATGTTTGGAAGGCGACTGATCGACCGGAGATTCGCCGGATTGGATGTGTCTTTATCCCTTTTGGGGATGGGGTGTAACACCGCTGTTTTCCAATACGCTGGATAATGTGCATTATTCATTGCATTATTAAACAGGGTAGTATAAATGTCCACCGCTTCTAGTGGGAGATGTCGAAGCACAATGTTCGGTATTTCATCGGTTTCCACTGATTTCTTACTTCTAAGCGATGCGAAGATCGTTTGGAGCTCTGCCTTCGAAATGAACGGTGGTAGTACCATCGCATTTGTGATGACATTATTTGCCATATTCTCGTCACTGAACTGGGTGAAACCCGAGCTCTCGAATCGCCAATTCACAATTTCATTTCGAAGGTAGAAATTGTGCACAAGGACTCGATTTTCCAGGTCGTGGTTCGGGCCAATGATGTCATTCGCCTTATATACTTCCTGGAAAGTCGCTCCTATAGCCTCTACCTTCTCCTGCGGATCCTCGATCACAAAGAAGTTGTCATAATCAACAGCCTCATTTGGATCTATGCCTGCTGCTGTATGTTCTCGTTGTCCGTCGTTCGGGCGATTTTAAGACACGAAAGGTCGTTTTGATCTTCTCTCCGAAATATTTTATTTATTTGCGGAAACATATTCGGGTTGCTGGTGTTTACAGTTCGAATTTTGTTGTTCCAATATAAACTTACAGATGCTCTGTAATTTTCTTTTATTAATACTTGGAGGTTTTTTATCGACGACTTTAGCGTCATAATCTCCGGATTATGTCTGTCAGTAAATTGTCTGTACAAGGTTTTTAGTCTTCACAGCAGCCTACTTTTATGTCGGTGCAATGCGTCAATGGTAGCGTTGCGGAATAAGTCTTCGTCGTCAGTGTGTTGATACCGAGGTATCGTTTTGTCCATTGTTCGTTTAATTGTCTCGTCCATTAGTTTTAGATACCTGTCAATCTCCTCGTTTGACAGATTTCTATTGGACGGTGGGTAGAGCGAATACGAGGAGAGTGCTCTCGTCAGTGTTCTGGAGAAGTGTGTCCAACGCACCCTACTATAGTTGTAGGCATGCCTTTGCACAAACTCGTCCAATTCCGCAGCTTCGTTTGGAACGGTTATTTCGGTACTGAGACCGCAATGGTCACTGTCATACGCAAAAGTGCGTGGAGAGTTTATGGTATGTTGGTTAGTACATGTCAGGTATATTCGTGTATCGAACAGCAGAAGATCTAAATAGGACCCGTGTCTGGGAATCGACGGACTATCCGTCGCCTTGAGGCCGAGTAGATTATCGACGCCGCTAACCGCTTGGCTATCGAGTCAGATAATAGAATTGCAACCAATTAGCTTTATTAGGAGAACTGTATTACTATTTTTTATTTGTATTTTTTTTTCACTCTAGGAACAGCCGAACACGTTTACACTCTGTGGAGATCTGCGAACGACGCCAATCTTGCAACCTATAATATTTAAGTGGCGCCTAGTTGCCGGACGAATTATCCTTCGAATTGTTTTTCGTGGGTTCTATCGAGAATCAACATTTGTTATTGTGGTATTTCAAGTTCGTCTATGAAAGTTCTTCTGGAATCATGTTGCTAGCTGATGTCCAGGATATTGGACACTCACCTTAAATTTAGCTCATTTTTAACTTATTGTATTTTTGTACATGATGTCCTGATCTATATCCAGAGGTTTCGTGCAATTGCTTCTATGTTCTAGGGTGTTACAAAATTCATTATTATTTTTCACTTTTCAATTTCAATTATTGGTGGTTTGCTGCCAAGACATCGAGATTACGGGTTTAATGTGATGAGTCTTATCCGATCACTAAACTAACTTTGCCGAAGACTGCATGCAAGCGTACATAGCAAATTAGTAGAGTTACATTACGGTGTTCTAGAAAGAAACATGTTACGAAATTTTAGTTAAATGACGCGTTAAAGTATAAGAACTCTTTCCAGTGCAATCCGAATGTACAAATGTACAATTTTCTACCATTTTTTTGAGCAGCTGTATCTCGAATGTTTGCCTCCAAATCAATCACCGTCTCCTGTTTATCTGTACAGACTAGTGGCTTCACACATACCTACAGAAAACAATCTGAAGATGTTAAATCGCACAGTCTTAGAGGCCAATTTACAAGTTCACTGCGCCCCTCGAGTACTCGTATTTCTATTAATAAATTGATTATGGCTCGCACTGTGATGTAATTGCGTTGCGTCTTGTTCCATAGTTCTAACACATTAATGCCATTCAATTTTGGAATAAAAAGGTCAGTAGTCAGTCATAGTCATAGATCTATAGCACTCTCTCACTGACTGTAGTTTTCTGGGCGACATTGTTTTTGATATGATCCAATGATTCCAACAGCCTCTAAAGCATTGATTGTGATTGTACAATATTTAGTCAAAATAGGGCAGTATTGCTTGTTAACGTAGTCATTCAACCAAAGGTAAGCAAAATACTTTCCGTACCATTCACCGAACGTACAAGGCATATGATAGTCCAGCGGCTTCAGTTCTTGCACGAGCTGGATCTTATAAGCTCGAGAACCAAGATCTTTTCGCAGAATCTTCCATAAAGTGGATGAACATAGTTGCAATTGATGTGCACGATGGCGAATCGATTCACTCGGGTCTTCCCCAATGCCTAATATGAACTACCATAGATGGAAAACTTTCCAGATTTTGACCGTTCTAAAAACCGCCGCTACCCGTGTGATCCTGACGATAAATACGAGTACGTGCTAATTGTCAACAATGTCAATTCGCCTCACATTTCAAGATCGACGTCATCCATATTACGCATCCATAATGAACATTACGTAAAAATTGCTGTCATTGTTGCAAATTTAAACCCAACCAACCAATCATGTGCCATTAAACTAGCTGATTGTTTTTTTACAGTTACTTTGTAAGCAGTGCCAAGGGTTGCAAGAGTGTTAGTTGAATTTACCATCTATGTTAGTTCATTTATGCCCAATACTACGCTCCACAGCAGCAACAGCTTTCTCAGCATAAATTGATGGTAAAAAAGGCAACCTCAACTAAGTACAAATCAGCTGTCAGCTGTCAAATTAGCTGTCACTGAAAAAAAATTGCCAATTTATAAACAAGGCTGTAAAAAAAAAACCCAATTCTGGGTATAGGATATTATTATTATTCATATGCGACCAAAAGGTTAGGCGAAAACTACAATACTATTGTATGATATCCCAAAGGTATTAAGCATTTTTGGTCATTAGTCGAAAACATCAGAAAATATCAATTTAACAAAATCAAGATTCACTTAATATTTTTGAGGCATTTGACACAGTCCTCTTTGTCGAAACTGTGTGCATTTGAAATCGATAAACCCCTTCTTCAGTGAAATAGAAATTACCTTTTAGAACGTTCAATTCAAGTTGTTTTTTACGGTTTCGTGATATCCACAAAATAAACGCTTTGCTGACGATAATATTCTCTGCTTTTCGTATTAGTTCCTGGACTTACGTCCCTGCCCTTCCGCTCTAGAATGGGCTGGCCAGTGTAGGTTATTTCAGTATTTTCAGTATTTTTCAGTATTTTTATTACAGTATAACAACGACATTTATAATAGACCATTCAGAATCTTTAAGCTATAAATGTGATACAATTAATAAGTGATTTAAGATTAAACTAAAATTACAATTCTTTCTCAATAAAGTAAACGTTAAAAGTATTATTAACATCTGAATGAAATAAATTTGAGTACAAAGAGAAAAGAAAGAATTATAAGCTTTCTAAAACAATTAAAATAAAATATTTGTACGGTGTGAAATTTATATTAGTATTCCTGCTAGTTGTCTGCTATATTTCGAAAGAGAGTTTCACTAAAGCTATTTTATTATAGAGTCGTCTTATATTAAGGGGGAGTGAATTCCAAAGGCGAATGGCGTGAACGAAAAACTGTCGTTCGGTAACTTGATAAGCAACACGAGGTACAATTAAAATTAAAGACCTACTGCGAGAACCTTAGTTTATCATATAAGTATTGGGGCTGTTGGTTGATTATAATCCTATCGATATACGATAGGTCTATTTTCAGTTGACGAGTTGCCTACTGCTTTCATTTTTGGGATTGGTATAATCTTAGCTTGCTTCCAAGCACACGGAAAAGTGGATCTTGTTATTATTTTATTGAAAATATATGTTAAAGCTGGAAGTATATAGGGTAATATTAATTTAATAAAAGTTGGGTGGATGTTTTTTTTTTTATATATAATTTACGCGCGCCTAAGGGGTTAGATACCCTTTTACTGTTGCCAGGGCGCGGGCGGAAAGTTAGAAGCAGGAGAAAGGAAAATTGTTTTTTTTTTTTTTGTAGTGGTTTGAAACTCAGGTGTGTTTGGTTTCTATGTTTCCTCTCCAGGGGTGGGAAGTCCGAATAGGACGGAGAGTTTTTCTTCACTCAGAGTGATTCGAGGTATATCACAGTATTTTTCTTTTCTGTGCTTAAACTCTACAACAGCCAAATCTACGTGTCAGTGTTATGCCTTCACACGCAGAATTTTTCTGTCTGAGTTCCAATTACACAATGAAAAACTGACTTGCCATGGGCAAGATTCGAACCTGGACCCTCCGAGTGAGAAGTGTTTGCTACTACCACTACACCACGGCCACCCCCATCGACACCAACAGCTTTAGGTTTAATTTTTAACACAGCTCTTGCAACGTCGATTTGTTCCACTCGGCCAAATTCAAATAAGCCAGCGTGTGGCGTTTGGATATTGTTTCCATTTGGGCGCAACATCGCTCGAACTTTTGCGAATTCTTTGTTTAGTTCGTTAGGATCGACCTGGTCTACCATGGACTTCAAGTTACTACCTACACTTAATTCTCGTAAGTTTGTCCAAAGTGTTTTGGTTGGAAGTTTATGATCGAAGTGCTTAACATTATAGCGACGTTTGGCTTCTTTAATCTTCGAGTTAACTATGTTACGGAACAACCGATAACTGTCATAGCATTCGGGAATCCGAATATTTTCTTGAAGCTGTTCTATAAACTCGGTTTTACTTTCTTCAATTTGCTTTGTTAAACGGAGCTCCAATTCTAAGGATTTTGCATTGCTTGGTAATGGTGAGCCGATAGGCTTGTTAGTTGAACGTAGCTCTGTTTGCCTTTCAGAATTGTTGTCTTTTGTTGTTGCTGATGGGAATTTATTGGCTTATTTCTCGACGTTAGCCTTGTTTCCGGAACACTTTGTAAGTCAGACTGCATATTTGACAATCACTAGCTAGCCAACAATTTACAAAGAACACTTCGATTAGCAAATTACGGGGAAAATAATTCGAGGATTAAGAATTAATATCAATAGAATGATAACCACGACTTTTAAATATTCAAACGACAACTTTTTGGAATTTAATATATTGCAATCAGCCGCCACTTTAGAAACTATTATAGAAGATTTGTTCTAGACAACTTCTACTTCAACTGTTAAAATATTAAGCTCATTAAATTCCGATATAAACAGCACATCTAATTGAGGAACTACCAACTTATTACTCCAAAATGCAGTGCTGTCTATGCTGCTGTTAAAGCGAAATTTAAACACCCAGCCATTATCCATTACACAACCAATTGACACTCTCGAACACCGATGAAATGCCTACTGCCTTACTTTGTTGTATCACTATTTCCATCACCAGTGCCCCATCAGAGCTGCAGTAGCATTTCGCCCATTTCAAACCTTGAATCGATATACCCATCTCGATATGAATGATCATCATTAGTTTATCCTCAAGCCAACTTTCGGACGTATTCTGTAATATTAGCTCTCTTATGGAATGCCCTGACTGGCTCGTTTTTTTCTAACCGCACATCTTAAGGGTACATAAAATCTATTGAATCCGTGCTAATCATGCTCCACTAAAGCACATATGCAAATATTGAGGTCTAATCCATCTGGGTTTACAAACCGTCTACGTGAACTTCAGAAAAGGTAGAAATCAGAAGTGGGTAAACCTGATGAGTAGGGCTAAGGAAAAACTTTATATCACAGCTCTGCTAACTTTAGAGCTTTTAATTGTTTAACCATGTAGCTAGGTGAGATCATTCTTATTTATCACTGAAGCTGTATTTGGCACAATTTGCTATCCATTATGCCAATTTCTCTGCAGCATGACTTTGCTGTGATTTTATTTCTTTGTGTTTGAGAAGCGGATAATACACAAATCCCTCACTTGTTCACCATACGGTTTTTGGGTTATAATTTTGCTTTGAAAAGTTCCCTTGAGGCTCACTTACCGTTTCCTTGACCTCTTTCTACTATCGTAGAGGATCCAATTTTCGTCTGGGTCAAAGATATTGCAGCTTCCAAACATCGTAGCATATTCGTTGGTTTTAAGAGATGTGGTACGCATCTTTCTAACATTTTTTACTTTTCCGATGGCTTTCCACTAAGATTGCAGTTGAGACGTTGAACCTTGCAGCATAACCATAGTCATAGCTGAATTTTCTTCAACAACTACCTACTACAAGTCTTTCACTATTAATAACCTCGTTTAGCTTATTTTCGAACAAAATTACTACCCAAACTTGGTAAACCAGATTCGAATTGATTTTAATTCAACATTCAGCGCATTGTTGAAGCCTCAAGTCCTATTCAAAAAATTATGTTATTGTATGAATCATTAAAAAAAAAACTTCTTTTACTTTTTTTTCTAATTCCTCACTTTCTGTTGCGAAACGTAGGGGCTTATATTGCTCATATTGCTCGCCTCGGAAATCGTCGAGCTTAACGCAAATACATATTTCTATGTGCCTCCGGATCACCTTTTCGCTGTGCAGAAGGAGTACCCAACGGGGTGGTGCATTCACTTGGGTTCACTCTACGATTCCGTACTTTCGACATCTATGTTACTTTGTTATGCACAATGCACAAATGTACTGACTTCTGAGTAACGGTCTTCCTCTACTGCGCTGTCCCTCGGGAGCCAATTCGAAGACTTTTCGGATCGGAGCATTGGTCTGTTCGCTCATCGTCGTATCCGAGTAATTGGACGGATTTGAGTGAGTTGCACTATCCTTTCAAGAATGACATCGCATCACTTTGCCAAAATCCTTTCTTAACACTGAAGGTCTCGGGGAGATATTTTCCGAATATCAAAACAGCGACTGTTCTTCATTATCATTCTGCACAATCTGACTAGTTTGGCAAGGATATCAAGATGGTGTCATACGGGGCCTTAAAATCGATGAACAGGTGGTCTGTATCGATTTGAAGCTCAGTTAGGCCGTCTGCTCCAGCAGCTTTTTTGGACTTGGGTGGCAGTGGCTTAAGTGGTAGTGGACTGGCTTCCAAATCGGAAAATTCGGTCTTCAAATCCCAACCGCGCCCAAAAGAGATTAATTTTGTCAGTTAACACAAATCAAGTAAGATGAGCAGTTGACTAGAAATCAAGAACAAGCCAATTTCCACTAAGAATTTAGTCTCCCCATTAAATGTTGGATGCCACGCATGGAGCGAAATAACAACTGAGCCCAAATATCTTTCTTTCTCTCTTTATCCCATTTTCCAAAAAGACTTAACTTGAGTGAAAATTCTTAAAAAAAAACACACACCTTGGCTACAACACAGTAATGGTCCGAGGCGATGTTGGCCCCTCGGTAGGTTCGGACATCCGTAATACAGGAGTATTGCCTTACGTCGTACTACCAACGATATCCTTTCCTCCTAGCTTTGCATTATTTTGCCTAACATTTCACGTACAGATCCGAAGTTCATGGTCCTTGTTTCATTTGTACGGGCACTATCCCGTTCGTGGATATGAGCTGCCGTTGGTCCATTACGGGGTCATGAGCTACCATCTCTTTTCCAAGACCCTGAAATCCTGAGCCTAAGCACCAAATATGTCCGAGTAGCCTGGATAAGGTCGTATTTAGTTTGTTCCAGGATTTTACTTCACCCTTGATTCCATCTGGGGAATTCGTCCGCTGTCCCGTTTATAGTGCTGCTATTTTTGTCTGCTGGTCTGGTCAGCACTCGTGCTGACAAGTCGAGTCCAGATGGACGTCGACCAGTAGCCGATGGTTATCACTTGGAGGTAAAATAAGCTCAATTAAAACAATTACAGCACTGTATATCGCCAGGTTGACACCTCTTAGTGACTACCCTATTTCTACAACATCCAACCATGACAACCCAAGATGACAGTCAGAGCAATGATACTCGTACTTGTAAAATCTTTAAAATTGTAAAATAACTTTTTTTATTCTCTCTGTAGGCTACCTACCACTGCATCACATGCACCATCAACCTCTGTACGTTTTGCAAAGAAGCCCACGAGCGCCAGAGACCTACTGCTAATCATAATATCAAAAACATTTTAGATCTGCGAAAGAGTCGCGATTTCAAAAGAACGGCACTGACTCACTCAAAATACTCCCTGAAATGCACTATGCATCCTGGTTTCGACATGAGGTCTTTTTGCAGTACCTGCCTACAGGTCCTGCAAACTCTCCATCATGTGCTTAACTTAACTCTTGTTTGCTTTTAGGTGGCCTGTTCAGATTGCATAGTTCTACTCCATAAAGGACACAAGCACGAATCTATTGGTAAAGCCTTCATAAATTACAACAAAGTTCTTAGGGAAAGCACAAACCAGACAAGACCGCTCTGTGATTATACCCATCATTCCATAGATCGCCTTAATGAAATAGCCAAGCGTATCAATAACAAATGTGACAACACTCAGGCCGATGTCGAGGCATTCATGGTTGCCTATACTGAAGCTGTAGAGGTTCATGGACAAACCCTGCTGCAACAAATAAATCGCGCTAGAGATACCAAAATTCAAATGATTATAGAACAGCAGTTGGAAATGGGTAAGAATCACAAAATCGTCTGTAAGAACCTTAATTAAAATATAGAGTCCTTCTTTTAGAAAAGCGATCAGCGGAAGCCCTAAGTGCTGTAAGATTCAGTGAAGAGCTCTTTGAAAATGGAACCGAGGTCGAAATACTATCATTTGTAAATATCCTCCTGAAGCGATTCAAGTTTTGTCAAAATTTTAAGCCTCCAATTGATCCAAGGGTAAGACGATTGACTTATTAGAGTTAGAGCCATAATAGAGGACATTTTTTGAATAGATCTCGGATACTCTACACTTTCTACCTGAAGTTCGAGCTCCATCGTCGAAGAATCTCAAAAATATTCCGATTTTCGGAATAATCACAACGCAGACAGTGGAGCCTACCCTATGCACCCTAGAAGCAGCAAGTGAGTATAAGTCCTTCAATATTTCAAAGTTGCCAATATGATGAGCCTTTCTTTCCATAGATTACACCCATTTACGAGTCCATCGCAAAGTCGAAATGGCAATAGTAACTAGGGATGCTGATGCAATGCCTTTGTGTCATGGAGGTCTTAAAGTCGATGCTCAACTAAAATACAAAGAATTCTCTTCAAAAAGCCTTCCAATTGAGGTGAAGACTTAAGTAATGGTCCAGTGGATGCTTTTAACTCTTCCCTTGTTCCAGGTTAATGATCGCCGTGATGGAAGCTATGGAATTGCTTTTGTACCTGATGCTCAGGGTACCCTCATTTTGGCCATTCTGATTAATGAAAAAAATATCAAGGTGCCGTATCAATATCTCTGAAGAACGCATGTGAATTCAAAATATTTTCCAATTCTTAGGGAAGTCCATATACATTTGCTGCTAGGACGGTACGACCTCATAATGGCATCTACCACTGCTGCACGTTTTGTTCTAGCAAAGGATCTAAACAAGCTACGTGTTCTTGTGAGGGACGAATGCCCGGTTATAATGGTTGCGGACACGGACACAGTGGACATCCTGGAAGAAGGCATTGGTCATGTTGTGGAAATGTTTTGGAAAACTCCGAGTGCACAGCAGCAAACAGGATGTTGAACCCTTAAGCAGTCCGAAAGTTGTAAAAAGGAATTTTGACAATAAAGGAAAACGATAAAAATATTTATGTTGAAAAGAAGAAAATTTATTTTCACCGGGAAAGCAAAAATCGAGAAAACAAGGACGGCTTAGACAAACCGTTTGTCCAGACTATTAAATCTACAATATATATTACTTATGGCTCTGGCTGCACTTTAGACCATTTATTTTTAATTCCAAATGAGTGCAGATGTTATCTTATCTCTAATACTACATTCATTCAGATTAACCTTCAACCTATGTAGGGGTGCTTTCGAACACATGGAGTGAAAAAAATTGGATCTCGGTCAACAATTTTTTACAACAAGCAGCCAACTTAGCGCTATTCAACAGAAGGCAGAGGAAGTCGTTTGGGAACTGAGCAGTGCCCCACTAAATATTTTAAACTACACGCCGTAGCTAGTATCTGTCATTGGTACGTTGGTGCTTCCATTGGTGTCTTTAGCCCGTGTGGTACCGATGGCACTTATACAGAATATTCATACCTATTAGCCTCTATATCGGAAATCAGAAAAGAGAATTACGTGCTCACGAAGAGCTTCATACTAATCAGTCTGACGTCCTCCATGTTGGGTTTCATGGGTGCAAAACAGCTTTGTAAATGCATCCTCTGTCCATGCCTACTAACGGAGAGGCTATTACGTGACTGAGCCTCAAAATCTATCGAGCAGAATTAAAGGCACACTCGACGAGACGTACGTGCTGAGCATTTTGGCCGACATTGAGGAAAATAAGACAACGTAACTTTTGAGTGTATGTGCAACACGTCGTAGACAAATCGCTAGTTCTGTGGATAAGGGCACTGCTAATGTTGGTCGACTCACTGCTTAACGCTCTTAATGGCTCTAATGTCTACTCTCATGCATGTGCGTAGGCTCTAACGCACAAGCAGCTCTCTCATTATTTTCATTTCGCATAATGTTTTGTCACCAATGCCCAGCACACTTAAGTGCTTAGTAAAAGCCCCGTCAAAACGCCAGAAAGCGTCCTGCAGTGTTTCCTCTTGAGGGGGAGTAGGAAAGTCTCTGACCTCTTAGAGACCTTGGAAAGCATTCGTTTGGTCTGCCGGCAATCTGGCGATTTATTCCATTTATGGAATGGAATGGAAGTCCTAACTTAGGACGCAGGTATCCTTACTCACTTCTGAAACCCCTGTGATTTCGTTTCCCGATATCCTATTGTGACCTGGGACCCAAACAGACTCAGTGAATCTGGCATACCGCCTGCGTTCAGTGAGGACGAATTAGCTAGGAAGTTGTGAGGGAGTTCAGCGAGGCTTTAAGAGGAGCTTGGCTGTTGCTACAGATGCAAATGCTTTCAACCCCCTCCCACCAACGTTTTTTTTCTCAATATAGTTCATTGTCATCAAGATTGCGTTGACATACGGAAGTTTTCCTAACGAGAATTGAAATCTACCGTTGTCGTCCTCTATAAAGACACAAGCGCCTCATACTAAATCAGATTTGAAGCCACGCGTTTAGTCGGATACACATACACTCCTTTCCTGGCTAAGATTGTGGTCGAAACCATCCCTGGGCACAGGGAAACACGTTTTTGTTAAATAGCTTCATTAATAAGCAAAATTCATGCGTTTGGTTAAGCGAACAGGCGGAATTGTTCAAAAAGGAGCCATTGCATGAAAACATATGAATAATGAAAAATGATGCCAGTTAATGGAGACTGCTATCGCTTCATGTTTACCTCTTTTTTTTCAGATAAGTTGGAACTGAAAGGTTTGGAGATATGTGGTTTCTATCCACAGCGCATGCTATAATTGGCTTATTGAAGACCAAGTTCGGTGATCATCTTATTGCCAGAAATGACCCCGCTAGCGTGATTTAATCTTTAGACTCTTTTCTTTGTAGGAACATTTTGTCACTGCTCTATGCCAACGAGATAGATACTTTGGCCAACTTGGAGGCGAACAGCCGATGTTAAATTATTGGAATACCGGTCGATAAGTTATAAAAAAGTGGGTCGAATATCAAACTTATAATTACGGTTAGTCGTTCAAAGAGGTCGTTACATAGATATGTGTATTACTAACATCATTTACATACATATATGAATGGCATTACCGTTGTCTGATTTGTTTGCAAGCACCCTTCCCAATGACTCCTACACGAAAGGCCAGTAGCAATCTTTGGCTTTGTTTTGCATAAGCCAGCACTTCCACTAATGCATCACTCTCACTTTGAGAATTTTCTGTGTAAAGACTGTTGTTATGGTCCCTACAGATTTGACCTACTCCTCCCTCTTATATATACAAAAGGAAAAGAGCAAAATACCGTCAAATAAATTTTCTAAATTTAACGGCTATTCAATCCATTCCTATCACCTTACCTACTTTTATTTGTGGCTCAGGAGTAAGAAAACTTCCCATAAAGCTTATCAGCTGTTGACCAGTGACAGCTCTGACGTTTCGTCGATGACAATCCACAGAAAAATTAGTTTGCGTTTATTGTGTTCGTCGTAGTTTTTCATCAAAAACATTCAATAAATCATGGTAAATTGAGAAAAAAAAATGTTTTTAGTTATTTTCAATAATTCAGAACATATTCCGCAGCATGGTCGATTAAAGGTACGCACCTCAGCGGAAGAGGCAGCACGTAAGAAAAAAGAACAAGAACTTAAGGTAAAGGCATACCGGGCTGGTATGACGAAAATTCTCGCCAAAAGATCAAACAACGAATTAGATAGTGAAATGATGACTATAAGTGGACAAATTTTAGCAAGAAATCCTGATGTTTACACTTTGTGGAATATCCGAAAAGAATGTATTCTAAAACTGAGTGAAAATCTGGACGAAGAGTGAGTCATGCAAAGGGCATAGTATGACCTGAACAATTTGTAATATCGATAATTTTTTTGTATCTAGTGGCAAGCAGGAGGTTTTCGATAAAGATTTAGGTTTTGCTGAACAATGTTTAATGGCAAATCCAAAGTCGTACGGCGCCTGGCACCATCGTTGTTGGATCTTAGAGAATTGCCCCAAACCGAATATCGATAGAGAAGTTGCTTTGTGCAATAAGTATTTAAAGTTGGATGAGAGGAATTGTGAGTATGAAATGGGGAAACGCAGGTGAAAACTTTAATTTTTAGTATACTCGTAATGTCGATTGGGTGGAAATGATAGGCAGATAAGCAAAGAGGGTACCCAACTTCTACGGGGTGTGTTTTGTTCTCTTGATGTTAGATTACTCAAGCTCTATCATGTTATTATCATCAACTATGTCTTATTATTGCGAGTGATATGGCTTCTTATCTTCTAATATCATTCTCATTATTTTGTAACTTTTGCTAGTACTATATAATACTAGTCCTCCCGATGGTGTAAGAGGTAGAGCCGCCGGTTCTTACATTAGCCTTATGTCTATTCAATGTATCGTTCCCCTTTGCACTTTTTTCTGGTAAAGTTCTGTAAAGTTAAGAGAAATGTATTTCTTTGTTTCAATACACTGTAAACTTTCCATCATAAGATTTGCTTAGAGAATAAGGCAGATCGCTTCCACTACGAAAGGTGAACGATGAAGTACCACGAAGCACGTTGGAAAGTTATTTCCTCTGTGATCTTGACCATCTATATATTATACGTATTCGATTCCAATTTGTCTGATGTTAAGTAATTCTATTGCACTGGAGTTATTTATTTTCAGTTCACTGCATCGGCTCTGGGGCTCTTTTTTGCGCTGACTTCTCAGATTTTATTCATTCAAAACGGCAGCCATTTGAATTTCTTTACTTAGATGCAGCTACGGTCCGATTTGACATAGGCATCACCCAATAATTTTCTCCAGTCTTTGGATAATCGCTTCCAGCATGTTTCTTGGAATCTGAAGAATTTTTTTTCTTAGGGTACGGACTCGCACACTGCGGAGGACACAGCTACCTAAAAGATCTATTGTGGCACAATATCAATTTAAGAGGCTAGATGAGCCTTAACTTTCTTAATAAATTTGAGGATCACTCTGGTGGAGATATTTTGCGGTTTCGTCGTCTTCCATACAAAGGCGATATTCAGTTTCATGACTAACTGCAAGTTTATGAAAATGATATCGAGGCTGGAAATGTTTCGTTAGAAAGATGATATCATCATCTCTTTTAAAGTTAAGAGGTGATTTGGATTTGTTTTGGAAGATTTTCATAGCTCTTTTAGCCTGCCGAAGACCCAACTTTTGGTCGTTGAATTTATTACTGAGTGCGGGATGCCGCAGAAAGGCCCTGGGCCATTGCTTAGATCAGCTGAATCTTTTCTAGCCAGTTCACTTTGTATTTTCATTTCCTTCCAGAACTTGACTTGTTTCTTTTTGATAAGTCATGAAGAAGAATGAAGCAGTGTAGCACCTATTTAGAGTCATATGAGTGTAGGGATGGCGGCGCCTATCATTCTTGTTTCAAAGATGATACTGACATATTCTTATATGGCATGAAACTCAACTTCCACTTTTTCCCGTTGGCCTGGCAACGTTTGTTGCACATACTCCTCCAGTGTCCATTTTGGATCCATCCGTTTACACATGTTACCTTTCAGGTTTGATGTTGGGTTTGATGTTTGGGTTTTCCACGCCGATCATTTCCAGTTAAGGAATCTCTGATATGAGCTTAGTCCGATTGTACTGTGAGTTTCGTGTTTTCTCTTTGTAATAACCTGACTGTACTGCGAATTGCCACTTTTTTAACATATACATGGTGGTTCAAATACAAGTTTCTTTTTAAAAATAAAATAAAATGAACAAAAATTAATTATTTTCGGTATGTTATGGCTTTATTAGAAAGCCATTTTATTCATATGGCTGCCTCGCCTGGCTTCGCAGTAGCGCATCCTGATAACCCAATTTTCCAAGACCTTTTCGACTGTTTCTGGCTCTATTTCACGAACCGCTTTGACGATATTCGCTTTAAAGGTTTGAATCATTTTTTGATTGTCCGCTTAACATCGATTTTTAAGGGCACCTCACAAAAAGAAGTCTAATGGGGTCAAACCGCAGCTCGGAGGGGGCTAATTGACATCGCCAAGACGCATGATAACATGATTACCAAATTCAGCACCAAAAAATCGATTGTTTGATGGGCTGTGTGGCATGACGCGCCATCGTGCTGAATCCAAAGATCATCCAAGTTCATGTCTTCAATTTCAACCCACAAAACTTCGATAATCATGGCTCTGTCGCGCTCATCGTTGACCGAAATGTCGTTTCCAGCAGCAATTTTCGAAATAAAACAGGCCAATTATGGCACTATTACATTGGCTTCTCGACAATCATGTATGGGTTTTCCGATCCCAGAAGCTGTAATTTTGTTTGTTGACATAGCCGCCGAGATGAAAATGCGCCTCGTCAGAGATTTTTCGGCCAAGTTCGGCGTCCAATACAAGCTGCTGTAAGGCCCAAACTGAGAAACGATAACGAAACGAATGGTCTTTTGTCTTCAAATAATGAGTCAATTGGACTTTGTAAAGGAATAATCCCAGGTCTTTGTGCAAAATTCTCATCAGGCTGGTGCGTAAAATGTTGAGTTGTTGAGATCGATGTTCCTGGATTGAGTCGAATACTCTCGGCCACAGCAGCCACATTCTCGTCGGTACGTACTATACGACCGCGAGTGTTGTCCGCAATCAAGCCAGTCTCACGAATTTTTTGCACAAATTTCCGTACCGCAGCCGTGAGTTCTTCATTTCGGCCAAAAATTTATTTTCAATAAACGCATTGTTTGGGCAACACAGCACTCACTTTTGAAATAATTACAATACTTTCCAACGCAGTTCACGCGTAAAACGATTCATTCCGTTCTGCGAAGGTATGATACTGATGGACAGTCAAGATTTCGAGCGGGAAAGAGCTCGAAGTAACATATGGCCGTGGCTCAAGTGGTAGTGGACCAACCGCGCCCGAAAGACATTAATTTTGTCAGTTAACACAAATCAAGTAAGATGAGTAGTTGACTAGTAATCAAGAACAAGCCAACTTCCACTAAGAATTTAGTCTCCCCATTAAATATTGGATGCCACGCATGGAGCGAAATAACTACTGAGCCCAAATATCTCTCTATCCCATTTTCCACATGCTGATGCATTATAAGTATTCATACCCACTTGAGTGTTAAGTTCCTTAAAAAAAAATGTATTTGAACCACCCGTTATGTGTAGTGGAAAACTTCAATCCTGTAGGGCAGATTCGCATGGCATCGAAAATGCATGACGGTTTTTTCTTTTGCCTTAGTCCACCATATTATTAACGAGTAGGCGATGATCTGACCACCATGCACAATGAGTGGATTTTGGGGGTATCCCCCATGTCTACTAGTAAAGAAGTTGGCCAAGGATCTACTGATTTGTTGCGTTCAACGTTAAATATTCTTACTGTATTTCCCCATTGTTGTTGTGCTTGAGATATCCGTATATCTAACTTGTGTAGTCTATCAAATCACTGGTGGAAAAATAAAATAGATCATGACGAACATAGCATAGCAAATCTTCCGCACATATTTTCTGTTTGTTGTGACCCACAGCTATGCCATTATGGTTGAAATAATCCCTATAATTGTTGTGCTAAAGTTATGACGAATCATCTTTAATGAAATGGTCGACATCGTGCCATTTAACACCAACATTAAAATGAGGAAGAGCAGTGTGGTATCATTTGCGCAAGATGTCTAAAAGTAAAAATGATTTGTATCAAATATGCTAAGTGGCTGGCTTAACCTTGGTCGGCTATAATCTTAAGCAAAGGTATTGACTTATTTTTCAATATGCAGATGAAAACTTGAACGAGCGAAAAGCTAAGAGGAAACAATTTTGTCAACCACATCTCTGGTAAATCTGAAAAAATGCAATCTGTGGTGTACAATTAAGGTGGACGGAAAATGCTATAAGAAACTCCTTTTGAATTCCTGGAAGTAAAAAATAAATAAATTTTATTTCATCAACTAAACAGGCAAACTGAGCGGGATGTTATAGTCAAAATAGCCAATATTCGCGGGCTTAAAAGCAACCACTTTTCTGCGTACGTCCAAATCTGTAAATACAGACCATCTGTTTTGGCACTTAGTGAAACACAGGTAGATCCCTGCCCACACCTCTTACATTACTCTGATCTGAAGCTACCTGGCTACGAACTAGAGCCATTATTCTTCTCTCACCGGGGTCTCGCCATTTACGTGCGTAGTGATTACCAAACTCCACCACAATGTAATTCCTGTTCCAATCCGGAATTCAATTTCATGTGGTTAAAATTCCATCTCCGTAAGCACATTATCCACTACTGCTTTATTTACAGAAGCCCCAAACTGGACAGCAATTCGACTTTTAATGAGTTTGATGCGCTCTCTGGCTCCGTTCAAAGAATTGTATCCCTGTATCCTTGTACTGAAATCGTTATTGCTGGCGATTTCAATATACACAATTCTGGGTGGCTTCGATATTCTGGACAGACAACACCCGAAGGACGGTGTGTTGAGAACTTCGCTGCGGAAAGCAACCTAAATGAGCCCACGCGAATACCAGACGTTGATAGTCATACCGCCAACACCCTGGACTTGTTTTTAACTTCTCACCCTGATAAGTACACCGTAGAAGTGCCCCCCCCTCTAGGCTCATCGGACCATTGTGTCATATCAGCTAATTTCTCGTATACCGACCACACAGTTAGAGGAAAAATTCCTAAAAGAACCGTATGGCAATACGAGAAAGCCAACTGGACCGGTCTTAACAGCTTCTTTAGGAATTTTAAATGGTTGTTATGTTTCCTCGATAACGACGTGGATGCCGCTGCTGATATGATCACCGACACCATTCTCTTTGGAATGAGATCCTTCATCCCTCATCGGACGAAGAGTATCAAACCAAAAGAAAATGCATGGTACGACTCAAGCTGTAAAGAGGCTATCAGGGTTAGAGAAATGTTTTTTCGGTCCTCCAAGACCAACCCAAAATTGAGGCAAAAAATTCTACAATGTCCCAAAGGTAGTAAGAGCTTTTGGTCGTTTGTCAAAAACATCAGAAATTCTCCCTCCTCCTCCATCCCAACGCTCATTCTTTGGACAAGGCCAATCTGCCTGCTGCACACTTTGCGGCCAGTTTAACACTCCCAGATTGTGCTTTGTCTCCGCCTACACTTGAGTGCTTCGAACCTTCAATGGCACGAATTTACTTTCACACTCGTGTAGTAGCAATACTACTTAAAGATCTCAACATACATAAATCCGCTGGTCCAGACGGTATATCTCCACTACCACTGCGTAAGCTTTTTCATCAATTCTACTCTTTAGGACTCTTCCCGAGCAGATTTAAAACAGCATTTGTCCAGCCCGTCCCTAAAAAAGGCGATTCATCTTCTCTCTCCTCCTACAGACCCATTGCACTTACGACCCTTCTTTCCAAGGTCATGGAAACGGTGATAAATCGTCAGCTCATCAAATATCTCGAAAAAACTCACGAAAACTTCTCAATGACCGGCAGTATGGTTTTCGTAGCAACAGGTCCACTGGTGATATGATGGCATGTCTCACCGAAAAGTGGAAGAAGTCGAAGTTAGGGTTGAAGTACATCAAGACAGTCTAAAAACCCCGTTGCCTTTTAGCGTTCGACATTTTCTATTGAAGCTGCACATTAATGAATCTGGAACGACTTCTCTTCTTTTCGTCGATAATAGCGCTATTCTAAGCAATGAAGTGACAATCCGTCAAGCTGCTCTTAATGATAATGGATTACGAATAAGACTGAATATTTGCGTTGCCGAGTTCGCAAACCCAACTCCAGATATGTATGTAGAATGTCATCGTGCCAAAGTGCGAACTTTGCTCTGTCATTAACCACCCACTGCATTGCAATGACGTTGTCCCACATAAAGTCTGTGTGGTAAGCCATCCACGTAGTATATTGTCACAAAAAAAACCTCTTAAGCTTAAAGGTTTGCTATACATGTCATTCGTTCAACAAGCGCCTTAACATACGCATGCTGGGCGATGTACGAGAAATATAAAGAAAAACTGACCGACGGAAATGGAATTATTACGAATGCCAGTAATCAAAAAAGAAGAACCCGCGCTAACGGATGTCCCCACATTAAGAAATCGATAGTGGACATGCTTCGGGTTGTGAAAATCACCAAGTTTGGCTATGTTCAACGCAGGTTCTCAGAAAATCCGGCTCATAAAGCAAGTTCCAGCCAAGGTTCAAAGAAGAGGCGGAAAAAAAATTGGATTACTCAAATGCGAAGATATCAGTAAACTCTCCGCTTCAGTAACGAGGTGATCCAAAATAGAGCGGCCTATGGAATTATTCTAAGATCCGAAAATGAAGCCAACCCACAAGCGGCGCAGTAATAACGCGTTAGATGTATTTATACGCATTACTTATTTCAATGGTTAAGAAAAGAACATGGTTTCTGCAAATTTAATTGGTGCTTTAAGTACGCCATTCTTGCAAGTCTGGCAATTTCTTACGCCAGTTTCTATTCTGTTTATTCTACTTATCCCTTAGTCATAACCGAAGAGTTCATCCTCAAGTGCATATTCATCCTTTAGACTTCCACATAAATATGTTTCTTTGTGTTTATTTTCAGTTCACACTTGGGACTATCGTCGTTTTGTGGTGGCAAAATCAAACATAGAAGCAGCTAAGGAGTTGGACTTTTGCACAGAAAAAATACGTAACAACTTTTCCAATTACTCATCATGGCACTATCGTGGCAAACTTCTTCCGATTCTACATCCCCATGAAACTGATCCCATGCGTCCCATTTCCGAGAAGAAACTAAAAGAAGAACTAGAGATGGTACTTACAGCTGCTTTTACCGACCCTAACGACAGCAGTGCATGGTTCTACCAACGGTGGCTTTTAGGTAAATCAAAAGCACGTCTCAAATCTCAAATGTTTAATGTGGTATTTGTAGGTTATTCGCGTCCTGAATTGGATATTGCTGCATTTCGCATCAAAAGCAACTTAGCTGTGATCGCTCTAACCAAACCAATCACTGCCAGTGATTTTCTAGTTGAAATTTCACCAGATCTCAATGTGTCTTTTGAATGGAAGACTGCTAATGGTACGATATCTGATAGCACTTGGTATGCGGAAGGCAATTTCGCATTAAAAGCCGACTTGGACTTGACGGTTAAGTGCAACTTTAGTGGGAAGGAGTATCTTTTACCTCTGAAATCTACTGCGGATGGTTATTATGCGATAAAATGTCCCAGATTTGAATACGAGTTCGGGGCCACAATTATCGAAGAACTAAACAATCAATTAAACTCGTGTAATCAACTATTGGAGTTGGAACCGGATAGCAAGTGTAAGTCAAAGAGAATTTAGTTTAATATCTCTCAAAACATGTATCCCATTCTAGGGACTCTTCTCACATCGGCACTACTAATGAGGGCAATTGACCGTACAAAGTATCACCAAAAATCCATCGAATATTTGAACAAACTTCAAAAGATCGACTACCTCCGGAAGGGGTACTATGAAGATCTGGCCTCCAAGTGGAATACTGAAAAGTGCCTTGAAGAGTGGCAAAACTCCACAAAATGTCCACAAGAGATTGATTTGAAGAATCTAAACCTCACATCGATTTGTTACGAACAATATTTGAGTATAGCTGATGCTATTTATTTGACTGGCAATTTACTTTCCACACGCTGCATTCCTAAATTGGCCGCTTTCCGATTTGCCAAAGTAAGTATTGGGAATCTTTAATGTAAACAGAGAATTAAGTGATCTCGGCTTTGTTTTTCAGATGACTACATTGGATCACGACAAATTTTCAACAGTTGAAGCTAGCGCCTCTTTAAAACTTTACGCTGTGAAGGGCAACTCGGAGGAGAATGCTATTGATGCTGTCAATGGCTAAAATTCCCAATAGGCAATAAAGTTCAAAGGGTTCAGTAAATTTTAAGATAGTGGGAGTAACTATTCATTTACTAAAGGTGATCTTGCATTCATGTATAATAACATATAGTCATCTTTTAAACGAGTTGTATCCATCATGAGTTTTGTGAATACATTTTAAACGGTACGCACTTTTACGAGAGATCAATTATTAAAATCTATTTGCAAACAAATTTTAATTTCTGTGTTTATTCTCACATTCATTTGTGTATTGTCTCGGTTTGTATTTAAGTATAAGTTCAGGGAAATCGAGTAGTAGTGTTTCGTTCTAGTATACGTCATCAAAAGAGCGTTTGACTTGAAATCAGCACATTTCATTTCATCACCTAAACTTCGAACAATAAAGGCTTACAGGAGGTACGGCCTTTTGGTAGATGTTAGTTCTTTGAAGAGCTACGTACATGCCAAATCGAACAATTACTGTTGAAGATCGCATTCTCTAAGCAATTTTATTGGCATCAGGCAACTACGATTATTGTTGCGCTACAACATTCTGTTGCTTGTCACTAACATTTTGTTATCGACCAGACGACGCCCCAGAACCACAGTAATCTCTACTAATTGCACTAGTGTAGAATTACAGTGCAGATTTGTTTCGCGGTGAGGCTTACGAGATAACCGATATATGTCGTCTTCGTCTATGTACGGTTTAATTCTGATCGGTTTTAAAGGAACGAAGCTCTTAGATAATATACCTCTTTAACCAGGAGGAGCTATTTTGTATCAATGGACGACGTTCTGCATTAGGAGTCCCTAAATAGGAGTAAGAAAATTCGTGAACAGAGCGGAGTGGACTCATTCTGTGGCCTTCAAGATCCTCGGACTCAACTACATTGGATGTTATACACGAGATTGGTGGTTTTATAACAATGGCTTTTAGACTGTTGCCGCAGTTCGTTCACCTATTTGTGGCGCAATCAAATCCAATCCAATACGTCTACCTGAAGCCTGTATGCCTGAACCGGTTACCATAATCGCTATATATTACCTACGATGGGACAAAAAAAAAGTCTAATAACTTGCTTACTTATGTAGGTTTCGCTGCAGTCCTGGTTGAACATGAACATCACGCAACAAGTCTCTCCAGCTTGCACTATCATTCGCCTGAAGCCTCCAGCGCACACTGTAAGTTGATTGAGGTCCCTACTGCTTGCGCAGCCATCTCTAATCCAGCTTTCCTTCCATTGTAGTGTATTGCAGGCGCAAGTTTTGGCAATTGCAGATGCTATATCTTAGTTGAAGTGCATTGTGATATCTACTGTGAATACCTACATTCTTAATTCATAGCAAAACCCTTAACAAAATTTGCTGGGTACCTGAACAACGAGACATTCGGGGAAACTGTAAAGTTAATGATCTTTTTTTTAAAGTCGAGCAGGCCCATAGATGAACTAACTTAGCTAGAATTTGAGCAATTTACAAGTAAAGTTGCTAGAATGAGAGCGATTTGCACGTAAAGTTCACTATGCACATAATTTACTATGGACGGGTTTTGTGTAAAATGGGAGGGAAATTGCATTGATGACAATTCACACGTATTCACAGACAGGGTCACATGGATAGAGACGGTCAGTGGAAAGCGGGTTTTGGGTTTCCAATATTTGGAAAGTTTGCAATCTCTGTTAGTTCATCATGAGCAGGCCTAGACATCCATCCATCGACCACTAATGATATTGGAATGCCACTCGCAACATCTAAACTCATGCTCAAACTGGATGAGATAGATGAGGCTGTCTCCAGGTGATCAAAAGGTACAATCTGCATTCTGACCTGACAACAAAGCTGGATCAGAGACGTACGATGGGTCTTTTATTTTGTAAACGGTCATATCCTGGCATCCAATACCGTGAATAATTTTAAGTCACGCCAAAACACTTGGATTCTCTTTTAACGATTTCTGCGGCATCTAACAGGCAAAACCGCTCTTCGTCTTCTGTGCGGCGACCCCGGAGTCTTTACCAGAAGAAAAATTCATCTGGGTGATTTTCTTTTCCACATTCCTGGAGGTATAACCGAAACAAGAGGACTCAGACTCCCGAGGAGTTTACTACCGGCACCAAATGGTTCGAGCTTTTAGTAATACTGATAGTTTCAGATTCTTGTAACCTTTTGTTATCCACTTTTTAGATATGAGGACACAGAGATTCTGCAGTGTCTTAAAAGGTCTTTTCTGACCTAAGTGAGCATGTTCGATACAGGATGCCACTTGACCTAAATAGATTAATTTCACATTTTTGTAGGTCCCGCAAAGAAACCATCCGCCTATGGAATGCCATGGCTAGTTTTCGTTTTCAGTTTTAAATGCATTTTATTTTCTTAATCATTAACTCTTACATACTAACAAAAAATGCTTAAAGGGTAACTTAAAATTATTTAACAATCTTATAATAACTTACTGGCCCCATTCAGGCACTCTAAGCTACTCTAAATTCTTATATCTATGTTTATCGACTTTATTTGCATTTCATTTAGAAATATTTATTTAGTATACTTAAGGCTAAGAAAAAAAATTTGTCAACAAAAAACTTAGCATATGGACTTTTTTTATTTTTTATAAAAACTTAATATCTAACTTAAAATAAACCTTAGTCTACCTAACCTACATACACAACACACACATATACACACATAGACATTATACACAATAATATACATATATTAGTATATGCCTTTGTATATACTAACAAATGTATATATTTCTTAAATGCTCACCTAAACCTATGTAAGCTGGCCATTGCTATTTACAGAGCAAATAGATTGGTCAGCTCTGCCTCATTAGTAAGGCTGGTCCGTAATTGACGGAAACGACGACGATCATTCAACCACCAGAAATGCTGGCGCTGAAGAACGACATCCCTCTTATCGCGATTCCCCACCGCCCTACTGAACCTGAGACGATCCACACTGCCGTGTGCGACGTCTCTGTTGTAGTTGAGTCGCCTGTCCCCAGCTGTCTGAGCGACATGGAAGATTAACGGGATCGCTGATCTATCCTGATCCTATCTGAGAGGAATGCTTCCGGTGATACGAAGCCGTCAGAGCGCACACTCTCGTTGTAAAGATAATTGGGATAGTAAGCCCCAGATATCAGGTTATTCGTCGAGGTCATCGCTCTTGCAATGTGCCTTCAAGTCAATTAATTATGAAGTTGTCCACTCGTATTAGGTTCGCCCCGTTGTAAAGGACCTCATTAGGATAACAATTTTTGTACTCCGACTCTGGTGTTCTGTACAAGCGAAGGCAAGCCCTCTCAAACACCCGAATCTTTTCCATTAAGCTTGCTCGTACATTGAACCACACGGGACACCCAAATACCAGCATGGGCCTGATAAGGGCCATGTAGCAGATTACCTTTACCCTCGCATCGAGTTGGCTGCTATAAAACAGTGTCTTTGTAAGGGCAAAAGTTCCTTTAGCTCTGGCCAAAGCAGCATCTACATTTTTGTCAAAATACAGAAACTGATCTAGCCAGATCCCAAGGTATCTGACTACATTTCGACAGGCAAGAGGCTGTCCATGCTGTCCAATAATCGAGAACTTTCGCCGATTTTTTCTGGTATCCCTAGAGGCTCCAGACAACGGAGTCCTAAAGAGAATGATTTCCGACTTCTGAAAGTTGATTTCCAACTTTCAGTCATCGCAAAATCGTCTTATCTTATGGAAGTCACGTTGTAAGAGAGTATTAATGACCTCGATTTTTGGAGCTGTTCTGTATGCTATCAAATCGTCTGCGTACGCAATAGTATGGGAAAGTGAACCTATCAGCCAAACCGGCCAATCGACTGGGCCATTTCTTGAGATAACACGCTTACCATACTTACTCTTCAATAAGTCGATTGTAGCGTGTGCTGTGTGGCTTGTGGCACCATCCTGTTGAAACCACATGTCGTCCAAGTCCATATCTTCCAATTCGGGTCAAAAATAATCGGTGATCATGGCGCGATAACGCTGACCATTCACAGTAACGTAACGATCGTTATCGTCGACGAAAAAATATGGCCCAATAACGCCGCCGGTATGCAAACCGCACCAAACAGTTATTTTTTGTGGATGAAGTGGTGATTCATGAGGCACATGTGGATTTTCACCCGACCAATAACGCATATTTTGCTTATTGACGAACCCATTGAGCCAAAAATGAGCTTTGTCACTGAAGATGAATTTGCGATGAAATTCATCATCTTGGCGCATCTTCTCCAGAACCCAATCGGAGAACGTACGTCGCTTCAAATGGTCCATCGGCTTCAATTCTTGAGTCAGCTTGATCTTGTATGGGTGTAAACCAAGATCCTTACGCAAAATACGCCATAATGTGGTCTGAGCGATGCCCAATTCTTGAGAACGCCGTGGAATTGACTGATTTGGATCGTTTGCTACGGACGCCTGAACGGCAGCGATATTTTCGACACTTCGACCAACCCGTTGTCTCACTTACATGGCAACATCACACAACGAATATGTAGGCTCAAATTTTTGCACTAAACTTGTTATTGCCTGTCTACTAGGGCGAGAATTACGACCGAAAATTGGAATTAACGCTCTTAAAGTTGCAGTCACCGACTCCGAATTTCGGTAGAAAATTTTTATAATTTGCAGACGTTGCTCGTTCGTGTACTTTGCCATGATGAAAATGTTTATTGAATAAATTGACAGGGACAGTTTGATGATTAGTGAAAGAGTGCGTTCACATATTAAATTCAAAGTTGTCAAGTCCCTATTGGAAAACCCTATATAAAGAATGTACAAGAGTGGTTTACTGATCCCCAACCCAGTCAGCTTATAGAAAAGACGCTCTAGCCGTACGGTGTCGAAGGCCTTCTCCAAGTCAACATGGCAGACACCAGTACATTGGTTTTTACCTTTAATCCATTGGATATCGGACACCAGTTTAGACGCGGCATGTGAGATATCGTGTCCCGCCTTAAAACCGCATTGATTATCTGGAACTATATGTTTGTCCTCAACCCACCTGGACAGAGCTCTATTGATTACTTTTTCAAACACCTTACTGATATTCGGAAGGAGACTTATCGACCGGAGATTCGCCGGATTGGATATATCCTTTTCCTTTTTGGGGATAGGTTGAACCACCGCCGTTTTCCAATGCGCTGAATAATGTGTATTATTCATTGCATTATTAAACAGGGTGATGTAAATGTCCACCGCTTCTAGGGGAAGATGTCGAAGCATGATGTTCGGAATACCATCGGTCCCCACTGATTGTGTCGAAGATCTCATGGAGCCCTTTCTTCGAAATGAACGAGGGTAGGTCACCCTCTCTGGCAATTACATTATTTGCCATATTTTCGTCGCTAAACCGGGTGAAACCAGAGCCGTCGGATCGCCAATTCTCTACTACATTTCGAATGTAGCAGTTGTGTACCAAGACGCGATTGTTCAGGTCATAATTAGGACCAATGATATCAGTGGCCTTGTATACTTCCTGGAAAGTCGCCTCTATGGCCTCAACCTTCTCCTGTGGATCCTCGATCACAAAGAAGTCGTCATCGTCAACGGCTTCATTTGGATCAATACCTACTATTGTCAGTAACCGTTCGTTGTCTGTTATCCGGGCTATTTTAAGACACTGAAGGTCGTTTTGATTTTTTTCTGCGAAATAGTTTATTTATTTGCGGAAACATATTTGGGTTGCTGGTGTTTACAGCCCGAATCTTGTTGTTCCAATACAAACTTACAGAAATTCTGTAATTCTCTCATATTAACGTTTGAAGATTTTTAATTGACGACTTCAGTGTCATAATTTCCGGGTCTTGTCTGTCAGTTAACTGTCTGTACAAATTTTTAAGTCTTGACCGAAGTGTACTTTTCTGTTGGTGTAGTGCGTAGGATTGCGGAACAGATCTTTGTTAGTCGTACGTCGATACCGCGGTATTGTGGCGTCCATAGTTTGTTTAATTGTCTCGTCCATTCGTTTTAGGTACTTGTCGATCTAAGCGTTTGACAAATTCCGTTTCCATCGAGTCTTACTGTAGTTGTAAGAATATCTTTGGACAAACTCCTTCAATTCCGCAATTTCGTTAGGAACTGTAATTTCGGTGCTAAAACCGCAATGGTCGCTGTCACACATGAATATGCGCAGACAGTTTAGCGTTTTAAGTTCGTACCTGTCAGTCGTAAACGTTCGTCGTACAGCAGTAAATCCAAATAAGACCCGCCTCTGGGAAACGACGACGGGTTATCCGTCGCTTTAAGACCGAGTCTGTACATGACATCGTGCTGACCCCACCAATCGAGTAGTAGGTTCCCTCTAGTATTTGGCAAATTATTTCCCCAATCTCTATGTTTAGCGTTGAAATCCCCTCCGATTATAAAATAATTCTCAATGACCAACTTACACAGGTCCTTGGTTGCATTTACCTATAAGGTATAGGTATTGATAGGAGGCACCTTCTCCTTCTTCTTCTTCTGCTGCTGCTGGTGTTGTTGCTGGTGCTGCTGCTGTTTTTTCAGCAAGCACTTTTTCCTCCAGCTTTTGTATGCTGGTGTTAATGTCGTTTATTAGTTCATCCTCGTCTTTCGACTCAGATGCCGCTAGAGAGGCAAAGTTGTTATTACCCCCCTCATCTTTATCTTCTTCAGCTCTTAAAACTGCACTTATTTATTTTTTGTTAAATTAGGAGGGGTTTTCAACCTCTTTCTCCTTTTGATGGCTTTCACCACCGCACCAGCGACAGTATTGTTGCTTTTTGCTCCCGTTATGGGAAGAGCGGAACGCTCTCCACCATCCATCACGTGATTTTATTGGTTTTGTTTTGAAGCACTATATTTGTTTCCACAATTTGAGCCAAAACAAAAAAGAAGTTCCGAGTTTGGCCCGGGATCGAACTCTCGTCCCATGATTTGATAACCGACGTCGTTAACCGCTTAGCTACCCAGTCAACTAGCAAAACTGCGACCAATTATCTTTACGAAGAAAACTTTTTCACTTTTTCACTTAGAAAAAGCCGAGACACATTCTCTGCGGAGATCTGCGAACGAATGCTAGTTTTCGTATCCATGGTAGAATGGCATTCGCCAACATCTGCTTTCCCGGACTAAGAATAAATTTCAATTCCGAAAAGCAAAGGAGACATTGTACTCGTACATAGGTACTCGTAACAGTATGGTTTTAAAAGATGAACTCTTCTCAAAGTATCCGCATTCTCGGTTGTTTCGAGGGAATTAAAGATGAACTATATGGGCTATAACTCATGTCTAGGTCATGAGTGGTTGGATATGGTTAATGCTACCGCCCGGATACTCATTGATTTAAATTAAAAAAATCAATTGGCAATAAGATAACTTTCCAGCAGCCGGATAACTTTCCACCTACTTACTTAGTTGCTTGACGGGCTCCCAACCCATGAAAAGTCTCTGCCTGAGACACAACAGCCTTCCGCTCTCTTCGATCACGGGCGCGCTGCTCCCAGTTGTCTAAGCCAAGCGTTCTAACATCGGTGATAGCTTGGTCCTTAAAACAGAGACTCGGTCGTCCTTGTCGCCATAAACCTGGGAGCTGTGATTCGAAGAGGCTCTTTGCTGGAGCATTATTGTCCATTCGCTCGATGTAGCCGAGCCAGTGTAGTCGATGTATTTTAGTTTTTTTGAAGTACAAAGTATATCCACATCATGATACAGCTCATAAAGCTTGCGGTTTTATCTTCTCCTCCATTCGCCCTCCTCGCGTACTGGTCAAATATTTGATAAAGAATCTATCTCTCAAAAGTGTTCCATATCTGCTCTGTTTTCCTAGTTATGGTCCAGCACTCCGCTCCATAGAGTAGAACTGGCAGGATCAATGTTTTGTAGATAATGCATGCATTTCGTCTTCCGAGTTAGGAGTTTTGAAATCATTTTTTTTGCTTAACCGAAGTAGCAACGGTTTCCTAGGGTAAAGCTCGACTTGGGTGTCATTCGTGGAGTAGATGCTTACTTTAAGGACGGTAAACTGCTTAACTACCACAAAAGTGTTGTTATTAATAGTGACGTTTTGTCCTAACCGGTGGACAGATGCTTCTTTGTTTCTTGACAACATGTACAATATGTACTTGGTTTTGTCCTCCTTTACTTCAAGGCCAACTCGTTTCGTCTGTTCTTCGATTGTCGTAAATGTCTCTATGACGTTGCGCTAAGGGCCGCCTATGATGTCGTCTGCGTATACCAGCAGCTAGATAGATTTGTTGAAGATAGTGCCTTCCGTGTTAGCACCTGCCTGCGCAATATCTGTATCAGCCTTATATGCACAACATGCAACAAGCTGGATCAGTTTTGCCAAATTCAGGCCTCGTCGTGTAGAGCTCAAAACGGTGCATGTTGTTAAATGCGGCTCTGAAGACTTGAAATTCATTCTTTTCCAGGATTTGCCTTAGTGTGAAAATTTGGTCTATTGTCAATCGAGTCGGAAGCCACACTGGTACGTGCCCTTTAGTGCGTTGAAAAAAGGCTTGAGACCTTCACACAGTACATTGGATGGGATCTTATATGCTATATATTTCGCAGTGATATGCCTCGATAGTTTTTACAAGACATAGAGTCGCCTTTTTCGATGATGGTGCATATAGAGCTGATAGTCCAGTTATCGGGCATGGCTTCACCCACCCATACCTGGTAGAACTTAATTAGGTGCATGCACCCTACCAAAACTGTACTTTCATTTTTGGTAGACTATCAAAGCCGGCTGCCTAATTGTTCTAGGGTGGCTTCCTCATTGACATACCTGATGCCCATTGAAGAGGTACTGGAAGTGCTGCTTCAACACATCTTCTATTCGAAGAGCTTGCGTTCCGGGGTTGAAGTTTAGCTTTCCTGAAAAACATCCGGATGTTGTTTCTATCGCAGGACCTTTCGATATCTTTGAGCTGGGAGACCGCGTGGACCCATTTCTTTTTACGCAGAATGTTTGAACATTCAGAATGATTTATGCGTGCCTCGAATCTACATATTAGCACATGGTCGATTTGGTTGGTGGTTCGACTATCTGAAGTGCGCCAGGTTGTTGTGTTTATTCGTAGTCTTTGAAACATAGTGCTCCTTATCACTGTATTACGAACTGCTACAAAATCGATTAGCCGGATGTATTCCCGAGTACTATTTTGGCATCATACTTCGGACAGGCATGAATAGGCTCTGTCCAGGAGGTCATAGAACTCCTCCTTGATAAAGTCTTCAGCTTCTTCGATAGGAGAATGCGTACATGTTAGGCTGAAGTTTTTGAATGATGCCTTGATACGGATCACAGCCAGTCGATCGCTAATTGGTTTACGAGTTAAGTCAATTGCCATTGACCGTAGCCGATCTCCCACGACGAATCTGCATCCTGACAGCTGTAACAATCTTTTATAGCAGCTGTAATAAGTGTTGCAAGTGCGCGTACGTTCCACATACATACTCTCAATTTGTAGTTAGTTAACGTTCCGCATTGTGATCTTAACTGAAGGGATCCGTTGGCATCCGAAGCTGGTGCCTCTCTCACAATTAGCTACCTTTTACGTGGTAGGGAATTCACCCCGACAACACAACCCCCGACCTGCAGGGCCACTTCCAATACAGCTAAACTCAAAATCAAAAACCTGATCTCGACGTATTTCTAAGTAAAACCCTTCGGCGTATTTTTATCATATCAAAAGCAGACACAAAACCTTGTCTCTATGTATCAACATACGTAATAACAGAATGTTCTTGTAATGCAATACAATTCACAACAAATGATATATTTTAATGGAAAGTTACTTGAATGGCTTGAGGCACTTTTACATCCACCCCAGCATAAGTTAATGCAGCAGTTAATCTCTTCTCCTGCTCCTGCTCCTGCTCCTGCTCCTGCATGGTCATGACTTCCTTTTTCCAGTAGTTGTACTTTTCCTTTCTACTCCTTCTCAACTTGTCATATTCTGGAGTGTGCTAATCGTTTTGAAATTCATTTGACTCAAAGCCCTCTTTTCGTCCTGGTAGAAGTATGTGCTCGTCCATTAGGTTTCCGTGCAGAACAACTCCTTCAGAGAGGTTAATAGGTGGGTCGTTGCGTTGTGAATCATCTGAATAATGTCATCAAGGAAATTGAATGTGTTAAGTTGCAAGCACCTAAAGTGGAAAAGGTATCTGTAAGGTGGCTTAAATTAATTTAAGGGAATCCGTTTTGTTTGAATTTAATTTTTTTCTTCTCAAGAAGGCAGAGGGAATTTGTGTTTCATTTTTAGTTTTAATTATTTAGTTTAAATTGTTTCATTAAAGTTTTTTTCGATCTTCATTTTGAGGTTTAATTTCTTAAGGAGTTTTGGAAATTACTTGCCAAAACCACTCGTATTTCAAATTGCGGTGGAAAGTTCTTTCGATGGAGGGGAAAAAAGGAAGCCAGTATGCAAGTTAGGTATTTTACTATGTATATTGATTTTAAGTTTAATTTTCGAAAAAAAAAATGTAAAAATAGTAATGTTGGATCTGGGCATTTGAACTCTGTACCCACATTCTAGGGTATGGCTACAAATAAGCCTATACTTACATACCATATATTTGTAAACCTTACGGGGCTATTCCTGCGTCTCAAGAATTTCCCTGAGAGCCTGTAGTTGATGAAATCTACAGATGATGACATTTTGGTCCGATCAAAGGATGATTTTCTGGGCGTTTTCGATAGTTGCGAAGTCCAGGTCAATGAGAATTTTCAACATTTCTTAACAGGGTGTTGGAAAATTGTAGGGAGATAAGGCGATTTTGGGTCAACAACAGCATAAAAGCTCTCAAATTCAAAAATTCTGCATACTGGAAAATATAGAATTTGAAGATACTGTTCCTTGTAGCAGGGGATCTGCATGGCAATTGATCGGGAAACTTCGGAGTGTCTTATAATTTGGATTTGTCCGGCAGCGCAACAATCAAGTTCGTAGCGAAGTGCTTACCTTACCTCCCAGTAGTGGTCCCCGATAACTGCATGAGTAAGAGTTTACTCATGACAAGGGCATTATACTGGCCTACGCCGTTATAGGGCTCACAACCCTATACGGAAGAGATTAAAAAGATTTCATGAACCAACTAATGGGCTCCGAAAAAGCTGGACTCACGGTTGGCGACCCTAGCAAACTTTTAAAGGACAACGACCTTCGGATCTGTACATGGAATGTTCGAACCTTTAACAGTCAACGTGCAGTCGAACAATTAGCAGAGGCCATTACTATCACAAGAAATCCTTGGTTTGAGGAAGGAAGCTAAGAAAGCGGCGCTACAACGAAGAGCGAGAGCTGCTCATGAGCTCTTCGATCAAAACAGACGTGAAGAACATCGGCTTCTCCAGAAGAAGAAAAAGGAACACTATAAGCGCACGATCGGAGATACTGAGAGGTTGTACTCCAGGAATAACATACAGAAGTTTTAGCAACAGGTAAAAAGAACGTGCCTAGGCAAGAAGACCCGTGCAGAAACCTCTAGAAATGAAGACGGGAACCTTGTAACAGAGTCACAGTCGGTGAAAACACTTTTTCTGCAGACTGTATAACCATTCCAGACCATTCAACTTATACGATTATAGCCAAAATTTCCATCTACCTGACCAGAACGAAATAAGGCTAGCAATATTTAAGTTAAAATTCAACAAAACAGCTGGAGCTGACAGCTTAGCGGCCGAGGCATTCAAAGCTACTGGAAAAGACCTTGTGGAGAGCATGAACCAACTCATTTCTCAGATTTAGTCAGGAGAGTGTATGCCTGATGAATAGATTCTCAGCACCATATGCCCGATCCACAAAAAAAGCGCCTATCTCAACTGCGCCATCTATAGCTATAAAAGTCTCCTCAACATCGGATACAAGAATTTATCTGTCATATTGTGTGAATGTCTGAAACCCTTTGCCAACAACCTGATTGGTCCCTATCAGTGCGGTTTCAGACCAGGCAAGTCCACAATTGACCAAATTTTCACACTCCGGCAGATCATGGAAAAAACTCAACAAGTGAAATACGATACGTAACACCTCTTCATCGAATTTAAGGCCCCATATGACAGTATTTATAGAGGCGAGCTATATAGAGGCATGTCTACTTTTGGTGTCCATGCCAAACTCATCCGTCTGTGCATAATGATGATTGAGAACGCTCTTTATTCCATCAAGGCCGGTAATGACTTAACTGAGACCTTGCTTTTAGGCAAGGTACTCACTGGAGACAAAATCTTCCAAAAGTCTTCAAAGTCAAAATCTTCGGTGATAGTGTGCCTATAGTACCAGCGCCCAGCGTATAGAATCTTCAGAACCTTTAGTCTAATGCTAGCGTAAGTTTGACTTTCAGAAACGAAGTGTTACGTCTCTCTTGTAGCAAGCACATTTACTTCATCAACAAAGACAGTAATTTCAAGTCTATAACCTTCCCTGCCCAGCGACGGCAGAGAGGTCACTGATTTTTAAGAGACGTCTGGAAACACTTTGTTGACCACATGAAGCCAAACTGCCAATATAAGGCCTAACCGAAGGTTGGGATCCCAAGATCGATGATACTATTTTCCCGATCCTATTCTGACCGGGAACCCAAACAAAACTCAAGGTACCGAACTACGTTCAAAGAAGCCTTACGTTTTCAAATTAGCTTAGAGTTAGTGAGAGGGTTCAGTAAAGCGTAAAGGAAAGCGTGGTTGTTACAATATGCGAGATATTTTTCAAACTAATCCTGACAGTATAGTTAATTGGCATCAGGACTGCGTATGTCTCCGTTAGGCAGAGGAAATTTTACCTAACGTTTAGTGAAGCTTAGATGCTGTGGACCCATCGGTAAAGATCCGACAACACTCTCTTTCGACCCTAGATTTTAGGCAAAGCCTGTGCTGAGCATTGGGAAAGCCAAATTTCCGTTTAAGCAACCAGCTCAATTTGCGGGCACTATTAGTGTTGCAATCCATCGATTGCAGAGCATGGAAAGGAAGTTCTAGAGAGACGAAGCACTTTATCGTTCTTATTCCCAATTTAGCATTGGGTCATATGCGTATAATTCCGCAGACAGGGCGTAAGGTGTTTTATTTCCCGGATCATGAGGTTCTCAAGCCCGAAAGCTGCTCTACGACGGGTCGTTTAAATATACAGACGGCAGGTCACTTATTTTCTTAACTTATTTCTGTAACCTTGAAATTTATGCACCTACATTCCGTTTTTACTTCTGGCATCATGAAGATGTATCGCCAAATTTGGATGTCAGAACAACATAGAAACTATCTTCGAATTTGTTGGCGAAGATCATCTGACGACCCTATAGAACATTATCAACTGTGTACAGTCGCTTATCGTATGTTGTGTGCACATTTCCAATCCGTTTGCATTTTTTAACAGCTGGTAATGGACCATCAAAAAGATTTTTCAGTCGCAGCGGAAATCGTAAGCAACGATTTTAAATAGGCGACGTTGGAATCTTTAATCCAACTGCTTTCTGAGGGAGGGTTCACATTAAGTAATTGCGCTGATCTTCTGCAAAATGGTGATCGAACGCCTGACAAGACTGTTTCGATGGACAACAATGTTGACCCTTGGGTTAACGTCCTAGGATTGTACTGGAATTAAGTTTTCGCTTGAACCTGACTCCTTGTAATCGTGTTAAAAAATGACAAATTCTCAGAGATGTAACTTGCATTTTCTACCCGCTTAGTTTTTTGAAAATCATTTTCCAATATTTACGGCATCTCAAGATCGAATGGGATGATGATGTTCCGGACTCCATGGCAACACAGTGGCGTATATAGTATATCGAGGGAAATTTAATATTCTGGCGAAGCTTTCCATTCTTCGTCCAATTGGCTTATCAAATACATCAGTTCACCTTCACTGATTTTACGACGCTCGCGGTTTCAGCTACCAGACAGAACATTCAAAACACAACTTGTGGCGGCTAAGACCCTGGTTACTCCGTTAAAATAGTCCACTATTCTCCGAATTGTGCGCAGCTCTTTTCCTGGCTAGATTATTGTTGTTGAGAGCTATTTACTTGGAGTGACTTCTGTCTTGGCTGTTTTAACCATATCGTCGATGGGAAATCTTTGTTGTGAAACGAACACCAGAGATCCTAGATACGAAACCGATGGTCTCACTTTCGATGGGAGCGCAATCCTGCAGATTGTGCATCGCGTGGCATTTTTCCACCAAAGTTGTTGACGCATAGTACCTATGTGGTGATATAGGCTAAGAATACGTTAGTGTAAGCCCTTTGGCTATTGTGGATATAACTATGCCGGCCCAATCGCAATAAATACCAAAATCATAAGGAAGCATCATGTCACAAAAGAATATATTTCGCTCTTTGTTTGTCTTGTATCAAAGGCAGTACACCTGGAACAACGAGTGTCGTTTTGTGGCTAGACGAGGCAAACCATCGCACATTTACACTAACAAGAAAATTTCGAGGAGTTATGCGTACACTTTCTGAAATGCACAATCATGTCCTTTCGGAAGATCATAATTCAGTAGTAAAGGAAGCATTGGTTTCAGGGCACACAACTATTTTGACACTTCTTTTCTTGGATCAACTGCCGGAACCTTTTTTTTCAAGTCCTGAAATATTACAACCTCTGAAATTGACAGACGGACGCGTCGAGTTCAAGCAGAGAATGGAGAAGAGCTGACCTCTATTCACTACTCTACCATTGTCTAAAGGACATTCTACATATTCTTTGTCCTTATCTCACTTTACGTACCTTAAATATGTACAAATTATAGCTAGCTACGGCATGCCCAAACTTTTGGTAGCGCATGCATTCCAGTACATGGTCTGTCCTCTTGTATCATGCAGACTAAAGATGTGATCCAAAACCCGCTTTTCTTACGATTATTTTAGAAGTGAACTTACGGAGAAACCGAAAAGAGGGGGGTGGTTGGGATGGGTCCCAATTAGCAGATTCTAAAATATTTATGATGGCCACTAGCTCTATTCGCAATTAAAAGCCTTTTGAGCCGACAATTTCTTGAAAGAAAGAACCGTGTTTTATCATATACGTATGCGTTGACTGAAACGGATTTAAAGTTTGTTAACACACACAGCTTTTCGTCATTCAACTAGTAGCATTTCAAAGAGCCCTTTGTTCATTTCAGATATCAAATAGCTTTGAAACATTCATCTAAGAAAAATGAGATATTGTCTCGGGCTCCAGCCACTGACTGACAGACAGAACAAAGTGATGTCTTGCATCCGTTAGATGTGCATATCTAATGATCTTCTTATGGACAACGAACGAGAAATTTAAAAGAACTCAACCAATGAACATTTGTCCTTTCACTGCGCTGCTACTCACAATGTCTGCATGTAAATTAATTTCCTTTGTAACGACTATTCCTTTTGTTCATTTAATTTTTACTTTTAATCAAGCTCCCTGTCACTTGACGTGGGCGCTACTTTCCTATTCTTTTGTATCCGTCTATCCGCCTTACCTAATCGCTCCTTTTAAAGGTCATCATACGCCGCAATGAATCCAATCAACACAATTTTTTGTATCCCATCTCACAGGAAGCACAATACTTATTTCTCTCCTTCGTATAATCATTCGCGTCCTTCTGTGCCTGTGCCTGTGCGTTGCCCGTACCCCATCTGGCAATGCTAAATCGTCCTTGAGCCAAATAGATGAACTCACTGTCACCGCGAACCGCTCTCCTAGAACGAAATTTATGTCTGACAATTTCATTTACCAATGATGATACATAACCATCGGCAAGTCACGCTCTCGGAACGTAAACACTCGACCAGAAAACGCCGAAAGGACTTTTGGACTATTTGTTGCCTGCCATGTATGAGTACGTCGTCCGGACACCGAGGGTCCAATAAAAATGAAAATGAAGTCGCAAGGACAAATGGGGAAAAAGGGAAAAATATTTATATGCAGCAATGCTCAGGAACCAAAATAACCGAATAAAAACCGCCAAAGGATATTGAACCACCACGCAAAAAGGAAGAGAAATACATTTCCACTTTCGAAAGAGATTCGTGTTTGTGGTTAACGGTAGCAGACGAACGGGTGTACCAATATGAGTATGCTTGTGCTAATGTGAAACATCAACCACAGAAATGAATGGATGCACAGGTCTAATATGATGTCCTTTGGGAGAAGATAAGTCAGCCGTTCTGGGACAGCTGATTGGTGGTTGAGCTTTTCGGAAAGATTACTCTGAAATTGAATTCGCCGGATGAATTCTATACCGCAGCGCAGGGTAGAGAAATGCATTCCACAAAAGTTTTGTTGGAAAGCTTTCGGAGTAGAGGTGGATTTCGAGCATCCTTACCCAAGTATCATACTCTTCCTTAGAAGTTGTTTTCATGTGCTTTCGGTAAATTTACTGTAATGTAGGTATTGAATAGCTGGTAGCAGGGTGTATGTCGCCTCATTGCGATGGCAAAATACAATAATAGCAGCCTACAGATATTCCTGAGTTGGATCAACAGAACAGTCGCTGGCCTTTTAGAGACATCGGGAAACTTTCGTTTGGTCTGCCGGCATCCTGGAGTTATGATCACACGAAAACCAAATATAACTGGAAGCTCTAACTTATGAATTAGCCAGCCCCAACGCAGGTTCCGGTTCTGTGAAAATCTCTGCTGATAATTGCCTAGCAGAACTGCTCGTCGATCTTACAAGTATTTCCTGCCACCGCATTGTAACCTGGAATTAAAAAAAAACTCAGTGAATTCAGCCTTTTTGACTGAGTTCAAAGAAACCTTGCATTTTCGAACTATCATGGAAGTGGTGGCCTTCTCCACCAGTTCTTCATAAAATCTTGTCGTCCTCTCCAGCGCTCGTGAGGTTGTGTACCACATGCGTGAGTACCGAGGATTGAAGTAAATCGACGATCTGTAAATTCTAATAAACAAATGATTTAACATATATTAGTAGCAGTTCCTGACTTACCATTGTAGAAAAAATAAGCTATTCTTCACGCCCATCTCGACGTCAAATCACTATAGGTAGTTATAATTTTTAACTATTAAGGGACTGAATCTACCTCGGCGTATGTCAAATCCTGCAGGGACACCAGCGCTGCTAAACGCTGCTTCTTTGGGCTTAAAAGGCAATTGAGTAGTAAAACCCTCTCTCGAGAAACTAAAAATACATTATACAAGACACTGATCATAAAAATCCTGCTTTATGGCACAGAAGCTTAAACACTGACGAAAGCGGATGAAAATGCTCTTGGGCGAGAAAAGTCCGTTGTGAAATTTTTAGTCTTTTTTGCATCAACAGCGTTGTACAGCGTTGCCAGCCTCGTGAGAAAAGATCGAATAACCCAGCGGATAACGAGAGTTTTTGAAAGATTTAAAAAGATTTAAAAGAGGTGGCTCCAAGATCAGTCAAAGGATATTTTAGTAGTGATCCGAAGGAGATAGACCCAGAAAATCATTTCTATTTTGGCTTGGCGAAACAACAATGTTTAAAGCTCTTAACACGAAAGACCGATATGACGTTCTACAAAATCCTGGTCTTGGCGGTCTTATTCTACGGTGCCAAGTGTTGTAAGATAAGCACGAAAGTGATACTGATATTGGGGTCTCTTAAGAGGAAGATATTTCAGTTCATATTAGATCCTGAATGGAGAAGATATCATAATGAATGATTTGAGGAAGAGCAGAAACTGGGCTGTGACGACCGTGACTTACACAGAAATCTTTAACGGATCGGAAGCCCGCTAAGTAGAAAAATTAAGAGGAACTTTAACCGTTGCTCTGCGGTTCTATTTTAGCTTCTTTCTTTTACTGTTTCCAATTTGGTAAGACTAAGAAGATGTAAGCATGTGATGATGGCCTGGCTCAGTCGTCAGTTGGATGACATCTTGTCAGTTCACGAGCTAAAATGACTGAGTCCCCACATCTTCTTATGCAGTGCTCAATTCTTCTCAACCATATTTTATAAGTCTGCGTGAACTATAAGGAATCACTCAGAGGCTTAGTGTGCGTACTTACCCATTATTCCTAGAACTAGCACCTTAAGGCTAGTTCCATTCTTAAGGCAGGCGCATCTGACCAATAGATTGAATTTCAGTCTGAAGTGTGATATTCAATGATACCCAGAAGTTCACTTAAATGAAAGCCTGAAATGTTACAATTTGACCGGTGGACATGATGCTGTAGGAATTGGGAAGTTACTGAATGGCGTCAACTTTACGCTGCCCAGTATTGGAACTGCAATTTCACATCAATTGTGCCTATCTTACCTCCAAGTGATGGCTATAAGGTACTGGTAGATGTCTATAGGAACGAATGACAGTACAATTACCACGACAGCAGATGAATTCCCTCGGTGAAGTCAAGAAGTAGCGTCACAGTTGCAAACGAAAGCAGAAAATATTATACACCTTATCTGCTTAGGTTCCTGAAAAAGATTTGATAATGGATGAGCCCTTAATGCGCAAACAGTGGCGCTCACATCCCCTAAGTGGGTTTCTGTCATGGGTGTCACCGGCCCCCCGTCCTAGGGGTATTCAATAATTTACCTAGTACTGTGTATATCCGTGGTGATGTCCTCATTTGATACAAGACATATATTACCGCGATTCAGGAGATATGAAATATGGACTTGTAGAGAAAACATTGAATTCGGAAACCATACAATTTTAATAACAGGTTTCACGAACACGCTTATAGTGAGTTGATTCGGGAACATACTCACAACATGCCAACAATTGCCAATATACGAAGATTTTGTACACCGCCTAGGGCAAAACGTCACTATTGACAATGGAAACGTCGAAGTGGTAAGGAGTTAACTTACCTCGGAGTAAACGTCAACTCCACGAATAAAACTTTCGTGGAGATTCAGCGAAGGCTTACCCTAGGTAACCGCCGTTACTCCGGTTTGGTAAAACTAATGTGCTCAAAAATCCTGACTTCGAAGACAAAATGCATTCTCTACAAAGCATTGAGCGAAATGACGATAATGCTCCAGCAAAGCCTATCTTCGAATTACAGCCCCCCGGTTCGAGATGACACGGAGACCAAACTTCCGTTTTAAGGGTCAAACTCACGCGGATTTCATAGCGCTTGGTCTGAACAACTGGAAGAAATATGCCTGGAATCGAGGACAAGGAAAGGCTGCCGTATCCCAGAAAGAGATGGGTCGGGAGCTCATTAAGCAAGCAAATGGCAATAGCTTGGTTATACGGACATTTATTTATAGATTGAATTTAATAGACGATTTTTACACAAGACGTCTGCAGACTAAAATTTCATTATCTGGCATTGTCTGACGAATAAAAGGAACAATATCCACCTTAAGCAAGTAAATACAACGTATCTGTCTACTGATTTGTAATGCGGGGACTCATATTGCTATTCCAGTTTACAACTAATTAGACGCAGTCACTGTTCCTACTCGTATATCCTCCCATAAAAGTCAATATAACTCAAATCTACAATTACAACAGACATTACGAAATGCGAGTATATGTATAGACTCACCACAAATCGACTAACGGAGCTCACCAGCTTCACACTGTCACAATGTCGGTAAACTTTCTACTTAAAATTCTTACCCCCAAGGTGCGTCCCTTCCACTTTTATATAGTTTTATATCCATGTGCATATGTCCTTATTACACAGCATGACAGACCAAACTCATTCGACGATTAAAAAAGAAAAGAAAAAACATAATACTCGTATGTGCAGTATGACAGAATCCTTAATGAGTGAGCTAGAAGTTTGTCTCGTTGGAGCCGGTGAATGTCCTTTTTTTCTTACTCCTCATATACTCGCATCGACGGCGGCGACGTGTCCTTTTTGTATGGCATTCGTAGCTCTTTGTTTCAATTATGCATGCTTTCGAGGGCCTGAATCCAAGTCCTACATTGCGCTGGAGTCTCAGTCTGACTATATGTGTCAACGATTTGCATAAATGACTTCTAGAGATTTTTAATTTGTCAATGGCTTGGTAATTAGTCGGAGTACTGAGACAGGGATTATGACAATAGATGAGATGTTGACAACTGACCATTTGTGAACGGTAGGAGGTTGTCCTTAATGTACACTCTATAATCTTCGAATGGGATGAATATTTGAAGAAGGTTCAATCCAAGGTTCTTGTGAACTCCTAAACCACTTTGACGTGGTTTGAAATTAGCGTTGCTCTTGTTCAAAATGCAAAATCTGGATCTGTATGCTTAATGACTTTGCAGTGGGACGAAATATTACTATAGCCAACACAAGGAGGTTGGCTGTCTCTATATCATCAAATGTTAAACCAAATGATCATACCTCCAGTATTCCGGAGGTCCGAACCTTTCGGGCACCCAACATTGACTCGCATCAAAAACTTCTTGTTTCCAAGGTGCGAATGCGTATTTCCCAATCGCCGCAACAAAGGAGAACTAGTGTGAGAAGATATAACGAAGAAGGCTGCAATCACAAGAGACCGCCAGAGTCTTCGCCGAACGTGTATCTCGAAATCTCTTAACAACTTCAATGCCGCTAATGTTAAGTACCGAAGACCAGTGGGAACCCTGCCAATGTACCATCAGAGACGCCGCAACTGATGTGCGGGATTTCACCCGATCCAAGTATGACCCCTATCAAATTATGATCATATTATGAGCCCTACGAGCAGGAGAGACGGGAGACGTATCGGATTCTACAGAAAAAAAAGGTATTGAGAAGTTGTACCCCAGGAACAACATACGGAAGTTTTATAAACAGGTAAAAAGAATGTAGAAATGAAGAAGGAAACCTTGCAGCAGAGTCTCAGTCGGTACTGAGAATATGGAAAAACTTTTTTTGCAGACTGTATAACGGCAAAGAAGCCCATCATCCTCCCGTCAGGCAGAACAGACCATAGACGATGATAGTCAACATTTCCGTCCCCCTAACCAGAACGAAGTAGGGATAGCAATATCTAAGCTAAAATCAAACAAATCAGTTAGACTTGACGGCATACCGGCCGATGGTATTCAAAGCTGTAGAGCACATGCACCAACTCATTTTTCAGATCTGGTTAGAAGAGTGTATGCCTGATGAATGGAATCTCAGCACCGTATGCCCGATCCACAAATATCTTGACCACAATCATGTGGGCCCTCTCCCTGGTGACAACTTAGAAAGGGTGGTACCGGAAGCTGTAAGGCTAAAAACTGGGCTCATCATCGGGTGCGACGCTAACGCTCATCACACGGTATGGAGCAGTACTGACATCAACAATAGAGGTGAGCCACTTTTTGATTATATTATAAGTACCAACCTTCATTGTTTGCAACATTGCCAATGAGCCCATTTTTATAACAAGAAACCGACAAAAATCCAAGATATCACTCTTGCCTCTGACAACATCACTAAAATGCTAACGAACACTTATTTTAAGACCACAGTCTGAGTGATGCTCCTCGCAGCCAACCAGCATTTCGGGATTATCGGAAAACTGATTAGCCAAAATACAGAGGAATACTGTCAGAAACACTATCATCGGAAATACTATCAAGTCCCCCGCGTGACACCAAGGAGCTCTCAATCCGGCTATAGCTGCTTCCTGCCCTCTTATTCAACCCTCTGGTAGACATCAGCACTGGGACCGCTTAGAAACGTTTGCCTAAAACTTTTCAACCTATCAAAAGCACAAGAAAAGTGACTGACTGGGACCCATACAAAGAACCCCTCAAAATAAATAAAAAAGAACTGAGGAAGGCAAAGCGACAATCCTGGAGGTCATTCTGTGAAAAAGTAACAGAAACCTCTAAGGCATCGCAGCTAATAAAAATCCTCTCTACAAATCCTATGATGCCTAGCTGTTTGAAAAAAAAACCGATGGCACTTGGACAACCTCAAGTGATGAATCACTCAACCTGCTACTGGACACCCATTTTCCAGGTAGCTCCCAATTCGCTGCCAGTAGCAACCCCAACAGGACTACTGCAACTGTGACCAAAATTCATGGTCTGATTACAAGAGACAAACTGCTGCTGGTCTGGGTGGTATAATGCTTGCCGAGCTACAAAGGTCCTCAGATATTATCCTGCCTACGCTAGAAAATAACATTAGGAGCTGTGTAGAACTGATCCATATTCCACTGTCATGGAGCAAAGTCAATGTAGTTTTCATTCCCAAAGCCGGTAAATGTTGTCATGTTGTCCCAAAGGACCTCAGACCTATAAGTCTATAAACTTTCCTTCAGAAAACTCTAGAACGACTGATTGATATCCATATACGAGCTAAAATAAATCCAAGACTTTTCTCATCTGCTCAACATGCCTACTGTAAAGGAAATCCGGTGAAAACTATTGTGCATTCACTGACTAGCCACATCGAGAGTACACAGTGGTCGGTTTCCTAGACATAGAGGGTGCCGTTAACAACGTCAACACTTCGCAATCACGACTGCGCTGTCAACTCTGCAGGTAGACGACTCACTTGGGGAGTTGATCAGTCTTATGCTAAATAGCAGGATAATTCTTATAAAAAATTTGCCAGCTGAGGTACACAGCAAGGCGGTGTCCTTTCTCCCCTTCTCTGAAACTTAGTGGCTAATGAACTGCTGATATACCTGGAAGCCGGTGGTAGCAGGGTGATTACATATGCGTATGACGTCGTCTCAGGTAAGCATCTTAATACCATTAAAGAACGCCTTCAGCTAAATCTTAACATATTATCTTAACCCGTTGTTCAGATCGCTGTAGATTGGGAGTAAACCCCCCTAAAATTGATCTTGTCCTCTTTTCCGGGAAATATAAAATTCCAATCATAGACTCTCCCTCAGTAAAAGGTACCAGTTTAGTGTTTTTGATAGAGCAAAATATCTAGGTCTTATTTTTGACTGGAGACTAAACTGGAAACCTAACATTCAAGAAAGAGTCCAGAAAGCTACAGTAGCTTTATTCAAAGTCATTGGGAATAGATGGGGCCTACAACCTCGCATAACCCACTGGATATACATCTCGGTTATAAGACCGATACTCACCTACGGGGTGGTTGTCTGGTGGACGGCCTTAAACAATGAAATCAACTGCAGCAAACTAAGCAGAGTCCAAAGAACAGCTTGTCTACTCATAAGCGTCCCTCAGCGTCACTGCATATTCTGTTTCACTTGACACCCCTCGATATCTTCAGCGGGCAAGTAGCTGCGACTGCAACTATTCGCCTTAAAGCGACTAAACAGTGGACAAATAACTTATTTGACCACGCTAATATTCTTAATATACGAGTACTAGTAATCCCAACAGAGATCATCGATTACACTATACCCGAACTTTGGTTTGACAAAGACAAGCTTCTCCTCTAGATCTTTCTGAGAGGAAGATGCTTTCAAGGAGAACAAGTCAACAGATGTATCTGAAACCGATAGCAGGGTTGGTGGCGGTGTTTTCTCAGATAAACTAAATCTAGTCCTCTCCTTCCGTCCTCCAAATCACTGTAGCGTTTTCCAGGCGGAAATGTTGGCTATTAAAGAAGATCTGTCCTGGCTGAAGAAAAACGTGATATCTGCAAAGGATATCCGCACTTTTTCGGATAGTCAGGCCCCTATCAGGCTCCTTAAATTCTCATTAAATTATAGAACCGCCCTTGAATGCCGATCACCCCTTATGGAGATGGCAGAGGAGTTCAAACTTCACCTATGTTGGATGTCTGAGGCCCAGAGATATTCCAAGGAATTTTAGGGCTATAGAACTCACAAAAATTGGAATCACTCTACCCATTCTACCGGAAAAGGGTAGCATAGGTATACCAATCGCTGCGTGCAAATTAATATTAAAGCTGGATGCTAACAAAAGAACAGATCTTAGGTGGACTGTTGGATCAACATGTCTAGCGACCAAACATATTTGGCCAAAGCTGCATCTGAATCGCTCTAAGAGTAAGTTTGACCCTTCTTTATAGGAAACATCTCAGCGCCATCATATGTGTCATCACTGGACACTGCGTTGTAGGCGAGCATGCAATAAGACTTGGAGCTTTTACATACGATTTCTGTAGAAGCTGCATGGACGAGGAGGAGAAAAAGACAATCCTCCACCTACTCTGTACATGCCCAGCTCTCTCCCAGAGAAAAAAACTCCACTCAGAACCTTTCTTTTACAATGATGATCTCAAGATCTAAAAAATAGTCTCCTACGCTTCATCATAAGCTCAAATTGGTTCCAAGAGAAGGAGGATCACAGATCCACGTGGCATCATAATGGGCCAATAGGCCTTTGTGGGTTGGTCTTTCCAACAGCCACTTTTACCAAAACTAACCTAACCAGCGAAGGATTTGTAGCAGGCATATACGAAGAAACTACCTACTGTATGGACAGTAGCATCTTTGTACTTCAAGTGATACTTGCTATCAGAGCTTTTGAGGTAACCTCAATAATTGTCTGGGACTGCATTACATTTCTCAAAACACTAGCCAACACCAATATAGTCCATTTAATCTGAGCGCCGGGTCACAGTGGTGATGATGCAGACAAATTGGCCAGAGAAGGTTCGGCCTCAACATTTATGCTCCCAAAAAGCTTATGCAAATAACTGGCTAAAATCAATGGCATTCCATTACTGGACAACTTTTTACCAACCCTTTACCTCAACAGAACAAAACAAATTCTACAGCTTTCTATGGGTCAGTTACCCACAGTGACCAAATTTCTAACGGGCTACTGCATAGTCAAAAAACACCTTATGACTATGGGAATAGAAATGCAACGAGGACGAAGAAACAGCAGAGCATAACCTTTGCCACTGTAACCGCTTAAGCAGAATACGTCAACGTCTTCTAGGTAAGGCATACCTTGAGGCAGAAGATACGAGTATCAGAGCTAGCTCATTCAAAGATTTAGCAGAGTTATTAAAATTTCAGGCGTCATGGGTGAGCTCTAACTTGAAGAAATCGCAATAGGCGGCCTAACCTGGCCGCAGTGATAAGGGTACTTAGTCCCACCCCGCCGTTTAATCTAATCTAATCTATTCTGAACTCAGTTGGTCAAAGACTGCACTGGAAAGGTTTATGGATTGAGGTTTATGATATGGTGTTCATTATGCAAGTTAGTAAAGTCAGAAAGGCTGTACTTGTACTTAAAGTGGACTTTGAAAAACCAGCCATTATCCATGAATGGTACTTATATCATCAAAACCATTTCCGGTATGTGTGTCAAGTCAATTATAACCAATTCGTCAACCAAACACATCCCCAATGCCTACGCTATCAGATCCACGTGTGCATGGATCCATAAAATTACGAGTAATATCTGCTTACAATAACGGTACAACTTTTGAGGTACATTAAAAAAAATGCAAATTTCACCCAAAAATCGACTCATTTACGAATATCCAGTCAGTTACTCATCTTTCTATTTACCTAATCTTAACACCATTAAATGTCGTTGAGTTAACGGTTGTGGTCTGCGACAAGAAACAACATAGTGTCCGACATAATGGAGTGGTATTTACTAGATTCAGATAAAGTGTTATAATTATGGCAGATTGGAAATTTATTTTTGAATTCAAATTTAAATACATTAAGGTGTTCACACAGAATTTTATAAAATAGATTTTCAGAGCCTTATTAGGGAGACGATCAGTTGCTGAGTCCATTGACAGTTCAGACAGCATTGTATTTTGAAAGCATTAAGCTCCACTCTGTTGGTGGTTCCCCATTTAGTAATGCTGTTTATATTGGAAGTTTTTGAGCTTAACACGCGCTGCCGTTCCGGTTTTATAGCCGAAGAGAAGGTACATGAGTCCAGGAACGAATATGAAAAGCAGATAGTACCATCGTCAGCAAAAGGATTAGAACTAGCAGATAAAACAGATGAAGATTAAAAAGAGTGTCGGAGAACGAACGGAGGCCTTTGAGACTTGAAACCATCCAAGACTGGATGGAAATGGACGTTCCGAAAGGTAATTTCTAATCAATTTTTTTTTTTTTTTATAATTTACGCGCGGCTAAGGGGTTAGATACCCTTTTACTGTTGCCTTGGCGCAGGCGGAAAGATAGAAGAAGGAGGAGAAAGGAAAATTGTTTTTGTAGTGGTTTGAAACTCAGGTGTGTTTGGTTTTTATGTTTGCTCTCCAGGGGTGGGAGTCCGAATAGGACTGAGAGTTTTTTTTTAAAGAGGGAATTGGTCGATGAGGAATTAAATGTATGCACTTTCAACAAGGAGCCTGATGCCAAACTCTGTCAAATGCTTTTTTTGGAGAGGCATGCCTTCAAATCACCTGTGGATCAGTTGCTGCGAAAACCGTGCTGCCGATCATTGAAAGGTCTTCGTGTTTCGAGATATTTCATGAGCTGACGGTTTATCAGCGTGTCCATGACCTTGGAAAGAAGGGACGTAGGTGAAATGGGTCTGTGGGAGGAGGAATGAGAAAAAGATTCGCCTTTTTTTAGCAATGTCCTGGACACATGCTGTTTTCAATCTGCACGGAAAGAGTCTTAAAGAGTAGGACTGGTGAAAAAGCTTACGTAGTGGTTTTGCCAGGGTGGAAGAACACCTCTTCAGAAGAAGAGGAGACATACCATTTGGACCAGCGGATTTGTGTATGTTAAGACGTCATTATAAATAAGCGTTGGAGTGGAGGATGGGTCACAATTTCCAATATTTTTCACGAACGACTAAAAATGTTTACTTCTTTTGGGAAGTTGTAGCTTAAGAAAGATGTTGCAGTCATACTTGTTTTGTTTGGAATTGTTTCGTTTTTCCTCTGTCGGGTAGGTAGGTAGGTAGGTAAGAGTGGCTGTTGGAAGTACCAACGCACTTAGTCGTATTGGCCCATTGTGATGCCGCGTGGATCTATGATCCCCTAAATAATGGAACCAGTTTGAGCTTATGATAAAGCGTAGGAGACTATTAACGTCTATATTTTCTATATCGTTTAGGTCGTTGTAGAAGAAAGTCCCTAGATTAAGGTTTTTTCTCTGGGAGAGAGCTGGACATGTACAGAGTAGGTGGAGGATTGTCTCCTCCTCTTCCTAGTCCATGCAGCTTCTACAGAAGTGGTTTGTAAAACCGCCAAGCCTTCTTGCGTGCTTGCCTATGAGGCAGTTTCCAGTGATGACACCTATTATGGCGCTGAGATGTTTCCTATTTAAAAGGATCAGACACTTTGAGCGATTCAGATCCAGCTTTAGCTATATCTGTTTTTTCGCTAGACATGATTGCCCAACATTCCACCTAAGGTCTGTTCTTTTATTGGCATCCAGCTTTAATGTTAGTTTGCAAGTAGCGATTAGTATACCTATGCTACCCTTTTCCGGTAGAATAGGTAGAGTGGTTCCAATTTTGGCGAGTTCATCGGCTCTGCAGTTCCCTGGAATGTCTCTGTGGCCCGGCACCCAACAAAGGTGAATGTTGAACTGCTCTGCCATCTCCATGAGAGATGATCGGCATTCAAGGGCGATTTTAGATGAGACCGACTTGACTATCCGAAAAGATGCGAATATCACGTTTTTCTTCAGCCAGGACAGAGCTTCTTTAATCGCCAAAATTTCCGCCTGGAACACTCTACAGTGATTTGGAAGGCAGGAAGGCAGGAAGGCAGGCTTAGATTTATCTTATCTGAGAAAACACCGCCACCAATTCCGCTATCGGTTTTAGATCCATCTGTGTAGAGATGAATTAACTTGTAATCCATGAAAGTATCTTCCCCCCAGAAGAATCTAGAGGGAAGCTTACATGGATGTCTTTGTCAAACCAAAGTTCAGGTATGGTTTAACCGATGTTCTCTGTGATGATTCCTAATGTATTAAGAATGCTAGCGTGGCCAAATGAATTATTTGTCGACTGTGTAGTCACTTTAAGGCGAATAGTTGCAGTCACAGCTACTTGCCTGCTGAAAATATCGAGGGGTGTCAAATGAAACAGAATATCTAATGCCGCAGAGGGAGTAGACCGTAAGGCTCCGCTTATGGATAGACATGCTGTTCTTTGGACTCTGTTTAGTTTACTGCAGTTGACTGCATTTTCTAAGGCCGTCCACCAGACAACCACCCCGTAAGTAAGTATCGGTCTTATGACCGAGATGTATAGCCAGTTGGTTATGCGAGGTTGAAGGCTCCATTTGCTCCCAATGGCTTTTTTCAAGAGAATAAAGCTATTGTAGCTTTATTGACTCTTTCTTGAATGTTAGGTTTCCAGTTTAGTTTCCTATCAAAAATGAGACCCATATATTTTGCTGTATCGGAGAAAACTAAACTGGTACCGTTTATTGATGGAGGGTCTATGATTGGAATTTTATATTTCCTAGAAAAGAGGACAAGATCAGTTTTATGGGGGTTTATTCCCAATCCACAGCGATCTGCCCAGCGGGTTAATCTGTTGAGATTTACTTGGAGGAGTTCTTTAATAGTATTTAGATGTCTTCCTGAGACGGCTATGGCAACGTCATCCGCATTGGCAATCACTCTGCTACCACCCGCTTCCAGGTATATCAGTAGTTCGTTAACTACTAAGTTCCAGAGAAGAGGAGAGAGGACACCTCTACTGACATATCTTTTAGCAGAAGTCTCACCCAGTTTGGAGTTGATTATCCTGCTTTTTAGCATTAGACTGATCAGCTCCCCAAGTGAGCCGTCTACCTGCAGAGTTGACAGCGCAGTCGTGATTGCGGATGTGTTGACGTTGTTAAAGGCGCCTTCTATGTCTAGGAAAGCAGAAATCGTAGAGATCGTTCGATGTGGCTAGTCAGAGAGTGCAAAGCCGTTTCCACCGACTTTCCTTTAAAGTAGGCATGTTGAGCCGTAGACAGAAGTCTTGGATCAACTTTAGCTCGAATATGGATATCAATCAGTCGTTCTAAAGTTTTCAGAAGGAATGATGATAGACTTATAGGTCTGAGGTCCTTTGGGACTACATGAGAACATTTTCCAGCTTTGGGGATGAATACTACATTGACTTCTCTCCATAAAAGTGGAATGTGGATAAGTTCTACACAGCTCCTCATAATATTTTTCAACACTGGTAGAATAATATCTGTGGACCTCTGTAGCTCGGCAGGTATAATACCGTCCAGACCAGCAGACTTGAATGGTTTGAAGCCATGCAGCGCCCAGAGCAGTTTGTCTCTCGTAATCAGACCATTAATTTTGGTCACGGTTGCAGTAGGCCTGTTTGGGCTTCTACTGGCCGCGAGTTGGGAGCTACCTGAAAAGTGGGTGTCCAGAAGGTTGAGTAATTCATCACTTGAGGTAGTCCAAGAGCCATCGGTGTTTTTCAAACAGCTAGGCATCACAGGATTTGTAGAGAGGATTGTTCTTAGCTGCTATGCCTCAGAGGTTTCTGTGGTTTTGTCACAGAATGACCACCAGGTTTTAAGCTTTGCCTTCCTCAGTTCTTTTTTGTATAATTTGAGGGATTCTTTATATGAGTCCCAGTCAGTCACTTTTCTTATGCCTTTTGCTACGTTGAAAAGTTTTCTACAAGAGTTTCTAAGCAGTGCTAGTGGTGATGTCCACCAATGTGGCTTTTTCTTGCCTCTAAGTTGAATAAGAAGGCAGGAAGCGGCCATAGCCTGATTGAGAGCCAGAGTAAATTCCATCACTCAGGCTGGATGTATCTGTGGTCTGAAAAGGAGTGTTCAGATGATACCATCCAGCCCGTTAGCCTTAGAGTGATGCTGTCGGAGACAAGAGTGATATCTAGCATTTTCTGTCGATTTCTAGTTATAAAAGTCGGCTCATTGCCAATGTTGCAATTAAAGAGGTTAGTACTTAAAATATAGTCAAAAAGTGACTCATATAATTGATAGATGTCGGTACTGCCCAATACCGTGTTATGTCCGTTAGCGTCGCATCCGATGAAGAGGCCAGTTTTGTGCCTCCCAGCTTCCAGTACCACCCTTTATAGGTTATCACCAGGGAGAGGGTCCACATGGTCGTGGCCAAGGTAAGCCGATGCCAGCCAGTAAAAGCCTTTGGCAGTCTCTAGTCTAGCAACGGTTAAGTCGGGGTCGCTGAGGTTAGGAAGTAAAAATACATTAAGGCTATGTTTCATTAATATACAAGCTCTCATCTTAACTTTGTCTCTTGTATAGAGCGGAGCGTATGCGGGTGTCCTAAGTCCACGAACCACGCCTTCTTATAATCCATGGTTCCTGGATTAGGATAATGTCTTCTGCGTTTTTTGAAAGACGCAGAATGAGTGCGGTCTAAGCCTTTTTTGAGTGATGGAGACTAATCTGGAGAAACCGTATCATTGCTACAGTCCTCCAGAGAAGCCTCCACCACGGTGCTGTTGAGGTCCTCCGATTCTGAAGATGTGGCCAAGAGCTTATCTTCTTCCTCTGATCGTATAGGACTTCGGACTAGCTGATACATTCCTCTCTCTGCCGTTGACACTGGTTGTGAATACAATAAGCCCTCGATGGTTTTCAATAAAAATTCTTTCCAGGAATTTAAAACTCATCTGAAGTTGATTGTAAGTCATCTTTAAAGCTAGAGACGAGTTAGTGTTGATAAAATGTCCAGTCCAGTCCAGCTTTCGGGCCCTATGCCAGCACTTCAATATCCCATTTATTTTTGGATGGCAGGAGATTCGGAATGACGATACCGTTTTGTGTAGGTATTTCTACCAGGCTTTATGAAACAATATTTCGGGGATATGCTTTGGAGTTAAGATGAGAAAGGTTGTGAACCATCAAATGCAACTCTTCTCTAGAGCATATAGAGCAGGGTAAGCCCTGTAGATAGAGGATGGTGTAAATTTGAGCGCCCGGTTTGGTGGTAAGCCGTCATAGTTGCAACGATGTCCGAATTACGATATCTTTTAACTTTCCATCATTCTGTTGTTCCTCCTGTAAGTCCTTTAGATTAAATGTTGTCGGCACGTCGATGCAAAAATGCGTGCTAGGTGGCGTTAGTGGAAAGTCATGAAGTTCAGAAGATCCTTCCAATTTTTGTTTGAACGCTAGACTAAGGCGTTATTGTTGTCTGATGATAAAATATCGATTCTAAAGTAGAAATTGTGTACTCTAATTGATGCAAGAACCTCTTTATCAGACGTGGTGTTATTGAGTATTCTAGACTAGAAATTAATCGGTTGCCATGTCTTATGTTCGGGCTGTTCGAAGGGAGTTTTTATAGCAGCGGGAAATGCACAAGTTTTGGGAGCTAATTGTGTAGTTGATGGTTAATGGTTGGTTGTCCAGGTTATTCTCAATTTGTTGTCCTTGTTCAGTAAGCTGTTGAGTAGCAACTAGGTGTATGTACATCTCATGTAACAGTTTATAACTGTTGCAAACCTTCGTAGCTCAAGTATCGTTTGGTTTCGAATGGTTAAATGGTTTCATACCACTGTAACGCGTGATCGGAAAGATTGGGAACTTGTCTTTGTGTGTTGAATTCATTCTTAACATTTTAATATGTACAGTTTTGCAACGCAGATTTAGTTGCTGCAGGTATGAGTTACAAAGCAAACGAAAACTGGCAAAATTCCTTATTGAGTGAGCTCATGTTCCCTATGATTCGGTACTATCCTTACCATGAAAAGCAGAGGCTGAACTTATTGAGTACAGAACTTATCATATAGTTTATTGCGATGCTAATATGAGTCAATATGTGTTACAATAGTAAAACAGCAAATAATTGACTAAACGCTCCTTAGGGTACCTGTTGGATGGGGTTAAATACCATCGGAGACTTCTACAATATAAGTACATCGAATCCGGAATAGAATGCGATACCTCATGCTTTTAGAAGAGGTGGAATCTCTGAAAAACCAAGTGGATACATTTTAAAGAGACAAGTCCATTAATGCCTAAGCTCAGAACGAGATGGAAAGAAGAGGAGCAATTCAGAGACTGAACAGTGATCTCACCAAATATTTTGAATTGACATGTCTAGCCAGAGAAAACTCCTGAACTTACCTCATTCCATGGTGGGGCGCAGATTTGCAGCAACTACGTAAGGAAACCTGAAACTTCTAAGCAGGCCACTTAAAACTTTCAATGCAGTTTTTTGAAGAAAGATCGAATACTCGGAAAATCAACAGGCTGGTCAAAGCCCTCAGAGGTCGTAATTCAGACTAGAAACACTCCGAAGATCTAATGGCACCTAGACTAAATCGAAAGCAGTCTCTCTGTCTCATACTTGAGACTTATTTCCTAGGAAACCTGATCAGAACAGGCTCACAATGAGCTCATATCACCGAAATTGCAAGTGAGCTGAATAACACAACAAGCCGCAGAGTCGAGCTTCAGTCGAGCTTCATGTGCACGAAACTGCTTAGCGAATGTATTCTTTATCCTCGACAACATGGATTACACCTTGGATAGACATTGAGGGTGCATTCGACAAAGCAACTTTTGACGGCGTTTTCAACACTGATCAATAGTATGTCGATTAGAGCAATGCTGGAGAAAAGAATCCTCATTGCGAATGCTGATTGTATGATAGCGGAGTGTTGACCACATCGCCGCGACTATCAATTTTTTCAATGAATCTAAGTTTTTGTCTTCATGTCGCGATGAAAACCTCCTAGACACTATCAACTTTCGGCAAGACATGGAACTTGTCACTGAGGAGGGACCTTTGGAACTACTTTCACCCGACTACAAAGCACGGTCTATCTCGGTCGCTTTTGGACGTTCCTTAATACGTTGGCTTCATACATGGATGAACCTCTCCCCGTTGATATTTATACTTTTCACGGGCTATGCTCTCAAAGCATCTTCCATTTAAAAAGAATTGGTTTCTCGTGCAACACGCACTTAAGTTGTAATGACCTTGCCCCCCAATGGCCTTTTTACTCTGGTCCCTTGCTCCTGTTGCTGCGAAAGTACGAAGTCGACTTTCACTGTTTTCAGCAATAGTTTTGACCAGAATCTGAGCCAACAGCCTTGCAAAAGGACATATTTATACACAATTCCGATGGCAATAAACTGAATTGAGAATAATTTGGCTAAGGCCCTGCTGAATTCTCTCCTGGGATGTGCCGCCTGGGTAAACGGCCGGCCATGGAAAAATCTATAGTTACGAAGCAACAATAAGCCTCCGATACAGACCGATCTTCTCTTCATAATCTCTGCAAACGAAGTAAGGACAATGAACTTCAGAGCTGCACGTGGAATGGTAGATCAATTAATAGGCTACGTGCAGCTAAACAACTAGCGGAGGCCCTTAACTGCTACAAAGCAGATGTTACCGCCATCCAAGAAATGCGATGGATGGGCTGCCCAAAAAGAAGGTGAAAAAAACTGCGACATCAACTACGGTGATCGTTATCATCGAGAAAAGCAGCGTATATTTTAATTTGGATTCGTTGTTAGACACAAACTTAGGCAAGATGTCTTGATGTTAACGAGCGCCTCGTAACAACTCGTATTAGGGCTAAATTTGCCAACATATCCCGAACATCGTAAAGGCAAGCTAATATTGTGAGGAAGTTTAACATCGGGCGGCTAATAATCACTAATCTCTTAAGAGATCCTATGCCGTCAGCATCAAGTATTGAAGACCAGTGACAACAGTGTCAAAAACCTATCAGAGATGCCGCCTCTGATGTGGTTGATTTCACTCAGCCACCCCAACAAAACTCCTGGTTTGACGACGAATGGCGACAAGCACATGTAGTTAAGCAAGTTTCATACAAAACGGCGCTGCTTAAAAGAACTAGAGCTGCTTACGGGCTCTACGAAGAGAAGAGGAGAGATCAACACCGGCTTCTCAGGAAGAAAAATAAGGAGAGTGAGAAGTGCGCTGTCGAGGAAATTAAGAGATGCTACTCCATGAACGAGAGTCGGAAGTTTGATCAAAAGGTAAAAAAAAACATGCCACGGATATAAAATTCCGAAGAGAAGCCTGTAGAGATGAACAAGGGAACATAGTAGTAGCGTCGCAGTCGATGCTGAGGATTTGGAAAGAGCATTTCTGTATACTATATAACGGCGGTGACGAAACAAATGCCTCTAACAGGCAGTATGAACCTTTCAGCCTGGACGATGCAGACCAACAACTCCGTTCACCCGTCCTGGATGAAGTGAAGACAGCCTGAAGTGAAGTCTTCAAAGCGGTAAGCGATGACTTGATAAGGAGCATACAATAACTCATCGATAAAATATGGTCGGACGAAAGCATGTTCGATGAATGAAACCTCAACATTGTTTGTCCGATGCTCAAGAAAGGAAACCCTCTCAACTGCGCCAACTACACAGTCATCAGTCTTCCTTGATGTCAAAAAAGGATTTAGATGCGATGTGCTGTCATGCGATTTCTTTAACATTATTCTTGAAAGAATAGTGCAAAACTTACGCACCAACGCAAGAAGCACAATCTTTCAAAAGTCCGTTCAATTACTCGCATACGCCGATGATAATGACATAATCGGAAGAAAGCAGTGTGATGTCAGCGGCGCTTTGGCGGGTATTGAGATGGAGCGGTGAACGGTCAATGAGGGCAAGACCAAATACGAGTAAACCAGAAAGAACACTTAACACCGACTTCTCGGACAGAACGTCACCCTCGACAAATATAACTTTTAGGTAGTTAAGGACTTTGTCTACCTAGGCTACACTATCAATTCAGACCACGACACCAGCTCTGATAATAGTTCTTGCCAAACGCTTCTTCTTTGGGCTAAGAAGGCAATCGACTTTCAAAGCCCAATAATCCCAGTCCTGCTATACCATATGGCGTAGGGGCATGGACTTTATCAAAAATGAATGAAGGTGCTCTTAGCTACCTTGGGAGAAAAATTGTTCGGCTGATTTTCGAACCCGTCTGCATAGGCGGTGAATGGAGTGGAGATAAAATGACGAATTGTACGGGCTATACATTCACATCGACTCAGCCAGAAGAGTGATGGTCCAACGACTGAGGGACAGTGCAGTAGAGGAAGACTGCGACGCAAGTGGAAGGGGACCTTAACCAACTTGGCGTGCAAAACTGGAGCTGTTGGTAGGGGTTCCAAGTCCACCCCAGACTTTAGCGCCGCCTTATGTAAGCAAGTAATTGTTAGTAAAGAAGTTCACAGTTTTTCCTGATAAAGACCAGTAGTTCGTCTTTCTTCCTTGGATTAGGGTTTAGGATTGGGCTTGGAAGATAGACGAATAGTGAAGTTTAAAGTTGTTATCTTCCACAAAAAACGGCACTGCCACATCTTATGCCCATTTTGGATTCATCGGAAAAGATCCGACTTAATTCATGATCCAAACCTCTATTTGATGGTTCGGACAGATCCTAGTCTAATCCCACAATGAAAACATAACTTTATCCTCGGTTCTGGGGCATATGAAAAGAGTCAGGCCATCCTGAAATTTCCTGAGTTGCCCCGTATATCTTTGCACTCTGTGTCGTTCACAACGTTATCGTTTTCAGCCTTCCCAGTTCATAGATTCAGAGAGCTAGCTCCCTTCCAATAAGTTTTTTTTTTTCTTTAAATATACTGCATGCAGTTTGGGTGCAGCCCTTACTAATAGCTAAATTGGTTTCGTTCGAATCGTATCTTGTTTTTAGTGAATTTACTACAATACTTGAACAGACTTCTGCTCAGCACATCTAAGACCTTTTCTGGTTGTAGGACCGGTTCCATCTGGACATTTCGGAATTATCAAGGTGAACTCTGCCAGCAACCATCGTTGTGAACTGTAAACTACTACGTTGACCGAATTCCAATTCAAGCCGACTTCGACAGATGAGCTTCTTACCTGGGATGTCTCGGAAAGCCATCTGGAACAAGATTTCGAGTGACTCGAAGTGCGCCATACAAAGATGGAAGATAATTCTCTGATGAATTACAAATTGATCTGTCTATAAACTTTCCGTGACTATGTGTATCGCGATATAAAGAAATAACAGTCTATCACCAACCTGGCACATTACACTCCGCATTCCACAGAAAAACGATTTTTGATTCTATTTTCAAGAATGAGCTCAGCACATGCCCATCTGGCCAAATTCCGTAAAACCTGGTCATCGTTCCGGTCCGTTGCCGGGTAAATAAACTGACAGTTGGTCATTTCACCGTCATCCGACGATAATCCGCTAAACGCCTTTCAGCGCCTAACCTCATTAACTCACCGCCACCGTCCATCGGACAGAATGCTGCGCACAGTTTTTCTCCCAGAGATATTTTCTCGAATAATAATCATTTTCTTCAGGCCCAGCCGCCCCAGATGTCTGTCCCCGCGCTCTCTAACTCACTCAGCTTTTAATTGCGGACCACAAATGCATGCATGCACCACCTCCTCCAATTCACTCGTTGTATATGCATAACTATTGCGCTACGACTGCAATGACCGACAGCGACGCGACGTTCATTCACCAGAAGGCCCACAAACGATTCATTCAAAAATGTTCGAGCATCTGTATTCGTTTCGTATCTACTGGGCCCTGCACTTTTACGCAATAAAAATTTTTCCGATTTGTTTGTGTTGTTGTTGTTACTGTTTGGTGTCCGCCTGGTTTCGGTGCAAATTTGCCAGAGTGCAGTAGTGATAGCAAAATACAGAGAAAGAGAGATTTCTTGCCAACACAGGGATGTGACAAGGCTAAGGGAGGTAGACACTTCCAATAGAGTCGTAATAGTAACAGCAATAGCAAACTCTTAGCTGTGATGAACGTTATTCGCGATTGAGATACGCGCATCAGTTCAACTGAATTGAGCCGATGCCAGCCGAGGCCAAAGTAGCCCCAGACATCTGGTCCAACAATAAGACAACGACAGATACGAGTATCTCGTTCAAATGCAGAATCAAATGAAAAAAATCTAACGGTAGCTAGTCTGCCAAAATATTCTGTGGAATGTTTGTGTGTGCATTTTAGAACGCAGCCGAGCGCATATACTGTCGCGACAGTCTAGCAATGCTTTATGTCACCAAAGTCTGTATGCATCGAATGCGCCTATTTGTGGTGTCTCCTAAGAAGGGAATGCGAGGTTCAGCCTGAAGCTGAACACCAGTGCACCGTCTGATTAGCAGAGAATGCTTTGAGAAATGGATTTAGATGTTGTTTTTTCTTACTTTGCGAAACACCGAACGAAGTATTCCGGATTCTTTGACAGAAGTTTCTCTAACTGCTGACGGGGAGACGCAGAGGAGGACCGTACACATCGTTTTGATTTGCAACCTAATTTAGGACGGTTTTTGAGATATTAATTAAAATTACGAATATTTCTACGGATGCTCATAAGTATGTAGAAGTACGCGTTGAAGGGGTTTCCGGCGCCAAGCAGACAAGTTTTACATGACACGGATTCAAAGTGTCATGGATTGAGTGACATGACAACTTTTCAGTGACAAAAGCCCAGAAGAACCATTTGGATTTAGTTAAAGCTTGCATCTACAGCCTTGATCATGGTGGACTCAGCAATCACCTTATATGTATTTTAGCTTTTTTGGACTGCAGTTCTAAGTAATAATGAAAAGTTGGTAGATCTTATTAGAGTTTTGAACAGGAGTCGTTTGTGGGATATACGAGTATGTTTGTCAATAATTTAACCTAATTATTTATTGGATGATAAATTAAAGGACTTAGGATGGATTGGCGCACAAATTTATACTTTGCAACAAAATAATTTGACTCTGCAAAACCAACTGCATAAAATGGAATCTCGCTGTGCAATGCTGGAAGGTCAAATGGGATGGCAGTCTATAAAGGCCAACGAAAACAACATTATTATACACATTCTAACGCAAAACGGAGTGAACGCAGCCGATACAGTAAAACCTCTGTGCTTAGAGTTTCTGCAATTCGAAAACCCATACGCAATCACAGCAGTAGATACCATCGATTCGCTCTAGAAACACAAATATTGAAAATGTAATTGTGCAATTGAATAACAACAACAATTTTGGACTCATTCCTGCCTCTACCCGCGAAAGAAGAAGGAGATTGCCGAAATATCGGCTAAAGACATAAACGTTAAAATGCAGATACGAGGAGATACAGTTGTCTCGGATTTTTGAAGTAGTCTCCTGCCATTTAGACTTAATCTCACAGAATGCCTATACATTCATGGGAGCAAAGATTCGACTTGCCACAGCTCTTCGTCAATTCACTTTGATACCAAAATAGAACTAGTGTAGGAGGCAAAACTCTGCATTGGGTCTAACCAACAAGTGACAAATGCAAAAATGACATTCCACCTTCATGGCACCACATGGCAAATTATTTCCGCCGCAGAAGTAAAATATTTTGTCTACGATTTTAATTGTATGGCAAGAAGCCCTTCTCGCACAGCCCTGGTTAAATTGGATCAGAAATTTGACGTATTGTGGCAAGTTAGTAATATGGAAAACAATTGGGAATATTACTTCTGTATCACAAACAACACTATAAGAATTTTGGATGATTATTGCGGAATAATTTCAATTGATGCAATACCCCAAGCTTTTCGACTATCAGCAACGTCGTAACTTTGCAAATCGAATGTTTGAAATGCATGAAACAAACCAAGAGAGCTCGATGAAGTATATTTCCATCTCCAAGGCCTTGTTAATAGGCACACTTACCGAATCTGAGGCCTATTTACCCACAACGTGTTGCGGAGACATAATTCGACCATATTTATTTGAAAATTAACAGAGTAAAGCTGCTGTCGTAAACGGATTGCGCTATTAAACCATGATCAATGGATAACCATTGCCCTTTTGAGAGAAAAGTTTCTTGCGTGAATAATTTCTCAAAATGGTGATCAAAATGGGTTGCGGAGGTAATGCGATTTAACACCATAAGACTTATTTTTTTAGGAAAGATTTATACTCGTACCACCGTTCCTTAGTCAATTTAAGCATCCAAAGGCAACATCGGAGCTGTTATCGATGAAATAGAGCCGCAAATGTGGGAACAGTTTATGAACAATTTTATCAAAAGAACCCGGATGTGTCATTTGGTTGATATTTTTTTTGTTCAGTAATAATGGCAGCCCTTCTTCTGTCGATTCAAATAGAAATCAAAACTTATTGCAAAAAAAAAAAATTACTCAAATTCTTTATAAATCGAAAAGTCCGATTGGATGGAGGAATTTTCATCGTCTTAACTTTACAACAAACAGAGTAGAAACACCCATTCCAGGGCTAAAAGCGTTTTTATAAGAGCTATAGAACTTTTTTCAATCGATAATGACAGGATATGAGCTTGAAAGAATAGAGGAATGGTTAGCGATATTATATTTTGAAGACGACTTTAGACAAGACAGTACAATTTTCGGTCACTCTATTAAGTATTTGGGGCTCTAGCTGTGCGGGTGGCCGCACGATCTCGTTCGCCAATTCACTGTCTATTTCCTGATATTAGTAGAATATTATATTTCGCAGAAATATTCACTGTTCATTGTCCGGTAACGTTGGCCATTCTTTGTAATATATGTCTCGGCTTAATTTTTGAAAATGTATGGACCTGCCACTAGCGTGAAGACCACTCAAAATTGCAGAGTAAAGCACTTTAGAAGCGGCAATTTTACTTGTTGAAAACGCATTCAAACAAATCTGAGCCTCGTCACTAAAACACGATTTTTCGACAAAAATAGGGGTCGACTTCAAGCTGCTCAAAAGCTTAATCCGAGAATTCTAGTCAGAAGCCATAGTCTCGTACTCGTAGCTTCAGTTCCGGCACCAGCTGGATTATATTCGGTTGGAGGACGAAATCTTTTTGCAAAATGTTTCACATAGTGGATGGACGAAGACAAAATTGCTGTGTTCAACGCCGAAACGACAATTCTGGATCTTCCACTCACAGCGGCTATACGTTGACACGTTGTTGGCTTTGTGCCGTGTAGGGTGCATGTGATACGAAATTTATCCAAAACAGAAAAAATAGCAAGCTCAGTTGGGCGATTATGAGGACCAAAAAAATCTTTTATACATTTCGCGAAATGAAGGCCGATCTTCAAAATAAGTTTGAACTATATTAGAGCATTCTTCTGCTGTAAGTCCATTAAATAAAGTGAAAAAGAGCTCTTCCAAGGTATAGATGGGGACAGTATCTAGACTAAATGGCCTCGACAAAACATTTGTCTTTTTTTGGCATAGGCCCTTTTTAGGCCATCTCTATAGATAAGCCAGTCTCGTTCCTGTTGGCGTTTCATGTGTTTTATATGGCTGGATTTCTAGAGACACCCAAATTCTTTATGAATCGCTTTCGAAGTAAACAAACTCCTCCAAAATGACGACTCAATAGTTGGGCTGTAGTCAGCATGAGGGCCAAGTCAATCTGCCGCCAATGTTATTTCAAAAACCTTGCGCACTGAAGATTCGCCGCATCAACCGACTTCCGCCTAGTGGGATACAACTTTTGCAGCTTGTACCACTTAATCTATCGAACGTGTAGTAAAAACAGCCGCATAAGTCATTGGAATCGAAAGAAGAGACCACGGATGGATTGTCACCTATGTACTTTGTGGTAGTTTAACGTAGAATTAGGACGTCTTTGGTGCTTAGCTAGTTGCCAGTTCAGGTTACGGTGGTCGTCATCTGTGAAACCTGGTCCTAGAAAGAAGGTGGGATCGGGTGTGGCCTTTTGCACTTACAGGACCAAATACTTGATTTTTTGCTGAAATATATTTAGTTACTCCTTTCTTCAAACGAATAGCGCCGTTTGAAAAAGCCTGAACTGCATTTTATCAGGCTTAAGTTTTGAACCCATATATGTATTTTGCCCCGAACTGAATGATTACGTAAAACGCCTTCGTTTGCAAGGTATATTTTCCCCCATTTTTACAATATTCTGTACCTAAAGCATTCAGTGTAAAGGCTTCATATTAATAACTGCTGCAGGCTCAAATCAGAACCCTCAAAATATGTATAAAACCAACTGCAGAAGCGGAACACTCTGAATCGTCCTTGTTCCATAGTTAATATAAAAAATAGACAACACTCGAAGGATCACAACCCAACCGCAGGCTCTTGATGACCTTGAAGAAAAAGAACAAATCTGCAGAGGTTACTCCACGCAAAGCCAATCAGTCTCTAGGAACAGACAGCGTCTTCTCTTTAGTAAATCTGAAAATTGCAGAGTCAGGCAGTATCTGCTTTGTGGTTTCGTTATGATGAGATTGTATTTCTCATAAAAGGACCGTAAAGCCCTTAAACTTCGAAACCACACAGGAGTTGTTTCCATCATCTGCTTTCAACCATGTGGGATATGAGCATGAACTACCTAATCACAACTCCCATAGCTCTAGACTTCAAATATCATGGGCAGGCGAATTACCCATCCTCTTCTCGACTAATTAATTATGATTCACTGGACAATCAGACACTGATTTGCTACAACGACTCGCCTGGGGGTATAGATGATCACAGCTTTCCTCACAATCACTCTTTATTTCTTAGTAAGTTGATTTTACTTAATTGGAATCTTGTCAACACTTGATCCAATAAGTTATTCTTCGATTGGTAAGCCTCCTGCCGTGATACCTGTCATCCAGATAGTCATGCTACGAAATAATGTAACTAGAATTGAGACACGCCTCAGTACGTGCTATGAATATGAGTAACTACACCTTGGACACCACATAATTGAACACTAGCTCAATGAATTAGATACTGGCATTGAGGTGATACAATCCCAAATGGTTCTTCAAATAAGAAAAATACGGGTAAGGCTCATGTGGTCATCGATAAAGTTCACTACGGGAGGCTGTTATTGTAAAGGATGCTATTCACTTTTCACTTATACGAGTATGCATTGCGAATGACATGAGCTTTCTTCCGCAGTCTCTTGATTAGATTATGGCACTTCTTACAGAGAAGTCATCTCGATGCAAACTTACTGATATGTACTAGACAAAACAGGAACCATATAGAAATGTCCACACATATTTTCTCTCTATTACGCTTGTCATGGATATACTCGTACTAGTTCGCTCCACTGCGGATAAAAGGCGTTAAAGTGTAATGAAACGGTCGGCAACCACAGCCGTAAGTTCATAAACTACAAAACTGAACGTCATTTCAATGACAAAAATCGCCACCGCCCTCATCCTTACTTTGTATCTAGCAGATGAGATCATTTTCTTCAATGTACTCGCATCTTATTCAACTGAAGGTAATGTAACGCCAGATACGAATATAATTCGAATCACAATAGACTAGTGTGCATACCCAGTTTTCATGTTAGAAGATGCCGCAATCTTTCTAATTTTGTATCATCATCACACGGGTACTCATATTACTCAGTGTTACGCAGATTCCTGATGAAAATATTATATATAAATCATGACGCGCTTGACATTGTGACGAAAAACATAGATAGACGTCATTAACTGTCATAAGAAGCCAACAAACTCAAATCAGTGGGATTATGATCCATACAGGCGATTACGTTTTACTTTCATCACCACATGTGATGCTACATTGATGTACGAGTATTTTAGCTTGGAACAGCAGGTGATTGTGATTGTGCAGATACGAGTATTCTTGGAAGTATTTTGTATAATTTCCGTTTAAAGGAGTCTGGAAATAGAATTGCGGAATCATATGTACGTAGTCAACGGAGTACGGAGATATTTCAGTTAGACGTGTGCTTAATTTGTTGATAAAGGATACCCACAAAAGGCACTGGGTTATGACATAAGGCACTGTAGATATAGAAAGAGAAATATTAATTTAATTAATATAATATTAAATAATACAACGACTCTGTACCACCCTACTGAACTTGAGACACCTCGCCTTACTATGTGTGCGACGTTTTTGTCGTAGTTGAGTTGGTTTTCCGTAGCCAAATTGTCCAATTTTATTAGGTGCAAGATCTCATTAGGATGGATTAAAATTGGTGTTCTGTCGTCTTGAACAGCTGAAATTTTTTAATAAACTTGCTCTCAACCACAGGGGATATCTAAATACAAGCTTAGGCCCGCATAAAGGCCATGTAGCAGATTACCCTTACATGGAATTGGTTGTTGTAAAATTGTCTTTGACATTTGGCTCAGACCAGAGCAACATCTATATTTTATATGTTTGTTACTTATATAGTGCTGGTAAATATTTTGGTACACGAAATGCACACAATCATTCTCAAGAGCCAATAAATGCATCCGTTCCAACTTGACGGCTATTTGACAAGTGACATTTACGCAAAGTTCCCGCGTTAAAAGTTTTTGCCGATCGAAAATCGTGCCGGAATTGGACTGCAAAAATACGACTATGAAAAAGGCGGCATATTTCGGATCTTGGGGTTACTGAAAATTACACGAAACTTTGTGTATCGTATCGAGAAGTTATTTAAGGATACTGGTGGAAAATCCGGCCGCCCGCGTACTGTGCGAACGTCACAAGGCATAAAAGCCGTGGGGAATCAAATTTGTCGTCGCGCATCTTAAAACATGTGACTTATCGCATATAAGAGACACACCAACTTCTTACTCAACGAAGCATTGAAACAAAAACGTAAGTCAAAATCAAAAACCTTGCTTCGCCAATTCGCGAAGAACGGTCACAGATGTGTTCTGTTTACTGACGAGAAAACTTTCACCTTTGAAGAATCGTAAAACAAATAGAACTATAGATTGTATGCTCTGTCATCGTGACAGATTGTGATGGTTTGGTGGTCAACGATCTGCATTTCTGTGAGAAAGGTGACAAAACCTCCTCGAAAGTGTAACAAACGGACGTTTTAAAGAACTCCAGCTCATAATGCAAAAACGACTCAAATATATCTCAAAAACCACGCTCCGAACTTTATTTCTATGGATGATTGGCCAACTGGTACCCTAGACCTCAATCCATTAGACAAACTATGATCCAGAACTTGCAGTTATCGCAATATCGCTTTGTCTATGGCATAGTGAAGTATTCCGACAAGATCGTTTATGTAATTGTTGAATAGGATCGGTGAATTAACCATATTTTGTTGCAGACTGTTTTTAAAGTCGAAAATGTACACTTTTTTTTATCTGTCGAAACAGAGCACTCAGACAAAGAACTAGTCTTTGTAAGTTCCTCTTAATGGAATCTTTCAGTATTTCGGGAAAAGATGAGTAAGCGCTGCAGTGATAAAGTGTCTAAAGTACCAGCATCCACCACGTCAACCCGGAGTACCTGCAGCCTGATGCGTAAGCTACAGATGTAGTACTCCGCAGTGTAGTCATCACTTTTACAGCAAACGTCGCAAGATGTTGTGTTACTTATACCTAACACATGTAAGTACTTAGCCAAAGTGTAGTGCCCGTCACGACGCCAGTAAGTAATCTGCAGTCTTTCTTGCTGAGGGACATCAGGAAGGCGGCTTGAGAAGCATTCGTTCGGTCTGCCTGCAACCTGGGGCGTTATGCCATCTGCATCATATGAAACCCAATTGTTAATGGAAGCCTTAACCGAGGACGCAGGCAGACCCAACGTAGGTTCGGGTGCTGAAAAACTCTCCTCTGAACCTTGTCTGGCAAGTTCATACCATACCATTGCGACCTAGACAAGACTCAGTGAATTTAGGCTTCTGACTGCATTCAGTGATGTCTTCCATTCTTGAACTAGCTTCGAAGTAGTAATAGAGTTCAGCAAGGCTCTAAGTGCAGTTTGGCTGTCGCTACAGACGCAAATGCTTCGCCCCCTCCACTGGTTCTTCACAATATATAATAGTCCATTGCCATCAGGATTTTGTACTTGGAGGACAAACGCAAGTTTTCCTGACGAGAAGTGAAATCTAACGTGTTTGTCCTCCAGAAATACACCACCGCCACATCTTATATCGGTTTTTGAGCCGTCCGTGAAGACACAACTGCATTCCTTTCTTGTGCCAAATTCTGGCCGAAACAAGTCTTGGACACAGTGGTTCTGGGGTTAATGCATCAGATGGCATACTCATAAGACCAGAGTCATAGACAGCTGGCCCTCAAGGTCATCAAGAATCCTGTGCGTCTTGTACCAAAGACCCGTTTTTTTTAAAACGAATATGATATGAATATAAATGGGACGGAGATATATCAAATCGTCTAGAGCGAACCCAGGTGTGCTAAGGAATACCCCCATGAGACAGACCATTCTTTGGAGTCTGGTAAAAACAGCAGTCACGTATCTTCATGAGAGCTTATTCCACCAGACAACCGACGTACAGGATATATTGGCCTTTTCATAGCCGTGTAGAACCAGAGGATCTATTCTTCTTTAGGGAATTGAATGGTGATACCTTTAAGCAGTAGATGAGTCAGACCAGACAGCTTCCTCAGTACAGAGAACAACTACAATTTTGAGAGGATTGCTTGAGAGCCCATTTCCAGTGCAGCTACGTCATTCGCGTATGCTTGTGCATAGACGTCACAACTATTGATCCGTCGGGCCGTAAATAAACCAACATGTACCATAGCAATGGAAACAGGACGCCGCCTTCCGTGCAATCACTGTTTACCCCCGGCATCACATATTCGCCACAGCCAGTATCCACAATCAATGTAATATTCATCAGCGTTGCTTTTATCCACAAAAATTATGATTCGTCTACGCCATATTATCTGGCCGAGTTGCACATGCCATTGTCGATGAAAATGCCCAAGGCGTATTCCTTCTTGTCGAGTGCGCCTACAATTCTGCCTACAAGATTCTGAAACACACTCTCGCAAGATCTTCCGCGTTGGTATGCGTCGCGTTACATCGCAGACAGAGGATGCATTCGCATGGCGTTTTTGCGCACATGGATCTCGACCATGCTCCCCCGCCATGCTCTCCAACATGAAATGAGTCAGATTTATAGGTCTGAAATTCTTGGCCTAGACCTACACGCTGCCTCTTTTCCGATTTTCGGTATAAAGGCTATTATCACTGTTCTCCAGGGTTCCGGTATGTATGCCAGAAGCAGGCTAGCAGTGAACATTCTCTTCAGTGTTACCAGTAACTGATCTGTACATTTTAGTAAAATAAATGTCATCGGTGCCAGACGACTTGAGGCCATCAAAGGAAATAACAGCATGTTTGATGTCCTCATCCGTCACCACAACCGATGAGATATACCACCTACGGCGGCGGCGTGCTAAGTTATTCAAGTCACTTGCAGCTTCGTTTATAGGAGCTGGTTGCGAGCTGGTTCTGATTAAGTTTCCTAGAAAGTGAGCTTCAAGCATGAGACGGAGTGTAGATGCCGAAGACGCTACAGATCTGCGTTCCACCACGGAACGGGTGGTTACTAGCTGGGCATGCCATTTCAAAACACGTGGTGAGGGTACCGTTCAGATTCTTAGCAGCTTCCCCTAGCTTTTGTTTTGTTCTGAGCTTAGGGGGAGCACTGTTGTACTTGTCGAGTACCTCCTTAAACTATGTCCACTTGGTTTTCTGCGGATTCCTCCTCTCCTTAGAATACCTGTTGGATAAAGTTAAGTCGTAACAATAGTTGACTGAGAGTCAATATTGTTGGCAACGAGGTCAGACGATAGTATGAAATCCAGGATATGATTGGCACGTTGCATTTGCTACTGCCCGAAAAAGTATTCTGAGCATTAGCAACGCAGCATATGATAAGTTCAATCTTCTTAAAATCGCAGTATTCAATGAATTCGGCTGCAGGGACTGCTTTAAAACTTCTAAAAACCAGAATCCATTGTTGGACGAGCTGTTCTAAGCTGCTCAAAGACGGCTTTCTAACCAAACCTTGCGTTAAGATATCTTAGCAAAATGTTGGTGCCATAGCTGTGGTTCTGAGCATATATTCACTCCAAGAGTTCACAAAATTAATGGTTTCTCTAAAAACAGTATTTTCCTATGTAGGTACAACTGTCATCTATTTTGACGCTTAGTTTGGGCGCCATCTGTCAATTAGTTTGTTGTCAGTAGCCAAAGATATTGGTTAGCCTCAAGTGCTATCGGTGATTTTTACTATGGAAACAAATATTGAGCAAAGAGATTGTTTGAAATTTTGTGTTGCGAACGGAATTTCTTGTTCGGACGCATTGAAAATGATGAGAAAGACTACGCGGACTCTAATATCGAGAACAAGAGCATTTGAATGGTACAGAGCCATCAAAGAGGGCCGTGAAATTGTTGAAAACTTGCCTCATCCGAGACGGCTGATACGGCAGTTACTAAAGAAAACATCGACTTAGTGAAATAAGTGAGTTAAACAGTGAATAATCAATATTATTTGGACGTTATGAAGAGGGAGAGTATCTGCCGAAAAATACCGGGATTATGTCAAAACAACTCTTGCATTTTGCACCACGACAATGCACCACCTCACAAATCAAAATTATATATAAGCACCGTATTCTTAGCATGTGACTTTTTCCTATTTCCGAAGCTCAAATTACCCCTTCTTGGGACCCGTTTTGATCCGATTCAAGACATAAAAGAAAATTCACTGAGATAACTGAAGGCGACCAGGGAATATGCCTATATAAAATGTATGGATGACTGAATAACATGTTGATGAGTAATTGATTTGTGTGGTTTTTATTGATTCAGTCCCGGTTATATTTTGACAGAATGTAGAATCAATCTGGCCGACGGTTGGTTGATCTGGGTATAACCAAGTCGTCCTTTTATGAGATGTAGCTACTAAAGGTTACGCGATTTCAAAAATTCTAAAAATGCCGATGTCGGACGCTGTGTTATGCAATCCTATGACCCGCAGGAGGTCACAGACTTCGTCTTTGATACTATTGTCCTTATCCTCTTATGCTTGCCTTGATGCGGAGACGTTTGCTTATTGAGGTTATGAGAGCCCACGATAATCTATTCGGGGTCCTTGCGCAGCCATATATACTCCAAGGTCTCGATATATCCATTGACTTCCCTTTAGACTTGCGCTCCGAAAACGTCGAAGTAGCTTTATGCACCAAGTACCTCAAACTGCCTAGAGCCAGGAATAGTGCCGTTCGTCCGTATTTGGGATTCCTCCGCCACCTCCAATGACGTACAGAAGGGGTTATGTCTATTCTGGGTTACTCTACTTTCATTCAAAAAAACTAGACTCTCAGACTTCATCTTTGTAAATGACAATTGAAAACAACATTCCGCTAACTTATTTAATAATGTTGGACTTTTTTCCATTTAGGGAATTCGGTGGGTTAGTTCATTTATAAAAAGGTTTTCATCTAGGTGATAAGCACTTGCTTAGTTCTCGGTATATAAAGTCTACCGATTAGAGACATATTGATGAAATGCTATTCAGCTCATATGTACAATATTTATCTTTTTATATTCAGTTGAAACAGGAACTTTTGTTTTATGATGCAGCATTATACCACCGGAAGGTTGAGTAGAGTTTTCTGTCAACTCTCAAGATGGCCAACTTCTTAAGGCAAGTTAATCTGTTTTAAGGCCTTCGTATCTCAGATGTTGCCGAAAAATTTGTGATAATTCTAGGTTGCAACTTTATACAATCGTCAAGTCAGAGTTGCGCTATCTTGAATGCTGGGCAATTCTTTAAAGAAAGCGCAAAGGCATTCCTTGCGATGTAGACTTATAACAAATTCTTTACATTACGTAATTATGTGCACCCAGAACATCGTTGAAACAAATCCAAAGTTTAATACGAAACCATCGGGAAATATGCAAGGCATGTCCGGATTGCATGCTACAATTCCTAATTCACACCTGCATCCGCATTTTATCACAATTCCATCATCGACCATTAAAACACCAAAACATACCGAAGATTTCGTTCGTTCGGAAAGAAATAAAAAAAACATTGTTCAAATAACTCCTTCAATTGACGAATTAGCCCACTAGAACGATTGGTATTCGCATGCTTCCGTAGCATGATAAGCGAACGCTAATCGCTTTTTGTCATCATCCATTTTCGAACCATACACCTAGCATAGTTTCGAACCACTTGCCATTGATCATAAGATCGATTGCGCCGGGGGCGGTCTCACATTCAGTGGACCGGTCTAAAATCCAAATGTCAAGAATGTCACCATCACCAACATCGTTAACCACCCACCCAACACCAAAAGGACTTTGATAAAGAGAGAGAAAACAAAAATCAAACAAATCGCTACTTTGTATCTTCACTGCCCTTAGACATTGCCTTACGAGTGGATGGCTCGTACTAGATTGTTCTGTCAATTTTGCAAGGAGCCCCAATACGAGTTCTGTACTAGTATCTCAAATGCAGAATCACCAAAAACGAAAAAGTGCATTCCACCCAGAAGCATCGAACTGAGAACTGTGATTACGAGTATGCAGCTGGTCGGTGGAAAACCGAGAACCATCTCAGAACATCCCAGAGCATCGGAGAGTCAGAAAATCGAATCTGAGTTTTTGTTGACATGCGTCCAAAAATTAGCTCGTACGAGTGCAACGCCTTTTTGTCAAGCAAGCGATCTGTTGCACACTTCTAGATGCGATATCTAGACATCGGTGGGGCAGAGCGATCGTAATTTGGCGCCGATCATCATGATCATTCTTTTAATCAAGAGCTCATTTGGATGGTTGGGATTGTTGGATAGGAGGATCGGTGGATCGGTGGATCGGTGGATCGGTGGGTCGATGGATGGTTGGTTGGATTGTTGGATCGCCGCCGACGTATTTTTGCATACAAAGATACAACTGCAGATTCAAATACAGACGAAGATACAGAACCTATACGGCCATTATCTATAGATACTACAAATATCTGTTGGCGATGCTATGCAAGGAATGATAGTGCACTCAAGACTGATTGCCGAGCTGGTATCGAGTAGATATCATGCCAGCCCCAGCTATATGTGTATTGTGTATGCAACTATTCAGATGATGAACCCGGTCGGGGGCTATCGGATGGCCATCGAATTGGGCATGACATGGTTTGAGATGGTAGGTAGCATAGGACTTAGATAGAAGCGTGTTTGTCGTATGCCTGTGTTGTGTGTAGTGCCAATGAAATGAAAAGTTTAACCGATGGACTTTGGATTGAGAGTGACTTTCAGCATGCAGTCCTCTCGGATACTCTATCTACATATACATATATACTGGCTGGCACTAGCAACAGCAGTGTGATGGTATTTAGCACTCTTGGCGGGAAGAACACAACAGAGTTCGACCATTGAATTGAATGAGGGGCGCTTGCCAGGGAGAAGATAAATATTTTTGTTGTTGGTCTTCTCCTTTGGTCGCCCCTGTGGTTTTGTTTGGTTTTATTGTCGCGTTTGCTTGGTGTCGGCTGTCCAATGTTTCGTGTTCAATTAAATTGTTGGCTTTTCCTCTTTTGAAAATTAGACTGCGGGGCAAAGGAAAGAGATGGTGCTGTCGAATGATTTATGGTATCAAGTTGGCTTCTGCTGAATTTGTTTAAAATTTGTCAAACGATGTACTTAAAGGTGGGAGTCGAGAGTCTTGCGTTGAGATGATTGTATCCAATGGCCGGATGTTAGTGGGTGTCATAAAGTTGAAGGAACCAACAAATTGCTTGTGAATTGAAAAATGTTGACGGAACACGACTATTAGTGAAGGAATGTGGAAACAGACCCAGGAGGTGGTGCTCACATGTTTCGAATATCGTTTAAATGGCCTCAACATTAACGAAATGAGACAAGTGATTCGTTATTCGATTTTGGGGCTCAAGAGTTCAATATTCATCTTGTGATGACTAGGACGCTACGCCATAAAGTCGATTGTATCTTGAAGTTGGGTAAACGTTCTGCAACCCATAATGAAGACATGACCTACTGCACTTAGCTAGCATTTGTTACGCAAGGAAGTAATTAGCTTAAACCCATCCACCAGATACGCAAAAGATCTTCCAACTAGAAAGTAGTATCGATGTTAGAACACATGTACATGCCAAATTCCTTTTTTTTCTTTGACTGTCTTGTCTAAGAAGAACCCAGATGAGATGTCGAATTAAGCGTCAATGACATATAGACTTGGTGTTGAATAGTTAAACGTTATGGAGCTGATACTTTGGATGCTGTTTGCAATAGCGATAATCCATCTGTGGTCTCCTGGATCCTGGAGGCCCTAACCAATATAATAAATAAAATTCCAGGTAAAATTCCTATAAATAAAATTCGCAGGAAATGGTAGATCTCTCGATTCTGATGATTCCTGTGGCCACAACTAAGAAATCCCTGCTTTGATGAAAAATGCCGGCAAGCACATGCAGCTAAATAAGAAGCCTAAAAAGCGGCGCTGCAACGAAGGACGAGAGGGGCTCGTGAGCTCTATGAGCAGAAGAGACGGGAGGTGCACCGGCTTCTCCTGAAGAAGGAAAAAAGGCATTGAGAAGTTATACTCCAGGAATAATTACGGAGTTTTATCAACAGGTAAAAAAAAAGTGTCATGGTAAGAAGACCCGTGCAGAAACCTCTAGAGATCTAGAGAAGAAGAAAGAAACCTCTTAACAGAATCACAGTCGGTGCTGAGAATATAGAAGCACTTTTGCTGCAGACTGTATAACGGCGAAGGAGCCCAACATCCCGCAGTCAGGCAAAATGGACCATTAAACTTAGACGATGATGACCAAAACTTTCATCCATTTGACCAGAACGAAGTAAGGATAGCAAATTTTAAGCTAAAATCCAACAAATCAGCTGGGCCTGACGGCTTACCGGCTGCTGGAAATGACTTTGTGGAGAGCATGCACCAATTCATTTCTCAGATTTAGTCAGAGTGTATGCCTGATCGGCACCGTGTGACCGATCCACAAAAAAGGAGACCAACTATAGATGTATAAGTCTCCTCAATATCAGATACAAGAATTTAGTTTTAAACTCAAGTTAGTCAAGGACTTTGTGTACCTTGGCTCTGCTATAAATTCTGCCAACAACACCTCAGCAGAAATAAATCGAAGAATCACTCTTGCCAATCGGCGTTTCTTTGGGCTAATAAGGCAATTGAGTTATAAGACTCTATCCCGAAGAACTAAGGAAACTCTATATAATCATTCCAGACCTACTTTATAACGCTGAAGCATGAACTCTGTCGAGAGTAGGTGAAGATGCCCTCAGTCATTTCGAGAGAAAAATCGAAATCGAAAAATATTCACTCCCGTTCGCGTTGACGGGCTTTGTAGAAGAAGATTCAACGTCGAATGAGCTGTGAAGTGACTTGGACCCCAAGTCAGAAAACTGTGCATCAATCGCCTGAGGTGGTGATTGTTGGTGATGCTCCGACCCGCAGAGTGTTCGAACCTAACCAGTAGAGACAACACAGTAGAAGAAGACCTCAACTTAGGTAGCGCGCACAAGTAGAAGGGGCCTCAACCGACTTGGAGTGCACAACTGGAGGCAGTTAGCTAAAGACCTAACTGGAGAGGCTTGTTTGTTGAGGCCCAGGGTCACCCCGAACTGTAGCGCCACCTAAGTAAGTAAGTAAATCTGAACCCAGTAGTCTAGCAAGAACAGCAAATATGCTTACGGAAGGCACAAGTCCGATGATGGATGATCAAGAAGAGCTGCCCCAAGTTAACATGAACGCAACATTCATGGATGCAGTCAACAAAAGTCTGAGAAACACGGAGGAGTTGCAACAATTAATCGAGCTTATAGAAAGTATGAAAACATTCGTCGAAAATGAACGTCAAGATCGCTTGCGATTGGAACATTTACTCAGCGACTTTCAAGCTAGAAATTCAACCGTGAATGTCCACAACCCAGAGCCGATGAAGGTCATTGTAGTGAAGCCGATAGATGTTACTGTTTGCTTTGAAACTGTTTCTTCCGCAACGGATTCGTTTGCAGTCAAATAGTTCAATTTATCTCGGGGAATTCTAAAAAAAACAATTCCAACTCCGACATTTTTGCAACCATTAAATAAGCCTGAAGGATGAAATCAACATGTAAGCTATGTCACAAAGTCCTAGATGTCCGAAACAAGAGCCGATATCAGAATCAGAATCAGCATCCGTCAACAGCAACCGCTCAAACTTATTTCGAGTTACCAGGTACAATACCGACAGACTTCGGAATCCTCTATTGCGCCAACAATACAACAATTCAACAATTACCTACATCGGTATAAGGCAGAAAAGTACAGCACATGATTGTCAGTAGATACCTAGAGACGGATCGATGAACGTATTTCACTTAAGGCTCGGATTGCAGCGGCATCAGCAATAGAAAAAACCGAGTTAGAAGCCCAATATCCTGTGAAAAGGAAGGAAGTGCAGCGTAGTGTCAGACATGTCAATCGTTCATACATCAACGCACTGGCTTCGAAGACTGAAGAAGCAGCTAGCAGGTGTGACAACAGGACCGTCTACAGAAGAACTTGAAAGTGGTCGGAATTGTTAAAAACATCCAGTGAAAAGCTTAGATGGTACTCTGCTGATTTCGGATAAGGATCACCTCAACAGATAGTGAGTGCTAAATAATTTAGGCGACAGCGCCGTAGGCCCAATTTCCAACAAGCGTGCCGCAGCAACAAATTCAAGAAATCGAACTGTATCTACCATTAATACAGATACAGTAGCCGCTAGCAGATTTCCTCAAAGGAAATAAAGCGGAAAGCATTGATGGTATCCCTGCTGAGTTTTTTCAAGGGTCGCGAACTACATCGGCAGAGCTTCTCCAACCGCTCATTTTTAGAGTGTGGGAAAATGAGTTCCTGGAGGAGTGAAAAAGAGGGATGATCATCAAGCATCCCAAGAAGGGCAATTTGATGGAATGTAGGAACTGGAGAGGAATTTGCTTTCTCCCAGCTGTAGACAAGATAATAGCTAAGATAGTTCCAGAGCAGATAAGAGAGCATCCATTCGTAGACTCAATATTCGTTTTTTTGTTTTCATAATCAGCGCACGCTTAAGAGGTATTTAATGCCTTTAAAATGTTTGTACATAGTGCGGGAGAAGGAAAGTTTGGGAGTAAAGAAAGAGAGATACCGATGTACGTTGGTTTTGAATATTTGCAAGTTTTTAGGATGCCGAACAGGCGAGATCTCTCATAGATCACATCAAAACCTTGTGAATCATCATTGATAAACTAGTCGAGTTCAGGTCTCCGCTACATCTACTGTTCATAGACTTTGAAAAGGCTTTAGACAGTTTGAACAGAGATGCTATCATTGTGCAGAACCATCATCCGGGGAAAACTTATAGCTATTACTACTTACGAGGGTGGTAAGTGTCACTATCTGCAGAATGTAAGGTATCTGATGGCTTTGAAGTCCATAGTGGAGTAGGTCAGGGCGTTATATTTCCACCGTTGTTATTCCTGGTAGTCATCGGCGATAAACTTCGGGTAACACTAACTGAAAGAACACTAACTGGACTACTCTGACGATGTTTGCCTCTTTGCATATAAAATAATGGACCTCCACCAAATGCGACAAAGAGTGCCAACTGAGGCAAACAAAGCAGGGTTTAATATACGAGTAAACGGGATAAAAATAGGTCGAAAACTTTCTATATTTAGGAATCATCATCTCGGCCGGACTCGACTATCGGTAAAGTTAAAGCTGTGTTTGGAATGCTATCAAAAATCTGGAAAACCAATGTTCTCAGCACAAAAACCAACCTGAGACAGTTCATATTCAATGTAGAATCAGAGCTGGAATGAGTTGAAACGCATTGTTGACGCCCTATGTCCGTCAATAGGTGACAGGGTTTAAGTAAAATTGAACTAAATCACGAACATCAACAAATCTTTTTAATTTTATTTCAAATAACGATGAAGTCTACCGAAATTAGAAGAGCTAGTGGACGCCTATTTTAATATCAAAAACTTTATTTATTTAACTCTTATCTACAACCACCACGACAATCAACAATTGTTACCAAACGGATTTGCTACGAAAAGTTGATGATGAGCCCAAATTTTCAGATAGCTACCAATTGGCGAAAAAATATACCGAGAAGGTGGTGCTAACTTCCTGAAGTGTAAATTCTAATATACAGCTAAATACAGCAAGAATAATACTACAAGGAGATTAAATGAGTGCAGTAAAATATACCGCAAATAGAAAGGTACGCCGTATCCAGATGAATTTGGAGTACTCCGCTTTCAAAGACGAATTGACGACGAATTGATACCGTTTAGCGCACGACGTCCAATAATACTCCCGAAAAATCACACAGTAAAAAATCTAATAGTAGATGAACGTCTCATATGTTTAACATGAACACCTGTCAGTTAAGACTTAATTCCACGGGATGCCCATACAACCATGGGAGCAAGGATACGCCTTGCCATCGCTTTCCTACATTAGTAGTATAATACCAAAGCAGAATTTGTGTTTTAGGCACAAGTTCCACTTTTGGTATGAATCGAGGCCGATCCAAGACCTTTTGCTGATCTTAGGGCCACAACACCCAATACTTATGGCAACTATTAAAACCACAGCCACCATGAAGCTCTTACGAGCGGGGGTCTTCCTCAACATGTCACGTGCCGCTTGTAACTGATCAAATCGTAGCAACTTTCCGTGGCGTCATCAGAAAACCGTTACGGTAAGACCAGTACTTTGTTCTGCCACCGCTTTTTATTAGACAAAGTAATTGATGGGCGAAGCCTTGATAATTGCGCGGGGAGTCCTAATAGCGGATGAATACCTTCACCGTTTTCATCATCAACACGACGCGACGATACAAACACAGAAATAGTTGCCGAAAGACCGAGTCACTCACTTTGTCAGGCCATTCACATATACCGGGCTGGACTAATTCGGACCTCTTTACATGTCTTACTGTGAGGGCTATACACTTAGAAATAGCTTCCGATCTAACAACAGATGTTTGCATTCTTTGTATTAGAAACTTCATGAATCGCAGAGGAGTTCCTTTTGATAATGGACAAATTTTATAGGACCAGAAAAGAACGTCTAATCAACGAAATATTCGATAGAGATGACATTATTTTAATCAAGAAGAATAGAATGAGTCTTTAACTGTCAATTAAGTCCACTCAGTGAGGGGGACTGAGAACGGTGAGTGCTATCTGTAAAGAAAGTCCTGACATATGCACCGAAGGAGACATCACCGAAGCAGCAGACCCTGCAAAGCGCTTTGATAGAAGCTGAGAACATAATAAATAGTGGGCCACTAGCTCACCTCAAACATTTTATCCTTGATGTGCCAAATTCCACACAGACCAATATATAACAGGGCGTTGTGTTTATGGAAACAATTTCGAATCGCACAACAACCAAAAGATATTTTTTGGAAGCGATGGATACGGGAATACCTTCTTGTAATAACAAAAAACTCACTCTCGGATCAATCGGCGAACAGGTCTAAAAAATGGCAGTTCCTACCTCTCGCAATTGAAATTCGCTTCACAATCAATTTGACATTTTTTAATAACTGCTACCATCACCATTCGATACGAGAACGAGTAAGGGATAGGAGATACCAAAGGGGAAGGTGCTAAACATTAAATGGTAATTACAACTTATTTAAAAAATTAGAGAATAACCTCGTAACTGCCTAAGGTGTGTTATATTCGCTGGGAACTCCAAAATAAGTATCGGATTGACACCGTCCAAGAATGAGTCAAACCCCTCCATATAATCACGCACAGCCAAGCAGCAGTGAAGCGTTAAGCTCAAACTTGTTTCATTTAAAATCTATACTACTTATTACCAACTCACACGAAAAGGAGGATTTTTAGATGCATTTCCAAGACCTATGAGGTAAGAGCATAAGTTAAGCCCTCCTCGTTTTCATACAAAATAGCTAATCGTCAACAATCAGCACTTGCATGAGGAGACTCCGAATGAGAAATCAGTCCGCCACAGTATCTTCCAGGCAGCTGCATGCAGGAAACGATAACGCTTTAGTTACGGGAAGTTTCGAGTCATAGCTAAATGTAATCCCATTCTTACTCTAGGGTACAAAAACATTTATCAGCCTAGAGCCAGGCGGACTATAGCATAAACCAAGTCCGAATCGTTCACGGTCATTTTGCACCAAAGCCATCCAATCAGCTGAAACATCGGATATATTCAGTTTCAAAATTGTTGTCCAGTATCTAATGTTTATAACTCAACTTAAAACCAGGCAAACATCTATGTTAGGTTCGCTAACTTATGTGACTTATGAACATTCAACTCACGTTCATGTCTGGAATTATGGTTCGTTTGATACAAATGTTAAACTCTCCGCGCCACATGAATTCATTAATAGATTTCAAAACTCAAGTATAGCCACCAAATACCTTCACTTCCCGAAACATATCAAATGAATTCATAACTCCAAAGTCGGTCATTCGTTCCTCCTCCCACCACCACAAATCGGTTCCAAAAACATAACGACATTCGATTTTGTCGATGCCGACAAAAAGCGACAATCTCCACATCTGCACATCACATAACGATGTTATCTTTTGTAAACATTGTCGATACAAAAGATCGATTGACAAGATCTCAAATACAGAATGCGAGATCTACGATGATGGATGCTTTTGTTTTTTACCGCTCCGTACTCGTAAGCCATTCTCCAGCAATCGACTCCGCAATCCCCCATCAAAATCGACGATGCGAGTTACCCCCAAAAGTACGAAGATACCCATCCATCGGTGATCGGTGATCGCCGAACGATCATCGATTCTATCGAATACATGCGATCTGGATCTTGAAACGATCGTCATGCGTGCCATGCCTGCCTGATCCACAGCAGCGCGCATATGACAACAATAATCGTAACAATAAATATTAATTGCTGGAGCGCGGCTAAACGAGACGAGTACGAATATGTGGTTACGTCTGGTCTGCGTCGATTCCATCTAACTGCATGAAGTTGCCACAACATGGAGAATCTCATTTTTCGGGCGCTCCATAGTCCATTTTTGGAGCCGACTACCCGCATATCCGTACAAGTGGTGGGCGCATGTACGATCTGATGTTGAGCACACATAATTTTATTGCAAACACATGTTTATGAATTTCAAGCAGCTCTATCTGTATCAGTATCTGTACATATGTATCTCCAGTTTCAGCTTCAGCTTCAGCTCCAACTCCATAGTTCGATCGATATGTCCGAGGCAGTTAGACAGCGGGAATTCATGACGAAACGGACGCGGCAGGTTATGAAATTGTTGCTGTGTTCCCTGAATTAATCTCGAGTAATGCCTCGCATTCGGATTTCTTTACCTGTCACCCATCATTTAGAGGGTGGCGGTGGAGATATTGGTGTCAGCCCGAACCCTGACTATGGGAGAATGCGTGCTTAAACGAGAAATTTATGCGCGGAAAGTCCAAATGAACTTATGGTCTCTTCTCTCTGCGTAATAACACAGCCATCATTCAAGATCGTCATAACCATCATCATTGTCGTCGTTCTCATCATCGTTGTCGTCTTTTCTAAGTTGTCTTGGCTTCTTTGCCATCGTTGTAAACGCCATTGCCGTTGTCACGGCTGATCCGCACCAACAAGAAGAGCATACGCTGGAGTTGATTTTGAAACAGCCAGCCATAGGCCATTAGGGATTTTCGACTTGAAGTCATCACGCGTTCTTGATGGACTTCTAATGAGCTCGTCTTTATGGAATTATTAGCGCCATTTATTTTTTTGCTCTCCCCCGCCATGCTTAACTCCAAGGGGCACGTCCCTTGGTAGCTCTTTGACAAGGGACAAGGGCTAGGGATATTGAATAAATCATAAATTATATTGTTGTCAATCAATTGGTGGTTGATGGGAGACCTTTTTGCTGTCCACCCTTTGGAAACAATGTTCTTTCTGGTTTTTGTGTTGGCTTTGAGAATGTCGAACTGGACAGAGTGATTGGGAATTTTATGAGGAGAGTATCCTAATGGGACGTGCTGGTGGAATTGTTATACTTATTCCTATGGTAGGGCGAATAATTATGCGTGTAATGAGATGGAAACTGTCATTTTGTTAGAATATCAGTCATTCTCAATTTCTGTTATTGAATAGGTTGTCGAGTGTTATCCTGTCCAAACGCCAGTAAAAGTGCAATACAAATGGATATTGCTACCTCACCCATAGTATTGGAGACTATCGATGAGAGCGATCACATCCATAAAGACTTTATGCTAGCACTGATTGCAGAATGAGCTCAGTGATCAGAGGGGACTGTTTGTCCATAGTTCATATTTCAGAGGTTTCATAAGCTTCCATCCAAATACCATAGAAACATCGAAACACACACCAGTCTGCTGATATTACTGCAGCCGGTGCCGATAATAAAATTAACTTAAGAACCCTACTCTCCCAAAATTGTTGAATCAAGACTAATGCAACTACGTGACCTAGGTAATCGTAATGATAATGGAGTATGACAAGTCCATTTCAGCAATTCCGAAGGATCAGAGAATCTACTCTATACAGCTCATTACTAGACACCATCTGACACAGAGCTGTAAACTTTGAAGTACCAGTACGAGTCCAGTACCCAATACTCTGTACTTGTACTTGTACTTATAAATTTCAAGTACAATGTACTCGTTACTTAAAAATAAATAAGTACCAGTATTTGCCTAAGTACTCTGTACCAAGTACATTTACTAGGTACTTGAATACACCCCAGTACATTTGTAAGTACTTTGCAAGTAGTTTTCAAGTACTTATCTTTTACAAGTTTATACTCAATTTGTAATTTTTGAACCAACTCTTGCTAACAAATTACGGTTCCTAACAATGTTGTGGTTTTGCAAGAAAAACTAATTTATTGTTTTTTTTTTTTTTTTCCGAAAGACTTAAGAAAATTAGAGTTAGTTTTCAATAAAACTAATTCCTCGAAATGCTGGTCAGACAGCGCGCTGCGTTTTGGAATATTAATCAGGCCAGCAAAGGAAACCAACCTTTCCACAGGGCCCGATGACATCAAAGGAGTATTAAGTTTGATTGAATGGTTTTTAAATATCGGATATTTGTCCAATATCTTCATTCCGCTTCCTAAATGAGTATCAGTTATGTATAGTAAATATTCTTTTCCAATAAAAGCAGAATGAGAGTATTGACGAGGAACATAGGTATGAAGGATTTGTATGTACTTGAAAAGTACTTGAAAATGTACTGGGGTGTATTCAAGTACCTAGTAAATGTACTTGGAACAGAGTACTTAGGCAAATACTGGTACTTATTTATTTTTAAGTAGGGAGTACATTGTACTTGAAATTTTTAAGTACAAATACAATTACAGGCTACTTAGTACTTTCACCGTACTGCAGTACAAATGTATTTGATTACTTTACAGGTCTGATCTGACACCACAAGTGCCGAACGTAACTACTGAATTATATAAACAAATACAAGGAAAGCAAAACTATCAGTAGGGTTACCAAGAAGCTGACTACAGTGCATACCAAGACGCAACACCCGAAGAGTCCTAGTGTCGAGTTGAGGCTTGCCTCGTTTCGGATGTCGATCTACTCTAGCGATGAAGGACATTTTTTTTTTACGGCTTCATGCATTGAGGATAACCCACAACAATTTGCTTAGCCTTACTGCAGAAATGCAACTGAACTCTCGGACCTAGATAGGCAAAGGTGGGTCAACCTCAGTGTATACGCAGGAACTCCCGAGATGAATTGAATGGCGACATCAGAGACAGTTCCAGTGATTACCTCATTTCCGGTACTTTGACATACTTCAGGCTCGGTTTATTGATACTACTCAAACCCGTCGACACTATCCTCGAAAAGCCCTTCCGTTGGGTTGCCGCCTTGTCGGGGCGGAAGGGCTTGTAGTAGGTCTACGGTACATGTATAAGCAAGAGAGGTTGCAAGATCATCCCCTGAATGCCTATAGTCACACTGAATTGTTCCCAGAACGAAACTAAGAGTAGCCTAAGTGTTGAGGCACCCATGCTGACGGCTGCATGGCCAGTAATTGGATAAACCGAACCAGTAACAAACGGTCTTCTCCGATGCCCAGGCAAGGCTCTACCAGGATGGACCTCCCTTTCCGGTCTCACTCGTGGGAACAAAATTACAAAACTAATATATATATAAAAAGGAGATCATAAAAACTAATACAAGGTGGGGCAAATGTCACAACGTGAATATGCCATAGTTTTTGCAAATGGCGTCTAGCGTCATTGTCCTTTAACATTTGTGTTGTATTGCGGACAGATATAGAACTAGAACAACAAGCAGTGAAGCGGAATTATTGTTACTGCTTATTTGACCAATTTCCGGCCGTTGTCCTACAGCATGTGTGCGAACAATTAAACGTTACGCTGAGCGTCTAGGTGAAACTTATAAAACCATTCACCAATTGCGTCAAGTGAGGTTAACACACTCCCATGCTCTGTTAACTCTGATGCAAAAAGAGGATGATTTCGTATCCAAAATCATAATGATTTGCGTTTCTGGGGCACGGGGAATCCACATGAATGCCCGAAGAGCCATTGCATCCCCTCAAAATGACTATTTGGTGCGGCATTTTCAGTGAAAAAGTGATTGGCCCTTATTTTTTTTAGGACGCCGACGGCAACGCCGTAACCGTAACTGTTTAACGTACAGACAGATGTTAAAAGAGTTTCTTACTTTGCCGCAAGTAGCTAAATTGGCTCTCGAACATTGTTGGTTCCAGCACGACGGAGTAACTGCTCACACAGCTCGAGCAACTATGGAGATTTTAAATCATCAATTTCCAGGCCGTGTGATCTCCCGTCGAACAGGCCGGCCAGATCGCCCGACTTCTTCCTTTGGGTCTTTTTGAAACCTCGCGTTTACCACAACAAACCACAAACCTTGTATGTCTTGAAAGCCAACACTGAAGAAGAAATCACAAATTTGGAGCCAGAGGTTTTGCTCCAACTCAGGAGGTGGTCATTTGACCGATATCATTTTTTCAACCTAATTTCAGAAATTGTACGCCTTCAAAAAAATTTGTTGTGCAAACCAGAGCCCAATTTTGACAATGGCAGCCAATTCACATTATGACATTTCTTTTGCCCCACCTTGTATAACAAGAGATCAGCTGAGAGTGCCAGAGGCTGGCAGCTCTCTAGACGAGACCCTCCAACCCTCAGTCTCGAAAAAAAGCAAGTTTGGCATTGGCACAGCTGCCAAAACCACAACCAAACCAACCACGTCGTCGGCCATCGTGCTTATCTCAGCAAATGATATCCGAAGGAGACCCAGGACCCGCATTTGTTTGCCCAATATGAAGATAGATGGGGAAGGCTCCTCCAATGTCTTAAATTCCTCAGAATCGAGGTTGTGCCGTCGTGTAAGGTAAAAACAGCCACAAACATGCATGGGTTAACGAAAAACAGGCTATTCATGTGTAATTTTCTAACCATTAGCAGTTCAAAGGCACGCAAACATTTAACGAGGGTCCTAAGTCACTACAGAGCGGATAATCACTTATTCAACTAGTCCGTTGGGTTGTAAAATGGATGGAAAACTGTGACATCTACTACGGAAATTGTCATAGAGAGCAAATGCAATATCTTTTGCAATGTGGATTTGTTATCAGGGGAAGACTTATGCAAGAAGATTTCGGCTTCGGGATTCGAAATGAGCCCTTGATTACAATCTGCATGGAGGCTAAATTCACCATCATAACCTCCACAGAGTAAAAGGAGATAACGATGACTTTTGACGAGTTTCTCGAGCACTCGTAGGAGAAGTGCCCTCACCATGACGTCATGATCGCCCTTAGTCATTTTAACGCCAATTTACAAGGGGGCCTGGATCATCTGAACAAAATGATCCGGCAGGTAGAATGCGGAGCTGCAAAGAAGAACGAGAGCTGTTCACATATTCTACAAGCAAGGGAGACGGGAGGAACATAGGATTCTTAGAAAGCTAAGTGCTTATGCAGAAACGATGTTAGGAAATTCTACCAAAGAGTGAGCCGAACTTGGCAAGGACATAAATACCGAACAGAAAATGTAACAAAAGGATGAAAATGAAATATTTTAATGGCGAAGACGACCAACATTCTCAGGCCAAATGAACCATTTTACCTCGACGGTGATCGACGCCAATTTCATCCACCCGACCTGGAAGAGGCCTGAAAAGCGATACTCCATTAGATTAGACAGGTTAGACAGTTGGTCAGACTGCTGGTTTTAAATGCATGTTCCGGGAATCCAAAAAGACTTCTTCGTCCAGCAACAACAGGGAAGATAAACATATCAGCGGAAGGGCTCTCGGAACTGAAACTACATCCTCTTCTTCCGTCCTGAATAGGGCTAAATAGAAGAAAGTGTCTGGAACTTCCTCTGTCGACGGATTTTTCAGCGCATAATGCCCGGATGAAATAGTATGAAACAAAACCAGCAGCGTTTTTTTTGTTATCGGCGCGCGATGTTTGACAAAGGCCGGTGGTTAAATAAGCATAGATCAAAGCTCTGGTCGGAACTGGGTCCAATCTACCTGGAAAGAAATCTGATGATACTCGTAGTTTTCTCCACGCACAAGATCCGACTACAACCGATGCTGCAACCACCAAAAGTTGGAGCTCGGTTGGACGGAATTTGGATGCCATGGAAAAAGGAGACGAGACCGGTGCGTCTATTAGAATGCCGCTATCACCTCTCTGCTGCTTCAAATTGGCAAGGCATCTATGTACCTCCAATCAACAAAGCTGCAAGTAAGCCAAGCGAACACAACTCGCCGTAGCTGGTATCTGTCATCGATTTTAGTAACTCAAGAGGTCATAAAACACGCTGTTGCTTGCTTTGCTAGCTTCAAGTCACCTTGCATCGTTGGCTTACGAGTATATCCAGATATGCTGCAGGTATAGACCAACTTCTGGCAATTCTGAAGAGAATCAATATGGCACTAATATACCGAATCTTTGAAGAACAGCAAAATTGACTGTTGTACCGAAAATTGGAAAATATGACTACACGCTCGCCAAGAGCTTCAGACCAATTAGTCTGACCTCCCTCATGTTTAGAAGCATGGAGAGAATACTGGAGCTTTAGATGCTTTATGAATGTATCCTCTGTGTAATATGCAATATGCCTAAGAGTACCAAGGCAGGAGATCCTGCACGACATTTTTATAGACATTGAAGGAGCTTTCGATAACTAAACATTTGACCGCATGTGTAATTTTCCCAGGCAACACGGCGTAGATGAATCAATATTTTTGTTGATAAGATCAATGTAGCTTCAAGCATAGTCCTATTTTCATTGCTATGTTTCATGTTGGTCGCACACTGCTTAACGCTGCCAATGTTTCTAACGTATATGATCCAGCACATGCTATGATGAAGTAGCTCTGCTTTAAAGCGCAGGTAGCCGTAGACGTGATTGGTGATTGGTGCACTAGAAATAGGCTTTCAGTGAAGTTTTGGAGTTTTGATGACTGACTCCGGCCGCTGCGATTGAGGCAACGAAGGTATGTAGTCAATTCTTCACGGTTGATACCAAAACGTATCTAGGATGTAGTGATGTGGGATTGGAGGACAACAACATTAGATATTACTCCTAGTTAGGCAAAATGAGGAGAGCTGTGAAACTCCAGGTCGACTCTCGACTGTAGCGTCACCCAAGATTAAGAAAATCACGTTTTTCACATCTGCTTTCGTCCAGAAATACAGTATCAAGTGCCAGATGCTGGGAAAATTGATAGGGTCTCTAAATTCTAAATTTCCAAATATTTGATACATCCCGAATTTGATTATCAACTACGGATAACGATAGGAGATTTGCGGCTGAGTGAGATAAGATGGTTGTATGCTGGGGAATACAATTCGTACACAAAAAGCACTGTCTTTCTCTGCTATAGAAAATCATCCGGAAGTACTCGAGAGTCCGGTGTAGCATTGATGCTAGCACCAACAGGAAGAAGCAGCCTCATATCTTGGAAACCGTACAATTTTTACAGTCAACTTGGCAACGCCCACAACTTAACACTTAACGGGGACGTTATAATTGTAATGGCAGACTTTAACGCTAAGGTAGACAACAATAACACAGCAGCCGAACACGTAATGGGATTTTACGGCATCGGAGACCGCAATGATAATCGGGAACGGTTTACAGATTTCTGTAATACCAACCGATCAGTCATTAGCACTTTTTCAAGCTGCTAAAAGATCAGCTGGGTGTCATTTGAGAGCCAGCCAGAGTTGGCGTTTCAGAAATTGCGTACTACACCTACGGAATATGTGGAGCCGATAACGGAATGTCGCGCGACCATCATTTTATGTTAGCCACTATACGCCTTCGTACTGTAAAAGAACTTGCCAGTGGTCGGAATTGTAAACAACATCCAGTGAAAAACCTAGATGGCAGTCTGCTGCGACAGCGCCGTAGGCCCAATTTCCAACAAGCGTGCCACAGCAACAAAATCCCGAAATCAAACTGGACCTACCAGCAACACAGATACAGTAGCCGCTAGCAGATCCCTCAAAGGAAATAAAGCGGAAGGCATTGATGGTATCCTTGTCGAGTTTTTTCAAGGGTCGCGAACTACATCGACAGAGTTCCTCCAACCGCTCATTTCTAGAGCGTGGGAAAATGAGCAGTTCCTGAAAAAGTGAAAAAGAGGGATGATCATCAAGCATCCCAAGAAGGGCAATTTGATGGAATGTGGAAATTGGAGAGGAATTTGCTTTCTCCCAGCTGTAGACAAGATAATAGCTAAGATAGTTCCAGAGCAGATAAGAGAGCATCCATTCGTAGACTCAATATTCGTTTTTTTGTTTTCATAATTAGCGCACGCTTAAGAGGTATTTAGTGCCTTTAAAATGTTTGCACATAGTGCGGGAGAAGGAAAGTTTGGGAATAAAGAATGAGAGATACCGATGTACGTTGGTTTTGAATGTTTGCAAGATTTAAGGATACCGAACGGGCGAGATTTCGGTGTGGATACTCTTGCATAGATCACATCAAAACCTTGCAAATCATTATTGAGCAATGCGTTGAGTTCAGGTCTCCGCTACATCTATTGTTCATAGACTTTGAAAAGGCTTTAGACAGTTTGAACAGAGATGCTATCTGGATAGCATTTTGCAGAGCATCATCCGGGGAAAACTTATAGCTATTGCTACTTACGAGGGTGGTAAGTGTCACGTTCTGCACAATCTAAGGTGTCTGATGGCTTTGAAATCCATAGTGGAGTCCGTGAGGGCGTTAAACTTCCACCGTTGTTATTCCTGGTAGTCATCGGCGATATACTTCGGGTAACACTAACTGAAAGAAGTCAGGAATTGAGGTGGACAATGATACCTTATCCCAAATACCTGGACTACGCTGACGATGTTTGTCTCCTTGCACATAAAATAATGGATATCCACCAAGTGTCACAAAATGTCCAAGCTGGGGCGAAAAAAAATAGAGAACATATCAAACTCCAACACTAAACTCAACATTGCCGGACAACAGGTCGAAAAAGTCGAAAATTTTGTACATATATTTAGGAATCATCGTCTCGACCAACGGTGGCACTGGACTCGATGTTTGCAGCAGAATCGGGAAAACTAAAGCTGATTTTGGAATGTTATCAAAAATCTGGAAAAGCAATGTTCTCAGCACAAAAACCAAGATGAGACTGTTCAGATTCAATGTAGTATCAGTGCTATTACAAGGGTGTAGTACTTGGAAGGTTACCAACATTGTCGCTGCAAAACTGCAAACCTTCGCAAATTATTTTTTAGCCGAACCGCTTCTCCAATGAACAGCTTTATCTGAGAACGGGTCAAGAACCTATAGACGTCACCATGCGGAGAAGGAAGTGGCAATAGATTGGTCACACTATACGGCGTGAAAACGACCCTATTGCGAAATATGCCATGCAGTGGAATGCACTCACCCATTCACGCAGAAAAAGGAATCACGACTACTGGGAAAGAGCTGGAATGAGTTGAAACGCATAGCTGAAATCCGAACAAGATGACGCGTGGACGTTGTTGACGCCCTATGTCCCTCGAGAGGTGATAGGATTTAAGTAACTAAACGCTGTCCAGAATTCTCTAGTTTGCACAAAACAATAAGTACAAACTTCCGGTAAGGTCAAGGTCAAAAGAAAGCAAATGTAGAGCAACTACAATGTGCACTTCAAATCGATTTTCTTCCTTTGAATTACATGTACAAAACCATTTTAAAAAATAAAGTTGTACAACACATTTATCAAGCGACAATATCACCTTATCCACATCAAATCACCGGTAGGGAAAAAGACTGATTCCTCGGACTAGGTGAAGAAACATCCAAACATTTACAAGATCTTATCAGGCCAACCGAAGCAAAATACCTTTAGCTAAGGCCTGGTGATCTGTCGGAATTCTTTTTCGATCATTTTATGTTATCTCATTGCACAGAAATACTTTATTCGATAGTTATCCACTCATACTTGACCGAAAGTACGTTCATTAGACCATGTTGAAGTCCTCGGTCGTGCCTCGACTTTGACTGCAGAAGATATCGACTTGTCGAAATGATTATGAACTCGGTGCTCATAAATAATCAGGAAACTCAGACAGACAAGACGAAGAAAAATGAAAAGTAAACAACAAAAAAAAAATATTAATAATTCGCGTAAGACAACAAAAAGGACATGAGATTGTGCATGAAAACATTTGTACGATTCCATGTTGAAGCTGGCTGGCTGTCATAAGCTGCCACCAAATACAAACGCAACGCGGTATCCTTAAAGATACGGCTGCTTGTGTCTACAACCGAAGGCCGATGTTGTGCTTTTTGTTAGCGACTTGTCCTTTGTACCCCTCCGTGAATACACAATGGAGATTCAATACAATTTTACGATTGCAACACATGTCGACATAAATGTTTTGTCCATAATTTCTTGTTTTCCTCCTCACCCAGTAGAGGCGCAGGAGTAAGAAAAACCGTTCCTAACCACTCGCATAATCGATTATAATTTTTAATATTCGATTCGTAAGCATCCCGGCTATGTGCACGATGTTAATGACGTGCCCAGAGCTCAAAGATACAGATACAGACTTCTGCTGAATGTTTGTCATGTTTCATATCCCTCTTGCAGGGATGTCATCTCATCAACCGCAACCAATCGATCGGCCAACCAACGAACGTTCTTCCGACCAATACTTGACAATGATGGAGACATGTTCGTCAACAAGAGAATATGAATTGAATTGGCAGCGCCTTTCATCGTTTCTGGCTCGACAGATGATTTGTGGTTTTGAAAAATTCCAACTCAAAGCATTAAATCGCACCACAAAAACCGCCCAAAAATCCTAACTAACCAAACCCCCACTATACGCCTCTGATGAACATACGAGTACAGATATTCGTACGAATAAAAACCTCTGACGCATTCCGCGAGATAGAGATTTTTCAATTTCCCATGCAGTTTTCAGATAGTCTCTCGTGTTCGTTGGTCCACACGCACAGTGTAGGCCCTACACATTCCATGTGCACTAATTAATTCTTAACCCAAAATTAATTATTATTTTTGCGTATCTTTCGGCATCTCTTTCCCACCGACACACGAGTATCTTTCAGATGTCGGATGTCGAATGACAATAATTAATAAGGAATCTTCATCATTATCCTGGTAAGGGGTTCCAGCGCTGGCTGGTTCGGTTTCGAGGCTATTTTCAGTAGTGTTTGCGCGTGCGTGCAAATGATTGCTGCAGTGACTTGACAGTCAGTCATGTCAAGTGACAATTTCACTCAGAAATTTTAACATATCAATAAATCGATCCATAATCGAGTGATGGAGACGATGATGGTAATGGTGCCGGCGATGCTGATGAGAACGAATGACGATGACTTGAGGTGACTGTCGTAAATCATCGGAAATTCATAATTAACAAAAATATGAAACCCCTGCAATTAAGATGTTGCCGGCCATACCAAATGACAAAATGACACACTGTGACGGGCCTAAAGAGGTGACAAGTTGGTAGGCTGGATGTGGATGCTGATGGACTACGTGGTATCGAGCTATCATGGGCACTGAAGTATTTAATGATTGTGATGAAATATTTATCTTGAGAGGTGGTTATTAATTTCATAACTTTAAAGGTGCACTGGTATCTTTTGGCGGGTTGGGCTTTGCCGTTTTTTTGGGGACTGTATTGATTTTTAATTAGCTACAATGGTAATTAGTGGATCTTGATGGAAAAACGAATTGTAATTCTGATTTGAAATGGCAGACAAGATGTAGATATCAATTTGGACGGACGTATCCAATGCAAATGTTGTTTTTATTTGAATTACATTTCTGGATTGTTCAAAGAAAAAATCCAGAGGAAAGATCGTGACTTTGAAATTGATGTAATTTTAGACTCTGTTCGGCACCTTTGAGGGTCATCTTCTCCTTAGAAGGCACTTTGGTACTTAACAGAAGTAAATTATGACGGTGAAGATTCATCGGAATAAATAAGTGGTTGGCCACAGTGCTGCTTTTGATATTGTGGCTAGGAAAACAGGGAAGGTTGACCTACTTCTGGAAAAGGCACATATCATATAGAGAAAAGTTGTAAGAAAAACATATGCGACGTAATGAGATGGATATGCAGTCCAAGACTGACAACTTCCGAAATGTCGACCTAAAAGTGAAACAGGTCAGTACAATTTCCAAACACAAATCGATCAACCTCTTGAAGCTGCGCCTTTCTTATACCACTCTCGCAGTTGATGGATTTTTTTCGTCCGGAAGGACAAGTGTTTTAAACAGTTCGATTGGACGGATATAGGCCGATCTAGTCGAATAAAAGTATACGATATCCGGATCCAACTGGCGCTAGACCAAAATCCGGGCTTCAACCGAGATGCTTCTCCAGCCAGCTCTCCAGTTTATCAGCTAATTCCAATATCGCAAACCAAGTTTGTTGAGGTAACTTTACACTTCCGCGCACCATCGTAAGTAGGGTCTTCCTTTACTTTTCCATCGGTGATGGATTGGATGACTTACCGAAATGGTGTCTATCCCTACATATCCCATCAATTAATTCGGACTGTTTTAGCTATGTCCCACTCTATCTCACACTATCCGTCCATGTCGATTACTCGAAGCACTTCTCTATTGAAATGGCCAAGTGACTTCTCATACTTTTTTGATAAAGTCCAAAGTCCAACTGGGGTGATAAATTTTTTAAAGAGCGACAACTTGGTTATTCAAGAGATGACTCTCTAACTGAGTCCAAAACAAACAGCAATTAATAAGAGTTGTTCTGTGACAGACCTCTCAGATGGTGTCGTTGTTTATTGTACTTCAACTATGGATCCTTGGTGAACCAAGCCCTTGAACACCTCGAGGTTATACTTGTCTTTTGTGATGTTTAGTCCTAGTCGCCGATGTTGTGTGTCTTTTCTCGATAGCAGGAGGTAGTTCGCTTTTTCTTTGTTTACCACCAGACCCATCTTCGCCGCATATGGTTTAATACCCCACAATCAGTTCGCTATGTTCAGTTGATAATGTATGTATCATCTGCATAGGCAAGTAGCTGCATAGACTTTTGAAAGATTCGGCCTCTGGTATTGGTTTGCGAGTCTCAAGTACGATGTTGAATGGGTCGCCTTGTCGAAAACTCCTTAGATATTAAAAGTATCGATAAAATCATTACCGCTCCTCACGGAGCAGCTTTCTTCATGATATAACCGGACGGTTATAGCGGGGATGTCAAACCGGACATGTCTCCGTATAATTTTTTCCGATAATTGATAGTTCCGATAAAGATAGTTGACAATAGAGTCGTCATCTCTGATGGCTTTTTAGGAGCTTTGCCACTTGATTTCTTGCCAAAATGCTGATAAGACGTCAAACAAGGTTTAGTGATACTTGGTCGAAAACTGGTACTTTGTTTTTGACAGATCGAAACAGAAAGAATTGAGGAAGCTCCAAATACCAGGTGAAGCTGGCAGACTGGTCAAAATCCTTAGTAGGAAAGTCTGGTGGTATCTACACTATCTCCTATCCTCCTATCTCATAACTCGCCGTAGGTAATAGCTGTCATCCGTTGTCGTGACTTATCGGGCATTCAAATACCTTGTTACGTCATTTGGTGGCTTTAAGTCACCTGGTAGAGATAGTGTTCAAGGGATTCAAACTTATGAGTCTGTTTCCTTTTTTGCTGGATAGCATGGGAAAGAGTGATAATTAAGTTTCATGTGCGTACGACCGTTCTGAAAATTCATCCTTTCTCCAAGGTGCTATAAGGACTTCTCATTACCCAAAAAGCGTTACGACCGCCTTAACCCTAGGTTCACTTGGTTTAAATATTCATTGATATTTGTGCTTCTTGTAAGCAAACCAAAGTTTGAAGGCAAACTAAATGAATACATAATTGAACTTGATCAGCGGCATTCGTGTCGTCCCTCAACAAACTGTGGCTTGCTGTCGAACATCTTATCGGAACACTACGCTTCTGAAACGACTTGAACTCCTGTGGTGCATTCTGTCTGAATGATCACGATATCTCGGATTTATTACTGAATCAATTACTCATCCTTCCACAAAAGACTTAAAAAGTCGTTGTAAGGAACCTTCAAGGAGAACAATGGAGAAATTCGTTTATTGAATGACCTGTTCCTACGAAAAAAGGTCAAATTTTGGGGATACCAGCCAATAAGTGCACTTATTAAACGCAATTGCGCATGAACTCACAAGAAAATGTTCCACTGATTCGTTTACTGGTGGAAAGCATTCAGTATCATCCAAAACTTGGTAATTAAATTAACAATCAAATTATCATATGAGGATAGTATCCAGAGTTTTCCAAAGGCTAAGAACGTCTTTATTAAATCCAAATATTCTCTTTATTTTCTTTATTGATTCACCCCATTATAATGTTGCTTTTACTGAAATTTCTACATGTTTGATGGGAAGATAAATAAGCGCTTCAGTGATAAAGTGCTTATATAGGATCATTCACTACATCAGATCCAAATACATCCAGCTTGATGCAATAGTAGGTCATACATCTGCCCTAATGCAGGCTCCGGTCCTGAAAACTCTCGCTTAGGAAATTCGTTGGCAATCTCATCTCCTTCTATTGTGACCTCGGACCCAAGCAAGCCTAGTATTCTCGAATTAGCTTGGAAGTGGGGAGAGGATTCAGCAAGGCCATAAGCGAATATTGTGTGTCGCTAGAGACGCATATACTTAACCTTCTCTATCACATCTTTACAAATAGTTTATTGATATGATATGTGTATATCGAATGATAGATGCACTTTAGAACAAACGTTCGCAAGACGTGTTCCAACAACATAGTCTGAATATGCCTGAGCGTAGACGCCAGAGCCGTTAAGAGCATTAAGCAGAAAGTCGAAAGCACAATCAAACGAACAACACAAACATATGTATTATCCTTTTTTTTCCTATTTTTAGGTTCAATATGCATGTCAAACTCTCTTTAGAGTCACCAGCAACTGCTCTATAACTTTTTGTAGCACAACTGGATCCATACCATCGGTGTTAGGCGGCTTGAAACCAACACAGGAAGCAAATCGTATTTGATGGCATCATCCGTCACCACAACCGATGCCAACCAAGTACCAACTACGGCCGATCTGCAAGTGTATTTCTTAGCTCGCTACTCCAGTTAAATTAGAGTACCATTCACTTTCTGAACAGCTTCATCTACTTTACGTTTGGTTTTGAGTTTAGGTGGAACATTGAACGATTATCCGAGCTCCTCCTTAAAGTGAGTTCAGTTGGGTTTCCGTGGACTCCATATCTTCCACAAGATCGAAACCTTGCATCCAATTTTGAATTCGATGCTTTTTTGGTCTGACAATGAAGCCTTTGACAGTATTTTCCAGTCGAAGCCTTAGCGTACTCCAACTGGAGTGTTTTGTCGATTACTTGCTGTCTTACTTTGGCTTAGAACGAACTAAGTCAGGCACTCGTAGTTTAAAGTCCAGTGGATGACTGTCGCCTATTTTGAATATGATAAGTCTTTGAATCACAAAATTCAATCTGTTCGGCTACTGCCTTTGGTAATGGTGATAGTATGGAATCATAGGGAAAATAAGTCGACGCAACAACGAATTTGTGTAATTCCTCCTTCTTTTCGAATCCAATATCTTCACCAACTATATAATTGTAGCAGAATTGTCCAGATGAGAGAAAAGTCAACACAAACCCCTTTGTTGTATACATACCCCTTTAACATACGAAACCCTAGATGAGTTTCTTGTAGGATCATGATTTCTGTATCATGTAATTTAAAATCTCAAGAAAAAGAAGTTGTTGCCCTCAAACGATCAGATATTGATGGCCATAGAATTATAAAAAAGCGATTAGGAGCCAAAGTGATTTCGAGACGAAACCCTCCTGCAAGTATCGAGGACTTGCAACTTTGAACCTTTCGAGAATATCGCAACTACAATGAACAAAAGTGTGTGCCTCGAATGAACAGCTCGATACGAAAACAACAAGAATCAATGAACAATTGGTTGTCAAATAATGAAGAAATGGACAATGGATTGTAGTGGACACACCCTAGTTCACTAAAAGTAAAGTATTCCGTGTCAAAGTATATATACAGATATTGTGCAGCGGAACCCACTTATCCAATCCGACAGAAAAGTAGTCTGTCGAAATAAGTTTTCGCAACGAAAGTCCAACAAACTCGTTATCAACATTTGACAGACACATATCTCAACCACTCCAATTATCCGACATGAATCTGTTAAAGTGCCATCCAACTCTGCACTTCAACTCGTGGGAACTTACAGTGAAAATCTCCAGTTTTTATACTCAATTAGCAATTCCAAGCCTGCAGAATGCCTTGCTTAAGTCAAGTGCATTAAATGGCGCCCTTCTCATTTAAAATGTCGCCGTCGATGTCGCATTTCCTGCTGACCAACCTCCACAAAACCAAAAAAAAAAAAAAAAAAAACGAAAATAAACAGAAAAACCACACCACAGCTTCAGTGGTGGTAATTGATGCAATGATATGTATCATCCAATCAGTCCATTCCCGCGGACCATAACCAAGAAATTTTCATGCGCGATTTAGCCAAAATGCACCCTTTCTCACTCGCTCTCGGTTCTTGTGGTGTCCATAGCCATCAACTTAATTACGCATTAATTATTACGAAAACCCCAAATTTATTGCGCGTCCTCTCTATCGCTGCAGTCAATCTGAGGTCTGTCGTTCCCAAAAAACCGAAAAAACCCTAAAAGAATCGGTGTCCCGAAATCCAGATATGCAGAAAAACGAAACGAAAAAAACAAACCAAAACAGAGCAAAAATGTTCATTCCCGATGTTGTCAACCACGCTCTGGTATTCGATCGAATTTGGTCCACACTACCGCCGTACCATAGCCACCGCCACTCCCTTTGGCCAGCTTTTTGGGTACCCAACTCGTCATTATCGTCGTTGTCATCACTAGCGCGTCGTGCCATCGCTGTCATGGACGTTGTCAATTTCCACCACACAGTGGCTAACGACATCACTACCACCGCTGACAGCAATAACAACGACGACCGCAACAATTGGTTATACCATCCCTGTAGCCGCGGCTCTCCAGCTACAGCTACAGTTTCAGCTACTGCTCCTGCTCCTGCTCCAACTCCAATCCAGCAGCAGCTTATTAGAATTTTAAGCGCATTCCCAAAATGCAATCACTTCCAGGGAAGGCTCTGTCAGGCTATCCGGCAAACTAAAGCATCGGGCAATACGGCCAACTGTAGGTATATTCGGTTCTGTAAGCCAGAGAGCTATCACCATCACTATCACCGTCAGCGTTAGCTTCACCATCACCGCACCAAACAGTTTGGTGGGATTGTCCGTAGAATTTTAAAATGCTCTTCTTCACGAGGCCAGAGAACAAAATCCCAACCGAAACCCCAAGCCATACTCTGACAGTTACCCATGGACTATGGCAGAAGGGAGACGCAGACGGGTTTAAGGGTTCTGGCGAAAAGTCCTTTTATTGAAATCTCCCTCCAAATTTATTTCGCACATTTACGAGTACCAGCCCGGGCTATGGTAAAGGTGGTGACCGGCTGGTAAAGGTGACGGTATGGGATCAGTATTGGTCAGGGGGCTTGGTGCTGGCAAACTGCGGTAACAACTGTGGCAGAGCTACAGCAGCCAATACATGAAAAAGGCGCTAAGAGCATTTTCTGCGAAAATGTTGTCCCCCTTGTCTGTTGTCTGTTGTCGTTGTCCAATATGCTGCTGTTGGCATATTTTGAATTGTGTCGGTGAGGTGTGCGCTGGATTTTTTCGCCTTCTCTGGATGGCCTCCTTAAGTGAAGTTCGTTTTTTGTTTTTGTTCTTTTAGTGTAACTAAACTTAGGTACTCGCGAGTTTGACTATGGAATTGTCGTCCACTTTGGTTAGTTTTGATACACTTAACTCCATATCATCTGGCAGCATTGCCAGTTGTGGGTATTTTTTTCACCGTACATCTCTTGTGAAACTTTTTTGAATCTTCATGCGAGACGTAGAAGTGCGTTTTTGAAGTGCAAGTAGCAATGACGAACGATTCCTTAAATGTCAGATAAACAAGCCTTAAAAAGGCTCGTCCTCACTCAATAGAAAGATGATCCAAGTAGATATACGAAGCCATTTGAGCTACTATTTCTAGCCCTAACATCGTGAGTGCTATTAGCTAGTCCCTGAGCTAGTATTAGATAGAGGGTTCTTATCAGCTGATGCTCTGTATCAATATCAATAAAGACAAGATACCGATACGTAGGGGAAAACGCCAATTCTTATCACTGTGCCTGTGGTGGCATAGATATCTTAGTTAGTTTCACATATCAGAAACTAACTGAAAGCCTAGCAGTTCACAACCTACCTTAAGCATTTTAGCAGGGCTACATCCGAAGAGGTACACCGGCAACAATACAAACTGTTCACATTCGTTTCAGTTATTCTTCTCTTTATTTTCTAAAATAAATGTGACTTTGTGGCGTTACTGTCCGAGGTAAACCTAGGACTCAACTAACAAGCCTCTCCAGCTAGCACGATTTCTCGCCAGCTGTCTCGAGTGTTGCACTCTAAGTTGGTAGAGGTCCCCTTCCACTTACGTATGCCACCTTAGATGCTGTTGTCTTTTGCTACACCCTCTCTCGGGGCTAGACTTTGGGCTGAAGCTGTGACGTCCGTTCGCTCAAAATGGCACAGCCATCTCCGATTTTGGATCTGTAGTTGTCTGACTAGACCGATGCCGCTATATAGCCTTAATTTCCACCTCCATTCATCGTCAATACAAACGGCACAGAAAATCCATCGTAAGTGCTTCTTGATCCGCTTTCGGCAAGATTATGGCCTCCATGTCATAGAGCAGAACCGGGATGATAAAATCTTCTATATGTATTCTATAAGACATATCCATAGATAGATATGTTACTTCATAGCCTTATGAGTCCAAAGAAACAGTGATGGCAAGAGTAATTCTGCGTCTGGTTGCCGCGAAGTTAGGCAAAGTCCTTAACTAACTCAGAGTTACGAGTATAACTGTCGAAAGTGTGCCTCCATTTCTGATGACAGCATGTACTTTGTTTTGCCTCGTTTACCGTCATACCCATTTTGACTGCTTCCAATGGTCACTACAAGTCTTGGCTTTGAAGGTCCCAGTTATTGCATTATCGATCCTGATTGAGCAACTACAATATAATTCTCCATAGTCATCTTGACAGGCCGACAAGTTTTGCATGGATGACAAAAATAGACATGGTGTAGACATAGCTCGTCGCTATACACGCTGTCATAAGAAGCTTTGAGATCGACAAGTAGATGGCGTCGGTTTGAAATTCCGGGGTCTTTCCTAAGTTCTGCGTAACGTAAATTGGGACCAACCAGATTTTTCATAAATGGTTTCAGATGCTCACATGATACGAAAAGATCTTCTAAGCGATGTCTAGAAGACTTATTCCTCTATACGAGTAGTTGACACAGTTAAAAGAGTCTGCTTTCTTGCCGATCGAATAAACGGTGTTGAGATTTCATGATTGGGGCACGCTTTCTTCTGACCATATCTAATAGATGAGCTTTTGCATGTTCTCAAGCTGCCTCAAATTGCTCAGAATCTACACCAGTCCGTATACGCCAGCAGCTTTCGCAGACTTTATATTCGATATTGATAAGGTCTAAGTCAGAGTTCATTTTGCCTGTTCGCGGTAGTTTGACCATCATCGCCATTATACAGTCATTCCATATTCTCAGCACTGACTGCGATGCCAGTACTAGTTTTCCATGTTCATCTTTGCAGGCTTCCACTCTGTCTTTGTAGCCCTAGCATGTTCTCTGATAAAACTTCCGAATGTCATTCCTGATCACGCGCTTCTCGTGCGGTTTTTTATTCTTTCCGAGAAGCCCTTCATTTTTGGTCGTAGAGCTAAAGTGAGGCTCACGTCCTTCGATGCAGCGCAACTTTTTAAGCTTCTTGTTTGGCTGCAGGTACTTGGCTACGTTCCTCGTCAAACCAAAAGTTTCTTTGTGGTGGCTCTTTGAAACCAGTCACCAAGCAGCAACACTGAAGGCTCTTTGACAACATTTCCAAATGTGGTCTTCAGTTTGTGTATGCGAGAAAAGATTTTGAGCGGGCTTGAGGAAAACGGGATCGGAAAAGATTCTAGTGGTCTCTTGCGACTGCAACTTTTCAATGTCGAACTTTGGTTATCTTACTCGTACTTAACACCGTTGTGTCTGTGATAACCGCATTCGTACCCTGGCTGCAACAATTTAATGATCAGATGTTAGCTCCTAGGAAAGTTGGGACATGGTTACAAATTCTCGAACGAGTCTTTTCCTATGAAAGACTTAAAGACGGCTCGCCCTGGAGGGTCAGGTGCTTATTGAAACTCCTGGTTCAGGGTCCAGCTAAACGGTCTTCTGCCAATAGGCTCGCTAAGGTTATGAGAGCTACTGTTGCCCTATTCAGGTTTTTTGTGCCACCATCTTTACTCCAGGGTCCCGACACACAACAATACGTCAAAATAACCCTAAAGGGAGGTGTTTAAAATGTAACTCAAGCCGATATGCCACTGTTGATCCCTGTACGTGATAACGCCGTCCTGATGAAGAAGTGCGCTATTGCGAGCAGTCTCTAATCAGTCTGAAAATAATAGAGTGATTAAAAGATACGTACGAGTCGAAGGGGTAAAGACAAGCCCTGAACATACTATTGGATTTCGAAGCGGGTCCGCAAGGCCCCTGCTAACTTTGAATCGAGTAGATACTGAGAAACAGAGTAGTTATTCTAACCTAAAGTCCTGCATTGACAGAAAGATTGAAATTCCCCACATCCCCCATCCTAGTGATTTGCACGGATGATGCAGCAATTATAGGCTTGGGTAAATTCTTTTCAGGATTAAAGGACGGACCTGAGGAATCCGCTTCAAGAAAACCTTCAAGATTGAATAATATCTCAAAACCTTAAAAAAAATGAATTTATAATGAGGCGACGCAGTCACTAAGTTCATCGACTATTAGACGAGTGTGTCTGGGTTCGAATCACAGGCCAACACATAAAACAAGAAAAGGGCCGCACAAAAAACGTTCATTCCAGCAAGTCTAGATAAAGTAAAAATACAGTAGGCTCAGCTAAGTTAGGTTACAACGGGATCTGAGGCTTGAGCTTTTACAGAATGCTACGCACAGAAGGGCCCTATTGCGATCTTCGGAGAGCCGATATAAATGAAAGGAAGTCCAAGCGATTTCCCTTGAAGAACATATGATCGCAAGAGACTGGCAGAGCACTTTCTGATCTAGGTTCATAAAACCTTTCGGGAAGTCCTATGCTGCCAGGAAGCTAATGACGCATTCTCAGCATTTATCAGAGATGCCGCATCTGATGTGCTACATAGATTTCACCCAACCACTATAACGAAACTCTTGGTTTAGCAAAGAATGTCGGCAAACGTGTCTAAAAAGATACATACAAGGCTGCAAAGAAGGGCGAGAGATATTTCGCGGATTCGAAGATATTTCGGACCGCAGTATTGATGTTCATCACTCTATATGACCCAGTCATCGAATTCATTGGCTAAATCGGTATCGCTGTACAGCCTGCACAGTTCGTCGTTGTATCTCCTCCTCAGATTTTTTCTCTCAAAGCAACCAATAGTACCCTCATCCATTTTTGATAAGGTCCATGGCTCTGCGCCATAGAGAAAGACTTCGATTATTAAGGTCTTATGCATATAGGGTCACTTTTGTTGTTCGAGAGAGGGCTCTGCTAGTCAATTGCCTTCTTAGCCCAAGAAAGCAGCGACTGGCAAGAGGTATCCTTCGTTTGATCTCAGCGCCCGTGTCGTTGTCTGAATTGATGGTAGAGCCTAGGTAGACAAAGTTCTTAACTACCTCAAAGTTATATCTGTCGAGGGTAAGGTTCTGTCCGACAAGTCGTTGTTGGGTGTTCTTTCTGGTTGACCGTTAAACTTATCCTCACCGCTTCCTCCTCAATACTCGCGAAAGCGTCTCTGACATTACACTGCTTTCTTCCGATTATGTCAATACGAGGGGCGTTCAATATATTCTCGGTATCGGGGTGAAGCTGTGGTTGTATATATAAATTGACTTATTTATCAAGTAATACTATTATTTTAGTGCATTCGTGTAAAATTTCATATAAATGTGATTATTAATTCGCGTTTTATCTCTAGTTAAACAGAATCATAATGGCAACTGAGACGATGATGGTGAAAATTGAGCATCGCGCTGTAATTAAATTTCTCACTAAGCAAGGAAAAAGTCAAAAAACTATTCATGAAGAGATGGTGGCTGTTTACCAGGGTTCCGCACCTTCATTATCAACTGTGCAAAAGTGGTCAAGTGAGTTCAAGAGAGGCAGAGAGAGCATTGAAGACGACCACCGCTCCGGCGCCCCGGCTACTGCTTGTACGGGAGAAAGCATCAAAGAAGTCGAAAAACTTGTTCTTGAGGATGCCCGAATAGAGGTGAAAATGATGGCAGAGATCACCAAGCTTTCAATTGGTACCATTCACACCATTCTCCATGACCATCTTAACCTTTTAAAGGTCAGTGCTAGGTGGGTGCCACGAATGCTCACAGCGCCTCAAAAAAAAGTGAGAATCGCATGCTGTAGAGAGCTTTTGGAGATGTGTAGTGAGAACGCGGACGGTGTTATGGATCGAATTGTTACTGGGGACGAAACATGGGTCCACCACTATGACCCTGAAAGCAAACAAGAGTCCATGCAGTGGCATAAAAAAGGAACAGACCCCCGAAGAAGTTCAAAGTCACTCCGTCTGCCGGGAAGCTCATGGCCACAGTTTTTTGGGACTCAAAGGGAATCTTGCTCATTGAGTACAAAAAAAAAGGTGAAACCATCAACGCCACATCCTACGCTTCCACTTTGCATAATTTGCGGGAGGAAATTAAAAAGAAAATACTCGCAGCGGGTGTGTTGCTTCTTCATGACAACGCTCCTGTTCACACGGCGCGAGTTTCCAAGGCTGCTGCGCGAGATTGTGGTTTCGAAGAAATCCAACACCCACCCTATAGTCCAGACCTTGCCCCTAGTGATTATTTCCTGTTTCCGGATTTGAAAAAATGTCTTCGTGGAAAAAGATTTTCGGATGATGAAGAACTCAAGTCGGCAATAAATGGGTATTATGCAGAGAAAGAGGAAATTTATTTTTTTGAGGGTTTAAAAAAGCTTATCTCAAGATGTAACAAATGCATTGATGTTAGGGGAGATTATATTGAAAAATAAAAACAATTTAAATTGAATTCGCATTTTCCTTCATATCGATACCGAGAATATATTGAACGCCCCTCGTATCATAAGCGTATGCTAGTAATTAGACAGACTTTCGAAAGATTTTGACTCCTGTGGTGGCGCGTAAATTTTGCACTATTCCTTTGTTTGCATGACTCCGCATCGCCTTTTTTTACCAGGGTCCCCTTTCTTGAGGATCGGACAATGCTAATTTTCCATTCATGGGGCATATTTTACAGATGAGTTGGTGTATGCTCCTTACCAAGTCATTGCCTGTCGCTTTGATTAGCTCTGCAGACACACAGTCCGCTAAAGCAGCTTTGTTGGACTTAAGCTTAGATAGGGCTAGCTTGAATTGTTGGTCTACATCGTCCGGGTTTAAAGGTGACGGTATTTGGTTCATCATCGCTGTTAAACAGTCTATATAAACGCTCTTTAAGAATCCTCAGCATCGACTGCCACTATGTTCCCTAGTTCGTCTCTACATGCTCGTGCTTTTATTACTTTTTGGTAAAACTTCCGACTCTTATTCCTGGAGTAGCATCTTGCTTAGCGCTTCTCATGCTCCTTCTTTTTCCTCCTGAGAAGCCGGTGTTCGTATCTTCTGATCGTAGAGCTCTAGAGCATCGCCGCCTTGCATCTTGCTTAGCTGCGGTTTCGTTGTGGTGGCAGAGTGAAACCCAGCACATCAGAGGCGGCATCTCTGATGGCTTTTTGGCAGTGTTGCCACTGGTCTTCGATACCCTATGCTGGGGGCATAAGACCTCTTCAGAGGTTAAGGGCGACTAGATCGAAAAAGGATATGGCGATCTCTTGCGATTGTAGCTGTCGGACGTTGAACTTCCTCACAATAGTCAATAGGGCTCTATTGAAGTGGGTGGAAGATAACAATATAATCAAACAATTAGTTTGTTTGTAGGAAGAGGCATGATGCCATTCATGTCGCGTCGAAACTCATCTCCGACATACAGTGGAAGAAATGCAAGAGCCAATGTACGGGTGGCTTCCTGGTTGACTTCCAGAAGGTCTTCGATACCATTTGGTTAGAAAGACTTTTCTATAAGTTGACCAGACTGGGGATGCCGACACCCCTGCTATATAGTCCTAGTTTAGTTTAGTTTAATTGAAAAATTTATTTCATAAGAAATTTAAATACATTTCATTATTGTTATCTTAAGTCTATAGGTTTAGCTAAGTCCGTCTGCCAGTCCTGCTATATATGACTTATGTGAAAGAAGTCAAATGTAGCAACGTAATTTAAAAAAAAATATTTGACATTAAAAACGGCTTACAATAAGGTGCGGTTATTTCCCCGATACTTTTTAACATATACACGAATGATCTAGTGGGTTCTCTTAATGATGATATATCGTACGCAGACGATTTAGTGGTGTACATATCAGGTCCAAAAATCCAGGTCATCAATACTCTTTTGGAGCGTGACTTCAATCATATTAAGGCGTATCGCGATGATTGGAAAATGAAAATCAATTTTCAAAAATCTAAAACAATATTGTTCAGCCCATTGAGATGGGCTTCTGGGGATACCAGAAATCACTCGCGGAATTTAGTCATTGGCAGTGAGACGCCTTGGTATCTGTCTCGATCCGTATTTGTATTTTTACAAACATACAAATACTTGTTTAGCTGGAGCCAAGAAGGTCTCAGCCCTAACAGAAAACTGTTTCCCAGCAGTCAACTTGACTCAAGGGTTAAGGTGGCTCTAAGCGTGGTTCAACCTATTCTATGGAAAGAATTCGGGTTCTTAAAGGCAATGTCTCAGGACCTGTCTTAGATTGTACAGAACACCAGAATCCGAGTTCTTACACTTTTTCCCCCAACAAGGCCCTTTACGATGGGGCTCGATTAAACAGGTTTGACAATTTCCTGATTCAATTGATTCGTTGTAAGACCGATGACCAGCGACAATAACCTGGTCTTTGGGGCGTATTGCCCCAATGTTATCTAACATGAGAGTACACTCCGACCTACCTTTCGGTCTCCCGGTAATACACCACCGCCACGGCGGTGTGAGAGAAGTGCTACTCGTCTAAGACGGGTACGAAGTCAATGTTCAGGAGCTCTTCCGTTTTAGTTCCGTGATTGCGGACAGAAACCGAGTCGAGTATCAATACGCTCTTCTAGGCTGGGGCTAGTAACATACTTTTCCTAGTTTTAAGTTAGATTTAGGTTAGTTAGGGGGATTTCGCAGAAAGGCTGGGCTCGTTAACATGAAGCTGCACCTCTGAGAAGTGACCGGCGCTTCATGCTATCGGTTAAGTCGCGGCAATGCGTGTGCACGATTTTAATAAGTGCCAGAGGTCCGAAATCGCAATTGGGTTGGTGACCACTCGAGGCAAGAGACAACGAGCGCTCGCCACACTGATTATAAGTTAGGATAAGTAGTTTAGGTAGGTTAAGTAGCATAGGTAGTTCTTGAAAATTTATATGTTGTATACAAGTTTAATCGTAGAATAGATTTTAGGCTGAAAAGTAATAGTTTTAGATTTACTGTTAAGCTTATAGTGCTTCGTAAGAGCCAGTAAGCTAAATTCGGAAAAACGATAGAAGTAATAAAAATGAAAAGTAAAAGTAAAGTAGTCCGGGCTTAAATTGGGTATAACACTGGAATAGTGGCATGCGCCGTTCACAAAGTAATATATTTGATTGAATGTAGTGATATTCCGCACGTCAGGAATTCAATTAGACTTAATCAGCTTCCAGACGTGGCGCTTTCTAGGCTATGCTTTCTGTCTGTACTACCAAAGAACATGTTTTCAGAATTCCGAAAATTGAAGTTAAAATGAAGCTAATATAATCGCTCTTACAGCGGATTCAGTGACACCTTATAGGTAACCGATGTCCATGGCCTTTATTGTAGAAGACTCCAAATTGTCATGAATGTCTGGTCTAGTTGTCTTCTTGTCTTTACAGATCTGGCAACAATCCACGTAACTCCACATGAGTCACCTTCAATCGTTCCAAATTCAATCAGATAAACCAACAAAAAAAAATGTCACAAAGAGATCTTCGTAGAGGGACGATTGTTTGTATTCGCATCTTGCCGATATCCGAATGTGTCTCATATTTGAACTACTTCACCGAAGCGCAGTGCGAGGAATCATCGTCGATAAACAATCGACGCTGATGTCTGCTTTAACCTTGTTTTCTCCTTTACTCGTACGTTGACGTTTTTCCCTTGTTTTATAGCTGAAAATCTGACAGAAAATTAAGCGCGTCGATTTTGGCGAAAAATCGAAAACTGAGCAACGCGCCGGCAATAAATCGAATTGCAGTACCTACACACTTCTCCAGACAGCAGTCTGCGTCTCTGTCTTAGTCACAGGCTCAATCTTAGAGTTAGGACCAGTTACTGGCATCGGCACTGGCACTAGCACCCAATCTGGCCGCACGATCAATCCTCGCTAGCTGTTACAGATTACGTATTTGTGTACGGTGGTGCGTTTTTATTTTCCACCTTATTATCCATATGCTGCATGGCCTATGGCGAATGGCAAATCGACAATCGGCAAATCGCCAAATGGCGTATGCAGTGTATCCGTATGGCGCGATCGTCCTCGCGATCAGTGGAGCGATCGTTTGGCCGTTTTTCACTCTCGGCTTCTTTGGGTTTGGCTGCCCCCAAATTGACTTCTGTGTACTGTGTCCGTCTGTTCACGAGTCAGGTTGTGCATTGTTGTCACAGGGAGTGATTGGACATGTGGCGGGGCTCCACTGAGGTTCTTCTGTTCTTTGGGCTTAGGACGTTCTTTGCTTTTTTATTTATTGTTCTTTTTTTCTTTTCTTTTTTTTTAAGGCTGATCGTGTTTTCTGCTGTTTTTGCCAGAACCGCGTAATTGATCTGGACATACTTCGGACTTCAAAGGAAACTATGGGATTGTTGGTATTTTGTCCGGTGATATATATGGGGCTACCGAGCTGGAACACCTTTGTGGTGAAGGTTACCATTGTATCGTGGGCATATGAACTGAAGTGAACACTGGACTATGTACTGTGTGGACACTGGTGGAAACGAGTCACATTCCATTGACCATTCACGTATCAAATTCAGGAATATTGATAAGTTGCCTTCAGTACATACGAGTATACTTGTCGTGGATGCTTTTGATTGAAGTGAGTAACAATGTACGAGTTGGTATACTCGTACCATACACATATACTCGTACAATGGGACAGGGGGTATCTTGACAGAATGGTGTATGTCCTGAAGTGTCGACAAACACGATGATGACGACGGTTTGACAAGACCAGATCTAGAGAAGCTGCATATTGCAATGGCAATTAATTTTGGTGTCGGCTTTTATTTGAGGGCCAAGAAGGCGGCGACATCAGTTTGGTTGCGGCAACTGAAGTGCTGCAAGTTTGGTTTTACATGGATGCAATTACTGCCTACGTGGACTGGGTACGAAAGATGATTGAATTGGACAGATTTGCGACAAAGGAATGCCAGGAATTGAAGAAAAGAGATTCTTACATTAGAGTATTGATGGACGATTTAATGAAGGCTTAGGCTCCTGTATCATTGATTGCGATTTGACTTGGTTGACATGGTACTGTGTAATGTCACAAAGTTCATGTGGAAGGATTTATATTTGGGTACATTCAGGAGATTTTTTTAGTAAATGATAGTTGCAGAAAAGCTTTCCGCCTACTATATGTTTAAACATTGAATTCGTTAAACAAACTTCAGAGTTCTGATTCAAGTTTGAGGTTTTGTCTTCGTAATAAATGGATTAGTGTTTGGGAAGATATATAATAAATACGTTCAAATTATTGTAGTTAACATCATCAGGATTTTCGCTTCATGCACCACTGCTAGTATTAACAACCCTGTAACATATAGTTCTAACGGTGGTACCTCTGCTGCTGACGCTGATGACAAGTCATCATGTCAAACGAAAAACCTAAAAGCCACTAATCCCAAAAAGGTCACCTTAGGAACACATTTCTTTCTTTTTTTAAATAATTAGAATTCTTTGGTTAAATTTCTTTTAAGCTAACTTAATCTTAACACTAAAGTAATTCATCTAAAATTATTGTACTATACTTGAATTACATATATTTTTATCTGAACAGGATTTTATAACATTTCACAATAAAAAAGAACAAACTATTTTGAACAAGGCTTTTTATTTACGTTAATAAAAATTAGTGCTGTTGTCGCAAGTTCACCAACATTTTATAAAATCTTTAAAGAAGATCACTATGCCAACATCAGAGCAACATAATTGCCAAAAGTGCTACCTATGGTTCCATTATCAATGCGCACAAGTCGATAGTTTTGTGGCATACCAAGATTGGACATGCCAAAAATGTGCTCCACCAATTCCGGCGCCTGTTGTGGAGCATGTGGGACCACGATCTACGACGTCATCCAAGCCTTCGAAAACTTCAAGATCTTCATCAGCAAAAAAAAGAGACTGGAAGAAGAACGATCCTTGAAGGAGAAGCGTGATGAGGAATACCTTGACAAGAATTATTGTTTATTGAGTCAGGCAGAGATTCCTCCGAAAGCGATGACGAGGCGGTTTCAGTTAATTCACCAAAGCAAGTGCAGGGATGGTTGTAGAATGCTCGTAACTCAGCTGTAAGTATCAGGAATCCAGTTAAGTTTGCAGGTAATTCCAAAATAGTAGCTCCTGAGTTATCAGTTCCCTACGTCCACAAACCGAATGCTAGTTCCTCCTGGATGGGAGCCGTCGTTGTACAACAACAAAGGCAACAACATTAATCACAATTGCCCACAAATCCAACTGTGGTACCAGAATCCCTCACTACACTCATCACTGTGCCTTCAGCTACGTCATCGCAAATAAATCGACTATCACCCCAGCAGCGATCTGTCACTAAGCCCCAGCCGTCTCAAACCCAATACTTGCCTTCAGTGATAGAAATGCAAATTCCACCACAGTTCGTCTTTACACGATTACAGTCACATCCTGACAAGAAGTAACCTGGCAGCGCGGCACTCAATCTCCAGAGATCTACACAGTTTTGGTGGGACCCCTGAAGATTGGCCACTATTTATTTCTAATTTTAACAGGTCCACAGAGTTATGTGGATTCTCTGAGGAAGAAAATTTGGTTCGACTTCAAAGGGCTTTAAAAGGAAAAGCTCTAGAGGCCGTGCGTTGCATGCTCAGATGCTGTTTTGGAAGACCAGAGCTAATAATTCACTCTATTCTTCAGAAAATCCACACCACTCCCCAACCCAAGGCCGTAAAATTGGGAACCATAGTTGCCTTCGCCATTGTTGTCCAGAACATGTGTGTAACGATGGAAGCGTCTGGAATGGCAACACATTTAAATAACCCAACCTTGCTTCAAGAGCTGGTCGCGCAAAGTTGCCGCCTTCTATTCACTTAAATTCTGCAATTTTTAGACAAACTTTGCCAGCTTGCTTTCGAAGTGACAAAGGGAGAGGTTTTCTCAATGCTCATGCTGAGGTTTGCAGTCATGGAGATACGTCATGTACTGATATGAAAGAGAGCAAATGTACTATCTGTGCTGGAACCTGTTTCTCTATTGCCAATTGCAGAAAGTTCGAACAGCTAAGCCATTATTTAAAATGGGCAGCTGTCAGGGAACATAAGCTGTGCAGAAAATGTTTAACAAGGCATATGAGCAATAAATGCTAATCTGACGTAGTTTGTGGAAAAAATAATTGCAGTTTTAAACATCACAGATTATTACACAACGACCAGAAGGATATTGATCGCCAAGGGTTAATAGGAGTTTCAATGACAGCGTCACATAATGCTCATTCGCGAGAATTTCAATCGATGCTGTTTCGAGTAGTGCCTGTCGTTTTATATGGGAACGGCATTCAATTACTTGAGTTTGCCTTTGGATCTTCCCTATCGCTATTGGAAGAAGAGCTAGCAAAAGATCTGAATGTTGAAGGAACACTGGAGCCCCTGTGTCTGAGATGGACAGCTAGCACACACAGATACGAAAATGATTCTAAGGTGACGGTTAAGAGTCTTCAACTCCCCCGACAATCTGTAGACGCTAAAGATCTACAAGAAGAGTTTAGGAACTTAAGAGGTTTGCCAATTGAGTTATATGAGGACGCATCACCTCGTTTGTTGATCGGACTTAATAACTGGAGACATGGGCTACCGATAAATTATAGAGAAAGGAAAGCAGAAGAACCAGTGGCAACCAAGACACGTTTAGGATGGACTATTCATGGATATTGTTCTCATTCACCGCTATGATTGTATAAATACTCGGACTAATTTTCACACATGCGGATGTAATAATGGTGATGACATCGAGCTTCAACGCCTTTTTAAGGAATTTATAAGCAGTGAGCAGTTTGGAGCGTCAAAATCTGAACATAATTTACTCTCAGCGGAAGAAAAGGGAGCCCAAGAGTTGCTGCAAGGTCTGACCCGCCGAAAAAATGGCCGAATCGAAACAGGATTGCTTTGGAAGTACGAAAACATCAATCTCCCAGGCAGTCTACCCATGGCGAAAAGGCATCTTATAGGTCTTCAGAAGCAAATGAATCGGAATCCCCAAACTGCTGACGCCCTTCACGAAAAATTAGAGGAATATATTTCCAAAGGATATGCCAGAAAGCTCTCGCCGAAGGAAATCAAAGAGAATCATCAAGCTTGGTATATGCCGGTGTTTCCAGTAATAAATCCAAACAAGCCTGGGAAACTAAGAATCGTTTGGGATGCTGCTGCCAAGGTTCAGGGGGTTTCACTTAATTCCGTACTCCTCAAAGGTCCAAATCAACTGGTTTCCCTCACATCAGTTATTTACAGATTTAGAGAAAGACGTATTGCGATCTGTGGTGACATTATGGAGATGTTTCACCAAATACAGATATGAGAAGAGGACCAACATTATCAGCGGTTTCTATGAGTCGGGCGTAAGAAAAAAGACATTGACTTCTACGTTTTGAAAGTGATGATCTTCGGCGCAACCTGTTCGCCCTGCTGCGCTCAATATGTTAAAAATCGAAATGCTGATGAATTCCAACTATAATATCCTAGAGCGTCAATTCGGGGAAATCATTACGTTGACGATCTCATGGATAGTGTTGATTCTGAAGAGGAGGCAACTGAGCTGGCGAACCAAATTCGATACATCCATCTGCAGGGTGGCTTCTACAAAAAAACAGACTGTACTTAGCGCATTGCAATCAAATCCAAGGGAGGAGATAAATTGTAGTTCGAAAAGAAAGTTGGGGACAGAAAAAGTCCTGGGAATGTGGTGGTGCACCACATCAGATTCCTTTGCGTATAAATTATCACCCAGTATAAAAAAACCTGCGGTTCTTTCTGATAATGACCGCCCAACGAAACGAGAAGTACTCAGGATTCTGATGACTATATTTGACCCTTTAGGACTTCTGGCGAAATTTCTTAAAATTTCTACTTCAAGAAATCTGGCGTTCAGGAGTTGCGTGGGATGAGAAAATCCAAGATTCACAGTACGACAAATGGCTCAACTGGATTCGTTTTCTTCCGGAAGTGGTAAATTTATAAATCCCGCAGTTCTACGAGTATATTACCAACAGATTAATACGCCAGCCAGAGAGACACCTTCATGTGTTCGACGATGTGAGCGAAAACGGATTTACGGCAACTACATACTCGTACATAAGATCGAGGGATGGGGAATTAGTCGAATATGCATTAGTAGGGGCAAAGACGAGATTAGCCCTCCTAAGGAGTCTTTCCGTTCCCAGACTGAAGTTGCAAGCAGCTGTACTTGGTGCTCGTCTCGCAAAAAGCATTATAGATTCTCACTCTATAAAATTCCAAAAGCAAATATTCTGGACGGATTCCAAGACAGTTTTCAACTGGCTGCGTTCAGATCACAGACGATATCGTCAATTCGTTGCCTTCGGAGTAAGTGAAATCCTGGAAGAAAAATCCAGAAATTCCACGAAATGGAAGAAAAATCCAGACTTTAGCGCATCAAATCGATGGTTCAGAGGTCCATCCTGTCTGACTCCGGAAAGTTGGCCATCTATAGAACAGCCGGAAACAGCAACATATGAGGAAATATGGTCACAATTTATCGCAGTTCATCGTGTGCATCATATCCGTGTGTTCCAACCAGAAAGGTTTTCTAACTGGAACAGGCTAATCCGCAGTACTTCTTATGTTATCCGTTTTACAGTCAAGGCGTAAGAAAACCGACCTAAAGTATGGTAAATTTAGCCAAGTTGAGTTGGATGCAGCGGAAATGATATTGTTTAGAGTAGCCCAACGGCTTCACCGGTCAAGTCCATTAGTATCCCTTTGTCCCCACTTATACGAGAATGGCGTTTTGCGAGCTAATGGACGATTGTCAAGAAGCCAACGTAGAATTGAAACGACCAGTAATTCTCTCTAAGGACCTTGCGACAACAAACTTGTTCGTTCAAGACTATCATCGTCGATACCATCATCAAAAGCATGAGACAGTGATCAATGAAATCCGTCAGAGATAAAAATCCCAAGATTAAGAGTCGTTCTTCGTACAGTCAGAAGGTCATGTCAACTTTTCAAAATTCGGACAGCACAGCCGCAGCTCCCGCTCATGGGTCAACTACCAATTGATAGACTGGCTTCCTTTATCCGGCCATTTTCATATGTGAGTATCGACTATTTTGGCCCTATTTACATATCCAATTTAAGAAGAAAGGAAAAGAGGTGGAGGGTTCTGCTTACTTGTCTAACAACGCGAGCTGTACATATCGAGATTGCACACATATTGTCGACGGACTCTTGCATACTTGCTATTCGAAATTTCATTGCCAGAAGTTTGATCTCAACATCAGCTTTTGTTTGTCCAGACCTAAGCCACAATTCATTGTTGGAAATCGTTTGTGGCCACAGGATCTATAGGATGTGACGCAGACAACGATTAATAAAGGCTTGTAACCTGCTCGAGATGTTGGCGGAGCATTTCCACGTTTCATGTGCATATAGCAGTACAGATTTTACATTGGATTCAAACAGTCTTAACTTACTGCGAAGGATATCAAATGCACTACGAGTTTTTTTTTTGTCTATTTCTGACGTCCAGGTCCGTTCCACCATCGAGTGACATAAAATACGATACCAGATAGTTGAACTGCGTAACCTCCTCTATGGTGTCGCTTCTTAAGATAACCTGCTGTTAGTCTGTTGGTCTGGGCTAGTGTGTAAAATTTTTGTCTTTTTGGCGTTTATCCTTAAGCCAGCCACCTCCCCATTCTGTTACAGTGAATGACGCGTTTGGTTAAGGACACCAATGTTGTTTGCGAGAAAGCAGATATCATCAGCGTAGTCCAAATGGCTTATCAAACGGGTTCCATTGGATACCAAGTCTCTCGTTTATACCCACCGTGGCAGTCATTACATCATCGATCGCAAGTAAGAACAAAATTGGTAATAGTATATCTCCCTGTCTCACTTCAATGTATCGGAAAGCTATCCACTGTGCAAAACGAAACCCCTTTCGCTGTTATAGCAGCAATTTTTTCAGGAATACCACTCAAAGCAAGCGATCTTCAGATACAATCATCACGATCTAAGGCCTTTTCAAAGTCAACGAACATGAGGAAAAGCGGTGCTTGGTACTCCGATGATTGTATTGATAAGTATAATTCGCAAGGTGTTAATATGATCAACTCATGATCGGGCACTGCGAAATCCCGCTTGGTGCCTCTTGAGCCTCGACTCTATCCTGGACTTTATCCTCTCGAGAATGACAGTTGCCATCAGCTATGGGAATACGAACAACACGGTGATTCCACGCTAGTTACTGCAGTTCTTAAGATCGCCTTTCTTCAGTATCTTGATAATAACTCCGTCCTTCCATTGCCTGGGAAAGGTTTAATTCTCCCAAACAGCCTGAACAAGTTGGTGCTATTTTTTTTATCTATAATGTCCTTAAAGGTTTTGTACAGCTGCCTTACGTTCCCTCTTCTTGCAGCTTCTTCCGCGCCCTCCGCAAACTTGTCCAATCTGGCCCTCCTATCACGTCTTACACAGCGCTGCACTGTGTTATAAGCTGCTCTATATGTAGGTACTTGTTCTGTAGAGCCAAGTTTGGAGTAGCATCAGTTTCATTGTTGATTCTAATTTTGAGTGCACTTCGGCATGTAATTTTCTCCCAGGTGTCTTGGGGTATCCATAGATTTCTATCCCTTGATTGCCTCCGTACCGTTTCAGATCCAGCTTCCATTAAAACCCGCTTTATTTTGTCCCACATCGCCTCCATGGGAACATTGACGTTTACATCCACATTTGACGCTTTGTCGTTTAGGGTGTTAGCAAAATAACGATAAATATAGTATTTGGCTCACTAAAAGCGGTCGTATTAAATTTTGGTCTGCTTGCTGTATTCTCTGAACTTTGCCGGAGTGCGCCGGAGGTGATGATCACTGCCAGCATCCGCCCAATCTTTACCTCGCAAGGTGACTTCCTCATTCGTTGTTGTATAATGAAGTGGTCGATTTGGTTTTGTGTTCGACCATCAGCGGAGACCCAGGTTTCTTTATGGCAGGTCTTGTGTGGAAACATATTTCCACCTATCATAAGCTGATGAGCCTTTCAAAAATCAACAATCAACAAGCATATTGCCATTGTCATTTCGCTGGCCCAAGACATGTCTACACATAAGGCGCTCGAGGCCGGGCCAACCTTGGTATTAAGGTTCTCCATGACGATTACGATGTCGCCTTTCGAAACGTTGGTGTACACCGAGTTTAGATGAGCATGGAAAATGGTTTTGGCTTCCTCCTCTGCATAGTTCGTCGGAGCGTAACACTGAATGATGGTGACTTTGAGAATTCTGGAGCTAAAACTTGCCGTAATTATACTCACCGATACTGGGGTCCAGTTTCTGACTGCGTTTAGGGCATTCTTCCTTTCACAAACTGGTTTGGATGGAAGTAGTAAACGGGTCCAACAAGGGTTTAAGCGCAGCTTGGCCGTTAAAACAGATCCAGATCCAGAGCTTTGCCCTCTTCATCGATTCTTTATAATATAGTTCATTGCCACCAGGATTACGTATGTGTATCTCCTCTTGAAACCAGAAGCGAAATCAAACGAGTTTTTGTGCTCAAAAAGACATCCTGAAACGGTTTTTGAGTCATTCGTGAACACACGACTACATTCCTTTCGCGGCCCATATTCCTGCCGACACCATTCCTGGACACGGGGAAAGTCCATTTCGTATTTTCACATCAACAGGAGAACTGGTGTCATTGCATCAGATGGAATGTCCATAAGATGCTTAACCGTGATAGGCTAAACCTCTCCGCTACTTTCTCCATCGTTCTTGTCAATCTAGCGAATTTGTAGTACAAAGAGCCGCAAGAATCATCGGAATGGGAAGATCTAACGACTCCAGGGTCGTAGCTTAAATCGGCGAGGGCTTTCTCAATATGTTATGTTGGTTAGAACCACCAGGATCAACGCCCTAGCCTAGCATTTAGTTTGATCACTCACCTGGGTTCTTTCCAGAACCTTAGGATCTTTGACTTTAAAGTCTTCCTGCTATGACGACGGGAAGGACGGGAAAAAATTGTGGGTTTCGGAAACATGAGTGAGTCTAAGTCGCTGCTATCCCAAAGTACTGCTACAGCCTTTTCCATCAAATGAGGAAAGAAACCCATCTCGCTCATCAAAGCGCTTAGTTTGATGGATGGTCCCGATGAGCGCACATAGCCAAATTGGAATCATGAAAAACGAGCAATCACCATTGACTAGGTATAAACCGAAAATCTTAAAAAAAGCCAGGCATATCGCTAGGACAGAAGAAAAGAGGATCAAATGAAAGGGTGACTTAAATAATTTGATTTGCGAAATAGGGTCCGATGAGTGCTGTTCTAAATGAAGAGAGGAATCAAATTGGTTGAAATCCAGGTTCAATCCCGACAGTACTGCTTCCTTCACTCCCTTTCTAAGTAGCAGATCCAAGTTGTTTACCATGTACCCTGTCATAAGCCTTTGAAAACCTTTCCTTGATTCTACTTAGTATTCGGTGGTCAACATAGCGAGGTTACAGTATTCTTCGTCTAATGTCTTCTAATGATTTCCCAATTCTCGTACAAACCTACCGTTGTGAACATTCTGTATTCCAACTTGTTCATCGACTTTCTTTTTTCCAGAGGTTAAGCCGAACATTTCCAAACCTGCAATGATGCCTGTTTACCGTGGATTTTTCCTTTCATCAGTTGCTACCGTGTCTTTATCGGTAACATTAGCTATTGAAAATTATACTTTTGCTCTAATTCAACTCATACTCTTCACTCACCCCGGATTTTCAATACCTTTACAAATCCGCTGATCTAGATGGTATTACTCCCCTTCTAGATGTTTCAATTTTCCAGAGTTTGCCATCAGGATCTTTTGTCGAATCCATCAATTTCTTCTTTCAGAATATTCAATCCAAGTTATTTTTGACGGTTGGTATGCCCCAGGTCTCCATTCTTTCACCTACACTCTTTTTTAATGTTTATTAATGATCCTCCGTCTGCTACTTCTAACCCTTTTTTTTTTAACTTTTAAATTCATTTTTATTGTTTCTTTCGCTGTTACTTAAATTCTAGACAAAAATGCTTAAATCTAATTTGACAATAATAGTTACTTATTCTTGCTTACTGACTCTTACCGAGCGCTCTAAACTTAACAATTTCAATTCCAGTTTGCCTTTTGACCTTAAAACTATCTTACGATTAATCTTATCTATATATGAAATTTCTAAGAAAATAATTTTAGAAAAAAACTTAGATACCATATCTTTTTGTAGTTTTATGTAAAACTTAAAACTATGGCCCTATTCTACTTAACCTATCTAAACTACTTAACCTAACTTAACTATAATCGGGATGGTGAGCACTCGTAGCCTCTCGCACTGGGTGGTCACCATCCCAATTGCGATTTCAGGCGCCCGTCATTCGTCAGCATCGTGCACACGCACCACCAAGATTTAACCAATGCGATAAACCACTGGTCACTTCTCAGAGGTACGGCCTCATGTTAACAAACGCGGCCTTTCCACGAGATCCCCCTAACTATCCCTAATCTAACTTACAACTAAGAGGAATATGTTACCTTAGTAACGTACCGACCTAGGAGAGCGAGCCCACCCTTTCTCCTTCTTGAAGCCACCAGAATTCGGTGTACTGTTTCTCGGCATCGATCCGATCCCTGTCCGCAATCGCGAGACTAAAACGGAGGAGCTCCTGAGCATTGGCAACATACCCGTCGTAGGTGAGCCGCTTGTCCCTCGCACCGCGGTAGCGGTGGTATATTACCGGGATACCATCCCTACTTTGTATTAACCCTTTAGCATCAATATGGAGAAAAGCCTCTGGCGGAATAAAGCCCGATAGGAGTGAGCTCTCGTGGTACATTTCATTGGGGTAATAAGCCCCAAAGATCAGGTCATTATCGTTGGTCATTGCCCTTGCAACGTGTCTTCGAATCACCTTAATCAGGAAATTGTCAATCCTATTCAGATTAGCCCCATCGTAAAGGACTTTGTTGGGATAATATTTTTTGTACTCTGATTCTGGTGTTCTGTACAAGCCAAGACAAGTCCTAAGACACTGCCTTTCAAACACCCGAATCCTTTCCATCTGATACGGCGCTACATTGAACCACACGGGACAACCATACGCGATGACTGGCCTGATTAGGGCCACATTGCATATGACTTTCACCCTAGAGACAAGTTGACTGCTGTGAAACAGCCTTCTTGTCAGGGCTAAAGCCTTCTTGGCTCCAGCAAGACAAGCATCTATATGTTTGTCAAAATACAAATACTTGTCGAGCCAAATACCAAGGTATCTCACTACGCTTCTCACCGCTAATGGCAGTCCGTGCTGTCCAATGATGGCCAAATTTCGCCAGTTATGTCTGGTATCCCTAGAAGCCCATCTCAATGGAGTCCTGAACAAGATTGTTTCCGACTTTTGAAAATTGATTTTCAATTTCCAATCATCCCAATACGCCTTAATATGATCGAAATCACGCTGCAGCAGAGTATTGATGACTTCGATTTTTGGATCTGATCTGTACGCCACTAAATCGTCTGCGTACGCTATGGCATGATTGAGGGAACCTACTAGATCACTTGTGTAAATGTTAAACAGTATCGGAGAAATCACAGCCCCCTGTTGTAAGCCGTTTTTAATATCAAAGATCTTGCTCGAAATAACATTTTTACATTTAACAACGAACTTCTTTCCCATAAGCATGTCGTAAATCATATATAGCAGAGGTTTCGGCATACCCATTCTCGTCAACTTATAGAAAAGCCCCTCTAACCATACGGTGTCGAAGGCCTTCTCAAAGTCAACGAGGCAGGCACCCGTACACTGGTTCTTGCATTTATTCCATTGTATGTCGGAGACCAGCTTTGACGCAGCATGAATAGTGTCATGCCTCGCCCTAAAACCAAACTGATTTTCCGGAATTATATTATTTTCCTCAACCCACCTTAATAGGGCAATATTAATCACCTTCTCAAATACCTTGCTAATATTCGGAAGCAAACTAATTAATCGGAGATTTGCAGGGTTAGTTCTAACTTTATCCCTTTTCGGGATGGGATGTACCACTGCTGTTTTCCAATGCGTCGGATAATATGCATTATTCAGCGCATTGTTAAACAGCGTAGTAAATATATCCACTGCTTCCAAGGGTAGGTGTCTTAATACGACGTTTGGAATACCGTCTACTCCCGACGACTTTTTGTTTTTCAGAGACTCGAAGATGCATAGGAGTTCATCTTTTCGCACAAACAAATGCGAGGAAGCTCGCTCATTGGCGATGATAACGTTTGCAGCGTTTTCTTCACTAAATACGGTGAAACCGTGATTCTCAGATCGCCAATTTTGAAGTTGCGCAGATAATAGTGATTTACATAGGCCTTGTTGTCAATGTCGTAATTACGGTAAACCGGATTGTTCACCGTATACACGGCCTCGAAAAAAGCTCCCAGCAAATCCACTTTCTCCTGTAGGTCTTCGACCACGAAAAGACCGTCGCCTGCGTCGGCTCTCTCTGGACTTATGCCAACGGTCAGTAGTGTCTGTCTGTTTTCTGTCGTTTGTGGAATTCGGACACACTGAATGTCATTATGATCTTTCCGCCTAAATAATTTATTTATCTGCGGGAACATATTCGGACTACTGGATTTTATAGCCCGAATCTTATTACCCCAGTACAGACTTACAGACTTACTGTAATTTTCTTTAATTAATTGTTTTAGGTTTTTGATCAATGACTTCAGTGTTCTTATTTCCGGGTCGTTTCTGTCAGTAAACTGTCTGTACAACTGCTTAAGCCTCGAGAGCAGTCTACTTTTGTGTGCGTACAATGCGTTGATTGTTGGAGTTTTGTATTTTTCCACCTGGCTTTCGTCGGAGTATTTTATCCGAGGGATAGTCTGCTCCATAGTTCGTTTGATAACGTCTTGCATTGTCAGTAAACTACGGTCGATTTCTTCGTTTGTCAAGTTTCTGTTAGTCGGGGGATCAATTCCATTCAAACGTAAATTACGCTTTAAGATTCTGGAGAAGCACGGCCACCGTACCTTACGGTAGTCGTATGGGTACACTTGATCGTACTGCTCCAGTTGCGTTTGCTCGTTTGGGATCCGTATTGTGGCGGTAAGTCCATAGTGATCACTATCGTACTCGAACGCACGCAAGCAGTTCCTTGTGTTTCGATCCACGTTAGTCAGTTCTAGTCTACTGTTAACTGCACCAAGAAGAATGGTAATTTACGGTTACCATTCCTTGCCGCGGCCGTGGTAAACGGCTTGACCCCCACGAACTTAAGGTCGTCGCTCTCTAACCTTTTAAGCTCTTCTTCGAGCTCCTCCGTCTTTATTGCTGGATCGATGCCTTTTAACAGCACCGTTTGGAGTTTTTCACCCTTAGGGGTATATGTATGGTATTCAGTATCTGCTTTTCCTAGGGCGATACGTACTTTACGGTAATCCTCCATATTACAACACATAATAATGTGCTTATTCGCACTTAATCTTTTAACATAAAAATTCTTAGTTACTAACTTACATAACCTAATACTATCATTAATTTCTAAATTACTTACATTTATAGGAGGCACTCTTTCCCTCCCCTTGTTTTCAAGCTGCTGTTTTTGTTCTTGATGTTGTTGTTGTTGCTGCTGCTGCTGCTGTTGTTGTTGTTGCCGTTGCTGTTGTTGCTGCTGTTGTTGTTGTTGCCGTTGTTGTTGCAGCTGCTGTTGTTGCTGCTGCAATGGTTGCTGTTGTATTTTTTGTGGTATTTGCTGCTGTTGTTGTTGTTGTTTTTGTCGTTTTTGCGAGTTCGTCTTCTGTTGCATTCGTTGTTCTTGTTGTTGTTGCTGTTCTTGCTTTTGGCTTATTGGCTCCTTCTGTTTTTGTTGTTGCTTTTGCTGCCACAACTTCTGTTTCTTTTCCAGAAGCTCTTTTATAAGCTTATCAAGCTGAGCCTCCCCATCCTCTTCTTCCTCTGCTGAAGTATCGGTGTCAGACAATTCTTTAAATGAATTCCCCTCTCCAATATATCGGCACTCGCCCCCTTCAGACTCATAAGAGTACTCTTTTCCAGCCGCTTTAATGTCGGCAGCATCTTCTTTAATTTTCTTTTTTGTGGACAATTTCGACGACGTCTTGCTTTTTCTCCGCCTCTTTTCAACATTTGTGTCATCATCCGACTTTTGCTTTGCCGCTGCTGCCTTAGTTGTTGTTGCTTGCTGTTGCATTTCACATGCTCTAGTCGTCATTCTATTAGATGCCGTTTCCAACTGCGGGACCTCCGGCTGTCCGGTGTCCATTGTTAATCGGCACTACTATAATGTTACCACTTCTTATTTCGGTTTTAATATTAAGAAATTAAAAAATAACCAATAAATTTCTACTGTACTCGAACCCAGGTCTTCCACTCAGCGAGCCAACTACTACTCCACTGAGCCACACTGCTATTTGTCAATTACTTGTTTATTTTATTATTTGATAGTTTTCACTTTTATGTGTACCACGGAAAAGCCGACCGTACTCTATGCGAGATGATAAACGACTCTACTTCTAACCCTTTGCTGACTACAGTTGTCACTCGTTTTCATATTAGATCCCGAATTCACAAGCGTGCTCTTCGACTGTAGAACGGGACTGGCAGCGTACGTTGATCCCATGAAATTTCGATGCTAAAAACAAAGTAATTTGGGGAACCTTTGACCGGGGATTAGGGAACCTTTGAACTAAATGCTCCCAAAACATACTCGTAATGCTGATGTCGTTACAGCGGAATATTAGCCACAAAGATTCCCTCAATTAAGTTTTAAATAAAACAAACAATCACCAAAACTAGGCAGAATAGGAAAACATATGTTTGGCATGTTGAGACAGCTAAATAGTTGACCTAGCTCGGTGGAAAGCATGAACTCTATTACTTTTCTAGCTCAGTTACATCAAATAGATGGAAGACAATGGTCTGACTTGTTTCTGTCAGAGGCTCAGATTAAAAAAAGCCGGAGTTCCCACAGTTTTTTTGAAATCTAAAAATGTTCATATCCATGCGATAGATCCTAGGAAAAATGGCGATCTTTACTATCACGGCAACTGTCTAAACTTTATATAAACATTTCTGAACCAGATGTCTAGACAACAGACAGATCGATAGCTCTAGAACTTATCTCATCAGCTTGGCACTTTAGGTCGATTGCATCCATCATTTACAAATAGCCTGTCTCATTCTCTCTCATCCGCCCACCAATTTATCAGCAACGTCAAATGCGCTAATTCCGCAGTATGGTTTACCAGCCAACGATTACATAGGCAGACACTATGTTCACCTTGTGTCCAGCCTGTGGAGTCAAACGGAAGCAGTTCTCGATTTCTCGCCTCGTCGACCAAAACAACCGCTTAGAGCGACCGGCTTCAATAGCTTTAACATGATCATCGTAGACCGTATCGCCATGCATACAGCCGTCGCAAGCAGCTGGAACGCCAGACGCAATTACCCCGACTAATTACATCAGATGTAATGAAATCAAAAGTCATTGCAATTTGCAATTAATTTGCATTTGCACAATCAACTCTCGGTCCGAGTCCAAATGGCGCAGACTCCGAGTCAGACTCATAGACCGATCACCGATCGCCGCCGATCGAGCATCCCAGTTTAGTTCGAAAGAGGAAGCAAAGTCTAATGTCGTCGCCGTTGTCGTTGTCATTGTCGCTGCCGCTTATTGGCAATAAAATTGGCAAACTTATGCCAATTGACGGCCTAATCCGCACCCTAAGCTCCCTGAATCAATATTTGGTTGGAAACATGTGTGTGTAGTCATTCATTAGGCGAGTGATAGGCGCTGTTCAGTCCGATTATCTGGGATTCATTGTATAAGCTGTATGCTATTGTTGTTATTGCTGATTGCTGCTGTAGCTTCAGCTTCAGTGTAATTTTACTTTAGTGTCTGAATCGCGCTCATTTAGCAGGTTTGACCTGGATCACCCCTGGTTGCACGCGATAATCTGGAACTCCTCGTGCGCTCGGTGGTTTACTCGATGACGCTTGTACGTTTTACAATTCCAATGAGCCCTTGATTTGGTCAAATCACTCCCTGCTAACACTGACACTGTCTGCCTTGACCTGTCCCAAAATAGACCAGCTGTCCCGAATAACCGACCACCTAGACGACTGTCCACCTTTTGTGTGTGGCGATATTCGTACCACGCTCATTGTGAAGCATAAAAACGCAAATGCCTCAAAGATTCATTTGCATTGTTTGCGCTTACAATTACGAATACTCGTACACGATTGCGATCCACAAACGATTGCGCCATCAGGTCGCAAATGTGTTTGTCTACAAACTGTAGATCACCACCGATCATTGGCGATCAATGTTCCTGTGAATTAATTAGCGCTTGACGTGTAAACACGGCCATTTGTCGCAGCTTATGCGCCGCAAAAGCAATCGCAATCGTAGCTGCAGTTAATTTGTGAACTTTTTTTTAATTTTTTAGGAGATCAGCGGAGGAAAGATTCTAAAGCAACAAAACCCCCACACGCCCGTTGCGAGCGATCGCAGATGGAACGAGTTCATGCTGCAACAAGTGATTAGAATTACATCACTCCGGTGGTATTCCATATTATGAATATCGGATCGCGTCGGTCGGTCAGAAAACAGTTAAACAACAATTGCAAATGAAATTGTATGATTTGTCCGGCGGCGGCGGTCGGGGTGATCGAGTTATCGAGTGATCGGTTGGACGATCGCAAGGCGTTCAAGATCTCTTTGCGGTGTGACTGTCATAATATTTCACGGGATCTAAGTTGACGTGGTATCGCCGTCGCCGCCGCCGCTGCAACAATGTTAGACGACGGCAGATTAATGACTTGTGACACGGTGCAATGCTCTTGTCTTTGACAGATCGGTATTCAAGATCGCTCCGAACAGGTGTGGCAGTGGACAAATGTCAAACTTGTATTTTAATAGTTTCCTTAATGGCTTCGGGGCGTGTCGCCTCGTGGTCTATCGTTTATGTTTGTTTAGCAGAAGGTCGAGAGAATTGATTTGGTGATTTATTGTCGACAGTCAATTGTGGATTGAATGTTGTGGGGAGGGCTATGAAAATTGGAACGCTCCTAATTTATTAGGTAGCACTCTTGGGTCATATTTCAACAGCTGTCAATAGAAATGGAGGACTATTCAGGGAATTTTTGAAACTTTTGTGGGTGGAATGGAAGCGATTAATTGGTGTCACTTTCCTTAAAAATAAAATGTCTCTCAACTTTCTTAATATTTAAATGTGACTTTCTAACTTTTTGTTTGTTTTTGGAAAAGATCCAACCATCAACTAGGAAGGATATTATTGAGAAATATAAGACACATTAATTTTTTGTACCAAGTTTCGAATTCATAAACACACTCAACTGGTATGAAGATTTTTTCGCGCTTAAACTAGGGAAACCGAATGTTGACGGTCAAACTTCTTTGGAAATCAGAACTAGAACCACGAGTGGTTTGTTGATTTCTGCATTGCCAAATGCTTAGCCATTGAATGCACACTATTAGCGAACCAGTCCTCCCACAAGCTCCGATAGGTCAGATCTGATAGAAATTAACAATCGGACCAGAATATCATTTGTCGTGTGTTTTAAACATTCGAAGTAGGCGGGTAGCTATCGGAATATGTCCTCTGGTGTAACTATAACCACATATGAACTGCACTTATTTTATATCCTTGATGTAGTCACCGGGTGATGGTCTCATCCAACAGAGCTTGACTTGTCAAATTTATAAGCGCTATTATTGAGCAGGAGAAAACAGGAGAAAACACTATAATGTCCTGTTCGAAATGACTGAACTCCAGGGATTTTCAAACAGGGTGCTGAAACAGAGATGCCATTATACTCTTGAAGCAGATTTAGCATTGAGTTAACTAGAAGAACACTAAAAACTCTACAGTTGCCTCGAATAAGGACAAATTTACGATATGACGACATTGCAAAATCAAAAAACGACATCGAAGATCGGATTCACATCGCATAGACAAAAGGAGAATGACGAAATAATATGCAACATTACGGGGACTTTTTAGTAATCCGTGTAATGTGGACATAAGGAGCACATATTTAATTGCGGATTTTCTGTGAATCGCAGACACAAGCAAGAAGACTTACGCTTTCAGGATCTGAACAAACGCATTGTGAAAATCCATCTCCAGGCTTAATTCGCCAACATCCGCCTCATATGAGTTCACGCTTGTATAGATGGAATAGAAGAATGGAATGGTCAAGAAAGAAATACCAAGAAATACCAGATCTGCTGGGCTTAACCCGACCATGTGCATGAATTGCCTAGTTTGATGAAGAGCACAAGTAAGTACATATAACAAAAAAAAGCATCCGCATATGAGAACTCGTGCACTCTACGAGCAAAGAAAGGAGAAAAACATTGGCTTCTCTGGTGAAAAAAAGAGAAATCACGAGACGCAAACGGACGAGGAAACGAGGTGGTACCTTAGGAACGAATACTTCAGAACATCTATTAAAGGGTTAAGAAGAACCAACAGGACCTGAACGGAAAGCCTTCGAAATGAGTGAGCAGATTTATTAGTGGGATCATAGACGCTGTTAAGGATATGGAAAAACCACTTCTGCAGACCAGTTCCCGTATCTAGGTATTCATAAGGGGGCTCGGAGAACTGCTGATCAATCCACCGTGAACAGATTGACCACATTACGATCGGCGCAAGGCACTTCTCCAGTATTGCGGATGTCAGAACGTTCTGAGGGGCCAACATCGACTCGGACCACTACCACTGCCCGATGAATGGAACTTCAGCATTGTTTGTCCGATCCTCAAGAAAATAGACCCTCCGTACTGCGCTAACTATAGAGCCATCAGTAGTCTTCTTAATATCGCTTACAAGATCCAATCTGTGGTATTGTATGAACACCTGAAGCCGTTCGTTAAGGCCACGTATGACAGCATCTATAGAAGCGAGCTATGCAAAACAATATCTAGTTTTGGGCTCCCTGCCAAACTCGTACATTGTGTGTATGGAGAATGCACGCTGCTCCACCAACAAAGAATTTAGACAAGATGTTGTGTAGTCATGCGATTTCTTTAACTCATGCGCAAATACAAGAGGCACGATCTTGATGTTAACATAATCGTAAGAAAGCAGCGTGTTGCCAGGGGTACTTCTCCGAATATTGCGACGATAGTTCAATGAAGGTAAGATCAAATATATGCTGTCAACAAGAAAGGACACCCAAAACCGACGTCTCGGACAGAACGTCACCCTCGACGGATATAACTTTAAGGTTGTTAAGGACTAGGTCTAAGGTCTACCTAGGCTCAGGTAGACAACGACATAAGCGCTAAAATCAAACAAAGAACAACTCTTGCCAATCGCTGATTCTTTGGCCTACAAAGGCCATTGACTAGCAAAGCTCCATCTCGAACAACAAAAGTGACTCTATTGATATAAGACCCTAATAATCTGAAAAATGGATGAGGATGCTCTTAGCTGCTCTTAGAGGAAAATTATTCGGGTAAGTTCAGATGGAGTTTCAATGACGAACTGTACGATCTCCATAGCTACATCGATTTAGCCAGAAGAGTGAACTTCCAACGACTGAGATGGCTGGGCCATGTAGAGCGGATGGACACCAATGCGCCGGTCCGAAAAGTCTTCGAATCCGCCCCCGGGGGACAGCATAGTCGCTTATTGGTTTAGGCCCAGGTCCAAATCAAATTTGTCACAGTCTGTATTAACACTACTTTTGAGAGAGCCTTCGATTTTGTTTAATTTTTAAACGACTTGCCTTTTATAATTTTTTTGGACTGCATTCGTACAGCAACGAAGATTCTCTTCAGAGTTGTCAATACCTTTTTATAGAATATCTTGATATATGCCATCAGTGTTAGGCAACTTAAAGGTAACAAAGGAAGCAACAGCGTCTTTGATATCCTCATCACAACAGATGACAGATATCGTCTACGACTGATTGTTTTAGAAAGCTCACTCACAGCTTCGACAATAGAAGCTAGTTTTGGTCAGGTTGCCAGCGAAGAGAGTGTCAAGCATGCGATGGACAGTCTCTGCTTTCGACTGAGTAAAAGTGCTATCAGGCCTTTTGATAGAATCACTTCGTCTGATTTCGATCTTTTCACGAAAGTCTTTATAAGAGCCACACCTCGAAATCCGAACAAATTTCTAATATTCTTCCTGCTTCGTTCGGTAAAGTTTAAATTGATTTTTCGGTAGGTTTTCTCCGGATACCTCCTCCTTAACATATGGTCTGACAATGAAATCTCCAAAAGTACTTTTCAGCTGGTATTCTCCTTAGTCTGTTGGATAGCATTAAGTCGGTTACTTGCGGTCCACTTTCGTATCAAATGTTGTCTGAGAACCAGTATAGTTGACAGGCCGGGTAAAGCAATGGTATAAAGTCCAGGAGATGATTGCATTTCAACTGGGACTGCCCAAGAAGTATTCGTGGCAAAAGTAACGTCATAATCTGAGTAACTTGAGACTCAATACAATAACTTGGGGCAAAAAAAAAACTCTTTTAACATCTATCTGTATTGCTCACCAATCGGCGTCCTGAAAAAAATAAGGGCAAATCGTCTTTTTCACTGCAAATGCCGTACCAAACAGTTACTTTGAGGTGAAGCAATGGCTCTTCGTGCAACGTATTTAGATATTTGAATTAGTATAATCGGAAATATGTTCATGTCTTCTTACATTGAAAATATATTTCGGCAGGAATTATAAGCAACTTAGCTATCTTCTAGGATCATGGTCCATATTTGCAAAAATTTAAGTTCTTACATTTCAGTTTCAATTTACTCGGGAATACAAGAAACCACTGTGTGTTTTTTAGTATATTAGTTAACATTATTAACATCGCATTATGAGCACAATAAGGAGAAATTAATTTAGTTATAACAATATTAATAAAAAAATTATATGAAAGTGCAAATAAAAAAAAATATATATATATATAGGGTTTCCCAAGAATCAACGTCAAGCCGGAAACCGGTGATAGGTCAAGTGGTGTCGGTTATCACAAAATTGTAAAAAAAATCTAAATCATGTACTTTTAAAATTATTGGCACTCAAAAAAAAACTCAAGAAATCTGACACCCTGTGACGATCTTTCAAGTGCTGTGACCGCAAATTGTTACCTTTCTTTTTGGTTTTTTGTTGTCACGTAACCCTGAGTAACTCTTCTGTAAATTACGGTCCAAAATTTAAACATAACTATATCGGTTTTAACTAAAATATTGCTTTTTTGTCCATCCATGTATCTAAAAATCATTAATCATCCAAGTTGAACTGACGGTACTGACAAAAAAATTTATTATGCCATTTTGGCAAGTAACTTTAAAAGATGGCGTATTTAGTCTGGATTCCAAAATGGTATGACACTTGCTAGACTAACGCTTAATTGAGGACAAAAAAAATATTTTGATAAAGAAACCCGATTCATAGTTAATTCATTTTAGTAAGTTAAAATGAGACAGACAGTGACACCGTGATTGAGATGGATAAACACGCCATTTCGACTAGTGTGAGTGAAACAGATACAGATGCCACCCTTATCATTTCATTTCATTTTTGTCCCATCACAGAGCACAGAACACTACGTTCTCTTGGTTTATACTCTCAGGATCGTTTTATACAAAGGTTGTTTGTTGCGCGACTAAACGTCATCTACCGATCTGGATTTTGGAATCCAGACTAAATACGCCATCTTTTACAGTTACTTGTCAAAATGGCATAGTACATTTTTTTGTCAGTACCGTCAGTTCAACTTGGATGATTAATTATTTTCCGATACGATGTCCATCCAAAAAAGCAATATTTTAGTTAAAACCGATATATTCGTAGTTATGTTTAAATTTTGGACCGTAATTTACAGAAGAGTTACTCAGGGTTACGTGACAAAAAAAATCGAAGAAAAGTAAAGATTTGCGGTCACAGCACTTCAAAAATCGTCAGAGGGTGTCAGATTTCCCGATTTTTTTTTTGATTGCCAATAATTTTAAAAGTACATGACTTAGATTTTTTTTTGTACTTGACTTGACCTATCACCCGTTTCCGGCTTGACGTTGATTTGTGGGACACCCTGTATATAAAATAATGATTAAATAACATTTAATTAAGTAAAAAGTATTTGCAATAAAATGTATATGGTAAGGTGAAGGGAGTGGAAAGCTGAGGGGAAGAAGTAAGAAAAGAAATTGAAAAATGAAGATTCTATTATTTGCTTAATAGTGGCAGGAAGAGTGTTCCAGCGTCTGGTGGTGTAAACGAGAAAGAGACGCGAGGTATTAACGTAGTTAGATGTTGGTGTTACCAAGTTTAAAGTTCTCTGCGACTGAGCAAACTGAAGTTTTTTATATAGGTACGATGATGACTTGGCTCGGATTATTTTGTGCTAGAAGATACAGCACCTTAATTCCCAATAATTTTGAAATGTGCAACCCAGAACAAACTTATGAAAGTGGGATATGTGTTCGTATCTTCTTATTCCATATATATGTATATCTTTAATCTTACTATATCGTTGAAGGCATCGAGTAGTTTGTGCTGAGAGATCGAATCAAGCTTACAAAAGATAGGAATGGCGTAGTTAAAAATCGGAATAAATAGTGTATTGATCAATCTTAACTTGGTGCTTCTTGGTGTAAAGCAAAAAAAAAAACCCTGAGTTTTCGTAATCCTGAGTAAATGCGGGAGACAATGAAGTTAACGTGGTCTGAAGCTGAAAGTGTACTATTTATTTTGTAGTTAAAATTAGTCACAGTATTGGAGAAAAAAAGCCATTCACTACAAAAATTTTTTTTTGATATAAGTACCAGTTGACTTTTGCCAGGATTTAATAATAAACCATTATTCTGGGACCAAGTAACAATTGAAGCCCAATGGAGCGGAATAAATAAATTTGTGCGTCATCAGCATAAAGATGGGCCGTAGCGTATAATGAGTAGAAGAAAAATTCTAATAAGCTTATGATCGACATTATCTGACGCCACTGTATTTAGTTTGACACTTAAGATTGTGGTATCAACAAGAATTTCATCAATACACGAAAGAGAAAGGTTCACGTTGTTTGAAAGCGATGCTTTTTCTGATTTGAGCCCCAATTGGCGAATGTTTTTTCAGAAATCAGAACCATAATTGCAAGATTCAAATTTGCTTTTATAAAATGCGCTTTTATTTTACCGTAACTCTTCTCTACAGTATTTCAAACATTTGTGACGCCTCTATCTGGTAAGTAAGTTCCTAGCTTTAACTATTGTAGTTCACATACTTCCTGGGTAAACCATGGTAAACAATAGCTGTGAAGTTAGTTAATCGATACGACAATATTGATATGACTTAAAACTCACGTCGGTTACGACCGAAGGAAACCAATGTCAGGAAGATTATATCATGCTAAGGAAAACCGGGTGCGAATAACTGGTCATAGTATAATATCAGGTCAGATGCTAAGGTAATGTCATTCAGTTAAAACCGCCGCTGTGTTCAGTCGCCCTCTCACTTTACTCCATAATTTGTGAATTTCCTATTTCGCTTTAAACCAATCTAATAACCTAATTGCTCACCCAATAATTGTTATCGCTGACTCGCCTTTTTGTATTTTTTATTGTTGACCTACTAGTTTGTTAATTTCGCGACAGTGCATTTAGTGAATTTTTCATTTTTTTCTCCGCAATTTGATTTTTGTTTTCCTGGTCTTCATCGTGTCTTCTTTTGGATTAACAAATTGCTCCATTAACGACAATAATGCTGACTTCGTTGCCTGTAAGGGGATCTGCGGCAAAATATTCCATGCTATTTGTGTTGGCCTAAATAAAAAAACACGGTATACCTTAAAGAGTTCACCGAAAATCTACTGTTCTTTTGTGATGAGTGTATCAGTATTTCTCTCTCACATGTGCTCCTTGCAATCAAGTGCCTGAGTGACTCCAATAACTCACTCGTCACACTGATAAAGGACAAACTATTAATCTTTGAACAAAGTGTAAGATGTGCGAAAGACTTTGGTCATAGCATTGAAAAACAAGTTGCACGTTTAATTGAGCTAGAAAGTGCAAGATCCAGAAATGAAGAAACATACAAGCGCCACATTGATACAGTCTTAAGTGAATTTACATCAATTGGAACCGCAATGATGGAATCAAACAAGAAAACATGTAATTCCATCAACTCTCCGCGGCAAGACATCGATATTCATCTCCAATCATCTACATCCAATCTCCATCTCGAACCTGCAACAAACAATCACCAACTCTCAAATCATTACGGGTCCATGCTTGATATCATATTCGAAAAATCAGTGAGCTTAATGATGAACTCACCACGAATAGAACAGTGTTGAATGATTTGGAACACCTCATTGGAACAGTATGCCACAAAATTGATGGTCTTCCAACCCATCCCCAACCGCACAACAGTTACAATACTTCAATTTTGGCTGAATTGTTACAAACTGAAGCCGAATCATTGCCAGATCCAGTGCCGACAACTCATCCTTCACCACCGCCTCGCACCAGCCCTTTGATCCAAAAATCGTATGGTGATATAATTGCTCCAACGCCAACCCCTCCTGTTGCCGCCCCACGGAAACTTGTTACACAATTTAACACGGCGTGGACACCTTCAGAGTGGCAAGGCAGGCTAGACCGACTCCGCACAAAGAATCAGATGTTCACCACCCTACTCATCAAAGGTGCTCCAAATTATGCAAATGTTGCTTGGATTTCCGAATTTTTCAAAAATGCACAATATTCCCAACATCTTACCACAAAAACAAACGGAACTTAAAAATGAATATACCGGCAAAATACGAATGGTTATTTGTTAACTCATCCAACACCAACCTCAAGCTAGGAAAGATGCGGGTCTCCAAATGGACGGATGAACCAACCAACAAAAACGTAGAGAAAAACGAAGCAAGGTCTCATCAAAAAATAATTATAAATCGCCCAGATCTATTCCCCATCCACATAGTAAACCTGACCCCAACTGGAGTCTTAGAACCAATATATTTCCCAATTTTTCCCCTCCCGGTTATATCCCTAAGCAACCCCCTTCACGTATCTCCACAAAAGCACCAAGTGCCTCTCTTCCATCCAAGCCCCAACGAGTTTCATTTAATTTAACCCCTGCCCCTGATACCGTCACTGCTCAACCACCCACACCCCGTCCCACGGATATTAACAATTGCTTTCCCAATTTCTACCTTACAACAGGAGCCAAATACCCAAACTTTATCAGCTCGCATATCTTAAATCCCGCTTCTAACTCGCTTTCTCCCTCGGTTTCACGGGCCCCAGTCCCTATTTTTGATCACCTTTCGCCGCCTAATGTTAAATTGACCCAAAAGAATATAGATACCACAGAATGCCGTTACGCTCTCTCTAGGCTAAGGGATAAAAAGATATACGAAAATATACGTCTCTTTCTCGCATATCTTTACGACAAATCCGACTCTGTTTGCTTTGAGGGAAAAACCAAAACAAGTGTCATGGTCTCCATCCAACAGGAAGGCCTTCCTACGGATATAACTAGTCTCAAAAAGCTTTACAACAGGTATCACGAAATCTTCGACACACCTCCTCAAAAGGTTGCGGAGGACCTCGCTGCTTTCCGCAACTATGTACACTCTAAAAGAGTTTCTCACCTTCAGCGCAGCCAAGCTGACCACGACAAATTTTTTCGTTCCTAACTTGCCTTCTTTGCCTGCAACTCATCTACACTCCCCTACTTCTCCACGCAACAAACTACTTCTTACATTTTACTACCAAAACGTAAGAGGCTTGCGCTCTAAAACTCGTGCTGTCTTGTCTAAATCAGACCGTGTGATTCTTTCGACGTCTATGCTCTTACAGAAACCAATCTGATCCCCGACATAAAGAACCAGGAGCTATTTCCATCTTCGTATAATGTTTTCCGAGATGAAGATCACCCTCTCCCTATGTTTAATGATCCTGCCATCCCTAATGTCGATTCTCCATGTAGAGGTGTCCTACTTGCCATTCACAATAACCTCAACTCTTCTCTCATCGCTATCTCTTCTTCTGTTAACTTGACTTTGTTTCAATTAAAATAACACTTCCCAACAGGTCCCGGTACGTTATGTGTTGCTACATTCTCCCAGCTCAACCTATTGAATCCTACATCCTTGCTACGAGTATTAAAGCAATTGTCCAACTAATTGACCTAAGTGATTCCATCGAGGACATCCTTATCTTTGGTGACTTTAATCTGCCCCTGCTAAAGTGGATTACATCGGATGATCACTTATTTTTTACCGCGTCAAACGCCAGTTCATCCAAGGAATGTCTTTTCATTGATAGCATAACTGACTCCAGCCTGTGCCAAGTAAGTGACGTCCCTAATTCTATCGGTAGGCAACTAGACCTTATTTTCACTAGTGATCATATTAACTCCACAGTAACGTTGTGTTCCATTATCCTATCAACTGTCGACAACTTCACCCCCCTCTTCTTCTCTCATTTTTCCATAACTCTTCATCCCAGCCCACTTCTTCAACTACCATCTCTTCTTACAACTTCCATAAACCTAATTTTCGAAAAATCAATACCTATCTTAGCAAATGTTCTTTTGATTTTACCAACCTATCCTTATCTGATGCTGTCTCGATTTTTTTTAATTCCATTTCTCTCTATGTCCCCTTTTCGCGGCATAAAACATCATCTATTTCCCCTCCATTGTACAACAGAAGACTTCGCTCTTTACGAAACAGAAGAAACAAATTATGGGCAGTTTTTCTTCGCACCAATTCTTATTATGACTACTCTAACTATCTTGGAACTTACCTGCAATTCACCCAGCACTATAACTGCCTCTATCAGCGCTTTCTCGACACAGCGCAGACCAACTTTATCAACGATCCTAAGACATTTTATCAATTCATCAAATATAAAAGAAAATCGACGGTTATCCCCCCTCTCTCCCGTTCAATAATATATCATCGACCGACCCACATATTATTGCCAACTATTTTGCAAACTTTTTTAAACAGTCATTTGCAGACAACCTCTTCGTACCCGACTCCATCTATTTCAAGTACCTTCCCAATTTCTCAATTGGCCCCTCTCTCTCTCAACCTTTTGATCCCACCATTATTGAAGAAAAGTTATAAAATCTCAATGACGAATTTGTATCTGGTCCAGATGGGCTCCCAGCAATATTTCTCAAAAAGTGTACCTCCAATCTTTCGCACCTACTTTAGTCCCTCTTTCGTCTGTCCGTCACACAAGGGGCATTCCCCCGAGTTTGGATGACCTCTTTCATAACACTTATTTACAAAAAGGAATCAAAAAATGAAGTAACCAACTACCGTCCCATTGCTAAACATTCTCACATACCTAAATGTTCGAAAGTTTTTTATATGAAGTTATAAGCTTTCAGTGCAAGTCACCCAGTTAGCGTGGATTTCTAAAAGGTAGATCAACTTGAACAAACTTAGTTGAATTCGTATCCTTTGCGCTTTCAGCTCTAGAAAATGGCAACGAAATTGACGTTATTGCTACAGATTTCGCTAAGGCCTTCGATAAAATAACTCATCAACTGATCCTTTTCAAATTGTCTTCCCTCGGTGTTGACCCCATATTGTTAAAATGGATATCTTCTTATCTGGAGAACCGTTACTATAGCGTTCGCTTTAGGTCAGCCTTCTCAACCCCGTTTTTAGCCACTTCTGGTGTCCCACAAGGCAGCCATTTAGGTCCCCTCTTTTTTATTTTAACTATAAACGATCTTGAGAAGATTATCAAACATTGCTCCGTATCCATTTACGCCGATGACACTAAGTTCTCCAAAACTATTTCTTCACATCAGGACTCTTCTGTTCTCCTTCAAGAAGACCTCGATAGGTTTTCTACTTGGTGTCTAAAAAATTGCTTTGAACTTAATGTCTCCAAATGCCAATCTATGACTTTGTCTTGTAAGTCCAATCAATCCCCCTCTCGACCTTAGAATTTTATACGACAGAGAGTTAAACTTCCGTTCGCATATTGATGAGATAATCCTTAAAGCCAACTTATAGCTCGTTTTTATACAAGTATGGTCCTCCTTTCAGAGAATTCATATATCCCGAATCGAGAACATTCAACGTCGTTTTCTTCGATTTGCTCTTCGTGGACTACCCTGGAGTGACCCATTTATCTTACCTCCCTAAAGCGACCGCCTCAAACTTCTTAACCTGAATACCCTAGAAAAACGCAGAGACGTAGCTGACATTCTCTTCATCCATCGACTACTCTCCTGTTCTGTGGACTGCGCTTCCCTTTACAATTCTATTTCCTGCAACAATAACCCTTGTAATTTAACAATAACCCCTGTCCTCGTCTCTTCTATATAACAACCCACCGCACCTCTTATGGCTCTAACGAACCAATCTCCTGCATGCTCCGTAAGGTCAACTCAAACCTCCCCCTTTTGATTTTAACCTGAGCACTTCTCGTCTTAAATTTGATCTCCTCCACCATTCCCTTACTTCCTAACCCCTAACTCTTGTTAGTTTTTAAGTCCTAGTTTTTAAGTTACTTGGTTTTTAAGCTTGGATTAAGCGAAATAAATGGGGGCATTAACCCCCACTAAATTAGTATTGGTGTGCGATTTTGGACAAAATGTGTCCCAATCATGTAAAATGTTCATATCAAGATTCCCACAAATCATGATTTTTGAAAATTGTGAGGGAAAGGCCTTAAGCAAGTCTTTTAAAAATTTATAATTAGCTACACCAGGCGCCATATGTACGCAACCAACCAGACACTTATCACGACTATCACTCACCTCAATAAAAACATTTTCTATAAAACTTTTGGAAAATATAACACCTTCGACCAAACATCTGTCACTTCTAATGGACAGGCTAGAAACCGGAACCGAGAGTGCTTAAGTCGGCAGGTCCCCTAAATTCGTTGATCTCCTAGAATCTGTTCTACGATGGTAGTCAAGAAGACGAGGGGGCCGATTATAGCTACTATACTGCAAATAAAACCTGGAGTATAATGTATTGGCTTTCCAATCGTACGGTTCAGGGTTCAATACCAGCCGTGACCGAAAGACCTTTTTTCAGGCAACTAAGATCTCGTGGGATGATTGGTTACCTAAACACAATATCAAGTCAATTCACACTAATAATTTAGTCTCCCTATTAAATGTTGGATGCCACCGATATGGAGCGAAATAGCAAACATCTTTCCTTCTGTTTCTGTTCCATTTTCCGAAAAACTTAACACATGCCTTAACATTATAAGTGTAGTCATCCAGTGGAGTCACTTTCATACTGTGCCTTCCAATAGTGTATCTCTGAGGTCTCGATCGCGGTAATCAAAAAAACGACACTAACGGGTCGATAAAAGCTGAACGGTGTCAGTTGGTCAAATTAAATCTTTCGGCAAACTTCTAGGCCATCATGCGGGAAAACCCCGGACCACCTCCCATTACAAGCGACGCTGGCTGGCACCAAGACCACGTCAAACTTATCGCATGTGCTCATCGAAGATCTCTCGGTCCTTACACCAAAACCATACGTGGATTAAGAAAGATTTGACCAGGTTCACCTGGATCCAAGCCGATTCCTTCTCCCCAGAAAGCATTCTGGAGACCATCAGCCAACCCGACCCTTCCAACTAGTGACTGGAAAATCGCTAAAGTGGAAGAACTAAGAGATCCTTATAGATGCGCGTTAATTGTGATCAATAAGGAATCCCTTAACCCTCTAGCACAGACGAAAGGCATGATTTGGTTCGGATTCGAGTCAACTTGCCTAAGGGTTTATAAAAAGGATTAGCTGGATGCAGATAAGCAACCTGCTCCTCCTTTAACTGAAACTGCTTAGGAAAGAATCACGATATTGCAATTTACGCCCGAAAGCGGACTTGAGAGTATACTGATGAGTATTCATAGCGAGGTGGGTATTCAAACGATTTCAATGGACCGCTATGAAGTGATTCTTCCTATGGGGCAACTCTGCGAGGAAGCACAAGAAGTCCGAAATACAAAGCTATTGCGGGAAAGTTTTTCAAGCTAATTTTCAAGGCAAGATATTTTTCATAACCTTTTAGTTTCTTCTGATCCTTACAGAAGTAGTATTGGGAAACCTTTTCCAAAAAACATAAAATGATATCCTCCTAAAGTTCTGCAGTTTTTACAAGAACCAGAAGTCGAGGAAACAGAGATTGATAATTTCGGCAACAATTTCTCGAAAAAGCTAAAAAATTGTGTTCATTTTTTTAAATCAATTTTGTTTATTTATTTATGATTATTAGGTTAGGTTAGTTTAGGTTAAATAGGGATGTGATGGATATGCCATCATACAGACACTAGGCACCACATCCGGGCCCATCGCGGTCCCTGTGGATTATGATTACTATCATTGTTGTCATTTTAAATTGTCTTTTTTCTCACATTTCTCTTTTTTTTATTTTAACTTCAATTGTATGTTTTTTTCTTTAACTTTTACATTTAAAAAAAAAAATTAATCTAAATATCATTAAAAACCTTTTTTATATATTTATAATTGCTTAATCTGATAAATAAACGCATTAATTAAATACAAAACATAAAATATAATTTTGGCAATGTTTTCGGAAAATCTGCTAGTGTGAGACTGTTCAAGCCATATGAGAAACCTACGCCGTCATCCGCAAAAACAGTTGATACGTCTTTAAAATTAAGTCTATAAAAAGAGTTAATATTGATAAGAAAGGGAGTAGGACCTAAAACAGAGCCTTGATGTACTCCCAAGTTGACACCTTAAAATCGCTCCTGATTGCTGCAATCTTCTTTCTATGTGACCTATTTTTCTGGCACGATCTGAATCAATCTAACTTGAAGCCACGAAATGTTACTTTTGGCGGTTTACTGTGTAGAAGAACCATATCAAACCATGTAGTCGTATCAATAAAGAAACCAACAGTGGAGCATCATTTTTCTATCGAGGTTAGCCATTACTCTGCGACAAAACTGTAGAAGTGCATCTTCGATCGATTTACCTTTTAGAATGTATGCTGAAAGTGTTCCTCAACGGAAACACTTTCTCCTATAACGATTTCTAGATGGATCTTCCTGCTCTACTTTGACTTTCCTAAAATGTAAGCATCTTTCGTAGGAACTACTTCCATGATTCCATAACTGTCGGCATCATTTTGTTATTTTCTGCTTACTGGCAGGCTAGCAGATTATCACGCATCCTTTTAAAAAAAGGTTTTAGCACCAATCCAGCCTTAGTTTTCCAGTTGACATTTGAAGGGGCTCGGTTTGGAAATAATATTAATACTTGATTTCGCAAACTGTTTCATATGACAAAAGTCTTTTCTAAAACCTTCCACTATATGAAAAGCTTGCAGAAAGACTGAAATGACTGACTGAGCCACTGTTACCCAAAGACGAGTGCACTTTTAGTCAGACGTGCTAGGAAAGGTGATCCCCATATTCATTTTCTTCACAAGTTCTTATATCGACAGCAAATTTTAAATTTTCCTTCTACTCGTACATCGATCGGCCAACGAAAACTAAAGAATTTTTTATCGTTTTCAGATTCACTTCAAACTATTTACTTTATGATCACTTGCCCATTACGCTGATCGCTACCTGCACTACATCTAGGAATATCTACTAAAATATGCAGATCCCCAGGTGATCCCCGTTGATATTAACCGATTGTGCTTTCCTTATTGCTCTTTCAATAACATCGAATTTAAAAGATCTCGTTAAACCTCCGTATTGAAACAATTTTCATGATCATTTACGAGTAGAGTGTAACACTTTTGTATTATAGTAAGACCACACCCTAGAGTCAGAAGAATGTCGCCTTTCATAAACGGAACGTTCTTATGAAATGTTACCTCGTATTGTCGTCAGCCGATCACCTGGATAGGCGGTGTCGAGGTTAAGAGCATTACTGACGCCATTATAAATACGAGTACCCAACATCCAATACCCAACACTCTAGATGTAGCTCATAATTCTGGTAGTAAAAATTCGATTTTATGTTCGACATGTCGTTATCGCCGATTATACCCGCGAAGGTTGGGTGAACTCGTTTGTTTTTGTTTGTCCAAGTTCAAAGTTTATCTCAAACACGGAAGGCCCAAACATCTGCTGTTTCTAGCCTCAGAAAAATATCAAAGTATCCAGACAATGCAATAAAGTTCCGCGTTAACATCAATTTAATCGCGTCAGTCGCATCATTATTGATCGAAGTTTAATTGCATGTCATACGAGTACATACATAATTAGAGTGTTAATCACCGCATGGTACTTACGAAAACTGTCAATGAACTTAACAATCCAAATTGGCAACAGATTTCTCGGTTGATTCAGCCCGATAACAGGCCATCAACTTCATTTTCCATTGAACCCAGTTCCTGGACGATAAGAGACATTTCATCTTTTCCAAATACTCTGGCAATAAATTTCTTAAAGATGAACGTCGGAAATACATGTGTTTTTGCTAAAACGAAAGTAAGAAGTCATTTTTGGAAAGTCATTTTCAATTAAAAGATGATAAGCAAGCTTAAGTCAATCTCACGAGCACCACTTTTCAGTGTCCCATCACTGATAATGTCGACCCTAAGCAGTCATGCCTTACGCGAAGAAATCAAATTGAAGAAGCGATCTTGCAAAACGATTACAATCGTGAGTACAAGATACTTTATTACTCGTCTCGATCGCATGAACTCTTCTTAGAAGGCCAGAGCAAATATTTCATTTTTGACGAACTTTATCTGATCGATGAGTGGCAACTGCCGCGCAGATGTTCAATTTCATTCAATTCAGGCGATGGATCAGAATGCCTGACAAACGATGAGTTGTTGGTATGCCATTTTACTCAGCGTTTACGCGTCATAGATACTCGTACACAAAGTATCTATTGACTTGGCAATTCTATTTAACTTTCTCTCTCTCTCTCTCTATCTGTCTATCTATCGATTGGAATGAATCAGGAAGTTGGCTGACCTAAAAGTCAAGCTGAAAGGAAGTCTTATCAGACATGCTGTTGGACTTGGATGTGAATGTTTGCCCTCTGCCTCTGATGTTTGTTTGGATAATTCGCGTTCGCATCCGTCCATATGCAAATTTTCATTGACAGCCGCACGCTCTGTTCGAGCACGAGTATTTTTGTGACCATATGGCGGGATTTTCATTCAAATCCAGGTGCGATAAGAGTCAGAATCTTCCCTGCCCGGGAACTAGCTAGTAGTCACTTGGATGGATGTGTGTGGTTATGTGTTGACAATTCCAAATCTGTTTGGAAAAGATATGTAGTGACACCCAGCTAAATAACACAAGAGGAACAAATAAACAAACAACGGACCAGGAAACTTACAACGGACCTAAGGGACTTGGGAGAACTTGGTTACGTTGATCATGTCGTCGTCGTTGGGCAAACGATCTACTGGCCGACCGGCAAATGTAATGCCAATAAATTTTCGGTTCGGTTAATTTGTATGCGAAACGCGTGCGATCCGATATTAAAGATTTACGATACGTTCACCTTGGGGCAGTAGAAGATACGAATGGAGAGCCTTCAAGATTTGGGTTGATCGAAGAAGAAGAAATCGGTCTACTGGGACTGGGACTGGGATCTTTGGTCTTTGGTCTTTAAAAAATTCCATGGAAAAAAGTTTCGATGGCAAAAACGATTTCAATGGAAAAACGGATACGAAAAGGGAGCAACTAAATCACAAATTGCTATTGTTCCAGAGAATAATTTGATTTCTTATTGAATTCAATTGAATTGATTTCGGTCGCTTCGGGAAGGCTACCGATTGCCGGTATGAAGCACCCTCCAAACGCTAATCAGACAGGTTTGTCGGGATAATTTGAAATTCAAACAATTTCTTATTGTAGAAGATTTTACCTTGTTGAGGATTTTCAATAACAATCTGTACTCACGTTTTCTAGATACTAGGTCTCTTCTCTTTCTGATAAGTCTAGTAAGAAGTGCGCTAATCAAGAACTCCTATATTATTGTCAAGACATGCGGGGAATTGGTGGAAATCAATCGGCTAGAAAGCTTATCTTGGAATCTGGACAAAAGCTCAGTAAATTCAACTGAAATTGTGTATTCCTAAACTAGTTTGGGAGGTCTTGAACACATCTTGGGGCTCGCTCTGGACGCAGATACTTTGCTGCCTCAAACTGTTCCTCCCAACATAGCTCGATTGCGTTTTTCTCTGCTTGGAAAACAGATACAAGTTTGCCTAACGGGTAGTGAACTTTAAAGTGTTCGTCCTTCACCAAGAAACCAGTGTCACATCTTTGATCGATTTTGGAGCTATCCCTTAAGATCCGAATACATTTCCTTCCTGTCTAAAAATCTGGCCAGGGAAAGTTGACTTCGTAACCACGCAGCAACCTAGTTTCCAATACTATTCCTAGCAACCTAGTTTCCAATACTATTCCGTCAGGTGGCATGTCTAAGATATTGGATTCAAATTACAGCCGAGGTCGACCACATTCCTGTGCGGGTTGTATGAAGATTGCCTCAACAGTGTAAACCATGGTATTAATATCGAGGGAACTGAGGTTCATACAATCATCTAGATCAGTGGCTGGTGTGTTAGGAAAATCATTCTTCGGAGTTTGTTGAAAGCAGCTGTGATGCTTTTGCTTAAAAGCTGTTTCTACCAAGCAACTGAATTATTCATATAAGATTGCATGACAAGTCCCATGTCTTGCCAAATGCTCGTTTACAGTATCAGAAAGCCGACGATTATTTAGAGTTTCTCGTCTGCAGTCTGCAGAACATTCAGTTCTGTACTCTAGATTTCGCTGCACAAACTTTAGCAAAAAGGTCTGAAACTCTTAACGAGTAAGGAATCATCTTTGCCGATAAATAGAGAGGAACGAAAGAGAAATAATGACTTACGTTGGTTTTTAATGTTTGTAAGTTATAACGACCCGGAAATAGAGAGCTCGGCAGGGCATTCCATAAACGAGTTATGCGGCTTAACAAAGAATAACGATATTTCAGAGTATGATACGTTCGAAAGTCGGCTTGAGGGTAAGCTGATGAGCATTCATAGCGTGACGAGTGCTAGGGTTAAAGGTTTGATGGGGCGAAATGTTACAGCAGATAGCATTGGGTTTTAGAAGCATTAAATTCCACTCTGTGGATAGTTTCCCAATTAGTTACGCTGTTAATATCGGGATATAATGAGCTTCTCATACGCTGCCTTTCTCGTTCTACAGCCGAAGAGCAGGGACGTGAGTCCGGGAACGAATACGAAAAGCAAAGTGTACTGTCATCAGCAAAGGAATATATTGGATTAGAAATAACAGACAAGAAATCATTGATGAAAATTAAAAAGATTGTCGGAGACAGAACGGATCCCTGAAGCACACCAGCATTTATTTTGTGAATATCAGACTTGAAATTATCCAAGTCAACTTAAATTGAACATTGCGAAAGGTTATTTCTAATCCATTGAAGAAGGTCGATAACTGATCCCAAATGGCTACAAAAACCGTACTGCCGGTCATTGAGAAGTTTTCGTGTTTCGAGATATTGCATGAGCTGACGGTTTATCCCCATTTCCATGACCTTGGAAAGAAGAGACGTAAGTGCAATTGGTCTCTAGAAGGAGAGAGAAGGAAATTCGCCTCTTTTTAGGGACGGGCTGGACAAATGCTGGTTTCCATCTGCTTGGAGAAGAGAAGATATACCATCTGGACCATTGTTGGTCCATTTATGAATGTTAAGATCTTTAAGTACTCTTGCTGACATGAATGCGAAAGTCGATTCATCCCATTGAAGATTCTACGCACTCAAGTATAGGCGGAGACAAAGCATAATCAGGAAGTGTTAAGCTGGCTGCAAAGTGTTCAGAAAGCAGACTAGCCTTGTCCAAAGGGCTGACAGCTGCAATGTTAATATAAATGATCGTTGACAGCCTCTTTACAGCTCAAGTCGTACCATGCCAAAGAGAATAATGTCTGTGATCATATCACTATCAAGGAAACATAACGACCAGTCATAATTCCCAAAGAAGCTGTTTAATCTGATCAGTATACGACAAATTAGCTGATATGACATAGTGGGCCGACAAGTCTAGAAGGCATAGCACATCGACTTTTTACTTATCAGGGTTAGAGGTTGAAACCAAGTCCAATACGTCTGGTATTCATGTGAGCTCACTTGCAAGCTTGGCTAAGTTGTTTTCCGCAGCGAAGATGCCAACATACCGTCCTTCGTACCACACCACACTACATTTCAGTATTAGGATAAAGGGATACAATTCTTTGAATGGAGTCAGACAGAGCATCAAACTGGTTCTGTCGAGTTTGGGGCTTCTGTAAATAAAGCAATAGTGGACAATTTGCTTATGGAGGTGGAATTTTAACATATGAAACTGAATACCGGATTGGAACAGGGATTGCATTGTGGTGGAGATTGGTAAGCTACATCACTATGAATTTAAATGGCGAGACCGCTGTAAGAAAAGAATAATTGCTAATTGCACTAATTCGTAGCCAGGTAACTTCTGATCTGAGTGATCTGAGAGTTGTTGCCGGGGATCTACCTACGTTTCACTAAGTGCCAAAACAGCTGGCCTGTATTGACAGACATGGACGTACGCGTATATTTGCTATATCCACTCTGAATTCCCGAGTTTATCACAAACAAACACAAACACCGACGATGCTAAGCAAAGTTTTGAATTGAAAGTTCTATGCCCATGCAACAAAAAAAAAAACTGTGCACCAACGATGCTCAGCTCCGCACTGAAGTTTATCCTTTCTGGTTGGCAGCAGTTTCATATATATTAGCCAGTGCTATGCTAGCAGTGAGGTATCTCTTTAGAGTTGTCGGACTGACAATATGCTAACTTGGTGGACGCATCTGTACGTGACTAGCAAATCCTCTCTAAATTGTGGAAACTGTTGATTGAGGTCTATCTATTACTAATAGAAACGCCACCTAACGTTAAGAGTTTATTTATCTTCATAACAGAGGCACCACAGTTGTTATTAAGAAGATTGGAGGCAGAACTCTGGACCTAACCTCACTACATCAAAGAAAGTAAACTTTTTCCACAAATAATTAAATTTACTATCTTGCATTAGTCTTGAAAATCGAGTTCAGTGTGAAAAGCGACTTCAATGTTTTCTTAGATAAATGAAACCAAACGTGTTTCATGCTCTTTCACAAGCTGATTATGTTGCATTCTGACAGATTAAAGGCTTCAATCAAATACTGCCCCCGTACTTACGAGCGCATTACCAAGTGTAAATGTATGAACGCACCCATTAGCCTATTTATGGCTTTATTTCAGATTATTCGGCTAAAATATTCATAAATATAAGCTATGACAAGCCTGATGAAATACTGATATTCAGTCCGTGGGAGCGACCTAAATTTTACAAACAAACTGACATTCGAACAAACAGAACTGAACTAATGATTGACAGAGAAAAGAAAAGTTTTTGACAGGAGAAGAAAAAGGTGAGAGTTTGCGTGAGAAAGCGGCAGTCGGGATTGAGCAATAAATAAACTGTAAATTTCAAAGACAACCTAAATATAAAATTAGAATTAGAGTTTTAAAAATGAATTAATAAATATGTTTGAATGAGAAACTAAGACTTTCATTTTGAACCAACTAAAAGTCTATCAAAATGTCATACTTTAAGCCCAGAAAATTATCTAACCAACAAAAACCCATTGATTCAATCTAAAATCAGACAAACTAAGTGGCTGTAGCCAAAAATTTTTCAAATGTCGCAAGTAATGAACATCCAAATTATCACAACTTGGTGCCAATACATGTGTTTTTAAGGTGACACTGGATATATTCTTTCCTAAGAACCCCCATACAGATGGCAGTTCAATTCAAATCCATGTCATCTATCTCTCCTCTAAAACGATTTGACATTCAAAATCTGTGCTGTCATTTTAAATACCAGATGTCAGATGCCAGATGTCTGCCATTTAATTTAAATTATACCCACATTTAATGAAATCAGATTATTTCAACTCTGTTTGTTCTGTCAAAATAGTGTGACAGCGGCATATCAAGAGACAATGACAGTTCTAGAAATTTGAAGAGACTTCCTAAATACGAGTACAAACAATCGTAAGCGCTATCTAGCGCTTTTATTTGCAAGTCTGCAAATTTCTCACGTGATTTAACTGCCCTATAAATACCGTTTTAATAATAATACGTACATATATGCACTGTTATTTAATTGAATGAATCCAATTTAATGAATAAATCTTAATAAAAACTTATTTATCAAGGGATCACGTCATCTCGTTTACACGTGCGTTATTGTGATTTTCTTTACACCAAACAGTGTAAACAAGTTACACAAGCTGGTACGACCTCGTCGTTGTATTTTACTCGTATATCTGGATTGGAATTCCTGTAAAAATAAAGATCAACTTCGATAGTGATTCTAATGAAAATTATTCATATCTCCGAAAGAAAAACAAAACGCAAAATGGTAGAACTTCTACGAGTTCTAGCTCATGCCTGTGCTTCGATTCTATTGTCACAAGATAAACATCTCTGTTATTTGGTTACCCTCTAAATGGACAAATGATTGCATCAAAAAATAAAAGAGAAATTAGCACTCAATTCGAGAAACTTTCCACAAGGCTGTGACAACTGAAATTTAACCTAAACTGAGCCACAGAACAAATCTGCCATCAATTAGCAACTACGAGCATTCGATGGATCCAATTCAAAACTTGATCACCGGTCATTCTCGAATCAAGTCGTTATGGCACGATTTTAATGTGGCGTCTTCTCGCATATGTTCTTACCATTCTCACCAACAAAAAACACAATTAGTCCCCCTGATCAACTAGCCCCTCTGGCGAGCGGCTAATCGCTAAACACTAGCTGCCACAAAGCAAATAAAACTCACAAACCTAAACAATAATAAAACATCACCTGTCAGGAGCTGAAACAGAAGCACATCTCCCCCAAAGACTTTGTCGGACAGCGGCTGCCGCTAATTATCCGATCGTCGATCATGTGAATTTGTCGTACGGCATGCTAATAAAACATCGCCGATGAATTTCCTCCCCTCCTACAATCGTAACGAAAAGGCGACTATGTTTACCCGCGCTGAATAGAAATATTCTCGTTCCTGGGCTTTTCTTAGATTCTGACATGCCACCCGGTGTAAATTAAATGCTCAACAAATTGAAATGCGAAATAGATCGTTCGCACATGGGAGTATTCTGCCGGCCATCGGCAGATAGCCCGCCAACCAGTCAGCTACCCAACCGGCCATAGGTACGAGTAGACTGCGAATTGAATACAAATAGTCCGTGCAAACTAGAGGCGGACGGGCGCTGACAATGTGGCACCCTATGGCTTGATATGAAAATCAATTCAAATTGACTATACGTAAAAGGCGCTTACCCTCAAGAACGGCCGTGCGCCTTCCGTTGTGTCAAAATGTAGGTTTGTTCGATCAAAGAACTACACGATAATGTAAATTTTAAAATTAATGTTTTACAATCTATGAAATCTGGCCTAATTCGCACAACGTAATATGTATTTGGTAAAGAAGGTGTCGGCGTTGATCCCCATTTGGCCTTTGGAGAATTTACACCTGCACCCGTATAAGATCCAGATGGTGCGGGAAATAAAGCCACTTCAATGAGTTGTTGAAAAAACAAAATTGGCTTTTCTGTAGTGGGGCAGGTAGGTTGTTAGGTAGGTAGGTAGAAGTGGCGGTTTGACATGAACGCAAGTAGCACTAGAATATGCCTTTTTGTTACGACGACTCGTGTGACATGGTTGCTGATGTGTGTTGTTGACAATGTGAGAGAGCCGGTGCCATAATTCAGCCTGTGGAGTTAAGAATTACATCTCGTGCCCCTTTACCCGTTTACCAGAGATGTCGTTAAAGACGTCGAAGAATGGCTGGTTTATTGCACGAAGTCTGGCTTTTGAAGAGGAAATGAGAGGGAGTTTCCTTCTTATTTTCATTAGCGCAACTGCGGCAGTGGGGGTTTTATGGGATACTTAGTCATTCCGCATGGTTTATAATTAGTCAATGACCCGTGATTATCGCCGTGATTCCAGCGAAATCTGGACGGGTTCTGATTAGTAGGTCTTTTGTTCTACTCTTACTCGTATCGTAGGTCGTCCATATCATCATTGATATGACGCAGTTTGTTAACCCCCTCCATTGGAAGTTGACCTTCTGCAGGAAGTGTAAGTGGACTTGTCGTTTAACCGCTTCTATCGAAACATGGATCCTCGCTGCGAGCGAACCGTGCAGGGTAAGCCCTACCTTTCTAGTTCATCTACATGCTCCGTTTACTTTTATGTCACTGTGTCATGGAACCCAGGGTAGTGTGACCCTGAAGCGTTCACCCAAACGAGGCAAGATCATTCCGGCACTCCTGCACCAGTTCGAATGATGTTGCAGCCGAGTCAATTCTCTGATAGCAACTTGGCTTTCTATGAGGAGAGCAATGTTTTGTTTGTGCGTCGTGTCACGCCCGAGTTGCGTGAAAGTTTCTCGGCTTGCCAATAGTTCCGCTTGGAAAACGCTGGCAAAATACGGAAAACTGTATAATATTGATATTTTCAGTGATCCAGAGTAGACACTGGCTGCCACAGTGTAGATCCGTCGGTGTAGATGACCGTATCGAAGTACTTTACTACATCGTCTTTCTTCCACTGAGCTCTGGTGGGAAATTCTACGTGTGCAAGTTTAGTTTGGGTGTGATGTAGTCGGTTGGAAACGTAAACATTCCATTTGGTAACGAGTCCAGGCTGTTGCTGTTGCTGTAAGGCTGTGCAGGTCAGCACCCAGATTCGTTGAGTCTGACCACCGACGCACGAACGTGGGGTCCATACTCGCTGTTCTTTGGAGCCTTTTTATTCTCATGAATTTGTAGCCATTGCACAATGCGGGCCACCATACTAGTGACCCGCAGTGACTGTGTACATCCACAAGGTCATCGTTGATTGTTGTCCCCACTTCTTTCCAAAGGTTTTGCTGAAGGCATAGAACGCTACACATGCTTTCTTTACTTTGTGTTCGATGTTTGGTTTCCAGTTAAGTTTTGGGTGAAGCATGATACCCATATACCTAGCGTTGGAGGATAGTGTGAACGGTTGACCGTTAAGAGAGGGAATGTATTTTACCTTTGGTAGTGAATAATATAAATTCAGTTTAACTCGGGTTGACATCAAGGTCACAACTTGCGGCCTCCTCTCATGGAAGAAAACTTCCCTGGCACTAGTATCACCACGTGTTTTGACCACTTCTCCGTCTAATCTTGCAAAAATTTTGTTCATAACCATTAGCCAGAATAGAGGCGAAATAACGCCGCCCTGTGACATTCCTTTATGGGCAAATTTGGTTATGAGACTGTTGCATAGTGTTGCCTGAATAATTCTTGTTCTGAGCATAGAGACTATCCATTGACTAATAGATTCCTCTATATCAAGCTCGATCAGAGATTTGTGAATAGCTTCAGTGTGTACGTTATTAAAGGCTCTCTCTGTGTCTAGGTGAAAAGAACAGATCTAAGCTTTCGTGGGTTAACTCTCAATGAGATAGATTGCAGTGGACCAGAAGAATCAATGTTAGCAGTTGGAAGTAGTAAACTTTACGCGCAATATATGAGTGCGCTAATAGGGTATTCCAAAAAGCTGTATAAATGATTCAGTAACATATGGGTCGAAAATTCTATTGCTAAGGGAACAGGTTCATTATAAAAGATTTCGAGAGTATGTTACAGTTTGACATTTTTTAAGCATCAGGTGGAATACGATCTAGGTCGTCTTACAGCGGAAAACAGTCAGAGGGAAACGAAATGTGCTAAAAGCTTTTGATATTATGTGGACATGTTAATTCAAACGAATATGGTAAATTTCCGGAGTAAATAACACAGGACCGAAATGGCTTCCATGAGGTACGCGGGAAGAGACGGTAGATATTATGGACCTAAAGAGGACACATTAGCATATCCAAGTGCTTGAATGAATGGCCCCCACAATTGAACCAACTGGCTGTGTTTCGTCACAGCCAAGAAATCCAAATGCCTGAAATTATATTTAAAAAAATATTGTCTAACCCTTAAAAATACCCATTACATAAGACTCACAAACTACCTTCACATAATCTTAACGTCCTTAAATTAGCTGTAACTATCTTTATTCTAGTACGATTGTACATTTTTTTCTTTATTTTTTTTTTTAATTTCTAGCTTTATCTTAATACTCCCTGAAATGTGTAATTTAACTATGACTTGAAAATGAAGCATACCGACTTGGAACCATTCTGCTTCAGCAAGCTTATTGATATTTAGTTAAGTTATTGCTATCCAGACCTCGATCGACGAACGAAAGTTTGTCGATCATCATCCACATTGAATGGTTCATTCTGCCTGATAGCAGAATTGTGGTTGTCATTTTGTTAAACAGTCTGCAGAGGTAAGTCCTTGACAAGTTATGTTCAGTTCTTAACTCTTTTGCTGTAAAAGCGTCTCTCCATAGCCTCGACCGAGTGCTTCCCCACATCTTTGTGTTTCTTTTTAGAAGCCGATGTTTCTCAAGTCTCCTTAGCTCATAGATTTTATCCTCCTTTGTATGACTATTGTCAGAGTGCATGCACCTGACGGCAGTCTTGACTAAACCAGGGCTTTCGTTGTGGTAGCTGGGTAAAACCTACATAATGTACAGCTTCTTGCTTGCTGACAATGTCGTCACTGGTTACATGCCCTTGCTGCTAACTGCCTAAGATTTCTAGAAAAGTTGTCAGACACTCGATCCGAAAAGGTTCTAGAAGCGTCTTGTGCGACTTCAAATTTGCTCATAGTACTTGTTCTGCTAGCATCTGGACACCCTCATACGTCTGGTCTAACCGCACTTCCTTAATATCCGATTTGTAGTAGCTGAGGGCCTCTGCTAATTCTTCGCCTACATGTGGACTATTAATAGCTATTGCACGTGTACGGCCCAAATTGTACGAAAAATATTTTTTTCGTTTATACAGTTGTGCCTGCGCAGTTCCGAGTGTTCAAATGCATTAGCACCAGCAGACTCGACATGATACAATGTGGTGGCAGCGACTCCAGTCGTTCTTTCTCAACCGACTATGTTGCTATTTAGTAGTTGCTAAAGCAGAAAACAAACGCTCCTACATCTTAATCAGGGCCTCAGCTTCTTCGGCTAGTGCGGTTTTTCGCGAGCTGCGTACACGAACTTGGCTGAGGTCCTTTTCCACATGTGTACGTCACCTAAAATGACATCGCACTCTACCTCGCTATTTCGCTGGGCTGGAGTCGAAGACTTCCTAGGCCACAGCGCTGATTTCAAATGCGTTCAAGGTGACCTAGTTCGATGTTTAAAAGCCTTTTTTGATATTTCGAATGACCATTGATGCCACTACTAGACATGGGTTTATATAATCTCGTCACTATAAAGGCTGTTATATGCTGCCTTAAAATCGATAAATGGTGATTATCGATTTGGACTTCTTGAGCTTTTTCAGCATCTGGGAGGCTTTACTCATGCAGATATCGGGTACCACCACTGGGAGGTATGGCAAGCACTTCGCTATGAATTTGATTGTTGCTCTGCTGGCCCAATCCAAGTAATGAGACAGTCAGCGGTTTCCCGATCAATCGCCACGCATGTCCCCAATCTAGTTTTCAATCACCACCTGCGACTTGAAACAGCTCTGCAGTTAAACTATCGGGTCGAGTAGGTCTGTTAGGTTTAATCTTCGAAATTGCTGTCCAGACTTCATCTTGGATAGGTGGACGGACATGTTGTCTGCCTTCATCCGGGTTTAATGGTTCAATCTGCCTGACGGTGGGGTGTTGTTTGTAACTGCAGAAATAATCTCTTTAGATTCTCAGCTCTTTGTTTGTTTTTTGGTCTTGACTCCTAGGAACTCAGAAAAGCCTTTCCAGTGGCCTGTCTTTTTCCCAAGCCATACCCAAGAAATAGATGAAAATGTCTACGAAAATTAATAGACTTCTTCTTGCTTCAGGCGCTTGGGCAATTTTTAGAATCGGAAATCAAAGAAGCCTATACATTGACCGTGCTTTGAAAATCGCTTTCTCAAATTTCCGGTTTCACTGATCTGCTCTTTGGTCAGTTCAAAGACCTCCATTTAAACTATGTAAGCGCTCTGCAGGACTATGATGTTTTTTCACGACACGTTAGAGCACTATGTACTCGTACTTTTTTCTCTGAAAACCCGTTCAAATCTCCTCTACCCTATTGAACGTGCTATCAAAATTAGTTTTTGACGGCGGCGTTGGGATATTTTTAGGCTTCCGAAATGAAAGCGGACAAATGTTCAGATATTCTGTGTGTGTGTCGCAAATATTCGAATTGTGTGTGATTTTCTTTTTCGCCTTATGGTCTAATTAAATTGTTGAAAATTAGCACTAGTCGTCTAATTAATTTGGCCACTAGACCGCACGCTACTTTTTAGAGTGGTTTGGCTATTCACTTGCATAGCCCATCGAACTGGATTTTGGAGTGATTGTGGGAAATTTTTCAGCGTTCGAGGGGGTTGGGACGTGGAAAACACCAGTTCGATTGTACAAATGGGTCTCTGGAGCCGCACATGATAATGGATGATTGCGGATAATTTTTTTTTGCACCTTTTAATTAGTGTTTGACAGATGGATGTTAATTTTAATTTCGACTTTTGTCATTTAGTTGATTCGTGGTGAATAGCTTTTCAGATTAGGGGACGCTGGATGGATTACATCGGTGTCGTAACTCGAGATACAATTTAGCGCGTCAATAAAAACCAGAGCAGGGAAATCGCTTTTATGATTTGTAAATTTTGCATCGCATGTGGAGTAAGCAATGTTCTGATTTTTTTTAATTTACCTTCATTATCGGGTATATAAATACCGACTGGTGAGCTGTAAAGATGAGTGGAAAATTTATTGAAGGGGTAATTAAATTATGACATTGCCCTCAAAAGGAGTAGCGCATGTGTTAAACTGTCTTTAGGTTGATGTCTTATAAAAAAACGCTTTAAGACAATGATTTCACATAGGAAACAGTACAAATTTAAACTCATTTTCACTTCTCATTTCGGTGACGGTAAGGTGTACCGCTGGATTTACAATTAATCCCGAGAGCCTTCACCGACTTAGTGGACTCTCACTTACACTTTTTCTAAGTCCCATTCGAAGAGAAAACTATTGCAGCCAGAAAACGCCAGCGGTGCAATAATAAGGACAGCACTTCGGAACTCCTTAGCAATATTCTAGGTATGACGTTTAAATCGTACTCAAGAACCTTAATGTCTTGCATGCTTTTGGCATTGTGCGATTGCAGATATTAAAGGCAAAGCAGTGCCGAGAATATACTACGATAAGGTAGACCTTCGCGTTGGATGATTAAAATTGAAACAGATCGCCAGGATTTTTCCTCCCTGCGTTTCCCCCAGCATCTTTCATAATCTTAAACTACCAGAATCATGTGAAGGAGACCAGTAGAAATACTGCAAAGGTTTCAAAGTCGACTACTAACTGAAAATCTTTGATTCGAAGATGAGCGCCAGCAGGCACCCTTAGCCAAACAAGAGCGGTGTCGTGCAACACGGGCGACTTGCTGTTGACAAGTATCAGCAGCGGAGAAAAACTGCACACGATCTTCTCTGGACGAAATAGAGCGAGTTCGAGACGCTCTATATCAAAATCGAAAGATACTACTGTAGGAATAAAATTTTAGCAAAAAGTAAAAAGAGACTTGTTAGAGCAATAAAACCCGAACCGAAACTGGCAGGAGACAACCACGGGAACATCATAGCAGAGACGCAATCGGTGGTGTAAATTGGGAATAACGACTAGACAGAAAATTTGATGGCGAAGGCGACAAAGTTACGCTGGGCATAAAAGGCAGAACACGCCATTAAATACGGGTGAAGTCAGTGAAAATTTTGGCCCCATATCAACTCAAATGCAACAAATTTGTAGAATCTGATGGCTTATTCGCCGTACAAAGATAGGGGAAATGATAAAAAAATATTATCAAAGGAACACATGCCCGATGAATGGAATCTCAGCATTGTCTTTCTGGGAGTGAATAAAAGAGACCTCCATACTGTGGCAACTACAGGATCATAAGCATATTAAACATCACATACAAGATTTTCGCTGCCATATTATATGAATATCTGAAACTAATAATACATATCAACGCAGTTTTTAACCTGTTTTAACTCTGCGGAAAATTTTGGAGAAGTCGCAAGAATAGCAATCAACACCTCCTTATCCATTTTAAGATTACTTCTGATGGCGCCGATATATAGAGTTTTCCAATAAGGACTTGAAAATTTTTTTTCTAAATAAAACGCAAACCATTTGAGATATTTCAAAAACTTTATTATCGGCTTGAAGTACAATCAAAACATTTATGAATAGAACTCGACTTCGTTCATATGGCCACCGCTAGCACGTTTGTAGTGGTCGATTCGTTGCACCCAATTTTCAACGACTTGGACACACATTTCGGCCGCTATTTCGCGTTCAATGTTAGCTCTGAGCTCTTCCAACGTCGTCGGCGTGTTGGCATAAACCAATGGTCAAGCGGCGTTAAATCACACGAACGAGGCGGCCAATCGACTGGCCCATGTCTTAAGATAACACGCTCGCCATACTTACTCTTCAATAAATCGATTGTAGCGTGTACTGTATGGCTTGTGGCATCATCCTGTTGAAACCACATGTCGTCCGAGTCCATATCTTGAAATTCGGGCCAAAAATAATCGGTGATCATGGCGCGATAACGCTGACCATTCACAGTAACGTGACGATCGTTATAGTCGACGAAAAAATATGGCCCAATAACGCCGCCGGCATGCAAACCGCACCAAACAGTTATTTTTTGTGGATGAAGTGGTGATTCATGAAGCACATGTGGATTTTCACCCGACCAATAACGCATATTTTGCTTATTGACGAACCCATTGAGCCAAAAATGAGCTTCGTCACTGAAGATGATTTTGCGATGAAATTCATCATCTTGGCGCATCTTCTCCAGAACCCAATCGGAGAACGTACGTCGCTTCAAATAGTCCATCGGCTTCAATTCTTGAGTCAGCTTGATCTTGTATGGGTGTAAACCAAGATCCTTATGCAAAATACGCCATAATGTGTCTGAGCGATGCCCAATTCTTGAGAACACCGTGGAATTGACTGATTTGGATCGTTTGGTACGGACGCCTGAACGGCAGCGATATTTTCGACACTTCGACCAACCCGTTGTCTCACTGACACGGCAACATCACACAACGAGGACTTTTTTTTTTTTTTTTTTAAGAACTTAACACTCAAGTGGGTATTAAAATGCCTGAGCACGTGTTAAGTTTTTTAGGAAAATGGGACAGAGAGAGAAAGAAAAATTTTTGGGCTCAGTGGTTATTTCGCTCCATGGGTGGCATCCAACATTTAATGGGGAGACTAAATAATTATTGTAATTGGACTTGTTATTGTATTAGAGGCAACCATTCGTCTTACGAGAATTAAGTTGCTTGCAAAAAAGAATGTCTTTCGGACGAGGCTGGGATTCGAACACCGAACCTTCCGATTTGGAAGCCAACGCACTACCACTTGAGCCACGGCCACCACGTAGACTCAAATTTTTGCACTAAACTTGTTATTGCCTGTCTACCAGGGCGAGAATTGCGACCGAAAATTGGAGTTAACGCTCTTAAAGTTGCAGTCACCGACTCCGAATTTCGGTAGAAAATTTTTATTATTTGCAAATGTTGCTCGTTCGTGTACTTTACCATGATGAAAATGTTGAGTTTACTAAATAAATTGACAGTGACAGTTTGATGAGTAATGAAAGAGTGCGTTCACAAATTAAATTCAAAGTTGTCAAGTCCCTATTGGAAAACCCTTTATATCAAACACCAACAATGATATTTACAAGGCATTGTTTAAGGAATTGAAGGATAACCATAAAAGTCTCGAATGGAATTTTCTGTTCACAGATGCTTCCAAATCAAACGATGGAACCTTACACGCTGTAGTCACGGAAGAAGGGTGCGTTGTCAGTAAAGGGCTGCTCTTTTTTTACATCTTCAACACATACAGCTGAGGCTTTTGCGATACTCCAAGCTATTAAATCCGCAAAAATAAAAAAAAACATAACATTCACCGATAGCCTCTCATCCTTAGAAGCAGTTCAAAATATCAATAACTCCTGTGACATAATAGCCGACATCCGGGACAAACTAATTGCCAAAAAAAGGAATATTAAACTGGCATGGGTTCCCGGTCATGTAGGGATAGTTGGAAATGAATATGCCGATTCTGAAGCTAAATCTGCTCTCAAACAACCGCTCATCTCTTTCATTCAATAGAACAAAAAGGACACAATAAACTATATAAAAACCTGTATGAAAAACAAAATTATGTATGATTGGCTCGAATATTCGCACCAATATTCAACTATTAACGCTGGAGCTGTAAAGGCAACTTTTCCTACTGAACTACCTAGACCTATGGTAATAAAATACATAAGACGTAGAATGGGACATACAATTACTACTCACAAACACGTAATGACCAAAGAACCAGCACCTCATTGCAATTTCTGCGATCAAGGGGCAACGTTAAATATTTTGCATATCCTTCAATGCACACACATCTCTCAACCTCTTAATCCATCGCTAATAAAATTTTCAAAGCGCTTTTAACCGTAATATCATCAAATAACATAAAATTTGTTAACGAAATAGTTTCAAGACTGAACAATATCATTTAATTTAAGTTATTTCAGTGAGCCAAAGGCCCTGGTAGCTCGTGCTCAATTTATTTAACTATTGACTTGTAATTTTATTATTTGTCAATAATAATAATAATAATAAATTTTCACTGATCTCGCGTCTGAGAACTTGTCCTTTTGGGTCAAACTCACTCTCACCACCTAAACTTGGACAATTCTACTCTGAGTCAAGATTTGTTAAAAAAGTAAGATGGAAAGTGATTGACTTAATGCTAAGGAGATTAGCGGATAGAAGTACCATCGGAACCAAACACAGAATGAAGTAGAAGGGGCAGACGAAAAGGAATCAGAGATGTGTGGCAAACGCAAGGCGCAAAGAGACAGGAAGTGCTGTCGAAGGCGCGAATGCTAAAGTCTCATTCCGCTGCGACGACGGAGAAGAAGTGACACCCACTGAAACTGACCAACCTTTCGGATCTGAAACTGCGCGCCTTTTTTCTGTCCCATACAGGACCAAGAGGAAATAGTCTCCGACACTCTTTCTGTCGATGGATTACTCCGTCCATGATGCCCGGATGAAACCCATCCTGCAACCAACCAAAGTTGCAGTTCCGGTGGACGAAAATCACATGAAGCGGTCATACCCATTGAAACCAGCGGTGGTTTCTGATGCACAATTTGTCACGATGTCCGGATAAGGCCAGTGCTACAACCAACAAAGGTTGTAGTTCTGAGAAACAACAACAACTGAGAAACAACTCTGGTGGTGGTTTTCCCCAGATCCGCCTGAAACCGCTGCTGCAAATAACTCAAATTGCAGTTCTGGTGGAAGAAACTTGGACGTCGCTGGAAAAATAACCTCGAATAATACCCCGAAATGTCAAAAGAGACAAGACCTCGGTGCGCCGGATCCCGCTATCTCCTCTCTGTCGCTTCGCATTGGGAAGTCAATGACACCAGTCTAAAGGACGCATTGATAAATCTCCCTCCCCTTGATATTCATTTAATGGTCAAACTCTCAAAGCCATCTTCCGTTTAGAAAGAAGTGGTCTTTGGTACAACCAAAAGGAATGCAGTTGATTCTTCACGGACGGCTCCAAAACCGATATAAAATGTGACGATGGTATATTTCTGGAGGACAACAACGTTAGATTTCATTTCTCGTTAGAAAAACTTGCGTCTGCCTTCCAAGCAGAGAATCCTGGTGGCAACGTACTCTATTGGGAAGAATCTGTGAAGGGGGAGAAGCATTTGCATCTGTAGCGACAGTCAAATTGCGCTTATAGCCTTGCTAAACTCTCTTACTACTTCGAAGCTAGTTCAAATATTTAAGACATCACTGAATGCAGTCGGAAGGCTAAATTCACTGAGTCTTGTCTGGGTCCCGCGTCACAATGGGATGGGATGAACTTGCCTGGCAAGGTTCAGAGGAGAGTTTTTCAGCACCCGAACCTACGTTTGGTCTGCCGGTGTCCTTGGTTAGGGCTTCCATTGAGAGTTAGGTTTCATATGATGCGGATGGCATGACGCCCCAGGTTACAGGCAGACGTGGAGCACTACCTCTGTGAATGTCCAGCTTACGCTCGCATCAAGGGCTGTAGGCACTCGGCGTTGACTTGTTGGATGCTGGTACTGTGGAACGTTTTCATTGAAGCGCATACACATTTCTTCGAAAGACTGAAAGATTCCATTAAAATGAACTTACAAAGAGTCCAATAGACAAGTTCTTTGTCTGAGTGCTCTGTTCCGATAGAAAAAAAAACAAAAAAGGCTTACAACCAGACGAAGCTGGAATCCTTAATTGATTGTCGTGACGGTTGAGGCCATCAGATACGCGACTCCTTCCATTGCCTCGCACCGATAGTATATATTTTGTTTCGTTGCAGTAAGGTATACCCCAGCTGCTGGAAACTCCAAAAATAATCTTTACTTCTAGTCTGGCACTGGCATTTTGAAGATCGGAAACGATGCGAACACGCTCGCCAAGATCATCAGACCGATTAGAGAATGGAGAGAGTGGTCGAGCTTCATGTGTTCAAGACTGCTTTGCGAATATATCATTCGCTACGGATTCAAGAAGCCTATCAACACGAAAGATCATGCGCTAGACTTCGTTTCAAAATGTGAACATGAAGATGATGTACATGCACCGTCTGTTGGATCATTTTTAGCTCTCTGCTCTGTAGTACAGGGAGTCCTAGACCTAATCTTCGATTGGTGCACTAGAAATAAGCTTTAGGTTAGTCCCCTCAAACCCGAGGTTACTCTCTTTACGAGACGTAAGAAGCATTGGGCATTCTCTTGAATGAGATTTGGTTGCCCATGTTCTATGTAATTGTCAAATCTGATCCGAATGCGAACTGTCATCGGGAACAAGATATGGATTATGGTAAGATCTATAGTAGCATCTGTTGCCCGACGTAAAACTTAGCAGGGACTCACCTCGCTTGTTTAGCTTGTTTACAGTGATATCCCTACTATTTCTTGGCACCTTTCTAAGCATATATTGATACCACCTGCCCACTTTTTGCAATTCGGACAATTCGAATGTACATACGCTCCAATTTTTTTTTTTTTTTAAGACGTGTGTTTAAAGTATATTAAATGTCGGTTATATTCTAGCAATTTCACGTCAAGTGTTCGCTTCCAAGTAGTCTAAAGCATCTGGCCTTTTGACATAGACCAACGACTTGATGCAGTCCCAAATAAAAAAAGGAGATGTTAGAAAGCACAAGTGGCAGCCAATCGACAGGGCCATTTCAGGCTATAAAACTTCGTCTTTAGTAAATGGATTGTGTCACGCGCTGTGTAACACCATGCTGTTAAGACCACATATTCTCCAAGGCTTCTAGTTCTAATTTATCAAAAAACAAAAAAAAAACGGTAGAAATAGAGAGATAGCGGTCCCCATAGACTGTAACTTATTCGCCGGAATTATATCGAAAGAATTACAGCCCAATGGCACCTCCGGGATGAAATGCACAAAAAACACCAAATTTTTTCGTGCACAATAGCTGCTGTTGAAACAATCCGGCTCTTTGCTTTACAAAACTGTGCCTCATCTCAGAAAAATAGGGATCATGTTCCATTTTCAATTGAATTCAATCAGCGAAAGTTCGGCGTGCACGAAGGCCTTTTGACTTTAGCTCTTGGGTCTATAGGAACTTATTTTGATATTTCCAAAATACGCCGCAGGATGTACGAGAGATGCCCAGCTCTTGAGAACGGCGCCTAATCGATTTATTACGATTTTGACTTACCAACTCGCGTACACCCGCAATATTCCCTTAAATCTTGGCGCTTCGGTGTCTCACTGAAATCGATTGCACGTTGCTCAATTGCTCGTTTATTAGGACAACCGACAAAAGATATACAAAGTTCAGCTTCATATACTCAAACTCACATATCTAGCAAAAACACCAGATATTCAGGTTTAACCAATAAAAGAAGTGGTGTCCACAACTCTCGGAAAGTACGAAGGGCATTTCGACGTCAACATCAAAACAGTTACGACAACGAGAAGTACGAGTAAGTGGTTTTACCAACTTATCAGCTGCCAAATCTGATAACTTCCAATCTAGCTATCAGCAAAACTTCTTGACAAATTCACAAATTTATAAATAAGCAGACGTTGCCTTTTTCCATTATGCCAAGTCATTAGAAAGTCGCTTGAATAGGCCCAGTTCATGTGTACCCGAGCTAATCCGATAATTATGGACAACGACTTGTTAATGAGGGTTAGTCGGATTGCCTACTCGGGGTGGATTTCTTTGCCTCGAGACAGATTAGAACGCACTTTTGTGCTGTTTTGTTATCAGCAAAAAACATTCCTCTGCCTAATGACGGTAAAAACATTGAATTACGAGCAAGTCGATGAATTCGATCATCGATCGACCAGATAATCGGAGTCTACCTGTAAGTCGTACTCGAATGTATACATTGGAAGTCTCAATGACATTGAAAGTTGCACAACAAACCGAACCGACCACAGGCAGTCATTGCACTCCAAGCACGCGGAATAATTGCATCTATTTAAATAAGTAATCAAGATTACTACTCATAGATTGAATCAAAAATAGAAGTACACTTGTAACCTAGTTATCGGCAGACTGGTTCCACTCCAACCCAGGCCAATTCAATTCAATCCAACAAGGGCTGATGACATAGTCAGGTAGAATTACATTTATAATAGGTTCGTAATGTTGTCGGTGTTACGCATAAACACTTGTAAGCTGTCTATCTATAGGTACGGATAAAAGTATCCAGATACTCCCTGACGCTTTGACCTACGTTATGATAGTGATACTAATTGTCGTGCTTCGATATGAATAGTTGTTTTCGATACCAGTTGCCTTGATATTTTTGCATTATCTCTGACTAAATTGGAGGGCAATACATTCGTATACTTATAGTGACAGGTGTTTAGTCATAAATTGATAAAAATAAACCATTTTTGTCGTAAACAATTATCCAATAATACTTTAAAGTATACACAAGTGATAAACTGCTATGTAGCATCCTTATTAGTTATTTTGAAGACCTGCTCATCATCATTGGACTTGCAAAACCATACAAAAAGGAACGTAAGACGATATGTTGAAAATGCCGAAACGATTCTGGCCCGGACTTTGTTACAAGACTAGTTCTGTCGTATGAGTTTGACATCCTTTTCAACCATAAACATTTCGAAAGTACTCGTAATCTAGTTATTGACACTCAAAAGTTGTGTAATAAAAACGGAAAATATTATAGGAAATAGGGTGTTGATTAACTTTTTGTAATCAAAATGCAAATCAATATCGCAATGCAAGATTCAAGGAAATTGCATCATTGAATTCCAACAATCAAAACAATCTCATGGGGCAACAGAGGAATGTCCAACATAAAACATTCAATAAAATCTTTTTGTTTTAAAAAAAGGCATAGTGGCTGCGAAATTGGAAGTGGCTATGAGATGTAGACAGAAATGTCCATACTGTCCTTGCATGTCCATAAAATGTTCCTTTTTAGTAAATATTCGTCTACTGATTTTCGTAACGATGTAGTCTTAGTAGTACCGCTTTCGATACATCCTTCGGTATTGTCTGTATTGCTGGTCTATTTATATACCTACCAGCCATGTCAGATTTAGGAATTTATTTAAAAAAATTGGTTAGGACAAAATTTCATTAACACTTTATTCAACAAATAAATGCTTTATTAAGATTAAGGCAGAATTTTAATGGCTTTTATTCAAAAGACCGGCTTATAAAATATTGCCGCAACTCATTCCTCTACTTGTTATCAGGAGAAAAATCATACTCCGGCACTGTACCGCATGAGGTGAACTTGAGGTTCATTGACACCTAATGAGGCAACCCGAAGCTTATATGCGAAATTGTGTTCTACGTCTGGAGACTAACGCTGAAAGGAGAATAATATGGCATCGTGAAACTATCCATAGCTCCGCTATGGTGCAATGTAAATAAGTATTCGAGTCAAAACTCAAAGGTTTACCGGGGCAAGCAATATGATGCTTCCAAAAAAGAAAATACGTATAGCAAGCTGAACTGTCGGCACAATGTTGGGTAAAAGTTTCGAGCTGGAAAACGTATTACAAAAAATCGATAAAATATGTTATCAAGAAACCATGTTGCGAAGTGTCGGAAACAAGGCTCCTATTTGAATTTGCAAAGAAGAGTGTAAATAATATTTTATATTATTACAAGACGAAAGAAAATAAGAACGCAGTTGCGAAACTTGGAATGTTGTAAATGCCTACGCAAGTAGGCTATGCACGATCATGCGAAACAATATTTTGACGTGACTTTGAAGAGCCTTTAAATATTCTTGCATGGGAGGGAATTAGTTCGTAATTTTCGATGAGACCCGTTTTCATCTTGATGGCTTTGCTAATCCTCAATATGGTCGAATTTCGGGTTCAGAAAATCCAATCTATTCACAATGTGTCACTGTTTGCTGGACAGGCAATAAGAGTTAATGGTGCTCGCTACCGTGAAATGATAACCCAGTTTACTGAATGAGGCATTTCCTGGTGGTGTAATTTCCCGCTTTGTTGATCAGAATTGGCCGCACTTATCATGCGATTTAACGCCATTGCACACTTTTCTTTGGGGTTTTTTTTAAGTTTATGTCAACAAGCCCTCGAACACCCATGCCATGAAGAAGCAAATTGAGCGTTGTATCAACGAAATTCAGCCACATTTATGCGAAACTATCATGGATAATTTCGATAGAAGAGTGCGTATGTGCCAGAAAAATCGTGGAAATCATTTATCCCATATGTTATTCCATACATAACTCTACTCGTATATTGTATCCATTATGAGTTAATAAAAAACTTACAATTATTAATGAAAAACCTGTGTTTTCTGTCAAAATTATTGCGTTCTACCGCATGAAATGTCCGATTTTATAGTAAAAAGCCTATATTACTGTATTTTTCCGTAAATTTTTATTCAATCAAAATAGGATCCGTTGGCATCTATGACATTCTTCCAACCTTGACCTTGTATCACGGTCAAATATTCCATTTTCGTAGAAGTGCTGACTTTTTGAGGCAATGAAATCTTCAAAGGCTTTTGTGACCATTGCTCGGTTCCGGAAGACCTTGTGCCGGTAAAATGAATCCCGATTGCGGAAAAGATGGTAATCCGTTGGGGAAATATCAAGAGAGTACGGTGGATGCGGAAGAATTTCAAATCCCAACTGCAACAGTTTTTGCACCGTTACTTGTGCGGTATTGGGTTTTGCATTGTTATGCAAAAGGATCGGACCTTACCTATTGACCAACGCAAGTTGCTTTTCAGCCAATTTGGCATGCAATTTGTCGATTTCCTCACAATATTTGATAAGGTTTATCGTTTCTCCCGGTTGAAGAAATGAAAAGTGGTCCTTTCGATGTCGACAAAAGTGTCACCATAACATTTTTTGGATGAAGATCGGGCTTGAGGGTGCCCAGATCTTTTACGATTATCATACAGTACCCACTTTTCATCACAGGTGACTATTCGGTGAAAAAACGGAAAAAACGGTGCAAAAACAGATTTCCAGGAGCTGTAGTTTTTGGGATTCGTTCAGTTCAGGGGGTACCCACTTATCGAGTTTCCTATGAGAGAAAGATGTCGATTTATTGTCATTGGGAATACTACCATGCTTTGTGCAATCCCTCGCACCGATTTCAATAGGTCTGAATCCACCATTGCTCTTAAAACATCTACGTCAACTAACGTTTACGGCTTTCCACGTGGTTCATTTTCGATGCTGAAATCTCCCGAACGGAACTTTCCAAACCAACGTCGTATAGTGCGTTCGTTTACAGCTACATCCTCAAATCCGTCATTAATGTTTTTTTTGTTTTAATTTGTTCCATTTTAAATTCGTAAAGGAACAAGGTTCGAACTTGAACTGCGGACAGCATGGTAAATAATTCCCAGAAAAAAAATAACTACCACTTTATTTCATAAAAAACAGAAAATTTAACGTTCCGGCACAGATGTTGACTCGAAAATTTCTTATTTCCGACTGAATTTTAGAAGTCTGAGGGTGCAACGATGGGAAGTGGCGGTAAGGAACAACAGGCAAGCATTTCAAGCAATGGGCTAAATACAGCAAAAAAGCGATCCCGATAAATTGCGTCTTGAATTAAAATGCAAAAGGACCACAAAAGTGGGGAACAAAGCTGTAACTAAAGCATTGTAATAAGAATACAAGTGAACATCGAGGCACATGCAACCAAGCTAATAAAGGATTCTTTATTAGATGCGGTTCATTTTTTCAGTAGGGATTCTGTCAACTCCATCATGGCATCTTTTGAGAGATATCATTCTTGTATTCTACAATAGATTGTCTTCGATTTAATCATGGAAGGGTATACGCATCAACAACATTTACAAATCATTCCAATTTAGTATAGCAGACAGACCTGGCTATATGTTCGTAAAGATTGTATTGACTCATGAGCTAAAGCCAAATGTCCATCGTCGTCGTCGAACTTTTGCTGACTGAATATGATGGAAGATCCGAATTTTCACCGAAAAATTTTAAAAATCTTCCTCAGCAACGAGGCATATTTCTGGCAAAATGACTTTGTTAGCAAGCAAAATCGAACAGCTGTGAGTTTTCCAATAGCACAATAGCAACTATTGTATACGAAAAAATACACTGTTTAATGTACTCGTAATTCTCATGTTGGGGTGTCTTTTGAATTTACAATTTTTTTCGGAAAAATTGGAACTGGAAGGTTTAGAGGATATGTGATTCAATATGTGATGGCACCAGTTGTTACACAGCGCGTAAAACAATCGACTTATTGAAGATGAAGTTCAGCCAGAAATGATCCTGCCGCCCAGGTCGATAAAAGCAGAACTCTATACACAAACCTAAAGTATTTGCCTGGATAACATTACTCTCTAAGAAGAATTAGCTGCCTCCACGGTCACACTATTTGTATATCTGCTGGTTTGATCTTCTTTTTATTTTTTAGTTTTTTTAACCATCAATCAGAAACCGAAATCCATTGTAATATGAGACTACTGGACTATGAGCCTATGCGTGCTCTTGCACTTCACTTATCACCTCTAACTAAATGAATCATGAATTGGGCACACTACGAGTATGTACCCCACAGCCATAAGTTAGATTAGATAAGACGGGTTAACATTTCACTAGCCTTTGTCATTTCCATTTCCTATCAATTTCAGGCAGACCAGTGCCAAGTTTAAAAATGCAAAAAAGAGGCAAAAACGTCTCCAACCAGTTACAGCATTTAATTCAATAATTTTTGCTTTTTATTTTCCTCATTGATTCGGTAATAAAAATCGCAACTAACGCACGTTTAAATGTTTATAATCGTGCATTCTTAATGTGTGGGGAAATCTAACTATTGCGATTATTAGATGACAGTTTAGCTCTCAGATTCTTTCACTGGGAGCGGTCAATCTACCATAAAATATAAATAGTTATAGCGTCCAGTTTTGGTGCCCAGCTGGGAAATTGGTGCCAATGTCTTGTAAATTTTGCTACTTCATGAGTTCTAAATATTTGTCTTAAGACCCAATCGTGTCAAAAAAAAGTTGCGTTTGAAGGTTATTTTCGCTAATCCCTGTGATCAGCTTTTCAAAATAAATCGCTTGACTTCAGTGCACCTGAGCTCATTGTGGCAGTGGGATTTCATGGAAAGATGAATAAATGGTGCAGTGATAAAGTGCCTACTATACCAGAACTCACTACATCATCGCACCCTTATGTGACAGTGCAGAGACAGTGCTCCGCGGTGTCATCATAGCTCTTACAGAAAGCATATTGTTTCACTTATGCGTAGCACACTTGAGTATTTATGATATATACAACCAGTACCTATGACATGCATCTCAAATTCGGCGAAGCCTTACATTCTCAAATTAGCTTGGAAGTGGTGAGAGGGCCCAGCAACGCAGGCAAGCTGTCACTGCAGACGCAGGTACTTTTTCCTCTCCACTTGATCTTCGCAATATAATTGATTGCCACCAGGATTGGGTCGGAAATATTTATGACCATATGGAAAGTCGATTTTGAACTTTCGCAGCATTAGAGGCAAACGTCAATCGGCGAGAAAATCATCAAAGCTCAGTGTATGTTGTAGAAAAAGTCATGAAGCTGAAGGTGGCTTTTTCAGAGCATTTAGAACAAAGCGAGCCTGGGAAACTGTGACGCGGAGTTTAGTAAAAGCAGCAAAGCAAATTTCTTCCATCGAGCAACCGATGCACTACTATCGGTCTAGTAGACCCTCTTCGAAGACACGTACCATGTCTTGCTAGAAGCTCAATACACATCCAGAACGTCTGGTTCAATGAGGTTTTTCTGGATGGTTCGCACACCTCCTTTGATTGACTCTACTTGTCGAGGTATCCTATTGACCATTCACAACAACTTTGACTCATCTCACGTTACCACTTCGTCTTCTTCTAAGCACGACTTTGTGTCAGTTACTCGTACTTATTCGTAGATGCTTGTATGTTATGTGTTGCTACAATTTTTCAATCTATCGAATAATGCCAACTATTGATGCAATTGACAATTTGATTGACTTATTGGACCCGCTTGATGATATCATTATCTTTGGCTATCTTAATCCGCCTCAGTTGCAATTGAGTCCATCTGAAAACCTATCTTTTCCCACCGCTTCTAATCCCATTTTTACTGAGGAATGTCTCTTCTTAGATCAAGTCAGTGACGTTTCCAACTATATGGTAAGGCAATTAGACCTTATCTTCACATCTGATCCCATCAACTCCTCAGTATGGTGTTGTGCCCTATCTCGTTCAAACTATTCATAACTTTCATCCTTCTCTTCTTCTTTCATTTTTCCACAACTCTGCCCTCCAGTCGCCTACCCAAGCAATTTTGTCTTCTTACAATTTTCACAAAGGTAAGAAGGGCTTATTTCTAGTTAACCAATCTATCTTTGGTCGCTTTGCTCTTCATTTTTTCCATATTCCCGCCATAAAACATCTTCTACATCCCTTCCATGTTATAATCGTAGACTCCGCTCTCTACGAAATAAAAGAAACAAGTAATGGGCGGTATTCCTTCGCACCCACTCTTCTTCCGACCATTCAAACTACAATACCTAGGTACATACCTTCGTTTCGTTAACCTCTACAACTCTCTCTATCAACACTACCAAAACCAATGTGCAAACCAATCTTATAAATGACCCCAAGTCCTTTTTACAATTTTTCAATTGCAGAAGTAAGACCGATGGTTATCCTTTCTACCTCGCTTTCGAAACCAAATCTTCAGCCAGCTTTTTTGTTACATTTTTAAAAAAATCATTTGCCAACAACTCCTCCGTACCAGATCCTTCTTATTTCAATGACCTCCGCTGTTCTCTTTCTCACTCAAAATTTCGATCCTACAGTTATTGAAGAAAAGTTACTAAAGATGAATTTTTATCTGACCCAGATGGTCTCGCGGCGGTTTTTCTTCAAAAATGTTCTTCCAACCTGTCTCTCTTGCTTTCCTAATTATTTTGTCTATCCCTTACATAGAGAGAATTTGGAATATCTCTTTTATAACCCCGATACACAAAACGGGACCTAAGCATGAAGTTACCAATTATTATCGTCCCATTGCTAAACTCTCCCATATACCCAAACTCTTTGAAAGCATTTTATACGAAGTCTTAAGCTTCAAGTGTAAATCTTTTATTTCGTCTAGACAACATGATGTTTCTAAAAGGCAGATCAACTACTACAAACCTAGTTCAATTCGTGAGTTTTCCTCTCGCAGAAAATGGAAAAAACATCGAAGCTATCGCAACTGATTTCACTAAAGCGTTTGATAAGACATCTCATCAATTGATCCTCTTCAAATTGTCTATTCTCGGCTTTGAGCCTCTTTTGTTAAAATGGATTTCTTACCTGGTAAACCGATATTATGGTGTTCGGTTTAGATCCGCCTTTTTGTGTTCCTTTCCTGGTCTTATCTGGAGTTCCACAAGGCAGTCTTCTTGGTCCTCTTCTTTTCATTCTTTCATTCTTCTCATAATAGTAAATTAACGATCTCGACCTTCACGCTAACGACACAAATTTTGTGTTACACACTTCCCCCATGACTCCACACTTTTTCAAGAACACCTCGATTGGTTTTCAATCTGGTGCCTCAAGAACTGTCTCAAGAACCTAATATAACTAAATGCCAAACTATAACTTTCTCACGTAAATACAACCCATCGCCTCCCCGAATTTATTTTCTCTATGGTCAACCAATTCCCCTGGTTAAATCTTTTCCAACTTTTTGACTGTGAGCTTTATTTCCGTTCGCATATCGATAGGATGATCCTTAAAGCCAACCCATCACTTGGTTTTATTAAACGGTGGTCCAAGGAATTTTCCAACCCATATCTGTCTATGTTACCTTTGTTCGCCCCCTGCTGAGGATTGAGGGCGTTAAGAGTCAACCAACAATTGTGCTATTTACCAGCATTGCTCGCATCCACAAATCTAAATGTATCCATTAGATTTTGAAGGGCAGCCTCGCAGTATCTTCCGCGTTGACATGTTGTATCTTCGCCAGAGGATGCATTCCCAGTGCAATTTTCTGCACTGAAGATCGACCATTCTTTGCATGTTCTTCAACGTGAAGCAAGTCCTAAAGTTCTTGGCAAACATGTTGTCATCGTTTCTGATTTTTGGTCTAAATCCCATTCTTGGTGTTGGCTAGGGGAATGCCCTTCAGAGTTGGCAGTACCTAGTCAATACTTTGGGGTACATATGTTCCGTCAGTGCCAAGTGACATGACGCCATCTACGTACGCAACAGAATATTTAATGACTTCATGCGTCGCCATAAAGTATTACTAATACCAGCCTCGGCGCGTTGTGTTACCCAATAAACTTGCAGCTTCAGTGATAGGAGCTGGTTTTGAGCCGGTTCTTTAGCAGATAACCTGGGAAGTGAGTTTCTAGCACAATGAGTATTACTACCCTCGAATGTGTGTATGCCATATTTCCAGTTTCTCTAATTTCCTCCATTTGAAAATTTTCATCAGCCTGCTGGTAAATATTTTTATAATAGCCATTCTTCAAAATCCGAATTTGTCGCTTCTATTCTTTTAGCTTTGATCTGTAAAGATTTCAGTTTTCCTCCAAATTGGTCTTAAGTGACCTCTGACATGTTTTCTGATTTCCTTACATAGAACGGACGATCTGCTGGAGTTGAGTTTCTCATGACAGGACACGGCTCTCAGTTTCTGGCCACCTGCCTTCTGTTATGTTCTGGAGCATTGACGAATTTGTCAAGTTCCTGTTTAAAGCAAGTCATGTCGACTCTTCATGGATTCCTCCTCTTTAGGAAGGACGGGACTTTGCATCCAATTTTGAATTTTATGGTCGGACTTGGAAACCGCCGATAAAATGATACTCTCCGGCCGGTATTGTTAACTCCTAGATGTACCTGCTGGATAGCGTCAAGTCAATTACTTACTATCTTCCGTTCGTAACAAATGTTGATTAAGATGCATTCCCCGTAAAATTTGTGGCGGCAACACGTCTGCAAATTGGCTTGGTTTCAGGGCAAAATATTGCCATAGTTAGCACACGATTCACTTCAATATTTAAAAAAGAACATAAAATAGTCCCCTAAATTGGTTCAGTACTATAGATCTCTGAGCATTCCATTTGGGCAACGGATATCTTAGGCGCTGAGGAGATTTTACGTTAAATGGCAGCCATCGCAACACATTAAGTCAACATTACCCGAACAGAAAGCAGTAGAGGTGACCAAGGAAATGTAGTAGTAGATTCAGAGTCGGTGTTGACTATATGGATATGGATGAATTCAACCAGGCCGATGAGACTGCCATCTACCCGTTCAAACGTAAAAATGGCAATATCTAAGCTTAATTACAACAAGATTGTAATGATGAGACACCTAATGCAAGAGCTGATATAGCAGAGTGCATACGCCAACGGGTGACCAAGATTTGGTCTGAAGAACATCATTTAATCGATCATTTGCAAAAGAAGGAGACCCTCTAGATTGCGTTTAATATAGAGGCATACAAGATCTTATCTGCCGGACTATATAAACAGCTGAAACCATTTGTCAACAAAATGCGACTTTGACCAAATAAGTTTAACTCAATAAGTCGAAACCAATAGTCACCACTTTTCTACCAGATCTAAGGCCACTTATGAGAGCATCTTTGGAGATGAGCTATACAGAGACACGTCTAGTTTTGCCATCTTTGCCAAAACTGTCAGATTGTGCAGAATGACGAAAAAGAAGGCTAACTGCTCCGTCAAGGTCAGGATCAGTCTCACCGGGACATTGTGGGCCAAAAGGCAATACACTGTCACGTATTTTCTTCCTCATCATACTCAAGAAAATTTTGAAAAACTCCGGGAACATCACCAGAAGCATAAACTTCCAAAAACCTGTGCAACTCTTTGCATACTCTAATCAAACAGGGTAGAAATAGCGTAAGCACTAAGAGTTGTCAACTTAGTGATACCCAGAGTTGTGACTGCTTCTACACATCAACTGTGCTTATTTTACCTCCAAGTGATAACCATCGGGTACTGGTCTATATCAATTCGGACTCGACTTGCCAAACTTACAATATAAGCGTGAGTAGTAACTAGCACACAAAAATAGAAGTACTACAAACGGAACAGGGGATGACTTCTCCAGATGGAACCAATGGTGAAATAAAATCTCGGAATAAAGCAAATAAGCCTATATTCGGGCTACTCCGACATATTTGGAACTCAGGCCGGCAAGGATTTCCGAGACTAAGTCATTGTCTTGGAAAAGAGATAGTGGCGGATGAGCCCTTAATGGACCACTCACATCCCCGAACGGGCTACTGGCTTCGGCCTAGCTGACCCCTCGTCCTAAGGGTACCTATAATGGAACTGGCCATTCAGGTTAGGGGTTGTATCGTTCGGGGTAACTGACCGGCCATGGAAAAAAACCTTAAGTTACGAAGCAGCAACATTGTGTACGTACGGATCTACCATAAACGAAATAAGGACACCGAGCTTGTTTCGTGGAGTGCTAGGTCCCTTCATAGGCCACGTGTAGCCAAACAACTTGCGGAGGCCCTGAACTACTGCAAAGCAGATGTTACCGCCATCCGACTCTTACGATTGGATGGACTGGATAAAAAGAGGATGAAAACTGCGGCATCTACTACGGCGATTGTTATCGATAACAAAATCAACGCTTATTTGGATGTGGATTTGTTGTTAGAGACAGGCAGAAAGTCTTGAATCTCTGGCATGTAAACGAGTTCATCGTAACAATTCGTATTAAATTAGCCATCATTAGCCTTATATGAGCGCACGCCCCGATAGATGAGAAAGATGAAAACATCAAAGTTAGGTTCTACGAGCTCTTGGACAAGACTTCCGAGCAGTGCTCTTGCTATGACATTAAAATTGTCCTCGGCAACGTTAATACAAAGATAGGAAGATTGGTAGTACGACACCACCTCCGATTACGGATTCAGGCTAATAGACTTTCCTAGGGGGCGAAACATTGTCGAAGCGAAACATCTCGATATTCACAAGGGGACTTGGAGAACTCCTGATCAATCAACCGTTAACCAGATTCACCTGATTGTGATAGACGCAAGGCACTCCTCTAGTATTATGGATGTCCGAATGTTCCGAGGAGCCAAAATCGACTCGGAACACTACCTTGTCGTAGCCACGGTATGTTTGCGGATATCTAGAATATCGCAAAGGCAAGCTAATACTGTGGGGAAATTTGACGTCGGGTGGCTACAATCGCTAGAGATCGCCAAATCTTTTTCGATCGAGTCTCCCACCACAACAAGTGCCGACAAGCTCATACAGCTACGCAAGATGCATACAAAGCGGCTCTGCATAGAAGGACTATCGCTGGTCACAAGCTCTACGAGCAAAAGAGGAGGCACGAATAACGCGAGGTCGAGAAAATTGAGAGATACTTTGAACCGAAACCTGTAGAGACGAATACCGCTGTCAGGCAGAAGGAAACTTTTCAACCTGGAGAATTTAGACCAATCAGTCTGTTCGCCCGACCTGAATGAAATGTAGATAGTCAAATCTAACCTTACATCCAACAAACCTGCTGGAGCGGGCGGCCTGTCTGTCGAGCTCTGCAAAGCGGCAGGGGCTGTCATGGCAAGCAGCATACACCAACTCATCTGTAAAATATGATCGGATGAAAGTATGTCCGATGAATGGAACCAAAGCATTGTTTGTCCAATTTTCTAAAAAAGAGACCCTCCGAACTGCGCCAACTACAGGGGCATCAGATGTCTTAATATCGCCTACAAGATCCTCTCTGCGTATTGTGTAAAAGCTTGAAACCGTTCGTCAACAACCTGATTGGTCCATATCAGTTCTGCTTTAGGCCAGGAAAGTCCGACCAAATATTCGCACTACGGCAGATCTTGGAAAAAACCCGTAAATTCCAAATCGATGCACACCACCTATTCATCGATTTTAAGACCGCGTATGACAGCATCTACATTGACCTATACATAGGTCAATGTGTAATTTTGGCATCCCTGCCAAACTCGTTAATTTGTGCAGGATAACGATGGAGAATGCATCCTGCTCCATCAAGGTCGGTAAAGAACTCACCGAGGCCTTTGATGTCAAAAAAAGCGATACGCAGTCTTGCAATTTCTTTAACATCATTCTTGAAAGAATAGGGTAAAACTCATGCGGCACCACAAGTGGCAAAATCTTTCAAAAGTCTCTCTAATTACTGGCATGCGCCAATGATATTGATATAATCGGGAGAAAGCATCTTGATGTCAGTGGCGCTTTCGCTAGTATTGAGGCGGAAGCGGCGAAGATTGCTTTAACGGTCAATGAGGGCAAGATCAAGTATATGCTGTCAACAAAAAAGACCTCCAATACCGACATCTCAGACAGAACGTCACCCTCGACAGATACAACCTTGATGTAGTCAAGAACTTTGTCTGCCTGGGCTCCACTATCAATTCAGACAACGACACCCAGCGCTGTGATCAAACGAAGGATACCTCTTGCCAATCGCGGCTTCTTTAGGCTAAAATAGCAATTGATTAGTAGAGCCTTCTCTCGCCCTAGTGTTCTATGCCACAGAGGCATGAACTTTATCAAAAATGGTTGAGGGTGCTCTTGGCTGCTTTGAGAGGAAAATTTTTTGGACACGTTTGCATAGACGGTGTGTGGAGGAAGACATACAGCGACGAACTGTACCTGCTGTACATCGACATCGTTGTAGCCAGAAGAGTGAAAGTCCATCGACTGAGGTGGCTGGGTTATGTAGAGCGGATGGACAGCTGGGGTGCGGTCCAAAATGTCTTCGAATGCACCCCCTAGAGGAATCACGTGACTCAGGTCGCCAACTTAGGGTGTGAAACTAGAGACAGCTAGCTAACGATCGAGCTGACTGGAGACCTTGTTGGTTGACGTCCAGGTTCACTCCGGATTGCAGCGGCACCTTAAGTAAGTAAGTACTGACATACAGAGCAAGTTCCTACCTAGATGGACTACGCAGCAGAGGATGACCTCGATTTAGTACGAAATCAATAGCAAGTCATGTGGCTGGTTAAACCGCTTCGTCCATCACTATTTTCTTCTCTTCTCTGACCAGTGCCGTTTTGAGACACTTATTTGAAAGTGCGTCTTAAATAAAAAATACGTTTTCAAGCGTGTTTTCAGTACTGCTGTTTTTCTCAATTTTTGTAACAGTCAGGGTGTAAAGCCCAGCAAGTAATGCGGGGTGGAAAAAGGCCAGCTTGCTTCAGCTTAAACGGCACCTTGGACTCAACCTTCAAAGCTCTCTTGTGACTTAAACGTCAGATTGACATTTGCATTTCTCGTTTTTATTCCAAGAATTTGTTGAATCGTTTCGAACAAAAAGAGATTAAAGGGATTTATATCCCTAACTTGACAAAAAATAATTGTTTGTTTGGCGTACTACACCCAGATGTGATAACCTGAATACACTGTCGGAACCACCTGTCATTCTGAGTAACGCTTCTCACTCAGATTTGATATTAAGTGGCATGCTTTCTTAATTGACATTTGTTGTCAAATATTGATTTTTAGTAAACAAATCCCCCCAGACGGTCATAAAATCCGAAATGAACTCTCGAAAAAGTTCAAAACTTTAATAACTCTGCAAGTGTTGTTTTGAAATCCATCTAATTTTAACCAATCAGGGAGCCATCCGTGAAATTTTTCGACGTGGCCATTGGCTCTTTAAGTCGCTATCGTATCGGATGGCTTTGTTCGGTGTACCGGAAAGAAAAGGAAAGGAAGGCGCCTGTATCACAGGTGCCGCACAGGTGGTACTCCATCCTCAAACCTGTATAGATAAAAATGACAACAATCTCATATCGAAAAAATGTGAAAATAAGTAAAACAAAAAAGATTTATTGAATAAAAGAATAAAAATAAGTTAATTACAGCGTTGAAAATGGCACGTAATCAGTCGGCGGTATTGCATCAGGCTTATCAATGGGAGAAGCAGCAGTGCTGTCGGGGGCACCAGAACCAACTTGATTCTGATTCTCAGAACTGAAAGGTTTCTTTCAGCTGCAACTGTAGACTACTTCGTTCACGTGTATGCATATTTGTTTACCAACTTTGACATTGTGAAAGCACACCCTAAATGGTGGAAGCAATCAGTAGTGGAGTGTACGATTGGAGCCATTGATTACCATATGATCTGAAACTGGTGCTGTAATGTGGAATATCAAATGAGCTGCACAGATGTTAGACAGTGCACACGCGGAGGTGTTAGCAACTCTCGGTGAGGTCAGCAATAAGTGTCTCGGAATACAGATACGAGTGTACGCATACGTAGCATGGTTTTCAGGTGATAGATGTGAACATTGGGGTACTAATGTTCTAATTAATCTTCTGAGAGTTTATAGATATTTTCCACTCGATTGACTTGCAGGAGAATTGAGTTGTATCTTTAAGTATCATTTCTAGTCGTGAGCCCGTGTTTGGACTTTCGATGTAGGATATGTAGCTACGATCGTACGATCATCACGATAAGACATTTAAATCGAAGAACTTCCATCAGATTTCTTTGAATTTCTATATTTCATCACTCTCTTGGACGATCCTTTAAATGGAATTTTTCAGTCTTTCAAAGAAAGTGAAAGAAAATGAAGTGCCCACCGTACCAACAATTACCACATTATGGCCTCGTACCGTTTGGATATTTATTGACTAAGTGCTCCGCGGTTTCGTTATCAGACGCGCATCATGTGTCGCTGCTCCTTCGACTTGTTACTTTTGGAGTAGTAACTAAAGTTTTTGAATAGAGAATAATTGTGGGAAACGTTAACCGGATTCAAGTAGCCATAAACGGTCTCATTGTCCTTGGCCTCCCACAATTACCTAACTTCCAGGCCGTCCAAATGTAGCTAATGTGTTGACTTCGGTAAATGATGTACTTGCATATTGCTACAGTATTCTCAAGGATCCTGTCCAAGAAGCAGAAAATGTTTTAACGTTTTAGCCATTTGAACGAAAGGACGTTATTGCAACCCTCATAGCGACGAGCTTACTTGCAAGCAAACAAATCTAAGAGACGGAAGGTTTTACCTCAAGACCCAAAACCGACGTTGTGCCATCGAGTGAGAGGACAACATCACATCTTTTCGCCCTTGGAGCTACTCAAAAACCAGAAATCAGTACATGGCCGAGACACAAAGATACTACACTGCAAAAGACTAATACTGGCAAGGAGATGTGTTTCATTGAAATAAAAATACTTCACAACATAACACAACCGGATCGCGAATGACTAACAAAGGCCTCGTAGGAGCAGGATCTCCCGATGGGTGCTGGTGCGCTAAATAGCGAGTAAGAACCACTGCAGTCGACAACTGCAGAAATTTCGAACGGGATGAGGACGAATGGCGAAATTCCTGCGCCACAAAATAGGATAAGTTGGTAAGAGTAAGGAAAGTCACCATCATACAGTGTTATGCTCCAACTGAAGATACGGCTGAGTCTGAAAAGCCAATTAGGCGGCGCCCACAATCAAACTCCTAGTGTTGATGGGAGATTTCCATGCCAAGGTTGGTAGCGACAACATTATACTTAAACACGTGATGGGAGTTAACGACCTTGGAGCACGAGATGACAACGGTGCGCGGTTTGTGGACGTCTGCAATAGTAATTACCTAGTCATTGGAGGTACGCCGTTTAAGCATAACACCTGCCACAAGATCAGCTGGGTCTCAACTAACAGACAGCAAACATCCAACCAGATAGATCACATTGCGATAAGCTGTCGCTTTAGAAATTGTCTTCTAAACGTCCAAAACAGACGCGGAGCAGACATTAGACAAGAACGCGATCATCATCTTATATTATCACATATACGCCTTCGTGCTGCATCCGTGAATAGCAACCATTCGAACTTGCTCAAAACAACCAGATTCAATACCAACAGGCTCAGGGATCCTCAAGTGCGCCAACAGTTCAAGGACCACCTTACCTTAGAAGCAGAAGCAATCAGCAGCACAACGCAAAATAGCGTGGACGACTACTGGAATGCTGTCGAAAATGTATTTGCAACTGAGGTAACCACCTATGTCGATAAAAAGCAGAAAAGTCACCGTACATGGCTTTCAGATGAAACCTGGAGACAGATCGAAGAGCGTACAGCTATCAAAGCTCGGATTACAGCGGCCTCAGCAATGGAGAGAACCGAGTTGGAAGGCCAATATCGTGTGAAGAAGAAGGAAGTTCAGCGTAGTGTAAGAGGTGAAAAGCGTCAGTATATCGACACACTGACTTCAGGGGCGGAAGAAACAGCGAACAGGTACGACAGTAGCGCTGTCTACAAAATCACCAAGGAGCTCACTGGTGGTCGGAACTCTAAAATCATCCAGTGAAAAGTGTACTATAGATGGTAATCTACTGACGCCGGATGAGAAACAACTCACTAGATGGAGAAAACATTTTGCTACGGTCTTAAACCACTTAAACGAGGGCGCTATGATCCCGAATTCTAATGAGTTTCCGAGGCATCAAATTCCCGAATTCGGACAGTAAACCCGAAATAATGGCAGTAATCAGGTCCATAAAAAAAAAACAAGGCGGTGTGTACTAATAGCATCTCTGGCGAACTGTACCAAACGGCGCCAAATACATCGGTTGATCTGCTACAGCCGCTCACATGCAGAGTGTGGGATAGTGAAGAATTTCCACAGGAGTTCAAAAGAAGGATGATCATTAACTTACCAAAAAAGGGAAACCTGAAGGAGTGTGGAAACTGGAGAGGTATATGCGTTCTTCCAGCCGTAGCTAAAACAATGGCTAGAATAATTCTGGAACGCATCAGAAAACATTTATATTTAACTCTCGACGTCGAAAAGGCAGGCTTTTTTGCTGGATCCTCCTCAATCGACCCCATAAACACCTTCCTTATTATTATAGAGCAATGTGTTGAGTACAGATCCCCGCTATATTTACTGTTTATCGACTTTGAAAAGTCTTTCGACAGTTTGAATCGAGATGCTATATGGTTGGCCTTACGCAGGAGACGCATCCCAGGAAAACTCATAGCTATTAGTTAAGCTACATAAGAGGGTGGTGTCTCATTTTGCACAAAGGTAAATGTCCTATTATTTTGAAGTCCAAAGTGGAGTACGTCAGTGGTATATACTGTCACCACTATTGTTTTTAGCAACTATGGAATTCGATGGACAATGACATCTTACCTTAAACAGACTGACTACGCTGAGGATGATAGCCTACTTTCACATCGGATAATGGCCCTTCATTAGATGGCCCACAATCTGGGAGCTGATGCATACAAAGTAGGTCTCAACATAAAAACAGTCAAAATGAAAGCCCTTAGGAATGGAAAAGCAATGTTTTCAGCTTAAGAACGAAGCTGCGACTGTTCCGCTCCAACGTAGAATCAGTACTGCTTATGGGTGCAGTACTTTGAAGGTCTACCACTACCACTACCACTACGCAGGCTGTGGTGATGTCTAAGAATCTTCTTGAGGGTTTTTGGCCCAATCGTATCTCTAATGCACAGCTTCATCAGAGAACGGGCCAAGAACTTATAGACTTTACTGTACGGAGGAGAAAGTGGCAATGGATTGGAAACATCCTGGATCCGAAGATAGTACGATTGCAAAGTACGCCATGCAGTGAAATCCGCTTACCCAAGCAGGTAGAACAGCGGGGCACCCGCGACATACATGGCGCAAAACAGGCGAGGAGGAATCGAACTCGAGGAATGAGTTAGAGAGAGCTCAAACGCGTTGCAGAATTCCGAACAAGATGGCCCGCAGGCCCCCGGAGGGATTAAAGTATTTATATATACATATACGTAACTCACCCCATGTGCGAAGAGCGCAAATGGTATATAAAACGCTATCTCGAGTTGATGTAGTACGAGTATAGAAACGAGTGCAATATTGTCCAGGTTCGATGCCTAGAAGAAGACGTAATTTTTCAACGAACAAGTTCGCACGGACGTAAGAAACCTTATCTTAAGACTACCAGAGTCGTTGATAGTATATACATTGCTGAGGCGATAAAACTACATTGCGCGCCATTTGTGTTTCCGGTTTTACTCTTCGTCGACGGAATCGTCGTAGTTCTGAAGAACTCCGTAACACAGTGATAAGCTACTGCTTCAAATTCTTCAAATCTATCAAGTATAGATACATACCTAAGCCAGTTACCGAGTGACTTAATTTTCATACCTACAGGAGGATGAGCTTCACGTGCTCAAATCTATCTGTCCAATACGCAATATGGCTACCAACTCAGAAATTCCTTCAATCAAGACCTTCTAGAAAGAATTGAAGGCGCACTAGACGGAGTACCTGTTTGCGCTGGCTGAGGCCTATATGACAAGGCGGGGGCCAACAGCGGTTTCCCTCAGGCCGGTATACTGTCTCAGCTGCTATGGTACATATTGGTTGACTCACTGCGTAATGCTCTCAATAAATCTAACATCTACACTCCTACACTCTGACATGTGCAGATGATGTAGTTTTACTGTCTGTTGGGCCCCTGCCCAATTATCAAAGCTTCGCCCATCAATGACGTTGTGTAATAAAAAGCAGGGCAGATCAAAGTACTGTTCTTATCGTAAACATCTGCAGATGACGCTACCGAATGTTGTTACTATTTGATCAGTCACAAGTTTCCGGTCATAGGTATTGTTGGCGGCTGGACCACCGGTAGTCCCTACCAGGACTTAAATCACGGTACCATGTGAGTCAGGAGTCCCTCGGATCTCGGTCCGGGCCTGACTTGAAGAGGTAGGCCCCTTGTGGGAGCGTCATGGTGGCTGTGGTTTAAACCCAAAGTCGCGGGAAGGGTCTTCCTTTGGTTGACCCATTGTAGAGTTGCAATAAATAGTGAGTGCTGCAACCCTGAGAGCAGTAAGAGGTTTTACGTCGGCCTCGACTCATACCAAGTGTGGAACTTGTGGCGGCAACACAGTTCCGATTTGGTATCTCAGGAAGGCGGCAGAGCGATGGCAAGGCGTATCCTTGCCCCCATGGATGTATGGGCATCTCGTCAACATAAGTCTCCATGACAGGTGGTTTACGTTAAAATGCAAACACTATTGTACTGTCTGTTGGATCATGCTTAGCGATTACGAGCTCTAAAGCGCAAGTAGCGCTAGACGTCATCATCGATTGGAGTACTAGGAATGGGCTGTCAGTCAATCCTCTCAAGAACGAGGATGTTCTTATTACGAGGAGGAAGAAACTGACTGATCTGACCCTTGAAGTGATTAAAGTCATCAGCATACGTTTCTTCAACGAAAGTAAGAATTTGGATTTCATCAAAACTAGCAAATTTCTTTGGAATAAACATGTCACATCAAAAACCTGTTTCCCCTTTCTATCAGCATAAGGAAGCTCTTGGCAAGACATGGGGCTCTGCACTCAACGCAACGATGAAGCTCCCTCCCATTAGTATTTATAGCATGAGCTGTACTCTACAAGTCATCTTACGTTTAAAAAAAAGTTGTCTTTGGTACAATACGTAATATAGTTTTGATATTTTGGGCGCTGACTGCCTTTTGAATTTGTTCTAATGGAACGACGCCAGAACTCTTTTTTGACATTCTCTGCGCTCAGGAATGTTTTCGGTCATAATCTGAGTCAAGAAAGAATGTAGTCGCGTCTTTATGGATCGCTCTAAAATCGATCGAAGATACGGTGCTATGCTGTTTTTGAAGGACGGCAACGATAAAATTTGCTTTTTATTGGGAAAACTTGGGCATATCCCCTAATTGGATTGCCATCCTGGCAATGGACTACGAGCATATTGTAAAGAAGCGTATGATGCGACAAGTCAAGCGTTGAAGTGGGGAATGAGATTGCTGAGATGGATTTTCCCAGGCAGAGTTCAGAATAGAGTTTAGAGCTGCCTACATCGTGTGAGCATAACCGCAGATGGCATAACCCTCCAGGTTATCAGCAGACGAAACGAATGCTTTTTCATGTCTCCAAGCGGTCAGCAACTAAATGACACAACATTTTGCGAAGCTTGACGTAAGAGCGATGATGACACCGCAGAGCATAATATTTGTGAAAGTGTGGCCTACGCTCGCATAAGATTGTGGGTATTCGGTGCTGGTATGGTAGTTGCTTTATCTCTGATACTTTCTGCAAAAGGCTAAGAAATTTCAGTGAAAGAAACATGCAACTACATAGTTCTTCGAATGTGTCCTATTTTCCGACAGAACAATAAGTATACAGCTACAAAAAGTCGCACAGCCTCGGTAGAATAAGATGTACATAAAAGCCACTTGTCCTTTAAAACAAAATTGCAACAAAAAAAATTCTCATAAAACTTTGCTTATTTCCATTTAAACTCTTCGGATAGGTATCTGACATAACACGATACGTCGCCAAAGTGCAGAGTTCAGCTCATTGAAACAAATTTGCGATTAAAATGTCTGCAATGCTTTCAATGTACACACTTAACGCGCAAGCTATAGTAAATCTCCGACTTAAATAAAATTAGTTGAATAGTGCACATCAATTGAGGTCCGCTTATCATCAAATTCATTCATCAGAAAAAACTACGCAACGTCCAATGTCCATCATTTCGCATCTGAACACAAGTATTGTACATTACATACTCGTACATATCTGTGCTTGTAGTTTCCATTCATCGCAATCAGAAGAGACGCAATTCCATATTATCATCCTCTGCGACTAAATCATATCTGCGTGACTTTCAATTTCTACATGCGTCTGTCTGCTGTTCATCCCTCTGGCTTATCGTTCAAATAACGTAACACAATCCTTTGATTACACTAAAGATTGACACACAAACACACCATAGATAGTCCATAATAAGATAGACATGATTTGTGAAACTCGAATTCTGAATTTTGAATTTAGAAATTAGAATTCCGAATTTGTCCATAACATGTTGGATAAACAAATTCATCGCATGCTCAAAAGTCCATATTTCATATTCAAGAGCACTGACACCTCGCATACTCGTACATGTGTATGTATCTTCTAACGTCTAATCCTCCAAAAATCTTGAATAACAATCATTATAACGCAAAAAGTCGCAAAAAGTATCTCACATGATATCGTATCTAAATTTAGCATCAAATATACTCAAATGCTCTAAAAACAGAATCACAATCTTAACACCGGCTACACATGATTCCTTAAGTACACATAAACGACCGACGGCGTTCCTCATTTCATTATCACTTGAGTAGCGCAAGTCAATAAACCGCTCGTTCATCACAACAACAACGACAATAGAAAGTAAACTAAAAAAGCCTTATAATATCGCGGTGCTACATTCGTACAAACCTCCATACCATCCATCCATCAGTGATAAGTGATAAGTGATAACGCCTATCTAAAACAAGAAAATGACTCGACAAAAAAAAAAGAAGTATCTACGCTCAATAAATTCAAGGCAACCATGGAAGGAAAGAATTAGTAAGTCCGATTATCTATGGTGACATTTGCCGCAACAGGTGTGTCAATTTTTCCACCACTATTGTTCACTCGTACATGCTCTTAAGCCAGTTCAGGTGAACCAGTACTGATAAGGTGATAATAGAAAAGTTTCATTCGTTATGACGGCGATCGGGATACTTACGATGGTGATTTATCGTGGCTCATTTATTTTTGAATTTTTTTTTTCATTCAAAGTGCTCGTCGATTGTGGGGGTAAATGTGTGTCATTGGGCAGAATTTGCGCTATTTAGCGATATCGGAGGACACCTGTACCCACAACAGGTGTATGTTTGGAATTGGAGAAAATTTAGCTGCTATTAACCGATAAGATACGAGTAGATACCGCTGCGATTGACTTACGTAATTTAAGGTTTTCTGAACACCCACATTTGGGTGCTTGCACACTTGACAGGTGATTACTCTGGGAATTATTTTTGTGTCGCTTAGTCAAGGAAAAGGACATTCGGAAAGGCTGACTGTGCTAAAGCTGTGATGAAACGGATTTGACAGGTATTAAAGGCCAATTGGTGATGATTGGCTTATGACTTGTTTTGGAAAAAAACCCCAGTTATGTTTTTTTTTTCGTTTTATCTCTCAAAAGAAGCCACACAATGGAACTTCGCCAAACCCACCTGAAAGTTGTAATATGCAATCGTCACGGTGTAAATATTTAGAGACTAATTCAAGTTGAATAGGAACGACTGGTATTAGTTATTATTATGACAGGTATTAGTTAGCTAAACAACGAAGTAGCCTCTGCTATAAGCCTCTTACTCACGCCTCCTCCCGACCTTATTAGAGAACTTCTTTTAAGATTGCCAAGTGACGGTACCGCATGTATGCCGTTAGCAAAATCATAAAGAACTGTCTTGAAATGCAACAAAGCACCTGTGATACGAGTAGGGACGAATAATTTGCTAATGACCTTTGACTGTCGTACATGGACAACGATCGGATTCTTGAACGTGAAGACTATCTACGAGTCATGCAAAGAAAGCCCAGAAAGTGTTCTATATTGTGGAAATAATGCAGTGTCTGGGTATTAGGGGTTAGATTCCCGTATGCGTCGACTAATTCCTGATTCGTACTACTCGTACTGATAGTGTTGTCATGATGGACGATTTCTAGCTATCGAAAGCCACCATATCACCTGGATCTCTTCTGATCCGCAGTGAATATCGAACCAGACAGACCACACGATTAGAAGATGAGTTAGACAGATAACTGATATCGAAGTGAAACATATTTTATAGTAGCTCGTTGTGAATCCATCAGCAACAACATGCTTATTATACCCAAGAACAATGCCGAGAGATTATGGCTAATAACTCAGGGACTCAACTTAGGAGCCGAAGCGATCTCCAAATATGAGCACACAACTGTGGATGATTAATAAAATTTAAAAAAAAAATCGTCTTGCAATCGACAACAGAACTTTTGGCCAGAGAACTACCAGCACATAGCTGACAGCAGTCACTCGAAGATGACTCAAAGAGCGGAGCTCACTTAGAAATCAATTTGAAACTGCTTCAGGATATCGAAATTTGAAAGCTAGAATCGTGTGAAGAGGAAAGTAGTACAACTAAGTACAAGGCATGCGAAACGTAACCACATCATCAACGGATATGTAGCCAACCGATGCGACAGTAAACCAAGAAGTTTACAGGATTTCGCTACTCAAAATAATATCTTATGAAAAGTCTAGGCAATTCCTTCATAATATTGGATAAAAATCAGCTCTGGAAATGGTCTTTAATCATCTAAATGGCAGCGAAGCAGAGCCTTTCCAAATACGTGCCGGTCTTCCATCCATTACATAGGTTACAGATGCATTGCAGAGGAGCACCACCATTGACGGTCTCCCGCCAGAATTTTTCCGAGCTGCGCTAAGTACTCCTACATATGCTGTCCTTCTACAGCAAGCGCATGGAAAAATGAGCGCTTCACGGAGAAATGGAATGAATGCATAGAACACTTGCGACAGCGTGGATCGGGAGTACTTATAGAGAGTCTTCTGCGGGAAGCGAGCAATTGAAAAAATCATCGGTATTTCAAGGTATTCAGTGAATGAGTTCACCATCTGCTACTCAACACTTCGACTTCGCAAACCAAATGGATTCAAAGACCTAAAAATATTGATCCAGTCAGCAATTTTCTTTATTCATGGGAATTATACAATTAGACCTTAATCTGTGGATTAAGGATACCCATAGATCATGATGGATCACAAAGGAAAATAGCGGCTACCTGATTATAAAACAGCCAACCAAGCTGAATTTGTAGCGATCGACACAAGGCGCTCCTGCAGTATTATAGATGCCCGAACCTTCCGACCGGCCAATGAGACTCGGATCACAACCTAGTTACAGCCAATATATGTCTGCGAATATCTTCACATCGCCCCGATCTTGCTTTATTCTTGGATTTCACTTCACCATTTATTCTATTTGTGGAATTTATCCGCTGTCGCGTTTATAGTGCTGCTATTGTTGTCTGCTGATCAGCACTCACGCTTATAAATTTGGCAAGTCGAATCCGGATGGATAGAGGTAAAATAAGCACAATTACAATACTGGGTGTCACCAAGTTGACCTACCCTATCTCTACAATACCCAACTACAAAAGCAGAGGCGTTGTAGGAGCACCTCATCAGGTGTGGTTATTGCACTCCAATTTTGGGCGAATTAACGCCTTATACATATATTGTGGCCAGATCAGAGGGGATGAAATACTTCTTACATTGCTTGAGAAAGCAATCATTTCGCAGCATTTTAGGTAACATCGAGTACTCCTGTGTGGTCATTCCAATGTAGGTTGTCATTGACAACGCTTTCAAAGATGCAATTGCCATTCGTGGATAATAACTTCGTGGTTAAATTTCGCTGTAATGATTGCTTTGTGTCTTGGAGGCATTATATTCTACTCTTCTATTCTACATGAAATCATGCGTCACCGAAATGTGGAACCAAAACATTCGCCTCTTTTTTTGTGATGTTCTGGGCAAATGCTGTTTTTTTCTGCCCGAAAAATAGGATTAATGAAAAAGCCTACACTGTGCAGAATTTCTAATATTTTCTGAAGAAAAAGTTTTTTGAAGCTTTGGGACGTTGTGGTATTTTTTGCCCCAGATCTTGGTCATATTGAATTCCATGAATTTCACAGGCCTAAGGGGCATTGCAGTCATTTCTGGCTCGTTTGAACTTTTTTCGCTTTTTCTCCGTCCGGTTGGTCTTGTAGGACCGAAAAACATTCATCTAACCTGGACACACGCCTTACAGCTCGAATCGTAGTACGCCTTCTTTTTTTTGGTTGAGGGATAAAGAATATCATTCCATAGAGAATAGTGTTTGTGATCCAATCAACAATGGCAATAGTACGTCATTGTCGAGGAAACATAACGACGAGTTAAAATTCCTAAAGAGTCAGTTAAGTCCGTTCCAATTAGCTTTCTCATATTGCCATACGGTTCTTTTTGGAATCATCTCTCTAATTGTATAGTCAGTACGAGATGTTAGCTCAAGTGACATTATAAAGGAACTGACTTAAATGGCAAACTCTACTAATACTTTTGCAGTCCTTGGCACTGCTCACAAATTCAGTGTAACAAGAAATACTCAAACAGTCTAACAAGACATTGATGAGCTGAATTTTACTCAACTGCAGCCGCTATGGTTTGGTGAAGAGAACACGTAATCATATGGAGCACAACTCGCCTATTAATCTGCGCTGCACAGCTATTTTGCTTAGTAGAGTTGATACACCAGGCCATTTCGAAGATTTTATTGTAGAAAGCAAAGCTTGATAAGTGGACCTCAGCAGAAAAGACACCCTCTAGAATGCGACAATTATAGAGCCGTCAATCTCCTTAACATCGCATACAATGTGGTCTTATTTGCAATATGGGGTGCATCCCTAAAACCATTTGTCAACGATTTGATCAGATCCTAACAGTGGCAACTTAGGCCGAGTAAGTCTAGAATTGATCTAATATTCACACATTAGAGTAGATCCTAGTGAAAATCCAAATCGACACTCATCACCACTTCATAATTTCATCCGCATATGACAGCATCTATAGAAACAGGCTATTCTGGACTATCATATCATGGGGTGGCCGGGGTGTAGTGGTAGTAGCAAACGCTTCTCACTCGGAGGGACCAGGTTCGAATCCTGCCCATGGCAAGTCAGTTTTTCATTGTGTAATTGGAACTCAGACAGAAAAATTTTGGGTGTGAAGGCATAACACTGACACGTAGATTTGGCTGTTGTAGAGTTTCAAGCACAGAAAAAGAAAAATACTGTGATATACCTCGAATCACTCTGAGTGAAGAAAAACTCTCCGTCCTATTCGGACTCCCACCCCTGGAGAGCAAACATAGAAACCAAACACACCTGAGTTTCAAACCACTACAAGAACAATTTTCCTTTCTCCTCCTTCTATCTTTCCGCCCGCGCCCGCGCCCAGGCAACAGTAAAAGGGTATCTAACCCCTTAGGCGCGCGTAAATTATAAAAAGAAAAAAAATATATGTCTAGTTTTGTTTGGCACCCATGCCAAACTCATCATACAAAATTATGCCGTCGACAAGACCAAACGTAAAACACCGGTTGTCCCTAACCCTAACAGAGTTGAGCGGGATTTAAAGTTGGCTTGGAATAGACGATTCACAAGCGGTGGCTAGCCTTTCAGTTAGATGAAGTGAAGAGAAGAAAAAACCGATAACCTTCCTTCACCTTCAGTTAGGTGAACTGAAGCAAGTAAAATAAAAATAAATAAATAAAAACTCGTGACCTTTGGTTTTTAACTTAAAACTTTATTCGTTAACTGTTGGCTGAAGAGTGGCTTAACATATGAATTTCTTGTTCCCTCGAAGCTGCTGATGGCTTATGTTCCACTCAGCTGTTTCTTCTAAGGTCAATCACCCTGGCTTATTTACCTTAGTGTAATATGTGAACAACACACCAGCACCAACAATGCCCCCATATTTTCGGAGTAGGTGTTAGAGTGCATTGTGTTGCAGTGCATCTCACTCACATGCAATTCGGCCATCCTGGAATTTCGTTGCCTTTGGTCAGAGATTATGACCATATTCTTCAAGTGGCGTTGAAATTCGTCAAAGCGAGATTGATATGTTCTTCGTAGCTCGGTATATTGACAGTTTGATAGTTCTGAGTTTTGTCCCGAGTCAAATCGTTTTGTGGTGCAGTTAAGTTTATATTCAATTCGTTGGTTTGTGTTCATTATTGTTATTTGTGTTGTGCGCATCAAAGCGTAGATGTATAGATAGTATATCTATCCCTCTCTGTTCATTTGGCTTTGAAAACCAATAGCCTTTCAGAAAACATTAAAGAGACTCTATGATCATCCCATGAGTATGACCTTGTTCGATTTTAAAACAAGATTCTTCCAGTAATTTCGTTCTTGTGAAATGGCTAAGACTTGTACGGTATTGCGTAAGGACCACACAGTAATTTATTAGCTCCTCTTAAGTGGCACGCACAAGTAATAGAGGATCTCAACTATATTGGAATGTAACACACATTTGGATTCAGTTCGCCAAAGACCATGTCAACTGGAGAGTTTTATTAGCTGCGATCCAGATTCAATCGGAGCTGCAGCGCCATCTAAGCAACTAAAACTATTTGCTCCCCTAGGAGAGTAGAATGAATAAACCAAACCTTTGCCAATAACTCTAAGAGCAATTAAAAGACCAATTTCATTTTCAATTGATTCAATTATTAACGGTAAATACTCGTAATTTCACCGATCTTAATTTTATTCCTTTTGTTTTGTTTTTTTTTTTTCTTAAAAATACGGTATTTCTTCTTTTCATTTTCTTTTCTTTTTAAATATAAATTAAGTAATGTATATAGTATAATCTTATGGCACTTTTTTTCAAGAAATCAAAAAAAAACAAAAAATATCATTTACAGTAGAGTTTGAGATTTTCATTTTAAAAATGATGCTTACATTTCAAATTTGAATTTTAAATTTCTATTTACAATAATTTTTCATTTATATATAATTTGTTTTAAAATGTTGAAAAATTCTAGCTTTACAATTTCTTGTTTGTATTTTACAAATTTTGTGCAATAAATGGTTAACTTTCCTCATATTTAGAATTTTTATTTAATATAATATTATCTCAGCAATTTTTTGTGTTATTGTCATTTATTATTACAGAGTTAGCAAATTTCATTTAAAATTATTATTGTCGTTTAGAATTTATTTTAAAAATTTGTAGTATGGCAAAGTAATGTTTTTTTTTGTTTTTTTTTTTTAGATTCTTTGTACTATAAATTGTGACTTCGAAACTGTTTCAAATATTTTTTTGAATATACACAGAGTTCATTTTGATTAAAAAAACAAAAAAAAATAGTAGCTACTTTGTATTGTAAGTCAAAAGGGATATGAAAATAAAATCAAAAAAACAAAGAAAATAAAAAACCATCATTATCTTTGTAAAATAAAAAAAGAAAAAAGTTTTTTAAAAAAAATGTAACACTTAAAAATTTACAATTTCATGTCTTAATGGGCGGGTGTACAAATACGAATATAGTCTTGACAAGATCCTTTTGTCAACAATCCTACTCGTCCTTCTTCTTACGAATTTTACCTTCCGTTTGTATCGTCGCTGTTACAGACTCAATACAAGACGCAATTGATGGTTCACTTTGATCTTCACTGTAATCATGACCGGCCATTCGACTGAGAGTGAGAATATACGAACAGGCTACCCTTAGAACTGATAGTTTTGATAACTTCTGACTGTCTGAATAGGAAGGAACTGCTTTACGAAGCGTTTCGTAGGCCGCTGAGATAGTGTGAACTCGAGTTCGTTCTCTGGCATTCGCTTCAATTCGTCTCTCTCGAGTCATATTCTTGTAGTTACGCTGCTGAGGTCGGCCTTGTTGATGGATACCGCTGGTACTAGCTCCGCTGATACTTTCACTCGATGAACCAACTGATGGTGTGATGTTATGACTGTTGAGTTGTTTATGTTCGTACATGTCATCCTGAGTGTGACAGTCATCTCTTTCATCGACTGGAGGTTTTTTCAGAACTAACGCCAAAGGCTCATCTTGAATGTCATCGTCTTTAATTAGTGGCAGGCGATGTAGCGTCGTTACACCAGGATGTCGGACTAGAACCTCAGCTGGATTTGGCATCAATTCGTGGGGTAGTTGCTGGCTGGAGTCCCATGATGGGCGATTGAGGTGACTATTGGTCTCATCTGTAGCTGAGTAGCGAATACGCTTCTTTAGAGGTCCGGTTTCTTCACGTTCACAGATTACTTTTGATGGTTCCGTACTTTTACGTTTATTACGTATCAACGTTATTGGTGTTACTTTGACTTCCACGGAATCTTCTGACGCATCCGTGGGACTACTCGGTTCGAGCCTTGAATGATCCATTGACAGATCGTCGCCACCTTCAGAGCTGCCAGAACAGAAACCAGCATCACGATCGTTTGATTGTGGTGATCCTGTAATTAACAAGAAAAGGGAAAGTTTTAGATTTATGTGATGGAGAGAAATGTATCGTATGAGTACGGAATCTGATCTCTCAACAAGTTTTGTAGACACAAAGCAAAAAAACAAAAACATCTCATCTGCTCCTCTTTAACCTTGTCGTGTCGTGCATAATTACAATAAATTTTCATTACATAAAACCCTTGAATAATGAACCACAGAAATTCAAGAAAAGCAAAAAACAAAAAGAAAAAAAAAACCAAACCGACGTAAAGAAGATACGAGATATTCCACTTCGATTCCGCCCACGCAATGTGCAGATATTTGTATTTTGCCACACATAACGATCGTTCCAAGACGGAGAAATGTGTGCTCCAAAAAAATAACAAATTAAAAACGAAGCCTGAGATATTTGCCAAGCTACCTGTTCGTGCCATGTTGCTGTTACCTCAATGTGACAGTTTCTCAAATTGATGACGACGACGACGACGAAGACGATGCCAAAGATGATGATGTCTATTATCAGCGATAGCTGAAATCAAACAGAAACACTTTACTCGAGATCAAAGCAACACCAGTCGATTGGACACATGGATGGGTAATTTATACAGACGCCAACTAATTTGGCAGCACATTTACTCCGATAAATCGTACCACTGTTTGGGTGTATCTTAGAGGGTTTTTTTGTTGTTTTTTTTTCTTTCTTTGTTTTATTGGAGAAGAGGATGAGATTTATTTTCAAGTAAATTGGTCGTTTTATTGTGCTTACGAAATTAACATCAACTTTCGCCAAACAAACGACGAAAAAAGATGGCACTTCAGGAAAACACTGGCTTGATAGGGTGAAATATTGTTAAGTGACAGCAGGAGTATCGCAGACAAGATTAAAGTATCTACAAGTCTACATGAGTACTCCAAATTGTATTTTTGGCTTTTCAAAACTTAAGCTACTTTCAACAAATGTTTGCCTTTCACCTGTTACTGGTTTATATTTGCTTTTTAAAGATGAAATCATGAACACATACTTGTACTTACTGTCAAATTTTAACGCAACTACCGTTTAAGAAACCACATCACTCATATGGCATTTCAAACAAAAACGAGCAAATATTCCTGCTGTCAAAACACTAAGCATAGAGGAACAAGATTTTGACAGACATACATAGATTAAACGTAACCTAATGTCAGAATATTAGAAAAAAAAAAAGAAGAGCGACTCAGTTTCACTACGAAAATGTGGTGAAATAAACGTAACGTTACGTTGTCAAAACTAAACTGACAAGAACTGACGTAAGCTTATGCCAAAAAAAAGTAGAGAGTGCAATGTTGGGTGAATTTGTCACTTAGTTAATATAGATATAGCTGGAAGGCTAACGGAATACTACTATTTTTTCTTCAAACTAAACGTCATCATGTTATACGGATGTGGATAGACGTAACGTATTATTGAAATCTAGATTCATTCAATGGAATGTCACATTAAGGGTAGCAAGATATTCCCAAAATGGATATTGACTTAAACATGCGTAAGCTTCTGACCATAAGGAAAAATCTGTGATCATTCGAATGATTGATAGAAGTGGTTAATATATGGTAAAAGTTTCAACTGACATTTGTTGATGTTTATATCACATTTCTTGAGAAATCATTGTACACAATCTCTTCCATTAATGAAGAATAGATAGTTGTAGATTTTTTAAACTAACAATATGAAACCAAAAGCCCAAGGGCCAACGTGTTGTTTCTCAGAGTGCATGAAGAAATTTAACACCATCTCCAAGGAAAGTTTCTTATTATGAAAGTATCTAAATCCCTTTCACCCAATTTCAAAATAAATTTATTCATTTAAACTAAAAATTAATGTCGCCAAAAGAACGTCATTTAATGATACCAATTAATTTGAACGACAAAATCACCTTGCGTTGGTTTTAGAGGCGCCACAAATTACAATTCTCCATCCAAAGCTCAACGGTTTTTTTTCTTCGTACATTTGAATTATCTATGCGTTATATTTTTTTTTTTTTTTTTTTTGATTGGCTGCTTTGTATGGAGCGAAAGAAATCAATTTTTGTGCCTTAAGCCGCAACTGATTACAGTGATCGTGTTGATCGTGCTGATCCCTCGATGATCGCACCAAATTCATTAAAAAAAAAATAATAATAATAATATGCAAATTTGTCATTTTATTATACAGACACTCTCTTGTCTCTTAACGAGACAAACTTAGTCACACTCAGTCATCGAGAATATAGAGTTTCCTGTCAATGGCATTGAGTCGTTTGATGTTGCCACCAACCGATCGTCGGGGCCACAGGAAGAGTGTAGGTGGAATTCTTCATCCAATTCAATTAAAACTTTCAAAATTAATTACTTTGCTTCATTGTTTTTTTTTTATTTTATTATTTCAAAATTTAATTTAGTTCACCTCCAATGGATAAATGCCCTTAAATGGGATCAACGTATCACTTAACTACGTCGTCTTCCACTGAAGGAAACGAAACCCATTTCATGCGCACATGCGCATAGCAAAAAAGATATTTATGTGGCGCCAGCTTGATGATCGTTCATATTGTCATTATAACTCAACGATTTAAATTGCTCATGGTGCGACACTAATCAACTGAGCATTTATCAGGTGTAAATGGTGACAATTTGAAGGTGAAAAACTCCCAAGGAAGTGGTCAATCAAAGTGTTTAAAAGGTATGCATGACCAACCGACGGCGGGATACCTATTACATATACTTAAAGTTTGTCCCGTGTTCTGTTGTAAAGAATCAATCAGAGAATACCGCATATTGATCGAATCGAAGGCGGAAAAATGTTTTCTCAACTAGCGCCATAGGCGTTCGTTATGCGCATTGTTAATGCGATTTCCACGGTTGGCCTTCGGGCACCTTTATTAGTTGGCTGCTTGGGGGGCCTTATGTTTATTCTTTATCAAGACAATAGCCTCGCAAATCAACATGTATGATCGGTGATCAATTGTTATTTCGATTAAGTTGAAGTAATTAAAATAAATTCTGAACAACTGACAATATTTTATTATTAGTAAACGTTTGTTATTACAGCTGAATTGCATGAGAATGTATGAAAATGCAAATGCACAGTGTCTGCAAAGTGTTGTCACTACGGGTATGTTTATGAGAAGTGATCTTGTTATGTCAGGTGGTGATAGAACAAGCGTGTTAAAATTCTATTGAAACGATAGATACTATGTACAGATATGATTGTTTAAAATACGTATGCATGTTCTTATAAAACTGTTCTAGAAACAACTTCATTTCGGCCCTGAGAAATGTGTCAAGCCAACCACGGTTCTTACTATTTTTTATAAAGTTTCATGTTACGAGTATTTTGAGCAAAATAGTCTAATGTGAAGTAAATATCTAGCGAGTGACGTAAGAATTCAAAGCAAATTTCAATTTCTTGAAGACTTGTTTCTTTTCAAAAACGAGAAAAGGTTTTTATGGAGCCTCAAAACTTCAATCGGTGCAAATTTGTAAGCGTTTTCTTAAGATTTAAGTTTTCTATAAATATTAAAAGAGACTCAAACCAGATCTGGAGTCAGCACGAAGTGAATCGCAAACTCGAGTTAGCCAAAAGTCTACATTTTTACCTTGTGCCAAATTCATACCGAAGCTTCAAATAAAAAATTCTCAAATATAACGAATAAACCGTATGCGAACAGCAAGCGAATTCCAAGCGAAAATAAAAAAAAATCCATCTTATTCCGTCGGTTTATTTTACCAAACACACTTACAGTAATTTAGAACTCAAAAATATGATATGACACCGATTAAAATAGTAATTAGAATGTAAATGTTGGAACTATCAAGTACTACCACTACATATGTATGTATGACGATGCATAGTCACTGTTTTACAAAACCATATAAAAAAGTCTAGCACGACTTTATTCTAACAAAGACCCACAATTACGTCCCAGATGATAGCCTTAGATACAAACGCCCGTCTCGACCTGCACTTATCTTAAATGTCAATAAATTCGCACTCTTAATAACATATTCCATTGCTGAATTCCCTCTCACCAATAATTGTCCACTCAAACCATTATCATTATCACATTTTCATCGCCCCTTTATACGTGTGTTACATGCTAACCACGAAATACGACACATCGAAGCTGTCATCGGTCTTCCAATTAACTATCACCTCACACACCAACACCACCAATTATATGTATGAGCAAACATTTAGGCCTGCACAAAGACCACACCTATTCGCATTTAGCTGCTCTTAGATCAAAAGATAAATCTCTAAAGACTTTCGACACGATGTCACAAGACAGGTGTTGCCTTAAAACTGTCTAGATAGATGAAAATTGTTCGGTTCCAAAGTATTCATCGAATAGAAATAGTCAAACTAAATAAGGTCATCTGTACTTTGCAACCAAAACAAATCCTTAAGTCTCAAAGAAACCCCCTTCGACCGATTCTTTTCATATCTACAATATAAATTGATTAGATTGCGACTAATCGCTGTTATGGAACCGTTTTGTAGTGTTGCGAATTAAAAATCGAACAAAACAGAAAAAGAGGGTCCATCTATTTGTACCCGTATCCATGGTAAGAACTCGCTTTTGATTGATTAAGCAATTTCCATGCAAATTGATGTCTCACATTCATGCTTTGGATACTTAATCCTATGCATGTTCAGATATTTAGATACTCTATTACTACAGCACTCATGTTTTTATGGCACTTTAATTCAATTAATGAGAAAAGTTATTAATGCAACAAAAAAAAAAAACAAAAAAAAATGCACGAGTATCTGTAGAATGATTTCCCTACCAATTAAAACAAACTTCGACGAGGCTGACCGCTGCGATTAAAAACCAATGGAAACGTTTTTTTAATGACAGACAGCCGGCGCTAAAGGTTGTGTTATGAGGTGGTCCAGTAGTCGTAGTATTCAACGCCGTCATCATTGCTGTGGTTAGACTTTTTATTTTAAACGGGAAGTATTTCAGTTCATTTAACCGATGGGAATGGATGTTATACACTTTAGACGTTATATTGATTATATGGTGCCAGTACCTGCCAAAGAGTACAGGTGAGATGTTAATTAAATAATTAGATGTAGCGGAGTGTACTGGAGACGGTAGCTCGGAGGCGAAAAGGAAGTTAAGTGTGACAGGGTACCTTAGGGAAAGGGCTCTGACTAATGGAAAATTTTTATTTACATCTGGCTTGATTGTCACATCTAGTTTGCAGTGTTATAAAATGTGATGGTGAGTTTCAGATCAAAAGACAAAAGAAATCAAGGGGTTTTTACAACTTAGATTGCTGTCGTATAATTGTCAATGAAGAATGAATTTGCACAGGCTACATTCTCACTTTCTGATATTAGACTCGTACCTTAACAATCTGCGGCATATATCTTTCTTTTGACAAACCGGCAACTTCGATTAAAAAAAAAAAAACACTTCAAGTCTTATACTTTTAAGGAAATGCATTGAAAGAATCATAAGAATTGCCGGTGAATACCAAGAAAATGTCAATTAGACTATCTTATCTTCATAAGGTTTTATTTATATCTTTTATGATTGTTAACAAAATATTTTTTATTTAAAATTTTAAATGTAGGAAACATTCGCTATGAGTTCGCTGACAGTTCGCATGGTATCGCTTCGATTTTTTTAGAAAATTTTAATGTCAATCTAACATTCAACCATTTAGAAACTTTTCTAGGATACCGATGATCTACTCGTTTGCTTTCAAACAATGAAATATGTACGAACATATGAGATAGTTGTGCTGCGATTTAACTGAAAGTTTACAATTCTGATTTGTTACTATTCTTGTTTGCTTACAATTATATACATACGTACATGGGTACAAATTCTTTCAATAAAATCATTATGTATGCTACTCGTATCAAGTGATAATCATGTCCAATTGACGCTGCTATTTACTCGTATATCAATAATTAACCCATTAACCCATCGATTTAAAGTGAGTTGTCATATACCGATAATTTATTGATGCCCTTAATCTTGTATAGTATGTACGTTACTAAAAATATTCAAGCAAATGTGTTACGGATCAGAGCAATGCAGTTGGTACTTCAACTATTGCTTCGATAAAGACTGGATCAAGAGTCTGTTTGATAGTATGTCAATTTGAAGATTGTCAAGGATACAGAGTTTTGTCTAATGTTTCTAAAAAGCAAGTGATATTTTTTTTTTTTGTATTTAATGGATAAAGCATGTAGGTATCAGAATTTATCAAGACATCTTCTCTATCTCAGAAACAGAAAAGAAAACAACAAATCCTGCTAACTATTTGGAAATGTTAAGTATCTACATCCTTTCGTTAGCTCATAATTAGCAACATTTTTGCTATACTCGTACAAATACAAACAAAAAATCGTTAAACATTTCCTTCTGCGATCCATAGATAAAAGATACACATGGCCATCTCAGAAAGATGTTATCTTAAAAAATAAAAAATAAAAAATATTGCTCATGGCTTATAATATGGTACTATTGGCATGGGTGAAGTGAATGAAGTTGGAGTAGAAAAGAAGTTAACATTCAGAACTCCAAATAAAGCCCACGGCTTGAGTTAGTGAGTTGGTTTTGTTTTATTTTATTTTTTTATTTTTTGTTTAAGGAATCAGACAGTGGAACAAAACTGACTATAAGAGTGGATGGACCAAATCGAGAACTACTCCTGTTGTGTGTGTTGGGATACTCACTCGCATCACGTGTTTTTTTTTATTCCTTCACATTTTTAGACTGGTCAGTAGTCTGAGTAGAAGAGATGCCAAGGAATTCTTTTTTTTTATTGTAGTTGAGAAAATAAAACAACCCAGAGAAACATGTCCAAAAAAAATGGCCTAAGTCATTGAATCGGACTCCTTTGATGATCTTCTGTGTGCACACCAGAAAACCAGGAGTATGGTGGCTTCTTGGACTTCTGGCACTGTGTATACCTCACCTCATACCTTATCCGTATGTTCATATATTCGTTTTTTGTTTTTTTCATTTTTGAACTTCTTCTGATTCGTACGGCTCTCCCTTTAACTGGTTGGTGTGTGTCGGCGGAAAGTATCTTTTTTAGATTGTTGCCTGGAATCCCTATAGTCTTACGGTCCATACAGATACAAGGCTATATTTATGTGGCCTATAAAAGGAAAGTCTACCCAGTGTGGACACTGATTTTTGTTTTTGGTTTTTTTTTTATGTGCTGAGCCTTTTTGGTTTCGGCTTTGTTTCGTTTTTAGGGTACACACAATCCCAAGGGTTTATCGTCATCATCACCATCATGGTCATCTTCTTTTCTTCATCGCGCGGTTTTTGTATTTGGGGGATGCAGATTTCTTACCTTACCTTGTTGCACCACTTGTTCTGTTTTTTATTTTTTTTATATTGTATATTGGTCCTCGTTTTTATGCAGTAGTTGTACCCACACACTTTGGAACATGACATAAAATCTCTCGATATGTGCTACTATTTTTTTTCTTTTATTAGTAAGAAAAACGAGAAAAGAATAAATGAACTGACAACTTAACGAGAGACAAACAGAATAAAGAAAAATTCTCATAAGACGGGGAAACAAGAAAAAAAGAGATGATAATAATAATAATAATAAAAAACAGACCCTGTTAGTGTTATTTGTTCAGTGTCGGGCGATACAAAATACCACGTACATTTATCATACCTTCCGTTTTTCACTCCATCTGAGATTTATATGCAACACAGGTGGTATCCAAGGATGGCCGATAGATAGGAATACACCTATCAAAGATGCCAAGTGTCAAAGATACCCATCGAACATGCAAAGCACATCATTTTTTTTTTCTCCTCTCAAACGCTCACACTCACTCACCCTATTAGATAAGCGTCTAGAGGTGCGCGTAACACTTTCTAACGCCAAAACCAAGTCGTACCTAGTCAAGGCATTTGTCATTTGCATAGGTAGCGACCATCATTGGTTAAAAATGGCATAAGAGGCTGCTACTGCTGCTGCTTCAGGTGGTAGTGGAACTTGTGTTGACTGACTGGATAAAAGGAAGTCGTCTGGCCAGGTGACTGTGTTTAGTGGGCCAAATGCGAATGTGAATGCATTTTAGCGTTTAGCACGTCCAAACGAGGTGATAGAGGAAGAGGTTAAACTACAAGAAACTGTTAAATAAGTTATTAACTTGCAAGCGTAGTATGGGTGGGTGACTAACTCAAAGTAACTTGATGTTGGCCGTACATAGTCGTGCTAACTTTCGATGCAATAGAGCTGTGCGGTTATGTGGCTTTTGGCAATAGTGGTTGAGTTGGGTATGCCTCGGGCTCACGATATTGACGTGGAAGTCGATATTTTTTCGAATGGATAATTAGCACCTGTCACTTTATGTGATAATTTCTAATTAATCAGATGTTAGCCAGTTGGAGAAGGAAGGTGGCGTAGAAATGTTGTAATGATAGAGGGTGTTGGTAAGAAGGTATGAATATACTGGCATGATTGGACATAAAAGAGCCGGTTTGGTGTGTTAAAAATTGACAAAGGCATATTCCTTTGATATTTCACGAGCTTGTTTTAATCGTGTTTGGAAAATTATTCAAGAGTTACTGTAGTGACGAAATTATATATTAAAACATCAATCTGGCGTTAAATTTTCGAGAGTGTAATGAGATAGGATTTTAGAGGATTTAGCCGTAGATCCCAATCCTTTGTGAACAATGTTGAAGTCAGCCAAATGACATAGAAACTTTCCCAGAGTTGTATGCGTCGACATATGATAAATGTGTAGCCAATTGATGGCGTAAAAACTAGGACTGGACCAAGCCCTAGTCACTGCACTCACTAAGTGTGTTCGTCTTGTCATTTCTTGTTTGATTTACGCTTTTTTCCTGACTCCAAACGGTGAGAGAGAATAAGGGACTTTTTAATAATTTGAAAATGTTTACTTTGGAAAGGGAACTGACGTCAGAAATTGTTTTTTACTCTTTCGGCATAGAAATGAATTTCTGCAAATCAAAGCCAATGCATCTATCTGCATAAATTTCCACCAGAAATGCATCAACTGAATGCATACAAATACTGCACTAAACAAACTAGAAAAAAAAAAAAAATAAATAAATGCCGCACATTCACTGGAAAATATCAACACGTAATCAATAGATACATTCGCGTATTTCATACTCATACTAAACACATTTTACTATAATTACATTTCTAAGTAAAATCGATTAACAGATGGTTTTGCCAACTATGTATGCAAGTGTTGCCATATCACCACATAATGTCATCATCAAATTTCCAGTTTGTCGTTATACTTGTACCGTCAATATCAGCAACCACGACAGCAGACAATAATAATAATATTAAGAGAAAAAAAATGCACACACATCTTGGTCTACCGCATGGTGCAGTGAACATTTTTATAGTAATGTGCGATATAAAGAAATTAATTAATTATTTTAATTGGCCTTCGAGTTAAGACTTTTTGAGATATCTCTATGGACCGTGACTGTGAATGCGTTCTGTGGCATGCATATATTAATGAATTTTTACGCTTTTTCTCATAATTTATGGAAAATACAAGTTGGCTTGTGAAGTTTTAAGTACGAGTACGTTCAAGTATACGAATACCAATGTGAGTATGAACACGAGTACTCCAACTTTACAGTAGACCAGATACCAGCTGAGAATCACTTGCTTTATTGTCATCGTAACTCGTATTTGTCTTCTCGTGTTTTTGTTTTTTTTTTGGGATGCACACCACACGGATAATGATGATAATACTGGGTGGTTGTGGAATAAACGTTGAGATATGTATTTTAGTTGTTCTTTTGGATATTTTTTTCTTTGAGGATGAATTTCAAAAATATACTTTATGGTGTACGTACACATGCGCACGGATTATGGTTATAGTTTCGTTGTGGATTGGGCAATTACGAGTATGTAATGTTAATTAAATCTTTTACATGAATATGCATGAGAAAGTGGCAAGAGTTTTAATGGGTGATTTAATGAATATGCAAAAGTTGCAGCCAATTTTGGGGATACAAGTGCAGTTTAAGTGCATAATTTGATCATAATTCGAGTTGAACAGCAGATGCTAGTTGGATGAAATGATTTTAATGGATGTTCAGTTGTTCGTGTTGAAATTTAACTCTTTTTTTTCTGTAAACTCTTCTTCAACGGTGGTCCTTAATAGGGTAAACGATTTAAAAAATTAAAGGAATTTGTGCTATTGTAGGGGAGTATGATGGTACTAGTTTGGAAATGCTGGCGCCGTCTTGGTGTGCCTTAAATAGTCGCTTATTCAACCAAGTCTTCCAACTAAGCAACATGGGGAGGACCTTCGTAGCGGGAGAAGGAAAACATGATAAATGTCATTTTCCAGTTTTTAAATACCCTGTATTTTATTCTTTTTTTATATATATATAGAACACATATTTACTAATTTCCATGTTTTGACATTTCTCAAAATTGACATTTTATCGACATTGTAATGAGAAAAACTTTTTAAACCCATTTAAGTGGCATCACTATTGATGCTCGGGGGTGTCACAAAGAAGAATGATTTTTGCAAAAGTGGTTTAACCCTTTGTTCCCGGAGGTGTCAATTTTTTAAAATATTTTTGTAAAACTTTGAAATTTAGATAAACTCTGTTTTATTAATAATGAATTTAAATAAAAAAAAATTGTTTAACTTTTTTAAATATTTCATTAATGTTTTTAGAAGTGGTTTCGCCACGTAACTAGTAGGAAACTAAAAAAAAAAACAAAGAAAAAGGTTACAATATAATAACAATTCGCAGCAAGAACAGGACCACCTTGTACGGTGAGGCTGTGAGGTGTTTCAAAATCTACAGGAATAGCGCGACCCGTTTCTTCTTGAAACTCTTTTTTGGTACAAATATTGCAAATACACTGCAAAAAAAACACTTCAAATGACACGAACCATCAAATTAATGCACAAAAAATTACTTACAACGCACTGCAAATTACCCGAAATTTTTTTTTACAGTTAGAAAATGAATAACACTTGGTTTTACCATGAAACCACTAGGGATATAGAGAAAAAATATTAAGTATGTGGTTTCACTGCGAAACCACTAGGAAGCAAAGGGTTAAAACTCAGCTTGGAATGGATTCGAAAATAATCGTAAGATGTTCAGGTTCACTGACATGGTCAGAAAAAGCCATATACTCGTATTGTAAGTCGCAATTTCCGGTAGATGCTTCAAGTTTGAAAATTTTCGTTTGAGATGCTGACTTTATGAGATTGAGTAACTATCATACTAAAAATCGTTTGACACTTAAGTTCGACGTTGTAAAGAAAATTGTAGTAGATGTCCAATCAAAAGTATTTTAACGTTTAAAAAATCATTCGAACTCTCAGTTTTCGGACAATACAAGAGCCAAGGCTCATAATTTACCAATTTAGGATAACAAATCATAAATGAACATACATAGATGGAAGACTTCCTCAAATAGTACAATCAACTGTAGATGCCTGTGATATATTCGATGTCATTCATTAAAAGTTAACGTCGTCGCTTATATGAGGGATGCTCGTTCTTCACAGTGAAATTTTAAGGGGAACACTGCTTTTGTTCGTTTATGTAACAAATCGCCCAAAAACACAAAGCACAACGACCACTTCTCTATGTTTTTGACGCTTTAATTACAAATCTTCTCTGACATCTTCCCAAATATTGATAAAATTTTCTAATTTAATTAAATTAACTCCACATAACTTGTCAATTAGTGATCAGAACGATCTTCATTAATATAATTTTTCATACAAAACGATAAATAAAAAAAATAAAAAACAGCTGCACTCAACTCTGTTTGAGTTGAAAAAACTGTCGCGCATCTCATCACTCTTTGGTTGTCTGTAATTGTCAGCCAGAAAATCTGTCTGTGTCTGCCTGCGATTTTTTTTTTTTTACTTTTTTGTTTAATAACCTCTTTGATTGGATTTAATGAAGACGTCTGACAGAATATTAGCTCCAGAATTTAGCCTATTGAACAGACTCACATAAAAGATACACCACACACGATCAGGCCAAGCACATTCAGGCACGCAGTCAGTCAGTCAGAGTTACTGGCAGGCTGACTGGCAAATCATGAGATACCTATAAAAGAAAAAAGAAAAAAAGAATCGACAAATTGTGATTTCCCTCGAGAGAAAATTTATTCACAAATTCAGTCGCTCAGCTATTTGAAAATGCTGTTGTTCAATTTGGTTTTTCGTTTTGTAAAAATTCATTATGAATCATCAAGTTCAATTCCCATTAAACACCTAAGAAGACATTTATTGTCATTTAATAGCCTGCCATAAAAATGACAGCTGCATTCGTTGTTTTTAGTTCTGTTCGTTTGTTTTTTTTTACTCTTCATTTGGCCTGTCGTCGATCATTGTCGAGGTGGAGCAGAAATTGAACAAGAAAGAAAAATGCAAGAGGCTTGAAAATTGTTGAATGCTCTTGGCGCCACTACATATCGGATGTGACTCTCGAAGATGATGGTATATTAGCCCTGCATGCAATTGCAATTCAATAAAATGCCTCATAATTGACGCAAATCAATCAAGCGGCAATAAATACACCTCCACGGTATGAGATACATACAACAGACTAAGTTATGATGACTGACTGGTAATAGTATGCATGCCGGGTCTAATAACGATGACGATGAGTATGACAATGGTGGTGGTGATGTAAATGATGATGCTGATGATGATGACTGGTGTCACATTCGGAATGCAAAATGCGATTTATGCAACGAAATTCATTTGAAATTTTACCAAAGCAAAATACATACCTCGGTATTCGAAGACTATAGAGGTAATCGTACTAGTAGGTACACGCGTGTACTGTATTTAGATGCAAATTGGTGCTTAAGAGGTTTTTTTTTTCAATTTTGCAAGCAAATCATTCTGTGTGTAATCACGCGTCTTCCCATCAAAATGATAGGTATCTTTCCCCTTCACCTGCTTTCTACTACTCGTATACATCCACTTTACTGTTGAACAGCATTTTGCTTCTTCTTCACCATCATCATCAATCACTTGGTGAAGTGAAGCGACTGAGCAGGCATAAAGTCATGCGGAGTGTAGCTTCAACTGCAAAGAACAACCGTGATGTAGGTACTCGTACACCTATGCCACCACCATCATCACACACATGACAAGTGAATGAATGTTTTGTGTCTGTTTCAAGCCAGGTTGATTTGCCGCCCGCCTGTTTGCCGGGCTTTTTTAGTTTTTTTTTCTATACTTTTTGAGCTCTGTGCCTGCCTGATTTGATGGGGTTTTGCCTGCTTCATCTGACTTCATAGCGCCACACATAATTAACGTTTACCAAGTGACGTTTGGTTTGCACGGAAAAGGGGAGCGAATCACTCGCACAATTCGCACTCTTTCGAGCAACCGAAATGCCTAAGTATGTACACGTTCGTACTTACTCGTACATTATCAACATCATCATCATCGTCATCATCAGCATTAACATCATGATTGTATCTATAATCATTGTCTAGCTTGGGGTATGACTCTGACTCTGGCTCTGTCTATGGCACTGGCACTCGCCTTACACTCTATTGAATATGCCACATAGTGTGGTGGCGTCAATGTTGTATGTACATATTATGTTGGCGCGGCACATCTATTAAAACAGAGTCGACTTGGATGATCGTCGAACTATCTGTCAATAGCAGTGATGATAATTAACAACTATTACTTGTGCCAATTTGTGCCGCGTTGCTTGTTTAGTTTTACGAATAGATGCATATAGACGAGCACCTTACATACTTGTAGACACTCGTACAAGTTAATTTCACGCGAATAATTTGTGCTCCAATGAGACTTGAGAGTGGTCGTCACAAATAGTTTGTGCCAATTAACACTCAATTTTTAGCGTCTGAACTGCTACAAGTCATTGAATTTATAACTGAGGCAAGAATAGAATTTTAAACAAAAGATACTACGAATACCACAGCTTGACAGGTAGTAAAAATCGGCAACAAGGAGGGAAGTTTTAAGGATTTTACAAATTACACACAATTTAAAAGCCGATATACGAGTTCGATACAATTCTCAATATAACCCCAACATTTTAGAAAGGATTTCTATGTACATTTTTAGGGAATTTTCGAACCTAAACAAAGTTTGGCTGTTTCCCTTTGAGCACATCCTACCCTACATCATTGAACTTATGACATATTGTCCTAGTATACCCCCCCCCCCCCATTTAAGGCAAAAAAACACACTACCAAAGTCCATACAAAATGTCATTGGAGACAATTATTCGCGTCTAGTTTCGCACAATCTGTTTATTTGTCTGTCAATCATTGTGACCATGGAAAAAAAATGTAGGTATAACAACAGTCACACAAAACCAGCATTTGATGTGTGCCCAGATGTTTTTAAACACACGCGCTCTAAACGTATGTATCTGTTCATAAAAGTATTAAACTATCATATTCTCGGTACACATTTTACAGATGTTGAATTTTTTTCCATAAGAAATAATTTTTTGAAAATAGAAACAGACTTTTGAAAAAATAAAATAAAAATGCAATTGGAGGCCGTCAACATGGTATCCAACATGAGGTTCAATCGTGTATCTAAACGTGTGTGTAATGTCTGATTAGAATGTCACGTAAATATTTGTTGAAGCGGCAATACAATACTACGATGATGGTGATGGCGTCGCGGCAGATACGTAACGATGGAGACATTATGAAAATATTAAACACCTGTTCAATTGTTTACTACCTGTTGGCGGTTTTTCTTCTTCTCTCTCTCTCTCTCTCTCTCTCTCATTCTCTTAAGTTCCCCTGGTCCTCCCTCAATCGTTGACTATGTTTTAACGTCAATTCGCTTCGCATCGCTAACACGCGCTACATGGTTTTAGATATAATTTTTTTTGCAGTTGATTTTTTTTTATTACTTAACATCATGGTTTACCCATATATACCGTAAATGGAAATGTTATTGTTTTTTTTTTCAATTGAAGATAGGGGGCTAGAGATTAGTTGTAGATGAGAGTACACAAATGCGATTAAAACACCTTCCCCAAGCCCCAAGGTATGGTATAAAAATTGCAATTGACTTACGACGCTAATAGGTGGCTGAGTAGTACTTGGTGCGAGTACTATTATATAATACCTCTAGTTATGACGTTTCAAATAAATTAAATAACACGAAAAATATTGTAATTTCATGTCCGGAAACTAGAAAAATTAATCGCGGAAAATAAACACTCGTAGGTAGGTACATCATCAGCAGTTAATCTATTACATATGTTGAAATTGAGGTTTTTGACATATCTATAGGGATTAAGTCGTGTTTTGTGCAATTAAAAACTAGTTCGTGGATTTTTCAGTTAATTTGACAAATATTGTTTGTTTGTAACTCATTCGTAAAAAACCTACAAAGAGTAATCTTCTAAAAATTTGGTTATCAAGTAACTCATTTATTTGGTTTGAATATACGAGTAGCCTAATTTGAGCTTGAAATATGTGAAAGGAAAAGTATGTTTTGACCGAAAAATTTTTGCTAAATAAAAAAAAGTATGAAATTCCAACCAAAATTAATGAAAATTATGTATTTATTTGGATCAGAAGCATAATCCATAAAGTATTCGACGGTTCTAGTGTTCATCGGAGTTTTCTAGAGATCTGCACAGGAGCAGAAATCGTTGACTCAATGACAATACATACATATATTCAAAGACGTCGAGGATATCATGCAGTATGTTTCAATGGCTGACTTTAAATTCAATCAATCGATATCAAAATTCAAGATCAACGTCTGAGTACCAATCGAGTAAGCAAAAAAATCAGATTCACAACTTCATTTCAAAGTCCCTAATCAAAGTTTGTCGATGCCAGCCAATGATGCACGATCACTGTCAATTGTATCACCTGAAAGTTTATCAATGGAAAAGAAAGCAGAAAAACCGACTCGAATCCACCCTCATTAATTGAATTTCTTCGTTTTTATTTTCCCCACACAATCAATGAAAATCCCATAAAACTGAACAACATCAGAAGAAATGCCACTCTGCTCTGATGACATTCCACTTATTAGCCACCCATTCATCCCCCTTCGAAAACAAATACATAGTACGACAAGCGACTCCCCATTCAGAGAATCGACCAAATCCTCTCTATGTTATTTTGTTATATTTTTTCGGTTCGAGTAAGAACTATGGCGCCTCAATTTAATTTTCTATTTCCGACACACCACAAACGTAAGTTAGAAAAATGTGCGACAGAAAAACTACCCTCAATCCACCCGCTGGCACTGTCATCTTAGTGATCACCCCCTATTTAGCGAAAACAACCAACCACCACTTATTCGAATAAGACGAGTGCAGAGCGCAGTGCAGTGACAGTTTTCATGTCACATTCAAGTCATCTCTGTGAATTGTGGCTGCTGCATCTGCTACCTATTCTCCGAGTATCTGAGTGTCTCTTAGGTTGTTTCTTTCCTTTTTTGTTTTGTAAATTCTTTTTTTCATGGCAAAATAATAAATAGCATCTAGATTGATGCCAATAAACAAACAAATGGGTCAGCCAACAGGGTTAAGATTGTAATTTAACTGTCAACAGGGGGAAAAATAAACCGACAAACCACCAGAGGCAACTGACGTTTTTCTTTTCTTTTTTTTTTGCTTTTAAGTGGCGTCTTGAGTGCATGGGTTGACTCTTAACAGAAAGATACAGATACAGAGATACAAAGCCACTTGAAGTGAGAAAAAGTTTGCGGATTTTTTATCAATTGATAAGTACAAAGTATGACAAGGTGTTCAATATTTGAATAATACAGATAAATATATGGAGACAGGCACAGATACACAAAATACAGGTTTATTATAGAGTCAATGTTTTGCAAAACTAACATATTTTGTTTGACAGATTCGTGATTAAGAGGCTGATTGAGGGCTGATAAAGATTTCATCATCCATGAGTACTCGTACTTGTAGTGATTATGAATTTTCTGTTGAATGGGATTTGTATTTGTATTTTTTTTTTGTTTAATTCATTCAAAGATAACCTCAGTAGAGTAATGATAATGACACACTAAAGTCGCCACTGTGGTCAAGGTATTTCCGTGGTTCAAATATATTTTTCTTTTCTAAAATACACATCTTAAGTGCGAATCATTTATCTCAATTAGAACATGAGATCTATTCGAAAGATATTCGAGAAAAATTATATTCATAACATCGAATCAATTAGCTCTTACTACTGTCAAATCAACAAATGTCAGCTGAACTTCTGTCAAACTTATCCCAAATAAAATTCAATGTTTTCACACAAAAGAATGCTAAAAGATACGTGTATAAATGATCTTGTAAAGCGTTCATTCAAATGTGGTATAAACTCGTAAAAGTCAAAGTTATCACCCCTAAATGGGACTGTTTGAGAATCGTTGTGGAAATGGGTTTCCGCAAATGATTGCTGGTGGTGGGCACATGATTAAGAAGTGATCAGAGATGTTCAATACTTAAAAAAAAAACCGAAATTCTGATAAGCTACTTCATATTAAATACGTGCGTTCTTTTTATTAAAAAAAAATCTAAGCTTGTCTGTAGTTTATGGGTGGGTCTCTTCTGTCGCAGGTCAAATTTTGTCCAGCTGTTTGTCTGAAGTTTAAGTTTTAATCATAGAGGCCACTAAAAAAATGTTGATAAGGTTATTTGGCTGTCATTTGGTTAGTGAGACTAATTGTCAAGAAGATAAAGTCAATTAGGTACGTACGGCACAGCAAAGTTAAAAATGATTTAGAAAATCTCAATGACAGATCGTGAAAATGCACGGAAATCGATAAGCGAACAAACCTTTTGACATATTTGCTTTACTAAACTGAATTAACCAGTTAATCGGTTGGTGTCTGAACTAATATCGATCGAACTTCAATGCGTTCAACTATGATACGAGTAAGACTGATCACAAGATTGCTCATCATTCTGAAATTTTATTTGGGACCCAGATTTCATCAAATTTTCCTTCATCTGATTAAAAGTACATATACGAGTATGTTAGATACAAAGGTAAATAGGTATGTAGGTTGTCAAGCATCAAGTTGACAGATTTGTATTCACCAGTGCAAATTGTAATTTCAATTGTTATTTACGCAGCTATTAGTTGTATATTATATGATACAATCCATAATCAGACATCGAATAACATCACATAGGTACTACAATATACAATATATGTATGCATATATGTGTATGGACAAGGGCACTTTAATGTAATTGCTGCGTAGATAAAAAAAAATTGTTTTATTTGTTAGTCACACGCACAGAAGTATTTTCGAAATCTTAATTGTCGTATTTCTAGCAATCTATTTGGAATTATGATCAGAAAGAATGAATTTATGTATTTGCACGTGTATCTATGAATTGCCCATGTAATGTTTTTGGTCTCTGAAAGCCCAAGCGCCATGTGATCATAAAAATGATCTATTCTACCAAATCTTCGATGAAAGATAAATGATTTCGACAGAGAGATCTTGACAAGTAGTATCGAATTGATAGATTGGGTAATCTGGAGATCTTTATTGATTTTTTAACCTGCTGGAACGCTATCTACTGTGAGATCTTATTGTCTTAGTTGTCATATTCAGTGTACCTTTTGGTAATCTCAATCGATAAAGATGTTGATGACGAACAATATTTTCTCTAACTAAACCCCGTCAATAAATGGCCCAGTTAGATATGTACAAATTGTATGCAGTCATCGTGTATCAGTTCAAAGCTATTTCGAACACATGACCGAAAGTGAATTAAATTTATGATCCCCAGAACTATACCAGTCTATTGGAGTACGTTTTTATTACTCCTAAGTGCAAATCCATCATAAGTGTCTACTTTATCTGTAGATTTGCTTATTGTCTGAATGCTTGCACTTTCCTTGAACTCACCGCAAGTGTTTGGATCGTTCTATTTTACAACCAATTGGTAAGATCTATTTTAAAATAAACTGGCGCCTACTCTCTTAATAATACACATGATACATCGTACTCGTACTCGTATTCGCTACTGATCGATAAGTACACATACCTCAATTGAATCTCATATGACAGCCAATAGTGGACAAATCAGCAATAGACAATTCCAAAGAATACAGAGTTTACAATTAAATACACCGAGCCCTATACACTACAGACACAATCGTAACCTAATCGTCAGCGCCATCATCACCATCATCATCATAATCATCTCTATCTGACGCATCTGATGCTTGTATCTAGTCTACTCGTACTCTATAAGTAAACTTGCTGTAGACTTGCCTTAAGTTACATAAAAGCGCCACCACTGATCACTATATCAGCGTATGACTTGGAGTATGTACGTCAAACTTGTAGAGTAAATAAAATAGATGTACCGGCGGCTAATTTTCCATAACGGGAGACGGATGGACAGACGGACAGGCGGGCAGACGAACCAGTACGAGTACGAGTAGATACTTAAAACCAATCCCAACGCCAGAGCTATATTAGATACACGAGTATGTATGTACTTTTATAGATAATCGGGCTGTTTAAACAGATGTCAATTAAAGTTGACTACCGTGGGCAAGGTAAAGCTACTCAGATTCCCGTCATACCTAAATGATGATAGTAACAAGGATACAGAGTACATATGCGGGGAAGGACGATAACAACGACATAGATGGAAATGGAAATGGAGATGGTGATGGTGATGGTGATGGTGATGGTGATGGAGACGAACGACTCCTGGCGCAGCGTTGTCATTTTACAGCTCATCAAACCAAGTAGACCGCTGCCGCTGCCACTGCCAATAATGGTAGCTACGTGTATGCCAACCAAAGATAACCAATCATATGAAGTGACTCTGGCTCTGACTGTGCCTGTGGCTGTGGCATGGGAAAGACGCATTAACTTTATAGGATTTCACTGCAAGCTGAGACGTGATGGCGATGCTGGCTGTGCTGGTATGTATTGCTAGTGGAAGGATAGCAATGAAAAGATATTATCTCCTGTAGCAAAACGCGCATATGCCGTACATACGAATATGTGCGACATCCCCAACTGAGGTAGAGTAAAGCGGCGACGACATATCCATAAAACTTCGACTAACTGGGTTTCCATCCAGATCCCATACATGTGAAATATACATATGTATGTATGGATGTGAATATGGCGACAACGTCAACGACGAAAAAGGATACCCAGCCTTCTCTTCTCTACGTTAACACCACCACCCACTTGGTCTAAACATATTTTTGGTCTACTAACTGGCTCCAGTTGTTCTCGGTTCGATGTTGAGATACATACGTGGATTTGCTATTGCTACTGGCTATGGCTGTTGAATGACGAAGACTATGGCAGTGTTAGAGAGACTGGTGTAGACTGGAGGCTGGAGGTTGAAGACAGAACCTCTGCTTCTGAAGTTATGGATTGCCGATTGCTCACCAGAGTGGGTAAAAGCACATAAAAATACAAAAAAAGGAAAACGAAAAATCATCTTCGCTATGGGGAGCACAGCGTACCGCACAAACAGATATGTACCAACATCTCTGTACAGTGCCTGAGACGGAAAGACGCAGAGTCATCTCTTGTTGATGATGCAGTAGTTTGTATCTGGCTGGTTAGTACGAATATGAGTACGAATATCTGTGGCATGAGAGAGGGAAATTTTTGCGTGAATTGGTGTCGTATTGGCATCTGAACTGAACTGAACAGAGCCACCAGCCTCAGCACCAGCATCAGAGTTAGTATCATTATTATAGCTCAAGCAGCGCAGCTGAAGTATTGAAGTATTATAGTAGTGGCAGTAGTGCTGCCCAGACCCAGGCCGAGGCCGGCAGCGACAACGAGAACGGGGACGAGGACGAGGCGAGGACAGGCCAGGCCAGGCCAGGCCAGGCAATTGGGGAGTATAGGTTTGGCGCCATCTGTTCCATATAAAAGTCAATGGATGGAAGTTTTATGTTTATTGCCCGAACACAACGAGGAAAGAGTGAAACGTTTTTCTGTGTCCTTTTTGTTGCTGTTCATCTCTTTTTGTTTTCTCTTTAATTTTGTTTTTTATTCGTTCTCTTGGTGTTCTTTGTGGTCCGACTGTTGAGCTGGTGTATGGTATACTATACTCGTATCAGAGAATGTTCTCAGTGTGTTTTTGGTTTCATGCGAATGGGATTTAGGGAAATAGAGATGTACTCAGGAGATATCGTGCGGCGTGCTAAGAACCACACAGTTGTTCAGATTCGGGATTCTGCATAGCACTGACCGGCTTCACTTGACTCGATTGTGTGGGATGAAGACGATGGTTATGTGAAAACCAGCTGGGAAGATTGCCATTGCCACTTGGTTAGAAGGGGATTTACGTAGTCTGCCGTCGGCGTAGCAAATACACACGCAGTTGAACCTTCTGGTGAAGGAATGGATTTTTCTTTATCGCCTTTTAGCTTTGGCGGAAAAGAACCAAAACGAAAGGAGCAACACCGAAGAGGGGAGAAGAAAAAAAAATCCTTTTGGTCGCCAGTTTTATTGATTTCATTGTGAATTCTTTTTTTTTCTTCTCTCGATTTTTATTGGTCTTTTATTTTTAATGTGTGGCACAGAGTACGAGCTCCAGTATGAGTACGAGTAAATTTGTGCTTGGACTACTTCACCAGATCGACATATGTACAGGACTATCTATCTACATATAGGCAACATAGTGTGGATAGGGATGAGTTTATCTTTGGTACATATCTCTTCTGCATGCCCGACGTGCTTGACATCAAGAACATATTGGCCCACGATAATGGGTTCATGTGGCCTCTGTTCTTTCTTTACCTTCTCCTTACACTTTTATTCTTTGGCAGTTCGACTCTTCTTTGACAATACCCAATTTCCTATTTTCCTTTGGCACCCCATCAAGTGTTTGTGGTTGGGTGTAGGTTACTTTTATGAGGAGATGAGCTAGCTAAAATCCTGTTGGGAGAGTTTTTATGTTTATTGGCTGAGAAAGTGTATGTAAAGAGGACAGTGATTTTCGCCAGAATTGGTTTGGATGGGGGTAATTTCGACAATTGTCGATTGTTGACATGTGATACGAATCGGTTTTGTTCTTCCTATGGGGGAGACACAGAAGACCCAGTGGGGGATTATTGAAAGTTATGGAAAGTATAGTTGAATGGGTTTTGCCAGATTTACGTAAAAGTCATTTGTCGTTCTAGATACCGAACTTTGGGGGAGATTTTTAGTTGATTGTCTGACTTCTCCAGGAACAGGACGAGCTTAATGTGTCGCCAGTTGGCTTCGGCGCCGGTTTATTTTGCATGGGCATCCATATCCCCTTTGGTTGTGTGTGGTCGTTTGAGGCTTTAGTTTTTGAGGAGGTTCAGATAGAATAGTGTAGAATATACAAGCAATACAGAAGTTTATAACCTTTCCGAGATTTTCAATGCAATTTATTTGCATGTATGGATGCAAATACCTATGCCCATGAGTATACTTAAAGAACACGAACACAAACCCAGCCTCATACCTAGATGCTCACATTTAAATGCATCTCTAAATCAGGTTCAACTAATAGGCAAATAGGTATGCAGATAGTACGTTACGTTACGGATCAACATAGCAGACAAAGACAGAAGGAAACAATTCTGATACAAATAATCTAACGCATGAACCTAGTACATAGGGACATATCTACACGTTAGTAGGTATTTTCGTTACGTTATGGAGCATTACGGCCGTTGAAAAATTGCCTTTTATAGGTACACTGAGCAAATCAATTTTTCTGCTTAAGAGGGACACTTCGAGTCAAATATTTATTTCAAGCAGGAAACCATTACAGAGCATACCTTACTCTTACGTTACGGAGCGTCACGTATCAAACAAATATTTCTTTTACACTAAGCAAATTCTATCGATGTGGGTTTTATGCATAAGGACAAATATCCTCTGTTAAGACTGTCTTTGATAAAAAAAAATTTCAGGTGCGTTACGTTACGTAACTTCTTCGAAAAAAAGAAGAAAGAAAACTAATAGGAACGGTGACGTAACTTACTATTTGTGTACTCGTATATGAGATAAGCGTGAAGGGTCAATATTTATACAATATAAAACTAACGGGCTATGAAACGTATGAAGATACACGTATACGTTACGTCATGGAGGCATACGTTACGAAAAAGGTTTAGATGTGGAAAAACTTATGTTGTTAATCTCTTAGTATATGTAGATCAGGTGCTCCGTGACATTGCTTCGACCCACTTTTTCCCAATAGATTCGAAGGTTTGCGTAGTACGTTACGTTTCATAAGTAGAACTACGTTTTGACTACGCATTGTAAGCATAATATCAACTGAACGAGTAGATGATCTCGGGAGAGTTTATAGTTTATAACTATATAGTAGTAGATACGAGCATAAGTCAGTTTTTCCTACATTACATTACGCAGCGATTTAAATTACTAAAATACTTATCACGGGCCGAAACGATTGTTGGAAATACACGTCTTCTACGGCAGATTTTCTTAGTAACAACAACGGTATAAGAGTACCAAGGACGATATATGTACATATGTACATACATATGCATGTACAAATTGGTTACGTTGCGGGAGAGCACGTTTTAGAAAGTTCGATGATGATATGGCTTTAACACGAAGAAATAAAATACAACGCTGGTGTTAGCGCAAGAGCGGCCTTTAGGGATGTAAATTGTCTCAAATCACTTAAGCACAGATGTTGGCAACCATATGGCATGAAATAGCTGCGACAAAGCTGTCTATAGAAACCAAGATTAAAACAAACACCAGCACCTCTTAAAAATATATGAAGTAGCATCAGATAGAGAGATATTACTGAAGAGTTAGCTAAAAATGCATATAAACGATACAATAGATCTCACATCTGGGAAAAATACAAAAAAAAAGGAAAAACAATAATCCCAACACCTAACATATTATCATCATCCCAACTTCAACTGACACTTGCTGTTGCTTCGATATCTTTCTTCGGTGCATATTCAGAGTGTGACGCATTCAATTATAATAAGGAAAGGTTCCGCATCTGGTTGACTTATACAAAGATTTTCCCCCTTATTCTTCGAAACAGATGTGAAATCTCTTATCTACTGGCCATAAATATCTTTTTACTCCAATTGTCACCCAATGTCTGAATCTGAACACAGAAGATAAACTTTGCACCCTCTTCGTTCATTTGGTTTAGCCATTGTAGAGATGGAGACCAGCTAGTTGGATGCAATCAAGTGTATCAAACCAAATCTGTTTTGGCGCCCATGGGACTACTTTTACCCCCAAGGAAAAAAAAAGAACTCTCTACTGACACAATTTTAGATTTTTATCCTTATCAATGTTACCCAGCAATGAAATGATCGCCAAGTGTGGACAGGGATAATTCACAAAAAAAAAAACTACCGAAACGAAATACCAACTTTAAGGGATGAATGTGTGAGCATTGTTCGTTAGGCATGTTCGACACGTGTCACCCATGAACTTGCATATTCTTCATGCATCCACAAGTAGATACCTCACTCCCATGTGTTCATGATACGATGTCTGATGCATAGCGTAGCGACTATTGTGTTTACGGATTTTCCACCAAGATTGGCAATTATGTTCGTAAATGGACTGCAACGAATTTGTTAAACATGTGATAGTTGTTGTGTGAATAGATAAGGGAAAGGTTATAAAAATTTTACGTTCATTCATAAGTTTATGTGACCCGTGTCCATAAAAGGTATGGTACAGCAAAATATGTTGCATAAAATATGTCATATATGTTGAATGTTCGTTCCGTTAGGAAACAAGACAGAATAACTCATGGAAAGTGCTTAAAATACTTTATGTATTCATATTCAGGGTCTTATAAGGACAATACTTTCCGCTTTTATGTGTATCTTTTACCAACAAATTTGTTGTTCGGAAATGGTGAAACCGATTCTTCTATGTTTGACTGCCTAATGGAGTGCTCGGGAGTGTTATTTTGTGTTCAGATACACAATAGATGGTACTCCGCTATCTGGGTAGTAAAAAAACGCATTAAGCCTTTTTAAAACGATGGAAGTCGGGCATGGTTGAGCCTCAAATGTGTCCTTACGGACAGGTATCCTTCAAAATCCATATTCAAGTGCACTTTCTTCTCCAGTGCACTATCTCCATTTCGTCTCAGTCGATATTACCTGCTCGAAATTCAATTCTAGATACATACACACATGCATCTCTCTCTGAAATAATTCGGTATATTGGGTACCGTCTATGACTAATCCGTATATCCATTTGATTTTTATTACGTGCTAATGGAAATTGCTTTCCAATTTGTTGTTGCTCAATTTTTATTAATTTCTCTCTTTTTAGATTTCTGACTTGCACAAGTTCAATCAATGTAAGGAAGCAGAATGAGCAGAAAATTTACATTACGAGAGTGATTTTCTACGAATTTTACTCCTCCTCGTCATTTTGTAAGAACCAGATAGAAAAAAAAAAAAAACTAAAACTTCAAAGGCCATGGAAAGGGAGGAAGTGACTGTACGAGGTATGTGTGGGAATCAGACTTCAAGGTGGCTGACGGTAACGATGTTTTCCTCATAGTTCGTTTTCCAAATTCTCAGAGGGTGTGAAAACACAAACAAACCTCAGTCCAAATGTGTGGATGCACATTTTTGTTTTTCACTGTTTTCATTGTAACTCGCCTCCTCTTTTTACTGTGTTTATTCGCGCGCACACCCCCTTATTCTATTTTAAAGAAGAAAATAATAAAAATGGTTTGATGCTTAAAACTTTTTTTCTCTATTTTTGATGGATCAGCAGCTGGCAGATGGCAGGCGAAATGGTGGGTGGTGTATTTTGTAAACAGGGGGAAAAACATCACTCACATCATGAGCATAAGTATGCAAAATAACCAACGGAACAGGGATGAAAATTAAAATGAGAGCCAACTACTTTCTTACGCATCTTTCCAACAACACGAAACCCCCGGAATTGAGTAGAAAATAAGGAAAAGAAAAGTGATTTTCTGCGTGAAGTGACATCTGTTACCACGAAGTTTTTTGTTTTTTTTTTTTTCAAAATGCTGGAAATGGGACGAGTGTTAAATGGCAAAGTGTTTGCTACAAGTTTTGAAGATAACCGAATTCGTTTTTTGAACAAAGTTTATTCAGGGGTATCTATGAGTTGAGTTGTTTAAATTCTAATAGAACAATACATCCCCGATCCGACCTTCGAAACCATGTAAAGCTCTGTCATAAAAAAAGTGTGGGCCAGAGTGTAAAATCGTGAGGCACTCCGTGCAAAAAAGATAGTTTAGTATCGTGAATGGGGGTACTCACACTCTATCAAGGATTTCCGAGCTAAGAGGTATTAAGAGGTTTCTTATCGCAGAAGTTATAACGTGAACATAACATGCTTCACATTGTCTCAAATTACAACTTTTCCCCACTAATATATCCAACAGACCATGTCGACCATCAGAAGATCTCTACACATCCCTGCAAGAACTGATTTTCAACCAACAAGCCTGAATTCAGTAAGTTTAAGTAAGTTTCTCTCTTAGGGAGATTACATTTTTGGACTACACAATGTAGGAGAACAATGCTGTAAGTATCCAGCACTGCGACAATCAGACTCCGATTTGACATAACAGCAGCGAATAATTCTGATCCGAAAGTACTCGTATCAAACAGGCAAAGATAGAAGCATATAACTCCTTCAAAGACAACCGACCTTAGAAAATAGAGTATATGTGAATATGTGAGGTTATAGAGCCTAAACGGAATCTTGCAGCGACAGTCAAGGAAGCCTATTAGTAGGCTCACAGAGAATCCGGAGGAAACACGTCCGCAGACTTAACGAAGAAGACGACCAGACATATGTTTATCCCAAATTTAAAAACAGCAACAAGTAAGAGCCTGCTACTGAACATACCACACCTCATTTGGAAACCTTTGTTGTATAAATGTTGAATTGGTGGCATCTCAGTTTGCCCGATCTACTAAAACTGCGCCAACTTTAGAATCATTTGTTTCCAAAGCACTGTCTGCATTATTCTCTTAAATCAACTGGTCGGTTTCAGCCTCGAAAGCTCCTCCATTAAAATTGAAATTTTGGCTGATGTTTTGTATTGATTAAGTAAAGAACTAGACGGATCTAGTTAAGACTTAAAAGATTTTGACAAAGAAAAACAGGGACCAGAGGTGAAAACTGAAGGCAACTGACCAAAGTTTGTGCCAGCTGGGTAAAATTAATTAGTTGAGTCTCTGGTCCACCTCGGACTGTAAGTAAGTACAATAGTAGCATCGTAAGTAAGTAAAGTAAATAATTTTACTTAACTGCTGCTGCTTCTATGTCAATAAATTATAAGTTTGGTGAACTCCAAACCTATCTGCAATTATATTTACGATAGTTGGTGCTTGACGACGATTCTTAAGCCAGAAAATGTCTTACAATATCATATGTAATGCTAAAAACAAAAATTCCTTCAAAGATAAATTACATCTCAGATAATAGAACGAAACACTTACGAATATGTCATCTATTAGATTCCTTTTACAGAAACCTGTATCTACGATTGATATGAATCTTCCAGTAGTCAATCTCATCTAGCAAAGTATGGTGTTCTCATACCGATTCGCTTTCCTTGAATGTCTTACCAAATCACCAATACTGTAAATTGTGCAAGCAGTATCTTTCCAATTAAATTTGATTTCCATTTAAACGGTTTCCGTGGTAGAGTCGAGTTCAAAGTTCAATATTGACCCACAGTAACCCAATAAAAAAGGTTCACATACAGCATTATCCGTATTTGGAGTACTCATACTCGATACCTAAGGCGTGCAAGCATTTAGTGACAAGTTAACGATTAAATTTCGCTAACGGTTGCAATCGATTCTCTCCGAAAAAAAAATCCTTACCTTAATAACCATCCGATACGGCAACAACAACGGCAACAATAAAAATTGCCTCCCCTTTGTTGTGGAGTTTTTTTTTTTTTTCACTTTTTTAGAGTTCGCCGCAATTGCTTTTTCAGCTTATTAAGTCGTTTCTTCTGGCTTTTTGGGGTCTCTTTGAGGTTGTTGCTGAGCATTGCTGGGTACTGATGGATACGGCTGGATATACAATTCTGAGTATTGGTGGGGCACCCCCTTCGAAGTATTGACCAATTATCAGAAACAACACCTCGTCTTCGCACCCGGCAAACAGTGAAAACCGAACTCTGAACACTGACCCATAGAATGGCTCTAGCCTAAAACGGATGGAAAGAGCACTACGAGTACGAGTCCGGGTACTTGGCTATAGTGTGAGACTAACTTTGGAGTGTGCTTCAAAGTGTACTGTCAGTAACAGGTGTGTCAATAAAACATTGCGAAACGTGATCCTAATTTTAGTGTTCGATGTTTTTTTGTTTTTTTGTTTTACACATTCTGTGTATATTCACCGGGGCACCGATATATAGGTTATGGGTTGGGCTGGGTCGGTCTATAGATATGTGAATCATAAATTTTGCTTCATAGCATTTGTATCGATTAGGTAGTCAATCGGAAGCATATAAAGAGGTGTACAAATATGAAAAAAAAAAATTAATACGAATACGAGTGCAAATGGGTGTTTTGCAGTGATTTTCAGTTTCTTTAGAGGCTCCCTTGAGATCAATATTCTGAAAAGTATTTTCTTTTTTGTCTTTTTTATTAGCACACATTCCATAGTTTTGAGTCTCGAACCACTTGTCCTGATTAAATTTGATTTAGATATAAAAAGTAAAAAAATAGTCGAATTTACGAGTTCTTAATGACTGAGATGAGAAGTGTTAACCATGTGGTGAGCATAGTAGCGTTGGTGGACTATAGTGACTTTAGAGTATATTCTAGATACCCAGTCTGATGGTGGAGATTTTTTCCAAGGAATTCGGCCAGCTGCCGCATCGAAATCTCTTTGAAATGTTTGTTTTTATTATTCGCACGTTATAACGTGCAAAATTATTTGTAAGATACAATTTAAAAAAAAATTTGTATTTTTTTTCAGTCTATGCGAGTTATTTGCTTTATTTAATTATGTACTTTTATTTGTGAGATACTCGTGCACAGAGTGAAATTACACTTCACGGAGGTAGGCTAGACATGAAGGCTGCGCCATATGGTGGTGATATTTCACGGTTCATGGATTTTTTTTAATGTATCGGGGAATTTCTTTTACCATTTTCATTTTTTTTTTTTTTTGAAAATCTATCTTTTAATTGGGTAATTTGGAAAGAGTTTTTAACGATACGCTATTTGTTCTTTGGTTTTTTATTTTTGCGCAACGTTTATGATTACAGCTGTTTGGGGCTGTTAGAGTGATTTTTATAGCGGAATTCGTCTCCATTGAGTAGGATGGAGTCGGAAGGCATCTTTTATTAGAAGCTCATGCGATTGGTATTGGTCATAGCAAATAGGCTGCTCATCTACAAAAGGGTGAGTAGTAGCTTTCAGTCAAATGCCCGTGGACTGGTTAAATATGTATGTTTCAAACGGCCAGGATAACTGTGTAAATTCGGGGTATTTGGAAAAACTTATTAAAACCCAAGTACAGTACCGGATGGTATTTATAAGAGGCAACATTTTCACAAATTCCCAAAGATTCGTTTTGGATCCGCAAAACTAGGCTGTGCACTTAAAGCCAACTCAAAGATCAGTTTATCGGAATATTTTATATTCCCAGTGATCCATTTCAAATAAAAATCGTAAAAACCGCCGCCATTGCCGATTCGTTCTAAGGGTTGATGATGATTTGAGGATTTGAGAAGCTTCTCAGAGCAGATGACTGATGTTATATCAATGAATTATGGTAGAAGCATGATTAATGATCTAGCTAACCCTTCCGTTGGAAAATCGATACAAATACAGCTCAGTACATATTCATGAATTGCACATTAGTTAAGCAGCGATCAATATGATCGCTTCCGTTTGTAAGGATCTTATGTTTATTTGCACCAAATGCAAGCTTTCCGATTAGTAATATACAGTGAACAACGTTTGCCACTTATAAATAATATTCCAGGGATAAATTCGATTGGTCAGTTGTAATGTATCGATCGTTTTGATCACGATCATCTTCTCTTGATGGCATTGATAGCTTCGGTTACATTCTACTGACTTTGGTTCTAATCTTATCGTTGCCAGATCCACCAATCAGTATATGGTTTTTACCAATGTTTTTAGAAGACCAGGCATTATATATTCTAAATCGATGACGACTTCATATGGTTTCCTCGGCTGTTTTTGAAGAGGGGCAACCTGTCGGCCCATTTTTTCGATCATTTGGAACTCCATCGCGTTGAGTATTGGTTTGCAAGGTCATACACCAAAAACTTTACTCGTACATAGCCATACAAGAAGTATGAGCATTGGTCCATTTCGTGATATAAGGTTGTCGTTAAATCGAGTCCTCAGTAAGTCAATGATTCACATGGGCAGTATGGCCGTTTCTTGCTGGAACCACATATATATTATCGAAGAAATAATCACTGATCGGTTTCCGGTAATGGACTGTAATGTGAGCTTCGGCCCTATTTTTGAAAAAATAAAGACCGACCATGCCACTAGCCTAAAGACTACCAGCCTCGTTACCTTTTGATAAAAATAAGGATCTACTTCACACTCCTGGATGGACTTACACAAGACATAGTCTCGTGGGGTTAGTTCTTGTAGCCTGAGATCTTTTTGCAAAATTTTCGGTATAGTGATCGACGGCGAATTGACACATCTGTATGTTTCGCCATACTTTCATTCAGAGCGGCTACAGTTTGTTCTGTCCGCACATTACTTTTACGAATTGTTTACTTTCCGTCAGGTAGAGTGTATGCAATACGAAATATATCTACAAAACGACGTATAGCGATCTCAGCCGATTATGAAGACAAATCCGGAAGTTGAAGACCAATCTTCAAAATAAATTTGAATGATACGGAAGTGTTCTTCTAGTCTAAGTCTGTTTATAATGATTTGTCAATGAATGTCAAAGAAAATTATCCCTATTTGAAGATCTATTCATAAAAAAACAAAACACACAGAATGCCTTTTAGATAGATAGGTAAAATACCGTCGGTAACAGACAAACATATTTCACTTTATCTGATGCAGGTTTTCACGGTCTCTACCGGCATATTTAACATCAAATCAAAACCCATACTCAAGTCATTGTGAGCACGCGCTGAACCAACCTAACAGATCTTATAGAATTGATGATCATCTTTCAGAGATTATTGATAAAGAAGCAATACCATCAATTATCAATGAAAATCCAGCGATTGACTCATTTTATAATCGATCTCAATGCAACACGAAACAACTAATTTAACATACATGCATATGTATTTCATCGATACATTTTGAAATGAGTCTAGGTAGGTATACTTAATGTGAGTTAGTCACGACTCCTACCCTACGTTTATAAGTAGTAATTTAAATTTTTGAAGTATGCAAAAATGTCTGTAATTAATTGAGTATCAAAATATCATACTCAGCTCAAAAGGGTGGTTTTAAAATTATCCGGCACAGTACAGGTACAGCCACACAATTAGAAAATTAAATGATCTTTACTTTAAGGTAATATTAGCATTTTTTATGGGCGCATACGTTTAATTAAATACAGAAAGACTATGAACTAACTTTGAATAAATCACGTGTTGGATTGTTGTAGATAATAAATCGGAAATATAATTCAAATGTAGCACCAGGTCGTCTAGAGTTAAATTGGAATACTCCAATCAATGGCACTGAAATGATCCCATACTTAGATTTTGGCCCCGATTTAGTGATTTAAATTCTGTAGCTGAAGTTTGTAGAACCACTTATTGCATAGATACTCGTAAACAATCGTTAGGGCTACTTGGTGATCACTGATCTTTCGACCTATACAATACAAATATCGCTGTAGATGAGTACAGAGTAGTGCAAATTATTATAGAAACAATCCATGGACGTGGGATTATCAACTAAGACCTCGGGGTTAGAGAATATGTATATGTACATGCCTACCTACCCATAGGCATTTTTTAACTGATCCTGGCCCGACGATCAGCATCATTTTTCACCGGAAAATTGTACAACTTTTCTTAATATTTTTACATCGCTGATCTTATGGGCATACTGATCAGATATCCCTAATTGAAATACTCATAGGTACCAATTGGATATCAAAGGCATTTTCACAGCAGAAGCATAGAGTATCGCTGTGGATATCTGTAAGACTTAGTATCTTCAGATACGTCTGCCAGCTATTCACCTCATTTTTTACCCCTTGACATTGTTTCAAGGCTTTTCGATATCTGAGGAGGACAGTTGCCGTCATATCCTAAAGTTATTCCTTTCATTCAGTATTATTTAGAGTCAAATTCTTTTAAGACACATCTGAGGCTCTTAACACTCAAATTTGCAGGCAAATTTTTGGATTGCCATTGGATGAAGATACGAGGGCTTAGTTATTGTCGGCATTTTGTCGTTAATTCGCTATGACAATCAGCCTTAGATAGGCCTAATTTTTTAAGATTCTGAGAAGGATGTAATTCCCGTCCCCATGCGAAACCTATATGATATGACAGAAAAATACCATCTGCAGAGGAAACAAACAAACTCACCTTTCATCATGATCGCTGATAATTCCGACGCATTTAGTTGCATGCAAATTTTATTGGTGCTTGCCATAGTTTCAGCCTTGAACCAATTATCCAATTCTCTCCGTGTTATATCCGAAAATTTGTTGCGCAACAATAAATTCTCTGATAGTCTCAAGTTTAATCCACAATTTCAAATTCGACGGTTATCCGTTTTTGTTTCTACAATATTTGTATTAAAAAGATGCTTATTGCAGTAATTCAAACACTGTTTACACTGGTATTCAACACTTCCGTTGTTTGTTATATGTATCCTCACACACACAGACTGGACAACACTAATTTAGATTTTTTATTATGGACTTTCTTTTCAGCACCTAGGAAGTGGAAGTGGAAGCGGGGCGGGAAATTGTGTAAACAGATTCGCCCAAAAAGAATTTCTCTCACTCACAGTTAAAAAAAGCGCGAACAATAATTTTCGGAAATATCTGTTTATCTATTTTATTTTTATTTATTTTTTCTCGAATAAAAGAATTTTTATTTTTTCCTTTTTAGATATTCGCGATGTGTAAAATGTATCTGTGCATAGGTTCGACAATCAGCGCGACAAACAGTTGTACACCACATGTAGTAGATGCGGGAAATATTAGAATTATTATTACTTTTTAACAAAATGTATCTACGAGAGTGTGTTGAATACTTAGATACAAATTCTCTATAATGATAGATGTTCCAAACGTTTGTTTATTTATTTTTGATAAAACAGTGCGTAATTTTAGATTAAGAAGATACTTTACATGCAGTCGGTGTCGCTTCGACTACGTTGTCTTCGTATGACAAAACACACACGATACAGTTGAGATTTGTGTAATCAATTCGTTGTAGCACACACGTCCGTCACCTAACAAAGTCGCAATGTGACTGAGTTCGTATGTTCTGGATGCGGTGCGAATGTATCTATACAAAATCGAGTCGAATACGAATTCCATTTCCATCCATCCACCAAAGCGACAAACACACCAGACGTAATCAGAGTCAGAGCCAGAGTAGTAGCCGCCAGCAGCAAAAGTAGCAGTTGCCAGACCCGAACACAGAACCGACCAGACCAGACCAGACCAGACCGGAGCAGACACTCGCAGCAATTTTCTTTCAGCGAACTCTGCTGTGAAGTTTATTGCGAGCCTGAGCGCCAGCCCCTAAAAATTCAATCGGACCGTGTTGTGGTTGGACGATTGGCGATTTAAGTGTCAGATACATATTTCAGTTATGTGTTCTTTTTTTTGTTGTCTTCATTGAATCTGCTTGAACGAAAGAAAGGGGCGCCAACGGCCTTAGTTGTGTGTCAGTTGGATCACAACATGTTGGGTATGTTAGGAATGATGAATGGATGAGTTGAGAGTTTTATCGCATGAAAGTTACTATACATTTAACGTCTGCATGGCTAGAAGACATGTATATGTTGATATGAATTTGGATTGTGTTGTCTGTTGGGTCGTTGTTGGTTGTACTGCTGATATTGTTGGTAAAATGTGGTATTTGGATAGTGGCGCTTTGTGACGATGACGACGACGATGACGCCTGCTGCTTCTATTGCATATCGCGGAAAATGTGAGCCGGCGCACTTTGCACTTCTCTGGCGAGATACATGAGAATGCATGATGTTCCTGATGATTAAGATGAGTGTGGTGCGTTTTGCGGTGTTGCCAGTTTTTTCTTCCTTTTTTTTCTGGAAAAAAAAACTGCTTTGTTTTCTTTTTAGAGTTTAGATACAAACATACAGGAGTATGTACATACGAATGAAATTATTATAGTTTAGAGTTAATAGCCTGAATCACACTTTCAGATGACAGTTACCTAATCTGTTTGATTCAAGTAATGGGTGTCAGAGTTTGACGTAAGGTGAAGGAAATGTCATTTAATGATTTACGAGTATGTAGACGACGAAAACTAAATTTTAGGGAAGGAATGTGAAATACGTATGTACATATGTACAAACGCAAACCTTGTTGGTCACAGAAAACTTGTTGAACCTGCGGAGGGAGTTTGCTGGAATGAGAGCTTCTTTATTTTCCAATTTAGTTGAGTTGGACAGAGACAATATGCTCAAAATTGTCTATGCCATAGTACTTTTTGCGCATGAAAACCGACGAATACCTGACAACTTTAAATAAAACGGGATAGTAATTTTCAAAACGCCAGACGTTTGCCTTTAAATCATTTAACAAGTGGTTACAAAGATGCCTAGCTCGATTTCTTGATATTGTTTGGGTATCGGCATATCTGTTATATTCTTTACAGCGTTGTAATACCTGCATACCGTTATACCTACGTGTAGGTACAATTTCTTACAGCAACTTCTTAGAGCAACTATTCTTAGCTCGATTTAATGCCGATCAAACTGGTTGAGATACTGGATATGACATATACGACATATACGAATATGTCGCTCTATTCTTGACCAAATCTTTAGTTGAAAACACCCTTTTTGTCCCGTCCTGTTGCAATAACAGTTATAAATAAGATGTAACGCGTTTAATTACATCTTATTTGGGGTTGCCTAAACTTACAGACTATAGAACCATTCTATATTCGCCTTATTTTTATTCCCCTCGTGAATGAAGTCAGGAACCTGCTAGTGTTTTTGCATTTAAGTGGTGCAATTATGTATGTTGATTTCAGTCTCTTCATTAAACTTGGGCTAGAATTTGATATTCCATTCCTTTTTGGGCTATATTTTCCTATGATCTTAGCTAAGCATGACAAAACCAGCTGATTTGTTTAGCTTGAAGTCTGTGCGTTTCTTAATGTGAGGACTACCGCGAATGTGTGCATCTCTTACTAGATCATGCTTTATTATTCCAGTTGACATTTTCGTTTTCATCGCTGTCATTTTTTCTCTATAAGTTAAGATTTAAGTTTAAGCGGCATTTTTCTGTCACAAAATACTGTGGAGTTTTCGCGCCATTTAAGCCACACCAGACTGAGCTCAACGACATTTCCTTGTTAATAGACATCAGTCGTTGAGTTTGCGGGCTCGAAAAAATAGCAATCCAGATATTCGGTCTTAGTACGACTAATTCCTTACCCGTTATAACCCTCATTCAATCATTAGGAACTGCGTGAAGGGATGACACTTTGTTACTTATGATAACGATATCATTAACAAAAAGAGGAGAAGCCGCCCAGGGCTTATTAATGTTCCGCTTCAATGGAAAATTTTGCGCGACATTAAAAAGCGACATTCAAGGCAAACAACTTGATTGATTGATTTTCATCCCCACTCATTCGCTATCATTCTTACATTCGTCTCGAATACATTTGAGCTTCTAGTGCCACCCATGTATGATCTCTGCAAACTTTATGGAACGCCTTTTCCAAATTGATGAAAACGGCAGGCAGATCTTTCAAGGCATATCAATGTGTCTTCATCATTATCGTTACTCCCGGTGGTTAGGTGCGGACTTGTAGGATAAAATCGTAAGACGATCTTTAAGAGTAACTGGAACAAGAAGACTCATCCCCTCCATGGAGAGACCGACGGGCAAGGGTGATGCATGCTGTGTTAATGCAGGTGTCCTAACACCGGCAAAAACGACCGACGAAGAGGAGCTAACCTCTTTTACACAACTCTAACTGCAAGGAACAACTTTCGCCAAAGGATGCATGGCTTGGTCTCTAGTTTGCGAACTTCGGATACCGGCTTGTCTCCCCAGCCTTCCTCTCAGCAATACCAATTGCTCATGGGAATCAAAATTGACCCAATAAAAGTTGTAACAGACTGATGCTTATTTAAAGGCATTAACTTCTATGTGACCCTTCTGAGTGACTCACACTCAGACACTTTGTGTGAGGACACAATTAGCATGCTATCGGATAATTTATGTGCACCATCCGTTGAGAACAAGTCACAAAATTCAACCGGCTACATTAGACTCAGACCTTTCGGAGAGGAGAAGGTTCAAACAAGCCTTTAAACAAGGTAACTCTAGCGAACCTGCTCTAGAGATTACCACTGCCAAAACCGACAACATCGCTCACATGGTTCATCGTCCTTTACATTAGCCTTTTCACGACCTACAAGAAATTTCGCTTGATCCAATCCAATAAGGATCCGTAGCTTTGCATTAGTAAGATCCTTCAACGGAAGTCCACCTTCACGGAGTGCATATTCTTTAAAAGATTCTGTTTACGACTGTTCACTACGTTAACAAACTTTCCACCAGTCTCGTGAATTCTTATACTAGTAGGAGTAATTTTAAGCATGATAGGCAGATTTGAACGAGCGTGAGAAGAATGGCCCATCCTTTGAAGGACGTACGGTACGGCAGCAAGGTTTAATTCCGTCTCCTCGCTGGTAGACGTTGGATTCAGAAGAGGATGATGACGTCTGGCACATCCAATTATACCACATATGCTCTTATTGGCAAAAGCTCTCCAAACAAGTTTGAGTTGGGTCTCAACAAGTTAAACAAATAGACTTATTTCTTGCATATGCCATGCTTGGGTGATAATGTCTGAACTCTTCGCAATAATCTAATTAATGTGCCCTATGGTCACATTTATCATAGGAAGATGCAACTGCACTAGACGAAGCAGGTTGATGAGTAAGAATTCGGGTGGAAGATTTCGTAGGCCCAAGTACCTTTTAGCAGCAGAAATAGGCAGTGGTTTCACTAGCTCAGGAGGTAAGTCAATAACCTTACCCATCAGGAACTCATCAAAATCCTCCAAAGAAGCGTTAACTAAAAATGCTTGTCTTTCTACGTACACATTTACTCTCATCGCCCACAGATCCGAGGTAACACCAGGACGACCGGAGATACTCGTAGCACGAAAGGAATCCATTATGACTACATCATCTAATAATATCGCACTCACTAACTGATACATCTCGCCCTTACGCAATCGAGTGACGATTTCCTTGCTGGAATATTTGCCCTCAGCAGGGGAGATGTATGCGATATTTGCAATCGTACTTCGGCTCTTGGACCGCAGTCCAAGTCAATTTTAGGCTCTCGAGACGTTCGAACATCCGTCAAACTGGATCGGGTAAAATTAATTGTTCAATCTTTCGTCCAAACATTTTTGACCCTCCCTTCATTGTCTACTCCGAATGTGAAGTTATTGCGAAAAATTACGGATGAAGTAATTAGTGGGCTTCATGTGTTTAATAAAACCGATCGGGATCCAAGGCTTATATTTCTATTGCTCACGAAATTGGACACGGAAACAAAGCTAGGAGGGGCTGTGAAAGTTGGTTCTCGCCCACCTTGCTTAACACTCGCTTGAACCAAGCATTCGCAAGCAGACTATTTTGTCAACAATTCTCGCAAAGGTTCAAGCTAATGCGTAGATTGTCGCATTTTGTTGGACACGGTCTTACAATCTTCATTCATGTCGGAATTTTTTTTGCAAAGGATAGAACTTCTTCGCAAATATGCTTGGATACCGCTCACGGGACTTTCATCGTTAGAATGGGATCATACTAAAGGTTGCGTTTTAAACCAAATCCATTCGCGAGTGATAATTGCCAGTACTTCTAACTTCAAAGTTACTAAAAACTGGTATTAGCCGATCCACTCCTTAACGTTTCCAACTCGGTGGCTATACTTCTGGGTGCAGATAAAGTGTTGAACATTCTTGAAGCTGAACAATTAAGTCGGCCTGAAGGCATTCGGCTGGGCTATTTCAGGATAGCTCTCAGATTCAAACCATCGTGGTTTATGGACATTCTTCTACAAATATTCTGGGAGCTTGAAGAAATTCCTAGCATCAAATCCAATTCTTCTTTCAATGACCCAGTAGAAGAAGAACAGTTTCGTAAAATAGTGTCAAGATAGGATACATTGTCGCTCTTCCGTTTAAAACCTCATCCCCTCGGTTCGAAAAAAAACCCTTGAAACTTGTTTCAAAACAATCAAGAAATGCAAAAAGAATATTCCAAATTTATGAAGGAACACCTCGACTTTGGCCATATGCCCTTAATCCCTTGCCATGAAATATACCAAGACTCTTCACAGCAATTCTATCTGCCTCATCATGCGCGTCTAAAATCCGGTAGTTCGTCCACAAAGCTACGTATCGTGTTTAATGGTTCAACCAAAGATTAAATGGCCAATCTTAATCGATCCACCAATTTAAAGCGATCTGTTGGAAATGCGTTTGAGGCAAATGTTGTGAACATATTTTGCAAATATGCGTTCGCGATTCGGATACTAATTATATTAACGCATCTTTTGTTCTGAAAATGCAAAATACAGTAACCAACACTATCGGTTCAAAACAGTGACGTCCGGTATACTCGTAGCATCGTCACCCTTTCTTTCGCGTATTGCAGCAATTCGTAGAGGACTATGAAGCAAAGTATGCGAGGGCTGTTAAAATATTGCTGAATCATGTCTACGTCAATGACATTATGACGGGTGTAAGTTCGATAGAAACACTTAAAGACTTACAATCGGACCTAGTCGCGTTGTTGTTGCTTGCTAGTCTCCAGCTTCGTAAATGAAGCTCAACTCTCAAAACAACCACCCAACGATTGTGAGTACTCCTTGTCAAAGTACTCGTCATGTTTTCATATCGTTTGAATGCAAATAAATTCAAATCGTGTGCATCTGTAACATGACGAACAATCCTTTCTGAAATCGCCAGTATTTTCGATCCATTAGGACTTCTCGTTCCGTCTGTTGCCCCTTTTAAAATCTTGTTCCAAGGGCTCTGGTCGTCGGAATTAAAATTAGGCTGGGACGATCCCCTACCTTCAGTGCTCTAAGAAAAATGGAGTTCTTACCATCAACAACTTCCATGTTTTGAACAAATAAAGGTCTCGCAACATATGTATTTTTCAATCCAGTGACGACATAGAACTTCACGGTTTCTCGGAATGTCTCAACGCTCGCTTATTCACTCTGTCTGGTGTTTCGATGTTGTATCGTCTTCTTTCTTTCTGGCTTCCTTTTCGAAGCCCTGTTCTGCATCCATCTTGGAGAAAATCCCGAGATACTCGTATGTATCAACAGCGTCGCGTGGCGTTATGCCGTCTTGTCTCCCTGCACATTGTTTGTGGTGATCTGGTCCATTCTGGCTATCGTTACCCGTCAAACATTGGCCCGAAGCTAAGATTCATTTTGATATTCGAACTCTAAATCGGTTACACAGGAGGAAAAGCCAATAAATGGTTCTGTCTTCGAGCAATTACTCGTACTAAAAAGGAATTTTTTGTGGGACAAACTGCAACGCATTGTTGCATTCTGCATTCAGTTTGTGAACAATTTCGTTCTGAGAAAATTGTCATTTTGAAGATGATTCAACTTGGAGCTTTCGAAAGCCACATTCAATATCTGCGATGAGGATGAAATGCTGGTGGACGCATCAAAACACGTATCTTTCAGCATTAAGCATCAAATATGTTTACCAAAAAATAGTCCTATTTGTTCTTTGGTCATTTCAGATATGCGTCAGCTGTATTTTATCAGTGTTTTATGCAACGTAAGCAAATCAGTCAAGAGATAATGGATGGATTAACATCGGATTTAGAAGAGCTGCCCATTTTCAAATACCGGATTGCCGGATTGCCAAAGACGTACATTGCCTTATTCGTACGTATGCATATCTACGAAAGCAATTCACTTGGAACTGGTAAGCGATCTTAAGACAGACGCCTTCATCACTGCTTTATGTAGATTTGTTTCACGCCGTGGGAAATGCTCAAATATATTTATCAAAAACGGGACCAATTTTGGAGGCGCTCGACGGTGCTTCACGGAGATGCACAAATTAGTTCTGGAGCAAACATACAACGACACCATTGTTGTCGCTCTTGCCGAAGATGGTATAGCATAGCACTTCATCCCTCCATCCCCATCACATTTCCGTGGCCCCTGGGAGGCTGGTGTTAGTTCAGTAAAGGTTTTACCAAACCCTCTAACACCAGGTTATTTTCTTGTAGGTGAACCATTAACAACTGTTCCTGAGTCCAGTCATCTGGAAACACCAACAAATCGGCCTGGAATATATCCAAAACATGATCCAAGGCTTTTAGAAGAGGTGGCACATGGAGTTTTTTGAAAATTCTACAGGAGCAACCAAAATGTCAACAACCTACAATCAATCTCAACCCTTGTGATTTAGTGGTAATTAAAGAGTCTAATCTACCTCCAACAAAGTGGCCTTTGGGACGCATCGAAGCTGTCAACAAGGGTCCATCACATTCGTTCGACCAATAACGAAGCAGTATTGTCTATGCCCTGAAACTCGTTCAGGGGGCGGAAGTATGATTGGGACTCAAATAACTCTTTCACTTTAAATTTGCTAACTAGACCAACAAGTATTGTTATACAAGTGGCGGCACAGACTTTACCTTGAAGGGCTATATCCTTCAAAGTATGGTGTCAGGAGCCCACTACGAGGGTATTTGTCTCTGCAGTTGGTTCACTGAAATCTCCTACGTCATTATCTTCCTTTTATCTGACCTCAAAGTACGCCGAAGTAGCTCAAATGCTGTTATCAGTGAATCTGACTCGGACGTCGCTGTTGACCGTATCTTTGAAACTCCCTCGCCTACGCCTATTTATTATATCTTGAATAGCTCATACTAATATACTGAAGTTCACTCAGCTGTGAGTGCTTTAGTGCTCCCTTTCGTCCTTTCTCAACCCGCACTTGTGATGGTCCATAGCAAAGCTATGGTTTGCCGGAGCGTGAAAATGTGATTCAACTCGGGCTTACTTAGTCTAAACCGTCTTCATAAGAGCAAATCAGTTCTTTGACGAAAAGCTTGGGCATTCACCCGAAATTTTAAATGGTATGCGATTCTGAGGAGGCTAGTTCTTTGTTGTTGGCGCAGGTTGTCCATTCCATTCTCATGAATCAGTGCTAAGGTAGTATTGGCGCGGCTTCTACTAGCTTTGTCTCTAAAGATTCCTGTATTTTATAGCTCTTCAACTGTCATAAAAAATGAGCTGTCATAGGCATTGAAATTCCTAAAACGACTTAGTAGTAATTTAACTTGCAGGGAATGGCTGACGAATTTCGTCGAGAGGAAAATTCCTTTTTCGGAACAGAGCACTCGCAAAAAGAACTAGTCCATTGTACACTTTGTAATTTCCTTTTAATGAAATCTTTCAGCCTCATGAAGAAAGATGAGTAAGCGCGTCAGTGATAAGGTGTCTACAGTACCAGCACACACCACATTAGCGCCAAGTACCTGCAGTCTGTCCTCAAGCACCGCAGGATGTTGTGTCACTTATGTCCAGCACATTTAAGTGCTTAGCAAAAGTGTAATGCACTGCTACGATGCCAGTACGCAACCTGCGGATGCCTTTAAGCACTAGATGAGTCATACCAGGCAGCTTCCTCCTTTTCGTAAAGAGAACAACTTCAGTTTGAGAGGATTGACTGAAAACCCACTACTAGTGCAGCAGTCGTCGATCACGTCTAGGGCTGCCTGCACTTTAGAGCAGGCAGTCGCTAGACACGATGCAACAGACAGTACAGCTACAACATCCGCGTATGCTTGTGCATAGACGATAGAACTATTAAGCGCGCCGAGAAGTGAGTCGACCAACATGCAACATAGCAGTGGAGACAGAACGCCGACTTGCAGACAACCCCCCTTTACCCCCGCCACCACATATTGGCCGCAGCCAGCATCCGCAATCAATGTCCTATTCACTAGCATTGCTCTTATCCAAAAAGCTAGTGATTCGTCTACTCCGTGCTGTCTTGCCGAGTTACGCATATCATCAAAAGTTGCGTTGTCGAAACCACCCTCAACGTCGATGAAAATGTCCAAGGCGTATTCCCTCTTGTCAAGTGTGGCTTCAATTCTCTTTACCAGATTCTGAAGCGCTCTCTCGCAGGATCTTCCGCGTTGGTAGGCGTGTTGCATTGTCGATAGAGGACGCATTCACAAAGCGGTTTTGCGCTACTGCGTGTTGTCTTGTTCTGCAGCTTCGTTGATAGGAGACTCAAGCATCAGACGGAGGGTCTCCACTTTCGACTCAGTATAGGTACCGTCAGATTTTCTGAGTGGTTCCAGATTGGTTAATTTTCCCCTTTTGAGGACTTTGACCAGCTTACTAGTTTCACCGATAGTTTCGATCTTTTCTCAAAAATCTTTGTAAGAAATCCGAATAAGCCTCTAAAAATCGTTTTGTTTTGCTATGTAAAGGTTCCAATCTTCTTTCAAAATATTCTTAAAGGACTTGTTTATAAGTTTTCTGGATTCTTTACGAAGAAGCTGCAGGGCTGCGTTCGACTAAGGAACGGGAATGGTCTGACATGGAGATCTCCGATGGTACTCACCAACCTGTTGAAAAACGTCAAGACCTGGAATCTTGAAGCATAATCTGAATACACAAAATAGATAAGTACTGGGGTGGTCGTCTCTTATCTGCACTCATTTGGAATCGAAGTTGAAGTTAATCCTTCCAACGTGCAGATAGAGACGTGAGTCATACCTAGATTTAATGGTCTCGATAGAAGCTTTGTCTAAAGCCGACAACAAGAGAAGGGCCCTTCTTGTTTTCCCGATTCTTTCTCTACCTGTGAGAGCACATTTTTCACTTTTCAGTGTCTAGTCCAGGGTTCTGGGTATGAAGACGCACCAGAACTCTCCCGTTTTTTGAGCTGCCCCCAGAACCCAGAAGATGCAACGCGTCAGATTGGGTTATCTGAATACCTCAAAAGTCTTAGTTTGCAGGGATGGGATTATCGGCACAGACTTGCTTAACCATTCAAAAGTTACTCGTATCTGCGTGGAGCACTTCAGTCTAGGAGTTCCATTTTTCATATTGTAGCCCACAGTTGTTCGACACAACTTTTGCACTCAGCATCGTTCAGACTATTGTCATTCCAACACTTCCCAATTCGAAGCGCCAGAGAGGAGATAGCAGCATATTTGTAGGTGCACCGCACTCATCCCTTTTGGCGTTTCGTGATTTTCTTCGAGGTTACTTTTCCAGTAATGTCCAAGTTCCGTCCACCAGAGCTGCAACTTGTGTTGGTTACAGCACCGGTTTCAGCCGAATCTTTTGCGCTGTGAAAGTCATCACCGAAGTTGCTTCTCAGCGGGGATTTCACCGCTTTGGCCGATTTCCGTCAATTAGAGCTACGACCTTTGCTGGTTGTACGAGTAGCACTGGCCTCGCCTGGACGATTTTATTGTTTTTAACAATGTGTTTGGCCGCTTCATGCAATTTCCGTCCACCGGAACTGCAACGTTTGTTGGTTGTATGATCGCTTTTATGCGGGCATCGCGCGCGGAAAGATCCATCGACAAGAGTGCCGGTAAATTTCTTCCTCTTGGCCCTGATTGAGATAGAAGAAGAGGCACAGTTTCAGATCCGAGAGGTTGGTCGGTTTCAGTGGGTGTCACTGTTTTTCTTCTCCGTCGCTGCCGGGGAGTGAGACTTTTGGCACTCACGCCTTCAACGGGTACTTGCCATCTCTTTGCGCCGTGCGTTTGTCTCGCGTGTCCGTCGCCTTTTCAGCTGCCCCTTAGAGGGTAGTCCTTCAGATTATGTCTCTTGTGGAGCCCGTTGGTGTTTCGGTCTCCCGAGACAAGCCGGCAGAAACAGTACCCCAGACCAACTACTGGTCTACTCTGATGGAGTTTAAACGTAACAGGCAAACCCTCTCCGGTGCTCTCTCCATCGCTCCAGCTCAATCTACGGAGCGTGTCGTAGAAAAAACAGCAGGAGTCGTCGAAATCAAGTGTTCCAGCAGCTCCTCGGTCAGCGCCGAAATCGGTGGGGGGGGGGGGGGGGTCTGTATAGTATGTTAGGTGGGGCCTCCAGAATCCGTGCTTTGGCCGTAGTCGAAAAGACCACGGGTGGATTGTCGCTGTTGCGAGCACCACCTAGAGTATTATCCTTTGGGTCACCTCCATACCGTTAACCGTTTTACATATAGATTGGACGTCTTTGGCGCTTAGTTCGATGTCTCGCCTGGGTTCTTTTCAGAACCTTAGAATCCTTGATTCGTAAGCCTTCCTGCTACATCAATGCAGCCAAAGAAAGCGAGGTCGTCGAGATTATAGTAGCAACCTTCCTTTGCGTTGAGGTCCTTTTGCTCTATGGTGACCTGATCGACAAAAATGCTTTGATTGACCTGTCGACCATTGCTCTAATTTATTCACAATTGCCTACCTTGGATGTCCTGCAACTGCCCTCCAAAGCCAAAGCCAAAGGGAAGCTGTCGACATTAACATCTTTTTGGAATCTACAAATATATGAGCTATAACATATATGTTTCGTGGTAGTTGTGGGATTTCAATATGCGAGAATGATGTGGTATCGAAAGGTTTCGGTATGAAGGCCTTCCCAGAGTTACGAGTAAGTAGACCTTTCATGTTATACATAAGGGGTGGCCGTGGTGTAGTGGTACTCGCTTCTCACTCGGAGGGGTCTAGGTTCGAATCCTGCCCAAGAACAAGTCTTTCAAGTTTTTCAGTTGTGTAATTGGAACTCAGACAGAAAAATTCTGCGTGTGAAGGCATAACACTGACACGTAGATTTGGCTGTTGTAGAGCACAAATAATTACTGTGAATTATAACCTTCCACTCTGAGTGAAGAAAAAACTCTCCGTCCTATTCGGACTCCCACCCCCCCCCCCCCCTGGAGAGCAAATACCGAAACCAAACACACCTGAGTTTCAAACCACTACAAAACAATTTTCCTTTCTCCTCCTTTCTACCTTTCTACAGTAAAAGGGTATCTAACCCCTTAGGCGCGCGTAAATTATTAAAAAAAAAAAAAATTAATTATTTATGGGAACTATGTACATTATCTTGAAAGCCTGATTAATAACATCTAACACAAACTACATCATACATATTAAATCCAGAAGATTAATCTAAATGTTATTATGAATTTAGAATAAAGTGTAAATTCTAAAATTTGTCAAGAATTAAATCTTTCTTTTTGGAAAAAAGGTTGATTTCATCCAATCTCTGTGAACGGCTCTTTCCTTGATTGATATTTAATTTCACATTAAGACTGTAAATCTTCTGAAGATTCTGTGCGTGGGCTTTATAGTCACTGGTAGTAGTACTGGATGAGAATACAGAAAAAAAAACCCGACACACACTTGCTACAAAACTGGATAGTAAGGAATGTTGATTGTCATTGAAGAAATCACCAAGGCCAGTACGATTGTGCTGTGCAATAAATTTGCTAAAAATTACGAGTATTATCGAAAGATTTAGTACATATCTCATTGCTAGATTTCAGTTATACATACATACATGTTACATATAATTATAATTTTTTTAAATTTAACTCGTCTATTGATGACTTTGAGACGCCATCAATTTCAAGGCAAATTCTATTATCGTGCTCAAGGCTTAGGAATTTTCTTAAAGGTCATAGGTTCATCGGATTATGCTAGATGTTTCTCGTATTTTGCTAAAACTAATTTTAAATAAAAATGCGTCAAATTTGGAGGCGGAATATTGAATGCTGATTGGTTTTATGTTTTTTTCCAAAATTTGAAAGGATTTTTTACACGTCTCTATAACTTTTAATGCAATTTCTAGTTCAGATTGGTAGTGAAGAACTTGCGGCGGTACCAGCCAGGCAATAACCCGTGTATGAATCTGAGTAAATTAGGTTTATCTTTCTGGACATCGAGTTGTAAGTTAACAGAAAGTGCGAAAGTGTGTTTCTCTTATAGATACCTAGCTAGCGATAGTCTAGCCAATTTGTCGGACCAGTGCCGCGGCTCTAGCTCTATATTACTATAACTAAACGCCCAGAGCAGATTCTCTTAGGCAAGCAAAGAATTCAGTGTCAACCGCACATTCCGCCTTTCATAAACCTCGTTTAACGAGCGAGAGCTACCCATGTTCATCTCGAAAGAAAAGCTCCAAACAATATTTTCGAAGTAAGAAATTAGTCAGAATCGATGGAATACCGAATAGTATGCCTCGACATCTCCCACTAGAAGCGGTGGATGTTTTGCACCATTCTGTTAAGTCCAATACATTCGTGATGCATCCTCTTCCAAGGCATAAAGAAACGTCCAATCCGGTGGATCTACAGACGATAAGCCTCCTTCAAAATATCAGCTCCTTTTTCATCATCCACCTGGACATGTTGAAAGAGATTAAGTAATCTTCAATGAACCGAATAGTAAAGCCGGAGTTAGGGGTATGGTGCTAAATGGCTAGCAATCGTTCTTAACAGTCGGGTTACACATGCCGGTAAGGTCAACGGGGAGGGGACGAAAACTAAAGGATGATCGTCCAACGGAAGGTACGGGCCGAGACCTATAGTACATGGCTGAGTGAGAGCTTGGGACATCTAGTTTTAATTCAATCCACTTTCCTGTATACAAAGGGTGAGTACAGGACGTCATCCCTTCCCACGTATTCGTGATACCAAAATATGAAAAAGACAATGACAACAAGAAGGACGCAACTGTGTCGGACGCCCGTAACGGTTTTCGATGAGAGAAGTGTCGGAACAATCAACTATCAATATGGAGATGCTACTTCCCCAACTCATCTAAATTCTCCACATCGTCGACTGCATCCATTCAGAATGAGATAGCGAATAGCAAGTTGGCGATAAAAAGGCTTATCAGGAAAAAAAGAGCTCGGAGACGTCTGCAGCTGCCTACGACTTCTCAAGATGAGATTGAACTTATCGCTCGGACCTCAGAAGAACCCAATACAGAAGTCACGGTTGAGAGAGTCGATGGGATCACAGCAACATGTGCCCTCACACCGGACCCGCTGAAATAAACTGACGTCGAAAATTCTGGCACAATGGCGGACTACAGAACTGTAATGCATTAGGAAAAAGGCATATAGTAAATATAGACATCCCCAGAGGGGATACTGGAAGAAAAAAAAAGACTCATTCTCCATTTACAAATCTTTGAACTGGACGGAATCCTACCAATCATGCCCCAAAAAATTAATGAAAAAGGCTCTGATACCGTTCCTAAAAAGATTATTCTAGCATTAAGTATGGGTACATGCTGGAGGGAAGTAAAGGCACGTCAGCCCAGTCTTACCTATCGAAAGACCTTAAGGCCCGTAAGCCTAACGGTTTGACACTTACATTCGAAGTAATATGCACCTCACTTAGCCTCAAACCACGATGGCTATGCAAAACGTAAAGGCACGGAAACGGCCCTACATGAAGTTGTCAGCACAATTGGAAAAAGGCTTTACGGCAAAGAATGCACATTAGCAGTCCTCCGTGACATCGAAGGAGCATTCAGTAATGTCAACATTGCCGCTATAAGAAGAAACTTAAGAAATGCCAGAGTTCATCATGCATTAACTGATAAACCGTCAGCTCATGAAATATCTTGAAACACGAAAACCCCGAATGCGTTTGGTATCGAAGACTCTCTTCTTCAGTGGATTAGAAATTACGTTTCGGAATGTTCAATTCAAGTTGTCATGGATGGTTTCAAGAGCCTATCTTTATATTGCACCAGTAGATCCTGATGGAAGAGCACACCTCTAGATCGCTGAAATAGTCTGAGCTAATGCCGCTTTCCATCTTTAACGGTCCCGGGCACCTTGCTTCCAGTCTATTAGACTAAGGCCTCTAGCGTTCCCGAATACCTGATCTTTAAACCGGAAGTTCGTCTTCCTTTTCTTCGTGAACCAGGTGGCTGGGATTCGAAGATTCACCTAGCTGGAGCATTCTCGCCCATTCGCTCGATATGGTTGGTTCGTATTGCAGGAATTTCATCAATAAAGCGCTTACTCATCTTTTTACGAAGATTTAGAAATTTTAGCAAAAGGAACAAAAAGGGAGTACAATGGACTATTTCTTTGTCGGAGTGCTCGGTTCCGGCAAAACAAAAAAAATATTCCGGAACCCTCAACAGATTAGAATGTAATGCTTCCAAAATACAATGTTAGCCCTTATCCAGACCGAAAATCTTTCCATTTGTTCGAGTGACCAAAAATACTGTGAATGTCTAGGTTTCCTGACACGATGTATGAAATCTTACCCCGTGTGATCTGGACACAATATATCAGGCATTTATCCGCTCAAAATTTTGTTAAAAAACTCATTGATGACCAAAATTACACAATCAATTGACGTCCCCGAACACCGACTGGACGTCTCTTTCCTCACCTTGTTCTATCGCTATTTTCACCAACAGTGCTCCATCGAAATTGCCAATAGCATCTAAGCGCCTTAAAACTTCAACCGTATCACGCGTGTTGCTATGAATTGTCATCAATTTACCCTCAAACTCACTTTCGAGCGTACCATACGCTGTAATATCGTTATACTTTCCTAAGCCGTACAATTCGCTTGTGGAACTCTTTATTCTCTCATCATTATAACCTGCAAACATTCAAAACAAACGTAAGTATGTACATCGATATCTCTCTTTGTTACATGCCCATATTTCTATTCGCCCAATGAGCAAACATTTTAAGATACACGAATGTCCTGTCGAAGCTATCGATGACTCCGTTGTGATCTGCGTCTTATCATCTTCGTCAGAAGGTTAGATTCGAGTATGTATAACATGATACGATGTCAATGCCAGCAATCTGATCCTCCAGAGATTATTCTACGTCTCTATGAGTACGAGTATTCTCTGAGATTTTTTATATGTATCAACTACAGCAGTTTAAAGGCCCTTCGGCTGAATGACATTAACGTGTTTTAATAGCTGCCAAAAACATATAGCAGTGTCTCTGCTTTAGTACTTCCAAACAGCCACAGTCTAATCAAAAGCAAAAAGGGTTTCAAAAACCCTGGTGTGCCAATCTATTACGAATAAAAGAAATAGTATGTTACCCACGTGAAGAATAACTTTGGAAAAAGGTCAGCATCATGTTGACGTTGCTCAATCACACTTGAAGAACTGGTTCATCTCAGTTTGTAGAGCATCTCAAGTTGAAAATAAAAATAAAAAATAAGCAAACTCACCATTTTGCATTCTTGATTGGGAGAATCGATTCAATTTTAATCGGATTATCAGATTCATTCATATGTTATGCTGTATATCCAGTTCGACGGTAGCAAGGTGCTAACGCAGTCAAAACTACCTTGATGAACTCATTAACATTCTTATCATCAGCTCATTACTTAACTCTGAAAATTCCGTTAACATATCGTTTGTGGCACCAAAAAGTCCAAGGCGAATTCTCTTTATTTCTCCAGTGAATTTTTTAAACTATCTTTGTTTGAGTATCTCATGATTTAAGTTCGAAATTTGCACACAAAGTGTCACTGCTCGGTCCCTCTCGATTATTTATCAATTCCAATCGAATGATCGAAATCGATATCCAAATCAATTCATATTCCGCCCCCACACACCTGATGAAATGACTAAAACAGACCAACCACACGCAGATACTCGTTACCTTGCCCATTCCGAAAGGCTGAAGACGACATCTGGTATTTCCAGTAATTCCATAAATTTCCTGTTCGTTCTTTTGTTTACGCCTAGAGAGTCTAGAGCTCGTCTCTCAGTCATCAGCTACCAGCCACCAGCCACCAGCCACCAGCCACCAGCCACCAGCCACCAGCCACTAGCCACCGCCTGAGCGTGTAGTTTCCCTATCTTTCATCTCAACCCGGATGGACGGATACAGACCAAAGACTCGTCTGACAAGCCCTGTCCACTCACGCTCAATGCTACCAGAGACGACTTGGTCTGTCGTCGTCTGTCGCTTGTCGGTTGTTGGTCGACGTTCGACGATCTACGGTCGACGGTCGTCACGGTCAAATGTATTAAACCGACGGATAAAAATCTGCAATAAATAAACATTAAAGTTTGCGGCTTGTAGGAGTTCTAGAGCTCACACCTTAAGCATCACTCTGGCAATGGTCAAGCTCATGGAGAGCGACGGGTATAAAGGCAACGACAGCTTCGCTGACGGTCACGGGGTAGTGACGATGATGGTGGTAGTAATAGTGATAGTGACTCTGACAGTGACCACCACGAGGGATGGATGAACCAACAGACAGATAGTGGGATCTGGTAGAATTTCTGCTGTATCCAATCCACCCACATGCGATAGATACAGATACGAATACTGGCTATCGAGGAGTACCAGAAACAACATTCGCTCTAACTAAACTGGTTTGTCGGTTAATGATGATGAATCAATGATTTCGTTGACTAGACAAATATCCTAGTGCCAGAGAGCATTTCACATCAATCCTCCGCACACGGTCTCTACAACTACTACTTCTTTGTAGCCGTCTTTCCTCCTCAGGTTGACTGGGTCTTCTATTAATCCATGAGCTTGGGAGAAGGGCTTGGATCTATGGCACATAATAAATTATTAGTTCATACGTAGGTTCGAGTGGACATTCCACGTTCCAGGGTGGCTGTTTGAAGATATTGTACATACAAACGATGTGCCCAGTAAGTGGAGATGCACGGAATAGTTATCTTCTTCTATACCCAGCGGCAAAAGATGATCATCTAGGTGATGGTGGTGGTGAAGGGTATAATCTTTGTACCACAATCATTGCACAGTGGAGTAGATAAAAGATAAAAGGGGTAAGGCTGTTCCAAATTAAACTACTAATCGGTACCTACACTTACTGTGATGAAAAGCTTTTTTTTTTTTATTTAAAAAAATCGAACGCCAAGCAGATTGTTGTGTGGTGCAGTGGTTAAGTTCGTCGACAACTAAGCAAGAGGGTTTGGGTTCAGATCTCGGCCAACATGGAAAGCAAAAAATAAGTAATTTTTCAACCTCTCTCTCTCTCAACCTCCTGCCGTTCAGATAAAGCGAAAGATGATACCTGTTCTCTCACAGGTAAAATGACAAAACGAATATTCGAGTGAGTGAAAGGAATTAGGCTTTGGTCCACTTTAAACTGTAGTACTAGTCATTTCTTCAAATGATGGAACAACCCACCAGTTTTGAAGGTTTGATGAGTAGAAAAAAAAAGATTGGTGGGCAAACAGCTAAAGTAGCTATGAAGAGGGTATGTCCACGGAAATTGAATTGTCCCTAATCTGGCTATCAGAAGTATAACATAGTACTACTAGGTCTATAAAAGCCTAAGCCGAATCAGAGTCTGCAAAGAGGTAAAAGAAATAAAAACTAAAAACAAGAGCTGGGCTGTCTGCTTAACGCGGACTTATCTAGAGTATTTTTGATATTTTATTGCACCACCACGGCATGAAATGCCCTCCTACTCCTCTATTTCTTCGATTATTTCAGTAATCACATCTATCAAAAAGTATCTCTCTGAAGAACTGGGTGAGGCAGTGTCACCTTTGCCAATTGCCGGACACATAGAAAAGAAAAATATTTTTTATATTGCCGTCTTTACAAAAATTAAGTGGCAATTGGATATGTGGGATGTCTGTCTATCTTAACTCAGAGGCAAGACTTCCTTAATCTTTTCAACCTTGTCCTGAATAAAGTTCCACTTATCACAATCCCGATTTGATGACTGAAATCCATTTAACGTTATGCAATTCCCATAATCGGTCATACGCGTAGTGCAATGCACACCAAACTCTAACTGCACTCTTTTCTTCTTCTGGAAGAGCCGATATTGTTCCCGTCTCTTCTGCTCATAGAGCTCACGAGTTGCTCTCGTCTTTCCTTGCGGTGCCGTGGTTTCTTGTTTAGCTGCATGTGGTTGCTGGCGTTCTTCATCACATCAGAAATTTCTTGATGATGGTTGCGTGGAACACAGCACATCAGTTGCGACGTCTCTGATGGCACGTTGGCAGTGTTGCCACTGGTCTTCGATACTTGGTGCTGGCGGCATAGGAGTTGTTGAGAGATTTCGGGATATGCATTCGGTGAAGATTCTGGCAGTATCTTACGATTGCAGCTTTTTCAACGTTATATCTTCTCATAGTAGTTCATCTTTGTTGTGACGCTTGGGAAATTCGCTGCAGCAAGATGGTAATCCGAGTTAATTGTTGGCTGCCCAGAACGTTAGGATGCCCAGAATACTGGAGGCATGCCTTATGGCATCGCAAACTAATCAATGTGATTTAGAGTTTGGTGATTCGTCCTCTTGTGTATATTGAGATAATTAAACCGTGTGCTTACTTTAGGAATGCATCGTCCCGCCGCAAAGTTAACAAGCCTAAGTCCGTTGTCAAACGTGGTGTCGTGTAGGTTGTGCTTACCAATTGTTATGCCAAAGATGTCCTCCTTTACTATTTTGCCGTTAAAATCGTACTTCTGACATTGCTCATATGTCTGGTCCAGGAGCTTATATATCTGACGTGATAGCAGACAAGGGCCTCTGGTCGTTGTCCTTTAAACCTTTGGCTAGGTTCGTCAGCAGTGAGTCCATTCTTATCCGAGGGCATTAGTTGGCCCCTCTCATACATATTTTCATCTCTTCCGTATAGGATTTTAAATCCTATGACGGCGTAGGACAGTATAATGCTACTGGCCGAGCATGGCGTTGCCGTTTTAGCTTGCATGAGTGAGGATTTACTCACGCAATTACCGGCGACCACCACTGGGAGGTAAAGCAAGCACTTCGCCATGGTTTTCTTCACCTCCTGTTGGTCGATTAGATAAAATTGTTGTCTGTCATTGTTCTTGTTTAAGAAAAACCTTCTATTTGTCCGTTTAGCAATCTGCAATGGTTTTTTTCAAAATTCTGAGTATCGGCTGTGAGTTTACTATTAGAAAAATTTGGCTATCTTGGCTGGATTCTGTACTTTGACAATATATCCCTCGAATCTCCTTTAACGTTGAGGGAGAACTATCGAACAGTCTTCCCGCATTCTCGAATATACGCTTTCATAGTTCTTACTTTTCCTTCTGGTAAAGCGGGTCGGGTATTCATCCTCCCTTTTCTTTTTGTAGAGCATCTGAGCTGATTTGAAAGTGAGAACATCAGGTGCGATGGCCTCTTGGTAATGTAGCCACCGATGATATTCTATATTTGATGCGAATATAATAGTTCGAGTTGGTGCTTTGTAGATCAGAAGGACTAAGCTGTAGAAGCACTGAACGTTTCCCAATATGATCTACGAATGGTGGCCTGTAAAATTCAACCGCAAGAAATTCGGCCTGAAGAAAAACTCAACCCAACGTGATGCATTTATTTTACAACGACAAAAATCCCATCCGAAACACCATAGTAATCGAGTGTGAATTTTGATGAACGCTTCCAAGCCGAAAAAGAAGGCAGTGCAGGTTTCGTAGAGGAAAATTCGCCCCACTTGACAAAAGTTAGACCTATTCCTATGGGGAACTACCAATATAACTTGGCAAACCTAAGAAAATCAGAAAACCGTTCGTGTCCGCCGTCTTTCTTGATTGCTTTGGTGGCTCTTGAACTCTCTACAAAATTAAATTATCAATATCTATTCGAGAATAGTGGTTCCCTAGAATTTGCGGCCCTCACCCCGTTATTGATTCTTTTTTAAATTGCTTGATCTTTGGATTGGCGTTGCAATGAATATGATAACTTTTTACTATTAATCGAAGATGCACCGCAAGGTTCCATTCTTCATACGCAACTTTTCATATTTTGTTTTTATTGTTTGTTTCGCAATCGAAACGCCTTTCCTTTCGATTTGCCAGGACCAATAACTTTGTGCCTTCTTCTTCTATATTAATTAGTCCGCGAAATAAATACTTTTCCCACTCCCACTGTTTTCCAAATAGACTCCCTAGTCTGTGTTTAGCGGAGCACAGCATATTAGCACATCAGCTTCATCAGCAGCATCCATCTGTCTGTCGTATCAAATGATCCACCGGCAAAGTCATAGGATGTATTTATGCATGTACTCGTACCTCTAGTGGCTGGATGCTACGAGTAGATTTCAACTGCGTATAGACCCATCTGCATGTAGGTTTAGATATTCAGCGGCTGATTTTGTTTGGCAGACTGACAGAATCCACCTCCGCACTACAACGGGGTCGTTGTTGTTCTTACTACATTTTCTGGTGTTGAAGTTGTTGTTGTTGTTGTTTTCAGATAATCTAAATCCCTTCCAATTGAATTTAGCAAATGAGAGGGACTTAACAACCTAGAGCATGCACATGAACACTTGGTCATGCGATTGCACATAGTCGCAGCAGCCGTATCCGTAGTCGTAGTTGTTGTCGTATTTATGCCAACGTCGTCGTAGCAGGAAAAGACCTAGGCTAACACAGCAGCGCCGACAGCATCAGCAGATTAACTCCTTGGACCTCCATGGCATCGTCCATTCTCACAGCTGTGCAATGGTTTTCTGCTACGTAAACTTGTCTCATCCCATGGATGATGGAGATGGTGCGTGTTCTGTCCAACCGATGAATACCCAGCTGGGATGGGAGTAAAATCTGGCCCATTCGCGGTATCTGAACATCAGTGGGTGCGCAATGGGTGGATGTGCCATGGTTGTGGGTAAATATGACACAACTGGCGCCTGTTGTCGACGTTGCCGTCGTCATGCTCTTCCTACGTAGGATGGTAGATGCGTCTAATATTGGCTGGATGCCCTCGAGTGTCACAGCCGCATACCATGAGCATAAGCATGAGCATATTATAGATAGATAGAATGGGGTCCATGGTCCATCGCCTCATCCTTTGTCTAGATGCTCGAGTGTGCTTGGATACTGGGATTCGTGTGTGCCAGATGTAAGTGCAGTGTTAGTGGTGGTGTGGAGTGATGCTTTGGTGTTGGCGGTTGAACACGAATTGAGCGAAGGACGATGATGGCGACGGACACTTTTTTTATTTTATTATTTTCGTTGCTTGTGGATTCGTTGGTTGCCAATTGGCACACACAGAGTGATTGTAACTCATGGGAGAGATTGTGTGGGGCGAAAGTGAATGCCTGCGGAGTACATCTGTTAGATGTCGATGTGTATGAGAGTAGTATGCGCGCCGTGCGTCTGTGTATGGAGAGCAAAATTAGCATAGATTCTTGGAAGGATGACTGAGTCATCGCTTATGCGTTTGATGTGTTCTGGTTCTGTACGGTTTGTTTTCAAAGCGGGTGATGTGGGATTAAATAGTAGTAGATTAGGCCAAAAGCAGTGTATTTTCTACTGCATTTCTGTTTCAATTGAAGCATAGAAAAACCCATTTTCCAGATTCAGATTTGAAAAGAATTTAGCCGCTTGTAATTTATCAATGTGTTCTTCGATGCCAGGATGAGGGTATCTTTTTTTAAACATTTTATTGATTAAACCTCGATAATCAATGCACAGTCTGTTTGAACCATATTTTTTCTTAACTAATAAAAGCGTAGTCTGAAGTGCTCGCCGTTACATATAATGATTTTTGCTCTGCGATCCTTGCGATGATTTTCTGCTCTAAGAGCGGAAACCTTCTAGGTGGTCAAGGTTCATCATCCATTGCGACAATTCTCATCATTATTGGTGACTCATCTGGAAGTTGGGGAATTTAATTTTCAATGAGAAAAAGTACCTTTTTAACTACTTTTTTTTTAAGTCCTGTAATCCTGGCAACGTTTTATAATTTTCAGACTCAGCATCAATAGGAAACATGTGGACTCTTGCTCGGAGCAGGGCACTTGTTTTTATTCTTCCGGATTTGAATTTTCCCATCAAGAAAAACTAAGAACTACTCTATTGTACTGTTTGTAAGTTGATTTTAATTAAATCTTTCAGTCTTACGAAGAAAGATGAGTAACAGCTTCAGTCATAATGTGCCTACAGTACCAGCACCCACCACGTCAGCGCCGAGTACCTGCAGCCTGATGCGAGCGTAAGCCCGACAGAGATAGTGCTCCGCGGTGTCGCCATCACTATCATAGTAAGCATCGCAGGATATTGTGCCACTTATGCGCAGCACATTTAAGTACTTAGCAAAAGTGTAGTGCCCTGCCGCGACGCCAGTAAGCAACGTGGAGTCTTTCCTTCTGAGGGACAGTAAGGGACAGCCTTAAAACACTAGAAGAGTCAGACCAGGCAGCTTCCTCGTTCTCGTAAAGAGAACAAACTCAGTTTTGAGAGGATTGACTGAAAGCCCATTACTAGTGCACAGTCACTAGACACGATCCAACAGAAAGTACAACTGCATCATCCGCGTATGCTTGTGCATAGACGTTAGAACTACGAGTATTGAGCACGTTGTACAGTGAGTCGACCAACATGCTCCAATAGCAGTGGAGCATTGAGTTACATATGCCATCAAAAGTTGCGTCGTCGAAAGCACCCTCAACGTAGATGAAAATGTCCAAGGCGTATTCCTTCTTGTCGAGTGCGCCTTCAACCCTGCCTACCAGATTCTAAAACGCACTCTCTCAGGATTTTCCGTGTTGGTAGACGTGTTGCATCGGCGACAGGGGATGCATTCGCAAGGCGGTTTTGCGCACATGGATCTCGGCCATGAAGGAAGTCAGACTTCTAGGTCTGAAACTCTTGGCGAGCGAGTAGTCCTCCTTTCCGATTTTCGGTATAAAGGCCACTCTCACTGTTAGCCAGGGTTCCGGTATGTCTGGCAGTGGCAGGCTAGTGGTGAAAATTCCAATACCATTGGTGTCAGGCGACTTGAAGCCATCAAATGAAGCAACAGCATGTTTAATGGCCTCATCCGTCCCCACAACAAATGAGATATACCAGCTACGGCGTGTAGTGTTGTTCAGCTCACTAGCAGCTTCGTTGATAGGAGCTAGTTGTGAGCTGGTTCCGATTACGTTACCTGGGAAGTGAGACTCAAGTAGTAGAAGCAGTCTCTGATTTCGACTCTCTATATGTACCGTCAGATTCTTTGAGTGGTTGATCTTCCCCTTTTGAGGACTTTGACCAGCCTACTAGTTTTACCGATAGTTTCGATGTGATCGCAAAAAACTTTGTAAGAAGCGCTCTGCAAAATTCGACCAAATTAGTCTTAAGTGAGCTGTTTAGAAGTCTTCTGTATTCTTTACCAAGATGCTGCTGGTCTGTATTCGCCCAAGGTACGGACGATCTGCAGGATTGCTTACCAGGTGGACATGCCATTTCGAAACACTTGATGAGGGTACCGTTCAGATTTTGAAGAGCTTACTCTAGCTTTTGTTTTGTCCTGAGCTTAGGGCTAGCACTATTGTACTTGTCGAGCTCCTTAATTCGTTTCCCTTAGCATACCTGTTGGATAAAGTTGGCTGAGATCCAACATTGTTGACAGTCAAGTCAGACGATAGTATGAAATCCAAGAGATAATTATCTCTCACGTTGCATTTGCTACTGCCCCAGAAAGTGTGCTGAGCATTAGCATCGCAGCATATGATAAGTCCCGGTGGTGGCGGCAGTAACGAATCATAGGGAAAATAAGCAGATGCAGCGACGAATTTGAGCCATTCACCATTCGTTTCGTAGCTAACGAGTATTTCTGCTGCATCTGTCTAACTCTTGATTGCAGAAGTTTAGATGGTGAGTGTGAGTTCAGCACATAAAGACAAGCTCTCTTCCTTTCCGATCGCTCGGCATAAAGTGGTGTGAAACCTTAAACATTTGAAACCACAGATGCATTTATTACACACCCATGGTTCCTGTAGAGATATTATGTGGAGTTTTGTATTCAACACGTAAGCCTTGGAAAGTTGAAAGTTGATTTGAGTACACAAAATAGATGGGTATTGGGGTGGTCATCTCCTATCCGCATTCATTTGTAAATAAAGTGGAAATTAACCTTTACAACGTGCAGATAGCTTTATCTAAACCTACAAGAAAAGAAGAGCTGTCCTGGTTTTACTGATTTTTCTCTCCCTGTATGAGTAGATTTTCCACTTTTCAATGTCGAGTCCAGGATTTTGGGTATGAAGACGCATCAGAACATCTCCTGTCAGTTTGGATTGTCTAAATACCTCCAAAGTTTTAGTTTCCAGGAGTGGGATTTTCAGCATAGATTTGTTTAGCCATTCAAAAGTTTGCTTGTCGTATCGCAGCCTTTGGCTAGCTCACAAAATTGATCGACACAGTGTTTGCACTCAGCATCGTTCAGAGTGTTGTTGTTATTGCCAGGCTTCCCAATTCGAAGCACCAGAGAGGAGATAGCATGATCTTTGTATAGGATTTCCAATAAGGACTTGACAACTTTTTTTTTAAATAAAACGCAAATCATTTGAGATATTTCAAAAACTTTATTATCGGCTTGAAGTACAATCAAAACATTTATGAATGGAACTCGACTTCGTTCATATGGCCACCGCGGGCACGTTTGTAGCGGTCGATTCGTTGGACCCAATTTTCAACGACTCGGCCACACATTTCGTGAAAAACGACCGCTTTTTCGCGTTCAATGTTGGCTCTGAGCTCTTCCAACGTCGTCGGCGCGTTGGCATAAACCAATGACTTAACGTAGCTCGACAAAAAATAGTCATGCGGCGTTAAATCGCACGAACGAGGCGGCCAATCGACTGGACCATGTGTTGAGATAACACGCTCACCATATTTACTCAATAAATCGATTGTGGCGTGTGCCGTATGGCTTGTGGCACCATCCTGTTGAAACCACATGTCGTCCAAGTCCATATATTCTAATTCGGGCCAAAAATAATCGGTGATCATGGCTGACCTTTCACAGTAACGTGAAGATCGTTATCGTCGACGAAAAAATATGGCCCAATAACGCCGCCGGTATGCAAACCGCACCAAACAGTTATTTTTTGTGGATGAAGTGGTGATTCATGAAGTACATGTGGATTTTCACCCGACCAATAACGCATATTTTGCTTATTGACGAACCCATTGAGCCAAAAAGGAGCTTCGTCACTGAAGATGATTTTGCGATGAAATTCATCATCTTGGCGCATCTTCTCAAGAACCCAATCGGAGAACGTACGTCGCTTCAAATGGTCCATCGGCTTCAATTCTTGAGTCAGCTGGAACTTGTATGGGTGTAAACCAAGATCCTTACGCAAAATACGCCATAATGTGGTCTGAGCGATGCCCGATTCTTGAGAACGCCGTGGAATTGACTGATTTGAATCGTTTGCTACGGACGCCTGAACGGCGGCGATATTTTCGACACTTCGACCAACCCGTTGTCTCACTAACACGACAACATCACACAAAATAATATGTAGACTCAAATTTTTGCACTAAACTTGTTATTGCCTGTCTACTAGGGCGAGAATTACGACCGAAAATTGGAGTTAACGCTCTTAAAGTTGCAGTCACCGACTCCGAATTTCGGTAGAAAATTTTTATAATTTGTAGACGTTGCTCGTTCGTGTACTTTACCATGATGAAAATGTTGAGTTTACTGAATAAATTGACAGCGACAGTTTGATGATTAGTGAAAAAGTGCGTTCACAAATTAAATTCAAAGTTGTCAAGTCCCTATTGGAAAACCCTTTAGGTGCGCCGGTCTCTTGGAGGTTATTTTTCCAGTGGCGTCCAAGTTCTGTCCACCGGAACTGCAGCTTGTGTTGGTTGCAGAACCGATTTCGAATCTTGTTGATATTATTATACTTACATCAATATCCCTCTCCGTTGATGCAGTCAGCGATGAATTTGTTGGAATCTTTTGCTTGCAATCTGGTTTCTTGTGGCCATATTTGTTACATCTACTCGTAAAGCATTTAGGTCCCTTTTTCTTCTGAAAACAGGTATCATGCTCATGCTCAGGATGTTAAAACAATTCCGTTGACTCCTTGAGAGCTCATTTTTATAGGACACCTTTGGTTTGCATTCACCCGTTTTCTCCCCAACGTGTTTTACATTTTCATCTTTCCGCACTTTTTCGTATACCAAAAGTTGTTCTTTTAATTCACTTATATCTTTTGCACCATACAAGGTCATTTTATTGCTATGCAGATCATCAATATCGTCAATAATATAATTTATAATAGACAACTTGTCGATTTCTACTTGTGAAGCAATGTCAAGCATATGGTACAAATACTCACGAAATGATTCGTCCTTCCTTTCCGTTCTTTCTCGATTCCTGCATACACTTCTGCACTTCTGCGCTTGCTAGCTTTGTTTCAAATTCATTTAGGTGAGCAACTTTACGTTCATGATAGTTAAAGGGTTTTGCTTCAAGGTCATCATATGTATAATTTAGCAGCTCCACTATGTGTCCTTGAACATTCCAATTCCAACGCAATTTTTGTTTTGATCAGATATCCATTTTTGAACACTTTCAGTTTGAGTACCAGTGAATTTTCTTAAAACATTCTTCACGCCAAAATAATTTATCTTTACCGCACTCTTATTATCATAAGACAAGGCACATGTCGCAGTCAGTCCACTATCTTCTCTGATTTCTTCTGTCCATCTTATGAATTCAATTTTCTGCACTCCTACGTCCCACGTTGTGAGAATAGGTTATCACTTCGGCCATTACACCCACTGCCAGTGCTTAATTAAGTCTGCGAGGTGATATCCCGGTTGACATTTAAAATATAGTTTTTATTGCTTCGCAAACTTTATAATTAAGCTAAATATGATGGGGATTCAATAAATTTAAAAAATAGATAATTTAGTAAATAGTTATAGAAAGAAGTTAAGAAATGTTGATGATTTACAACTTCTCCTGGTGCGTCGACGATTATGTCACTCACTATGCTGCCGCAAGTGATGCCGATTATTCTTCCAATTATATTAGCTTAGTTTATTTTGGATCCCATTTATATATACTCGTATACGTATGTATGTACTCGTATATGGCATATTTCCTCAAGAAGCTTATATTAACCACGGGTTTTTGAACTGCGCAAAATGATTTGTTGATGCAATGAGGACGTACATAATGTACTCACACGTATGTGATGTATTGTACAAGAATACCAATTGCCGAAACCAATTTTTTTTCTTCACATCAAGGAAGGAATAAAGCTAAAGGTTTGATGAACGGGGAGATTTTAGCATTCGGAATTCAAGGATCTAAAATTATTGAAGACGACAAGTAACATATCAAATATCTTGAAGACTTTATGGGTCATCAATGGCAAGAAGTAAAATGAAAATACACTACCACTTGAGCCACGGCCACCAACAGCTTACCGGATTTGGCATACCTTGGATGAAAACACAAACAATTGATTGTTAACCATGTATGTAACATCGAGTTCCTCAGCTACTCAAAATAATTGCAATAATTTCAGGAGGGAAGATCTGCTACCAGGAAAATCAATTCCGGTAAGATGGTTATATGCCGATGTAAAGTTTGTGGTTCTAAAGGCGATGACGGTAGCCCGAACGTTATTGTTTTCAGCTTTAATCTGAAATAATAGATAATAGAAAATCATTTGATTATAAAAATACAAATGGATCATGGGCAGGATGATGGCTGTACCACAGAAGTTGATCCGTTAGTTAAGTCTAAACTAAATATATAAAGAAATAAACGGCAACACGCTCTTGAGAACATTAAGAAGGCAACAAAGTTTCGAGGCTGAAGCCACGAAGGATTATAACTACAAGGAAAGCGACTCAACTGTAGTGAAAACCCAACTGAGTAGCTGTTGGGAATATAACAACAAGTCAAATTATACTAACAAATTAGTCTCCCCATTAAATTTTTCTACGAAAAACATTTCTTAACAATTTGTAAAAATTTCCGCGAAGCCTTAGTGCCTTTTCTGTGGAAGGTTGCAATTCAAAAGTTTAATCAAAATTAGGTTGAGTAAGCTTAGTTTTGTGAACATTATTCAAAGATATACATATATACAGTGTGTCCCCTAATTCGTCAAACATAATTTGGGAAATAATTCTTGGCTATATTCTAAGAAAAAATCGTTCTACAAGAAGGGTCTATCTCCAATGTTGACACCATTTATTCAGGATTTAAAAGAAAAGGCTTACGTTGGTGTAATACTATGGGTAGAAACTTCGTTTATGACTTTATTTTTTGAAGAAGTACTAGCTTTTGTAATTGCATTTAAATAAATTTGATGACTTGTTTGAGCCTTCAAATATCCAATTTCTAAGCCAGTTCCATTTTTCTTACCCAAGCTGATTTTTGACTTTGAGGTCACTTTTCTCCAGAAAATGCGTAAGAAACATAATGTTTTTCTTACGAACGTAGCCATAATACAAAAAAATCATCAACAAGTTTGCAAAAAAAGTAATAGCTTTTATGATACTTTGCGCGCGCTCAAGGGATTCCTGCACCCTTAAAATGTTTGCACACAGCGCGGGCGAAGGAAAATCAGGGAGGATGGAAAGAGAGGCACCGATGAACGCTGGTTTTAAATGTTTGAAGGTTATAATGACTAGAGAATATAGAGCTAGGCAGGGCATTCCATAAGCGAGTTGTAAGGCTTAGGAACCAATCACAATATTTTAGAGTACGTCCGAAAGTGGGCTTGAGGGTATACTGATGAGCAGTAGCTAGACGGGTGTTACGGTTAAAAGTTTGAAGGGGCGCAATGCTACTGGCGATTTCAGTGGAGCACTGGTGGTGGAAATAGCGATAAAACAGAGTGAGACACAATAAATTAGGTCGGTGTTCGAGGCTATCCATTGTTTGAGTGATATTAGTATCACCTATGAGTTTTATCGCACAGGTTTGAATCCTATCTAGCAGGTGCAGATTTATTTTGGGAGCACCCGACCAGATGTGGGCATTATACTCCAATTTCGGGCGGATAAATGCCTTATATATTGAGGCCAGATCAAAGGGGTTCAACTATTTCCTACATCGCTTGAGGAAACCTAGGCATTTCGCAGCTTTTTTGACGACAACGAATATGTGGTCATTCCAACGTAAACTGCCACTGACACACATACTTAGAATGGAACGTTTATCGTTTTCGACGATGCAAGTGCCATTCATGGATAATGGCTGGGTGTTTAAATTTCGCTTTAACGACCGCAGACCGCATTTTGTTTTGGAAGAATTCAATTCTACTCTGTCAGTGGTTTCCCAATTAGTTACGCTGTTAATATCGGAATATAATGAGCTTCTCATACTCTGTTCTCGTTCTACAGCCGAAGAGCAGGGACGTGAGTCAGGGAACTTATATGAAAAACAGAGAGTACTGTCGTCAGCAAAGGAATATATTGGATTAGAAGTAGCAGACAAGAGATCGTTGATGATAATTAAAAAGAGTGTCGGAAGAAGAACGGAGCCCTAGGGCACACCAGCATTTATTTTGTGAATATCAGACTTGAAACCATCCAAAACAACTTGAATTTAACGTTCCGAAAAGTAATTTCTAATCCATTGGAGAAGAGAGTCGTCGATCGAAAAGGCAGGCATCTTCGACCAAAGCGCCTGATACCAAACTCTGTCAAATGCCTTAGAAATATCAAGTGCAACTATCTTACTTTCGCCAGATTGATGCACGCTTTGGTTCCACTTTTCGGTGAGACAGGCCATCAAATCACCAGTGGACCTCTTGCTACGTGGAAGAACACCGCTTTAAAAGAAGGGGAGATACACTATCTGGACCAGCGGATTTATGTATGTTGAGATCTTTAAGTACTATTGCTACCACATGAGGGCGAAAGAAGATTCGTCCCATTTGACGACGCTTCGAAAATACTCTCTTCCAATTCAATTAAAGTTGCTATTTCGGTTGAATAAACAAGTTTTCTCATACAAAAAAACCCAATACTGTAAGGTCAAGAGATCTTGCATGCCAGTGAACTGGTCCATTTCTTTTTATCCAACGATTACCATATTCTTCATCTAGCTAATTCTTATCTTCACGACCATTGGAGCACCGCCCTGTTGAAAATATGATGACGCAAGTTGAATCAGTGGAATGTCCACCACTATTTCTGGTAAACCATTTCGCAAAAACTCCAAATGGTTTGTAAAATTCAGCCTAGGTGGTAGTTTGAAGGGGCCGATTAACTTGTTTCCATTCACACCTGCCCACATATTGACGCTGAATTTGTGCTGAAATGATTTATGTCTCCTTGTATATGGATCGTCCGTAGCCCATGTATGAAGATTATGAAAATTTGTGATCCCATCTCTTGTAAATTGAGATTTGTCCATCCAAAGAATTCTGCTAATAAACTCGTTGTCATCCAAGCTCCGCTCCAGCAACCAGTTAGAAAACTCAAGTCTCTTTTTTAAATAATCGCGAAGCAGTTCTTGCACAGGTGTATGGTGGTATGGATAAAGATTTTCTCCATGCAGTACATTAGAAATTTTATGTCTGGAAACATTGAATTGCAAATTGATTGATGGATCAGTGGTAACAGCTTCCAGTATTCTTTCACCAGCCGAAATTCTTCTTACTTGCTGAGCTCCAGCGTTAGGTCGTTTGTTTGAAACTGATCCCGTTTACCGAAGCATTCGATAAGCGCTTCAAAATACTCCTTCACTAGGAAGTTCTCTGTTAGGATAAAATTCATGGTATTTTTGTCGTGCTCTAGGGCCCATAAACGTAAATCATATCTGCATATTCTTGGTTTGTAAATCTAAATGCAAATAATTCAGATAGCGTTTCTAAGCAACTGTAACTTTGGCTTGAAAAACTAAATTGATGAATTAATTTGCTTTTCTAATCTTTTATACCATTTTTGTTTAGTAAATTTTCCAAATAGGCCTTCATATCCAAAACCTAACTCTTTCTGAGAACTTTTATTGAAATGAGGGTTTTGACAAGTAGTCAAATGCAATTTTAAAAAATTATTGGAAAATTATTAATTCTTCAAAAGCCACTCTAATTGTCAACTGTTGTTAGAAACGTGGTAAAAAGTCATCAATTCCTTTTTTAACCGGCTGCAGATTTTTCCAAGTATTATAAAATCTATGGGTTGCTCTGCAAACGTGTTGATGATTTTTTTTGTATTATTATTATGTTCGTAAGAAAAAAATTTTAAAACATTATGTTTTACGTTATGGAACAGGCTTAGAAATTGGATATCTGAACTCAAACAGGATATGAACTTTATGTAACCGCAGTTACAAGAGCTGATATTACTTCTAAAAATAAAGTCCTAAACGAAGTTTCTACCCATAGTATTAACATGGGTCAGGGGCACACAAACTAAAGCTTTTTTTTAAATCCTCAATAAATGGTGCCAACATTGGAGATATACGCTTATTGTAGAACGATTTTTTTCTTAGAATATACCCAAGAATTATTTTCCAAATTACGAGTATCCTTGACGAATTAGGGGACACCCTGTATAAATAAATTTTTTTTTTTTACTGATTTTAATTTTACGATTAGTAGGTTAGCCTTTAGTATTTTTCTTTCTAGTTTTACAATTTGCAACATTTGAGCTGCCTTATACCATGGTTGCTATAGTTGCAGGGCGCATGTAACATACCAAGGGCATGTATTCTGGTGTTGACACCATGTTCGATTGGCTTCTTAACCCTCATCGGTACCTCATTTAGAGCAACGTATGAGTTCCTTGTGTGTAACATTTACACACTCCTTGAATATATTTTTTTAGGTACTTTTTGTTTATTTTAACATTATTTCGTTTATTGGCTTATTATAAAATGCAATTTCAAACTAAAACACTACAAAAAAAATATTTACATTAAAATGTTAGATATGTTTGAAGAAGGTGAATCAAAGAGCACATCACATCGTGACAAATGAGTGTTAAATTTTTTAGTGATGGGCACATATGACATCGAGCCCTTTTTTTGGTTACAGTTTGATGACTCAGTGGTAGTAATCCAATAAGTGGTGGATCTGTTGCTCTTTGCGCTTGTTCAATCTGGTCGGAGCTTGATGTTGATGGCATATCTGGATTTCGGACTCTGTTAACGACAGCTATAGCGTTTTCACCTCGTGGCATCGACTTCCGTTGTTTTATATGTGGAAAACACAGCTGTTGGCCAAGTTCAATCAAAAACAATCTTCTTCTAATGCTTTTTTTAGCAATTTCCCACTCTGGATTTAATTTCAAGTATATAATTAACGCGTTGCAAGCTGATATATCTATCATGTTGCAAAAAAAGAGCAACAGGCCATCTATTGACCTTTCTCTTGCATCGATATGTCCCAACCAACTTGTCCAAAACATCGACTCCACCTTTTGTTCGGTTGTAAAACTTAATTATTTCCGTTTTTTTTTCAGGGTCATTATTGTCGATGTCGACAGAAGAATGATAAGTTGATAGAAGCATGACAAATCGGCGTTTTTTGGGAACATAAGATAACATACAAGCACGAAGATTATGGTCAAAAACATACTCTGTATGATGCAAAGGTGTGATACACTCTCCCTTTGATCGGTAAACTTCCGCCAAAATAAGAAGACCATAGAAAGCATGCATCTCATGTTGATCAATAGCCTTCCAGTTTGACTTATATTGACGAACGCCATATAAATTCGTCATTTGAAGAACAGTCTCCTCGAATGGTTGAATGAAGAGCAAGAATGAAGTTAGAACATCCATATATTGAGTAGCAGCAAAAACAGTAGGTCCTAGTAAACAAAGAGATATCAATTGCAAAAAATTTCAAAGTCGTTAACCAAAAACAAGCCCTACCTTGTCTGCTAGAATATGATATGCTGCAAGATCTATTTGAACGAGAAAGCGGCATTGCATACTTAGAATACTGAATGCGTTTATCTTTAGAAAGTAGCAATATATTTGGCTCCTCAACGGCGGCTTCTCTAATCTCAAGTTCGATATACTCAATATCGGAACTATCACTTTCATAATTATCTTCACTCTCACTTGGAATATAGTCATTGTCATCATCTGATGCATATGGCTCACTATCACTTCCGTACTGATCAAAATAAGAAAATTCCTCGTTTTAGCGTTCGTTTTATTATACATATCCCTATTATTAGGTTTTAAGACTTGTACCTATACTTTTTACTGCTTTACTTACCGGGAATTTCCAAATGTACTTAGAGTTGAAAACTCTAGACATCCAACCAATTAACAATAATGATGGCCAACGACAATTATAGAAAACCGCAATAAAAAACTAACGATCTAACAAAAACAAATTCACACAAGTACTGTTGTGTAAATTTTACACAAAGGTACCAATTAAGGAAATTATTTGTACAGCCTTTTAGCGACACCTGTTTAAAAAAAATTTTACTAAAAAGATAAATTTCTTATATGATTTTTACCTTGAGCCGAAGTTATTGTCCAATTAAATCAAATGGTATTGAAAGATATCAATTTGAATTTCAAAAGTGTGTAAAATTTGCACAAGGTACCGACGATGAAGGTTAAGCCAGTTGTCATCATAATGTTCCAGTACTAATGTCATCTTGAAGATATTTACAACCTGAAGTACCTCAAAGCTCCTTTCGTCAGCAACATTTCTGCAGTTAATTATCCTCAACGCATTATTTTGCAGTTTTTGAAGTTTCTGGTTGTGAGTTTTTGAGGCGTTGGCCCAGGCTAGTATTTCATACCTTAACTTGGATTTAACCAGGGCATTGTATGCCATTTTTAAAATTGTTTGGTGTGGCCTGATGTCTAAGATGTGCCAATGCAAATGCAACCTTCCTTACGGCTGAGCGTATCCTGCCAATTTGCTTGTCCCAAATGAAATGGCTATCAATGATGACTCCTAGATATTTGTAGCTTTCAACGACTTCAATTAACTATTTGCTTGATTTGGGGTAGACATCATTTTCAAAATATACTCGCTCCTGTGTGACTTCGTATGTGCATCATCTTGGTTTTTGTCGCATTGATCACTAAGCGGTTGTCATGACACCAAACGGAATGCTGTTTTTAAACAAAAGAATATGTTGGTTTGTATATAAGATGAAAAGAATTGGACTTAGTTTCGACCCTTGGGGAACTCCATATTTAACCAGGTTTCTTTCGCTGTAATTGTCTTTGATTTTAAAACAAAAGGACCTGTTGTGTAGATAATCCCTTATCCAATTGGCCATTACTCCTCGTATGCCAATACGTTCAAGCGCATTCAGTAGCATCATGATTTAGAGTATTCAATGCTTTACAAAAATGCATAAACCTGTCCAGAATATGATGGCTTTTGTTTAAGCATTCGTTGACGCAGTTCGCAAATTCTCAGAGTAATTTTCCAGAATTTTTTTCGTCTGGAAACCGGACTGACTGTGGTTGATGAGGGAGTTTTGTTCAATAAAATTATTGATTCTATTTCTAATGATGTGCTCTAGACACTAAGTCTGTAACTGTTGCTTTGATTTTTGATACCTCCCTTGTAAATAGGTCGTACCATAGCAGTTTTTAACATTTTTGGGATGACTTAGATTAATAAATTTGCATAAGATGGGGGTAAAAATATTTGCGTGTTTCCTAATTTCCACGCCTAGGAGTTTCGCCTAGGGGATTGATTGACTAATTGCGTACTTCAGCGAGGTTGGTTTCCTTAGCACAGATCGAGTTGGCTGTAATCGTATTTGCATGATTCGATGTGATTGAGTTATATTGATGCATTATTTGGAACGTCTGTTGTTGTTGCGCACAGTCATTAGAAAGGCTACTCATACATTTTTCCGAGAAGTTCTTGGCAAGTACTTCATTAACGCTCAGCTTTTTTCTTCCCATTATCTCGTTGATTAAGTCCCAAGTTTTAAGAGGGTCAGATTTAGTTTCATTGAACTTATTCATATAGTAATTTGATTTCTGTGTTTTAATTTCTGTATTGAGCTTATTTCGGAAATCTTTATACTCGTATTCAATTTCGTAAGTTCTGCTCAGTTTATTATTCTTCCGCCTTCTTTAACGTTCTAGTATTTGTCGATTTTTTGTATTTCCAATAAGGACTTGACAACTTTTTTTTTAAATAAAACGCAAACCATTTGAGATATTTCAAGAACTTTGTTATCGGCTTGAAGTACAATCAAAACATTTATAAATGAAACTCGACTTCGTTCATATGGCCACCGCGGGCACGTTTGCAGCGGTCGATTCGATGGAATCAATTTTCAACGACTCGGCCACACATTTCGTCCGAAACGGCCGCTATTTCGCATTCAATGTTGGCTCTGAGCTCTTCCAACGTCGTCGACGTATTGGCATAAACCAATGACTTTACGTAGCTCCACAGAAAATAGTCAAGCGGCGTTAAATCACACGAACGAGGCGGCCAATCGACTGGCCCATTTCTTCAGATAAAACGCTCACCATACTTACTCTTCAATAAATCGATTGTAGCGTGTACTCTGTGGCTTGTGTGGCATCATCTTGTTGAAACCCCATGTCGTCCAAGTTAATATCTTCCAATTGGGGTCCAAAATAATCGGTTATCATGGCGCGATAACGCTGACAATTCAAAGTAACGTGACGATCGTTATCGTCGACGAAAAAATATGGTCCAATAACGCTGCCGGCATGCAAACCGCACCAAACAGTTATTTTTTGTAAATGAAGTGGTGATTCATGAGGCACATGTAGATTTTCACCCGACCAATAACGCATATTTTGTTTATTGACGAACCCATTGAGCCAAAAAGGAGCTTCGTCACTGAAGATGATTTTGCGATGAAATTCATCATCTTGGCGCATCTTCTCAAGAACCAAATCGGAGAACGTACGTCGCTTCAAATAGTCCATCGGCTTCAATTCTTGAGTCAGCTTGATCTTGTATGGGTGTAAACCAAGATCCTTATGCAAAATACGCCATAATGTGGTCTGAGCGATGCCCGATTCTTGAGAACGCCGTGGAATTGACTGATTTGGATCGTTTGCTGCGGACGCCTGAACGGCAGCGATATTTTCGACACTTCGACCAACCCCTTGTCTCACTGACACGGCAACATCACACAAAATAATATGTAGACTCAAATTGTTGCACTAAACTTGTTATTGCCTGTCTACTAGGGCGAGAATTACGACCGAAAATTGGAGTTAACGCTCTTAAAGTTGCAGTCACCGACTCCGAATTTCGGTGGAAATTTTTTTCTAATTTGTAGACTTTGCTCGTTCGTGTACTTTACCATAATGAAAATGTTGAGTTTACTGAATAAATTGACAGTGACAGTTTGATGATTACTGAAAGAGTGCGTTCACAAATTAAATTCAAAGTTGTCAAGTCCCTATTGGAAAACCCTTTCTATATCATTTAACTTACACACTAGTTTTTCATATAGGGCCACGGCATTGCATTCATTTAATACATCATCCCAATCTGCTGCGGATATGAGTTCGTTCACCTTACATTTAAAGAAGTAAATGATTGGGTAATGGCCGATTTTATTGCTTTTAATTACGAACGAATTTATTTGGTTGTCTACTCTGCTTATTAAAATACAGGTGGCCTGTATATTCCAAATACGTTGGATGCCACCCATGCAGCGAAATAACCACTGAGCCTAAATATCTTTTTTTCTCTCTGTCCAATTTTCCAAGAAACTTAGCCCATGACACATTCTTCTAAGCTTGTGGTAAAATATCCAGAATTTCCATTCCCTCGATTGTCGGCTACTCATGTTCTTTCTATTTTCTCCGAAAAAGCCTTCCTATTTTGGTCCTACAACACACCAGCCTGTTCTCTATGGAGCGCTGCATCATAGGCAAGTTGTTTTGCTAGATGTTTTTGCCTGGAGCAATCATTAACCAAGAAATTCGTGAAGGTGGTCCGGTGAAACCTAGCATATTACATGAAGCAGGTACTTCTGTTCTCTGTAGCAGTCAGCGTAGTATAATTTATCACAATTTTTCATCCTCTTTTACATTAGCCATCCCAACTCACACTCTGGATGGCGGGAATATCTGCTGATTAGCTGCTTTTGGTATTTTCAAGATTTGAACATTCCATGTGTAGATTCAAATGTCGTTGTTCTTTTGGCCATTTTGCAGGATCATAAACAATGAATCCGTCCATATCCGAGGCTATTGGTTGCTCACAACATAGAGGTCTTCCGCGACCACGTTGTTATGTCCACGTACAACCCTTAACATTCACGGCCAAGTGATTTTCTGAGACTCTGATGCGAAAGAGGTGAAATATTTCGGGCCACCTTGGAGATTAGGGAGCTGCCATGGACTCTTTAAGAGGTTGATGCCACTAACTGTTGAGGCCACTCTTGATTCAGTCGCTTTCACTCTTGATTCCCCTATTTAGACTTATTTATCCACGACGAGGCATTTAGTGTAGCTATGTTCTTCGGGGCAATACTCGCGTTTATCGGTTTAGCAAAGTGAAAATGGACGGGACTACCATTCGAGGGTTACCACGAGGACACATAGTCATAGTTCAACAAATAGACGTTGCCATATTAACACCACTTAGTGCCTACCAGCCATAAATCTACTGATATAGTCCAGCAAATTGCCACAAAACATTGTTTCCTGAACCAAAACAGCAAAACATCATTAAAGTAACAAGATTCCTAGGTAGACCATCTACCGGTCGACCCAATCAGAAGGAAGAAGTTCTTTCTTCGCTATCATCTCCGATTAGCCCCATGTGAAAGTGAGAAATATTATTTCCTAATACCAGCTATGTATTTCCACGAAATTCAAAAGAGATTTCTTTGAGTTTCAGACCACCTTGAAAAAACCGTCTATCTTGTTGTTGGAAGAGACTGATCCCAACGCTGTCATCTTTATCACCTGTGCAAAACGAAATTCAATTCGTAATTCCTATTCGTCGTTATAAATTCTTAATCGAAACACAATAAAACTCACCACTGTGTTCGTTCCCACAGTTGACGCAATAAATTCTTCCCACCAGAGCAACATCCCCCTTGTCCAAGGTATTCCTACTTGCACTACAAGAGACTCAGGCTCCCTATCGCACGAGTATCTCATCTCGTACTTGTATGTAACACACGTTGCATCCCCCTTCTGTCTAATAAATTTCCACAATCATTACCTGAGACTCACCGGCTCCGTCCATCGATCAGAGAAACATCTGTCTATTGGCGTTTTTACCCAAATTGTTGCACCTGAATTTCATGCAACAGATACTCATGCTCGTACACAGATACAAATTCGGATACGCCGACGAGTTACTTACAACTGTGATCACAAGGTTATCCATACTTTCGGCATGAAACAGGTGCTTCAATGCCGCTCTCTCACCGATCCCAGAATGGGAACCGACCATTCAAACTCGTCTGGGTTTTTACGAATACCTCAGCTTGCCACGATCTTGGGAATTGGGAAATCCAACGAATTCTTGAATTGGTTTTCAGTTTTCGACACTCTGCTGTTGCGTACGATGTTTTAGGGCCGCGAATTGGCAAATGAATCACCTTGCGACACAGCACCGTGCATTGGGCGCAGATTAGAAAACTATGTCAGGTAGAGATGATGGGATATTATTCGAATGACCTGTTCCCGTATTGATATGTGGAACAGGTACTTAGGTTGTCGGTTACATCTAATGACAGCGGTGGATAAAAATTGATTAAGCCATTTGGTTCAGATCCATATCCAGGTATACGTAATCCGTACCTACACAGACAAGAAATTTAATCGATCTACAAAATCAACTCACATCTGATGATCTGGGCGGATGAAAACGATGGCTTCGCAGCCTGGTTTCGACAGTTTATAACATGAGATTTAGTAGGATAAATGGATTTAAGGGTTAGTGCGGGCAGGCTTTGTTTTTGGGTTTCCAGATCGACCATGGCATAAACATCCTGTGTTTATGGGGCAACAGGATGTCTGTGTCTATCTTTGTTTTTGGGAACCTTAATGTACTTCCAGGGAATCGAGTGTTGTTTTTTTTTAATTTCTCTTTTTGTTTGTATCTTTTTCCGGAAAAATGTTTACAATTCGGGTGCGTTGTAGTGTTTTTGAAAAGTTTAATTGATGTGGCGTACAGGTGCGTGTAATAAGTTAATGTGGATCGAGTTAGGGTTAGGTAATGTCTTGTTATAGGTCGGTCATAGGCTTCTAATTTTACGACTTTCGTATCAAAACGGGGGCTGTAAATGTATTAACCAAGAGAAGGAGAATATCTAATCTTGATGAAGTAGGTGACTTTATGTGGAGCATTGACAGATTAACGGTTTGAGATAATTGCAGTCGACTGATTGATTGTGGATGGGAAGAGTCAAAGGTTCTTTCTCTGTGCTGTATGGGTCAGTTTGTAGCGACTGATCTGGGAGAAAAAGATTCCGATGAATGGCACGGATACACATACATACATATGTATGTATATGTATGTAGGCAGTTAGGTTAGGTTGGATTAGCGGGTTGATGTGTTATCTGGACCCGAAAGCACACAACAACATCGTGATACCCGGACGGGGGATTGGGAGTGGATGGGAACTTGATTGCGGTTACTACTTTTGGTTTCAGCATTCCGGCTCGCGTTGGTTGTCTTTTGGCCCTTGAGCGGATCTAAGCCATCTTAAGTTCTGACTCACGCTTCTAATTCTAATCTGCATATATAAGGGCTTACACCACGAGGAGGTGAACCTGGTATATACTTGATGCGAACTCAAACCCTTGTGCTTCTAGCCTGAGTCATGTTTTAGGCAGTTATTCGTTACCGATTCAATCGTCGTTGAAGAACCTCATCCACTCTATTTCCAGTTAATAAAGATAATTCCTATCTACAACATAGCTAAGGGCAGCGTGGGTTAATGGGCAACGTCGTGGCTTGAAATGTCGAGTAGGTCTAAGCGTTTCTAAGCGTCATGTTACTCGCCAAACTAGAAAACCGTACGAGAGATTTGTTATCATATCCCCATCGACGTAAGACATAGCTACTGAGTTTTCATATGTGGATTCCAAGAAGCAGCATTGCCTCAGAGTACTATCAATAACAGACCCATACGCCTACAACTGAGAATGTATACTGTCCCCTTATCTTTGTTGATACTCAGCTAAAATATAAAGAACCCATGCGAATGTCAACGCGTTGGCTGGGAGAGTTTTTGAGTATATACTTGTACCAGAGGGACAACGCGGTAAAAGAATGGCGTCGATCCAAGTGGGTCTGTTAAGTGGAAAGGTGTTACCATCCACTTCATGCATGTCATTTTCATTCCTTCATCGCATTCCGGGATTTTCAACCGCCAACTTTAAGAAACATACTACATACGGCTCGCTATTGTAAAAGAAGGTCTTAAGGCACTACCACCACTTAAATTTCAAAAAGTTTAAAAACGAAGAACAGCTTTCATTGCAATTCTGGGATCAGGACAACATCCACAACAATATTTTAGATCATGCTCGGCCTCATTCAGCTGGATTTATACGGTAGCAGCCAGTCAGCTAAAATACCTATTAGAATGTGGGGATCGCATAAGCAGCTTACAATTTATCCCATGCCTATGGTCCCATAGGAAGACTGTAGCAATATTGTCAAAAACTCACTACATGATTCTAAGAGGGCTTTTTGGCAGGAGATTGTCTTTCAGAAATCGTGACAGAAAGGAAACCAACAAGAATTATCTGGGATTCTACGCAGCGCCGTTGGTTTTAAAATTCAACTAGGAAATACTTACAAGCTTATGTATTTGCAATAATCATTATTGAAAATAATATTGCAAGGAAGTTAATCACCGTGTACTTGGCTGTATCAAGAATTGTACTTATAAAAACCTCCTCCTTCTTCTAAATAAGACATTGAGTGCCAATATGTTGATCATATGCTGATAGATATTTCATGCAATGAGGTAAGCTGATGGGTTACCAAGGGAGGGATCGGAGGTGTATTCTTCAACGGCCCTTCTCTCCACCCAAGTTCCATTGAGTACTGTCAATAGAAGCTTCAAGGATAAAGGCATCAAATGTATGCTCTGTTCAACTTTTATGCTGAAATACAGCAAACATAGATCACAGACCCTAGTCCAACTTAAGTGCGAGCCGTCTCTGATATTATCACAGAGCACTAACCCATACTGTACTACTAGAAAAGATGCAGAGACAAGGCAGAGATTGAGTCTGCCCTCAAAGACTCATATCTTTCTCTGGGTGAATGCAATCTATTGGTCCCTCTTCATATGTTCCAAGGAGCAGTCTAGTTGCCGCAATGATCTAAGTGAGCCATGGTTTTCTACACATGATACCACAAATCATCGTAACATTAAACACCGCCAAATTGAACAATCAAAGGGCGTTTCATAATGTCGTGACTTGGGGCTCTGCCTGGCAGATAATCATAAAATCCCGACATCGCCTCCGACCAGGCTCCCTTGAAAAGCACGTAAAATTCTTCTGTTAGAACCGGGGCAGGGCAACAATAACACTTTTAGGAGACAAAATAGTAGCAAGATCCAGAGGAGAGAACATAGTTTATATCTATATACTGCACCGACTAATGAAAATATTAAAAATGGTAATGCACCTTTAGAAACAACGTCTTCTAAATAAATAAATGAAAAAAAGCATATCTCTCTTCTTCTATTATTGCTTATTTTCTCCATTAAGCTAACAAAAGGTGACTGCAAGCGGTACCTTACTCGGTCAAAATAAGTATCCTTAATCGAATGTGCTATTCTGAACACAGGGCTATTTACATTTCACCAACTCTTCAGCCCATCGGATTGCACAATGTGCTGAAAAAATTTTCTTCCAAGGCTTAAAGTTGTGAGATCATCACATAGAGTCCATCATCGAAACCTTACTTTGACCGAGATTAAATAACTTACCTCCAACGAAACATTTCAGACCGTGAAATAATTTTTTTTTAAATTTTGTTTAATCCTTCACCTCTGACGCTATGGATTTCAGCTATTTTTCCGATCGTGCACTTCATCAAAACCGGTCATTGTTCATTCATTACGGCGGAGTAGCGAAAATTTGGCGCCAAAATCTGCGATGCAATCTGAAACACCTGAAGAAACCCTCCATGAAAAACCTGTTTCCAATGATGGAGCACGTTTCCAAAATCATCATAATCACCATAGCGACCAACTCAAAAACGAACAGAAAAAAAAGACAAAAACAATTCACCCCTTCACACTGATTAACCCATTAAGCCGCAACAAGATCCAAACTATACGGGCAACCTTCCAAGTATCGATTACTACACCATCATCCATCCAACTAGTAGCGCGACGTTGGAAACAGAAGCCAATTCCATTAGTGCCAGAGCCATCTACATACCTACAACTCCTACTCATGTTACGTCATCGGACATTTTCTGGCAACTTACTCTAAATAACTGCTTATGACCGTGGCTATTCCCACTTGTAGTGTGTATCCTGTAGCAGGTCCTAAAAATAATCACCTCAACTCAGCCCATAGAACATCTTGGTATCGTGCAATTCTATTTGTGATATTCAAGTGCCGTCAAGAGGTACAAGGACCCATCTACGAATACCTTTTATCCTACAAACCATACACCAGGTCCAGGTTTATTAATATTCTCTAGAAAGGACTCTGAGAAAAAAAATTTCCAAGTGTATGCCGGTAAACAAGGATTGGAATTCATAACGAAGACACGGTAGAGTGGAGGAGATGGACGAAGAAGGAAAACCTTTGAGTTGAGAATACGTGTATCGGCATCACTTCACCTCAAATTGGAAGGTCTGTGCGTCACTAAATCGGGACAAATATTTTGTTTACACGAAACTAAATGTGTGGTCAAGTTGGGCGATGTCCACTTGAGATGAAGCACTACTATGTATGGTATTATCGGGCAGGTTTATGGAGAGTTTTGTTTGAAAACGTGATCTTTGCAGAGATTTGATTCTGAAAAGTTTACTAATATCTGCAGGGTGCGCCATCTGGAGCTTCGGTGTGGAAATGTTTGACAATTTTCAACGGAAGTCTGTAATGAATCGCCAAAAACACGTTAGGCTGCGTCCACGTCGTTCCAATGAAGCTGTTTAGCCCAAAGAAATAGCGATTGGCAAGAAAGATTCTTCGTCAGCTTCTGCTGAGGTGTTGTTGACAGAATTTATAGCAGAGCCAAAGTAGACAAAGCCCTTTACTATCTCGAAATTATAACATAGCTGTCGATTATGACGTTCTGTCCAATTCATAGGTTTTGTGTGCCCTCACTTTCGTTCTTCGCTGAGTTCTCCCAATTATGCCGATATCATCGGCGGCGTACGTTATTAGTTGCACAGACTTTTGAAAGAGTGTGCCCCCAGTGTTCGCTTGTGAGTTTCACACAATTCTATTAAGTAGGATGTTAAAGAAGTCACAAGACAGCGTGCCACCTTGTCTAAAACCTTTTTTGACATCAAAGGTCTCGGTTGCTTAAGTCGTTAATGTTGACGGAGCAGCGAGCGTTCTCAATCACCATTCTGCACAGACGGACGAGTTTGACATGGTTCTATTTACATAGCTCGTCTCTATAAATGCTGTCATGTGCGGCCTTAACATCGATGATAAGATGGTGGGTATCTATTTGGACTTCTTTGGTTTTTTTCCAGGATCTGCTGGAGTGTGAAAATTTGATCCATTGCGGACTTCCTGGTTTGTGGATCAGGAAAACGGGGCTAAGATTCTATTAATAAGTTGATGTCTGCATTCCACGAAGTCATTTCCAAAAGCTTTCAATACTTCGGTCGGTAAGCCGTCAGGTACGGCTGATTTGCTAGATGTTGGCTTGGATATTGTTATCCTTTCTTCGTTCTGGTCAGACGTTTTGGCTATCATCGTCTAAGATGAATGGTCTATTCTTCCTGATGGCGGGATGTTGAACGTCTTCGCCGTTATAGAGTCGGCAGAAAAAGTTTTTCCGTATTCTCAACACCGAAAATGACTCTAATACGAGGTTTCCTTCTTCATCCCTACAGGCTTGAGTACGGGTCTTCTTGCCTTAACACGTTCTTTTTATCTGGTGGAAAAACGTCCGTAAATTGTTCCTGGAGTACCACCTCTCTATATCTTCGATCTTCTTTTCTTTTCTTGATCTGGAGAAGCTGATGTTCTTCCCGTCTCTTCCGTTCGTAGAGCTTACGAGCAGCTTTCAGCCTTTGTTGCAGCGCCAGCATTCTTCATTAAGCCCAGTACATCAGTTGCGGTGTCTCTTAATCACGTTTGGAGCAGACCAATGGCAACGGTCTTCGGTACTTAATGCGTTCGGGAATCGTTCGGTGAAGATTCTGGTGGTCTCTTACTGTTGCAGCTTTTCAACGTTGTATATGTGGAAATGCTGACTCTTCATTTTGATAACCAATTAGTAATTTCTTTATTGTTATAAACAATCAAGAATTTACGATTAACGACCACCAGTTGTGCTGAATAATGTTACAGTAGCATGAGTTGTCATCCGCTCGTTTATTGACCCAGACGATCGGTGTTTGTTTACTCTCGTTGAATAACGAGGAGAACATTTGATTTGTCATGAATGGATTTTATGCTGACATACATTGGAAAAGCATAAAAACCAAAGTGATATGAGTAATATTGTCTTCGTACTACAATGACTCCACTGACGGCAATAGTCATTCTTATTGGGGTAGGCAGCGGATGGGTTTTGTTTAGGTTAGCCCTGTGTGGACGTGGCATAAGTTGTTGAATTCGATTGCCTTTTGGAACTGGCTGGATTGATGGGATATCGATCGAGCGGATGACAATAAAAGCAAGTTGATGGTGGAATAGAAGATGAGTTTTGTTTCGGGTCTGGAGAATGGCGGATCGTCAATTGTAAATTGTTAGCTCAGTCTGTTAATGTAAAATGTAGAGTTGTATCTTTGAATTGTAATTTTGAAATTTTGTATTCCTTTACAGGTATCATACTCGTAGTTACTTAAAACATAAAATAAAAATATTATATTTACCACATATATTCTATTTTTTTGGCGATTGGGAAATCCACATTCGCAACTTGGCTGCAAAAAGGTGGTGTTGGCTGCTTGGAACGTCTATCGCAAAATGATCAATTTGATTTCACGTTTGATGTTCCGGAGACCTTGTGTATATTGAGATGAAGAAACGATGTGCTTGCTATAGTAATATTTCTTCCCGCTGAAAAGTCAATAAGCCTAAGTCCGTTGCCAGACGTGGTGGCCCGAACTACAACCTCGAACATTCTTTGCGAGTTCTTTGCGCAATTTCTACATTCGAAATGAAATAGTGAGCTCGGGTTTCACCTAGTTCAGCGACGAGAATATGGCAAGTAATGTCTTCGCCAACGAAGGGGACCTACCCCCGTTCATTTCAAAGGAAGAAATCCATAAGATCTTCGACACAATAAAAAGTAAGAAATCAGTGGGAGCCGATGGGATACCAAATATTATGCTTTGACATATTCTACTATAATCGATGGACATTTACACCAAACTGTTTAACAATTCAATGAACAATGCACATTGTGAGTGGTATTAAACAAAATTTATCACCAAGGTTAAATAATTAAATGGCAGTTAAAATTACCGGAATGGGAAGTTAAAATTACTCAAACGGTTGAAAAGTTTTTTTTTTTCTAGCGGGTCGCGTGTCCCGTTTGTCTTTCTTTTCATGGAAGATTTTTGTCACTACGCGCGGGCGAAAGCCTACCGGGATCCCACTACACAATCTCACAACACAATACTTAGCTGTTGTTTGGTGTCCTTCTTCCCTCGTCTTTCTGAGCCTTCCTATTGTTCACTGGTCTTGTCTTGTTTCCCTTTATTTTCTATCTCTCGACGTCCTATTTTCCTTTGACTTTCCACTTATATTTTTCTTTCTTTTTGTTTTACTATTTAATTTTTATATTGTGTATTACTTTTTTTTTCTTTGTCATTTTGGCTTAAATCTTGTTTTTTTTGTTGATGTACATACCTCTTTCAAGCGTTGTAGTCAACCAAGAAGTGGCCGCCCTGATTCAATTTATGTCCACTCCGACCATTGGCCACCCACACACATATTCGTGCGGTTCTTAGCGGGCTCCGCTACTTAGAAGGAGCGTGTAACCATGTCTGGAATACCGCTACACCGCTCTTTTATACACCCAAGTGTGCCACATTCACTACCCAGATTTTCGGCGAAATTTCCGAGTTCTGGGAATTTACTTTGGTCTGAGTCAACATTTCCCCTGTATTGTTTTGGGTTCAAACAACTCCTTCTTTCCCTGAAATTAATCCCAGAAATAAGTCGAAGTGACAAAGAACGCATTTGAGACTAAGAAAGGGGAACCAAGTTAGGATCGGGGATCTCAAATTAAGCTCCTGTGTTTATGTGAGCGTGTTCTGTGGTGTGTGTTGCAGAGAATTCCAGAGAGAGTGTTCCAGGCCGTCCGCCTGGCTCTGTCTTTTCCGTGGAAACCTACTGGTTGTCATCTCCAAGGAGTGTAAAGGCAGAAGTCCGGGATTGGAAGAATCCACAGGTGCCTTCCGGAAATACTCCCTCTACTACTTAATATTATAATATTTCCTCCATAGCGACAACAGACATGACAGACAGGGCGGGTCAAAAAAGTGTATATGTTAAGAGCTGGAGGGATGGAGGCTTGGCTTTATTGGAGGCTGAAGACTACCGATCAGGGGAGACAGAACATCACATGGATCAAGGATCGACTTTTCGCGCAGGACCCTTGTTATCCTTCCAAGATACTAAGAGAGTGCAGCAATGGCTGATGCGCACATTGCTGCCCATCATTCTCTTAGAACAACCATTCAGAGAGAAAAGGTTCGGAGGGGTTAATACGAAGTTTTCAAGGGGAAAAGAGTCTAGCTTGTTGTGGCAATTTTACCGCAACAAGTTGCTAAGGTAGTGCCAATTTCCAAAGCAGGTAAACCCGCTGATAAGCCTGAAAGCTACAGGCCAATTATTTTGATCAGCTGTTTAAGTAAAATTTACAAAGGTGTATTGAAGGAAAAGCTCATGGAAATGCTTTTTATTAAGTCGTTTTTGTATGTGAGTGTGTATGTGAATAACAGCCAGGGCTCAATTCTTGGCCCAGTATTGTACAATTTGTACACATCAGATTTTGTACAGTTAACGGAATGCAAATTTGCAGTAGAAAAGATGCTTCGATATGTTCGTCTCACGAATATGTTCTTAACACTGAGACCAATTTTTTAAATGCAGATGAGACACTAAAGCACAAACTATCCTTCCGTCTTATGAATCAAAGTCCCGGAAGAAGTCAGAGCTGGCTTAGTTGTTTTTTCTCCTCAAAGCAATAACATAATATGTACATTCATATGTATTGGGTTGTACCACATGAAATGTCCGATTTTCGCTCAGTCGGAAATAAGGAGTTCTCGAGTGAACATCTGTACCAGAACGTTAAATTTACTTTTTTGATAAAATAAAGTGGTACGTGCGCTTGACGTGTGGGAATTTTAGGGTTCGTTACCGTTATTTTTTCCCTAGAAATTATTTACCATGCTGTCGGCAGTTAAAATTCGAACTCAATTCAATTCAATTCAATTCAATTTATTATTAATAAATTAAGGAAAGTACAAATAAGACTTGGTCTTTTACAGTACATTTTTTTGGAGTGCATATAACATTAAAATATAAACCTTAAAACTATAATTGAAAAGATAGAAACAGAAAGGAAATGAGATAGCGAAAGGGGGGAAAAAAGAAAAATATAAAAATTGGGAAAAATAGAAAGAAAGAAAGGTATTATAAATGAGGAAAGAGGGAAGAGGATTGAGGTGAATAGTTGTTGCAATTGTTACAGATATTGAAGAGCGGTAGTTTTGAATTTATTTGTTCCAATGATTTGTTTTGTTGATGTTGGAAGGCTATTCCAAAGTCTGGTAACATAAATGAAGAAGAGACGAGAAGAATTTAAGTAGTTAAAATAACTCTCTTCCTTTACGAATTTAAAATGGGACATAATGCGTCATTGGCAATGAAAAACATTAATGACGCATATGAGGATTGCACAAAGCATGGGAGTATCCCCAATGAGAATAAAGGGCTGAATAGAATGTGTATCTGTGTCTGTGTCGTAGCGCTGTCAAAGCTCTGCCGCGCGGCATGCAGTTAAAGGAAGCACAATGAAAGCGACTGTCAAATTTGCATTTTGGGTTTTTACTTCTTAATTTTATTAGTGCTTAAAAAAGTTTGTTATTATTTGTGGATAATAGATATGGACGAACAAGAAGAAATTGCTTTTATTATGTGTGTTCTGCACATGTGCTATTTAGCAATAAAATTAGTGAAAAAGAGGAAACGCAGATGGTGGGTTCGTCCTCTTTATAAGGAACGAAAAGAAAAAGGATTTTTTGATACAACTTTCAAACACCTCAAAGAGCCATACCCTGGAATTTTACTAAACCTGCGAGAAGATGTGTTCAACGCACGACTGTCCCGAGCACGTCGTGTTATAGAAAATACTTTTGGCATCTTGATAGCCCGTTGGCGCATTCTCGGAAAATGCATTGATTTTCACCCAAAAACCGCAGATAAGGTTATACTTGCATGTACTATCCTGCACAACTTTGTGAAAATCACAGATTCCATGTTCAACATCCATGCATACTGTCCGCAGAACTTCTGTGATAGTTATGAAAATGGTCAATTAATATATGGAACTTGGCGTACAGAAGTCGAAACACTGCCACAAGTTCGCCGATGTGGGACCAATAATAGGTCAACGAGAGCATTTGAAATTCGAAAATTGCTGACAAACTATTTTATGAATGAAGGTAGAGTTTATTTTCAACCACATTAATTATTAAGTATAAAAAAAACAAATATTTTAAACGTTTCAGTTATTTTTTAATTAAAATAAATAAAATACATAATTCAAATAAAAAGACTGTTTTAATTTTGTTTTTCAGTACATACTTCAGCCTCTACTTGGTTTAAATAACTCATAATTTGCAATTTTGCATTGTTTTTTTAAGTAGGGGGATTTTTTTCAGTTTGCACAACATAGTACGGCAAAAAAGTTCGTCCTCGTCGTCAGCATCTGTAGCTGTGCGTGGCCTCTTTGTTAAAACTTCCTTGACACACTCCATGGTACCTGCCAAATCCGACTCTAAATCTATTTGCTTCCTCTGTCCTGCTCGTTGTGACGTAGTTGCATTTCTTGACGTGATCGGAGTCTCCACAGAGTTGTCAAAAAACGGCGCAGAAATATTGTTCACATTTTCAAAAGGTGATATAGCCTCTTGCGAAGGTGAATCAACCAGATTAATTATTTTGTCTGGTGGAACGTAATTACTTACGGAACTGAAATGGCAAGGAAATTGTAAAAGAATTAAAATGGACTAACCCAAATTTGAACTACTTACGGCCTTGGTTTCAAATGTTCTTTTAAGAACTCCAAACACTCTAGGTAATTCCACCCCGGTTCCATGTCATCTGCGCCCTGGCCAAAAACCTTCCGCTTTGATAACTCCCTGTTGAAGCTGTCGCGTAAGCCCTTCCACTTTTTTTTGCACTCATAAAAAAAACAAATGGAAATACAATTTACAAATACTTTTTTTTTACTTACCTGTTATTCCAAATTCGTCCGATATCTCCTTCCATTTTAGCATTTTTTTGTTTCAAATTTTCATAATTTGGATCTGATAAATTCCAAAGAATTTCATTTTTTCGCACGGTTTCGATGAATTTTTCCACTTCCATTTTCAGAACAAAGAAGAGCTTTTGTGTACAAATTCTTAAACGTCAATCTTGTAGCGTAGCTTGTAGTTAAGCAAAATCCAACTTCACGATACACGACGCAGACACACATTGTGTTGCGGCTTACGGCTTTCCATACATTTAATGTCTTGACAGCTTGCGACACAGATACAGACACAGCTACAGATGCACATTCTGTTCGGCTCTTAAGTCGACACCTTTCTCTCATAGGAAAGCTAAAGAAACTCGATAAGTGGGGGTACCCCACGGATAGTCATCACAGGAAAAGTGAATACTGTATGATAATCGTAAGTGGTTGGATGCAGATGAATAACCAAAACACACCCCAAGCCCGATCTTCATCCAAAAAAGGTTATGGTGACACCTTGTTGGACATCGAAAGGACCAATCCACTTTTCATTTCTTCAACCAGGATAAACCTTATCAAATATTGTGAGGAACTCGACATATTGCATGCCAAATGGGCTGAAAAGCAACTTGCGTTGGTCAACCATACTCTCCTGATATTTCTCCAACGGATTACCATATTTTCCATAATCTGGATTCATTTTGCCGGCAGAAGGTGTTCCAGAACCGAGCAGAGGTCATAAAAGCCTTTGAAGATTTCATTGCCTCAAAAAAAAGGAATATTTGACCCTTGTATCACGTTGCAAGAATGTCTTAGATGCCAACGGATCCTATTTTGATGGAATAAAAATTTACGGAAAAATACAATAATATTGGCTTTTAAATTTTTACTATAAAATCGGACATTTTTATTCCTTTCCTTTCTAACTTTGGTACAAAGGTCTTGTTCGCTTGAGCCTTGCATCGTATCTTAGCTAATTAGTGTATTAAAGTCGCTAGGAGTGAGGAGTAAAAACGATTATTCCCATGGAATGTTCAAAGGAAAATTCATTTTTGCCAAACTTCCAAATGGTACCTCCTGACCCGAATCCAAGGGTAAAACTCTGCAGTTATTGATAAATACACAAAGAATTGTGAGCGCCCCAAATTGTTGCTTAATTCCTGTTGTTCGTAAACAAATAGAACGACAGGGGAACAGCTCCCCCAAATGTCACGTCCAGAATAATCCTTTTTTCTATAGGAAAATACGAACCCCATTCTGTCTGATTCATTGGCTTATGTGGACAGACACATTTATTTATCTCTTGATGAAAGATCCCACATGCTGCGCACCAAGTATTCATATGAATATTCCCTCAATCCAATTACTCGCTCCACGGAGACCCAAAAACTTCAATACGCCATTTTCCCTCCATATTTCGATCCATCCTTAACATCGCTATTGTCCTTTGGCGCTTCCTATTATTCATTTTGATTGCAAAAAAGAAAAATCAACGTATACTCGTATATCCGTTGTATTCGTATTTGTATCTTCATTCGGCAGGAAAGAAAAAAAACGGAGCTGACGGCAATTTCGACGACCGACACTTTGAAATTTCCGATTTTGTGGTTGGCTAGTGCTACCAGCTACCCACCCAAACTCAATCGACAGACGATGTGTAATCCGCAATGAGACATTCATACCAGAGATTTGGTATTTTGTTTGTTGTTCTAGCGCATGGCACTAATTACTTTTGGTCTGGTTGTGGACTAATTACACAGCACTTGGCGGAGTCTCAGCCGGACCTTCTGCGAATTTGCATTTCGATTGAGAATTTTCGGGGATTTTCCCAGGTAAGGAGTCATCAGGATCTGCCGTTCCAGGAATTTCCATTTCATATTTTCATTGTCGATGAATTTCTATTGTTTGCACTACGCACACCTGAATCGATCGTAAACTAGGAGTCGGACCAAGTGCGCTTTGTTAGTTTTAACGCCAACATGAAGATGCGTTCGGTAGGGTCTGCCAGGTATCCGTAGATACAAAGGTGTATAATCAACTTTATATCGGTTGCAGTGTTTAACTCCGTGACATCTATTTACACAGGGGTATTATTACTGTTACCTGTTATAAAAGAAAGCATTTCAGGTAGATGCGAAACTAATCGATGGCTAGAAACAACTCGAATAGTTGCAGATACAACAGCCCGATACTCGTATAATGGAATGATTTTCTCCCCTCGCTCTTAAGTAAATTTGTATATATGTTTGTACATATGACTGTATCCGTAGCTGTGTTATTGTATGTCTACACTCAATTGGCATTCCAGAACGTAGACACATTGCTATCGATGATCTCTGAAGAGGCAACCAGCTGAAACAACAAAATGAGTCGGCATCGACTCCCCAGTTGGTCTTCAAAGATGCACTTTAGGGATAAATATAGGAAAAGCCCACGGGCGTAGAGTCAGTCGAGCAGGGGGGCTGGATTGGGGAAGAAACAAGCAGTTGTCAATATAGCCACGCATTTCATTGCGTGTCGCGCTTAAGTGAACGTGAACTCACACATATGGCAGAGAAGTACGCGCGAGTAATTTGATGGTTGTACGAGTATATTGTAGGCGTACTTCATCAAAATTGTAATAGTGTGCGAAACAACATCGAGAGGAAGTAATAAACAAATTGCGTGGGGGCTGCGTTCAATGATACACGCACTGTAGTTCATAGTTTAGCTTGGCGGCGTCTGATAATTGAACAGCAGCGGATTTGTGTTTATTGCGTTGATGGTTGCTTTGATTTGGCAGCCCATATGGTGCCAAGCGCGATTATCGGCGAGGGCTGATACTGACATACGCACAAAGCAGGTAGTTTATTATACAAATGTCACGCGACTGAGCTTCGTAATTGAGACGTTGACTTATGTATACCGAATGTCTCATTTTGTATTCGAGTTGAGAGATATGTACATATGTATTCGCTCGTTACACTTTGAGTGCTCTAACTGTTGCAGACAGGCAATAACAAGGAAATAATTGAAAGTTCTGTCAAAGGGAATACCGTTGATACGAAATGGATCACTAAACGCTGAAGCATAGAAGGGCTTTGGAAGGAAGGAAGGAAAGTGTGATATGAGTACTAAAAACAGCAGCCTTCAATCTAGAAACCTGAAGAATTCTTTTGAAAGATTGCAACAGCGAACGAGTTTCGCGCCAATTATTTTAACTATGATGGCAAATGATGTCATAGCAGCTCACTTGACATAAAAAGTCGAAATGTCACCTCACAAATAAGACTCTGCTCGTCTGATTCTGCTGGAAAGTAGCCTTCTTTCATACGTCGTTGCTTTGCCTTACTGCTGGCAGATTAAGCGAATGCTTCCTCGACGTCTCAAAGAGGTCAGTGATTTCCATCAGTAGGCAAGACTCCAAGCTGCTTACTAGCGTTGTGACGGGCACTATGCTTTTGCAAAGCACCTGGTCATAAGTGACCCAACATCGTCCGACGCTGGCTGTAAAAATGTTGGCGACATTTATGAGTGACCGGCCTACGCTCGAATTAGGCCTCTTTATCACCGAAGCGTTTACAGATTTTGAAGTTGAGATCAATAAGAATTTTCTTGACCTCTCAGGCTGCTGAAGTAAAGATGGTGGGGAATAAACTCTTATTGGACAAAAGGTAGCGTAACGGGGTCAAAAGAATCCCGGAAAGGGTCTCTACGGTTGCTTAACACTTAAGAGCCTCAAACAGGATCGAATTTACTGTTGAGAATCTTACAAAAACGAAAAAAGGACAAATACATAAAAAACAATGCACTTGAAGTAGAACAACTAGGTTAGGACACAGTCTACTTACTTACTTAAGGTGGCCCTACAGTCCGGGGAGGACCGAACCAACAAGCGTCTCCAACCAGTTCGATCTTCAGCCAGCTGCCTCCAGTCTCTCACGATAATTTGGTTGAGGTCCCCTTCAACTTGCGTGCGCCACATGAGTGGCGGTCTTCCTCTAGGGGGCGGATTCGAGGACTTTTTGGACCGGAGCGTAGATGTTCATCCGCTCTACATGACCCAGCCACCTCAGCTGTTGGAGCTTCACTCTTTTGGCTAAATCGATTTCGCTGTACAGTCCGTAAATTTCGTCGTTGCAGCTCCTCCACCACTCACCGTCTATGCAGACGGGAACATAAACCACCTGAAGAATTTTCCTCCCAAAGCAGTCAAGAGCACCCTCATCCATTTTTGATAATGTTCGTGCCTCTGCGCCATAGAGCAGGACTGGAATTATTAAGGTCTTATATAGGGCCACTTTGGTTACTCGAGAGAGGGCTTTGCTAGTCATTGGCAAGAGTTATTCTTCGATTGGATTTCATTGTCTGAATTGATAGCGGAGCCTAGTTGGACAAAGTTATGTCTGTCGAGGTTAAGGTTCTGTTCGACATGTTGGTGTTGGGAGTTCTTTGTGGTTGACAGCATGTACTTAGTCTTGCCCTCGTTGACGGTTAAACTCATCCTCACCACTTGAGTCTCAATACTCTCGAAAGCGTCTCTGACATCACCCTGCTTTTTTCCGGTTATATCAATATCATCGTAATTGGATGGACTTTTGAAAGATTGCCTCTTGCGTTGGCGCGTGAGTTTTGCACTATTCTTTCAAGAATGATGTTGGTGGAGCAGCGTGCATTCTTCATCGTTATTCTGCACAAACGGACGAGTGGGTTTGTGTCCGTGGCATGTTTTTATTTTTAATTTTCAATTTTCTCGAACGCGCGCTTCTCATGCTCCTGCTTTTTGCTCCTGAGAAGCCAGTTTTCGTCTCTCTGCTTTTGCTTGTAGAGCTCGTAAGTAGCTCTAGTCATTCTACTTAGTGCCGCTTTTTATGCATCTTGCTTCGCTGTGGTGGCCGAGTGAAACCCAGCATATCAGAGACGGCATCTCTGATGGCTTTTTGGCAATGTTGCCACTGATCTTCAATACTTGATGCTGACGGCATAGAAACTCTTAGGGAAACCCGATCGGAAAATGAATTGCTGATCTCTTGCGATTGTAGCCGTCCGACGTCAAACTTCGGAGAGTTGTCTTTTAGCTTGTCTTTGCGATATTCGGGATATCTGAAGCCGCGCCTTAGGTTCAATAAGGTAATGGTCCGACCGAGTTGATGATGGCCCTTCGTAGTAGCTTACATCGATCGCAATGTGGTCAATCGCTCAATCGTAAGGGTGATTGATCAGAGTTCATTTTCAGAGCTGATGTCATGTGGGGTTTGCTTTCCAATTTTGTCACCGAAGGGACTCTCGTTTCCTACGTTTTCATTAAAATTAGAGGGAATGCTCCTAAAATCGTGCCCAGGATATTGCTGATTTGTTTTTCGAAAAGACTGTCCCTCACCTCTGTGACTTATACTGTCGATATAGCCACCTAATTATAAGTCCGCATCCAAAAACGCGCTATATCTGTTCCCCATAGCAATAACGATTGTATAATAGATATCACAAGATATTTCTTAGATGGTTGGGATATCAGTGATATAGGGACACCGCTGTATGTGCACTCTTGCTTAGTTGAATCCATATCCGAGGTCGTCTGTTGCTTCACCGCGTCTCCGTTGGTTCGGTGGCTAAAAAAATTCTCACATAACCTGACCTCTGGGTAAGGCGAAGTAGATCAAATGAGTAGATCACTAGGTTTGCTTTTTATATCGCTGTTCATATTGTGCCTTGTCGGGATCATGTAATTTCGCAGGTCCGAGTGTTCACTTACATTCACTCACAGCCAAATCCAGTATGCTCCAAAGTTATTGTGGTTTAGTTATAGACAACCTTTAACCTCAGTGTTACAGTGGTTGCAGAGCTGAGAAATCCTTTAAGTATTCAGCTTGGCTGTTTCTTCATTCCCACTTACATAACATATTCTTCTAGAATTGGCAGAATAGTTTCTCGAAGCCTTCTCTTTTGTAAGACCATTTACTGAAAGTCAATTTCCAGTTCAATAAGCATTAGACAGATACTAGGTGTGGGTCGATAGAAAGCACAACGACATTGGATGCACAGGAGTATGGCTACCATGCACCGCAAAAAAGGACATGGAGCTAGGTTTTGTGTGTATATAGTGTACACCTAGGCAGATCACCGGCTATGAGACCGTAGTTTCGTCGTTTTCTTTGACGAAATTGTCAATGGAGTAAAAAGCTACATAGTTAGATACGATCTTACAAAGGTGCTTATTGTTCAAGATTTTAACTGAAGCTTCCTTCAAGCCGACGAGTAGAATATAACTTTGTTCATTGGGACATACAGATACTCGTATACATGCAGACTGTCCCCATTAATTCTCGGTATAAGGTAGCTTAGGCACTTTCACAAGTTTGCGATGCTAACCCAGAACCTAGCAAACAGCTTTTTTTACCTGTGTTTTTTTGAAGACTTTTACTTCTAAGCAAGGTTATTTTTGTTATTTTATTGCTCGTATACGTTTGCTGCAAGGACCATTATGCAAAGACTTTAATCGGCATCCTTCTGATGGATAACTACTTGTTGTTGCAGCCAGCTGAGTGACATATGCACTGGCTTCTAAGGAAGAGGCCGTGACGCTCTTATAAAATATTCGCTTCCCTCGCTTTCCAATTTACGCGTATTCCTTTTCTTTGCGGATGTAGTGGCGAAATTTGACTTCTATCCACCAGGGTTGCCAATCTATATAGTTTAGAATCATTGGTGCTTCCTAAAGGGATATGCCATTCTATCTAGGCATTTCCAGTTTTTCTATCTGCAAAACAGTGGAGCTCCTATTATTCTTCATTTAATTTTTGCAAAAAAAGGTCATTCTGGATGCGCAGCTCTGAAGCCTGTTAGATTTTCTTGATTAAGCAATCTGCACCATCGCTCAATCGATTTGGTGGGTCTGCAATTCAAATTCCTATACCACTTTTAAGCTTCGTTACAATGTGGTTCTTAACAACCAATTACAGTAACTTTTTATCACTTCCACTGTCATTAAGGCAAAAAAATCGCTCTGAGACTATACCATATTTCGTCGGAAATACATGATATTTCCTTTGAAGTAAGTATCCCATGCAGCTTCTATGCATCCAATTAGAGATGAGATACAACCACAAGATACTGAAAATTCCCCAAACCTCTGTGAAGTATGAGAAAGCCCCCCCTGCGCCACTTCAATCTGAAGTGAATCAAAGGCGCTTCACAAATAAATAAACAATTACTCCTATTTAATAATCGACCGCACAAAACACTTTGCAGGGGGAGGCGTTAAAATGCACGCGCTCCCATTAACCCTCAGAGACGTTTAAGAGAAAAGGGGATTCTCGAAGACAGCATGCATCTGCAGCAGAATAAACATCGTTACCCCACAATCCTTAACTGCATCGTTAATGCAGTCAGCCTGGCGAAGATCTTCATGATGATTACCCCATGACTGATTGAAATACTCCATTCAATTTGTCGTTGTCTGTGTGTATGCGTGTGTGTGTGGAAGTGGATATGAGTACTCCATAGTGGAATCACCCTCATCCAGCCAGAGTTACTCGCTTCTTCAGGCGGAACATCAATTTCCGGATTAATTGCACTCCGCACACATCGCACCAAATGGACTCGAACCACTACACTACTGTCTACGCATCGAAATCGGAGTCGAAGTCGAGATGGAATGAGGAGGAAGATGCAGTAGCTTCGGTTTTGGTTTGTCTAAAGCAGAATATAAACGCTTCTGTGCGTCATGCGGTGCACCATAGGAACAGATGTTTTGCCAACCATTTGACGGATGAGACAATATCGAAGACCGAGATGAGTTGAATACTTTCACTGTGCACTTATGCATGCAGATTCTGGTGGTGGCCCTCGGTTCGTGTCCCAGACCCTACTCTCAGTGCACGGATGTGAGGGAATTCTTTATGAGCACATATTCACGTGATCTGTCTATAGGGTACCGCCCGCACAGGCCGCGAACGACATGCCAAACAGATGTTGTGGAAAGATCTCTGAGTTATAGATTACACAGTCCAACACGAAGCCGTCATAACAAGATCGGGCGTTCGAAGCTAGAGAGATTCAGAAGAGAATTACGAATAGTCCAATCCGTTCGTTGTTCGTCATCATCATCATCATCGTCGTCGTCATTGTTGGCCTGGTCGACTACATAGAATCATCTGTCTGCATTTGATGGATTTCAGATGAAGATGGAATGTGAATCTTTAAAAACTTCTTGTGCTCTTCTGGTCTTCCTCCCACCAGGGCTCGGGCTTAATTCTAGAGGGTGGTTTGTAATTTGTTGCTTTGTTGGTTGGTTTTTTTTATTCTTTCCGGCTGACGGTGCAAGATTTAATTTATTTCTTTGCAGAGTATTCGTGGAATGATGCTATGCCTATTTGGCTCAAGTCTCCCTTTGCGAATGACGCACTTAATCCGACAAACAACCCCTCAGTTTCGTTCATACAATTCTGGAAACAGATGTTCGACGCTGTCGTTTATCTATCCGTAATACCCACTGAGATTTTAGCCAGTTGCTTGCGTGATTGTCGTCGATTGCGAGGCAAAGAAGCACTTACCGTGGGCCGATTACATTGTCATAGATACAAACATACAAAGATATAGAAATACAGAAATATACACACGCGACACACTCGCCGCACACGTGACAGTGCGCAAGGTGTGCTGCCGCGCCTTCGATATGGAATTACCGCAACAGCAAAGGAAACAGCAGGAGAAACAGTGACAGCAGAGCCCCAGAATCATCTTCGGTTCGAGATTGGTTGGTGTAAGCTTTACGTGGTAGTCTACGGATACGACCTATCCTCGGTTGAGTGGTAGCAAATGTGGTTCAATCAGTGGGATGATAAATTTTCTCCTTCACCCTTCCTGAACCTGGGTACAGATGACAAATCCTCGTGGGTGGATGTTATTTTAGTCGGTTGGGATGGAGATTTGGGGTGGTTGTGCTATGTTACAAGCTATTGTGAGTTGTACACGGAAAGAAAAACACGAATTAAGCTACAATAAAATGGAAAATGTTGTTTCGGCTCACTGTCTCTGGTTATTTTAAATTATTTGCCTTGACTCCGTGAAACTCTTTCTTTATACCAGATTTTCGATTGAAGTCTGATTTATCTCCAGCTTTTACCGAAAGGAACGCGTGAACAGTCAAGAGGACTGTTCCGCCACTGCGGGAGGTTTAGAATTGGTTAGGCAAAAGCTGCGAGGAGCTCTAACATACGCACATATATCCAAGGTAATGTAAGAGGCAAAGGGAAACAAAATGAGCAGCAGTCTTGTACAATACATAGCATAGTGATACTTTGTAATGCGGATAATAGCCGGTACTGCAAACACCTTAACATTATCCGAGGATACCGTGGCAAAAACCAAACCCTCTGTTGACAATGTTGGATATGAATCAGTCAGTCTTCTCAGTTGGAGAGCTTCTTATTCTTAGATTAGCCTACGGGAAAAAGGGCTTTTTGTAAGGAGTTCAAACCTATCAAAATTGGAAAAGTGTATACAATTTTTATTTGAGCTGATAAATCAATGATTGCCCTTTACTTTTTAAAGACTATTTTATGTAAATGTTGACAACGATTACGTTTTAAGTGGTCCATACGGAGAGCCGAGCTTTGAATCACTTTTTCGAGCATATTGGCTGGTATCTCGCTAATAACAAGTGTAATGTTGTCTTCCAAGATTGTAATTGACGCTGGTTTATGGGCATAAACGTATCCACATACAAAATAGTTTTTAGGCGTCAAATCGCACGATCTAGCTCATCAATTCACCGGCCCAAAACAAGAGACTTCTTTTCTTAATCCGCCCATCGATTCGGGTGCTGTGTGGCATGTAGTGCCGTCCACATGTCAACCAGGTAGAGCTCGTGCATTTTGAGCAAAAAGAGTTCGAAATCATTGAATGACAGTAAGCGGCATTGACGGTAAAGTTATTCTCACTGTCATCGTTCAAAAAATACGGGCCCAACCGCACCAAAAAGTGTATTTTTCCGGATGCCTTGGCAGCTCTTGTATTGCCTGAGGTTGCTCATCGGCATAAATATGGCATTTTGGTTTATTAACATACCCATTCAACCAGAAATGATCTTCGTCGCTGAACACAATTTTTCGATAAAAAAGCGGATCTTCTTTCAGCTTTTCTAATGCTCACTCACCGAAAATTCGACACTGTGGCAGGTCGTTCGGCTTCAGTTCTTGCACGAGCTGTATTTTGTAAGGTTTTTGACCAAAACCTGCGTAAAATTTTCTACGTAATCGAGTAACACAATCCCAACTGTTGAGAACGGCGACGAATGGATAAATCACGTTCTTCATTAACACTGGCGGATATAGCAGCAATATTTTTCTATGTCTACGGATACGAGTAGGATGCTTGATACCCAACAGCGTGGTTTTTTCAATCCTCGAAACAGCTGTTAAAGTCGATCTACGGAATGGCCTTCAAAGCTAGCAGCGATTTGGTTTTTATCTCCTCAACCGTGTCGAAACGGTGTCTCAGGAACGGTCTCTTAAACTTAGCCACAAGCCACACGATGCTAAATTTGGTTGTGAAATGCTATTAGTTGAATTTTTGGCGAAATGAACGAACAACCAATGCAGTATGAGATGGTGCATTGAGTGTTTTTGGGAACAAACAAGATTTGACTTTTGTGTTTTGTGCCTGAAACATCTTTCAAAATGATCTGGACTGATCCAAATGAAAGTATCAGCGAGGTCTCTAATTGTCAATCTTTGATTTCCTTGACGTGTTGTTCATCAGTTGATGTTGATGGCCGTCCAGGGCGATCTTCGGCTTCAACACTTTCTCTGTCTTCTTTGAATTGTTTGTATCACTTGTAAATTTTTTTTGTGCAGCATAAATGTCATTTCTGCAGCAGAAATGTCATTCCATTATAAAAACCAGTCGTTCGCAGATCTCCACAGAGAACAGACGCGTCTCGGCTTTTCCTAGTGAAAAAGACAATTCAGTTTTTTTTTCTTATAGACAATTATCGCAAATTTATTGGTTGACTCGATAGCCAAGCGGGTAGCGGCGTCGGTCATTAAATCGTGGGACGCGAGTTCGAGCCCAGGCCAAACTTAAAACTTTTTTTTTTGTTTTTTATTTATTTATTTGTCACAAATTGTGTAAAGACATAGAGTGTTATCAAAACAAAACCGTTCGGGAAATCACGTGATGGATGGTGGAGAGCGTTCCGCTCTTCCCATAACGGGAGTTGTAAAAGGCAACAATGGTGTTGCCGGTGCCGTGGCGAAAGCCATTAAAAGGAGGAGGCCGTTAAAAACCACTCCTAACTTAACAAAGTTAAAAATGGGTGTTGCTTTGGTAGCTGAAACAGCAAAAACAACACAACAAAATAAAAAACAGACAGATGATACGTTCATGTGCATCTCTGATAAGGTCCATTATAAGGGCGGCAACAATAAATTTGCCTCTCTAGCGGCATCCGAATTCGAAGATGAGGATGAAGAAATAAAAAAGCTTAACAGCAGCATACAAATACTTAATGAAAAATTGCTTGCTATTAAGCAACGACAAACTGCACGCAGGCAGAAGGAGCAACAAGAATTAGAGAGCTCCCAACAGCAAAAGCAGCAAATGCAGCAACAACAAAGCCATCAGCAGCCGAAACGACAACTGCAGCAAAAGCAAAAGCTGCAAAAGCAACAGCAGCAGCAGCTGCAAGAACAACAACAGCTGAAAAAACAGCAGCAACAACACAAACAACGACAACAGCAACAACAACAAAAACAACAACAGCAGCAGCAACAACAACAACAACAGCAGCAGCAGCAGAAGAAGAAGAAGGAGAAGGTGCCTCCGATCAACACCTACAAACTGGAGGTAAATGCAACCAAGGACCTGTGTAAGTTGGTCATTGGTAATAATTTTAATATTAAGAGATTGGGTAACGATCGCCATGCCATCCACTGTAATACAGTGGAGGGCTACGCGAAAGTGAAAGAGCTCCTAAAAGAAACGACGACGGAGCACTTCTCATTCACACCGAAGTGTGAAAAGCGGCAATCGATGCTGCTGAAGGGGTTAGAACCGTCTTCTGATCCGGGGGAGATCCTGGCACTGCTCAAAGAGAAGGAGTGCGAAGGACTCAAGTTTGTGGGGGTAAAGCCATTTACCACAGCTAGAGCTAGACGGGAGAAACGGAGTCTGCCGTTCTTCTTGGTGCAGCTCAGTCCCGAAAGCCGTCTGGATAGTCTAAGGAGTATCAATGTCCTAGACTACCAGGTGGTTCACTGGGAAAAACTAAAAAGGAGCGAAGGCGTTATACAATGCGTTCGCTGCCAGAGGTTCGGGCACGCCGCGTCGAACTGCCAAATGCAGCCTCGATGCGTGAAGTGCGCAAAGAACCACAGTTCCGAGGAGTGTGCTCTGGGTGTTGACGGAGCATCCGATAGGTCGCAGCTCTCGTGCGTATTATGTGGGAACGTGGGACACACCGCAAACTATCGGGGTTGTCCTAAGTTCACCGAAATTAAAAAAGCAAAATTGGCTCGGCAGCAGAAGGTGGAGGTCAAACGTTCACCTGTGAGGTTTCAAACACCAGCCGTCACGCCCCAAATTTCCTACGCCCAAATGGCGTCAGGTAGGGGGGCCACGGTACAGCAAGCGACTGTTGCTTCTCCGGCTCCGATGCCGAGAACAACGGAAGCTGCACCCAACATGCTCGCCATCTTGCTCGCAATCCAAGGGCAGATGGCTCAGCTGCAAAAGCAGGTTCAAGAACAGGCCAAGCGGGTGGACCAGATCTACGCGTTGCTGCCGGGCCTAACGCAACACATGCCGTAATGGGTACGCACATGGTGGAGCAAACTTTGAAGGTCCTTGCGGTGAATGTGAATTCATTGATTAGGATCGAACGAAGAGCCGCGATGTTTAAATTGCTACAAGACCAAACTCCTGATGTGCTTTTCGCTAGCGAAACCAAGCTAACCGATAAGCACAAACTGGAGTACAATAATTATATTGTTAGAAGAAGAAACCGGCCCAGATCCAAACGTGGAGGCGGTGTCGCGATCTTCATTAAAGAGGGTATAAAATTTCACAGAGTGTACAAGGGCGTGTTGCGCAGGTTCCGGGTGTTGGAGGCAGTCGTCGTTTACATCCCGCTCCGCAGTGGAAAGCGGCTGTACTTGGCCTCTGTTTATGCACCTGAGGCTTCACAATCCACCCTATTCATTACAGAGCTCGACACGCTTTTTCGACTTCTGAGGCTGGAATCGGGGGAGAATTATTTTATAATCGGCGGGGATTTCAACGCTAGACATAGAGATTGGGGAAATAATTTGCCAAATACTAGAGGGAACCTACTACTCGATTGGTGGGGTCAGCACGATGTCATGTACAGACTCGGTCTTAAAGCGACAGATAACCCGTCGTTTCCCAGAGGCGGGTCTTATTTGGATCTACTGCTGTACGACGAACGTATACGACTGACAGGTACGAATTTACAAACGCTAAACTGTCTGCGCACATTCGTGTATGACAGCGACCATTGCGGTTTTAGCACCGAAATTACAGTTCCCAACGAAATTGCGGAATTGGAGGAGTTTGTCCAAAGATATACTTACAACTACAGTAAGACTCGATGGACACGCTTCTCCGCAACCTTGACTAGAGCGCTCTCCTCGAACTCGCTCCACCCACCGTCCAATAGGAATTTGTCAAACGAGGAGATCGACAATTACCTAAAACAAATGGACGAGACAATTAAACAAACTATGAACACTACAATACCGCGGTATCGACGTACGAATAACGAAGACCTGTTCCGCAATCCTACTATTGACGCACTGCACCGACAGAAAAGTAGACTTCTGACCAGACTTAAAAACTTGTACAGACAGTTAACTGACCGACAAGACCCGGAGATTAGGACACTGAAGTCGTCGATTAAAAATATTCAAACGCTAATAAAAGAAAATTACAGAATTTCTGTAAGTTTGTATTGGAACAACAAGGTTCGGGCTGTAAACACCAGCAACCCGAATATGTTTCCGCAAATAAATAAACTATTTCGCAGAAAAAATCAAAACGACCTTCAGTGTCTTAAAATAGCCCGGACAACAGACAACGAACGGTTACTGACAATAGCAGGCATTGATCCAAATGAGGCCGCTGATGATGACGACTTTTTTGTGATCGAGGATCCACAGGAGAAGGTTGAGGCCATAGGGGCGACTTTCCAGGAAGTATACAAGGCCACTGATACCATTGGCCCTAATTACGACCTGGACAATCGCGTCTTGGTGCACGACTTCCGCATTCGAAATGAAATAGGGAACTGGCGATCCGAGGGCTCTGGTTTCACCCGGTTTAGCGACGAAAATATGGCCAATAATGTCATTGCCAGAGAGGGTGACCTACCCCCATTCATTTCGAAGGAAGAACTCCATGAGATCTTCGACACAATCAGGGCTAAGAAGTCAGTGGGGACCGATGGTATTCCAAACATCGTGCTTCGACATCTTCCTCTAGAAGCGGTGGACATTTACACCACCCTGTTTAATAATGCAATGAATAATGCACATTATCCAGCGCATTGGAAAACGGCGGTGGTTCAACCTATCCCCAAAAAGGGAAAGGATATATCCAATCCGGCGAATCTCCGGTCGATAAGTCTCCTTCCGAATATCAGTAAGGTTTTTGAAAAGGTAATCAATAGAGCTCTGTCTAGGTGGGTTGAGGACAAACATATAGTTCCGGATAATCAATTCGGTTTTAAGGCGGGACATGATATCTCACATGCCGCGTCTAAACTGGTTTCTGATATCCAATGGAACAAAGGCAAGAAACAATGCACTGGTGCCTGCCTTGTTGACTTGGAGAAGGCTTTCGACACCGTATGGTTAGAGGGTCTTTTCTATAAGCTGACTAGGCTGGGGATCAGCAAACCTCTCTTGTACATTCTTTATAATATGCTAACCAACAGACAGTTCATCGTGAAAAATGGCGATGTGACTTCTGTTGGAATATTTCAAATTAAAAATGGTCTTCAGCAAGGCGCGGTCAATTCGCCGATCCTATTCAACATTTTTACAAGCGACTTGATAGGTTCACTTCCCCATACTATTGCGTACGCAGACGATTTGATAGCGTACAGAACAGGTCCAAAAATCGAGGTCATTAATACTCTCTTGCAGCGTGACTTCGATAAGATAAGACGATTTTGCGATGACTGGAAGTTGAAAATCAACTTTCAGAAGTCGGAAACCATTCTCTTTAGGACGCCGTTGTCTAGAGCCTCAAGGGATACCAGAAAAAATTGGAGAAAGTTCTCGATTATTGGACAACACGGACAGCCTCTTGCCTGTCGAAATGTAGTCAGATACCTTGGAATCTGGCTAGATCAGTTTCTATATTTTGGCAAAAATGTAGATGCTGCTCTGGCCAGAGCTAAAGGTGCTTTTGCCCTTACAAAGAGACTGTTTTATAGCAGCCAACTCGATGCGAGGGTAAAGGTAATCTGCTACATGGCCCTTATTAGGCCCATGCTGGTATTTGGTTGTCCCGTGTGGTTCAATGTACGAGCAAGCTTAATGGAAAAGATTCGGGTGTTTGAGAGGGCTTGCCTTAGGGCCTGTCTTCGCTTGTATAGAACACCAGAGTCGGAGTACAAAAAATTTTATCCTAATGAGGTCCTTTACAACAGGGCGAACCTAATACGAGTGGACAACTTCGTAATTAAGCTGACTCGAAGGCACATTGCAAGAGCAATGACGTCGACGAATAACCTGATATCTGGGGCTTATTACCCCAATTACCTTTACCACGAGAGTGTGCGCTCTGACGGCTTCGTTCCACCGGAAGCATTCCTCTACCTAGATCAGAAAGGGTTGATCCAGGATAGATCAGCGGTGCCGTTAATCTTCCATGTCGCTCGGACAGCTGGGGACAGGCGACTCAACTACGACAGAGACGTCGCACACGGCAGTGTGGATCGCCTCAGGTTCAGTAGGGCGGTGGGGAATCGCGATAAGAGGGATGTCGTTCGGCAGCACCAGCATTTCTGGTGGTTGAATGATGGAGAAGATGTTTCGTCGTCGTTTCCGTCAATTACGGACCAGCCTCACTAATGAGGCAGAGCTGACCAATCTGTTTTCTCTGTAAACAGCGATGGCCGGCTTACATAGGTTTAGGTTAGCATTTAAGAAACATATACATATATCAGTGTATACAAAGGTGTATACTGATATATGTATATGATTGTGTATAACGTCTATGTGTGTTTATGTGTGTATTGTACATTTAGTTTAGGTAGGCTAAGGTTTATTTTAAGTTAGATACTAAGTTTTTATTAAAAATAAAAAATTATGTCCATATGCTAAGTTTTGTCAACAAATTTTTTTCTTAGCTTTAAGTATACAAAATAAATAGTTCTAAGAAAATGTAAATGAAGTCGAAAGACATAGTTATAAGAATTTAGAGTAGCTTAGAGTGCCTGTGTGGGGCCAGTAAGTTAGTGTAAGATTATTAAGTAATTGTAAGCTAGCATTTAAGCATTTTTTGTTAGAATGTAAGAGTTAGTGTTAAGAAAATAAAATGCATATAAAACTAAAAACTCCATTATAAAAAGACATTATAAAAATCGCTAAATTCACTTTTGCTTGTTCACACAACACGTGCGTAACTGTTGAACAAATGCAGATCTTGACATGAAATTTGACACAGATGTCAGATTCAGCCAGAATCGATATAAATATTTTAAAATTAAAATTTTCGCCTTATTTTTGAACACAGGATGCCGCTGCTGATATAATCACAGACACTATTCTCTTCTTGGAATGAGATCCTTTAGCCCTCATCGAATGAAGAGTGTGGTAAGAGTGTGTGTGAGCCAGCAGTTTTGGTCGTTCGTAGTCGATCTCATACGTGCAGGTGTCATTGCATCAGACGACGTCAGAGTCAAAAGGCAGTAAGGTCATCGAAAGTCTCGCACTTTTGTACCCAAGACTAATTCTTTTAAGAGTGCAGGACATGATATGAATATCAAGGTGAGGAATATTCTTCAGCGCGCTTAGATCAAAGCCAGGCATGATAGCAACCGCCCACATGCAGTCAAGGCAAACAATTCCTTGCAGTTTAGTAAAAGCAGCAGTGAGGACAACCCAATTTTACATCCGCCATCACATATCTGTGATCTAAAATCTAAAAATCTCAAAACTTTTAGTTTCTTTTAGTAGGAGGGGTGGGAGATTTTCCGTACAGATTTGCGTAGCTATTTACAGCTAGTTTACACTTCACTTAAAAAATAATACAAATATTCTCTGCACTGGCTAGCTGTTGATTAACACATTGTTTGCACCCACCTTCAGACTGTTGCTACTGCTAGTCTTCCCGAAGCGTCAAAGAGATGAGAGATGGTAGAGGCATCCTTTTAAGTATTCCGTTATCGTCCCTTTTGTCGTTTCGGGATTTTCTTGGAGATGAGATTTCCCGTGACATTTGAATTCCGTCAATCCGAACTGCGGCTTTTGCTGGTTGTAACACCGGTTTCAGTCAGATCTTGTGTACGAAGAAAGCCAATACTAGAGTTTTTTCCAAGGATGGATTTGAGCTCATCAGCTGACTTCTGTCGTTCAGAACTACGAGCATTGCTCCACTGAAAGTGGATGTGTAAGAAGTTTTTCTTTCTTGGTCCAGTTCGGGACGGAAGAAGAAGATACAGTTTCAGATCCTCGAGCTTGATCGGTTTCATTGGGTACGTCTTCCACCGATCTGTTTCTCTGCGACCGCTGGAGGAATAACACATTTAGCACTCGGGTCTTCGACAGCACTTGCGGTCTATTTGCGCCGTGCGTTTGACTAAAGCCTTCTTCTCCTCTTCGAGTGCCCCTTAGGTGTAGTCTTTTTGAATGTGCCGGGACAAACAGAACTCCGACCAATCACTTGTCTTATCAGATGCAGTTTAATAGCAACTAAATGTCTCCAGTACTCTCTCCATCGTTCCAGCCCAAACTACCGATCGTGTCGTAGAAAGAGCCACAGGTGTCATTGGCTCAGCACCTAAATCAGTGGGACGTTGGAGTATAATAATGTCACCTGGTATGGTCACCTTTATACCATTAATCGTCCCGTTTGAACGTCTTTTGTTCTTAGTCCGGCGTCTCACCTGGATTGTTCCCAGAGTGTAGGGTCTTAGACTCTTATGCCTTACTGACAGGACAAGGCCATCAAAAACAGGAAGGGGCTCCAGTGACAAATTCACAGTCTAACAAGCGTCACTTTTGTGGTCAGTTGCAATTGCCATAGTAAGTATTGCATTTGTTGATTACCTCTTTAAGCGGTTCATTAACATAGCCATATGGCTCAATAATGTTTCATCAATTTCATCACCGCTAGGACGTAACATGCTAAGAAGTTTCGTTGAGGATGAAATTGGCATCTCCTAGTAGTGCATAGGTCGAAGCTTCCGAGCGGCCAATAAAAAAAATTCAGAAGGGGATGAAGATGACGTTGGTCGATTTCAGTGTCGCTTCTCGCTTCGCTTCTCCGCCGAAAAAATGCAATGGCAAACTATGTGTGTCGGACGTCTATGCCTAGAACATGTAGAATAGACAAACAATTGGAATCAGAGGCTAGGTAGGTTATTCGCTAACGATCTTGTTTGCTTTGTTTATAATCAATCGTCTATATTGTCGAACATTATTCCTCTGTAGAGATTCGGCAACGGTGACAAGGTCCATGTTAAAGCACGTAGCAAAAGGTATCTTAAAAAGAGGAACCCAATTGAAGCCAGAAGAAAAGTTCGAACATACTCGTATGTCGAAATAAGTTCTCATCATTCACAAGGAAGAGCAGGTATCTCAATGTCTGACCTTCGACGATTTTCCAGATCGCAAATCAAGATGCCTGAAAAGGCGAAGTGCTTAAGAGACTTCCGGAATATTAAATCTTATCGAAAATGAGGATTTTTTTTTATATTGAGACCTATAACATAGGGTAGATACCATGTCCAACCTTTTTTCTCAGTGTAGTTACCCCTTCATCGATCTAGTTATTCACTAAAACAGAAGCGACGCTTAAGCAACAACAAAAACTATACGGTGCATCATTTGGATTAGGACTTCACCTTACAAATAGAACAATTCACCAGAAATACTATACTTTTAGTCGGTGGAAAACCACATCCACCATCTGCCTCACCTACTATGGGCCACCCACTTAAATAACACAGCAACGAAAAGCACCAAAGGAAAAGCACTCCTCTCGATTGCGAAATGTTGAAATTATCATTTCCAACACGTGACACATGTGACTGTAATCCGGTTAATGACGTCACATCCACTTCCTCGTCAACTTCAGCCATGTGCCAGTAGCCGTTCCGCAACAAATGTATGTGTACGAGTATATGCATAAGCTGTTCATTCACTCTACCAGCAGGACGATTTCGTCGTACTCAGAGGGATTTCCACTCTTTTTGTTGTTGCTTTTGTTGTAGGGTTTTTTTTTCGTTCGCTTTTTCTGACAATCCTACGTGTTCTTGGCAGATCGGGTTGGCTGCTTACTTTTGTTTGCACAACTACTAAAGGGGTTGATGGATGACAATATGCGATTGCCGAAGGATGACTGCCGTTGGATTGGGATACGAACAAATCTGGGTGCCGATACTTATGCAGGCAATTGATTTCTTGGGAAATTTTTTAATAACGACAACCAACCCCTTACGTTACTAGCATGCTGATGAAACTACGGAAACCTATGAAGTAATTGGGATGGAGGTAGTGATAGCAATTAGAGAACAGGTGTCGCTAAATAAGTCATTCTGAAGCAAATTTAATTCTGTTTCATTGTTTGGTGGTGTCATTGTACTTACCTACGAGTCAGTTTCTATGCATTTTTATTTATGTCACTTAAATTACTCTTACTTGCTAGACAAAAAAACTCTTAAAAATTAGCTTAAATAACTTGAAAATATTTTATTATAACTTACTGGCCCCATGCGGGCACTCTAAGTTAAACCTAACACTTAAACTATGTCTTTCGACGTATCTTACAGTCTAATTTTATTTGGATTTTAACATTAATTAATACTAAAACTAAGAAAACATTTTTTAACAAAAAAACTTAGTAACATGACTTTTTTTTATTCTATTATAAAACTTAAAACTAAAAAAAACCTATAGACTACCTAAAAATAAATCTTAATCTACTTAACCTACTTACATCTAACAAATATGGACATACATAAATATATATATACATAATATGTGTATACATAATATATAAATACATGTATATATCTATTTTTTATTTTTTATTTTTTGTTCTTATATATTTTTTTCTTAAAACTAACTTAATTCTATCTAAGACTATGTAAGCCGGTCATGGCTAAAAAAAAATTAGGCTGGCCCACTTTGCTACACATGAAGCTACTCGTACCTATCACTGGAGGAATTCGACGACGAAGCATCCTCCCCTTCCACAAGTCCCAAATCCGTCCCTCTTGACGCGCCTCCCTTCCGCCCTACTGAACCGGAGACGCTCCGCACTGCCACGTGCGACGTCTCTGTCGTATTTGAGTCGCCTGTCCGCAGGTGTTCCAGCGACGTGGAAGATTAGCTGCACCGCCAATCTGTCCTGGATCAGACCTTTACTATCTAGATAGAGGAAAGATTCTGGAGGAATAAAGTCGTCAAAGCGAACTCTCTCGTGATACATGTAATTTGGGGTAGTACGCCCCGGAGATCATGTTATTCGATGAAGTCATTGCTCTTGCAATGTTCCTTCGAGTCAACTTAATGACGAAATTGTCCACTCTTATTAGGTTCGCCCTATTGTACAAGACCTCATTAGGATAGAATTTTATGTACTCAAACTCTGGTGTTCTGTATAAGCGAAGACAAGTCCTGAGACAAGTCCTCTCAAATACCCGAATCATTTCCAATAAACTTGCTCTTACGTTGAATCACACGGGACATCCAAATACAAGCATGGGCCTGATAAGGGCCATGTAGCAGATTACCTTCACCCTCGCATCGAGTTGGCTGCTATAAAACAGTCTCTTTGTAAGGGCAAAAGCACCTTTGGCTCTGGCCAGAGCAACATCTATATGTTTGTTAAAATACAGAAATTGATCTAGCCAGATCCCACGGTATCTGACTACATTTCGACAATCAAGTCTCTGTCCGTGTTGTCCGACGATAGAAAACTTTCGCCAATTCTTTCTGGTATTCCTAGAGGCCCCAGACAAAGGCGTCCTAAACAGAATGGTTTCCGACTTCTGAAAGTTGATTTTCAACTTCCAGTCATCGCAATATCCCTTATTTTTGTCGAAGTCACGTTGCAGAAGCATATTAATGACCTCAATCTTTGGACCTGATCTGTACGCGATTAAGTCGTCTGCGTACGCTATGGCATGGTGAAGTGAACCTATCAGATCACTTGTGTAAATGTTGAATAGGATCGGCGAATTTACCGCACCTTGTTGCAGACCGTTTTTAATGTTATATGTTCCAGCAGAAGTCACATCGCCGTTCTTCACGATGAACTGTCTACTGGAGAGCATATCAAAAAGAATATACAGCAGTGGTTTACTAATGCCCAACCTGTCCAGCTTAAAAAAGAGTCCCTCTAACCATACGGTATCGAAGGCCTTCTCCAAGTCAATCAGGCAGGCACCAGTGCATTGTTTCTTGCCTTTGTTCCATTGGATATCAGAAACCAGATATCTGCCTTTTGCCGGTGCAGTGCGTCAATAGTTGCGTTGCGGAGTAAGTCTTCTTCATCAGTGTGTTGGTACCGAGGTATCGTTTTGTCCATTGTTCGTTTGATTGTTTCGTCCATTAGTCTTAGATACCTGTCAATCTCCTCGTTTGACAGATTCCTATTGGACGGTGGGTGGAGCGTGTTCGAGGAGAGCGCTCTTGCCAAGGTTGCGGAGAAGCGTGTCCATCGAGTTTTATTGTAGTTGTAAGAATATCTTTGGACAAACTCCTCCAATTCCGCAATTTCGTTAGGAACTGTAATTTCGGTGCTAAAACCGCAATGGTCGCTGTCGTACACAAATGTGCGCAGACAGTTTAGCGTTTGTAAATTCGTACCTGTCAGTCGTATACGTTCGTCATACAGCAGTAGATCCAAATAAGACCCGCCTCTGGGAAACGACGGATTATCCGTCGCTTTAAGAACGAGTCTGTACATGACATCGTGCTGACCCCACCAATCGAGTAGTAGGTTCCCTCTAGTATTTGGCAAATTATTTCCCCAATCTCTGTCTAGCGCTAAAATCCCCGCCGATTATAAAATAATTCTCCCCCGATTCCAGCCTCAGAAGTCGAAAAAGCGTGTCGAGCTCTGTAATGAAAAGGGTGGATTGTGAAGTATCAGGTGCATAAACAGAGGCCAAGTACAGCCGCTTTCCACTGCGGAGCGGGATGTAAACGACGACTGCCTCCAACACCCGAAACCTGCGCAACACTCCCTTGTACACTCTGTGAAATTTTATACCTTCTTTAATGAAGATAGCGACACCGCCTCCACGTTTGGATCTGGGCCGGTTTCTTCTTCTAACGATATAATTATTGTACTCCAGTTTGTGCTTATCGGTTAGCTTGGTTTCGCTAGCGAAAAGCACATCAGGAGTTTGGTCTTGTAGCAATTTAAACATCGCGGCTCTTCGTTCGATCCTAATCAGAGAATTAACATTCACCGCAAGGACCTTCAAAGTTTGCTCCACCATGTGCGTACCCATTACGGCATGTGCTGCGTTAAGCCCGGCAACAGCGCGTAGATCTGGTCCACCCGCTTGGCCTGTTCTTGCACCTGCTTTTGCAGCTGAGCCATTTGCCCTTGGATTGCGAGCAAGATGGCTAGCATGTTAGGTGCAGCTTCCGTTGTTCTCGGCATTGGCGCCTGAGAAGCAACAGTCGCTTGCTGTACCGTAGTCCCCCTACCTGACGCCATTTGGGCGTAGGAAATTTGGGACGTGACGGCTGGTGTTTGGAATCTAACAGGTGAACGTTTGACCTCCACCTTCTGCTGCTGAGCCATTTTTGCTTTTTTCATGTCGGCGAACTTAGGACAACCCCGATAGTTTGCGGTGTGTCCCACGTTCCCACATAACACGCACGAGAGCTGCGTCCTATCGGATCCTCCGTCCCTACCTAGAGGACACTCCTCGGAACTGTGGTTCTTTGCGCACTTCACGCATCGAGGCTGCATTTGGCAGTTCGACGCGGCGTGCCCGAACCTCTGGCAGCGAACGCATTGTAAAACGCCTTCGCTCCTTTTTAATTTTTCCCAGTGAATCACCTGGTAGTCTAGGACATTGATACTCCTTAGACTATCCAGACGACTTTCGGGACTGAGCTGCACCAAGAAGAACGGCAGACTCCGTTTCTCCCGCCTAGCTCTGGCTGTGGTAAACGGCTTTACCCCCACAAACTTGAGTCCTTCGCACTCCTTCTCTTTGAGCAGTGCCAGGATCTCCCCAGGATCAGAAGACGGTTCCAACCCCTTCAGCAGCATCGATTGCCGCTTTTCACACTTCGGTGTGAATGAGTAATGCTCCGTCGTCGTTTCCTTTAGGAACTCTTTAACTTTCGCGTAGCCCTCCACTGTATTACAGTGGATGGCATGGCGATCGTTCCCCAATCTCTTAATATTGAAATTATTACCAATGACCAGCTTACACAGGTCCTTGGTAGCATTTACCTCTAATTTAAAGGTGTTGATAGGAGGCACCTTCTCCTTCTTCTTTTGCTGCTGCTGTTGCTGTTGTTTCTTCTGCTGCTGTTGTTTCTGTGGCTGCTGTTTTTGTTGTTTCTGCTGCTGTAGTTTTGTCTGCTGCAGTGGTTGTTTCTGCTGCTGCTGTTTTTGTTGTTGATACAGTTGTTGTTGCTGCTTTTGTTGCTTTTTTTGTTGGGCGCTTTCTACCTGTGCTTGCTCCCTCTGCCTGCGTGCAGTTTGCATTAGCTTACAAGCCAGCATTTTTTCTTGCAGCTTTTCAATGCTGATGCTAATTTCTTTAATCATTTCATCCTCATCTTCCAATTCGGATGACGCTAGGGAAGCAAAGCTATTATTGCCCCCTTCGTAATGATCATTATCTTCTATTAGCACATTCACTCATTTTTTTTGTTAGATTAGGAGGGGTTCTCAAACTCCTCCTCCTTTTAATTGCTTTCGCAACGTCACCGGCAACACCATTGTTGCCTTGTCCAACTCCCGTTATGGGAAGAGCGGAGCGCTCTCCACCATCCATCACGTGACTGTTTTTTTTCTGATAACACTATGTACTATTCTCAGAATTTAAGAAATACAAAAACATAAAAAAGAAAAGTCCCAAAACTTAGACTGGGCTCGAACCCACGGTCTCACAATTTGACGGTCGACGCCGCTAACCGCTTGGCTACACCCTGAATTAGCAAAACTGCAACCAATTGTCTTTAGTTGAAATCACTATATTTTTCACTGTGGCAAAAGTCGAAACACACGAAACACACGTTTATTCCTCACGGAGGTCTATGAACGACTGATGATGTCGTGCAGGATCACGACAAAGAATGCACGCCGCTCGATCAAGGTCGAGACCTTTGCTGTCAAAAAAGGATTTAGATAAGAGGATGCACTGTCATGCGATTTCTTTAACATCATTCTAGAAATAATAGTGCAAAAGTCAAGTACGAACACAAGAGGCACAATCTTTCAAAAGTCCGTCCAATTACCCGCATACACCGATGATATTGACATAATCGTAAAAAAACAACGTCAACGAGGCAAGACTAGGTATATGCTGTCAACCAGAAAGAACAACCACCACCGACGTTTCAAACAGAACCTTACCCTGGACAGATATAACTTTGAGGTAATTAAGGACTTTGTCTACCTAGACACCGCTATCGAAGGATAACTCTTACCAATTGCCGCTTCTTTGGGCTAAAAAGGTAACTGACTAGTAAAGCCCTCTCGAACAACAAGAGGCTGATAGTCAAAATACCAGTGTCAGGTTGAATGAGCGATTCAACCCGGACAAAGAAGAGAAGAGAAGGGAAGACCTTCTCTTTGACTAGACGAAGTTAGGGCAGGAATATCGAAGATAAAGTTTAATAAAGCTGTGAATGATCTATGTAGTTCCTCCATACCTGAAACCAGTCAGAAAAATCCACCTTCGAAAAAAAATGTTCAAAATGTTCTGTGTGATTTGACGAACACAGAGAGCCATCAATTAAGCTTTCGTGAGTATCGAAGAGAAAGCCACCAAAATCGGTGTGACGGTACATGCTGTAATCAGAAAAAGACGTATACCACTAACATCTTGACCCCACCATTAGTAGTTTTACGTATATCATACTTCGCAGTAACAAGATTCTTGCCAATCGGCCTTCTTTGCGCTCAGGAGGCAATTGAGTAACAAAGCCATCTCTTGTGGGACTAAATTGGATTTGTAAAAGGTCCTTATCACTCCAGCCTTGGTCTGTGACGTAAAGGTTTGGAACTTATCGAAAGTCGATGAAAAATCACTTGGGCGTTTTGGGGGAAATGTACTACGCGTGATTTTCAGTCCCGTCTGTATTGAATGGGAATGGACTTTATGGGCTGTATAGCAACTCCGGTCTAGCCAGGCATATATGGATCAAACGTTTGATATGAGTGAACCATATTGAGCGAATGGTCATCACGGCTCCGGCCAAAGAGTCTTCGATTCTAACCCCAAATGACGGTGCAGCAGAGAACGACCTCATCTCCCGCAACCGACTTTCAGTGCGGCACTGAAAACAGCTGGATTGAGGCCCAGATTCATCCCAAAGTCTAGCGTCATCTAAGAAAGAAGAAGATCAGTTTATAATTTTTGAGGAACTCCTTGAAGGACTCCCTGTCGAAGACTATACGGCGGTTTGAGCATCTATGTACCACCAAGTTCGCTTCACGTGCTTGAATCAGTTCAGTGCGATTGACTTCTAGTTCAGCAATGTCCTAGTTCATCCAGAAGGAAAGCCCCTGTTGTCCGCGAATAAGCAGCAGCTTTTGGAGCCAAGCCTTGGTTTTGGTGAGAGTCTATTCTCAATATAATATTAGAAGGAAAGTGTAAGTTAAGGTCGTTGTTGTTGCTTCCCTAGCACTTTGTGAGAGCTATAGATACCAATGAACGATTTAAATGCTATCTATGATGGTAGTGTCTCATCTTTGGTCTTTTTTCACATCTTCTCTGTGACTTCACACGATTTGATCTGTAATAGCGACTCTAAAAAAGTTGTGTATATTTTGCAGATTCATCTACATTCCATTCTGCTTTTCAATCATTCGAGGATCTTCTATTTTCTGGATTGCATTCACATAGGGTTTATATTGTCTGGTTGAAAAGAATTCTTGTTTGAGACTTCAATTGATAAGAAATGTTTCTACCTCATCTCTCATTCCCTTCCTCTTCCCGCCACTTGTTCGGAAACCCCAATTCAACTTTTATTACAGATGGGTTTCATTTATGACCATCTGGTAATGAGCTGAGATATTTTTCTCTATTCATTTCTGATGCTCAACTATATCTTCCAAATAGCTTTGAAACCATTTATGAGCAGACCCCCAGGAGCCACTGCATTTATCACTGTAATCTTCTCTATTTATCTATTCTTCGATCGAGTGACATCAAAGTCGGCCCTGTTCCAACAATCAACTTTTATGGGACCCCCTTTGATTGATTGAATCTTTTCAATTAGAAAACCCTCACACTGAGTGGTGGGTACGACTATTCATGTTTTAACTGTGCCCACAAAACCCCAATACAATCCATAACCGAACCGCAGATACAATAAAACTGTCAACCGATTCATGTGTAATAAACGCCGATAATCCAAATCAATTTGCATCTGAATGTCCTACAAAGACATCAAGACTTCGCACCATACACTCGTACTTAAAGCCTGAACGTTTCCGAGCATTTCCAATTTCCCCATGGGCGTCAAAATATTCCTCTCATAATTTGTAATTAATTTTGACTATCACCGGGACGACTGTATGTATTGGCTATACGGTACCGGCCTTAGTACTCTGTGGTTGAGGAACAGGTTCCTTTGGGAACTGTGCTGCCTGATTAATGCAGTCCAACACCTTATTGTCAACCCAGTGTGTGAGCTGTTAGCTGTTCGCTGTGAACGTTCCGTCATGGTATCCATACGACTCGAGTCCTTAGTCGATTCAAATGCAGTGCAACCCAACAAGAAACAAATAGTCACACCTTATCCCACTTGCAGAAGGGGTCGTTTACAGCCGCCAACGGGTATAAGACTTCCACTTAATGGTGTTAAATGGCTAAGTGCCGGCGCGTATATGATAAGGCGTTCTCAACTGGCGCCAGCTACCAACGGGGGGTTACGCTTCCACAAAGGCCACAAAAAGCAAAAGAAAAAGAAAAAAAAAATGAACAAAATTTCAAAAAAGGCTCGTATCTTGGATTGATGCATGGTAACACGACCGGTGCAGTGGAAGTGAACCTTTTGCTTGTTGTTTTGTGTATTACTGTAGCAACAGGCAGTCAGCCAGCTTTCGTGATCATTTTAAACCATAGAGACCGTGTGCGCACAAATCAGCATGAGTGCGTATCTGCAGCAGGTATCTTTCTTATGTTGCAAGTACAATTCTCATTCCTGGTTCGGACGACAAAGTGATGGTGGTGATGGTGGTAGGTTATTGCAAATAACATCCACGGGAGTTCGCCTTCCACGCCCGATACAGGGTTCCCATTTTAATAATTGAGTTTTCATTATCTTTTAAAAGAGTACAATACAATTACGTCACTGTTCAATAGCTTACTACGGTTCGCGTAAAATATGAGTTTTCCCAAATTAATGTTAGTATACCATAAGGCTACGTTCTTTCACCTATACTCTTCCTTGCCTTCATTTATGACGTTCGATGGTTAAATGGGTCACAAGCTTTAATAACGTAGCCTTGGCCATAACTTCCACACTGTGAAATTTTAGTCACCACCATATCCGCTGAGCATGTCGTTTTGGCTTTGCCTATTTAGATAGTTTCCTTCTATTTACGAGTAAGTAATCAGCAGCGCCTCTGTGATATCTCAATAGTAAACTTCAAATAATGCAACAGAACTCACACTGAAACCTGGCAAATATTGATAATCTTGGGTACCCTAACTTTAAGAAGGCGTCTAAGTCGAAGAAGAAGAAGTTAGAAGTTAGAAGAAGTTAGTCTACAGATGTACAGAGTTTAACTTCCTACCGTTTAGGAGTTGAACGGACATGTGACATAAAAACAAAAGCATCGATGCTTGAATCTGCATCTGTTCTGGCTGAGGTTCCAGACTTTAATAAAACAAATATCACCCCTATGCAGGAGGTGTGCAAACATCAGTCTGATATAAACTCACAACACCATAGCCACCATGAGCTCCTCGAAAAAATCTACGAAAAATGCCTTAGTACATCTATTGTACATCTACGGATATGTCAGGTATCACAACAACGAATAAACATTGTGAAAGGACTGAACGTTGTACGGCCTCAACATCTCATTAATACTTACTTTACTTTACTTTAAGTGGCGCTACAGTCCGGGGTGGACCTGGGCTTCAGTCAACAAGCGTCTCCAGCTAGCTCTATCCCTAGCTAACTGCCTCCAGTTTCGCACGCTAAGTTGGCTGAGGTCCCCTTCCACTTGGTTACGCCCCCTGAGTCTAGGCCTTCCTCTACTGCGCTGTAGCTCGGGAGCGGATTCGAAGACTTTTCGGACCGGAACATTGGTGTCCATACGCTCTACATGACCCAGCCATCTCAGTCTTTGGATCTTCACTCTTCTAGTTAGATTGATGTCGCTGTACAGTCCGTAGAGTTCATTGTTGTATCTCCTCCTTCATTCGCCAATGTAAACGGGACCGAAGATTGCCCGAAGAATTTTTCTCTCGGAGCAACCCAGAACACCCTCATCCATTTTTGATAATGTCCATGCCTCTGCGCCATAGAGCAGCACCGGGATTATTAAGGTCTTATAAAGAGTGACTTTTGTTGTCCAAGAGAGGGCTTTGCTACTCAATCGCTTTCTTAGCCCAAAGAAACAGCGGTTGACAAGGGTTATTCTTCATTTGATCTCAGCGCTGGTGTCGTTGTCTGTATTTATAGCGGAGCCTAGGTAGACAAAGTCCTTAAAGTTATACCTGTAGAGGGTGACTTTCTTCCCGAGACGACGGTGTTGGTTGTGCTTTTTGCTTGACAACATATACTTGGTCTTGCCTTGTTGACCGCTAAACAAATTTTCGCCGCTTCCGTCTCAATATTCGTGAAAGCGCCACTGACATCACGCTGCTTTCTCCCTATTATGTCAATATCGTCGGCGTATGCGAGTAGTTGGACGGATTTTTTAAAGATAGTGCTTCTTGTGTTTGCTCGTGAGTTTTGCATTATTCTTTCAAGTACGATGTTAAAAAAATCGCATGACCTAGACATGATTTAGACATCGCCTTGTCTAAATCCTTTCTGGACATCAAAGGTCTCGGTGAGATCTTTACCGACCTTGATGGAGCAGCGTGCATTCTCCATCGTCATCCTGCACAGATGGTGAATAGGACTCTGACTGCGAATGCTGGCTGCGACAAATACGTAAACAAAGGTCTCCCTCACGCAGTGTTCTGTCTACACTACCCTAAAGCTCATGCGGCCCTAGACGTGATTAACGACTAGCTAGAAATTTACTTTCAGTCAATTCTATTTAAACTGGGGCTTGTCTCTGACGAGAAAGCTGACTAGTCTTACTCTTCTAGTGAAGCCATCACCATCCGTTTTCCCTAACGAAACTCAGTGTTAGTAAACACTTTTGGACTAAACACTGTGGGCTCTCTAGCAAAATAAAGGAGTTATCGGCAAACATGGGGCTTATCAGTGAAGAGAGTCTATTGGACATTCACGTCTAATAAGCTTTCATACGAGAGTTTCTCAGGACCTGAACCTGCATTTGGACTCACTGTGTCCACAGTTAGAGCTTTCTTTGAAAGTTTGACTTCGTCTCATTATATCTGCAGATGTCATGACTCTTCAGGATGTGCGGCAGGCTAAACAAATTCTTCTTTATTTCTTTTAGGATTAATTAATGTTTAAATTACAAATAAAATCAGACTGTAAGATACGTCGAACGACTTAGATTAAGTATTATGTTTAATTTAGAGTGCCCACATGGGACCAGTAAGTTACAATAAGATTATTTTTTAAGTTATTTGAGCTAATTTTTAAGCGTTTTTTGTTTAGCATATAAGAGTAATTTAAGTTCTAAAAATAAAAATGCATAAAAACTGAAAAACTGACTCCTGCACAGATGGACAAGTTTGGCAGGGATGCCGAAACTAGACATTGCTCTGTATAGCTCGTCTCTATAGATGCTGTCATACGAGGAATTAAAGTCGATGAATAGGTGGTGTGTATCGATCTGAAGCTCATGGGTCTTCTCCAAGATCTGCCGTAGTGTGAATATTTGGTCGATGGTGGACTTTCCTGGTCTGAAGCCACACTGATTTGGACCTATCAGGTTGTTGACGAACGGCTTCAGGCGTTCACACAATATGGCAGATAAGATCTTGTATGCGATGTTAAGGAGACTGATGCCTATGTAATTGGCGCAGTTCAGAGAGTCTCCTTTCTTGAAAATCGGACAAACAGTGCTGAGGTTCCATTCATCGGGCATACTTTCGTCCGACCAAATTTTATAGATGAGTTGGTGTATGCTACTTACCAAGTCATCGCCTGCCGCTTTGAAGAGCTCGGCAGCCAGGCCGTCTACTCCAGCAGCTTTGTTGAACTCAAGCTTAGATATAAATATCTTCACTTCGCCCAGGTCGGGTGGACGGAATTGTTGGTCATCATCGTCCAGGTTGAAAGGTTGATTCTGCCTGACAGCGGTATTTGGTTCATCATCGCCGTTATACAGTCTGCAGAAATATTCTTTCCAAATCCTCAACATCGACTGCGATTCTACCACGATGTTTCCTTGTTCATCTCTACAGGCTTCGGTTCGGGGTTTGTTTCCGTGGCATGTTATTTTTACCTTTTGGTAAAACTTCCGAACCTCATTCCTGGAGTAGCATCTCTCAATTTCCTCGACCGCGCGCTTCTCATGCTCTTTCTTCTTCCTCCTGAGAAGCCGGTGTTCGTCTCTCCTCTTCCGCTCATAGAGCTCATGAGCAGCTGTGGTCCTTCTATGCAGCGCCGCTTTATATGCATCTTGCTTAGCTGCATGTGCTTGCCGGCATTCATCATCGAACAAGGGCTTTCGTTGTGGTGGACGAGTGAAACCCAGCACATCAGAAGCGGCACCTCTGATGGCGTTTTGGCAGTGTTTCGAATGGTCTTCGATGCTTGATGCTGGCGGTATTGGACCTCTTAAGAGATTAAAAGACACTCGATCGGAAAAGGACTTGGCGATCTCTTGCGATTGTAGCCGTCTGACGTCGAATTTCCTCACAGCATTAGTTTGTCTTGGCGTAGTTTGGGATATCCGCAACTGTACTTTGGCTACAACAATGTAATGGTCCGAGTCGATGTTAGCTGCTTGGAACGTACTGACATCCATAATACCGCCGCAAAGTCGATTAGTCTGAATCCGTTATCGGAGGTGGTGTCGTTCAGGCTATATTTTCCGATCGTTCCACCAAAGATACCCTCTCTTCCCAACTTTGCATTAAAATCACCGTCTTGTTAAGGAGCTCATAGAAGGCATCCTAGGTGTCGTCATCTTTCTCCTCTGTGGGGGCATGCGCGCATATAAGGCTAATGTTGGAAAATAATAATAGCTTTGATGCGGATTTCCACGAGGCGCTCACTTACATGCCAGAAGCTCAGGACTTCTTGTTTTAGTCTGCCTCCGACAACAAATCTGCATCCAAATAAGCGCTGCTTTTGCCGTCGATAGGAATCGCCGTAGCAGATGTCGCAGTTTTTCATCCTCTTTTTGTCCGGCCCATCCCATTTCATGGATGGCGGTTATGTCTGCTTTGTAACAGTCTAGGGCCTGCGCTAGTTGTTCGGCTGTTCTATTAAGGAACCTAACATTCCACGTGTATATCCGAAGCTCATTGTCTTTTAATCGTTTGTGTGGGTTGTCAACAGTAGATCCGTCCATATCCGAGGGTTGTTGATGATTCGTGACTTAATTTTTTTTAAATGGCCGGGCAGTTACCCCGGCGGCACAACTCCCAACCTGGAGGACCAGTTCCATTTTTTGCCCCTAGGAGGGGTCGGTTACACCGAAGCCAGTAACCCATTCCGGGATATGAGTGCGGCTCGTCCGCCACCATCTCTTTTGCAAGACCCTGATTAAGTCTTGGAAATCTTTACCGGCCTGAACTCCAAGTATGTCGGAGTAGCCCGGATAAGGTTTTGTTTTGTTTTGCCGACACTAATCCTGATTTATGGCGCAGGAAACTCGCCATCTGTCCCCTTCACTTCGCAATCTCCGGTGAGATTCCCAGTTGGCACCACGGTGAGGCGTGAAGTTGGGCTTATTAACAGAGCAGCAAGATGTTCGGCTGCAGAGGCTCATTCTCGTTATTTAAAGAACCAGCACCTGTCGGAAGATGCTACTTCTACGAGGCCTAATACTAATCGTTGCCATCTCATTAATGCGTTTACAAAATATATTATACCAAGGTCATTGGTATCGATTCCAAGAAGCTGTCAGAAATGCCACAACGTGGGCGATTAAAGCAAAGATTTCCATCCATTATACCAAACATACGCTTAAGCATAAGCATAATAGGCGGCCTCCCTGCCGACCTATTTAAGTGAATAGTAGAATGACTTTAACCTTAGAATGAGAACATGACATTTATAACGTTGTTGGGACATTAAGGCACTCAGTGCCCATAATGCATTTCAAATAAAAAATCCCTGTTTTCGCTCTTTTTTGTTTTGTTCATGTGAGTTATTTAACAAAAGTCAATTATATGATGACTAAAATTACAGGAATTTTTTTTTTAATTATTAGAAAAGAAGAAAATAGAAAAAAACGTTAAAGTGTTGGTACAAAAAATATTAAAAAAAATAGTTCAAACAGGCGATGACATTCTAGATTTCTTTTCTGGCGGTGCACCGGAAGTGGATTTTGTATTTCCCCGGTTTTGAAGGAATATATTGTCGAAAGCCGCATCGATTTCGCATTGGTAGTAGCTGTTCGTCAATAGTCTTTCGTAAAAGACAGAGTCCTCAGAAGCAGCGCCAGTGTGGTTATAGGCATCTTTATTGATTTTAAAGGTGCCTTTGATAACCTGAACTGGCATAAAATAGTAACCAGGTTGCATGAATTGGGCTGTCGGGAAATTGGGCTTTGGGGAAGCTATTTTTCCGACAGAAAAGCGAGTGTTGTAAGTGCACACGACGACGTCTCAATTAATGTTGAGAGAGGTTGACCCCAGGGGTCCATCTATGGTCCTTTTATCTGGAACCTGATGATGGATCCACTCTTGCGGCGACTAAATGAGCTCTGTGGGTGCTGCGCCTATGCAGATGACCTGCTCCTCCTCCTTGAAGGCCAGTCTAGGGCCGAAATCGAGGCAAGAGGAGAAAGAGCTCTAGCAGTCGTTGCTGAATGGGGAGAAAGCGTAGGGGTAAGTGTGTCGCAGGATAAGACCGTCTTAATGAAGCTCAAGGGCAAGCTGAACGTAAGACGTCGGGCTCCTAAGATACGCTTGAACGGCGTTAGCATTAGATGTGTGACTGAGGTCACATATCTGGGCATAACGATGGGTGAGTGCATGAACTTCATGCCTCACCTGGTTCGTACTAGACTACGTATGCTGAGTGCCGTAGGCCAGGTAAGGCGCATTTTGCGATCTGACTGGGGTCTCAACAGGCGTTCTGTTCGTATCATATACGATGGCTTATTTGTTGCCTGTGCAACATATGGAGCATCGGTATGGTACGACAGAGTTATGACTGTTGATGGCCAAAGGCGGATCCTGACTTGTCAAAGAGTCGCCTTGCTTGGCTGTTTACCGGTGTGCCACACTGTCTCCATAGAGGCAATGCAGGTGTTGCTTGGAGTGCCACCTCTGGATCTGGAAGTGATGCGACGTGCTATTGCTTTCAAGATCAGAAAAGGTCTCCCTCTGAATGAGCGCGATTGGGTTTCCCCTGAAGAAGTGGATGGCCTGTCCCTGAGGCAGCGTAAAACCTTGCTACACGCATGTGTTCTATCTAGATGGCAATCTAGATGGGATGCTAGCGAAAACGGCAGGGTTACTTATGGCTTCTTAAGGGATGTGCTAACCATGCGTATCTTTCCTGAACGGAATTTTAATATCAGCCTGGGCTTTTTGCTGACTGGGCATGGCTCTCTTAATGCATTCTTGCATAAAAGGGGGCTTAGTGAGGTTGCGAGCTGCTCATGTGGAGCTACGTATGAGGACTGGTTTCATGTCCTATGTGAGTGTCCCAATTACGCGGACATAAGGAACTTGCAGGCTATGGGCATCACCTTTAACGGTGAGACCTACGATGTCAGTGGAATTATCACTGATACCGTACGGTTTGAAAGAACCCGTAGTTTTGCAAAAGAAGTATTTAATAGAAGGCGCAGTAGGCAGCTAGCGGGAAGTTTGTAGGAATCTCCTTTTGTTGCAAGGCCGCCAGTCCTGGGCAGTGAGGTGCCCAACTGGAAGTAACCTCACGGTTGCGATGCTCGACCGGAAGCTATATTCTGGTACCACGGGAGGTCAGGAGCCCCCGGAACTATTGGTTCTGGCCTGACCTAGGAGTTGGCCCCCTTGTGGGAGTATCGTGGTGGCTGTAGGTTTATACCCAAAATCGCGGGGAGAATGGACCGAATGGATCTTGGACATTTCATGGCTTAGCATATGTTGTAGTGTACTACGACCTGTGCTGGGTCATGGGATTGCTATGGAACCAACTGGTTTATTCGATGTGGAGTTGCATTACAACCGGGTGCCATGACCCACAGAATGGCTGAGGTATTAGATAGGCCTCGACCCTTCACCAAAGGGGAAGTTCGTGCCTTACACACGACTTCGAATCTGGTACTGGTGATAGTACTTGTACTACCCGATGGGCGCTTATCAACGCATTGTTTTGATATCTTGTGCGAAGACGCACCGTAGGCTTAAGCCCTCACGGCAGGTACCTACGTTAAACACAAGAGACATCTGTTCGTCAATACTTGTTAGAGCTAGGCCCCCTTGTGGGAGCGTCATGGTGGCTGTGGTTTAAGCCCAAAATCGCGGAAGGTCTTGGGTTTTCCCTTGGTTTGACCCAATGTAGAGTTGCAATAAGTACTGGGTGCTGCGACCCTAAGAGCAGTAAGAGGTTTTAGGTCGGCCTCGACTCATACCAAGGGTGGAACTTGTGCCGGCAACACAGTTCCGAATTGGTATCTGAAACAGTGAAAATGTTTGGTGAGCGATGGCAAGGCGTGTCCTTGCTCCCATGGATGTATGGGCATCCCGTAAGTTTGAGCCTACATGGCAGGTACTTACGCTAAACACATGAGACGTTGTTGATCAATAGTTGGTACTTTGGAAGCAGCGAATGGCTTTGCCATCTTAATCGAAAACATTGTCCATACATAACGAAAAGGAGCCAATTTTTCATGTTACAAGCGGTCCTGACGAGTGCGTATAAAGCGGCATAGTTGCTGGAATCGTGTATAGGACATACAAGCTCTATAAAATGGCATATTTTGCTTGTCGAACAAATCTTGTGTATGTATTAAATTGAATTTTTCAGCTCCAGAATAAAGCAAGTAAATATACAACGAACCTACCGTAGCAATATAGTTAACATGTGATAACAGATCAAAAAAATATACGCGCCCAAAATTGAGTCTGGGCACTCAGTGCCCATGTTCCCATTCTCAGGTTAAAGAGATCACACACCAATTCGTCTCAAAGATTTGGTTGGAGGAATGGATGCGTGATGAATGGAACCACGACATAGTCTGTCCCAACATCGCAAATAAAATGTTGTCTTGATTTTAGACCTGGTTAGTCCACAATTGACCATATATTTCCACTAAGCTAGATCTTAAAAAAACCTAAGAAGTCCAGATCAATACTCACCACCACTTTATCGATTTTAAAGTAACATATGACAGCATCTATAGAGACATGTCTAATTTTGACATATCTTCCAAACTGAGCAGATTGTGTAGAATAACTATGGGAACGTTTGCTGTCCCATAAAGCCGGGAAGCACTCCCACCGAATCTCTTGATGTCAAAAAAGGGTTAAGACAAGGTGAAGTGCTGTCATGTGACTTTTCTAACATCATAGTTGAGAAAATTGTGCGAAATTCGTAAGCCAGAGGCACAATTTTTCAAAAGTTTGTGCAACTACTTGCCAACGCTGGTTACATTGATATCATAGGCAGAACGCAGTGAGGTGTCACTGGTGCGTTAGTAATTATTGGAAAATGAGCGGTGAAAATGGATTATGAAAGAAGGAAAAGCAAAACATATGCTGTCAATCAATGGACACCCTCGAACACCGACGAAATGTCTCGTGTCTCACTTTGTTTTACCTCTGTTGTACCTCTCTTTTCTTCCTCCCTAAATTTCCTTTGCCCGCGCTGTGTGCAATCACCTTCAGGGTACTCAAACCCCTTGAGCGCGCGCTCATTATAAAAAAAAAAAAAAAAAAAAAAAAAATCACTGCTTCTTTGAATTCAAAAGGCAATTAATTAGTTACTTTATTATTTGAATAGTTAATTTATTGGCACCCCAAGGGACAGATGTCTCTTGATTTTTGCGTAGGTACCTGCCGTGAGGTACCTCGTGAGATATCAAACAACTGCGGTAATAAGCGCCCTTCGGGTAGTACAAGTACTACCACCAGTACCAGATTCGAAGTCGTGTGTAAGGCACGAACTTCCCCTTTGGTGAAGGGTCGAGGCCTATCTAATACCTCCGCCATTCTGTGGGTCATGCACCCGGTTGCAATGCAACTCCACATCGAGCAAACCAGATGGTTCCATAGAAATCCCATGGTTGAGCGCAGGTCGTAGCACACTACAATATGTACTAAGCCATGAGATGTCCAAGTTCCATTCGGTCTACTCTCCCCGCGATTTTTGGTATAAACCTACAGCCACCACGATACTCCCACAAGGGGACCAACTCTTAGGACAGGCCGTGGTAACCAGAATATAGCTTCCGGTCGAGCTTCGCAACCTTGAGGTTACTTACAGTTGGGCACCTCACTGCCCAGGACTGGCGGCCTTACAACAATTTGAAATTTCTAAAATCCACCCGCTAGCTGCCTACGGCGCCTTTTATTGAATACCTCTTTTGCAAAACTACGGGTTCTTTCGAACCGTACGGTATCAGTGATAATTCCACTGACATCGTAGATCTCACCATTAAAGGTGATGCCCATAGCCTGCAAGCTCCTTATGTCAGCGTAATTGGGACACTCACATAGGACATGAAGCCAGTCCTCATAAGTGGCTCCACATGAGCAGCTCGCAACCCCGCTAAGCTCCCTCTTATGTAAGAATGCATTAAGAGAGCCATGCCCGGTCAACAAAAAGCCCAGGCTGAGGTTAAAATTCCGTTCAGGAAGCCGTAAGTAATCCTGCCATTTTCACTAGCATCCCATTTAGATTGTCATCTAGATAGAACACATGCGTGTAGCAAGGTTTTACGCTGCTTAAGGGATAGGCCATCCACTTCTTCCGAGGAAACCCAATCGCGCCCATTTAAAAGGAGACCTTTTCTGATGTTAAAAGCAATACCATGACGAATCACTTCCAGATCCAGAGGTGGTACTCCAAGTAGTGTGGCAGTGTGGCAAACCGGTAAACAGCCAAGCAAGGCGACTCTTTGGCAAGTCGAGATCCGCCTTCAACCATCAACAGTCATAACCCTGTCGTACCACACCGATGCTCAATATATTGCACAGGCAACAAAAAGGCCATCGTATATGATACGAACAGAACGTCTGTTGAGTCCCCAGTCAGATCGCAAAATGCGCCTTACCTGGCCTACAGCACTCAGCATGCGTTGTCTGGTTCGAACCAGGTGAGGCATGAAGTTCATACCCTCACCCATCGTTATGCCCAGATATGTGACCTCAGACACACATCTAATGCCAACGCCGTTCAAACGTATCGCAGGAGCCCGACGTCTTACATTCAATTTTCCCTTGAGCTTCATTGAAACAGTCTTATCCTGCGACACACTTACCCCAACGCTTTCTCCCCATTCAGCAGCGACTGCTAGAGCTCTTTTTCCTAATACTTCGATTTCGGCCCTAGACTGGCCTTCGAGGATGAGGAGCAGGTCATCTGCGTAGGCGCAGCACACACAGAGCTCATTTATTCACCGCAAGAGTGGATCCATCATCAGGTTCCAAATAAAAGGACCACAGATGGACCCCTGGGGTCAACCTCTCTCAACATTAATCGAGACGCTGTCGTGCGTACACACTCGCTTTTCTGTCGGAAAAGTAACTTCTCCAAAGTTCAATTTCCCGACAGCCCAATTCCTGCAACCAGGGTACTATTTTCTGCCAGTTCAGGTGATCCAAGGCACCTTTGAAATCGATAAAGATGCCTATAACCACCCTGGCCCTGCTTATCAGGACTTTGCCTTTTAGGAAAGACCATGCATCCACGACAAACTTGCCTCTTGTAAAGCCGAATTGGAAGGGGAACCCCAGGGGACAATATAGTATATGAAGATTCCCACAAGTGGAGGGACACCTCAACCATCATGGAGTTCGTAACGAGATGAAGTTGCCGACACGCTGCGGTATAAAGGAAGATGAGACACATCTTAGCCTTTATGGTCTCGATGCAGTTGCTAGTGCAACTCACATGCAAAACATATCTAAATGAAAGAACTTGTTCAAAGAAAGCCATACAAATTGCAGGAACCTTTGGGAGCAACTTAGTAATGACTTCTACGATTAAGCTAACAAACAAAGTGTCAGGTTTTTTAACAGGAAATGATTGATACATTATTATTCGTCGAGGAAGTAGAAGGATGGTTAGTCAAATCATTTAAGCTGCAGAAGACACAACGACTGGGGGTTTACCAGTCTTCGAAATTGCTCACAGACTTATTGGTCGAAAGCACCAAAATTGAATTGAATTGAATATGTACCTACAGTAGCCGAAGCCTAAAGAGAATATCCCTCCAACAAATGATAACCATTCGTAAATGCCACACCCGCCTAAGGAAATAACCGAAACTACAGGAGAATACCAAGGCGTTATGGAAACATATTAGTCCGTAATGAAAGAATATGGAATTAAAGAAGGGCGGAGGTGTTTTTTCGATTTTGTGTGGCAAAGCGACTGCATATTCGCCCTACAGGTTAATGGAAATAAGAGATTTTGAGTATTTGTACAATTTAAAGAAAACTCAAAGTTTTTTTGACAATAGACAGGAAATCCGAATTCGATCAAAGCGTAAACTTATGTGAAGAATATTAGCTGAGTTCATCCTGAGTCTTGGTAAAAATGTCGAGTCTTATGTTGTACAAGTATAAGTCAATCTAAACTCTAAAATGTGGTTTATATAAGATGACCAGATAGCAATGATAGTTTTCACAATTGTTATGTTTCAGCAGCTGTCAGAGCTACCAATGACATTCAGTATCAAAATATTCAGTAAGGTTTGCCATTTCATCATGAACCGTTTTATGCTTGACCAGCGTGCGGAAATTATTAAATACGCAACGTGAATTTCGTTGTGAAGTCGGTCGTCATAATGGCTCCAGTAGGCCGGAAATTTGTCGCACCGTGGAAAAGATTGGGTGTGAGTACACTCTCTTGGATCTTAAGCCACAAACCAGACAGAGATTGGTGCAAAATGAGGAGAACATAGCCGCCGTAGGGGCCAGTAACGAAGAAGACCCATAAATGATGATTCGTCGCCTATCAGCTGAATTTTACATCACCAGAGAGTCAACCTGGCTTATTCTGCCGTTGGATTTGGGCCTAAATCCGTATAAGATTGTGCTGATGCAAGAATTGAAGCAAGACGACCATAGACAACGCCGTGTGTTCGCTAATTGGGTGCTGGAAATGGTGACCGGAGATCCGGATTTTGGCCAAAAAATCATCTTTTCGTACGAGGCCCATTTTTCTCTCAGCGGCTATGTCTTCAAGCAAAATTCCCATTATTGGAGCGAATACATTCCACAAGTGTTCGGTCAAGCATCAATGCATCCACAAAGACTGACTGTTTGGTGTGGTTTATGGTGTGGCGGCATCATCGGACCTTATTTCTTTCAAAATGAGGAGAGCGTCAATGGCCTCAGGTATAGAGCGATGTTAACCGACTTTCTGTAGTCAGAGCTCGACATCATCGATATATGCTAGCTGTGGTTCCAACAAGACGGGGCTACATGCCAAACAACTTCGACGCAACGCTCGAAGTTGTGAAGGAAAAATTTGGTGACTTTGTCATCTCACGGCGATAGCTCATCAATTGGCCGGCGCGATCATGCGATTTGACACCACTCGACTATTTTCTCTGGGGCTATGACAAGTCCTTAGTCTACGCTAATAAGTCAACCACTTTGGACGAGCTCGAGGCCAACATTCGACATCAAAAATTGGACCGACCGCTTGAAGCACTGCCAGCGAAGCCGAGGTGGCCATTTGAATCATGTGCTATTCCACACATAATAATTTCACACAGTTGTTGTTTTATTTAAAATTGTTTTCTTATCGCTCTATCGGACTTTACAATTACATGCCAGGTAGATTCTTCACTGATGTTCTGTCAACATTTCATGACATTTGGATGAATAGAAGCCCAGTTATTGTGTCTGCAGTGGCAGTATGTTTGTCTCGTCGGTACCAAAATAAGTATCGAACAAGGATTGCTCAGAATTCAACATTCGATCCAGAAAACAATCATCGTCCACGACACGTCGACATACGGAGGAACAGGAAGAAAGATTTGTTATGTTTGTCTAAAACGCCGGAATTATTTTTTCGGACGAGTTTCGCAAAGTAACTGAAGCGACGTATCATAGATCCCTTATCAGCTTCTCTTTAATGGGGATTTGCAACCTACAAATCGATCTGCTTTTTCTGGTCTTTTCCAGAATTTAGTACAATTTGAATATTTGTTCAATGGTGAACTACAATACTTCAAAGTTTAAATGCGAAACTTATAGGGTCTAATTGTTTTTATGAGCGACATGGTAGAGCTCTAGAAGGCTTATTCTTGTTATTTAAGACAGAGTGTGAGATCTTCTGTCATGGTGATTGAGTAAATCAGGCTTTTAGATGAGCACACTCTCGTTCGAGCACATTCTGCCCAAAAGCATATGCCTTTTACGCCTAAAAAATCTGCATTTTCTGTCTTAATAAATCTTAGTGGTCCATCTGCACATGGGTCTTTATTATTTTATAGCCTAGTAATGACTCCCAAGACTGTAATCTATGTCAGTGACTGAGTTATTTCAATCACCTTCTACAAGGATCAAATGTCGCCATCAGCTCTGTGTAATAGTTTTGAAAAGCGTTCCTTCCATATAGTCGGTAAGAACTGGACATCTACCATCAGGCTTCACTTTCCCAGCAGGAGGCCTCACTTTTCCAAATCATAAATGAAGCAATCTATTCAAGAACTTTCAAGATTCATTTATATCACTAAATATCTCATGCTTATTGTCCAGCATTCAGCTCTAGAAAGCAAGATCAGTGTTTTGTAGAGCATGCTTTTGGACCTTCGAGTTAGGAGTTTGGACCCTAGTTGTTTTGGGCAAACCGAACTAGCAGCGGTTGCCTAAGGTCATTCTTGGTCGAATCTTCACTAGGGTGTCATTTGTGGAGTTTATGTTTGCCCCGAGGTAGAAGAATTCCTTCACTATCTCAAAATTATAGCTGTCGATTGTTACAAGTAGGTTCTGTCGTTCAATGGATAGGTTTTTGGTCGACAGCATATACTTTGTTTTATGCTCATCCATCATGAGACCAACTCGTTTGGCTTCTATCTTCTATAGCAGTAAAAGCCTCAATAATGGGAACGGGCGATGATGTTGATATCGTCTGCATAGCCCAGCAGCTGGATGGATTTGTTAAATATATTGCCTTATGCATTTACACCGGCCTTTCTGCTCCAGCACAAGATTAAAGAATCACACATGCGCGTCTCCTTGCCGAAATCCGGTGCATATTTGGAATAATTCGTGTAAGACGATTTTCGAAAGGTAGAAAAAAAACACCGAGATCAAAAAAAAAACACTTGTTCGATCAAAATTCCTTTATTTCAATAAACCACTCTCATGTGGGCTTAGCCAATAACTCAACCCGTTTCACCCCAGATGGTATCTTTTATACTCTCCCATCTCATGATGTCGCATGATGGTCAGCTGATGGTTGGGTCATCCTACATCTCCCGTTGAAATTTCTGTATCGCAGCCAGGGGCGGCTGCAAAAATAAGTGCCCGCAAGGCGCCTATGAAATTTTACCACTGGCTGACCTTCAGATCTAGATTTTAAATAAATTGGGTGAAAAGGGTGTTACAGCTCGTCCATCCTGGCTTAAGACTCGTCCTCGAGACTTCCTGCGATCGCTTGATCGGAAATCTCCACAGCACCATCTTCAATCATCCTCAAAAAGCTCGCACCACCTTTTCATCTTGTCCGAGCTTTCGATCGATTGAAACCGTTTTTGAGTCCTCTGCTGTCCTGGAATATCCTCCAGGACGTATCTATCGTTCGGCAAAACTTTCGTCACGATGTATGGGCCCCTGTAAACAGGATAAAGTTTTCTGGACTCACCTGTTGCTGTGGATTCACGTTCAACCAGCACTAGGTCATCGACTTCGTAGATGTTTGGCTTCTTATGGGTCTTGCTAAAACGTTCGCACTGCTTCTTTTGGTCCACTGCGATATTCCGGAGAGCGGTGTCTCGCTTGCTATCCATTTCATCTTGGCTCCAGTGTCTGCTATGCTCTAGTTCCGACAGCAGTTTGTCCCCAGCAATTCCTCTTGGTGTATAGGCAAACATCAATTCGTGTGGAGTCACCTTCGTAGTTGCGCTTCTTGCCGTGTTTAAGCTCCATTGAATGCTTCTTAGCTGTTGTGCCCAGTCTTTGCCCGCTGAATTAGAGCATTTAAGTGCTGCTAATACCGTACGGTTGACCCTCTCCACTTGCCCGTTGGCCCTTGGTGTTCTAACGGCCGTCATAATGTGTTTAATACCGTAAGTCTGGCAGTATTTCTTAAACTCTGCTGCAGAAAATGCCGTACCTCTGTCGGGAATTAAGCGCTTGGGCATCCCAAAATATTCGCTGACTTGGTTAAGTGCTTTTATTGCCCCCTTAGCATTGGTCGTCTTTACAGCTTTCAAAATTGTGTACTTGGTAAAATTGTCCACCAACGCTACCAAATATTTAGTCCCTCCCCGTCCAGTTATAAATGGCCCAAGGTGATCCATATTGATGGTATGAAACGGTATAGGCACTCTCTCTATACAATGCAGCTCGCCTTCCGCCATTCCACCTTTTCTTTTAGTGTAGGCGCATTCCACGCATCCCTTCACGTAACCCTTGACAAAGCTTCTCATCTTGGGAAACCAATATGTCCTCCTCAGCCTTTCCAGCGTTTTGTCGAAACCCATGTGTGCAGCTTCATCATGACACATTCGTAAAACTCGCCAGCGCACGCCTTTCGGTACCACCCACTTCCGCTGATTGCCGTCGCACCTGAACAATCGTTTTCCTTCCAGCTGGTATTCCTTATGTAATTGCTTTTGCTCGCCACCAATTGTTGTTGCTTGAAGTTTTTCGATTATATCGCGCAGTTTTTCATCCTGCCACTGCATTGTGGCTAGCCAATCGTCGTCGTCAATGAAGATGTTTAACATGTTGTTGGATGCTTCTTCCATCTCTCGTTCTTCCCCTACTGGTTGGCGACTCATTGCATCCACATACCCTGCTTTTCTCCCTGGCTAATGAACCGTAGCAAACTCAAATTCTTGAAGTTTAAGCCACCACCTTGCGACTCGTGGTATCATCCTGGTCTTGTTCTGAGTTGAAACAATGGCTTCACAGTCGGTCACAACTTTAAATGCCTTGCCCAACAGGTATATACGGAACCTGTCAAGACTTTCTACTACGGCCAATACTTCCAACTCGTAGCTGTGATACTTTGCCTCCGACTCCGTCAACTTTCTGCTGAAATATGCCACTGGTCTCAGTTTGTCGTCGCTTTCCCCTCGTTGCATCAGTATGCCGGCTAGTCCCACAGTTGAAGCGTCGGTATGGACTTCATGATTGCATTTGACGTCGTATAGAGCCAAAAGAGGTGGATTTGTTAACCTAGACTTGAGCTCTTCAAATGCCGTCTCCTGCCTCTCCTTCCACGTAAAAGAATTGCCCTCTTTAAGCAAATCGGTGAGAGGTGCTGCGATGTGCGAGTATTTCGGTACAAATTTCCGGAAATAACCGGTGAGACCCAAAAACTGTCTCACTTGGTGTACATTTTTCGGTTGAGGAAAATTTTTCACTGCCACTGTCTTTCTTTCACTTGGCTTTATCCCATTTCCATCCAGTTGATGTCCGAGGAACTCTATTCTTGTCATCAGAAACGCACCCTTTTTGATATTGAGCGTCAAACCTGACTCCTTCAGAACAGTCAGAAATTTTCCAAGTTTTCGTAGTCCTTCTTCTATCGATTCGCTTCCAATAATTATGTCGTCTAAATAAACTGCGATATCCCCATGGTCCATGCGTGCCTTTATCTGGTTCATGCACATTTGAAAATATGCTGGAGCATTAACCAAACCAAACGGCATGCGTACAAACTCGTACAGTCCGTTCTCCGTAGCGAAAGCAGTAAACTTCCGGCTTTGTTCTGCAATCCTCACTTGGTGGTATCCAGAAGCAAGGTCCAACGTTGTGAAATACCTATTTCCGGCTAACGTCGCTAGTATCTCCTCCACTGTAGGCATCGGGAACTTCTGTTTTGTTGTTACTCTGTTCAGTGCACGAAAGTCGATACACATTCTGTCTCCGCCATCTTTCTTCTTCGTAAGAACTATCGGTGCACAAAAGTTGGATTTTGAAGATCGTATGACTCCCTGCTGCAACATTTCGTTTACCTTCTCTTCAATCACCTTACGTTTAGCGAAGGGTAGTCGATATGGTTGCACGCACACAGGCTGTGTTGTACTTAATTCGATCGTGCACTCGCCCCATTTGTATTCTCCAAGTTCGCTGGCATCCAAAGCGAAACAATCTCGGTGCGCGTTAACTAAATCACACAATTGGTCCTTCCCCTCGTCTGTGATGTCTTCCACAATTAAATCGCTACTATTGATTCTGCTGCGCACTTGCTGAACGGCCTCGTCTTTTATAAGCAAAGTCTTACTTTTATCACCTGCTGTACAGTCACTGATTTTGAGCTCGTTGAATGTCTTCTCAATTTTCACCTGAGGTTGATCAAGCAGACAGCGACCAACAATTATTTTATATGGCTGACTTTCGTCTGGAACAACGAACACCTCACACCAACTTCGAAGAGTATCTACTGTGACATCAGCATAAAATTTTCCTACGGTCCGGCATCCTCCTCCACCAAATCCGTTAAGCTTTCTGGTATCTTCATAGATGTGAAAATTGTTGGCGCTTGCGACTGACTCTGGAATGGTGACGCAGTCGCTGCCTAGATCTATGAACGCTTCGATTTGCTGCCCGTTCATGCTCAAAATTTTGTGATAAACGCTCTTGTCCTCCCTCACCCACAACTGGTTTTGTCTTGCAGGTTGTTGATTTCCGCTGGTAGCTCGTTCTGCTGACCTCATCGCTGCTGTACAATTGCGACCAATATGTCCGTTTTGATTGCATTTGAAGCACTTGATCATTGGGCAACTGCGTCCAATGTGTCCCGTCTGGTTGCACTTGAAACATCTTTTTGTATCTGTTGTTGGGTTTCCAGAATTTCCTCCAACTGTAACCTCCCTTTGTGCTCCTGCTCCTTTCACGTTCCGAGTTGTATTTGTTGCTCTTCGTTGGGATCCTACGCTTGCAGTCCATCGGACTTTTTTCAAAAGATCCTGAATGGTATCTGGCTGCGCCGCTTTCAGAACGTCCCGATACTCCACATCAGTTATGCCTCGTACGATATATTTCACAACTGTCTTCTCTTCTAGTTGACCCCTCGAAGCAATCGCCTTCATCTCGTACACATAATCCTCTACGTCCTCATATTGCCGTTGCTTTTTATTGCGTAAAATCTCATGCAAGTCAGCTACATCATCTTCTGCTGCGAAATTATCGGCTAAGTCACTCAGAAATTCTTCCAATGATGAATGAAGAATCCCATTACTCCAAAACTTCGCAGCTCCTGCTAGCTTGCTAATTGACGCCATCATAACAAGTCTTCCATCTAGCTTGTACACATCTCTGATTTCTCGTACTCGACGAATGAATGCAGCTGAAGAAGGTCCTGTTGGGTTCCTCGGGTTAAACTCGCAAAGCATTTCAGTCACATCCTTGACTGTGTAGCTACTTCTACACTCCTCCACCCAACTTTCTGCTCTTGGTTTTAGCGCTGGAGCCCCCTGCTTCTTCTCACTCCCCTTCTGTGAATTGATTCTTTCCAGTGCTGCCTTCATTGACTGGATCTCCTGTCTCAGCTTTTCCACTTCACTTTGCTCGTCGTCGTCCGATCCCGTGTCCTCTTCAGCTTCGTTCGAATCGTCCTCATCTTGTTCACGCTCTTCGATTAGCTTTTCATACACCAACAGCTTGTGTATCAACTGGGACTTTTCTCGTGCCCCTTTCAAACCCCGTTTTTTCAGCTCGTCACGGAGGTCGTCTCTTGTATATGCACTGAACTTAGCGATTTCTTGCTCAGCCTCACTCATCCTCGTCTTCTCAAGATCACACTCAAACGTTGATTTTAATTGTGTATTTGATTTCACTTTTTTTTTTTTTTTGTTTTTTTTTGTAATCAATTCCACTGGCGCGACTTTATCCCACTTCTGAAGTTGTAAGACGATTTTCGAAAGGTAGAAAAAAAACACCGAGATAAAAAAAAAACACTTGTTCGATCAAAATTCCTTTATTTCAATAAACCACTCTCATGTGGGCTTAGTCAATAACTCAACCCGTTTCACCCCAGATGGTGTCTTTTATACTCTCCCATCTCATGATGTCGCATGATGGTCAGCTGATGGTTGGGTCATCCTACATCTCCCGTTGAAATTTCTGTATCGCAGCCAGGGGCGGCTGCAAAAATAAGTGCCCGCAAGGAGCCTATGAAATTTTACCACTGGCTGATCTTCAGATCTAGATTTTAAATAAATTGGGTGAAAAGGGTGTTACATTCGTAGGTTTTATTTCCAATCTGCGCGAATTCTCTAGAGTGGCGCGACACAACCGGATCAGTTTTCTCCTGATCCCGAATTTGACCATCGCGTTATATACTTCAGTACGATGACTGCTGTCGTATGCGGCTTTGAATTCGATGAAGAGATGGTGAGTATCGACTCGCCACCAGCTTTGAAGAGCTCTGACGGAAATCCGTCCGAGCCCGCAGCCTTATTGTTCTTCAGCTTTTTAATGGTTTGAGTTGAGTTTTCTTCATATCCTATCACTCTCTCCTGGTCATGCCCATCAAGCGGCTGTTGGAAATGCTGCTTAACCACAAGATTACGCTCAGTGTTTCGAATGGCCTGAGTTCCTGGTCTGTAGCCTGCAGTCAGCTTATAAATAAATATATTAGCTTTTTTATAAAAGTTTCGCATCTTGTTATTATTCCTGCATTCTTAGATTTCCTTGAGCTGAGAGACTACGAAGGCTCTTTCCCCTTTTGGCAGTAACTTTTTCTCCTACCTCCTCCTGGTTCTGTACTCATTCCACGTTGACCGGGTTGTTAAGAGACTTGAACACTTTTTCCGTGCTGATTTCACAAAAAAACAGCACGTTGTCATGTACAGACTCGGTCTTAATGCGACGGATAACCCGTCGTTTCCCAGAGGCGGGTCTTATTTGTATCTGCTGCTGTACGACGAACACATACGACTGACAGGTACGAATTTACAAACGCTAAACTGTCTGCGCACATTCGTGTATGACTGTGACCATTGCGGTTTTAGCACCGACATTACAGTTCCCAACGAAATTGCGGAATTGGAGGAGTTTGTCCAAAGATATAATTACAACTACAGTAAGACTCGATGGACACGCTTCTCCGCAACCTTGACAAAAGCACTCTCCTTGAACAAGCTCCACCCATCGCCCAATAGGTATTTGTCAAACGAGGAGATCGACAAGTACCAATTCCGCGGTATCGACGTACGACTAACGAAGATCTGTTCCGCAATCCTACTGTTGACTCACTACACCAAAAGAGAAGTAGACTTCTGTCAAGACTCAAAAACTTGTGCAGACAGTTAACTGACAGACAAGACCCGGAGATTAGGACAATGAAGTCGTCAATTAAAAATCTTCAAACGTTAATAAGAGAGAATTACAGAATTTCTGTAAGTTTGTATTGGAACAACAAGGTTCGGGCTGTAAACACCAGCAACCCGAATATGTTTCCGCAAATAAATAAACTATATCGGAGAAAAAAATCAACTAATAAAGGTAAAAAATAATCCAAAGGATGGTTGGAAAATTTATAAATACTATACTCGGCAAAAAAGCGTGGAATCTTGATGACGCCTTTGCGAAAAAATTTTGAACCAACAATTTTGATATTCTAACACGGCAGTTTTCAAATACGAGTAAACTCCTAATAATAAACTCTTCAGTGTCTTAAAATATACCGGACAACAGACAACGAACGATTACTGACAATAGCAGGTATTGATCCAAATAAAGCCGTTGACGATCACGACTTCTCTGTGATCGAGGATCCACAGGAGAAGGTTGAGGCCAGGAAGTATACAATCGCCTCTTGGTGCACAACTGCTACATTCGAAATGAAGTAGAGAATTGGCGATCCGACGGCTCTGGTTTCACCCGGTTTAGCGACGAAAATATGTCAAATAATGTCATTGCCAGAGAGGGTTACCTACCCGCGTTCATTTCGAAGGAAGGACTCCATAAGATCTTCGACACAATCAGAGTTAAGAAATCAGTGGGGACCGATGGTATCCCGAACATCGTGCTTTGACATCTTCCTCTAGAAGCGGTGGACATTTACACCATCCTGTTTAATAATGCAATGAATAATGCACATTATCCAGCGCATTGGAAAACGGCGGTGGTTCAACCTATCCCCAAAAAGGGAAAGGATATATCCAATCCGGCGAATCTCCGGTAGATAAGTCTCCTTCCGAATATCAGTAAGGTTTTTGAAAAGGTAATCAATAGAGCTCTGACTAGGGGTTGAGGACAAACATATAGTTCCGGATAATCAATTCGGTTTTAAGGCGGGACATGATACGAGTATCTCACATGCCGCGTCTAAACTGGTGTCCGATATCCAATGGAATAAAGGCAAAAAACAATGTACTGGTTCCTGCCTTGTTGACTTGGAGAAGGCTTTCGGCACCGTATGGTTAGAGGGTCTTTTCTATAAGCTGACTAGGCTGGGGATCAGTAAACCACTCTTGTACATTCTTTATAATATGCAACACAACAGAAAGTTAATCGTGAAAAATAGTGATGTGACTTCTGTTGGAATATTTCAAATTAAAAATGCTCTTCAGCAAGGCACGGTCAATTCGCCGATCCTATTCAACATTTTTACAAGCGACTTGATAGGTTCACTTCCCCATACTATTGCGTACAGAACGGATCCAAAAATCGAGGTCATTAATACTCTGTTGCAGCGTGACTTCGATAAGATAAGACGATTTTGCGATGACTGGAAGTTGAAAATCAACTTTCAGAAGTCGGAAACCATTCTCTCTAGGACGACGTTTTTTGGAGCCTCTAGGGATACCAGAAAAAATTGTCGTAAGTTCTCGATCATTGGACAACACGGGCAGCCTCTTGCCTGCCGAAATGTAGTCAGATACCTTGGGATCTGGCTAGATCAGCTTCTGTATTTTGACAAAAATGTAGATGCTGCTCTGGCCAGAGCTAAAGGCGCTTCTGCCCTTACAAAGAGACTGTTTTATAGCAGCCAACTCGATGGGAGGGTAAAAGTAATCTGCTACATGGCCTTATCAGGCCCATGCTGGTATTTGGTTGTCCCGTGTGGTTCAATGTACGAGCAAGCTTAATGGAAAAGATTCGGGTGTATGAGAGGGCTTGCCTTCGTTTGTACAGGACACCAGAGTCGGAGTACATATTTTTGTATCCTATTGAGGTCCTTTACAACAGGGCGAACCTAATACGAGTGGACAACTTCGTAATTGAGCTGACTCGAAGGCACATTGCAAGAGCAATGACCTCGACGAATAACCTGATATTTGGGGCTTACTACCCCAATTATCTTTACCACGAGAGTGTGCGCTCTGACGGCTTCGTTCCACTGGAAGCATTCCTCTACCTAGATCAGATAGGGTTGATCCAGGATAGATCAGCGGTGCCGTTAATCTTCCATGTCGCTCGGACAGCTGGTGACAGGCGACTCAACTACAACAGAAATGTCGCACACGGCAGTGTGGATCGTCTCAGGTTCAGTAGGGCGGTGGGGAATCGCGATAAGAGGGATGTTTTTTGGCAGCACCAGCATTTCTGGTGGTTCAATGATGGAGAAGATGTTTCGTCGTCGTTTCCGTCAATTACGGACCAGCCTCACTAATGAGGCAGAGCTGACCAATCTATTTGCTCTGTGAATAGCAATGCCCAGCTTACTTAGGTTTAGGTTAGCATTTAAGAAATATATACATATGTTAGTATATAGAAATGTATATACCAATTTATGTATATTATTGTGTATAATGGCTATGTGTGGATATGTGTGTATTGTGTATGTAGGTTAGGTAGACTAAGGTTTATTTTAAGTTAGATATTAAGTTATTATAGAAAATAAAAAAATGTCCATATGCTAAGTATTTTGTTAACAAATTTTTTTTCTTAGCCTTTTAAGTATACTAAACAAATATTTCTAAATGAAATGTAAATAAAGTCGAAAGACATACGAGTAGATATAAGAATTTAGAGTAGCTTAGAGTGCCTGTGTGGGGCCAGTAAGTTAGTATAAGATTGTTAAGTAATTTTAAGTTAGCATTTAAGCATATTTTGTTAGTACGAGTTGTAAGAGTTAGTGATTAAGAAAATAAAAAGCATTTGAAAAAAAACTGATTTCACAAAAAAACATTGACCGCTGAACACTAGTTGATGGAGCGGAATAGGACTTATAATCACAAATATGAACCACTCGTATGTTCGCAATCTCGTTGGCTAGTTTATTTGAAAACTGCCGTGTTAGAATATCAAAATTGTTGGTTCAAAAATTTTTCGCAAGGGCGTCATCTAGATTCCCCGCTTTTTTGCCAAGTATAGTATTTATAAATTTTCCAACCATCCTTTGGATTATTTGTTACCTTTATTAGTTGATTTTTATAATATTCTAACTTTGCATTATTTATTTATTTATTTATTTAAGTTGTTTCGAAATTGTTTATATTCATTTTTATGTATTCCTCGTTCTTATACCTCATTTCGCAGCTCACTTTTTATACATTTATGCTCATTTGACCGTCTTTTCTTCTTTTTTATGTATGTTAAGGACTTTACGATTTGACTGAAATAATTTCTGAAGTTTTCATAAAGTCCATTTACTGCAGTAAACTCAATTAAGAGTTCCCAATTGAGTGTTTGTGTTTTTGTATCTCTTTTCTTCACTATTTTCGTTTGCTGTGAATGCGCAGTATATTGCGTAATGCTCCGAAAAGTTGAATTCAAGAACTGCAGATTTTATTTTAGTGTATTTCGTCCGGGCCAGGCAATGACCTGTAGAAATATTGTAGAATCCGAACATTTCAGAGGCATGTCCATAAAAGGTTTGCTGTCGCACTCATCAGAAAGTGTAGTCCTTATCCGAGGCATTTTAGGGATGCTTTCATTAAATGGGAGTTTTGCTTAATGGGTTCAGGGTCTGACGGATAACTCCTCTAGGATGTTGATTCGGGTGCACATTAGTGTGAATGTTGTAGCTAACAAATGTATGCTCATACTTCGATCTCCTTTATCAAAGTAAAAACGTCAATTTAAGGCTTTTAATGAGGGAACTGCACAGCTTTTTAACTTCCTCTTCTTTTTATCTGGTTCTGAATTTAAATAGAATTTGTCGGCCTTATTTAGCTTTTCTTTATAAACGTTTCTACTTAGTTTGCCAAGCTCGTAACCTTTTAGAATGTTTGACATACAGTAATTTGAAAACTTATGAGTCATATTATAAATGCCTTTCTTTTGCGATCTTACTTATAATACTCGTACCTACTTAGATGGCGCTAGAGGAGTCAGGGATGGACCTAGGCCTTCGATTAACTTGTATTCTTACAAAGCCTAGGCATTTTCTGGCTGCTTAAAATTGTCTCTGTTGTTTATTCAAAGACATTCTAAACTGGTTGGCTACGTTCGCCAGCCATCCAAGCCGATGATTTCTGACTCTGACTTGGCGCAAGGTGATGGAGGTTTTTGACCTTCAGTAAGGCATTTGGAGTATCTCCATTCGTTCTTTGTCCTTAACAATCGGCTAGGGCGATTTTATTACCATGCTTAAGGCAATGAGCATAGATTTCGTCGAGGAGCTCATGAAAAACAGTCCTTGTTACCATTTCACATTCCTGAAACTCAAGACTTCTTGCCTCAGTCTGTCTCTAATGATAAATCCGTAAGGAAGAAAATTTCCGCTGCTTGTTTTCTTGGCGGTAGCAAAGCAATGCTCGTAGTATGCTTGTATGTCGGAATCCTTTTTCGAATAGTTTGGGTTGTCCATCTTTGGTACTCGTATCTTTCGAATCCAAGGCTTTTGATTGTTGCTTAACCATATATGTATATTTTTTTACAGAGCCGGAGAATTGACCCTATAGCTAATCCCCAACTTGATGGGTCGGGCCCTTTGTAGCACCCCTTGTGCATAAGAGGCCGGTTACACGGCTGTTAAAAACCCTGTACTAAGTAATGAGTACTGTCGTTGACCGTAGACACCGTGTCTATATCAGAAAACCTTAGATAAAGACCCTTTCAGACTTGGGATTTGAAAAATTCAAATTACCCCTGAAAAGGAATCACTAGGTCAGAAAATTGGATGCCGGTAGCATCGTTGGTTTCATCTGCGGAGTTCTTCCAGGCTTACGCTTGGAATTCAAGCCTGCATATATAACGGCTTACACATACAATTTGCAGAGGCCATGACAATCACTTGACGCTAACTTGAAGCGTTTCACTACATGCTTTAGGCACTTAGTATTTACCAGCTTCAAACAGTTCATAGTTAATAATTAGATACTAGTTAAGCTTTAGTCTCACTAAAATAGTTTTTTCAGTTATCGCAATCTGCTTTCGCTTTCTGCTTTTAACAAAAAGTTGGCTAAGGTCTGTTTCGAATTTTTGTTTTTTTTTTAAAGAACTTAACACTCAAGTGGGTATTAATACACTTACTCGTAAAATGCCTGAGCACGTGTTAAGTTTTTAGGAAAAAGAGAAAGAAAGATTTTTGGGCTCAGTGGTTATTTCGCTCCATGGGTGGCATCCAACATTTAATGGGGAGACTATATTATTAGTGTAATTGGACTTGTTATTGTATTAGAGGCAACCATTCGTCTTACGAGAATTAAGTTGCCTGAAAAAAAAGAATGTCTTTCGGACGAGGCTGGGATTCGAACACCGAACCTTTCGATTTGGAAGCCAACACACTACCACTTGAGCCACGGCCACCACGAAAACTCTTCGCTTTCGTTCGTTCTTATCCGCACGCCCAGCCATAAGTATTGGACCTGGCTTTGGCAGATGGATGACAGAAGAACTTTTAAGTATGTTGATTCCTCCTAACCATTTAAGGGTCTTCTTGGGATGGAGATATTGATCGGCTTCCATTGAATGAGTTAAGCCCACCAATATTCCTTAACTATCGACTGCATTTGCAGTTCCTTGGTGTTGTATTTACTTCTTCCTGAGCTCGTTAGAATTCAACGATCTTTTCACCAATACCACCAACTGTTGGCCTATTTGGATTAAGATAAGAACTAAAAGCCTTCTTCTTTCAACATGTATCAATTATTGCGACTTCATCTACGAAAAGTGGCAACTCTGGTTATTATTGCGAATTGCATCCATGGGAGTTCTTCTTCCACGCCCGGTGTCGTCGTCGTTTTTGGTGTTACCTTGCCTTTGGTATCCGTACATGCTATTAAAAGCGCCACAGGATAAGAAATGGTTTCTGAACATTCCTCAAATGTGTTCGGATGTACTCGCATCTCGATACATTCGTACATACATACGTTCGTACATAGATTGCCCTGATGGTACGAGCTGGAATTGTAGCCAGGTTCGCATGCACGTTCCTTGTCATGATTGCTGCCCCAAAAGGAGTAACTTGTTGAAACTCCTTAGCATAGATCGAAATCAGTAAGCGAGATGATATTCCACAACGGTGAGGAAGTTTTTTTTTTTTTCATTTTCATTTGCAATTTTCTGCCTCCCAAATGTGATGCTGAGAATGTGTGTGGGGAACGTTTTGCGAATTTAAAAAGGTGCGCCCGACGAGGACGACGATGACGATGACGAAGACGATGTAGACGACGATGCCGCCACCATAGCTGTCGCTTGTTGCCCCGATAAGGTTGCTCTTTCGAAAAAATTTAAATACGTGCGACTTTTTGGTGGAGGTGTAGTGGGGACAATGGAGTCTTGTTTCGATTTCTGTTCTGTTTTTATTTTTTTTTTGGAGTAGCTGCAGGCTAAGTAAGGCAGCCAGGCAGTGTGCAAAAGTCGTGGGGTTGATTCTATGGTGCGATAAGATGTGTCTCGAATGTGACACTTTACGCAAAAAAAAAAAAAAAAAATCCACCAAGAGATATAGATACTCGTACAATTGTGAATGTGGGCGTGTTGTGGTGCAGATGGAACGCGATAAAGCTGTAATGTGCATGATAATGCTCCCATGCGGCAGGTGTGAAATGTCATTATGGGTGTAAATGGATTTCGATGACTTTGCCAACGTCACACTTACGAAATATTAAGACTGAGGGTGTAACTGGAACTGGAAAGTCATTACGGACACTTAAATAGATTTAATGAGACGAAAGAACACATGCGTTGACTAAATGGTTGTGAGTAGATAATAGGACTTGTCATTATAAAATAAAACAGAGGTGTCCCTTTTCTTGCCACAAAATGTCAGTTTATTTTGCGCTTCGAAGGGCAATGCGCAGTTCACTCGTACTTACTTAAGTTTGTCAGTTTACTACGGAATGGATCTGTTCCTCAACCAATAATTCTCTCGCTTCGACGTGACCCGAAAAATTCACCCTTCCGCTTGTGTCCTCCATAATGTGGTATCCTTTCGCTTGGATAACAGACCTACAATACATATGTACATACGTATAGGTATTGTCATCCTTTACGAAGATGATTCCGCGATTAAATTTTTGTGCAAGTCAGGGTCTTTATATTTCTGTAACAGCAGGAGTTCTGTTACCTTTGCATTAGACGATTCGACGTGTCCATTAGACAAAATGACACTGAGCAATCATTGCGGGATTTGTAACAATGACCACCTATCCACGTGTAATATAAAAAAAGCCATAACGTTGTTTATATTTACAAAGTGGTCTTAGGTGCTTAGTTAGTGAAAGCAGTATTTCCGTATTGAAGTAAAAACTTCTTATTTCTTCTTCTTCTACTTGCCTGGAACTAAAACTGACGATCACTCTCGGTCGCTTGCAAAGCACTGCGCCATTCACGTTTACTCTTCACCTGATGATGATACGCCAGATACAATAGATACGCCAATACACATCAAGCAAATCCGGTAGGTATCGTTCACAAAGATTTGGCAGTAGATTTTGGTAAAAATGTTCTCCTTGAAAGCTCCGAATAGCATTTTTTTTTATTCGCGAAAGGGGAATGAATCTTAATTGAGGACCCTGTGCAGGTGCAAGTGCGAGATTCCTACTCACTTAACCTAATTTCTTCATTGAATCATGGCACTGCTGAACTGGGGATGGCCAGTGGGTCGGGAATTTTCACGCTCATAGGTACCACTAGCCCGTACTATTGGCATACACTGTTCAAGAGCATGATCCTCCGGGACCTTGTATCTACGTACTAAACCACCCATCCGCATTCATTAACCACAGTATCCGTGGGACTGTCGTCAGGTACATGACCATCACTTCGAATATAGTATTTTTTGGAAGTCCCTTGACCTGATTGTTTTGTTCCCAACTCGGAAGTTCGCGTACTACCCGTTTTGTGACAGGACAGTTTCCAATAAATTCACTATCCCCGCCCAAACCTCAACCGTGGCGAAGTCCATCTCGTGGATGTGTCGGTGTCCATAGCTCCATCGGCAACATGATATGGTATGTAAGCCTCCTATTATTATTGAAGTAGTCTGTGACCATCGTCAGTAGGTAGTATGATGTATCTGTTTCCGCCCAGGATCTCCTAATGTACGACTAGCTCACTGAATTAAATGCAACTTTAAGAGTTACTTACTTACTTAGATGGCGCTACAGTTCGAGGTGAACGTTGGGCTTCAATAAACAAGCCTCTCCAGTTAGTCCGGTCTTTAGCCAACTGCCTCCAATTGCGCACACCAAGTCTGTTAAAGTCCCCTTCTACTTGCACGCGTCTCCAAAGGTGAGGACTTCCTCTACTGCGATGTCCCTTGGAGTTAGATTCGGAGATTTTGCCAGCTGGAGCATTGGTGTCCATTCGCTCTACATGTCCTAGCCATTTCAAGTGACTGATGCGCAGTTTTCTGACTTGGTGGATGTCGCTGTAGTTCGTTGTTGAATATTTTTCTCTCGAAAATCCTCGTCCGCTTTCGATAGGGTTCATGCTTCTTCGCCATAAAGCAGGACTGGAATGATCATGGTATTACATAGAGTCTCCTTAGTTTTTCCGGATACGGCCTTACGACTCAATTGCCTTCTTAGCGCACAGAAACAGCGATTGGCAAGAGTTATTCTTCGTTTTATTTCTGCTGAGGTGGTGTTGGCAGAATTCATAGCAGAGCCAAGGCAGCTAAATTCCTTTATTATCTCTGTCGATTGTGAGGTTATATCCAATTCTTGAGTTTGGCAGGGATGATAAAACTAGACATGGCTCTATATAACTCGTCTCTATAAATGCTCTAATACGCGGCCTTAAAATCGATGAAAAGGTCGTTGGTATCGATTTCGACTCTTGAGTTTTTTGCAGGATCTGCCAGAGTGTGAAGACTTGGTGGATTGTGGACTTTCCTAGTCTGAAACCGCACTGATAGGGACCAATCAGTTTGTTGACGAAGAGTATCAGATATTCAAACAATATGGCAGATAAAATCTTGTATCCGATGTTGAGGAGGCTTATACCTCCATTTTACGGATCGGGCACGCACTGATGAGATTCCATTCATCAGGCATACACTCTTCTGACCCGATCTGGTAAATGAGTTGGTGCATGCTCCCCACAAAGTCATTTGCAGCAGCTTTGAACACTTCGACCGGTAGGCCGACAGGTCCAGTTGATTTGTTGGATTTTAGCTTAGATATTGCTATATATTCAGGTGGTCTGAAGTTTTGGCTATCATCGTCTAAGTTGAATGGTCCATTCTGCCGCAGTCTGCAGAAAAAGTTTTTCCATATTCTCAGCGCCGACTGCGATTCCAATAAAAGGTTTCCTTCTTCGTTTATACAGGCGTCTTCTGGTCTTTACAGGTTCTTTTTAGGCCAGTTGCGGCACGTTAACAGCGTTGACACTGATCATCGGTACTTGATGCTGGCGGGATGGGGATTGTTAAATAATTTTGGCATACGCGGAATACGCGGATATTCTTGGGGAATCTGCATCCGCACCTTGGCTGCAACAAGGTGGTGATCCAAGTCAATGTTGGCTGTCCGGAACGTGGAGGTATACCTTACGTCTGTCGCAAAATAATCAATTTGATTTAGCGTTTGATGATTCAGAAACCGCCATGTCCCTTTGGATGAGGAAACCGTGTGCTTGTTGAAGTAATATTTCGTCCCGCTGCAAAGTTTATAACCCCGTGCCAGCTGCCAGACGTAAGGCTTTACTCATGCTGTTACCGGGGACTATAACCGGAACGTAAGGCAAGCACTTCGCTACGAACTTGAGTGTTGAGCTGCTGGCCCAATCCAAGTTGTAGGACACTCAGCAGTTTCGCGATTAATCGCTATCGCTGCGTTATTAGTGGAAAATATGTACTTTTCTGTACCCCATATCCATCTTTCAAAGCTGCTGTATCTACTTCCACCTTTATGGCTTCGACAGTGGAACGCGATTTTTGATGATCTAGCAGAGCTTCATTTTCCTCTGCCATCGCAAGTAGCAAACATATTGTAAAATACGACTAACGTTCTTCTGACAGTTTGTTCGTTTTTGGTAGAGTTTCAATGGTGTGACACCGTTACATCGTTGCTACGAAGACCTTGGCAGCTGACTGGAATGCCCTGTGAGGGATGCTATCCGGTCCATCCCCTATTTTCCTTCATCCTTTTAACAGCTCATTTGACCTGATGGTGGAGATGTGCTCCATGCTGTCATCTCTCTATGGGAGTGCAGATATTCTGCTACAGCTTTTGTCATTACCAGGCAGGTTGGGGAGACCTATTGCCTTTAAGCTTTCACTTCACTACTCTGTAGACCGTGTAGCAAGGGCCGAACCATTTCCTCAAGCTTTCTGTAATAGCCCTTTCCGGGCCGTGTCTCGTCAATTTGAAAGTCTTTCCACTTTGGCCCTGTCAGGGTGGGGTGCTCTCTACATTGTTCTTCGATAAATAATATCGCCTTGTGGTCGCTGTTGTTGGCCAGGCTTATATCCAATAATCACTGGGTGATTCCTCTGCGCCTCTTTTTTAGGTGGTTCGTCAGTTATAAACTGGGTTGCCCATATCAACTATAGAAGTATGTATATGTACACTTTTTACCCCAGCGAATACGAAGTGGTTGGCCCGGTGACGGACAGTCTGCAGTCGCCTATCCAGTTACTTACATCTATGGCTTTGTATGCTCGCTTTTTAATGCTTCTGGTATTGCTTATTGCTTGTGCCAGACGAAGTTGGTTTTTCCTAGAGTACTAAGGACTTGTTGCCACCAAATATGAAGGGCTTGTGGGATTATTTTATTCGTGCTATCCACATCGCTATGGATTTCGGCTACTCTCCTCGCGAAATTATGTATCGAGGGCTTGGAAAGTTACATATGCCTTGTATGTTAGGTGACGTATGTCGAAGTTTAGCTGCCAGTGCCAGAAATTCTGTCCGCTTCTTCTACTGTTCACAATTTCTATAATATCGTCGTTATGACATCATTCGCAGTCTATCAGATTTTGCTGGTTGCAATCATAACATAACTAGGCTTCGTGCGGTCAATCCATCACCAATGATCTCAGCTACTGCATAGTTTTCGCATTTCTGTGGTTTACGGATGATAGGGAACCTAGGCGGAAACCTCGTATTTTACCAATTTTCACTGCACTGGTGGTGTTAGTTGGCATCACCTTGCGGCCGGAAATCCGCATGTACAAGCTGTACAAGCATATCGCATCCCGACATAGTTCCATATATAATAAGTGAAACCTTTTTGGTATGCCGATTTTTAAAATTTAAAAATTGTTGGGCATTGACCTTTTTTCGCGCATAATCTCCAGGATTTGGTGAATATCTGGTCAATGGTGGACGTACCAAGTTAAGAGACACACTGACAAGATTCATAAGTCTGTTGAAGATGGGTCTCAACTTTTCACATAATGACAGTATTATGTAGAACTTCATAAATCTCAGAAGATTTATTGCTCAGTAGTTAGCTTAGTTTGTGGGATCGCCTTTCATTTCAATTGGGCAGATCGCAGTTTCAGTCGCTGGTGCTGCTGTCTTATGAATAGAAGAATGGGTCGTGCAGGTTAAATTTTCCTATCAGTGGGCTACATATGACATCCTTGCCCACTTTGATATCGGACTTTCGACAAGCGTATAGAGAACATATTCGAACCCGTCTTCGAAGTCGTCGGGCCCACGTTGTTACATTGCTCTGCATATATGTATGCTCATGATGGCATGAAGCTCACTTGCCAGTGTGAACCGGGAGTTAAGGTTACAGAGTCTTCTATAGATGGCAAATCCAACAGGAAGTTTATGCCTCAAATATGTAACCCAAATACATTTGTGTTCACATTCACGTCTTGCGGTTAAGCATCTGCTGTGGTAAACTATTAGCTATTGACTCCAATAATTTCGAAGATAGTATATATATTTACCTATAGTATTATCCTTCACTTATCAGGAGGTTCTGCGGTGAAGATTGAAGGCTGCTCGGACCAAGACTACTTTCCCCATTAAGTGACAATATTTAAAAATAAAGAAATGAATCATACCCACCTGACCGAATGCCATGACACACAAATTTGAAATTCAAATCTCCTTCTATATCTTTGAAATAGGAAAACCCACACAAACAATCGCATTTATCGATCTATTTATCTCATTATTTGCCTAAAAGCCGATTGTCGACCCATCATAAAACAGGGTATCACCTCCATTGGCCGTCTCTGTATCAAGGAGTCCTAAACTACATGCAATGGTTTTTTTGTTTCCTTTTTTTTTTAATGAGAAGAAAAGAAATCTTGCACAAATCCCCATCACTGATGCGTAACATGATCCTTTTTCACTTTCCTTCCAGATGATCGGCATCGCTGTTGGGTTATCCCTATGGTCGAAGTGTTCAGATCACCTGAATCGCATTTCTCTTACACATCAGCGCTTTAATATTCCAGAGACCGATAAAGTGTACACTTGATGTGGTCTCCTTTGAGGGATCAGACAAACGGACAACAGACAACAAACTACACAGGCGGACAACAATGCAACAAAGTTGGAGCACTTTTTGTCTTGTTCTCTTCGTCGTCCTATTGTCATTTTGTTGGTTATTTTCGTTCAAAGTCTGATATAAAGCAATCCTCCAGCAATATGGCAGGCAGGGAGTGCAGTATAAGGTGTGTCAGAAGTGTCAGAAGTGTTAGAAGTATACAAAGTCCAACTGAGTAAAAAACAAAAACAAAAAAGTATCCATATACGGTTGGTAGATTTAATTCCGCTACCATGACCCTATCAAATTCGATAGAATCCAATCCACAATCCTCGGGTGCATTATGCAGGTGTTTTGTGTTACAGGCAAAATGCCTGAGAGCCCTGGAATGCACCACACTCGTATCCTGAGTAAGTCAAGTGTCGGAGAACAATGTATCGCTGCTTAATCTGAAAATCTTGACATCAGCAACACAAAAGGTGCAACGAAATTGAGTGTGTGTTTTTGAAGTGCTTGGAAAAGAAGGAGCAAATCAGAAACGGATTCTGGACATTGTTACCAATCTGGTTTTCCTTCTTCTTCTTTTTTTTTGTGATGAGAAATTTGAGGCTTTTGTTGCACTTTTGTATAGTTTTTATCGCTCTAGGACCTGATCAACAATCGGTAATTGCTGGCTTATTACGCAACATTTGGTCGAGGGGTTCTTATTCTTTTCTGATACGGACTCTGATCCTTTTATCCTAGTAACACTCATTGTTGTTGATAGGTGATGTGGATTGTAATGGGATTGCGAAGTAACACACTTGTCTGACTACTTGATGAAGTGCTGTTCTGTAAGGTGTTGTACATTGTCCATGCGAAAGATTTGTTCGTTCTTAAATCCATCCAATCCTAAGCACTTCCATGCAAGTGGTCAATTACGAAGACCTTGACTTGTAGTTCATATACCGGTCCCCGGGGCATTTAATTCCAACAATCTGCATACCTTAGCACCAGGCCAGGATACACCAGTCCAAATGAAAACATTCACTTATTATGTGCATGCGATATCGTCAATTTACCGCCCACGAGTCATTATGAAGTCGCAGTTCGAATAGCAGTTAATGGGCAGCTTTAACGCATTAAGGTAGAGCATCAGAATATCAGAGCATCAGAGCATCAGAGCACCAGAGCACGGTATTTGTGAGATCTCATATGCGGGAGCACCACGAAGACATCCAATCACCTTCTCATGGTCACGCAGTGGAGTCATTTAATTTTGATCCTACCCAAGAGGTCTCCGGTTTTTTTTTTGTATTTATTTATTTTTTCTTTGGTTTCGTTCGCCCTGAATCCATTCATCATTGATCCTGAGAACTCCTGTAGGCGAGACGGGCTAACCTATGAAACGGTGCTCCCTCTGTTGTTATAGTGTAGTGCCTCTGATTTAAGGGCAATTATAGCCGCATCTTGTAGTCGTGGGCTGAAAATTAATTGGGAATTTTACTCAAATTACAGGTTCTTGCGATGGCTATGTAGCTATTGATTGTTGAGTGTGTAGGTGAGGACTTAAACGTTAAACAGCAGAGAAGACCAAACGTTAAGATAGTTTTGTGCCTCATTAGGATGAAATGAAGTGAAACAGTTTTCAAAAAAACTAACGGGATATATTTAACTAAATCAGAAATCGTGAGGGAATTTAGGGAAAATGAAGAATAAAACATTTAGATACCAGGATTCTTGGAAAGGGATTTTACTCGAGCCTCTGATATGGAAAGAGATCACCAGAGATGGGCGGCAGGGGGTAAAACTGTTTTTCGTTTCCAGGTGGGGTCTCTGAACTGTAATTGCTTAACTTTTGGAAATAGCTAGACGCTCTCAGCTCATGCTTGTGAAAAAGGGGAGTGACAAGTTTTCTTCGGTGGGATATACATTTATTGTCGGTTTAACTGCGGATTGGTAAGTCTCGCAGTAGCAACATAAAATGCAATCATCTCCTGAATTTCATACTTGTTGAGTTGAATGCGTTTATGCTTTCTTGAGTTGAATGCTTCACACTTCTAATGTCAAACTAACAAACAAAAATAAATTACTGTACATCTCTCGTTATACTGTGCAAGGGTATTTTTGGCTCAGGACAGATCTTTCGTTATTTTTTCTTTTATTAAATATTGTTTTCTAAATTAAATCAAGTTGTGTTTCTTTTATTAATCAATCGCATCAACCTATCGGATCTCTACAGGTTATGGGCCCAGTTCATAACAAATAATTGATTAACTAATTGAAATAAATCTCTACAGGAAATAAGTGAAAAATGGCTGACGCAACAAAGGCGAATATTACCAGGTTGAACGACAATAATTACGGCAACTAGAAATTTCGAATGGAGTTATTATTGCGTTCAAGAAATTTATGGAAAAAGGTAATTGAAAAAGACCGACCAAATCCAGTGACAAAGGAAGGAACGACTACAGTAATGAATCAAAATGAGCTGGATAAATGGGACGAGAACGACCGTTTAGCGGTAGAAGACAATCAACTAACGCACATGCGGAATATGAAAACAGCAAAGAATACATTGGACGCTTTAAAGGTATTTCAAGAGAGTGTCAATTACAAATGTGCTTGCTGTAATGGGAACAATTTTTAGATTGCGTTTAGCTGAAGGCGGTGATGCAAAGGCACATATCACACAACTGCAAGATTTATTCCAGCGATTGACCGATTTAGGTGAAGAAAAGTCATCAGAAAATGGAGCTCAGGCGTTTTGTTGCAGAGTTTTCCAGACTGTTACAGTCCGTTAGTAACAGCGCTACAAAATATTCCGGTCAAGGAAATCACATTTGCATTGGTCTCACAGCGGGTGATAGCGGAATATGAGCGAATGTGCGGTTCAACAATCGATCGAAATTCAGGTGATTCAATTTTAAATACAGTATCAAGTGTTAATGCATGTTTTTTCTGCGGTAAAAACAACCATTTAAAACGGAACTGTATGAAGTACAAACGATGGTTATCGAAGCGTGGCGCTAAAAAAAGTAAAGGCAACACAAAGCATGGTGATAAAGTTAATTCGATCGAAGAAGAAAATAAAGCGAGTGCATCGGAACAAAATGCGGATTTTCTGTTCACATTCAATGAAGTTAAATTACAAGAGGAAAAAGAGGATGGATTATCGATTCAGGGGCAACACGTCATGTGGTCAACGATAAAGAATTTTACAGCGACCTTGATGAGTCATATCATGGCACAGTGCGATTGGCAAATGTTGAAATTGTTCCAGTTAACGGTATCGGCAGCGGCGACATCACACTCGTCGATGAGAAAGGTAACAGGCATACAACGAGAGCGCATGAACTGCTATTTGCACCAAACTTAGTTAACAACGTTATTTCGGTAAAACGCTTGACTAAAATGGATTTACGCATCGAATTTAACAGCGAAATGTGTGAAATTAAATTCAAAGATAAGCAAATTGGTGTAGCAGACATCGTCGGTGATTTATGTGTATTGCGTGAACCAGATTCAGTCTGTGCAATTCTGGAGCATAATGCAAATTGCATACACAATTTACATCGAAAAATGGGACATCGAGGTCCAGCAGTAATACAGAAAATGGTTTCGCTTGGCTCAATTGAAGGTTTAAAAATTATCGATTGTGGCATTAAAGAGGTATGTGAAGTATGCATTAAAGGCAAATTAACAACAGTACCGTTTCCTAAGCAATATAAAAGTGAGTCATCTGCACCGTTACAATTAATACATACCGATGTGTGCGGCCCAATGCAAACAACAACACCAAGTGGAAAGCGATACCTAGTGACATTTATCGATGATTTTTTCTGGTTTTTCGATCGTTTATCTGTTGACACATAAACCAAATTTGAGCGGACACGAAAGATAATTCGATCGGATCGTGGTGGTGAATACGTTGGCAACAGCGTAAAAAATTACATGAAATCGGAAGTCATACAAGTCCAATACACAGCAGCATACAGCCCACAGCAGAATGGAAAAGCAGAGAGGAAACATCGCACGTTAGTTGAAATGGCTCGTTGCATGCTGATTGACGCGAATTTGCCATACACATTTTGGGGTGAAGCAGTAGTGATGGCCAATTTTATATAAAACCGTGTGATATCCAGAACAACAAATGCGACGCCATATGAACGTTGGAATGGAATTAAACCAGGTATTAAAGAATTTCACATTTTTGGTTCTAAATGTTTCGTTCATATACCCTCAGAAAAAAGACGCAAATTGGACAATGTAGCAATCGAGACAATTTTCTTAGGCTATGACGAAAATTCAAAGGCCTTTCGATGATACAATGCCAATACGAAAGAGGTGGTTATCAGTCGCGACGTCAAGTTTTGCTCATTAAACAAAATCGCATCAGATGAGCAATTGGTTCCAGTAGAATTGTCATCGAACACGTCACACAAATCATTACTTCAGAAGGAGAATATGACAATTCCGGAGGAGAGTGTCACAATTCAGGAGGAGAGTGAACCAATTGAAACGACTAAGGCAGCTGAAACCGATCCAGACATTCCACGAGTTTCAGAAAGGTCAACAAAGGGAATCCCACCAGCGCGGCTAATTCAGGAGCAGAGTGAACCAATTGAAACGACTAAGACAGCTGAAATCCATCCAGACATTCCACGAGTTTCAGGAAGGTCAACAAAGGGAATCCCACCTGTGCGTCTAGTTGATGAGCTTTTTATTGCTTATGAAATCGTCGAACCAAAGTCATACAGTGAAGCAATAGAACAATATAAAGCAATGAGAGGGTACAGTGGCTCACAGCAATGCAAGAGGAGATTGAATCACATCTACACAACGGCACATGGGAATTGGTTGATTTACCAAAAGGCAAGACAGCGATCGGCAGCAAATGGGTTTTCAAATTGGAGCAGATGGTGAAGTGGTACGATACAAAGCACGTTTCGTCGCACAAGGGTTCTCTCAAAAATACGGCGAAGACTACGATGAAGTTTTTGCACCAGTTGTATCCATCACAACATTCAGAACATTATTATCAGCAGCAGCGAAAAGAAAAATGAATGTTTATCATCTCGATGCAAAAACCGCGTTTCTAAACGGCAAACTGAATGAAACGATTTATATAAGACAACCAAAAGGTTTTCACAGTGGTGGCGATTCGAAAGTGTGTCTACTGAAGAAAAGCATTTACGGACTAAAGGAAGCAGCTCGATCATGGAATAATGTTTTACATAACGTACTTATCGAGGCGGGTTTTTATCAGAGCTACAACGATACGTGTCTTTACACAAAACAAATATCAGGTCAGTTTTGTTATGCCATTTTCTATGTTGACGATTTGATAGTCGCTTGCCAAACAACACAACAATTGGATCACATAGAAGACATTTCCAAAACACATTTTAAAATGCAAAATTTGGGTGCTATTGGACATTATTTGAGCATTCAAGTTACAAGAGACAAAAACGGCAATTTCGAGTTGAATCAATCGACATACTCGTACATCAAGCAAATTGCTCAGTGATGCAAAACCAACCAGAACACCATTGGACGTAAGTTACGGAAAAAGCGATGATTCATCAAGCCAACTTGAGAGCAACACACAGTACAGACGTTTAGTTGGACGTTTGTTGTATTTGTCGGTAAATTCAAGACCGGACATAACAGCGAGTGTGAGTATTGTGAGTATCAAAGCCAACAACCATTGATTGGGAGCAATTGAAACGAGTTGTCAAATATTTAAAGTCAACACACAACATGAAATTGAGACTCAGTGACATTTGTTCGGAAAATTCATCGTTACATGCATACGCTGATGCGACTTGGGCCGATGATCGTATCGATAGGAAATCAAACAGCGGGAGAATCGTATTTTTCAACGGCGGTACAATCAGTTGGTCATGCCAAAAACAAAACATAGTTGCAGGATCGTCATGTGAGGCTGAATTCATTTCAATTTGTGAAGCATCGAAAGAGGTCAAATGGTTACTTTAACTGTTGGAGGAGATGAACGAAATGATTTCAACGCCAATTGTGATTTACGAAGACAATCAAAGCTGTATTGAGTTAGTTCGTGATAGCAAGTTTTCATACAAAACAAAGCACATCGACACGAAGTACAAAATGATAAGAGACTTAGTTAAGAAAAATGTGATTGATTGTTTATATAGTCCTACAGAAGAAATGAGTGCAGATTTGTTAACTAAACCATTGACATTTCCTAAACATGAATATTTAAGAGCTAAATGTAATTTAGTGTGAACGAGGAGGAGTGTTGAGTTGAATGCGTTTATGCTTTCTTGAGTTGAATGCGTTTACACTTCTAATATCAAACTAACAAACAAAAATAAATTACTGTACATCTCTCGTTATACTGTGCAAGGGTATTTTTGGCTCAGGACAGATCTTTCGTTATTTTTTCTTTTATTAAATATTGTTTTCTAAATTAAATCAAGTTGTGTTTCTTTTAGTAATCAATCGCTTCGACCTATCGGATCTCTACAATACTATCGCCTGATCAGGTTGTCAACAATGTTGGCCGACATTTCCTACGAAAGTGAAACAGCAAGCAATCGACTGGATGCTATCCAAGGGATACGCTTAGGACATTACTGGCTGGAAAGTACTATCGGAGGTTTGCATGTACATCGACTTCAGAGTCGGATGCGAGCTTTCGACTTTGTTGATGAAGAGAAATTCTAAGTAAGTATATCAATGCTTCTTTCAGAACAAAACAAAAGGTAGAGGAAGCTGTTCAGAACCTAAACGGAGGACTCGCCAAGTGTGTTGAGCTGAGGTATTCAGCTGAGAATTAATCTTGCAGGTTGCCCGTTCTGCAGTGAAACGGAAACTAGAAAACTTACAAACACGTCACTTAGTACCCATTCGGAGGAAGACCGAAATCTTTACAGATCGAAGAACTCGATATTCGTCGCCTAGCACCGATGGCATATATCCAGCTGTGACACGAACAGGTATACACCATGTGCTGGCAACTCTGAAGAGAATCTTCACTACAAGTCTGGTATTGGCATACATACCGGACCCCTAACGAGCAGTAGCCGACAATGAGAAAATATGAATACACGTTCGTCAAGAGCTTAAGACTTACGTTTCAGTCTGTCCTCATTCATGTTGAAGACCATGGAGGGAATATATACTCTGTATAAGATGCAACACCATACCAACGCGAAAGATCTTACGAGAGTGTGCTTCAAAATCTGTTGGACAGAGTTGAAGATTCACTCGATAAGGAGTACGCGCAGGGCAGTTTCATCGACAGCGCAACTTTTGATGACATGTGTAACAAGGAAATCACTTGCTTTGTAGATAAGGGGGTAATGCTGATTATGGATGCTGTCTGCTCCAAATATGTTTTTTTTTTTTTTTTATAATTTACGCGCTCCTAAGGGGTTGATACCCTTTTACTGTTGCCAGGGCGCGGGCGGAAAGTTAGAAGGAGGAGAAAGGAAAATTGTTTTTGTAGTGGTGGTTTGAAACTCAGGTGTGTTTGGTTTCTATGTTTGCTCTCCAGGGGTGGGAGTCCGAATAGGACGGAGAGTTTTTTCTTCACTCAGAGTGATTCGAGATATAATTCCCAGTATTTTTTTCATTGCTTGAAACTCTTATAACAGCCAAATCTACGTGTCAGTGTTATGCCTTCACACGCAGAATTTTTTTGTCTGAGTTCCAATTATACAATGAAAAACTGATTTTGCCATGGGCAGGATTCGAACCTGGACCCTCTGAGTGAGAAGCGTTTGCTATTACCACTACACCACGGCCACCCCGTGTGATAACGGAGGTGTACACGGCATGTTCTCAAGGTGGCACTCTGTCTCGACTGCTATAATGCATGTTGGTCGACTCGCTGCTTAGCGATCTCAAGCCCATGCTCAGTCATAGTCAGTTGATGTAGCTGTACTGTTTAACCACTGTCGGTTTTAAAGTGCACGCAGCCCTAGACACGGTTGACGATCTGAGGTTTTTCACTTCGCGAGAGGCAAGAAATTCATCCAGTGCTTATCTACAATCGTCCTCAAAGGCATCACTCAAAGCATTTCCCTAACGAAGCCGAGTATTTGGGTGTCATTCTGTGTAACAAACTTCTTTGGGATAAATATGTCCCGTTGAAAACCTCCAAAGCGCTCGGCAGTCTTGCAGTGTAAAGGAATTTGGGGTTTGTCAACGAGAAAGGTCCTCCGGATCTACAGATCTGACTATTAGCTCTGGTTTTACGACCAGAATGATTCAATGACACCAGAATTGTTGTTGAAATACAAAATCGATTTTCCCTGTGCCCAGGAATAAATAGCCAATACTATGAGGTCGTTAGCATGATGATGACTGCATGATAACTGCACACCGTGCAGGTACCAATGTGAGACTCTGACCCACTAAACATAACCTCCGCAAAGAATCATCGTCCTTGTCTCACCTCATGAAAACGCCATAAAGCATAACTTTGTGGGATAGGGATGTAGCTTTAAGCTAAAAATCAGGCGCTTGATTGTCCAAGTACTCATTTTGTTGTCATATTGTTGACTTATTCTCTTTGTTCCAAGAGAGATGCCGTTTGCGTTTGGTAGCCCTCCCTGACTCTTTCCAGCCGTTGAAGTTCCTTCACGACTATCACTGCAATCTGTTTCACAGAATTCCATATTGCTTTCGATGTTAACATACTGTTCACAGTATTCTCGGGAGTCAGTATTTCTCCTGTTCTTTCCTCCAAATCTCCACGTTCTATATAAAGCGCGGAAACTGAAAAAAATACGTGTTGCACATCCTCTCTAGCCTCTGCATAATTTAAGCAGATAGGAGATTCACCAAGTCCGGATCTGCTTAGATAAGCTTTGAAGCAGACATGTCCAGTTAAGAGCTGACTGAGATAGAAATCCACTCCTCCGTGGTGCCGGTCCGCCAATTTTTGGTTATCCGGTGTAAGTCGATTAGTCCAACTTCCTTTTGAAGACTAATTCCATCTCTCCTGCCTTGTTCTCAACCTTCGCTGTCTTTCCATCTTGATATCTTTGTCTGAAGCTAGGGGCTCCTGGATTTTGGCATCATATGTCCTTTGTTGTTCGCTAGACAAGATATCCGCTGGTAGCGCTCCCGTAATAAAACATATAGTGTCGTCTGACATCGTCCGATAAGCACAGCATATTGTCAGCGCACATAGACGGATGACGGAGTTAATTATTCCTGCATAAGACTTAATTCTCATTGTTTTGGCCCATAATGGTGCCGCATACAATACTATGGGGATTTCTGGGTCCGCCAATATTAGTCATTATGCTGGGTAAGGCAATACTCACACGAGCAGCTTTGTGGCACGTCATTTCCACAAATGGTTCGGTGTTTATTTTGTTGGTTAGCTTAAGGACCTTATTTGCATGCTATCTAATCCAGGTAACTTACGAATATTATTACAAGTCGTCTGCATATGTCCAGGAGCTCCATTTCCGTGACGGCTGCGATCTACTCTATTTCCAGAGGTACTTCTGTACACTGTGCTAGTGTTTTCGATGGAAATCATCCCGATACTAGTGACTTTGTGTTTTGTCATGACTGTCCTGTAGGCGGTACCCGAATTTACATCTGCTTTGTTGCTCGCAGAGTTCTTTAAAGTATTTGGATAATTTCATGTCCCTACGCCTATTTTTATATTGCACCTGTACATCCTGATGAGAGGGCAAACCTTTGGATCGCTGAATAATCTTCTCGCTCTATGACACTTGCTGCGTACCTCTACTGTTTCTTGGTTCCACCAATATACGGCGGCCGGCGATTTGTTGACGTCTTCGGGACCACGAAGTTCTTGCTACTTGTTTAGTAACTTCAGCGGTCATAGCATTTGCTTTTGCTGAGTTGATTGTATTTATAAGGGTAAAATAGTAAGTAAGTAAGTCTAGTGTGCTTATCTTCCACCCCATTCGTTGTGCCTTCTTTGACGGGCGTTCCTTGTTCATTATTCTCGGATGTAAATCAAACTGGATGGCAAAGTGGTCGCTGTGGGTATATGGGTTAATGACTTTCCACTTGGCACCTCTCGCTAGGGAACTCGTTACAAAAGTGATATCAACTATGGAGCCAATTTAATATCTATTAAAGGTGTGCTCGCTTCTCCTAATAAACAGTATTACCTCTAGTGACGATACACGTTCTAGTTGGGCCTCTCGTCTCCTTTCGGTCCGAGTGCTGCATTAACCAGTAGCCCATGCATTGGAGTCTCCAGCCATAATTGTAGGGCTACGACCTCTAGCATCATCCATGAGCTTATCCAACATACAATGGAATTCCTCAAAAGTGCTGTTTGGAGATGCATAACAACTGTAGATATGTATGCCCTTGAACTTCGAATAAAGTTTATTCGGGTTGTCATAATTTTTTCTTCAAAGCCGTAGTCTCCGCAGGCCCAGGTAGGAGCCCTTTTTGAGCCATCAGCTACCCAAAGCTTATCGTTGAGATTCTTACTATATACTGTTCGTATAATGCAGTGGTTGAAGTTTAGTTGCAGCACTCTCAAATTCTTCTTGCGGTTTTTGTAACTTATTGGTATACAGGTCATAATGTGCTTCCTGTCGCATGTTTGATTTTGCTGCTCCCCTTTTCTTCGCAAAGACTGCGCCTTTCATCATTGCTGCAGGTTTTTGCACTCAATGAGCACCTAGTGCGTTAGGGATCTTACTTCCTCTATTTCCCCGAGAACGTGTCCTTCTTTACTCTGGTGATCAGAGGTTTTTCCGCTTCTTTCTTGGACTCAAGCAGTAACTCTACCTTGGCCGTCTTCCTTATGCGGGTTACATCAGACCCAAAGCCATTCAGCTCAGGGTTGGTCTTCACTTTTCGGACTACATCGCAGTAAGAAACTTTTCCAATATTTTTAATCACCATACTTACTATGTAGACATATACTCGTAGAGCGAAAAGTCATTGATTTCGGGAAGGGTAATTCAACCCCAGTTGGACAAGGACAGCTCAAACTCGATAGTCTTATAGGTTGAGCCCTAGGTCACCCTGAACTATAGCGTCAGCTAAATAAGTAAGAAACCAAGAAATCTTCCGCTTATTTATACGTATAGTCTGAGAAAATTAGTGTTTCCTGGACGAATAGGGGAAAGATGTATGATAATCAGTCTGTTAAAAAAGTGCAAAAATTTCCACCTATAGCGTTTAGTATATCAAAGACTGTTCATGTGGGGATGCGAGAAAACCAAGATTTTGCATTCAATGTTGAACTAGGTGTCCCTAGACCTAGACATTAGGTAACTATATGAACTAGTGGTACGTCCCAGAACACTTTTCCTTTTCTTTCTTACGATGCACTTGCCATTGATGCACATGACATATCACTAAATATTCAGTCAATACCAGTGTTTCTGAGTTGTTTGATTACTTTTGAAGACGATCTATTGCAGTTCTGAATGAACAAGGGCCCCAAACAAATGGAAAACAGGGATAGTGCTAGCCCATTGACACACATGTCCATTTAATTTATACTAAATCCTCTATAAGCAATACAATCCATCATTAGATCTCCTGCTCTAAGATACTCGATACAAACTGGATCAAGTATTGAACGAGTAACTTTTCTTTCAAAATAGCCATCAGAGTTTCTTTTCCTGGTTCCTACTCCATCTTCATTTGTCAGTACTACAAAGTAGAAACTGGGATATTGAGCAAACTATTCAACGTTTTCTTTATGCCATATGTGCCAGCGGGCTTTACTTATTGATTGTCTTTTCAGCCCCATAGAAACAACACCCACAGGTAGACGCAATTCTTTATAATCTCGATAGTTTAGCAGTATTTCTGTGGCAATGTTTCTTCGGATATAACGACGCGACAACGCTTGATTAGCATTAACCTTCTCCTAAGCCCTTTTGCCCACTCCGATTCAATGCTGCATATTCACTATCGACTTCTCCCAACCACATTCTGCGAACGGACAATATTGCTCAACCTAAGAAGATTTTCGAAACCCATGCATCGGCTCAACAGATGAAGACAGAGGTCGGTTCTAAGGATCTAACTATTGTGGATATTTTGAGCTTGGAATGTATATCTAGAATAATATACATAATATACACGTATAACACGTGTAATGTTGTCATCCAAGGCTGCAATTGATGCTGGGTTATCGGCATAGACGAGTGATTTGATGTATGCCCATAAAAAATAGTCCAAACGCTTCAAATCGCACGGTCTAGATGGCCAATTCACCGGTCCAAAACGAGAGGTGAATTGCTCACAGAACTCATTTCTCATTTGGCAGAAAAAAGTTCGAAATCATTAAAAAATAGGGAGCGCCATTGACCGTAACGTTGTTCTCATGGTCATCATTGAAAAAATACGGGTCCAACCGCACCAAACAGTGCATTTATCCGAGTGCATTGACAGCACTTGTATTGCATGAGGTTGCGCATTGGACCAAATACGGCAGTTTTGATTATTAACACAGGTACCCGTTCAACCAGAAATGAAACAATTTTTCTATAAAAAAAACAGATCTTCCTCCAGCTTTTCTAAGGCCCACCCACCGAATATTCGACGAGCTGTATTTTGTAAGTTTTTAGACGAAAATCCTTGCGTTAAATCTTCCACGTAGTCGAGCAACACAATCCCAATTGCTGCGACCCGTAACACTGGCGGATAGGTACAGCAGCAATATTTTCCTCTGTACGCACTCTAAGCATACGGTTAGGCGGCTTGATGTCCAATAGCATGAAATTAGTGCGAAATTTGGTCACTATAGCTTGAACTGCTTGCTCAGTTGGTCAATTATGACGATCGTAAAATGGTCGAAGTGCGCGAAAAACATTTTTCACAGAGCACAAATTTTGAAAACAAAATTCAATAATTTGTAAGCGTTGTTCGGGTGTACATCTTTCCATGATGCTAACAGAGCATGTTTGGATTTGACACATGTCACGAATCATGCGTAAACTGTCTAAAATAGACTCTGAAAAACCATACACCAGAACGCACTATTCTGGAAGAAAATATCACTGTTGTGGAAGCTTGTGTTGAAGAGGATCCGAATTTTTATCAAAAATTCTGCGTAAAGATCTTGGCCTCAAGGCTGATAAGATCCAACTGGTGGAATACGCTAAAGCCGCCTGACCATTTATTGCATCGGGTATTCAGAGATTGGCGTTTACATTTTTTTTTATAATTAGCGCGCGCTCAAGGGATTATTATACCCTTAAAATGCATCTGTTCAAATTGTTGTCGATACGTACAGCTTGACTGCCCGAAACACATAGCTCATTGTGATCTATCGAGTTCACTGGTTATACCCACTCAGGTTTCCCTGTGAATTTTAAGGTGGCGGAGCCATTTGTTTGGTATTGTAAGGACACCCTGCATAGTCGATTGATTCGTCTGTATCATGTTTACTACTTTCCCAATGAGCCAAAGATGCTCGACCTTCCGACTGTGAAATCGAAGTCATTCAGATTGATCATACTTCAATATTTTAGACACTCCTCGTATGCAAGGCCTCCTTAGGACCACGTTGAAGAAGGTTTTGGCCATCTACGACATCTTACGTACCTCTATGTGCCGGCATGAGCATAAAAGGTGACGCAAAATTAATCACCCATTCCGGCGCTTAGCTACTCAACTCGAATAGAGTGGAACCACAGGGGACCATGTAGGGTGTAGCCGCCACCGGACTGGTCGTTTGGCCGAGAATATCGCGGCTGTGGCTGCCGATGTGGCTGAGAACAAAGAAACATCAACCAGACGATTGGGCATCACGAGACGGACCCTACAGCGAATTTTACTGAAAGACTTACACATGTTCCCGTACAAAGTGCAAACAGTGCATCAGTTAATGCCTCCTGACCGGCAGTCGCCTGTGAATTACTGTAAAGCCATCCTCAATCTCAACAACGAAAATCATCGAAAAACATCTTGAGCGACGAGGCGCATTTCCACTTAAGCGGTTAAGTCAATAAGCAAAATCTTCATTTCTGGGGCACTGGAAATCCGCGTGTGATGCACGAAGGGCAATTACATCCACTTAAAGCCACTGTGTGGTGCGGCGTTCACGCGGGAGGAGTGATTGGGCCGTATTTTTTTGAGGCTTGGTGAGCATGTGGTTTCAACAAGACGGTGCAACCGCACATACAGCAGGAGCCACAGCTCGCATCTAGCACATAGTCATTATTAGAGTCCCTGTACTTTGAAGGATACAATTGCAAAGCTTGATTTGATAAATTACTTTGCGACATGATAGCTAGAAGTAGAACGATAGAGAAAGCCAGCAATTGAGTAGACCAATATGCACCATAGTTGTGATGACAGGTCACCAGCACGCGAGAAAACACATTTCCCTTGCCACATTGACCGCGGTCCCCGGCTGAATAAGCAAATGTCCTTAATAGTTCACCATTGGAACTAGACTTCAGACAGTTGGCGAAGACACCAAATACCTACACGCTGCAATATTAGATTTAACCCTTTTTGCGTACTCCACAGCCACTTGGAGATTTATCTAAAGTCTAACGAAGATTCATTGCCTCTAAGTTGTCATCCCCTATACGTTAACTAACCCGAATTCTGCAACTTCATCATTTCTGTGAAAATATCCATAAAACTGAGCCATTTCATATTTTCTCTCCAAATGTGCATGACCTTCGTAGTAAAGTTAAAATATCTCACATTCATTTAGAAAATAAAGAAACCCAAAACCAAAAGGACTCGCCGCTTCTGTCCTCAATATGTTCGACATCCTTTAACTCTGTCTGTTCTGTAAAAACACAAACTACGAGTAAAACGATGAACAAACTTAAGCGACAAATAACAAATTCGGTGGGATTACTAAAGTATCCTACCCAGGCGCATCCTCCTGTGTGATCCCAATTAGTTCACACAAACAACATGCATATCACACAAAAAGACACAGCACCGATAAAACATTCAGAGCACCACCAAAAACAGCAGCAGGACAAAAATGCGACAATAGGCGTGACTATTGCATTTGCAATTTCTGGAGAAAATTAAACCAAGCCAAGTGGATGCACTAAGTCACATATGGCGAACAGATTGCTGTTTACTCGAAATGCAGTTCCCTGGCTTTTGTTGGCAGCGATCGGGAACTGGGTGTATTCGTTCGATGACCTTGACATGGTGAAAATTTTTCCTGATTAACAGGAAAATGTATGTAAATATGTGCCGCAGACATACGAGTACGAGTGTGATGCATCTAAATAGAAACAACTATACTGGCGGTATCTCAGTAAGTGATCGCATGTGCATATGAGGCAAACAGATGTGGTGCTGAAGCCACCAGGACACCAGATGATGAAATGAATTTTCATTCTAATGAAATCGGAAGTAGACCATAGGGGTTATATTTGTTGTGCGTGAGAACAACAACATGCCACCATACTCGTAGTTCGGGTATTTGATTCCTAGAATATAGGAAACAAACAATTTTATGTAGCGCAATTGGTGAAGGCATGCAAACGATGCCTCTATATAGATTGTAGTGCATGTTGCCCATATGACACCTCTTTGTACTGAAAAACCATCCTCCGATATCGTACCATCAAAGCCGAACCCAAACCATGAATATGGTTAGGTCAGCTAGAGGAATAACATTGTTTGTCTGTTTTCATTAAGTATTATACATATATACTCGTACATAGTAATGATTAATGCCATCAGGTAAGCAGACTTGAGGTCTATCCACTTCATGATCGAGCATATTGGCACATTTTATATGAGCCGTCTGGAAACTTCCACTGATGGAAGTGGACGGTTCACCGTTTCTGATTTTAAGGAGATACTATTGTATAATACATAACCAGAGGAAGAGGAAAGATGATTTCACATCCTATGTGCAGTGATAGGTTAGGTTAGGTAAGGTAAGAGCGGCTTTTGGAAAGACCAGCCCACCTAGGCCTATTGGCCCATTGTGACGCCATGTGGATCTGTGATTCTCCTACTCTTGGAACCAATATAAGGTTATGATGAAGCGTCGGAGACTGTTAAAGTCTATATTCTCTAGATCGCTTAAGTCAATGTAGAAGAAAGCTCCTAAGGGGAGTTTTCTTTTTTGGGAGAGAGCTGAGCATGTACAGAGTAGAGCAGAATTTGGGTTGATCTCGTTGTTTAACAGTCTACAGAAGTAGTTTTTCTACTTGTTTGCTTGCTTTTCTCTACTGGTCCTCGCAGTTGTACTCGTAATATATGTCACAGTTTTTCATTATATTTTTTTTTTTTGCCAGGCCTATCCCTCCGCGCACTTCTTGAAAGGACGGGCTTCCGCTGGTTGTTCGGCTGCACTCGATCTGTTCAAGATTCGAAAATCGTTTCCTTTTTTCTGTACTGCAGGGTCATCAACGATTCTTTTAGTTGCTTCGCTTTTTACGTGGCCGGGTAGTTAGCCTCATGCACAAGTTCCAATGGCCACGCACTTCTATACCCTCCATAGACGAGGGCAAATTCCCGAACCAGTAACTCATTTCGGGAGTATGAGAGTTGGTGTTGAACCATTTTGGGTTCTCCCCCGACTATCTCTATTACAGCATACTGACTAGTCCTGAAAATCCCTACTGACCACTGAGGCAATGAGCTCTGCAAAATGTCATCAAATATGATTGGCTAGGTGACTATGTAAATCTTCAATATTTCCCCCATATTTTCAAATTGCCAATCAAAGTGTCATTACATTTGTCACAACAAAAAGCTGCCAAACGAAGTTATTATTCAACACTCCTTTCAAGTCTGGTCGGCATGTACTCAACATCAAATCTTGATGGCACTGCATGTCAGCGCAGTCACAATAAAATTCCTCACCAACTCTTTGACTTCACAAAAAAAAAAAATATAAAAATTCTCACAACACTCTGTTCGTACCGGAAAATTTTCCCAATTCTCAGAATTGCTCTGGGTGGCTTTGGAAAAAAAAACACAAGATAAACCGCCGTACGTTTTGAAATGTCAGAACTGCATGCAAGTAAAATTGCAATCTGGTCAACAGATTTTTTAAATACGACACTGTGGCACCGTGGCACAGAACGAATATTTCGAAAGGATACAGATGTCTGTCCGCGCGTCTCCTTGTCTTCTAAAAAAAAAAAAACAAAAAAAAAAAAAACAAATTGGAAACACGAAAACAACTTCGCACAGAACAGTGAATGCTGATCTGCCAAATTGCCAAAGTGCAGAAGTGAACTCTCAACGGGTGATAACCAGATGTCATCCGCAGTAAAATTTCCCAATTATCCGGTCGGTTGCTGTTGACGAATTTATTTTCCATCATCGAGATTGCCATCGCGAGACCATGTGCGGTTGTTCGAGTATCCCATCATAAAGATATAATTTATGTGTCTAACAATCTTTACCCGCTTCGATGTGATTAATTCGTACTTCAACCCCTGCGTTCTTCATTCCCCGGATACGATGATGAGAAATTACAAGAATTATCGAACAATAAACAATTTGCCTCCGGTTAAGCCCGGCTGCAATACATGCATCCATACTCCCTCTCTCTGTCTGTTTGACCATCATCTGCGCATTCGCTCTGGCCAAATAAAGCTGCCAGACCTCTTCTCAAGCCGAAAATCCAGTAAATTTAAGTCAGAAAATTAGTGGACAGTGGACACCCTTTTTTGTCGAAAGGGGGTCGGCTGACACATGGGAACAAATAAAAAAAGGAAAGAAAACAGTTGAAACAAAGACCGACCCTAAAAGCCACCTGAAAGACGTGACCGCAAAGTATTGAGAAAAAATTTCCCCAACAATCGACAGCCTGTCTCGGGCGCTACTCTTACCACAATCGAATCGACTCAACCATGGTCGGCCAACAAATTCCAGCAGTAAGCGCTGCTAAAAGGTTTTCATCCCTCCTGGGACTGTATAAAGAATGCCATGTGCCCGGTGTCAAAAAATTCGAAAAATAAAAAAATAACAAATAAAAAATAAAATGTAAACAGCAACACCCGACCGAGAACAAGGAACGAGATTACGAGACCACAAAAATTTGCATGACCTGTGTGGACATGTGCATCTACCGATGCTATCATCACAATCTGGCAAATTCTGCTGCTGTTGCTCTCCCGTATCGCTCTGGTTTGCTTGTCTAAAGGGCTGAATGGATCAAGTTAAAACCTGCACCACCATCACTCGGAACCATCACAGGCAGTCAGTGAGCTTAATGTGAACGCAATGCATTTAATTTTTTCCCGAGACTGGGAACCGAACCGAACCGGACCAAGCGAGGACCACTTAATTATACGAAGACCGAAGCCCAATTCCTTTTCTTAATGGCCGTGTAATTTTGGAGCACCACCACATCAGCACCCGTACGAGGAAGAACAACACCAGCACCAACACGTCAATACCAGCAGTCCCAACCCAACCAAAGAGACAATGACTGGCAAAGTCATCAACTTGGAGCGGTGGGCCAATTTCGAGAAGGCACCTGTCGTTGTCATCATCATCAGATGATGTCCAACTCCATAGTCATGGTATGTCCGGCATACCGCAGACGTAATTCGAAAAACAAGTAAAAATTGAAAAAAAAGGTGTCGGTCAGCGTTTAGTAAGTCGTCAATAATCCAAATTAATGAGGAAATGAGCTGAGTGCTTGATGGGTATGCCGCCTTAAGTACGGTCCAATTTAATCGGAGGCCCTTGCCGCGATGAGGACCTATTTTGGGTTATAACCATAAAATATACCTTGGAGCAGGTTGGCGCATACACACTCTCATTGATGGGGGGGTAAAAGCATTTTTCAATAAATTCATTCAATTTTGAATTGGATCTGCCATGCCGTCGTCGTACCCACGGTGGAGTGATTACAACTTTTTTCAATTAACTTATTTTTTTTGTGTTGCCCCCTTTCGGAAACTGACTCATGACTAATACCGGAGATGAACGGAGAATTTGTCAGTTGGTGAGTGCTCGTATGTTGCGTAATTTGTGCAATTTGCATTACGAGCAGCCGGAAGTTGATTTCATGGTGAGGGAAAATCATTTAGGGACTTAACCCTCTGAAGCAGTTGTGCTTACAAATTGAAATTAAGTTCGGTTCAAGGAGGGGTTTGTTGGCATTTTGGAATGCCCTTCACATCATGTTCCTTGACAGCAACAATACTATAGTATTGCTTGTAGCAAAGGCATCTAAACTGGGGAAATTCAGATATATACGAGTATATGGTTCTTGGGTCAAATAGGACAAATCCGACTCGGAAAATCACACATTGCTTTCAATGTTTCATTTCTATTTATTTTTTACTGAGAGGCAACACTACTCTACATCCTAAAAACAGCAGAAAATTTTACAAAAATATTTAAAGAAGACATGTTGAGGAGTACATATGTAGCTTCATTTGAGAAATGGCAAGACACTACTACAAAGTCCGTTCCAAAGCAAACAGGCATTTCTAGTGAGGCCATCTATTGGTAATAGTAGTTACATGCGTCGGAAAGGTAGATCATTCCCTGATGTACTGCCGAAATTGTATGACATTTGGACGAATAGAAGCAGAGTTATTGCGTCTGAAGTGACAATATGTTTCTGTCGTCGGTACAGAAATGAGCATCGAGCAAAAAACCAAAAAGAACAAAAAAACTTGTGGTTAGTGGCGAATGAAACCTTGTGTTTTCAACATGATCCAGAAACCAAGCGCCAAAGTGCCGAGTGGAGGAGTACTTTCTGATCGAGTCCTCCAAAGCTTTCGAGATCTCCTATGCTGCAAGCTTCAAGCATAGAAGAAAAGTGGCGACATTGCGAGCAACCCATAAGAGATACCGCATGTGATGTGCAAGGTTATACGCGACCATTATAGTGAAATCCCCGGTTTGACGAAGTGTGTCGGTAAGTGCATGCAGCAAAAGTCACAGGACATTAAATAAAGACGAGATGGTCTCACAAGCTTCATGAACCAAGAACATCGGCTTCTCAGAACGAAAAATAAAAGAATGAAGGGCGCACTCGGTCGAGGCCATAGGGACTTGCTTCTGCAGATATGGTGTTCAGAAGTGAATTTGTCAAGGACACAAATACTGAGTAAGGTCACATTCTATGCTGACAAATTGGAAAGATTACCTCTGCAGACTGTTTAATGACAAAGCCGACCGTGATACCGCTGTAAGCCAAACTGAACCATTCTATGTGGATGGTAATCAACAACACGTCTATCCGCATGACCTAGAAAAGTCTGGATTACTTAAATAGCGCTTCAGTCAGCGGTGAACCAGTGCTTCAGCTAATATGCCTCTCCAGCTGGCGCGCTCTTTTGTCCAGCTGCCTCCAGTTGCGCACACGAAAGTCCACTTGAACTTGTGTGCGCAACCTAAGATGAGGTCGTCCTCTATTGCATTGTCCCTCTGGATTGGAGTCGAAAACTATCCGGCTGAGAGATTGGTGTCCATGCGCTCAGGTTAACTTAGCCTTCTCATCTGAATTATCCGACCTTTTCTGACGAGGTCAGCATCGCTATGCAAATAGTAGTGTAGACTGTTGAAACGTTTCCTCCATTCTCCGTCGATGAAAACAGGACCGAAAATTACAGGAAGAATGTTTTTCTCGAAGCACTCGAGAGCATTTCTTCAGTGTCCACGCATCTGCGCCGTAAAGCAGAACTGTGATTATCAGTGTCTTATACATATAATGTTTTTTGTGGTTACTTATGATTCTAAGCATCATTTCCGCACTGGTGTCGTTGGCGGATTTGATAGCGGATCCGAGGTAGATAAAGTCCCTTATTATCGTGAAGTTTTGTCCTAGGCGTTATGTGTACCTCTTTGCTGGCTGCATATACTTTGTTTTTCGCTCCCACTTTCCCTCTTCTGCATCAATAGTTGCAAACACTCCACTGACAAATCGCTGTTTGAGTTTGCCAAGGATGTCATCTCTATAGATACTGTCATATGCCACTTTGAAACTCCTGGGTATTTTCCAAGACCCGGTCTAAAGTCACACTTAGAGTGGCCGGTCAGACTGTTTAGGAACTGTCTTAGGCGTTCACATAATACGTCAGATTGGATTTTATATGGTATATTAAGCAGACTTATTCACCTGTATTTGGCGCAGTTCAGGTGATCCTCCTTCCCTACGATCGGACAAACAATGCTGAGATTCTATTCGTCGGGCGTACTTTCGTCGACCCAGATTTTGGAGATGAGTTGATTTACCGCACCCAATCATCACTTGCTGCTCTGAAAATGTAGCTCAACAGTTAAGCCATCGGGAACGTCTGCTTTGTTGAACGTAGGCTTGAAAATGGCTGTTCTGACTTCATCTTGGTCGGGTGGTCGAATATGTTGTCCGTCTGTCTGCCTAACTGTTGGATGGTTCATTCTGCCTGCCGGCGGAATGTTGTTCATCATCACCGTTTAACACTCTTGAAAAATAATTTCCAAATTCTCAGCACCGACTACTGTTCTACTATAAGGTTTTCTTCTCCATCCTTGCAGATTTCTGTTCGGGCTTTACAACTATGACATGTTTGTTTTATTTTTTTCCGAACTTTGTTCTCTAAAACCTCGATCGACCACTTCTCTTTCTTATTTTTTCCAAGGAGCCTACGTTCTGCTTGTTGAGCTCGCGAACGCCTGTCGTTTTTTCTCAAGAGCCGCTCTATACTTCAGCTGTTTTTCTAGATTTGCCTGTCTACATTCGTAATCAATTCAGGTATTTATTTGTTTGGACGGGTTGTAGCCTAGTACATCAGAGGCGGTATATCTGATTGCTAGTGGCATCGGACTACTCGAGAGATTAAGGGAAACTCGATTGGAAAATTCCCCAGCGACCTCTTCCTGTTGTAGCAATTCGACGTTGAATTTCCACATTGGTTCCCTTTCCTTTGGCTGTTATACTTACTTACGTAAGGTGGCGCTATAGCCCAAGGTGGACCTGGCCTCAACCAATAAGCCGCTCCAGCCAGCTCGATCCCTAGCTCGCTGCTTCCACTTTCGCACCCTGAGTTGATTGAAGTCCCCTTTAAATTGCGTGCGCCAGCCGAGTCGCGGTCTTCTCCTACTGCGCGGTCCCTCTGGGGCGGGTTCGAGGACTTTTTAGGCCACACAGTCGTTGGACCTTTACTCTTCTATCTAGGTCGATGTCACTGTACAGCCCGCAGAGTTTGTTGCTGTATCGCCCACTCCACTCCATGCAGACGGGACCGAAAATCACTCGAAGAAATTTCCTTTCATAACGCCTTATTTCCTTCTGAGAAGCCGGTGCTCGTTTCTCCTCTTCTATTCGTAGAGCTCGTAAGTGGCACTGGACCTTCTATGCAGCGCCCCATTATATGCATCTTGCTTAGCTGCATGTGCTTGCCGGCACTCGTCGTCAAACCAGGGGTTTCGATCCGGTGGCAGAGTGAAACTAAGCACATCAGAGGTGGGTTTTTGGCAATGTTACCACTGGTCTTTGATACTTGATGTTGGGGGCATAGGACCTCTTAAGAGATGAATAGGGACTTCATCGGAAAAGGATTTGGCAATCTCTTGCGATTGTAACCGTCATAGTATTAGCTGGATATCGGCAGGATACAATTTCCGACAGTACGACTAATGATGGCCTCTGCTCCGAGTTTTGCGTTAAAGTCGCCGAGGACAGCTTTAATGTCATAGCTAGGGCAATGATTGTAAGTTTAGTCCAACAGCTCGTAGAGGCTATCTTTGGTGTAGTCATTTTTCTGCTCTGAGGGGGCGTGAGCGCATATAAGGTTAATTTTAGTAAATTTAGCCTTCATACGGATTGTTAAGAGGTGCTCGTTAACATGCCGGAAACCGAGAAATTCTTGCCTAGGCGTACCTTGCGTAGAACGCAATATTATCAATTTGATTAACGCTTTGCTGATCAGGCGTTAGTCCGGTTGCTTTATGGATTCTTAGGTGTGCAAACCGTGTGCTAGTTACGCCTTTCTTAAGAGCGTGAAATTTCGATACTACCAAATCGGCAAAAAGTATTGCAATGTACCAAAGGTAGTAAAAACTTTTAGTCGTTCGTGAAAAACATAAGAAATTCTGGCTCATGCTCTATCGCAAAGCTCAGTTATATATGATGACATTCCAGTTGTAAGCTCTATGGCAAAGCAGATCTGCTTGCTGCATAATTCTGGATAAGCGTTCATTCACATTGCCAAAATGAAAATGATGGATCTTCTTCTCTCTCCTTCTACAGAATCGTTTCACTTTCGTCCATTCTTACCAAGGTTATGTAAACCCTGATAAGCCGTCAGATTATGAAATATCTCTCAGCACGAAAACTTCTGAGTGGCCGGCGGCGGTACGGTTTTCGTAGCAACAGGTCCACTGGCGATTTGATGGTATGTCTTGCGCGAGAACTGGAACACAAGCGAGTCAAAGCAAGGGAGGTAGGCTCCCTTGTCGAAAATGCGTGCATTTCGAATTGACGAATCTATTCTTCAATGCAGTAGAAATTACCTTTCGGAATGTTCAATGTTGGACGAATGCGTCGATTCGCTATCATGCACAGCAATTGGAGCTAAGTAAGTCCATCCACTTCATGGTAGATTTTGCGGAAAGATTTTGGTTTACAAGCATACGCTCTCAACCGTCCATACGTACATGCACAATATCAAGTGAGAATTGGCATCCAATATCACGTGATTTAATACCATTGTTTTATTTTCTGTGGGCATATGCGAAATGACCAGTATACGCCGATAAGCCAGAGACGATGAATATCTTGCCAATATACGGCCTACCTGCTCGAAAAAGTGGTCTAAAATTGGACTTCCAGATTGTGGTGTATTCCAGTTTCTGGTTTGGCGATAAATGTATGTAAGTAGGTGCATGCAGCTAATAAAGAAGCATATAAATATATATAGATGAGAGCTGATTGTAGCTCTATGAGCAGATTGGAAGGGAAGAGTACAGGCGTCTCGGAAAGAAAACGAAAGAGCTCGCGATCCAGGGATTGGAGAAAGTTTCATCAAAGAATAAAACCAACATACCAGGACTACAAAGCCAGAATGGAAGCCTGTAAAAGTCATCAGGGACAACTATGTATGTAGAATGTTTATTTAAAAATAAAACGTCCGTTTGAATGGGTATTAACAAAAAAAACAAATTTAATTCGCGTAATTAATGTAGAAATTAATGCAAAAAAAAACTGTATTCACGGTAAAGGATCGGTGTGTGCACATTGCCGGTTGCCGCTTCACTCTCTCTTCTTCACGTTTTGCACATTCTCGGCCACTTTCGTTGTGTAATTCGCCGCATTCTGGTCCGTGTTGCCACCCACATGTATAGTGGCGATAATAGTCAAAATACCGCTGTCATCCAGAATGAATTATTCACCCCGGACGAAGACGACAGGGAGTTCCGTCCCCTTGACCTAGACGAAGTTAAGATTTAAATATTGAGGTTTAAAACTTATAAAATTGTTAGCGCAGATGGGTTATCTGCTAAGCAATTTAAAGCTAGGTCCTTATCAATGAGGTTTTAGGCCCAATGACAGACCTTGGAAAAATTCCTCCATATTGATTTTCAAGCCGTATATGGCAGGTTTTATAGAGATGTACTACGTATTTAGATTCATTTCAAGTTTAAGCATCCCTGCCAAACTCATCGGTCTATATAGGACGGTAATGGAACGTGCTCGCTGCTCTATAAGTTTTCGGAATGATACCGCCGAGAAGTTTGATGTCAAAAAGGATTTCGACAAAGCGAATCGCCGTCATGTAATTTCTTGAACATCATACTTGAAAGGATTGTCCGAAATTTACAAGCCAATACCAGAAGTACAATACTCCAAAAGTGTGTACCACTGCCAGACTCTGGTGACGACATTGACATTATTGAAGAAATCAGGAAGCTACCACTTGATCGCTAAGTCCCATAGAAGCAGAAGTGGCGAAGAAAGGCTAAGTGGTAAATTCGGTCGAAAATAAAGGACAACCAACCCCGAAGTATTACTTTGAGGTGGTAAAATACTTCGTCTACCTGGGTTTTACTATAAATTCAATGACGCTGTACTGACACTGTACTACCATTAAAAAGGCAACTGAGAAATAATTCCGTCCCATGAGCAACGGAGAAGGAACCGTGTAAGTCGTAATTGTCTCAGTTCTACGCGGTAGCATAAACTTTATCTAAATTGGACTGCAATGTCCTTGGTTGCTTCGAGAAAAATATTTTCGATTCATTGGGTGTCCCGTGCGTATAAATGGAGTTTCTGTTGGCAAATCTGCTGTTGACATTCCCTCTAAATCTTAGCGTCATAGCTTGACATTTGCAAATGTTACGTAGCCAAGAGTACATCTATCTCTGTGTGTGTTGGCGATTGTTTACAATTTTAGAAATGGATTTAAGTTTGCAACAACTAACTTGTATTAAATTTTGCGTAAAAACGGATTTAATGTTGCGCGATTGGAAATGTTGGAAAAGTGTTTCGGCAACGATTCTCTAAAGAAAACGGGCGTTTACTAGTGGCATGAGCGGTTCAAAAGTGGTCGTGAGTCAATCGAAGATGATGAACGCAGTGGCAGACCATCGACATCGAAAACCGACGAAAACATTGATGGATTTGGGTTTCCGTCGTGGAGCAGCAAAGTTGGTGCCAAAAGACTTCAATTTCATGCAAAAAAGAGACCGTGTTGACGTCGCAAAAGAGATAATTTGCGAGGCTGAATCCGATCCCACATTCATCAAAAAGATCATTACTGGAGATGAGACGTAGGTTATGAGTACGACACGCAATCCAGACATCAGGCAAGTGAATGGCTTTCACCAAATGAGCCGAGACCAAAAAAAACATGTCGTTTTCAGTCAAAAAAGAAGGCAATGCTAACGGTTTTCATGGATTACAACGGTGTCCGAGTAGTGCATCATGAATTTTTGCCAGAAGGCCAGACAGTAAACAAAGAGTATTATTTGGGCGTTATGAGACGTTTGCGTGAAGCAATTCGACGAAAGAGACCAGAATTGTGGGCAGAAAACTGATGGATTTTGCACCATGATAACGCACCGTCGTACAGTGCCATCAGTATTCGTAATTTTTTGACGAAAAATGCAACAAATACCATCCAAAAGCCACCTGATTTGGCTCCCTGTGATTTCTTTCTGTTCAATCGAGTTAAAAAACCACTACGTGGAACGCGTTTCAGCAGCCGAGAGGAAGTAATGGAAAAATCGCAGGAAGCACTGATGGACATACCGAAAACCGAATATAAAAAATGTTTCGAGGATTGGATCAAGCTCTAGCATAAGTGTGTTGCAGTCGATAGGGATTACTTTGAAGGGGACAATATAGATTTAGATGAATAAACTTGTATTTTTAGTTTTCTGAATAAATTCCGGGAACTTTTTTGATCAAGGTGGTATGCCGTCAAATCTATTACAGACAACGCATTAAACAGAGACCTCATTTTATGTAGACAACGCGTGCAAGTGTGCAAGGGATCTCGTGCACCACGAGACGAATAGGGCAAAACCGCGCTAATTGAATATAGCTGTTAGTTAAGGTCGAGAACTTTGGCGAGACGACATGTTTCACAGAAAAGTGGAACCAGGATCTACACCAATTTTAAGAAAGCATGCTGGATGCAATCAGTATTTCAGCGTTTAGCGTTATTACATGTCCTTTGGATGACTTCAACTCTTACAATCGGAAAATATAAACTCGTGTCAACCATGCCTTTGTCCTGTATCTGACAATCTGTTAAGTTTCTGTTACTGGGCTCTTGTCTTTACTTTTAGTCCACTAAAGAGATCTTTGCTAACGTCAGTATCTTTTCTGTTTTTTGTCTCCATTTTTATAAAGGGTGTTTTTATAGAGGTTTGGTTTTTAAACTGGCAAAACTGTTTCTACAGATTGTCAATTTGACAGTTGAAAATTGGTTTGTAGTTAGTATGTCTTGCCATTTTACGATTAATAGATTAACGCCAGAACAAGGCGTGCAAATTGTTCAAACTTATTTTGAAAACCGTGGTTCGGTTCGCCAAAGTTATCGTGCGCTACGTCCATTTTACGGTCCACATAATCGAGCAAGTTATTCGGAACACGATGAACCATTTTCGCACCACGTACACTCAAGTGGATAATACGCATCCCCAAAGACGACAAACAGTGCGTACAGGAGAAGTTATTGCCGTTGTGGAGCGCAGTGCTGAGGAGAATCTGAAGGAGTCGATTCGTGATCGTGCACAGTAATTAGAGCTATGTCCATCCACTTTGTGGAAAATTTTACGAAAAGATCTTGGCTTAAAAGCTTATAAGATCCAGCTTGTGCAAGAGTTGAAACTGCGTTACCATTATACGCATAGTAGGTTCTGTGAATGGGCCGAAAATATAATTCAGCTTGATCCTCATTTTCAACACAAAATTTTGTTCTCCGATGAGGCCCAGTTTTCTTAAATTTATATGTAAAGCAGCAAAATTACCGAATTTGGAGTCTTTGTCGAGACGCCCTTCAACCATTAAAACTCATTGCTTGGCGTGCTTTATGAGCTGGTGGAATCATCGGCCCATATTTTTTTAAGGACGATGCCGGCCAGAATGTCACCGTCAATGAAGAGCGCTATAGAAACAAGATTTCTGACTTCTTCGTTCCTCAGTTGAATGGCATTGACGGGACAGAGCTTTAGTTTCAACAAGATGGCGCAACATGCCACACGGCGAGCGACACCTTCAATTTATTGCAGGAAACATTTCGCTGGCCTCCACGATCCTGTGATCTCACACCTTTAGATTACTTTCTTTGGGGGTATGTGAAGTCACTAGTCTACGCCGATAAACCAGAGACGTTAGACGATTTGAAAGTCAACATTCGCTGATATATGCCACCAGTTGCTCGATAAAGTTTTCAAAAATTAAAACTCACGATTGCGCTTTATTCGAACTAGCGGTGGAGTGCATGTGCCCTATATCGTATTTAGGTACTAATGGCATAAAATTATATATTAAATGTAGCTAATATCATAGACATTAACATTAGCTTCAAAAATTTAATTTCATATTGAATTTGTATACCTCTAAAAAAACACCCTTTAAAACCTTTTTAACACCAGTGACTCAAGGAAACTGATAAAATTCCGCATTTCCAAGTCAGTTTCAAGATTCAAGCCCTAAATCCCTAAACAATGATTCTTTCTAAAGTCTGTCGCCTACTAAGCCAGATGCCTGGTTCAATTCCTATGTCATACACTGTAAAATAAATAAATAAATGTTAGATGCCACCAACGTTTCGGTGGGCAATTCCAGGCTTTAGATCATCAGGTTTTCTTCATTTGAAAAAGTTTCTCATTTTCTTGCTGTTCAAAGTCGAAGCCAAACACGACAGTGAGTGGAGAGACTATTCTTTGGTCAACGGCGAACTGCTGCACCATCGATTTATTGACTATTCTTTGGTCAACGGCGAACTGCTGTACCATCGATTTATTCATTTTATTATTTACAAACATTTAAAAGCAATCGGTTTCGCATTGGTTTTAGCACAGTCAATCAAATTCACACAAGATGCTTACACAAATACCTACAGATGTTCACTTATGATATACATAAGTGTCAGTGTCTAACGCTAAATTGACTCCATTTTGGGATATAATATAAGATTTCATTGTATCGCGCCGTCAATATGACAAAAATTAAAACATCACCTTCTTCCATCTATAACATTTGATTTTACAATAAGTGACAGCCCTACGGATTAATCTCGGTTACAGTGATGATGAAATCCCCCTAAAAGACGACCATCTGAACGACTTTATTTTTGGCCATCAACCACCAGATACACACACGTCTGTATGTTTACACCCCAATGTAACATTTGTGAAAGGATTAGTGGCAGAATCAGGACTGAAACCCATTACTTTCCGAGAAGATCATCATCCAAAAATAATCTCAATCAAACTCCAAACTGATCCGCATCCACCGTGTGTCAGTGTGCATTGGGCATCACTACCATGTCGATCGTTAACCCCTTTGTCTAAGCAACAATAATAACAACACGAAATACATAGTGGAATGAATGCCTCCAAAAGAAGGGATAAAAAAAAATTAAGTATCTAAAACGTTCCCGCCGAAGATCACACTTAACAATTTCTTAGCTAGCGGCATACAGGAGCCCATAATAGCCTACCATTGCGTCAGTCGATTGCCGCTGTTGCACAAACACCAAAACATCCCATCCACTGACAAATGCACACAAGCATGAAGTGTTCCACTGATCTCTGGGGTCTCAGTTTCCCTTATTAAACCGATATGGATGGCATAGCAATGCTGGATGGTGGGATCCAATAGTTGGGTTGGGCGTTGAACAAGATTCTACCCCCAGGGTGGGTAACGAAATATCCAGGCGTGGGAAATCGCTCCTGGAATGCGCACACGAAGTAACCAAATGATCGATCGCGTGCTAAACCTATTTGTGGTCCACCGATCGACAAAGGATGACTCTATACCCGTAGTTGGACTGTCCAAGGGACGATTTTACGAGTAGATTTCGCATTCTCCTTTTATTGTTTTTGAGGGTCAATTGCGATTGGCACCAATAAGAGATACGGCCTATCTAATTCTGGTAAATATCGACAGATTACTCGATAGCCGATCGACGCGACGATCAATGCCAGAACAGAACTCTCCGGCAGTCCGGTTTAAAGTGCAATCCTGCAGGCTGTCACGATGACGTTGATTGCTGTTGCTGCTGTTTTGCAAGATCAATGCGGGGGTTTGCGATCGATTGCCCAAAAATTAAAGTGAATTAGTTTGATGTATCTTTGGTGCTTACCAAAACAGAGATACGGATACTCGTTTAACTCACTTCGCTACCATTGTGAGGATCTAAGTGGAGACGCTCTTTTCTTTGGCAAATTGACTGCGACCCGAGATGGCAATTAAGTCAAAGTTGTTGTTTGTCGAATGACCGAGAAACAGAGTTTTGCTATCCTGTCCCGGCAGATCGCAGCTATGCATTTTGATGTGAGTGTTTGCCTGTGCATGCATCATGGGGTGCTTGAGACATTCTACGCCTACGGGGACGTTTTCTTGTAAAATGCAGTGGCGGCTGCCAGATTGATTGCTAAAGCCAGACTTGCAGCCATCAATTGGTTGTGGGAACGTTGTTTTTTGTTTGTTTTTTTTTAACTTTTCAACGTACATAAATTTTTAGTGTGTAGACAATGAATGAATTTGTAGAGGTCTGCCTGGTAGAAACAATTATTTCTTTTGTTTATGCAAAGTGAGAGGTCCAAACAATTTGAATATGTCTATTCTAAGACATATTCTGTTCTGTAATAAGGAGGTATGCTGAGCTATTCAAAATATCGACTTGGGTTGAATTCTAATCAATTTGTAGAACTTAAATTGCACGGAAACACGAATCAAGGCTTGGAAGTAATAAGTTGGGCCTAATTTCAGGCTTTCTGTAGGCGTAATCGTTGGGGTCTACTTTCAAAACTGACAGCTGTCTTGTTTAATTGAGGCGTGGAGTCACTTTTATGGTTGAGTGAAGGCCAGGCCTAATTAGTTAGAGTCTGTTAAAATGGTGTGCTAGATTTTTTTAAGAAGGCTTTCACATTCCACTATCAATAGTGTGTAATTGGGCTGGCGAAAAATACAAAAACATCCCGACATCTTTACTCAAAAACAAAAAGGTTGAAAGAGACTTAGTATACGTGATAACAACGGGCTTTGAGGCTCGCATATTAGTTGAATGACCTAGTAGACTGATACTCCTGTGTACGTTTGACAAAGGTCTCTCAATAAGTACAGACTTTACAGCAAAAATCAGAAAAGGTGAGTAAGCTCTTGCCAAGAGCTTCAAACCAATCAGTCTGACTTCCTTCATGTTGAGAAAAATTAATTTGCGAATGTATTCTCTGTATTTTCAAAAGATCCTGCAGAACTACGCTTCAAGATCTGGTTTTAGATTTAAAGGAGCACTCGGCAAGAAGGAGTACATGCTGGGCATTTTCATTGACATAGAGAAATTTTGACGGCATGTGAAACATACCCAGACAGATGTCCCATGTTTTTAACGTAAGTACCTGCCGTGTGGGCTTAAACTTACGGGATGCCCATACATCCATGTGAGCAAGGATACGCCTTGCCATCGCTCACCGTCAATCCATTGATACCAATTCGGAACTGTGTTGCCGGCACAAGTTCCACCCTTGGTATGAGTCGAGGCCGACCTAAAACCTCTTACTGTTCTTAGGGTCACAGTACCCAGCACTTATTGCAACTCCACATTGAGTCAACCAAAGGAAAACCAAGGAAAACCAAAAGGAAAACCAAGGAAAACCATAGGAAGACTCTTACCCGCGATTTTGGGTTTAAACCACAGCCACCATGACGCTCCCACAAGGGGGCCTACCTCTAACAAGTCAGGCCCGGACCGAGATCCGGGGGGCTCCTGACTCCCATGGTACCGTGATTTAAGTCCTGGTAGGGACTACCGGTGGTCCAGCCGCCAACAAGACCTATGACCGGCAGCTTGTGACTGATCAAATCGTAGCAACCTTCGGTAGCGTCATCTGAAGATGTTTACGATAAGACCAGTACTTTGCTCTGCCCCCGTTCATTATTAGACAACGTCATTAAAGGGCGAAGCCTTGATAATTGGGCGGGGGCCCACATACCCAGACAACACGGCGTAAACGAATCCCTAGTTTTGTGGATAAGATCAATGCTGGTAACTATGTTCGAATCCTGATTGCATAATCTGACACGGCCAACAAATTATAGCTGGGATAAACAGGGTTGTCCGCGGATCGATGGTATCTTGTCGCCACTGTTATGGTGGAAGTTACCCAACTCACTGCTAAACGCTCTCAATGGTTTTAACATCTATACTGAAGCATATGTAGATTATGTACTTGTACTCCCTGTGGAATCATGCTTTACAGCTATCTGCGCTAGGTTGTGGCGGCAAGTCATAGCTTATCATAGTAAACTTCTGGTAAACTTCTCTTGCGTCACCATCATATAACATTACGACTTCAGTTGTCGAAGGCGTTCTCAAAATCTTTGGACTCACCTATTCCAGAGATCTGAATTCGAAAAACTATGCAATAACGATCCACACGGTGTTGATAAGATCAATTCAGCGAGATTCAGTTCGGAACCCTACCTGTTCGTTGTCAAGCGTTGAATTAAAATGTTCTTTGAATCTGCGTAGAATAATTTTGGAAGTTCGCCTACTTCTGAAAGTACGCATATTCCATCCATGAATTGGGCTATGAATTGCTCCCTCATCCACCCTATTCTCCAGATTTGGCTCCGAGCGACTACTTCTTGTTCCCAAACCTGAAGAAATGGCTTGGTGGAAAAAGATTTGACTCCAATGATGAAGTCATCTCGCAAACAAAGGCCTATTTTGAGGACCTCGACAAATCATTTTTTTTGGAAGGGATAAAAAAATTGGAGAAGCGTTGGACAAAGTGTATAGAGCTCAAGGGAGACTACGTTGAAAAATAAAATTATTTTTTTATCAAAAAATCTGTGTTTTATTCCAAAAGTCACGGACTTATTGACCCGCCCTCGTACTCACATTTTTCTTTTTTCAGTTTCCCAAATTTTCCTGACTTTTGGGAACAGATTGGTGATGGTTTCTGTAGTTTATGATTAATTGGGTGGGCAGGTGTGAATTCGTGTATTTTTCCTGTAAAAGACTTGCCTAAACATCTGCGAAATGTCCATTACGTCAGATGAGCTGTTGATCATCCGATGTCATTAGTCCTTCTCCGAAGTTAAATACGGAACTCTGGCCATCAGAAAGTTGCTTTGTTATGCTATGTACGAGATACATAAATATCTCTACTGTTTCAGCTATTTCATGTTTTTGAGTCCTCGTGGTTAGCGCTTCAATGTATTTGACCTTTTCACATTTTACACTGCTTCCTGCAGACTTTGCGGCCAGTTCAACACTTCCAGATTGTGCTTTGTCTCCGCCTACACTTGAGTGCGTCGAATCTACTTTCGCACTCGTTTAGTAGCAAGAGCACTTAAAGATCTCAACATACATGAATCCGCTGGTCCAGATTGTATACTCGTATCTCCCCTTCTTCTGAAGAGGGTTGTGGGTGGCCGTGGCTCAAGTGGTAGTGTATTGACTTCCCATTCGGGCGGTTCGGGGTTCAATACCAGCCGTGACCGAAAGACATTTTTTCAGGCAATTGAAATCTCGTGAGGTGAATGGTTGCCTAAATACAACACAAAGTCAATTTATACTAATAATTTAGTCTCTCTATTAAATGTTGGATTGCCACCCATGCACAGTGGTCCCGTCCATAGGCCAAAAATCAAAAATATTAATACAAAGTTTTCAAATAAAATGTACACAATTTGTCAGTTAAATGTCCCATCTTACCAATAGCAAACCGGTTTTTTTCTAGAAATCTAACTGGACTTTCTTAAAACTAATTGAAATCATGAACACGTGTTCATTTTCGCAATGCAACTGCGCTTAATTAGCTTTTTCTCACAACAAAATCACAATTCAAAGTTAATTATTTAAAATTCTTTTTAATGGATTTTGAAGTTAAAGGTATTTATTATATGTGGAGTAATTAGAAAATACTAATTTGTAAAGTAATTCTTGAGAAATTCTTGTTTTAGATAACCTATTTATTTGTTCGTCTTTTGTGTTCGTATACAATGTTCAATGTGCATTTAATTAATATTATATAAAATAACACTGTTTATTTTTGCACACTTTTTTATTATTTTCGATTTGGGCTTGGAAGGCGATTCGTATCAGTGTGTGTTTGCACGGCTACATATTTTCAATTTATGGTGCACAAAAAAGGGTAGCAGCGCGGAAAAAAAACTCAAGATGTGATCACTGATATACAACATAATATTGAGAATAACGGCTACATAGTTGAACTAACCGAACTTGAAAAATCTATTAGCTACATATGTAAAAAAAATCGTTGTTTTCTGGACGGTGTCTTCAGCAAGAACAAAGCGTTGGCGTATAGCTCAGCTGACCGAGATTGACGAGTCTGCTGTTTCTGCTTTACGCAAAGACCATCAAATGCAAAATGTGTTGCAGGCAGATCCCATTGAAGTAATTTCACTTATAGTGGAGACCGGCATGTCTAAAAACCAATATTTGCTGATAAGAAACTTAGTGAATAGCAAAATATCTTTTGATTTATTTCCAAGCTATCAAAGTATACTAAGCTGAAAAAAAGAGAGATACCCGGACAATATATCTGTAGACGAATCTCACGCTGAAGTCGAAGTTGCAAAGTTAATACAGCGTCGAGCTTATTAGAGCTACAAGCTAATGTGGTCGAAACAGTCCCTAATGATTATGTTACAAATTTAGTATTAATCGGAAAATGGGGATTTGATGGAAGTACGGGTCATAGTGAGTACAAGCAAAAGTTTTATAATAATGATTTGGCAGACAAGAGCTTATTTGTTACATCCTACGTGCCTCTTCAACTACTTTCTAAAACTGATCATAAAATAATATGGAAAAATCCTCGGCCGTCGTCAACGCGATACTGTAGGCCACTTCGATTTCAGTTCAAAAAGAGACAACCGAGCTTTCAATCGAAGAGGAAAAATATTTTAAGAAGAAAATAAATAATCTGGGGCCGACAGAACGTTTGATTTGCAATAGAAAAATAAGCGTTGAGCATAGCTTACAGCTCACTATGGTAGACGGAAAAGTATGTAACGCCTTAAGTGAGCCATCCTCTGCCAAATGTTATATATGTGGTGCAAATCCCACAGATATGAATAATTTGGCAAAATGTTTAAGTAAAGACGTAAAAGCGAAATATTTTGAATTTGGTCTATCTCCACTTCATGCGAAAATACGCTTCTTTCAATATTTTTTACATCCTTCCTATAAGTCCGTTGTCAAAATGTGGTAGGTTAGAGGTTCTGGAAATAAATTACAAGTATTGGAAAGAAAGCAACAAATTCAAAAGGAATTTCGTGAAAAAATGGGCTTAATAGTAGACAAGCCCAGAGATGGGGGCAAAGGATCATCCAACGATGGGAATGTTGCAAGAAAAATTTTTTTTAACCCAAGATTGGCTTCAGAAATCACAGGATTTAATGAAAGTCTGATTCATCGCTGTGCTACTTTACTTCAAGCGTTGGCATCGGGATATAAAATCAATGTGCACGAATTTAATAAATATGCCCTCGATACTGCCAAGGACCTGATCAATGAGTATCCGTGGTACTATTTGCCAGCTACAGTCCATAAAGTATTAATACATGGATCTGCTGTGATATAGAATGCAATAGTATCAATTGGAGAGCTCTCGGAGGAAGCTGCAGATCCAAACAATAAAGAATTAAAAAAATGTAGACTACAGCATAGCCGAAAAATGTCACGCATGTTGACAAACGTCGACATTATGAACACTCTACTTTTACGTTTAGATCCATTTATAACTGGGCAAAGAGAACTTGGAAAGAGCGATAAATCAAAGTTATTGGAATCTGTTTATGACCTTCTAGATGACACAATATAATCTTTGTCAATTACATGCACATTTTTTTTTTTTTATTAACTTTTTCCGAGTTATTGTTATTTTTTATGGCTTACTAAAAATTAAGATATTTATCGTTTTAATTATTTGATGCACATAATTACAAAAATGTATTTTAAAAATTGTATTTTCTCTTATTTATTTAATTATTTCATTTTTAATGCTTTTTTGACAAATGCAGTAATTACACGTCACCATTTTGCTATCCACCTTACAAGTAGCCGATTGCTCTAATTTTTTTAGACTATGTTCACAACATTATTTAAGAATTTTGATGAAAATTTCGCTACGATATCTCAACGGGAAGTATTTATGGCCACTGTCCCATACAATCGGAACCAGTGTTCCATGGAGCGAAATAACCGCTGAGCCCAAATATCTTTCTCTCTCTCTCTCTCTCTATCCAATTTTTCGAAAACCTTAACACGTGCTCCGGCATTTTAAGAGTAGTCATACGGGTATTCATAAGGTATTCTTCCACGCTGGCAAAACCACTGCGTAAGCTTTTTCAGCAATCCTATTCTTTAGGACTCTCTCCGAGCATATGGAAAACAGCATTTGTCCAACCCGTCCCTAAAAAATTCGAATCATCTTCTCTCTCCTCCTAAATACCCATTGCACTTACGTCCCTTCTTTCTAAGGCCATCGAAACGCTGATAAATCATCAGCTCATGAAATATCTTGAAACACGAAAACTTCTCAATGACTGGCAATATGGTTTTCGTAGCAACAGGTCCACTGTTGATTTGATGGCATGACTCACGAAAAATTAAACCAAAGCGTACATCAATCTGGCGAAAGCAAGATAGTTGCACTTGATATTTCTAAGGCATTTGACAAAGTTTGGCATCAGGCTCTTTTATCGAAAATGCGTGCATTTGGGATCGACGACTCTCTTTTTCAATTAATAAAATATTAGAAACTACCTTTCGGAACGTTCAATTTAAGTTGTTTTGGATGGTTTCAAGTCCGATATTCACAAAATAAATGCTGGTGTGCCCCAGGGCTCCGTTCTGCCTCCAACACTCTTTTTAATTTTCATCAACGATCTCTTGTCTGTTACTTCTAATCCAATATATTCCTTTGCTTCCTTTGCTCACGGCCCTGCTCTTCGGCTGTAGAACGTGAACGGCTTCCAAAATATAATGCTCTCTGCTGTCGTTAAACCAAAATTTAATCACCCAGCCACTATTGCATCGTCGACATTGAATGGAATGACCACATATTCGATGTCGCCAAAAATGCTGCGAAATGTCTAGATTTCCTCGAACGATGTAAGAAATACTTTTCCCCTTCTGAGCTGGCCTCAGTATATAAGGCACTCATCCACCCAAAATTGGAGTACATTGCACACATCTGGTCAGGTGGGCCTAAAACATCCCTGCACCTGCTAGATAAGGTTCAAAACTGTGCAATAAAACTCATAGGTGATGCTAACATCACCCAGTCAATGGACACCCTCGAACATCGAAGAAATGTCTTATATCTCACTTTGTTTTATCGCTATTCAGTGCTCCATTGAAATCGCCAGTAGCATTCCGCCCCTTCAAACTTTTAATCGTAACACCCGTCTCACTATGAATCATCAGTATACGCTCAATGCCACTTTCGGACGTACTCGGAAGTATCGTGATTGGTTCCTACGCCGAACAACTCGCTTGTGGATTGCCCAGCCGAGCTCTTTAATTCGTAGTCATTATAATATCCAGACACTTAAAACCAACGTACCTATCTTCCATCCCTCCCTAATTTTCCATCGCCCGCGCTGTGCGCAAACATTTTAGGAGTACCTTAATCCCTTGAGGGCGCGCTGCTTAAAAAAAAAAAAAAGTACGGTTCCTTTTCTTCTGCACACTATACCAAGTCACTAAAGGGGGTCCTTTACTTACTAGGTAGCTACAATCCGAGTTTGTAGAGTTGATCCTATACACTAATCGAATTCAATTATTCAGAAAGTGTCTTGACTTTTAAACGCAAGTGTATACACAAGCCTACATTATGTACATAACATCCTGTTACCATCCAATCGTGCGATCTATTCGAAGCAGTAGTATTTCAATGCATTGAACATATAAAAAACACTGTGTTGTATTTACTAGTCTCAGTTCAGTACAGTCAATAAATCGGCAAACTTAATCTCAGACACTCTTTTTTTTTCCTTTTCTTGTAACTCCCACAGAGATGACATTGGCGGAATCTAAATTGCTCATATCATACCTAAGCTCTCTAAAGAAGATATATTGTAGTCAAACCTAGAGTTCTCCGATGATTTGCCTCGCATTTCGCAAATGGAAAGCGACTGAAGTACAAGGAGCTTATCACAGCCCGAGACACAAAACAAAACTTGCTTTACAAAGAAACTACGCATATTACTGATTTTTACACTGATTCAAGGTACGGTGTGAAGACTGTTCATTTGCTGAAGATCCAAAATTACTTGCTCACGTATCGATATCCATAGACAAGTCTGCATTCAAAAGATTATTGATTTGAGGGATGTTAGGTGATTAGTGCCTCTCGTCAGCCAACAAAATCACATTCCTTCCCCTTAAAGGAGATTTTCAAATTTTTAAAAAAATCTTCCTGGCGCTAACAACTTAACGACTTTGTATGTCCTTTTTCTTTTTATAAAAAAAGAAAACAAATGCCTTACTCACAATTCTCTTCCAAGTCCGCCCACTATAACCACAATCCACAAAAAACCATTTACTTGATCCTTTCTGTCCGCATAACTTATCCTTCAAAGGATATCTGTAATAAACTCATACACAAATGTGATTTCAAAATCTCACAGCAATAATCCTGACTTTTCTTAAGGCAAACACATAACTTGAGAAAATATCGTCGCACAATTTTGATTTATTACTCCTTGAGAGCTGTTGGTTCTTTCGTCCTTTCTTGAAACCCTGTCCTTCCTTCCTACAATACCTACTCGTCGGAGCTCCGCTCCTTTTGTTTTGTTGCAATTACTTTAGCTCTTGTTCAGTTGTTTTTTTATTTTGTAACATCTCTTTCTTTCACTCCTAACACTCACCGTACAGCACAATTACAAAGAAACTTTCCAAAAAATCTATTCCTATGGCATCTAGGGCCACCACCACCTACTGTTAGTATGGCGCCAGGAAGTTTCATCGACTTTCCTGGCCAGACATTTGACTCACATACACAAAATCCAAAGTGCACTTGCTCAATTTGCAATTGCATTTGTCGTCCTTTTTTTGATTTTTTTTTTCTACTTTTCGCTCTGTCGATTTAGTTGCACCAGGTAATGTACACTATTCACAATCACATCGGTGGACATGTGTTTAATGATGACGGTGGTATGTTTGGCTAAACTATGTGCGGTACCTGTCAAGTAGTGTGACCAGCTTCAAATTTCCTTTCCGACTAGTGTTTATTGGAAAATCACATTCCTAACCCAAAAAAGTGTGAAAGTCGTTTACTGAAATTTTTAATAGAAAATCGACAGTTAGAAGTGCATAGCAGAGGAAGGATTATTCTATATTTATTGCTCCCAAGTACCTTACTTTCTGCATCCATTGATACAATGGTTTATCTCACAAAACTTGCACTTACCCATTCTTTTCGTTCCAAAGATTAAGAACCGTTTGAGGATAACAGAATCCAGTCGAGTCTCCTAATATTATTGGTTTTTCGGTTAGTTAGAGTCGATCTACAGTAGTTCATTTATCTCAGCCTTTAGTGGAGTGTTATATATTATAATAATTTATAATGTAAATTCAATCCTACAACGCTTTATTGAAATGGATAGATTCCAACACCATTAATGCCTTTTCTGGTGTACCTCAATATAGCCATCTCGGTCCAGGTTTTGTTAATTCTGACAATAAACAATTTTGATTGTACTCGCATTACTGAAAATCTGTCTATGCAATTGATATGCAAATATTCAGATTTTTCGCAATGTCAGAAAGGCTTGGACAAATTTTCAACTTAACACCAAAAAGTTCCGTTCACCTCAATGTGGATAAGTGTCAAAACAGGCTTCTCCCAACCTCACCTCGCACATTTTTATCTTCACTCAGCTTGTTCGTTTTGAAACTAGATTGCGTCGTCTTTAATAGGGAGCCTGAAACCTACTGACAAAATTTAACGAACTCTCTAAGCCACAAACCAGGATTTACTTCTCCAAAGATTTTTGATGTCCTGAATTTGAAGAAGAAGACTGTAATTTCAGTCTTCGAAAAAGTATGGACACAGCAACCGGATAGGAAATTTGTGTTTGGCTTACTAAAAGTAACTCATCGTCAGCTGAGAATTACAGGGTTCTATGTAGACCGACCAATGTGTTGAGAAATTCAACTACTAAATTTTCGATGCACAGTTTTTTTATATAATGACAAGTTAGCAATTATTGAATGATGAGTAAGTATAGACTATTATTAATATTTAATTCACAATTTATTTGTTATTTTATGAAGTCCTTTTCATTTAATCGCAATTAAATTTTTTTTTGACGAAGTTCTAAAGGGTGACCAGATAGCAATGATAGTTTTTCCAATTGTTATGTTTCAGCAGCTGTCAAATATACCAAGTTGTGAAGTAGAAATTTGGCGAATGGTAATCTCACGGCGAGCGTTCATCAATTGGCAGCCGCCAACATGCGATTTGACACCACTCGATTATTTTCTCTGGGACGTGATGTATCACGTCCATAATCTACGCTAACAAGCCAACCACTTGCAAAGAGATCGAGGCCAACATTCGACACACTATTGCCGGAATAACGCCGCACATATTGGGCAGAGTCATTAAAAATTGGACCGACCGCTTGAAGCACTGCCAGCGAAGTAGAGGCGGCTATTTGATTGATGTGCTATTTAACACATGATTATATGAACGTAGTTTCAAAATTAAGCCAGAATCAATTTTACATCTCACGCAGTTTTGTATTTTTATCTGGTCACCCTATATAACATGTATTATATTATTATTATTATGGTGGGTCCTAGCTAGCTGGTGTTGGCTGAAAATCATCCAGAGCTTTTAACAAATCGGATCAGTTCTATCGGCTTTGCTTTGCTGATGTCCTCAAACTCTCCAAAAAGTCTGCACGCTAGGTGTATTTGGAGGTTAGGGCAGTTGTACAGCAAGAGTGTAATAGTCTTACTGTTCCTTCACTTTGGACAGATATACATATATAGGTGCACAAAATTATCCTTGAGACACCTGTTTTTGTTTAAACAGTGTTTTATTTACTTTACTCACTTACAACTAGTTTAAAAAATATTTTACTTATTTTACAACTTTACTTCAGTTAAAAACTTTATGACGGTCGATACAATAATTCTGCTGCGCCAACTTCCAGCCAGGTGGAGATGTAGGATGCGATTATTTCGTTTCATTTTCATGCGATTATGCGATTATGTTAATGGCTGCATTCAGCCCGATGAGTTGATAGAATGCAATTGGTGACCACTTCATCACACTTTCCCAGTGAAAACCTTCCAACAAGAGCAGCATGAAACACCTGGTATATCGTACTAGTAACCCTCTATTTTTCAAAATTTTTTATCACGTAAGCAGGCTTCAATCTATCAATCGAAATAGAAATATTTTTATTTTTTATATTCAAAACAAAAAACTTTTTAGAGCATCGGACAACTTTGTATGGCCTTTTGTATGGAGCTGCGAGACCGGTCTTGACTCTATCCACTCTTACAAAAACTGATTCACAGTCTTGTAAAGTGGTTGGTATGAAAACGTCCCTGCTAGGTTTCCGAATATCGGTTGGAATTAAATTTCTCATCGAGGTACGTAATCTTTCAATAAACGTTTCTTCAGACATGACTGTGCTTGTATTTCTTACAAGGATTTTCCCGGGAAGCTTTAGACATTGACCGTATACCAATTCTGCTGGCGAACATTTTAAGTCTCCTTTGATTACCGAGCGAATTCCAAGCAAAACTATTGGAACTTCTGAACTCCAATTAGTTGTGTTGCTTCTCGCTTTCAATGAAGCTTTGAGTTGCCTATGGAAGCGTTATACCATTCCATTCGCTTGTGGATGGTAGGGCGTCGTGCGGATCCTATGTGAACCAAGGACTCTTGAGAGCTCATTGAAAAGATTGGATTCGAGTTGGGTTCCTTGGTCCGTTGTTATCCTAAGAGGAACCCCAAATCTATAAATGTAATTTTTGATAAATACTTTTGCGACCGTTGATGCAGAAATGTCTTTCACGGGAAATGCCTCCGGCCACCTTGTAAAGCGATCGATTACCGTCAAGAGGTAGGAGAAACCATTGGATTCAGGGAGAGGCCTACCAATTCTAAATGAATGTGCTCAAAACGCTCACTGGTAAGATCAAATTTGCCAACAGCGGATTTTGTGTGGCTGTGTACTTTAGATTTTTGACAGGCCCAGTGGGCTACGTCCTTATTCATCGTTGGCCAAAATACCAGTTTTCTCGAGGTTCGTATACTTGGGTGCGAGAGGTTGTGCAATGAATCAAAAATTTGGCGACGAGCAGGATGTGGTACAAAAGGTCTGTTAGTTCCCGTGGAGATTTCGCAATAAATCTCAAACTCGGGGAACTTAAATTTTTTAATCTCGATTCTCGATGTGTGATCTTTGTTCTTTTCATTTAGCACTTTATCAGACGATTGAAGCCTTGCCAATATCTTGCAGTCAAGATGAAGCCTTTTAGACGCACAGATTTCGTGCTCGTCTATTCGAGATAAAGTATCTGCGACCACGTTATCTGGTCCTTTTACATACTCTATGTCAATCGTGAATTGGGAGAAGCAATGGCGTATGTCAGGGGTTTGTGGTGAGTGTACACTTTTAATTGCTGCCCCTCGACGAAGTATCTGAAGTGTTTAATTGATAAATAAATTGCTAGCAGTTCGCGGTCGAAAGCGGAATATTTTGTTTCTGTTCCTGAAAGTCTCTTTGAGAAGAATGAAAGAGGTTCCCACGCATTGTTCGTCTTTTGCTGTAATACCCCGCCGACTGCAGTGCTTGAAGCGTCAGTGAATATGGTAAATTCTGCATTGACTCTTGGGTGGGATAACAAGGTGACGTTGGACAAACTTTGTTTGGCTTCCTCAAATGCCTCGTTAAAGGTTTTGGTCCATTCAAGAATTTTTTTAGATTTTCGAGCGACATTTGTATTTCCTGCTTGGGAGTAAAGCGGGGCTACTATTTTTGCTAAATTAGGAACGAATCTGTGAAAATAATTTATCATTCCTAAAAACCGTTGCAATTGTTTGATGGATGCTGGCTTAGGAAATTGGAGAATAGCCTCAACGCGATCCTTTGATGGAAAAATACAATCAGCATTTGTTCTGTGTCCAAGGAAATCTAGCTCTGCTACTCCAAATATGCATTTGGAAGTATTAATAGTGATCTGGTATTCCGATAAACGCTTGAATAACGTTTGAAGATGCAATTTGCGTTCTTCTTCTGTTTTACTCGACACCAATATATCATCCGCATAGACGAAGGTAAAATCAAGACCTTGACAGACTGTTTGCGCAGCGTTCCTTAAACCGAATGGCATTCGCCAAAATTCAAATAAACCGAATGGTGTTGTCATGGCTGTTTTATAAACGTCTTCCTCGGCGACAGGTATTAAATGATAGGCTCTTACCAGGTCTATTTTAGAAAATATTTTGCATCCGTGAATGTTCATTGCGAAATTCTGTATATGAGGAATGGGATAGCGATCTTGGACGGTGATGACGTTCAGCCTGTTGTAATCCCCGCATGGTATCCAATCCGGATTCCCTTCTTTTTCACCATGTGGAGGGTGAAGGGAGGGCTAACAAATACACATCTAATTCCAACATGTGTTCGAACTCTGTAAGGGCTGCTTTGTGACGGGATGCGCCTGGCCTTCTTGGGCGCGAGAAAGGTTGTGGGCCTTTTGTTAAAATATGGTGGACGATTGGATGATTAATTGGGGCAAAATAATTTGGTGTTTGTGTTAGTACGGGAAATTCTTTTAGTATAGAACCGTATAGGTTGTCGATCTTATATTGAATGGGTGAGGGGGTGTTTTCATTTCTGATGATACCCTTTGATTGTATGTTGGTTTTAGGATCTATGAGGCATTTGTTGTGTAGGTCGATTATAAAACCAAATTTATCTAGGAAATCTGCTCCAATGATGGGTTGACTAACAGATGCCAGAATGAAAGGATGCGTGGAATCTCGTCGAAGACCGATGTTAATATTTAACAGTTTGAAGCCAAAGGTAGAAATTGTGGTACCGTTTGCGGCTGAGAGCAGACCTGTTGGTTTGTTTCCGACACTGAGTTCTCTCACTGGAATGACTGACACATCCGCACCTGTGTCGACTAGAAATTTTAAGTTGTTATTTTTATCCCTAATGAAAATCAGATATGAGAACTGATTGTTCGCCGCGGTAACAGCAGTCTCATTTAGTTTGGGGAGCCTGAGGATTGAAAGTTTGTTGCCTGTGGTTGTGAATTCGAAACAAAGTCACAGGTTCGATCACATTTTTGAGCCTTAGACGAAAATTTCCTGTGGTACCAGCACATTGTAGCCCTGCGATTAGGGTTGGATCTGCAAGGAGTGCGGTTGCGAAAGCTCCTTTGTTTTGGTCTGGACCTAGACCTACTTATGGGTTGAGCTCGAAAATTGATTAATTCGATCATAGATTCAATCCTGGATATACGTTGTTCTAAGTTCGTACATCTACTAATGACTCACTTCTCTGTGAAGCAATGCCAAGGATACTAGCATTCTGAGACGCCTCGTAAATTTTGTCTGCTATAGACGCTAACTCGTCTACGCTTATCGACCGACCGAGAGAAGAGCTATATTGATGGCCTGAGGGAGACGGCGCATGCACAAATTTTCTATAACTTCCTCATTGAATGAGGTTCCTGCCAATTGTTTCATGGAGCGATAAACCTCGGATAGCTTTCGATCGTCAATCTCCACCTTGTCCAACAAGTTTTCCAATCTTTTAATCTCGGAGACGCCTTTCTATCAAAATGTTTTTCAAAACGTTATATTTATCACGCACTGGGGGATCAGAAAGCACGTCAATGACCGATTCGCAGGTTTCGGTGGGAAGCGCCGCGACGACGGTGAGACAGTACTTTGTCTCTTGACTAGTTATTTTAAAAACGCTGAATTGAGCCTCGGCTTGTATGAACCAAGTTTTCGGACTAGCTGCCCAAAAGGAGGGGAGTCGAACGCGAATTGAGTTTATGTTACTCTCGTCAGGGAAAGTTTGCCCTGAGGGAGCCGAATGCACTGGTGCATTATCTGTGTATTCAAATGTATTGTCAGGAACCTCGTCGAACCTAGCTTCGTTTTGTTTCGCATGAGAAGCTTCGCCTCTCTTTCTCTCACTCTCGGACATTTTATAAAGTAATTTGTAAATGTACGACAATAATAATAATAATAATAATAATAATGATGTTCTAATATTTGTAAGTATTTAAATGAATATTAACATGAAAGTACCGAATAATTATTTTTGGCTGGAAGTTTACTTGACTACTATTTTTTGACTGTTGTTTGTGGTGGTCGTTCGATGGCGGTTGGAGATGTATCTTATTGATGGTATTAGTTTGGTGGTGGATGTTCGTTCGATGTAATTCGTGTTGGTGTCAGTTGGATGCTGTTGTCGGTTCAGTGCTTGTGTTTGTTGGTAGCGAATGTACTGTTGGTAGCAAATGTTCTGTTGGTAGCGAATGTATTGTTGGCAGTGGATGCACTGTTGGTAGCGGGTGTACCGTTGGTAGCGCATATTCTGTCGGTAGCGACTGCGCTGAGAGGCAGAGATGGAGTTGAGGCAGCGAATGTCACTGGGGTCTACGGCGGTATTTCTGGTATTGAATTGGTTGATTTGCTGTGCCGGGTGCCTTTCTCGTCGTGGGTAATAAGTCAACGACGTCGAAAACTTGTCATTTTCCAAAGGAATATCCTGTTGGTGATGCTATGATGCTACTATGCATGAATGACGGAGAAAGGATGAGGAAATGCTGAGCTGGGAAAATCACTTTGCCCATTGCGCCACGTGTGTTAAACCTACGGCGATCACGTCGGGGTCACAAATTTTCTGTTCCTTTACTTTGGACAGATATATGTATATGTGCACAAAATTATCCTTGAGACACGTGTTTTTGTTTAAACAATGTTCTATTTACTTTATTCATTTACAACTAGTTTAAAAACTGTTTTATTTATTTTACAACTTTACTTCAGTTAAAAATTTTATGACGGTCGATACAATAATTCTTCTGCGCCCACTTCCAGCCAGGTGGAGATTAAAGACGATAAGAAAAAAAGGAAATGTAGGATGCCGGAAATCGAGAAAGAGAGAGAGAGAGAATGATGCGATTATTTCGTTTCATTTTCATGCGATTATGCGATTATGTTAATGGCTGCATTCACCCAGATGAATTGATAGAATGCAATTGGTGACCACTTCAAGTCTTTGTTTCCTCTTTGTTCCTATAGTTTCTACAAGAATCCCAAGACGAGACGCCTATTTTGCTGTCCATCGTACCAATGAGGCAGTGGTCAGTTAAGACACCTGTAGTGATACAGATATCGTCTTTGTTGAGTCCGAGGAGGGTACACATTCTTATGATGCCCCTTTCACTTTTGTGATTCCAGCTACCCAGCAGATATCTACTCGCTGAGACTAGCAGACTCTACTTAGAGTTTGAAGACATTTTTGTACATCTATTGATATGGTGCTTTCATTTGCCAAAGCTTTTATGATTGCTTGACTGTCTACAGGTAGAGATATTTGAGGGGTCAAGTTCCTTGAGTAGTACAGCCTATGCAGCTTTACGCATGGCAAATATTTTTGTCTGAAAAATACAGCAGTCGTCTGGAATCTTGAAGAAGTCCTGGATCTACAGCATTTCACAGTAGACTCCAGCTCCAGTACCTTTCTCCATTTTGGAGCCGTCCGTGTAGAGGTGGAGTTTTCCATTGTTGGTGGGAATGTTAGTTAACCAGTCATGTCTGCTAGGAAATGTTGTGGAGAAACTCCTCGGATTTGCTGACCAACGTACTATCTGAACTTGCATGCTATTTAAGATCTATCTGTTTGGTGTTGCAGCGGGAAAAAAGAAAAGTTCTGCTTCTAGCTGCCCTTACGATAATACGTATGCATTCTCACCGATGGATATGAAGGTCTCATCTACATCTACATCTCATCTCATCATCTACAAATCGTTTGTTGTGGATGAAATTCACAGAGGCTGCCCGGAGAACTGTGTTTTCAATGCTAAAATCGGTCAGAAATACACCTTTGTCGACAGAAGAATGAGGAGAAAAAAATCATAAAAAAAAGAAAGCAACAGGCTTTTACAGCGTTCCAAAGAAATGAATGTGTCCAGACAAGAACTATTGAGTGCAAGCGAATTCTGACGCCAACACCCTGAACTTGTTTTTAACTTCTCACCCTGAGAAGTACACTGTTGATGAAATTTCCCCTCTAGACTCGTCGGACCACTGTGTCATATCAGCTAATTTCTCGTACACCGACCACACACTTAAAGAAAAGATTCCTAAAAGAACCGTATGGCAATACGAGAAGGCCAATCGGAGTGGACTTACTCGTAAAAGCTTCTTTAGCAATTTTAACTGGTCGTTATGATTCGTCGCTGACGACTGCCGATAAGAAAACAGAAACCATTCGAAACCATTCTCTTTGGAATGAGATCCTTTATCCTTCATCAGATTACAAGTATCAAAACAAAAGAAAAGGCCAGCTGCCTACAGAGGATAACCGAAAAAGTTCAAACGAGCCACGAATGACCGCTTAAGCGTGTGCAATATGCAATCACATTCAAGCTCAGCACTTCCAGATTGTGCCTTGTATCCGGCTACACTGAGTCCGTCGAATATTCAATGGGACGAATCTATCTTTCGCAGATAGAAGAGTACTTAAAGATCTAAACACACTCAAATTCGCTAGTTCAGATGGTACTCGTATGTCTCCCTTCTTCTAAACAGGTATCCTTCCACACTGGCAAAACCACTGCGTAAGCTTTTTCATCTACGAGTATCCTACTCTCCAGGCTTCTTTCCGAGCAGATGACAAACAGTATTTGTCCAGCCCGTCCCAAAAAAGTAAGAATGTATTCTAAGACAAACCTGGTCACTCTGCTCCCATAACATGTACTCATTACTCACTAAAGGAAATCCTCGTTGTAATTTTTCCTTTCTTTCCTGTCAAAAAGGATTCATTGTTTCCAAAGGCGAATGCGTATGGATGTACATACTAATAGGGCGCTTCGTAGATTGACTCACTCCAGCTGTCAACTGAGGAAAACAATTGAAACAAGGTCTACTGGCACTAGCAGCGGAAACAGGGTAAAGAAGGGACACTTTACTTGAGAGGAATATCAGGCTATCATCGGTCGGTCGTCTGGCAAATATGTCCTTCTTCACGACGACGTTTCTTTTTGTTGCTTGCCTTCGTCCTTGTTGTAAATCTTCAAATCGATTTCCATTCTTAATCTCATTTCCTTTTGTGGAGTTAAAGGAAACAATGCGAAATATTTTTTGCGGCTCTAACGAGAACGATATATCCTTGACCCAGGAAACATGTCTCATTATTGGCGACACTGTTACGAATAAGGACACAGTTCTATATGTATGAATGCACATACCATATGCATGTCCAATTTTGTGCTGGAGGAGAGATGATATCATTTGCACATTGGCACAATCAAATGAAATGGACACGGAAGGAGTCTGGACTCTAAACACTGAACTCTGGAGTAAGCACAAAAAACAATTAAAAATGAACCAGATGACAGATTAAGATTGGTGCCAGGGACAGGAACAGAATAGAGAAAAAGAAAGGAAGTACGAGTATGTAGTAGGGGGCAGCACAACATGTGTGGCTTTGGCTCATCGTTCAATTGTCCTTTAGAAGGTGTATGTGGTTGGCATGACAAATGACTTAAGCACTTGACTGCAGCAGAAGTGTCCTTCGAAGTTGATGTGCTAAAAATGTCGACCATTTCTTGTGGTGTTAGTGTACGACCCCCCCGAATGCGGCATACAACGAAGAAGACTATCCCAAGATACATACATACATACATATGTATGTATTTCTTCGTACAGAAACTCTGTCGCTTGGTGTATCCGTAATTCGTTTGCCATTGCCAGTTGAGCAGATCGTAAATTATGAAGCTGTGACATTGTGAAGTTTAATGCTACTAAATTGGAAAGTAATTACCAAAATGAAAGGAGACATTTGCACATGTTTTCTTGTTGACTTTTCTCTGTAGCACGCCAACGGGCAGATGTTGATATAACAATTCAAAAGTTATGCATCGGAACTGCGACTCTCTCACATTGGCAACGTAAAGGGTCTGGGCTTGGGGTTCTGAATTGCAATCTTTAGATATGTTTGTACAAAAGACCTTCTACTACATATATTTGAACCAGCATCACGCAAGAGCCTCAAATCATGGAAATCATGCAAAGATCGCATAGGTATTGAAGGCAAGTCCAGAGTAGAGTATAGAAGATCTCTCTTATGTAGGTACATGGATTTATGGTCACATATTTGATGAGTATTCACGTCACTGGATATCGAAATGAAGACGGGGAACGGTTTATTGATATCTGCAACGCCAATCCCTTATTTAACCTATTGACTGCGGTCAGTGAAGTCCTTCATTCTCAAACTAGCTTGGAAGTCGTGAGTCGGTGCGAGAAGGCTTTAACCACAGCTTGGTTGTCGCTACAGATGAAGATGCTTCGCCCCCTAAACCGATTCACAATATACTTCATTATCAACAGGATTGTCAATAGTCAACTTGGGAGACAGACGTAAGTTTTCCGAAAGAGGATTGAAATCGAATGTTGTCACCCTCCAGAAAGACGAAAGTGCCACAACCGAAATTGGTTTTGGAGCAATCTGTCAACGCCCTACTATATCTCCATTCTGGCTCAGACTCTGTCCAAAAGCATTCGGACACAACGAAGGTCAATTTCGTATTTTTTCAGCAACAGGAGTTCTTATGTCATTGGATTATCATCAAAACTCCAGTGCGCAAGACTACGGAAGATGGCTTTATTAATATCAGAGCGAGGGAGATGCATCAATGCGTTTAGAAAAGAGCAAATTAAAGACCTTAAAAAGCCTTGAGATGGCGTAAAAAATCCAACAGAAAAGTGTTCCAAACAAAATCACCTAATTGACAAAAATGGGGTGAAAACGTAAAGCCTCGTCTGGGTTTTGAAGTTGGGTCTTTAATGAGCAGACAAAATCGTTTTTTCAGCAGTAACCTATTTCCATGAAAGGTTGTTTCACCAGACAACCGATGCATAAGACATAATTAGTCTTATCTCACAGCCGTGTAGATCCGCAGGATGTACTTCTCCGAGGCTAGCTTCATGTCGGGTTCGTTGAAGACAGGCATGGTGATGTGTAAGTACTACATGAGTCAGACTAGTTAGCTTCCTCCTTCCCGTAACATGTACAACCTTATTTTTGAAATGATTGACTGAAAGCCCATTTCTATTGCACCAATCGTCGATCACATCTAGGGCAGACAGTGGCATGATCGAATAGACCGTACACTTATACAATATCATCTGCATATACGTACTTGAGCATAGACCTCAGAACTATTGAGAGCGTTAAGCAGTGAGTCGATCTACATCCACTATAGCAGCGGTCAGTATCCAAATGCAGAGTCCTATTCCCTAGCATTGCTTTTAAACACAGAACTAATGACGCCAGATTGTCTGGCCGAGTTACACATGCCGTTAAAGATGTCAATGAAAATGCCCAGCGCATACCCTGTCTTGTCGAGTGCACCCTCAATTCTGTCCACCAGATTTTGAAGCGTAGTCTCGCAAGATATAACGGCTGTTGTTTCTTAGGCAGATGGTGCATTTGCAAAGCAGTCATGCGCACCTGAAGCTGAACCATCCTGTTCAGATCTTGGCGATTTTCCGGTTTTTGCCAGCTGTTCAATTGCATGCAGTAATTGTATGCAGCAAGGCAAGGTCTAGAAGATATCGATGCAAGCACGTTGCGTTACACGCTGCAGAGTGATCAGCAGGATTGTTTCCTACCTAAACCTATCCAGACTCCATTGTTTCTTCATCACAGGATATTTCTCTCTTATTGGCAGGGGCCAAGAATAACCTTAATGAAATGAATCATGCCCGGTTGTGTTTTTCTTTGCCCACGGCACCTCTACGCGGGCTTCTTTCAAATGGACATCAAATCAAAATAAAACGGTGAGTCAAAATATTTCGACTATTGATATCGAAATAATATTTTTAAATTTCATCAGCAGGAGTGCGAATTTTTCTGGCAAATGCAAATTTGAAAATTCTTAAAAGTAGTTTGAATATTCTACAAATAATATGACGACAATCGCACAAATTCAGCATCAACATTTTAAGCAATTGTTCAGTTATGTCACAAATATTTCACCTTCTTCCACGCACGAGTAAATCAAAGAATTCCTTGGAAATCGTATTTGAACACTTTTTGAAGCTAATGGCTCCCGAATTCCCTCGTCTGATATTTATGAAAATATCCGCACCAATTCGAGCAGCTTTATTCTCTTTGAAAATCACCCCAGTTAGTCTCACTTAATGGGTAAAGTTCTACCATAATTCAACACGCAAATCCTCAATTAATGGCTCTACGGAATTTTTCTCAAATGCCTACAAGATATTTTTAACCATCGAATAAAGGTCTCTAAACAAATATTCACGGTCCGCCGCAAGATTAAGGAAAAAAATAAAAAATTCTTATAACAAGACGATAATCCAATGCGATCCCCAATCAACCCCTTGTCTATTTTATCGTACATAAAAAATTTTACAGTCATAATTTAGCACACATTATAGCTGTAATTATTTAAAAATAAATTTACTATAGATCTGCTATAAATTTTGCTATAAATAAGTCCATTCCATCTGACTACAGTCTCTCTCTCCCCGACCAAAAATCTAAATTTTTAATTTTTTGACACACCTATTCGTATTTGCAATGTATCTTTCAAAAAAGCAAATCTAAATAATTTTCGAAAACATAATTAAACGTCATGTTCGCCAGAACGAATCAAACAAAACGGCCCTGTTGTTTGGTATCGATTAATTATTCGATTAAATCGCTTTTTTTTTGGTTTTTTTTTTTTTTTGATAAAATTTTTGAAATTTAGCGTAAAGCAATAAATTTGTGAGTTTTCCCTCGGATATGTCAAAAATGTTCACCACAATTAAAATAGAATTAATCGTGCGGGAACGAGGAGAACCGGTCGAAATTCCACCCATCCTCCGAACAGCTGGTGTGGAAAAATCGTGCCCAGACACAGAGCTATGGGGCCATGAGGTTGAGCCTCGAACAGCTCGATTTTCACCTCTCCAATTAAATCGTACGGATATCTGTGTACTGATACGAGTGTGTCGTATGTTAAATGCCTAATAGTTCCATGTCGACGGAGCTGGGAAAACAAAACGACGGAAAAATTGGGGTACGTAACTTGTCCGGCATGGTTGCTTGTCAGATGAACCGATGCTTGAAGATTGTTTTGACAAATCTACAGCCTGAAAGTAAGAGATACATTTTGTTTTTTGTTCTTTTGTCTTGTCAGACTCAAAACGCCCGTTTCCGACTAAGGTGTAGGAATAGAATTTCTGTGAAAATTCGAATTCGGCGTGCGGATAGATTTATGGAGCAACTTTCATCAGGACCGTTGACAGGAAATTTTATTCCCCAGACTTTTGGTGTCATTTTCTGTATTCCGTTTGCCTTTTTTCGGTTTTCTTTGGTGTTTGTGTAGCTTTTGGGTCTTGAAAATATGTGGTGTGCCATTGATAGCGACGCGTAGAAAATGTCACCCTTGCGTGAAATATAGAATCCCAAAGGTTGATCTGTGCTATTAATTTTTCGGCTGAGTGGAATTAATTTATTTAGCACATAATTACGTTTCGAATCAGAATGGTATTCGTATTCGTATTTATATTCGTTAGGTGAACGGTGAACGGAAAGACGGATCTACCTATGTAGCGATAAGGCTGCAGCATTCATTTGTCTACAATAAATTTATCTTTTTCTGTGTTTTTTTGAAAACGACTCTGTATTTGGGCATTATTTCGTTTCTTTGGCTTTGGAATTTATTTTGTATTTCTGAAAGAAGCAGCGTAGCGGGGGAAATTAGGAGGAATTTTTTGTTCGAGCTATGTTTTCTATTCCCGATTTTTGTAACTGACAGAAGTGTATTCTATGGAGAACCTGAAATGAGCTACTGCCAATTTAACAGACGCTTTCAGAAGCTAGAACGTTTCTCAGTTTTAGTGTTTATTTATCAATAGAGAAATTTCCTTTGCCATGATAGAGGCAACAAACTTTCTGATAATTTTACCAGGGCAGACCTGAGCCCGGAACCTGGACCTTTACTCATGCAGGCTAAAATGACCGGTTAGTAGTATTATACTGGCCTACACCATCAGGGGCTCACAACCCTATACGGAAGAGACTAAAATATATGACGAACCAAAGAATGGGCTCGGATAAAAATAGACTTTGACGACACTAGCCAACGTTTAAAGGACAACGACCTTCGCATCTGCACCTGTAATGTTCAAATCCCTAACAGGCCACGTGCAATTAGCAGAGGCCCTTGACTCTCACGCAGATATTACGGCCACCCAGGAAGTGCGATGGGATGAGCCGGACATAAGGAGGATGAAAAACTCTGGTATATACTATGGTGATTACTATAAGGAAAAGAAACAGCGCTTATTCGGATGCGAATATGACATATGCGGCAGATTTAGACAAGAAGTCTGGAGCTTCCGGCACGTGATCGAGCGTCTTATGACAATCCGCATTGATGCTAAATTTGCAAACATAAAACGAATATAACGACGACACCAAAGAATGTTTCTACGAGCTCCTCAACAAGACATATGAGTAATGTTCGAAGTATATATATAGGAAGGGATGATATCTTTAGTAGGACAGATAGTAAGCATTAGTTAGTTAGTTAGTAGGTCTGGCAGCGGACCTAGGCTTACTGACTTTGCGGCGTGACGAAATATTACTATAGCAAGCACACGGTTTCCTCATCTCAATATACACAAGGGCACATGGCAGTCTTCGGATCAGCAAACGCTACTCCAGGGATAACGTACGGTAGCCTTACCAACAAGAGAAAATAAAGTGTCAAGTTAAAGAAACCCGACTGTAGAGATGAGGTAAAACACATTGTAGTAGCGTTACAGTCGGTTCTGAGAACATGAAAAAACTTTTCTTTTGCATATCACCGTCATCCCGCCATCAGGCAGAATAAACCATTCAATTTAGACGATGATAGCCAAAACCTCTATCTAAATTAAAATCCAAAAAAAATCAGCTGGACCTAACGGCTTACCAGCTGAAGTATTCAAAGATGCTGGAAATTATTTTCTGGAGATCATGCACCAACTCATTTTTCAGATCTGATCAGAAGAGTCTGTACCTGATGAACGGAATTTCAGCACCATATGCCCATCCACAAAAAAGGAGACCCCCTCATCTGCGCCAACTAAAGAAGTAAAAGTGCGCTCAACATCGGAAACAAGATCTTATCTAACCTTAACTGAGACCTTTGATGTCAGAAAAGGTTTTAGACAAGGTGAGCGCTGTCATGTGACATCATACTTCAAGGAATTGTGTGGAACTTACAAGAGGCGCAATCTGTCAAAAGTCTATGCAACTACTAGCGTCTGCCGAGGAACGTCACCAGTGCGTTCATTAATATTGGTTTCGCCAATATTAAATGAGGACAAAACCAAGTACTTATGATATATGCTGTAAACAAGAAAGTATACATAAAATCGATGAATTGGACAGAATGTCACAATCGATGTAGGCTTTGTCTACCTTGACAACAAGAGCAGAAATAATTTCAATTAGAATTCAAAAATGTGCACGCAATCTCTTTAATCACCAGTTGGAGTCCTGCGGCTAATGTTTGTCGTTTATCAACAAATCACTATCGCTTAAGAATTTTAAAGGAAATAATACCCATTAGTATGATACCGCGCGAATTTCAAAATTGTAGGTCCTGAAACCCCTTGTGAGCACATACCAGCTGATCGCTTTTCATATTGATGTACGCCCTGTAATTTAGCAAAATAACTCATCGACCAATGGTCAGGTGTCAAAAGGATAATCAATCAAAATCTTCTCCTCTGCCAAGTTGCTGTAATTATTGTCAAAAGCAACAAAAAACCAAATACAACCCAAAAGTGACGATGAAATGGCTTTGTGCAAAGAGTTGCAAAGAGCTAATAGTCATACCCTTATGCCATGCAACCAGCACGAATGTAAATTAATTGGAATTACACACCGGGAAAGGACCTTTAATTGATTTGAAGAAGCGCGCGCGGAACCTGTAAACAGCAACCAGCAACCCGCAACCCGCAACCCGCAACCCGCAACCAGGAACAATTCATTGTAAGCTGAGCTCCTAAAGAGCTCGTACTTAATGACAGTTACTTATTTTTATGACAATTGGAAATACTGCACTGCTGCACGGATACGGATACAAGTACGTTTTGCTGGTGCACGGTCAGATGCTAGTTCACGCATACTGCATGCTGCACGAGGTACGTTGTATTGCTCGGTATCGTATCCCCATCCTCATCCCCATCCCCAAGTGCTGTTCACGTAAATATTTTATCGCCACCAAATTCATTGCTACACATGGTACACGTGTCGCATTGAAGTGGAAATGGCCCGCAAGGTGTTTGCCATGCAAAAATTCGTGGAATTCCCGTCAAACGGAAGGAGGAGACGAATGTACATGGAGAAGAAGAAAATAAAATTAAGCAGAGCAAAAAAAAAAGAAGGATCAAAGCGTAAGCAACCGACCACGGAATTGTTCTCTTCGGAAGGTTGGACACAGCAGCACCATGAAGATTAGTGAACCTGTCGTGGGACATTAATTGCTAACCGAATTGGTTTGAGTTGGCAACACAGAAGGCAGACGTACGAGGATACTGTTATCGCTGATTGATCGATTGTGAGTGCTAAAAGTGTGGCAGAATGCATTTGTGGTCGTGTTTTGTAGCTACCCCAAGGGATAACTACAGGGTGCAATCTAGAGTCACTTGGAATGTATTACAATAAAAAAAAAAAACAATAATTGTCACATTTAACCTGTCACTTGCCGAGTAAATGGTCGTTTCATTATTTTTCGCCGGGAAAAAATTGAAATTGGTGGGCAAATGCATAACAGTGAAGGCCATTAATTTGAACAGATCGAAAAGAAGTGTGCGAGGGCGAGTCTGCGGGGCGGTCAAGCAAATGCCAGCAGAAAAAAATTTCCCAATGTACTTATGTATACTGAAACTTAACTTAACTTAGAGAAGGGTTATTTCATTCGGTGGCTGTACATTTAACAAGAGTTCCTTTGTTTGGTTGCCTTGAATTATCAGGAAGGCTTAAAAGTCCAAGATCCCAAGGTGAGCGTCAAATACGTCAATTGGCAAAGACATCAAGGAGGAGGTACTCGCAAAGCAAAGACAATCCACCGGCGCCCAGAGAATGGATGCTAGAGTAACTCCCTCGCCGATTTTGACACTGATTCAGGAGTTGATAGATTTCACAATTCTGATGACTCCTGTGACACTTTATATGATACGTTCTGTAGATTGGGCTGGAACGATGGAGAGATGTTCAGCCTGTTACGACTACATTTCATCAGAATAGATAGGTGTAATAGATAGAGTGCTGATTTTGACGTCTTACTCTGGGATATCGTAGTGCTGGTCAACGGAAGTCAGTTGATGCGGTCAAATCCAAATCTGAGAACAAACGCTTTGGTGGTGCACAAGATCCGACTGAAACCGGTGGAGGTCCTCAGCGACCGGCAGAGCCATAGTATGGCTAAGGCATATTTGAGAATGAAAGATAGTGTCTGTAGGAGTTTGCCCGGCACTTAGATATTAACGTCCTCTAATTTGATAGCAGTCCGTTCGGGAGTAGGTTCCATAAGAAAGAAGTCAGTGCACCTCCTTGGGGTGTTCCTCTGTGGATTTTTGCCTTGTGAATGTCGCCCAGAGGTTGCAATTTTAACTTTAATTTTTAGAATGAAATAGATAAAGCTGCAGACAGACTCATTAATGTTTAGTTTAAGAAGGGAAATGATAATCAAGGAAGTGTCAACATTGCTGAAAGACCCTTCGATATGTCATAAAAGAAAATTAAGTATTCCTTTCAATCATCATGACAATTGGCAGCCTTTTGTGGTTAAGGTTTTACTGAATGTGAAGGTCGAGAATTCTTTCAAGGGACTTTAAGAGGAAGACAGGCAGATTCATATGCCAGAAATCCTTCGAAGAGACAAAAATGGGTAGTACAACGTGATATACCCCGAAAAAGATTATTTTACCGAGATGCAAATTTTCCCAGAAAATAAATTATTGGTAAGGGCTACAGGAAGCCTACACCCGCTTTTAGGTTTCGACCATACAAAACGAGAAACGAATACCTGTTTTGAAGACGGAGTTCTGTTCGAAAAATTTTTACATGGAACTACGAAAGATGATGAATTTGATTGAATGATTCACCGTAGTGAATCTCTGGCGGAAGCGACGTTAAAATGCAAATTAGCAGACACGTCATTTTTAATAAACTTCTTCATCGCTGCATTGAAGAGGGTGAAAAAACGTCAAGCCTTCGCGTCCTTCCAAGCTGTACGAAAATAAATTCTATGAAAATATTCTCCTGTATCGAATTGAAAGATATTTCCGAAGCCAAAGGATGGCTGTAGCAAGTAAAATCGGTTCTTGTCACAGAACTATGGATGAAAAATATGTTGAATGGCAATTGAATGGCAAAAATCTATAGTCAGCCAGCTCGCTCCTCAATTTTTTCAGCTCTTTACCTAAGAACCATCCTGAAAATATTGACTTCAATGAATTGATGCTCACCAGGACAAATAACGATGAGAAAATATCTGTTTGATTTCGAATTCGTACTGTCTCAAACAGGGTATCAGAAACTTGCTCATATGACAATTTCATTTTTCTTTTTACAAATTAGTCCATTTTATATTTCCATCACTGTTCATACACTGTTTATATGTCCAAAAACTATTGTATCACACACTATGAGCAAAACAAAACATGAAAAAAATAACAAATTTATCATCTGGACCTTTCTGTTTTGTGTTACTTGGCAAAAATGCAGATGTGCTGTCAGAAAATATGTTCCGTGACCGCAAATCAACCAGCAGCTTAGTCATCGACATTGCCAAAGAGACCAAAAACTCGAGTTAATTACTCTGGTTGCCCGGTGGCCTTTTTTACGCTGCCTTGCTATGGCAGAGTTTATTTTGCCCTTTTTGTTGTTGTACACATCCTGGACAGCCAATTATGTATTCCCAAAGTACCACATACATTCAAATATTTAATAATTGATTAGTTATAGTGTCCAGAATGCTTATAAATAGTATAGATGTGAATACTCATATGCATAGGATGCTTGGAGAGGACTCAAGTTGTGCAGCCCCGCCAATAACGTGTTATAATGCATGAGGGCGCAACAAAACTGTTAAAGGTGCTTTCAAAGGATGAAATACTTTCGAAGTATGTGCTAAATATTAAAAGTAATTAAGACTTTTTTTTTCGACTTGAGAGATGATTACGGCAGGAGATTTATACGATACGGAGCTAAGTGCAGTAAGCTGTAATTACTTTGTTCATTGAGACGCAGTAACACAAATGAACGTTTAATTTATCGGAAGGAAATCAGAGCGGTTTTTAAAATGAAAATCAGTTGGAAATCAGCGCGTAAGTAATAGGTTTTGACACGGATCCGTCTGCATAATCAACGTAAGCTCTAAACTCAACAGAGTATTTTTATATAAAAAGGGATTCTATACTATTTGTGCCACAATCATCTGAATAAATATTCCTACAATGTTAAAACTCCAAGATGAGTCTGCCAGTAGATGCAAAATTCTCTACGAAACCCACACAGGTTTGGCCATCCTTAGTATGGACACAAACTGAGATAGATTAGCATTCTGTGGATGCAAAGCTATCCAAACTTACTTACACTTTAGTTGCCGCTACAATCATTTGGACGCATTTGGACCTCAACCACCAATACTCCCAACCCGATGGTAAGCTGGCTGTAAGCACGTTTTCAGGCCCATGAAGTCCTTGTTTTTGATGAAGGACATCCTTTTTCCAGCAGTTGAGGTTTCATCTCACAAATCACGCTTCAAATATTGGCTTTCAAGGCCTAAATAGTTTGCGGTTTTTCAGCACACACCAAAGACTTTATTCATAGCCTAACAGGAAGCAACCGAATGTCGTCAGAATGCACGATACCAACCCGTATGTCACGTAGCACTGTACTACTATTTACTGTTCACCGTTCAACAAAAATCAATCTCTTTTTTGTGTGACATGCATAGAGCATAGTGTTTCTTAAGGAAAATTACACTAGAAAACAGAAAATGACCTCAGATTTCCTCCATCACCCATAGATTTGTTGCTATAAAGTTTTGTGTTTTATACTGAATCTAAATCTATATCAGTATGTTTGTCATGTTACACTTACTTCAAAATGTTTTTGCGGATGTTTTGCGGCGATATTTTGACCCTGTGGCATCTCGGGGTACTCGTAATGTCTGCCTTGGTATCGGTTTTCCATTGTTGCGACGTCCTAGTGGAACCTTTCTCCATGTTCGTCGCTTACTGCACACAAATTCTCTCCGGAAACAAATCGAGATGAGCATCCAGAAAGTAAAGTTTTAGTATTACATGTTTATAAGCACATTTCTTTATAAGCACTAAGCAATTCACTTACAAGATCTCTGTAATTTTCGGCTATCACATTTCCAAGAAAATCTGTCACAACAGTTTTAATAGTTCTCCATGCTCTTAGTACAACATCAGTTAGCATGTTGTCAAATTCAGTTTCCATATTTCTGGTCCAACAGATATGCCCTCTTTAATTTTTGCCCCACTAGCTTTCGGAAATTTCTCTTTCAGATACAAGAACCCTCTACCGGTCCGATCTAGAGCTTTAATGAAATTGTTCATTAAACTCAATTTGATATGGAGTGATGGTAGAAATACGTGTTTAGGATCAACCAGGGGATCATTAGTAATATTTTTTACACCCGGAGTTAGTTCTCGACGAAGTGGCCATTCTTTGTGTATATAATGAGCACTTCGTGCACGGCTGTCCTATTCACACAGAAAATAGCAGTGTTGCGTAAACCCCAGCTGCAAGTCTAACAAGAAGCGCTATAACTTTTAAATTTCCACAGATTGACCCCTTTATACTGAATGTGTTGTAGGATATATCGCATATTCTCATATGATTCTTTCATATGAACAGCGTAAGTTATACTGCTTTTAAGGTAAGTTTACTGGAATCAATAAATAGGCGCTAATTGCTTGGTTCATGTTTCTGTTCTAACGCATCAAATAAGTTGTCAACATACATGCAGTATACCAAAGTTCCTTCTTGAGCGAAAAATTGTGCAAGTCCTTTTTCACATCACTTATACATACTCGTATGTACGTCACCTTCGAGGAGATTCCATTCTTTTAATCTGGATGCTAGGAGTTCTGACTGTGATTCCGCTGGTTTTGAATCTCTAACCAAACATTCAGGTCAGCTTTTGAAATTAAATGCGGCTTTGTTGAACATTTTAGTGTTTGAAAGTCTGCTTCATTGTATATTTCCAGTTCGAATTGCATATCATCATTAATTGAATCACTGGCACATTCAAGTTCTTCGATTCTGGTGGTTTTAGAATATGTAGGATATTCTTCTACTATGTTCGACAGGCCGTTAAGCTGATAGTAAATTGGGATACTGCACAGTATGCTTGTACTTCAGGCCGACGTCTTGTACGTTAGTGAGACAAAAGTAACAATCTATGGCATGGTCTTTTCGTTCTCACCACATCATAGGTAGGTACTGCAAAGCGCATATTAGGGGTTGTACCTTTCAACCAACTTGTTAACAATGTTATACAAATTTTACAACATATGTATGTAAGGAGCCCATGATTTATCTTGATCTCCTACGTTAACTCCAAAATAAAGATCGTAAGCTCTTCGGACAAGTTGGGTGAAATTATGTTTTTTTAATTCTCCACACATATAACAAAAATTGTTTACATTATTTACTTCCTAGGCATTGTACTTACTTGTTAATGAACGGTAGAACACATGTAGAACACAAATACGATAGTAACGACTTTTCGCGGCACAAGATAGAAAATAACTCCGTACTCCACGTCGTTGAATGCCTACTAATGCACACTATTGAGTTAGATGCGTATTTATTACACAGGGTGGCGTGGTGTAGTGGTACTAGCAATCGCTTCTCACTCGGAGGGTCAAAGTTCGAATCCTACCCATGACAAGTTTTTCATTTGTAATTGGAACTCAGTCAGAAAAATTCTGCGTGTGAAGGCATAACACTGACACGTAGATTTGGCTGTTGTAGAGTTTTCGAACACAAAAAAACAAGTGTGAATTATAACCTTCGAATCACTCTGAGTGAAGAAGAAACTCTCCGTCTTATTCGAACTCCACCCCTGGAGAAGCTAATATCGACACCAAATACACCTGAGTTTCAAACTACTACAAAACAATTTTCCTTTCTCCTCCCTCTACCTTTCTTCCCGCACCCAACAACAGTAAAAGGGTATCTAACCCCCTAGGCGCGCGTAAATTATATAAAAAAAAAACAGACAGGAAAAAACTTTTCTGAACACTATACTTGTATGTTCGTGAAATAAGGCAGTGTGGTGCAATATTTAGTACTTTACATAAGCAACACTATCCAACATGCGTTGCATACATATAAATATAAAAATGTTTCTTACTAAAAAATTATGGATGATCAGCAATTTCGTTTTTCATATTAGTTTTTAGGGCGCCGAAATACATCTGAAACACCCAAAAATCCGCATGTCACAAAATACAGGGTGTCCGAGTTTAGGTTTTCGTCGTGATAGCTTGTTGTATTGCAGGGGGGGTCTATTTTCACCCCCCTCCAAGTTATAGTCCGTTAAAGTGATGAACCTCTGATTTCGAGGCAAAACTTCTTATAAGGCCGTAGCTTTCTAACGGATTCAGCTTAAGGAACCGTTGTACAGATTTTCAGTATGCGTAAAATACTAAAATTTCGTCGAGTTCGATGAACGCCAGCCAAAATTATGGCATTTTAAAGTTAACATTTTGAAAAATCGTTGGCCCAATTTCATCAGAAAAATGCGTTTATCTCGAAATTTTCAACGTTTAGGTTAACGTTTTTTATCAAAACTTTTGTCTTCTCTTCATTATCTACGATTTTTATGTATAACTTTTCCACCTACGAATAACGGAAGTTATTGCAAACCACTATTTTATTCAGTCAAATGGGTCCCAAAATAAATAGTGTGTTCAAATAAAAAAAAATTGACTTAAAGCTGTCAGTTAACAAGTAAAGCAAAGTTGGAGAATTAATTTTCCGCTATTTTGTGGAATGTTTTTGTTTAATAGGGTGACAACTTTTGAAATGAGTGAAGTGATTAAGAGTGAACGAGTAAAGTTTTTAGCAAATGTTTAAGAAAAAATGTTTTCGATACGCTAATACGCATATAATTTGCGTTTACGGCTTCTGTAATGGGGATGCAGGGTTAGGTAGATTAGAGTACCAATGGTGATACCCTAGACGGGTCCTTTCTAGACTGAATTTTATTAATGCTTTTCACCGCCTTTCAACCGTCGCGTCGGCTAAGTATATGGGTTAAGAAGAGGAAGACTGTCTAACATAAAAACAGCAGAGGAGGATGAAAGAATTTTAAATGCTGTAAGAATGCAACTATCTATTAGCACCAGAAGGCTTGCAGCACAGCTGCAAACTCTAAGAACTACAATCCATTGAGTTCTTCAAGCCAACCGCGTTTACCCTTTCATTAGACGCCCGTACAGGAACTTTTGCCAGGGGACTTCCAAAAAAGGATTGAATTTTGCCAATGGCAAAATGAACTAACGAAGCCCAGTTTACGAGAATGGGCACTACCAACGAACGAAATTCCCACTATTGGACCGTATCTAATCCTCACTTAACACGAACAACATCTTCTCAAAGGTAAAGATTCAGTTGAAATGCAGATGTTTTTCTTAACTGTATACCATTTTACAGAAGGTTTAGAGTGAATGTCTGGGCCGGCTTTTTGGGTAATACTTTAATTGGGCCATTCATACTCGTACTTCCACATGTCCTAAATTCAACATTATATTTAGAATTTTTGAGAGACCAGTTGCCCGAAATCCTATAAAATTTTCCTCTTGCTCAGAGGCAAAGAATGGTTTTCGAACACGATGGAGCTCCTTGCCATTGTAGCAATAATGTAACTTCGTTTTTAAATCAAAAATTTAATGGACGTTGGATTGGCCGATTAGGTCCTTTTGCTTGGCCACCTAGATCTCCAGACCTAACGCCAATGGATTTTTCAAAATGTTAGCTTTAAAATGCCATAATTTTGGCTGACGTTCACCGAACTCGACGAAATTTTAGTATTTTATGCACACTGAAACTCTTTCAAAAATGTGCATAACGGTTTCTTAAGTTGAATCCGTTAGAAAGCTACGGCCTTTTAAGAAATTTTACCTCGAAATCAGAGGTTCATAACTTTAACGGCCTATAATTTGGAAAGGGGGTGAAAATACAATTTTTTGTTTGCCATAGCTTCAGGAATCTTCAGCTATCAGGACGAAAACTTAAATTGGGACACCCTGTAGGTGTTGAATAGTGAATTATTGTTTGGTATCGAGCTCAAAGGAATCTGTTTAAAGAAGAAGGTTTTAAAATTATATTTAGTGACAAAGAACGTGAAAGTGAGGATCAACATTCTGTTATGCAGTTCAATACGCCAAAACCATTGTCATTATTTTGTTAAACTTCATCGGACAAGATGCGCGTAAAAAATACTACACATGGGATATTTCTATAAACAGCGCGAAGGAGCTAAGTTCAATCAATTTCTAACAAACTTGCAGAATGCTGCTGAGGGGTGTAAATTTTGTAAAGAAAGAGACACTTATCTGGGATTTCATAATTATGGAACTCAACGACAGCAATAAACGTACGCAGAATCAGTGAACTAAAGATATCCAGGAGCTCAGTACTGGAAACATCACAGTCAGATGGGGCTGTAAGCGTGTGGGATATAAATAAAGTTAAGAGTAAACTAAAATATCATTCTTATAATCATAATGTTAAGAATTCAAGCTTTGAAAATACATAATACAAATAATTTCCTTTCTGGAAATGCGGCAAAGGATCACGAAGTTGGCCTTACGCAGGAGAGGCATCTCAGGAAAACTCATAGCTGTTATTAAAGCTACATACGAGGGTGGTAAGTGTTTCGTTTTGTACAATGGTAAGATTCCTGAGAATTTTGAAGTACAAAGTGGAGTACCTCAGGGGTGTATACTGTCACCACTACTGCTTTTGGTGGTTATTAGCGATGTACTACATGCAACATTGACGGAAGGCAACTGTGGAATTCGGTGGACAATGGCATCTTACCTTATATACCTTGACTACCCTGACGACGTTTGAATTCTTTCACATCGGATAATGGACCTTCATTTGGGGCCCACAATCTGGGAAGCTGAGGCGAATAAAGTGAGTCTCAAAATAAACACAGCCAAAATAAAAGCCCTTAGCACTTCCAACACCCGAGCTCAACTTAGCGTTGCTGGACAGAGGGTTGAGAAAGTTGACAACTTTCTATACTATACTTAAGAAGTGTGGACTTGACTAACCGGGGTGGTACCGAACTGGATATATGCAGCAGAATCGGGAAGGCTTAATGTGAATTCGGAATGTTATCCAAAATCTGGAAGAATAATGTTTTCAGCTAAAGAATGAATCTGCGACTGTTCCGCTTCAACGTAGAATCAGTACTTGGAAGGTGGACACCACTATCACACGCAAGCTGCAAGCCTTCGTACATAGATGTCGAAGAATCATCATCACCAATCATCTCCAAGAACCTATAAACATTACTATACGGAGGAGAAAGTGGCAATGGATTGGACACATCCTATGACGCGAAGAGAGTTCCATTGCAGTGGAATCCGCTTACCCAAGCAGGCAGAAGAGCGGGCCGCCCGAGACATATACATGGCACAGAACATTCGAGCAGGAATCGATCTCATTGGGAATGAGTTGGAGAGAGCTCAAGAGCCGAATAAAATGGCGCACAGGCGTTGTTGATGCTCTATGTCCTACGAGGTGTTAAAGGATTAAATATATGTATATATGTTCTATACATATATATGTTCTAGATTTTTTCTTGACTGATGTTCACTTTTAGCTATGCTGGTTTCAATGCTACATTTTTCTTTATATATTTTCGGGATGCTTACAAATATGGCGCTTTCTTTGGCCGTAGGGCTTTTTGGCGCAATTGTTTTTGATGAAGTTCTTGGCGTGAGTGAACTCCTTTTAAAACTTTGTTGTAAAAGCAATAAATGGTAATCCCCAAAATCCATAGGACTGACCTCCGAGGAGGGAGCATTTTCCAGTTTAACTGGTCTGCCACCTGGGGTGTTTATGTTTACTGTTTTGTCCATTACCATTATATTTTATACTAAGTCAGTTTTACTGGGCAGTTCAGTAGATCATTTGTTTTACTTTTTGCAATTTCCACGAAATTTTCGCCTCCGCTTGTGTGGATTATAGTCGCTTCTTACGACAGCTCTGCATACCTCGGGTATATTCTGATCCCTACTCGAAGAGTAGATAGAATATAGATGGTGAAATATTGATTTCAGATTTTCTTCAGCCAACTGCGGAACGCCGAATATATCATAATAGCATCTGCTGTAAGCCTCTTCCTTTCCAATGCACCACAGGTCTTCTTTATTAATCTGAAACTATAATATATACAATATTGTTGGAAACCTAATCAACTTTTTCCTCGGAGTTATTCGAAGTCGCATATTTATGTGTTTATAGATAGTTTTTATTTATTTCAGCAAGTACTTAGATAGTTATAGTAATAACAATAACCTAATATCAATTTACGCAAAGTAAATAAAAAATGAAATACAAATTCCTCTCTAAATGTAGCTGTTTGAAAGCTAAGCAACTTCTATGTAAACACAACTTTATCTTACGAAAAACAGTATCTCACGGTAGCTTTTTGCGAAGGTTTTGCAATTTTACATGCAACGCCTTTTGCTTTAGTTAGCTGAGATCATTTGCTGTGTAAAGGAGTTCCAATGGGCGTTCACAGTATGGTTAAACGACTAAATATAAAATTATTGAATGCTATAATAACGGCAAATTCCAGATATCGATAGCTAAAAAAATTAAGATCGATCAACAGGTCTAATGTTTTAGGGCTTATTAAAAAATATAGAGCAGGTGGTGCAACTGAATAAGTGAATTTTGGTGGACGTCCTCGTAAATCATCACGTCGAACAGGTAGACGAATTGTCGATTTGATCAGAAATGACCCTTTTATGTCATCGGGAGACATTGTAAATGAATTGCAACTCAATGTGATTTGCAACACTGTTAGAAAAGGTGCACTTGAATGCGACTTATAAAGTTATTCGCCATCTAAAAAGCCACCATTTATAAAGAAGCATTTAAAAAAATATTTTTAAAAGAAATTCAATTTATTGTATTCCCTGACGAGATTAAAATTTTATTACACTTCTAAATCAGATTTTGCAAAAGTATGTACATATATATAACTTGGTCCGTGGACAAGTGGAAGACCGTTCTTTTTAGTGATGAATCAAGGTTCAGCCTGTTTAACTCTGATAGTATCTGTCAAGTTCGTGTAAGAAAGGGTTGAACGCTGAATCCCTGGTATTGCAAAGGCATGAAGGGGGAAATGTAATGGTGTGGACTTGCTTCTCAACGATTGGTGTTTGACCTTTTCACCAAAATGAATCCATTTATCTACAGAGATCGATTTATAAATGAGCAAATGTTACCATATGCCACTTTGATGGGTATTTCAACATGACGATGACCCGAAACGTTCATCGAAGCTGGTCTAAGAGTGGTTATCAATCACCGAGGTGTGATTGTGGAGTGGCCCCCCAATATCCCGACTTGAATCCCATAGAAAATCTCTTTAGCATCTTAAAGCGTAGAGTTGGGAATCAAAATAAGGATGAGCTCATGACGTGTTTGAGAACAGAATGGAAATTGATACAAATGTTTTTTGTTTGTTGTTATTTATTTATTTATTGCAGTATTACTATCTAAGTACTTACTGTAATAAATAAAAATTATCTTATTTCTATTAAAAAGATAAATATATAGCGTTTTCCAATAAAGACTTAACAACTTTTTTTAAATAAAACGCAAACTATTTGAGATATTTCAAAAACTTTATTATCGGCTTGATACAATCAAAACATTTATGAATGCAACTCGACTTCGTTCATATGGCCACCGCGGGAATGATTGCAGCGGTCAATTCGTTGGACCCAATTTTCAACGACTTGGCTACACATTTCGGCCGAAACGGCCGCTATTTCGCGTTCGATGCTGGTTCTGAGCTCTTCCAACGTCGTCGGCGTGTTGGCATAAACCAATGACTTAACCCCACGTAGCCCCACAGAAAAAAAACAAGCGGCGTGAAATCACACGAACGAGGCGGCCAATCGACTGGCCCATTTCTTGAGATAACACGCTCACTATACTTACTCTTCAATAAATCGATTGTAGCGTGTGCTGTGTGACTTGTGGCATCATCCTGTTGAAACCACATGTCGTCCAAGTCCATATCTTCAAATTCGGGCCAAAAATAATCGGTGATCATGGCGCGATAACGCCGAACATTCACAGTAACGTGACGATCGTTATCGTCGACGAAAATATATGGCCCAATAAAGCCACCGGCATGCAAACCTCACCAAAAAGTTATTTTTTGTGGATGAAGCGGTGATTCATGAAGCACATGTGGATTTTCACCGGACCAATAACGCATATTTTGCTTATTGACGAACCCATTTGGATCGTTTGCTACGGACGCCTGAACGGCAGCGATATTTTCGACACTTCGACCAACCCGTTGTCTCACTGACACGGCAACATCACACAACGAATATGTAGACTCAAATTTTTGCACTAAACTTGTTATTGCCTGTCTACTAGGGCGAGAATTACGACCGAAAATTGGAGTTAACGCTCTTAAAGTTGCAGTCACCGACTCCGAATTTCGGTAGAAAATTTTTATAATTTGCTGACGTTGCTCGTTCGTGTACTTTACCATGATGAAAATGTTGAGTTTACTGAATAAATTGACAGTGACAGTTTGATAATTAGTGAAAGAGTGCGTTCACAAATTAAATTCAAAGTTGTCTAGTCCCTATTGGAAAACCCTTTATAAATATTCGACTTTCATAGGAAAAAGTTGCTTAGGCTTCGAACAATACTGTAGGTTAGTGTTAACGTAAGATTACATGAGTGCTTCACATTCTCAGGCTTTTCTACACGGAGTTGAAGGTTGTTTAGGGGAAAATCCATTTGCAGAAGGAAATTTGCGTTTGTTGCACGATAATGCGTCATCCCATCGATCGACACTTGTGACCGATTTTATGGCCAAAAATCTTATTTTAACTGTCAACCACTCCCCGTACTCGCCTGATTTAGCACCGTGCGACTTTCACCTGTTCGAAAAAAATGCATTTGCCAATGAAAGAAACGCGTTTTTGGACGTAGAAGCTATCTTGAATGACATCCGGCCAAGGATCAAAAACACCCAATCGACATAGTTTTAGACCGCGCAAGTCGCTATATTGAGTTGGAAGGGGACTATTTTGAACAAAATAAATCGGTTTAGCCAAAAAAACAACACTTTTTATTGTTCTTATTTTTAAAAAGTCCTTTGTACTTTGGAGCGCACCTTGTAGATTACTAGGAAATGAATGCTTTACCGAATTTCCGTTCACTCGATCAGCATTAGGGTAATGGTGAGAAGGAGTGTTAAACTCGTGCAATGAATGGGTTTGAACCAACTTGATATTCAATAAAAACCCTCTCTTACCAGGTATCTTTGATCTACCCTGAAACCGCGTTGGTGGAGCCACAGTTTGAGTTCTTAGAACCTCGCGACGTCGATCAATCTAAAAGACACCCACCGCAAGCAATCCTGCTCACTCAGGTTGCATTAGCAATTCGTACCAAGTACCAAGATATTTTGGAATGTCACGCGAATATACTACACCACAGGCTTACCCACCGCTGGTTTTTTTTTTTTGTTTCTTTTCCTCTATTACCGACTGGCCGTATGTACCCACGGTCCTCTAAGCATCATTGCAACTCAAAATCGCGAGAACGATGTCTTCGGGCGTGAGTACCATGCCCGAATAACGTGTGTTCAGCGGTATCATCCGCCATGACTCTAGTGTTCTTTATAATCGAAAAACACAAATTACATATATGCGGGCTGATGACGACCTTACAACCCTTCAGTTAAAGAAGCTGACATAGTGTTTCCTTGATATACTCGTATGTACCTCATGATTCTTTCCTGACTGAAATGAGTTACATGCCTCCAAATTCGTCAAATCATGAGCTTACTATTTATTCTCATTTCGCGTCTACTAAAGGTATTGTCACCTAATATTGTTACGAGTTTCGACCCATAAATAAGCGAATACATAAATTAAAAAAAAAAAAAAAATAATAATAATAATAATAATAATTAAAAAGAAACAAATGAGGATCATCAAAAGCTCCGGCAAAAACACTTAATTGTAGGTAAATCAATTCCCTCATTTGGCCTTCGATCCCGGCAGGAAGCCATTAAACTCGCCGAACATAATCTCAATACCATAAAGACCAGCCGAAATCCCCGCTTTCATCGCTCAAACATCACAGAACGTTGATTTGTCCCCCTCCACTGTATAAAACAAAAAAGAGAATCTTAACCTCATCCCGTTTCGAACACGACATAAACTGCGATTCTGACAGAAGAAAACAAATCCAACAACAACAAGACAAATGAAAATAGCGAACATTTTGACAGTCGCAGCAGATGTCTTATTAGCCCATTAGCCTATAATCTGAACCGTGATGCTTTCAACACACGAAACGGAAGGCAGTCGCTTCTTGTGCTGTTTGTTTTTCTCCCAGGACCGAAACGATTCCCAAACATAAAGAACAAAAAAAAGAAACACCACCGGGACAGGGACCAAATTCAACAGCAATCCGACCACCAAAATGCACCAAAAACCGACAAAAGGGCGAACGTGAACTTTTGGAACATGACAAACGCTAACGCGCGCTTTTTTCCTTCTATTTCGTCGTCGTCAATGTGGCGCGGTAATTCTGATGCTGAATGCGCGCCTCCTCCATCCAGAAAAGTGACAAATTTCCGACCGATGTCGTGTACGGAACGCAAATGCCATATTCCGAAGATAGATACCCATTATCGTCGCCACCGACGCGCCATGTTCACCACGAAATCTCGGACCGATGAATGCGACAAATGCGGCGAAAACAACAAAAAAAATCCGCCCAGTTTGTGGTGTCATTTTTGTGCCCGTACTGTGCCTAATGTCAAAAATAGCAACGTGCACTCTTTGACAGGCGCGTATGTAGCCGTATATCGGAATTGGTCGAACGGTAATTGAGGACCAGAAGAAGAACGTAAACAAGGCCTCACACATTCGTGCGCCATCAGGAGCCATCTAACAACACAGAGGAAATGGTTTCTTATTTTTGGACTTGAAAATTTGAATTTTCGGTCGGGCGCTTGGTGCTACCGCATAGAAATGGCCGACACTTTGTTCTTCGGTTGGCGTGCATGCATGTTGTCGGTGTCAAACGGATTTTAGTCGTTTTTTCTTCTTTTTTCGGGATAGGAGGGATAGATTTATTGTGGAATCATTCTCCATGCCGGATGTTTCGGGTGGTTTGAGAGTGCTGTAGAGGAGCAAGAGTTTTTTTATGACCAAAGTGGGGGAAATGTCACCCTAATACTCGTATGTCAAGCTGGGGTTGGTGTGTGGTTCCGTTTAATTGAAAACGAACAAAATGGCTCGATTGATTGGATGAGGCATGGAATTTGGACTAATGAGCTGATTAAGTTTTCGTTTTACGACGTATTGTAATTGCTTTATTTTTAGAATCCACTGGCGGCAGGAGTGTGCTGGTGATGATTTGTTGAATTGGTAGGAAGACAAAAAGGCAGTTAGTGGTATTCATCAGTATGGAAAATGGGAAGGTCTGGAATTTAAGTGAGCCTTTCACACTTTTTTTGCCTGGAATCAAAAATGAAAAATGCAGCTGTTGCAGATGACGGAGGCTGAATAAGCTCTGACAGTTCTTTTACGATTTTCATGCATACAAGAGGATGATGTTATCCGGGTCTCGAAGTCAATTCAGTTCAACTCGTCTAGAGTTTCGATTTCACTTTGTTTTCGGACCTCAACTAACTAGTTTCTTCACACAACATGGCCTCAAGACTGGACAATTATTTTCAGTATCAGTCCTTCGATCGGTTTGGATCTTTAATTTTGGTTTTGGGTCTGGTTCATCTCATTCCACTTACGGAATTCACATTAAGATTGGACAATGTCCTAGGTTTAACTTTAATGACCTTAAAGCTCAAACACCTACGAGAGTTTATCATAAGTTGAACTATGCCTTCGATTTGCCTTAGTGTGATTTTCTGAAGAATTGCGCTGTAATTAACATAATATTTATATTTTTCCAAGGCTGAAGTGAACAAAAGCCGCTTATACACCTTGACTGCACTTCTGACATTGTCCTGCTTCTTCATCCAATGGGCATTGGAAAGTCCTAAGTATTTCCCATTCCGACGTTCGAATCAGCATTATCGAAAGTCGACCAGCGACACAATTGGAAGCACGAGCTGGGCAGTGATGGTGTGCTAAGGAGCAATAAATTCGAGAGAGTTAAAATTTGGTTTGGGTGTCACTTTGATATCTGCAGAACAGTATTATCAGCCTAGAAACTAGTCTAAGTCCATTTCAATCGCTGTTGTACAATATTTGGTTGATAATGCAGACCACTTAAAAACTGCTATTCCCTTCAGATTCATAAGTGGCAATGGATACTTACACAGTCATAAAAGATCACACAAGGGCAGAGTAGTTATTGAGGCATCTCTCATTATCTTCCTCCTCAATAATTTTAGAAAAGAAATACCTTCAACCAAATCATAGGCTCATACATACCTATGTCCTTGTAAGATAAAAAATATCTTTAGCACATGTATTTTCCTTACTTAACCAGTATTGGCTCATTCAAGATGGACTTTAAGTCCATTAAAGGGGGTTTCACTTTCCACACTTTGAGTGTCACGTGCTCAATCTTAGGCGAGGTCTTTCACTATGGTGTTGGTCTCCTGGATGGGAACCGAAGTCTCTTAGATGCAACTGGAGCGCTCATAAAAAAGCAGGGGACATTCTCCATATTTATTCTGGATAATGTGATGAGCTTGACTATAATACCGAAACGATAATTTTGTCCATGTCTACTCATCCTACTACTACTCGTCCTGTATTTAGATGCAGATCTATCGTGCTCCGCTCGTAGATTTAAATTCATTTAATCGTTTTATTCCATCCATCTACCTCTGTAAAGTGTTTTTCGTCACTTCTAAAAGGAACCAGTGGTAATGTTGAGTGATGTGGCTTTTCACTATTATACTTGATGGTTTCAGTCGCATACCTTTCATTTTTTATCATTAAAGAGCTAATTTTGTAGGACCTGATAAGTATAAGTATTTTCACTATGCCTCCACCAAGGTAAGATACTGGAAGAATCGAGAGCGATTTTCAGTTATGTGGTTCTCTTTTTAGTGTCATCTATCTGCGGCACTGTCATGTTTCTTTAAAAGATCCATATAGGTACTCAAATGTTCATTTATCGTCGTGTATAGGAGCTGTATTCCTTCAACTTAAGTATTAGTCACCCCACATAATATCTCTACAGGAACCATGGGTGTGTTTTCTGATGTTTAAGTGCTTTTACACCACTTTATGACGGATGATCGGGAAAGCCGAGAGCTTGTTTTTATCTGCCGAACTCGCTGTCACCATCTAAACTTATGCAATTTTGTAACCAAGATTTTGTTGCTGCAGACATAAGTTAAAAAACGGACGGAGAATTGCATGAGTTCGTCGTTGTGTCTGCTTATTTTCCCTATGATTCGTTATTAACACCACCACCAAAGGCGGTAGACGAACTCAATAAATATTGTGATTCCAGGAAGATGGGACTTATTCGTATAATATGCTGCGATGATAACGCTCAGAACACTTTTTGGGGCAGTAGCAAATGCAACGTGAGAGGTAATCATCTCCTGGACTACATACTATCGTCTGAAATGGCTGTCAATAGTGTTGGCTTTTAGCCAACTTTTGTTACGAGCCTAAGACAACAAGTAATCGACTTATCTTTATCCAACAGATATGCTAAGGAGATTACAGGCTGGAAAGTACTATCGGAGCTCTCCATGTCAGAATCGGATGCGAGTTCTCGACCTTGTTGAGGAGGTGGAATCTTCAAAAGGGGAAGGTCAACCAGGCTGGAATCACTCAGAAAATCTGACAGTACCTATACAGGTAAGTCTCACTTTTTAGGTAACCTAATCGGGACCAGCTCGCAACTAGCTCCTATCAACGAAGCTGCTAGTGAGCTGAACAACACAACAACACATACATATTTCATCAGTTGTGATGACGGCTGAGGCCATTAAACATGCGGTTGTTTCCTTTGATGGCTTCAAGTTGCCTGGCACCGATGATATATACCCAGTTATGTTACAAAAAGATATAGACCTGCTATCTAGTAACATTAAAGAGAATTTTCACTGCTAGCGTACCATTGCCATACATACCGGAACCCTGGCGAACAGTGAGAGTACCCTTTAAGCCGAAAATCTGAGTTTCAAACCTATAAGTCTGACTTCCTTCATGGTGATAAGCATCTGTCGGTGATGCATCACGCCTACCAATGCGGAAGACCCAGCGAGAATGCGCTTCAGAATCTGGTAGGCAAAATTGAAAGCGCACTCGACAGAAGGAATATGCCTTGGGCATTTTCATCGGCGTTGCTTCGTGATGTGCTTCCGACGAAGCAACTTTTGATGGCATGTGTAACTCGGCCAGATAACGCGGCATAGACGAATCACTGCTCAACACGCTAAGTAGTTCTGTTGTCTATGATGTAGCTGTTCTGTCTGTTAGATCGTGTCTAACGACCGCCTGCTATAAGGCGCAGACAGCCCTAGTCGTGATCAATGAATGGTGCACTAGTCATGGGCTTTCAGTTAATCCTCCCAAAACTGAGGTTGTTCTCTTTACGAGAAGAATAAAGCTGTCTGCTCTGACTCATCTAGTGCTTAAATTTATCACCATCTAATTCTCCACAGAAGCTAAGTATTTGTGTGTCATCTTAGGATGAACATGTTCCGTCGAAGGCCTCTAGGGCACTGTCGGCCTTCTGGCAGTGCAGTGGAGCTATCGGCAAGACATGGGGCCTGCCACCGAGTAGGGTCCTTTTGATCTAGTCGGCTATGATAAGGCCAATTATATCCTATATGTCGGTCGTCTGGTGGAATTAGCTCTCTCAAAAATACGTGATTGCTGTTTTTACCAGAATGGTTTGTCTCGGATGCATGGGGGCTTTCCCCAGCATTCCCGGCTCCGCTGATATTCATGGACTGCACTCTCAAAGCCATGTTCCATCTAAAAATAAGTGGTCTTTGGTACATCAAGCAGTAGAGCTTTGATGAGCTTGTGTAGCCGGCGCGTCTTATGACTCTGATCTTATGAACATGCCGTCCGATGTAATGACAACAGAACTCCTGTTGCCGAAAAAATATGAAACCGACTTTCCCTGTGCCCAGGACTGGCTTCGTCCAGAATCTGAGCGAGGAAGGGAATGCAAACGAGTCTTCATTGCAGGCTCCAAAAGCAATATAAAATGTGGTACTGGTGTCTTGCTGCAGGACGACAAAGTTAGTCATGGAGAAAGGACACACAAATACGATAACTTGAACAAAACGTCTCTACAGACAGATATTACTTCGAGGTAGTCACGGACTTTGTCTTCTTAGGTTCTGCTAGTAATATAAACAAGGACAGCACCTTAGAGATCATTCGAAGATTAACTCACGCTAATCACTGTTTTTTTTTAGGTCTTAGGGGGTAACCAAAACAGTTTCTTTAAAGCATTGATCGTTCCAGTCCTCCTCTATTGCTAGGACTTAAAACAATTAAGATATGCTTGGTCATTTCATTTCATCACTTGTTCGAGTGATCTCCGTGCCAGTAGTTAAAAGGTTGAAAATTCATCGTACATCTCGATGTCGAGTTCATAACCCAGGTGGACTGCAGCACAGGAAGGACCTCTGCAGGTGATGCCCGCAGGTGGAAAAGACCGCAACCAATTTAGCGTGGGAAATATGAAGCAGCCAGCAAACAATATAAGTGCGGGGAGGGGCAAATTGGTTTAGGATCAGGTGCACGCCAAAATGTTATGCCACCTAACTTTTGGTCTTTTTTTAGTTTCATTTTTCCTAACTGACATATGTATATCTGTGAAGAATGTGCTTCTACAAGGCTTTTGAACAATTGAACGAATCAAATAGTTGTCCAGAAGACTTTTATTCATTCAGCCTTTTCACTTGGACTTTTGAAAGTCAATACGCAGTCCAAAATGTCGTCCAAAGTATTTATCATTTAAATATATTTCTTCAAAAATTAGTTCTCACGACAAAGGATTTTCGAATATCTTAAACAACTCCTATCCAAATGGGGTCGATCTCCTTACAACCATCTGCATCAGCCACAACAGTATTTGTACTTCACAGTTCAAAATGCACATAAACAGTATTCAGCTGTCGTCGAGAGCGTTTTCCCTCCACAAAAATAAATTCTTCTTGATCGTTTGCACTCATAACTTGTCGGGGCGCCATATTTTTACAAAATTATTTTATAGCCAACATTTTATTGTAAAAACAATTGTGGCGAAATTATTCTGTCAACTGGAATAACGTTGCCATTAGGTGCGTCCAATTATAGTTGTCCCATAGTAGCTACTTATTCGTACTGGATCAGCGCCAAGGGACTTAAAATAATTCATGACCGCTTTAATCAACAATTTCACCCGGGTTGCGGCTTTTAAAATGAAATATGAACGTTTCGACCAGAACACCAGAGGACACCACAGACATTGCAGACATCACAGATCGAACAGACAGGAACAGACTTTTGTTGTTCACATAGCCTGTTTCCCGTACACGGTTTAGCTAGTGCTGAACGCGAATAATTATTTGTGAGTGGATCATAATTTTAACAAGGGAACCCCCGCAGAGCACGGAGCAAAAATCCGTGCGCCATTTGGTCGGTAAAATGGTTGCGGATCACCACCACCGTTGTCGTTGATCAGTGATCCCAAACGTTGATGGTGATGATGAGGCGTTGATGGCACATTGTGGCTTTTGAATGGCAGCATGGACATCTATCATGACTTGGATGTCACTTAATGAACAAAGGAATCATCTTGCACTTGGGGCACATATTGCTTTCCGATTGTTTCGTTTTACCTATTTCTGGATCATGGTATTTTTGGAATCTCACTTGCAGTGACTCGGAGTCGGAAGACAAATGCTTTCTGGGGCATGGGTTAATGCGATGTAATTCCATGTGACACAATTAATTAGTTTAATTAGCTACCGATTCGGAGTGGCATGTCACTTGTCTGGCTTGTCTGTAGTCGAATAGGTTTCGGATGGTGACTATTATCATTTTCTGATCTAAAATATAGCAAATTATGATACAATCTGAGTGATTTCCAAAAAGAAACCAACTGCGCTTGTTTTAGAGAAATATTTGCAAAACTAGGAAAATGTTTGATTAAAACGACTTCGAAGGAATTACGTGAGGCAATTTCGAAAACCTCAGAACAGGTTAGATGGGATGTGAAACAATCAAACATTATTATCACGGACTATTGGGAAATAGTGAAACCATTTATTTTAGAGCGGACTGAATGGTAACTTTGCTTCTTGCATTCATTCGAGTAGTCGGGAATCGGTGTTTACATGTTTCAATGGTTACTAAGAGAAGAAAAAGCAGTAGTAGAAACCAGTGAAGGTTGTTTTTATTCAAAAAATTAAAAAATCAGCTCAGTGTCAATTTTTCATAATTTCTTACATAATAATCCCCTGTGATAGCCCTGTTTCAACCGATAGAGATCCGGATAAAAAGCACTCTCGAAACTTTAAAGATAGTATTACTACAGTTCAAATGATTGAGGGCTCTTTGATATACTCTCAAGAAAAGCTGCCAACAACAACAGTATAAGCTGATCTTCCTCTTGGTAGAGGCAGTGGAAGAAGCGGAGCTTCTGGCTAACGATAGTGAGGAGTTCGAAAAAACACTCACTACAGAGTGCGATTTCACCGGTGAGCAGGCTCGTACTCACACTGGTGATGTACAGGGCAGGACCTCAGGGGTAGCCAAGGTAGCTGGAACATCCGCTGCCGAAGATACCTCCAAGAGGCAAAGAAATAAGGGCAACACTGTGGTGGTGGAGAAAGTGGAAATAGCTGGCTCAGCCGCTGTGCCTGTTGCCTCCATCACCGCTGCTAAGAGTGCTAAGAACGCACACATAAAGTCAAGGGTTTTGCTATGTAACGCTAGGCGCAAGGTAGCAAAATATGAGGGCTGTGATTCCAGCAACCTAAGCGAATGGGAAAAAGCCGCCTTTGAGAAGGCCATCATACCCAACAAATCGCTTACCCAACAGGCGGCGAAAATACTTAAATATTTGAAGCGACATTATGGAGATTGCCCTGAAGATTATCAGCACTTGGGCAAAAACCTGTGGTCTCAATTCCAACTCTTCCAAAACGGAACTGGTTCTTTTTACCAGAAAGCACAATATACCGCAATTCAAACTCCCAAAACTCAGCGGAATGGAATTGTCCCTTTCGGACAGCGCGAAGTATCTGGGTGTGATTCTGGACAAAAAACTGAATTGGAATCTTAATGTAGCGGAAAGAACCCAAAAGACATAGAACTCTCTTTTTATCTGTAAGAAAAACAGTACGAAAAATTTGGGCCTTAAAACCTGCTATGGTGTACTGGCTGTATATGGTGGTGATAAGACCCATACTTACATACGGCACACTAGTATGGTGGAAACTAGAAAGCAACAAACAAGAAAACGTTTTGCATAAAATTAGCGGGGTTTCAAAGAACGACTTCCATAGACATTACAGGTAGGCTCCGCACCACCACTACGGCAGCATTGGACACGTTTTTTTGGACCTAACACCGCTTGATTTACAGATCAAAAGACTTGCTGGCAACAGTGCGATACGATTCATTAATCTGGGCTACTTTAAGAGCAGTAGTTTCGGACGTGGCACGTTCCTAACAAATTCTTCCCTGGTCAACTTCGACATCTCGTACGATATAATTTATCCGGAGAGGGAGGACTGGGAAAAAAATGCAATAATCAGATCAAATAAAATTGCAATTTTCACAGATGGCTCAAAAAGAGAGGAAGGAACAGGTTCTGGTATCTTCTCAAAAGACCCAGACCTAAGAGTGTTAAAAAGACTACTGGACGAAAGCAGTGTCTTCCAATCAGAGGTTCTGTCTACCGTCAGGGCGACTGAGCTAATGCAGATGAGATCGGTATCCGATAGTGGTATTGCTATCTACATCACTAACCAGGCCGCACTCAAGGCAATGGAATCAACCCACGTCAACTCTGATACAGCCAAGGGCTGTCGCACAGTGATCAAGGCTTTTTGACGGCAAAAGATCTAGGAAGTTAGTAAAAATAAACAGGGATAAGCTTACAACAGAAATAGGAATCCTGACAGGATACTGTCTCCTGCGGCAACACGCAAAGAGACTCAAATTGTCAGACACGGATATTTCTAGATTCTGCGGTGATCTGCAAGTTGTTGAAGACAGAACACACATACTGTGTGAATGCGAGGCAATGTTGCGTAGTCGAAGAAAGTTTTTAAGGAAATACTTTTTTGAAAACCTAGAGGAAATAGATGGCATGAACTTCAAAGGCTTTCTTGGCTTTTTCAAAGAAATTGGATGTTTCACCAACAAGAAGATTGTTTAGGTTTTTGCCATTTGAAGACAAATTCAACTGGTTCCACAGGGATCGCGATGGGCCCGTTTGGGTGCCTGGCGCCTGGTGCCTGTGTGATGGCATACCTATCATACCTACCCTGACCTTGCTCTTTCAATTTAAGTTAAAATAAAATTGTTTTGCTTTTTTAAGACCACGGCTTTCGATAGGTTTCGAAGTTCACGTGGGAGTGCGTTAAGTGTAGTTGGTATTATACAATGACTTTATACTTTCTCTTGCCATACTCGTTCCAGAACCTCGGAATTGTGTATTATTGTTGTTGTCTCCTCCTAGTGTTGAATGTCTGTTGAGTTGGGATCAGGTAAGTTTTGTCGTTATAGAAGTATCTTAATATTTCCAGCTTATGCAGATGTTCAGCATTTTCATGTCGATAGCGATTTTTTGTCTTTCTTAGTTGTCTTTCTTAGTTATTATTCAGTAGAGTTGTCTTTCTGTCCCGTAGCAGATTTAAAAGATTTAAGTGAAAAATAACACAATGGCGCCCTTGTAAAAAAAAATCAATAATCGACTGTTTTTTCGGTTTAAAATCGAGTTAAAAAAAATCTAATTCTGGTACCGGACAGAACCTTTCATGTGTAAAATATTGTGTTAAAATTTCAGCCGAATCAGTCCAATAGTTTTGTTTTAATCTTCTGGGTCGACGAATAGAAAGTAATTTCGAGAAAAACGTGTTTAAAGTTTGGAGAAGAAAATTTTCATTGAAAATGTGTACTTACATTAATCATCTATTCCTGTTGCGTACAGTATACCTTCGGTTTCTTCATAAGTATCATTTTCAGCAACTCTCGCTGATCTACGTGCAATTCTTTCACTTTTTGCGACGTCATGGCCTCTGTCCCCCCCTGCCCACACAGCCATTACATCCATTATTTTCAAAACACTTTGTTGGTCTTCATTGAAAATACACGCTGCTGTGAACCTTGCAATTTCCACCATTTTTTTGCCCGCAAAAATGTGTTTAGGAGCCAAGTTCCAAACAGAGTTATTAAATATTTCATTATTATTTTGAGTGTTTCCACCCAAACATCTTTTTAAAATACTGTCGTCCTATAAGTCTTCGTAGATCGGTTTTAAAACTTTAATAACTTCTTCATCAAAAGTCGGTGGATGTATAAATGCATCTTCTTTATTGTCAGCTTTGAGTTGCTGATACTGACACCAGGAAGTTTCACCTTCTGGACAATAATGATGTTGCGAATTCTCGCCCGTAGAAGTTATGTGATAAAACGTTGCTCACACTGCTTTTCTCATATCTTCCAGAGAATTTATATTTCTCATAATTGCAAGGCCATAATAAGTAGATAATTTCAGCATAATTTTATTAGTCAACAGCATCGTTTTTGGCTTTGTTTTTTTCTTCTTTTTTGGTGCACTTTGATTTCATATGCATTCTTTATCATTGGACAAGAGTTGATCAATGTTTCTTAACACGGGCATTTAACACATAATTTAAAGCCTAATCCTTGCTGTGATCGTTTCAAGAACTCTATATCTATATCACAGATGTACTAACAAAATCAATATTTTCCTCAACAGTATTGATTTCCTCTAAACCTTATTTTTTTAGCTTTTTCTCCTGGGTGTCTACCTCCAATTGTCTATTTTAACTAGACGTTAACACGTTCAAACACAAGCGTATACTGATTTTCTGGTTCGAAAAATACAAAAAATTTAAGAGTTAGATATTAACACTTTGAAATACGAGTACAAACATATACTGACTTTCACTTTTCTTTAAAATTCCAAAATTCTAAGTGTCTTACACTACAAATATACATTTTTCAAGGCTACAGGGTCGCAAACAATAGCACAGGTATGGGCACCGCAGCTGCCGGGTACGCTCTCCCCTATTATTTGCTGTAACTTTAAAATGACTTAGTGTATCGGTCTAAAATTTTCACAGTACATTCTCAACTTATTAAACTTTGAAAATATGCAAAATGAAAAATCGATTTTTTGAAGATCGAACATGAGACTACCCCCCTTAACAGAATATCTGAAAGCTGAATTAAAACACGAAACTGGAGGCAATTAGCAAATGTCATACCGAGCAAGCGTATCGAGTAGTTGGACAATCTGTCGTATCTACACAGGTCAAAGATATAACGAATTATATTGGTAATGCAACATTCAGTTTTCTTCTATTTGCGGAATCCCAGTTTTCAAAAATTTCACACAATAGACTAAGGTTGATAAGGCTAATATTTTCGCCAGCATGAAACGTGTTCTGATAGGAGTGAAGAATTGAGTTGCCCATTACGTGACACCATAGGTTTTCCCCACAATACTGGTAATATGATTTCCCCAGGTTGAACATCACGCCAAGACTTTTTGCCGTTTCGATATAAGCTATGGTAGCATTGTTTAATATAATATAATAAAAGTATGAAAGGTCGATATTGTTTTTAGAAATCACTAGTGATACGGACTTCTTAGGGTTCAATAAATCCATCTGAGACCAATTTGTTACATTTTCAAGTTCCTCATTAATACAACTACATAACACAATGCTCGATTAAGCCCAGCGGGAAACTCATATACAACTGTACATCATCAGCGTACATATGTTTGGTGATGATGGGTAGTTCATTCACGTATATGGAAAATAATAGAGGTCCCAAATGAACCCCTGGTGGGCACTACGTGTAAATGGCAGAAAACTTGATAAATAGTTATTAAATTCGACTGCTTGCCTCCGATTTGTTAAATAAGAACTAATAAGCTTTACAACGCAAGACGTGAAATTACAGAATCGTTTAAGTTTGTCACGTCAGATAGAGTGGTCTACTGTATCAAACGCTTTTGAGAAATCTATCTTCGCTGACACTTAATAAGGCTGTAGTTTTAGTTTTTGTTAGTTTTTGACTTTGAAAAAAATATATATATATATTTATTGTGGCAGAAAAGAAAAACATTAATGAATAATAGATATACACACTTTAATTATGCTTCTTTTTTAAGTCTTCATTTATTATGCAATCGCGATATCTTAGCGCAACCGTGACATACGAGTGTAGAGTATCCCAACCAGCTTTTCCATTAAGAACATCAAGGAGTACAACTTCATCAAGATACTGCTTACCAAAGTGATTCATCCTAAACTCCTTCAAAATAGGGCAGATTGCAATGAAATGTTTTATGTCTTCACGTTCATTCAGGCTGCATAGAGTACAAACTAAAGCTAGATCTGCGCGATGCGGTATAAAATTCGAGGGTCGCAATTCACCTCGTGTTTTGAAAACAATATTAATTTTATTTATCTGATTCGAATTGAGGGGATATGTTTTATCAACAAGATCAAAATTCAAACGGCTATAATAACACCTACGAGTATAAGATAACGCACGTGCTTCAGATGTGTACCTTTCATAGAGGACATTTATAAATTTTTCTAGAAGCGAGTTGAATTTTCTCTTCAGCAGGGAAGGTTGTTCGTTTTGTGTTACATTTAGATCCAAACTGCAAATGGCAGCCAGATTTCTCCATTCATTTGCTGTATCCCCCGAGGATTGTATTACTTTTATCAGAATAATTTTTGGCAATCTTTCATCTTTCATTTCGAAGATCTTGACAATATAATTGAAATGCATATTCAGTGTTTCCATAATCAATGGTGGGAGGACTGCTTCAAAGTACAGCATATAATTTGGAGTGGTCAGCGGGAGACAAAAGATTCTTTTGATGAAGTATCTAAGCCATTTTTCAACTGGTTCGAAAGAATTGTATCCCCAAACCTGTGCACCATACAGAAAGATAGACGATGCTGTAGCTCGGAAAAGTTTATACTTCCCACTGTGTTTAATGTATTTGTTTTTGAAGCTTCCATACAGCCGAGATTGCTCTCTTAGATTCCTTCAACCTTGCTTCGAGATGTTTTTCCATGCGAAGGTTGGACGTAAATAGCACACCGAGATATTTATACTCCCGAACTACTTCAACTGCAATTCTAACGCTGACAATAATCCCATAGCCTGTTCATCATAAGCTGCATACCGTCAACTGTTTCCGAGAAGAAAACTATGTCGTCTGCATACATAAGGGCTGGTATCTTAGCTCCTCCAAACGTGATACCACCTCCCACGAATTCTGTTATGTCGTTTATGAATAAGACAAAAAGCAGAGCGCTCAGGATACACCCTGGTTTAAGCCCCACTTCAGTTTCAAATTCATCGGAGATAGACATTCCATCCCAGACATATGCTGTATTATTTCTGTATAATGCTTTTATGATGTTTATCAATTTGTTTGACAGACCAATCACGGATAGCTTATAGAAGGGAGTTTCCCGTAAAATAGAATCGAGAACTGCGCGGAAGTCAACAAAGAACACGTATAGTCTTTTCTTTTTCTGTATATAATGATCTGTTATGTTATATAGTGAGAATATATGATCTATTGTTGAGTAGTTTCTACTGAAACCAGCCTGAAACTCTGTTTGTTTTTCTACGAAAACAATCAGACAGCCTGTTTTCGATAACTCCAGCGAATATTTTGGCATTAGTATTAAGGAAAGAGATTCCCCTGTAATTTGAAGCTTCTTCAAAGTTTCCTTTTTTAAAGATTGGAAAAATTATTGATTTTTGGAAACATTCCGGAACTGCTGAGTTCTGGAAAATTCGATTAAAACCGTTTGTTAGGAGCAGAGTGAATTCATCGGTGACATTTTTGTAAAATTCCATTGGAACACGGTCGTCGCCCGGAGCTTTATTTGCTTCACCCTTCGCAATGATATCTTGAACTTCACAAAACGAGAAGGATGCATCTAGAAAATCATCTTCTATTAGCGGTACTGCATGCTGGACCGGAGGTGAATTGATTGGTGCATTTAGAAGGCGTTTAAAATGCACCTTAAGATTTTGAGCTTTAAGCCCTAGCGATATCACATTTCTATTTTTGTTTACAGATTTTACTGCCTTCCAGAATTGGGCTGAATTTCGGGTGTTATTAATGATATTAACAGTTTGTTGCACAAGAGCCGTTTTTTTGGCGACACAAATTCTCTTATATTCGGAGTTTGCTTCAGCATATAGCTTTCTAAAAATTCGCAAATTACGGTTCCGAAAAAGTTGTAAATATTGGAAGGATAGGTCCCTTGCTTTTAGACACTCCGAGTCAAACCACTCCTGCTTACAGACGATATTTATCCTTGTATGCTGGTTTTTCGGGTTAGCTTTTTTGATTATTAGTGTTAAAACTTTGATGTCAACCGGTATTCCTGATTCCTGAAAATCGCTTAACTCCTTTATCAAATTATTTTGAAATTTATTCTTGTTTCTTTCAACCCAGTCTAGTTTTGGGATTAGATTTAGTTGCTGTGTCCCATAAGGCTGTAATGCAGCTATATTTTTTACGAAAACTAAATTCCTTTGGTGTTAGAGGGCTTGAATTATTGAGGTACAAAGTCATTTATTTTTGTAATAATTTTTCAAAAATCTTTGATAAATAAGGCAAAATTTAAATTAGCCTAAATTCTTCAACCGTTTTCCATGGTGGCGGAAATATATACATATACCTGTTGTCAGTATGACATTAAAGACATGGGTGATAAAAGGAAGTGTGATAGATAGAATCAGTTTCAAGAATATCGTATGCATCTGATCGAAAGCAACTGCATTCGACTTGAATGGAAGTATGCTTTCAACCACTTTTGTGCAATCCATTGCCCTAAAAGTAAAAGGATGACTAGAAACCGTGGGTACTAGGTTCAAATAGGCATCAGTTGAATCTCTCATTAAATTTGAAACTCTGGGGGAACAGGAAGGGAAACAAATTGTTGATTTAGCGCATCACAGTCAATGTGACCTACACAATTACTTCCACCATTAGCGATACCGATTTGTCGAAGTATTTTCCATAGCTGCCGCCCGTTCAGGGAAAGGCTAAGACGATTCGAAAACACTTGGGATTTTGCAGAACGTATTGCCATTACAACTCGATTCCTGAGTGAGTGGTATTTATCACGATGTTCGTCGAGGCTGAATCGTTTCCATCGGTTATAAGCTTGATCGCTTATAAGTTGCATTAGTGAGCGGATCTGGGGAGCGAACCAAGGTTTGCTTTGGGGTGTATTACTTTTTGTTTTTAATGGGACATGTCTATCACATAATCTTAAAACGTTTTTATTGAGGAAGTCAATTTGTTCAAGCGGTGAAGTCATATAGTAAATACGTTCCCAGTTAACATTTCTGGCATCTTCATCCAGCAAAGTCGATATGTCTCTGTATACAATTGTATTATTATTATTAAGTGTAAAAATGGCTTTAAAATCATAAGTAAGGTTAGGTTAGGTTACGTAAGAGTGGCTGTTGGAAATACCAACCCACTTAGGCCCATTGTGATGCCACGTGGATCTATGATCCTCTTACTAATGGAACCAGTTTAAGCTTATAATAAAACGTAGGAGACTGTTAACATCTAGGTCGTTTAGGTCGTTCTAGGAGCTTTCTTCTCTGGGAGAGAGCTGGACATGTACAGAGTAGGTGGAGGATTGTCTCCTCCTCTTCCTCGTCCATGCAGCTTCTACAGAAATCATTTGTAAAAGCGCCCAAGCCTTCTTGCGTGCTTGCCTATGAGGCAATGTCCAGTGATGACACCTACTATGGCGCTGAGATGTTTCCTATTTAAAAAGAACAGACGCCCGGCTCCCAACAAAGGTGAATGTTGAACTGCCCTGCCATCTCCATGGGAGATAATCGGCATTCAAGGGCGGTTTTAGAATATTATGAGACCGAGTCCAGGGACTTGATGGCGGTCTGACTATCCAAAAAGATGCGGATATCCTTTGCAGGTATCACGTTTTTCTTCTGCCAGGACAGAGCTTCTTTAATCGCCAAAATTTCCGCCCGGATCACGCTACAGTGATTTGGAAGACGGAAAGAGAGGCTTAGATTTAGCTTATCTAAGAAAACACCGCCACCAACTCCGCTATCGGTTTTAGATCCATCTGGGTGGATGTAGATTGACTTGTCCTCCATGAAAGCATCTTCCTCCCAGAATGATCTAGAGGAGAAGCGTACATGGAAGTTTTTGTCAAACCGCAGTTCAGGTTTGTTGTAATCTATGTTCTCTGTGAGGATTCCTAATGTATTAAGAATATTGGCGTGGCCAAATGAATTACGAGTATTTGTCCATTGTTTAGTTGCTTTAAGGCGAATAGCTGCAGTCGCAGCTACGGAGAATACTAAACTGGTACCGTTTATTGAAGGAGGGTCTATTGTTGGAATTTTATATTTCCTGGAAAAGAGATTAGTTTTATGGGGGTTTATTCCACATCAACAGCGATCTGCCCAGCGGGTTAATCTATTGAGATTTACTTGAAAGAGTTCTTTAATGGTATTGAGATACTTTCCTGAGACGGCGACAGGAGTCTTGGATCAACTTTAGCTCGAATATGGATATCAATCAGTCGTTCTAGAGTTTTCAGAAGGAAAGATGATAGACTAATAGGTCTGAGGTCCTTTGGGACAACATGGGAACATTTTCCGGCTTTGGGAATGAATACTACATTGACTTGTCGCTATAACAGTGGAATGTGGATAAGTTCTACACAGCTCTATTTTTTTATTTTAGCTATTTTCTAACACAGTCAGAATAATATCTGAGGACCTCTGTAGCTCGGCAGGTTTGAAGCTATGCAGCGCCCAGAGCAGTTTGTCTCTCGTAATCAGGCTGCTACTGGCCGCGAGTTGGAAGCTACCTGGAAAGTGGGTGTCCAGTAGCAGGTTCAGTGATTCATCACTTGAGGTTGTCCAAGAGCCATCGGTTTTTTTCAAACAGCTAAGCATCATAGGATTTGTAGAGAGGATTGTTCTTAGTTGCGATGCCTCAGAGGTTTCTGTGATTTTGTCACAGAATGACCTCCAGGAATGTCGCTTTGCCTTCGTCCGTTCTTTTTTGTATAATTTGAGGGATTCTTTGTATGAGTCCCAGTGAGTCACTTTTCTTGTGCGTTGAAAAGTTTTCTATAAGAGTTTCTGAGCAGTCCCAGTGCTGATGTCCACCAAAGTGGCTTTTTCTTGCCTCTAGGTAGAATAAGAAGGCAGGAAGCGGCCATAGCCTGATTGAGAGCCAGAGTAAATTCCTTGACTTTAATATCAAGCTCATTGGTGTCACGCGGGGGACTTGATAATTTAGAGGATAGCGTTTCTGACAGTATTCCTCTGTATTTTGGCCAATCAATTTTCCGTTAGTTCCGATGAGGAGGCCAGTTTTTTGCCTTCCAGCTTCCAGTACCACCCTTTCTAGGTTATTACCCCTCTCCCTGGTACACATGGTCTTGGCCAAGGTAAGGCGATGCCAGCCAGTAGGAGCCTTTGGAAGTCTCTAGTCTGGCAAAGTCAAGTCGGGGTCGAGGATGGGAAGTAGAAATACATTAAGGCTACGTTTCACTAATATACAAGCTCTGATCTTACATTTGTCTCTTGCATAGAGCGGAGCGTATGCGGGTGTCCTAAGTCCACGAACCACGCCTTCTACAATCCATTGTTCATGGATTAGGATAATATCTTCAGCGTTTTTTGAAAGACGCAGAATGAGTGCGGCAGAAGCCTTTTTTGAGTGGTGTAGATTAATCTGGAGAAACCGTATCATTGCTACAGTGTTCCAGAGTAGCCTCCACCACGGTGTTGTTGAGGTCCTCCGATTCTGAAGATGTGCCCAAAAGCTCATCTTCTACCTTTAATCGTATAGGACCTCTCTTTGCTTCGTCATCGGTTTATATTTCCGACAGGGTGTCAGAAGAGGAGACCGACGGCTTAATAGTCACCTCGGATAGATTGGAGCCATCGCTATCCATTTTTGGAAAGTATATCGACACTAAAAGATCCAAGATTGTGTTATCTGGTGTTAAAAGAGGAGGAGCTACCAAGCGAACCAAGCAACCCTCAGCATCCAGCTCATCCTTTTAGTAGACCCTTAAGTGTATGGATTCGAATCCGAACCGAATCATTCCTTTCGTCTGCGCCAGAGGGTTAAGAGATTCCTTATTGATCACCATCAACGCGTATCTATAAGATCCTTCAGTTTCGCGACTTTCCAGTCATGAGTCGGAAGAGCCGGGTTACTGAGCCTGATGATTTCCAGAATACTTTTTGGACAGGAGGGTTCGGCTGGGATCCAGCTACGAGTTCGAGGTCTGCTAGGAATGTCTTTCTTAGACACGACCTCGAGTTTTGCACCTGGCCAAATCTCTTCTAAACCACCTATGGCCTTGGTGAAAAGATCAAGAGATCTTCTTTGGTTTCAGGACTCCTCTGGAGAATTTCTTCTCCAGATTCATTGACCCTACTCAGCCTCTACAACTCGACAAGTTCGATGCTAGCGGTAGAAGTAGGTAAGGTTAATTAAGTCATGTTTTGAGAATGCGGCTGCTGTAAGTTGGTCATATAATGCTAACTTATCCAAGTCGGTTACCCAAAACATGTCTAGTAAGGTTGGAAGGGCAATCCCAGAGAAGTGAGTCGGTAAGTTCGTGTTTACGGAAAATAAGTTAAATGTAGTCATGATGTCAGTAAGATTCGTCCACTAGGATGTTACAATTAAGGTCTCCACACACGATCAAATTTGGACTAGTGACAGTAATTTCTTCCATGATTCAAATAAAAGAGGACATATCAATAGTTTTATCGGGCTTATATACAGTTCCAATGAACAGCGTATTCTCTTCGCCTATTATATCAACAAAATGGTACACGATTTCACATTCGGGAGGGGATTCTAATCTCTTTTTGTACTTGATACCTTGTCTAATATACATTGCAACATCACCACCAACTCGTCTCCTTCTATCACAACGAAGGGTTTTGTATCCATTTAAATTACATAAGTTGTCTTTCAGGCTTAGTGGTAGCCATGTTTCGGTGACACAAACTGCATGGACATTAGACTCCTCAAATAGATGTCGAAACTCGTCAATTTTGGGCATTAAACTTTGTGCGTTAATGTCACAAACCTTAACAGCACTTTTTCGATTACTTAAAACTTTGATCATAGTACCTACGCAATACTTCACTATCATTCATTACACCGCTTCTCCATGAAACACAAATATGTCAGACTAAATTTCAGACATTTCGTCTGAGGGTGAGTGTAAGTTGGTTGGTAAGCAACTACACTATATTAGAAAAATGGCGGCGCAGATGTAGATTTCTTATATGAAGTTCGCCACACTTTGTTATTTTCTTTTTTTTTCAAATTCCGAAGTCAAACTGACAAGCGCTGCCAAAAAAATTTCAGGATTGATGTCTGGAACGGAAACTACCCGCCTCCACTGGACATTTTGATTTCATGAAAATTTTCTTAACACCAGCGATGCCTGGTGGTGTTATGTATTCTTTATTTTTGTTACATACTACTCGTAAGTATTCACAAATTTCTCTTATTCTCTTGTAAATTTTAACAATTTTTATTTTATAGTAAATACCTATATGTATGTGTATGTAATTCACGTATATTATTTAATAAATATAACAGTACCCCGTATCTAAGTACAGATGGTGGGCAGAGATTTCTCAAATGGGCGATAGTAAAGGGTTTTCCAATAGGGACTAGACAACTTTGAATTTAATTTGTGAACGCACTCTTTCACTAATCATCAAACAGTCGCTGTCAATTTATTCAGTAAACTCAACATTTTCATCATGGTAAAGTACACGAACGAGCAACGTCTTATTATAAAAATTTTCTACCGAAATTCGGAGTCGGTGACTGCAACTTTAAGAGCGTTAACTCCAATTTTCGGTCGTAATTCTCGCCCTAGTAGACAGGCAATAACAAGTTTAGTGCAAAAATTTGAGTCTACATATTCGTTGTGTGATGTTGCCGTGTCAGTGAGACAACGGATTGGTGTTGGTCGAAGTATCGAAAATATCGCTGCCGTTCAGGCGTCCGTAGCAAACGATTCAAATCAGTCAATTCCACGGCGTTCTCAAGAATTGGGCATCGCTCAGACAACATTATTGCGTATTTTTCGTAAGGATCTTGGTTTACATCCATACAAGATCAAGCTGACTCAAGAATTGAAGCCGATGGACCATTTGAAGCGACGTACGTTCTCCGATTGGGTTCTGGAGAAAATGCGCCAAGATTATGAATTTCATCGCAAAATCAACTTCAGTGACGAAGCTCATTCTTAGCTCAATGGGTTCGCCAATAAACAAAATATGCGTTATTGGTCGGGTGAAAATCCACATGTGCTTCATGAATCACCACTTCATCCACAAAAGATAACTGTTTGGTGCTGTTTGCATGCCGGCGGCGTTATTGGGCCATATTTTTTCGTCGACGATAACTATCGTCACGTTACTGTGAATGGTCAGCGTTATCGCGCCATGATCACCGATTATTTTTGGCCCGAATTGGAAGATATGGACTTGGACGACATGTGGTTTCAACAGGATGATGCCACAAGCCACGCAGTACACGCTACAATCGATTTATTGAAGAGTAAGTATGGTGAGAGTGTTAACTCGCCGGCTGATCGGCCGCCTCGTTCGTGCGATTTAACACCGCTTGACTATTTTCTGTGGGACTACGTGGGGTTAAGTCATTGGTTTATGCCAACACCCCGACGACGTTGGAAGAGCTCAGAGCCAACATTGATCGCGAAATAGCTGCCGTTTCGGACGAAATGTGTGGCCGAGTCGTTGAAAATTGGGTCCAATTGATTGTACTTCAAGCCGATAATAAAGTTTTTGAAATATCTCAAATGGTTTGCGTTTTATTTAAAAAAAAGTTGTCAAGTCCTTATTGGATGTATAGGGTTACATCTGGCTTGCCGTAGCTTCTTATTAAGGTTGTAGTCCACGGTTACCCCAAGCCAATTGTATGTTGATTTGATACATTTTCAATATACTCTGAACAGTTATCTTCGTCTCTTATCAGCTTCTAAGTTTTGTTTTGCGTATACGTGAAGGTCGAATGTGCAAGGATGACTAAACCACGGTCATGACACCAGGCTGTTACTACCATTAGTTCTTGTTGCATTATGTCTACAAATATTGCATCTTCAATAATTTTGCGGCTGAGGATGATGCTGTATCGTCCGCGTAAGCGTAACCGGTACTTTTTTCCAGAACCGAGAGTAAGTCGTTGACATATCATGTATTATGAAAAGAAGAGGATCCTTGCGGAACACCATATTCAATGCTCTCTTCGCTGATAGTCTATTCTGCTATTTACCTTAAAGTTCCTGTTTGTAGGGTAGTTTTCAAACTACGCCCACACCTATTTCCACCACTTATCTATGAATATGGCGATGATTTAAGGTATTTAAAGCCTTCTTAAATCGATGAATAAAACTATTGCACTACGGTTTTTATCTAGCCTGGTACAGAGTATGTTTACAACTTAGTACGTCATTTTTCTTTTCGTTTTTATGTACTATTGGTCGTGCAATAGAAGCCTGTTCAGCACTCATGTTGACGAGTCTAGCCATTACTGAGTCTAGCAAATGTTTGTGAATAAAATTTTAGATCTCTGAACCTTAATCCATCTATTGCCGCTGACTTGTCTATTTTCAGTAAGCTAAGAATATTCCTAACTTCTGCTACGGATGCATCTTCCATATACAATGGATTGTGCATTCCATAGTGTTGTTTTGTGTCACCATACGAGTATATGTACATTCTTCAATCCTTAAATCCTCTTTCAACATTTCGTTATGTCATTCTGGCTGCACGTGTTTGCATTTGTGTGAACATCAACGCATGGCAATCGTTTTCTGTACGGCACGTGCATTGAACATTTGAGCTTGTTCTCCAGGGATATTCGAATGTCCTGTAGCAATTGCAATAAATAAAATTTCTTACCAATTTGCACATGTGACTTATTTGTATCTTTTTCATATTCATGAAATTTGGCGTTTTAAGGGCTGCAAGTATACCATACAATCAAGTAACGGCTTCGTATTAAATTAAAAGTTAAAAAGTTGTGGGGGCTGAGGTGCATGTGTCTTATACGAGTACTTGTAAATTAAACCAAAGTAAACTAGGGTTGGACAGATGCAGCAGGAAGCTATTCATAACTTATAAGTCAGACAGAGGATATCTTAAACATAAAAGTATTAAGCAGAACAGATAGGACCAACTACAATAAGTTGAAGAAAAACGGGTCTCTCGGCTCTGAGTACAACCCAGATAAGCTTTTCAAACTTAGGTTCGTGTGTTGATGTGATATCTGGAGCCGGAAGTACCCTATGCCTTATTGCGTTTGGATCTGTGCAGACATATTGTGATGCCCAGGAGGGGAATCGGATTGCGGTTACTAATTTGGTTTTCCGATTTTCGATTCTCGTTAGTTGTCGGACTATCTTATTGCATTCGAAAATATGAAAGAGGATGTAAATGGAACGGTAGATAACTCTGAGAAGTCATGGAAGTATTATAGTAACTTCTTAAAGTACTTTGTCTTAAATTACTGAGGCTGGGACGGTGGCACAGAAAGTGGAGGGTATCCTCCCTTAAGCTCACGTCTCCACAGTTTCTGCAGAGGTCGTCGTCGGTAAAGTGTATCCTTACTGCATGCGCCCCTAAAGGAGTGTGGTCTATGATTAATCCAAAAAGCGTAGATAGTTCAGCTCTGCCTGGCAAACAAATTTTACTTGCTCTGAATTTACAGATTACCGGCCACAATTGTCCTCAAGTTTCACAGATTGGAAACTTTCATTTGTATTTTTTGCTCCACCTGCATTCTTAGAATGCAGAGCGAAGGTTTGATACTTTGGTTTGGTAGTTCTATATCAAAGGAGGATCCCTTTCAAGTTAACTCGACTGCATGTTTGCTGACTGCAACTCTTTTGTGAGCAGGGTCTCAGCAAAGCTCAACGCTATGCTGAACACAAAAGAGACTTAAGCTCTTCAGGACAGCGCTTCACAAAATTTTATTAAACCACGATTGCAGCAATAGTGTCAATGCAGCCAATGAATATAGTAATATTCTCGTAGGATATTGCGTTTATTGCAGCAAGTTTGGCTATTTCTGCTACAGCCAATATCGCCAGTTGCTATCTCCATCTTTGATCCATCAGCGAAAATTGATATCGAGTCTTCTACCATTTGGTTCCTGTGCCAGCTCTCTACTTCGGAAAATACAGGCGAATGGTGTTTCAAAGCCATGAATTTGACTCAACCTTAGAGTACATTTCCCTGCCGGCTCTTGCATGTAGAGATCTAGTGGCAGAAGAAAAAGTATAGCCGCTGGCGCCAATACACGCAACCCTATGTTCTTTTGTCATTACTCGTGACTTAAGGTTGCTATTTTTATTTGTAGATTGCCATTATACTAAGATGTATCTAACTATAGCTGTGCGGTTAGCGATAGTTGCTTTCTTTACACAATTTTCGTACGATACCTATGTATTAAGCACTGTAGGATATATTGTGGAATTGTCCTTTTATGTGTGAATAGGACAAATTCTGTTTTTTGCGGGTCGATTATAAGCCTACAGAGCTTGGTCTATTCACCAACTGATTGTGGGGATGAACTGGGCGGTGACCATTGAAATCACATTATTCACGTACGCTTTGATTGCTATTTCCTCTCTTCTTAGAGTCAGAAGTATTTCCTTGACAACTAGGATTCCCGGAAGAGGTAATATCACTCCTCCTTGTGGGCTAGTGACCCTCAATATAGTCTTACCGTATGTTGTATTGATGCTCGTGTTGCAGAGTATAATGCCGCATTTTCTAAGTTTCTACGTATAGCGGCAATTATTACATTAATGAAGGCTCCTTAAATGTCAACGAAGACAGCTGATATGCATGCCTTTTCGTAGAGACTTTTTTCAATCGTGCTGACGGTTTCATGCAGGGCTATTTCCGTGTAGGTTTTCTGGCTTGAGCTCTTAGGTGCATTTTACTATGAGTGTCAGGCAGCCTTTCTAAAGTTTTTTTTTTTAAATAAACGATGGCTTATGGGCCTGAAATCTTTTGGGTGGGTATGGGACGTGTCCATATTTAATGCTACAGCTGAAGAGTGTTTTTAGAATCGGTATCACAGTCTGCTTAATTTTTTGAAGCATGATTGGTATGATTGCGTCCAGTCCAGGGATTTTCCGGCGGAGAATGAATCTATAGCCCAGCTGATTTTACTTTCTTCTAGTATCCTCTCCGGCATTTCGTGTTGGCTAGGGAGATGTGTGTCACTATCTATCACTGATGCTGGTGTCGGAGTGCATCCGGAAAATTGAGTTTCTGGCAAGAGACTCAACAGATAGTGCTGGACATCCGTAGTTTTAGATCCTCCACCTACTTAAGATTACTTAGTCTGTCACACTCTGTTGTGCTTTATTGTCTTTTAGCGGTGCAGACTGCCCTCTTTTATTTTCTCTGATTGGACTTGTATTTGTTCAAGTCGAAGCAGAGATTGGAGCTGCATTGAAAAGATTTTTCACCCTCTTCTCTAATGCATTATAGATCTTTAATCCATCAAACTGGGAAGTTCTTGGATTTATTGATCTTCGTGGAGCATGCGATCAAGAGAGCTGATCAAAGACAGGAGGAAGGATATCTGGATATGCAATCATGAGACATGTTTGAGTATTCCTCACAACAATTTCTACATTAGCTGCAAGGATGAAGAACAACTATCTACCTCGGGAACTGCCCTACTTTGGCACGCATCAGAATGTCGTCCCTAGACAGAAACCGCTAAGGAGATCTAAATGATCACTGCTCTATGAAGATAACTACCTTGACAACTTTATCAAGAAATCTCCTTGGTACCAGAAGTAACTAGTTCATCGCCCTAGAATTGAAGTACAACTTCAAAAAGCAGCACCCTCGAAAGTTGGATTCTGAGATTTCGATGTTATCTTAGCAAAGCCATACTTTCCTGTTGGCTAATCGTGGCTTAATACCTGCAATCGACTTTCCTTTATGGATTACACATATTTTCCTAAAGTTCGAAGTGTTTTTTGTTTACCTTGCACATATGACCAAATATATAACTTTCTTTAGCACATACAAGGGCTAGGATTAGCCCTGCAGTTTTGTGTTGCCTTTATCGTTGGCACGCATATAAGTTGAGTCTCTATTCACACTCTTAACATTTTTAATTTATGAACTCAGGCATATGCAAATGATGTCGCTCATTATTTTCCCGGGCATACCTAGACACCCCCTGGTCTGGTTTGTGGACATCCCGGGACGTCATCGACAATTTTTTCATTGAGCCTTTCACCTTTACGAACCAGATTGTTCTTTTCACAAGTTCAAGGAAGCGGATTTATATAGCACATGAAAGAACAGAGATCCAAGCATGATTATGATGAAACCCATGTTATCGTATACCACGGTAATTTAAGTTCGTCTAAACGCCAATGAATTGTTCGCACTGGACTTCAGAAAAGCAGTTTTCCTCAACTGCATTGGGCCTGTCTTTACTGTAGAAGTACTAATGTACCTAGCTTCCCTCAATATAGACCTCGAAGCGGCGATTGATTCGAAAACTGCCAACTGCCCTATGACTAAGGCTAAAATGCCAAGTGCGTGCCCCACCAGTAGTATAGCACTGGCCTATGCAATCTTAGGGCTGACAATTCTATACGGAAGCGATGAAAAAGAATGTGACAAACCAGCTAATAGCCTTGGATAATAACGGACCCTGGAAAATGACTAAAGGGCAACGCTATTCGGATTTGCACGTTTAATGTTCGAACCCTTAACAGACCGCGTGCCGCCGAACAACTAGCTAAGATCCTCGACTGCTGCAAAGCAGACATAACCGCCCCGACCAAGAGCTAAGATGGCATACACCAAACAAAAAAAGGATGGACAGCTGTAATACCTACTATGGAGACTGTTACTGACAACAGGCGCAACATGAACGTATAAGTAAGACTTAGGCAACAAGTCTTGATCTTCAGCAATGAAAGCGAACTCCTGACAACGATTCGCATAAAGGTAAATTGAATTCGCCAACGTACTCGTAAGCTTCATAAATTGACAATATTGCCATCGACTCAAGGCGCTCCTCAAGTTTTGGATATCCGAACGTTTCGAGCAACTAAAATCGACTCGGACCATTATTTTGTTATAGCCAAGCTAGGTATGCGGATATCTGCAACAGCCTAAATCCAACGAACCACTGTGAGGAAGTTCAACGTCGAATGGCTACATTCACAAAGGACCACCAGGGCCTTTTGCTACTGAGTGTCCCTTAACCTCTCCATTACCACGCCGCCAACATCGAACGTAGAAGGCTATGGAATCACTGCTAAAGAACAATCAGGCCGCTCCTATTGTATTAGGTTTCAACCCGCTCAAAAACAGAAACCCCTGGTTGCATTATAAATCGCGTTCCCTTGGTTTTTTGCGGATTCCTCCTCCTCAACAAGCTCGAGTCCTTGTTGAATTCCATGTACCTACGGTCTGACATGGAGATATCCGATAGTACTTTCCAGCCAGTAAACTCCTTAGCATACCTGTTGGATAACTTTAAGTCGATTACTTGCTGTCTGAGACTCGTAACAAAAGTTGGTTTCGAGTCCACATTGCTGACAACCAGTTCGGACGATAGTATGAGATCCCGGAGATGATCGCCTCACACATTAGCATCGCAGCATATTATACGAGTAAGTCCAATCTTCCTGGAATCACAGGATTCTATGAGTTCGGTTACTGCCTTTGGGGGTGGTGGTAATAACGAATCATAGGGAAAATAAGCGGACACAACGACGAACTAGTGCACTTCTTCGTTCATTTCGTAGCTTATGTCTGCCGTAACTAAATCTTGGTTGCAGAATTGCACAAGCTTAGATGATGAGAGCGAGTTCGGCATGTATAGTCAAGACAAGTTCTCGGTCTTACCGATCGCTCGTCGTACAGTGGTGTGAAACCCCTTAAATATCCGAAGCCACAGATCCGTTTATTCCACACCAATGGTTCTTGTACGGATACTATGTGAGGTTTTATATTCAACACGGAAAGCCTGCTATGTACATAGAAATGTAGTAGAATACTTGGGATGTTGAAGGCTGGTCTGAGTAGATGAGTTCTGGGGTGGACGTCTCTTAACTGCAGTCATTTGGAATCAAAGTGGAAATTAACCCTTCCAAGGTGCAGATAGGGGCGTGAGTCATACCTAGACTTAATGGTCTCGTATCGACAGAATCAATCCTTGTTTTCCCAATTCTTTCTGTCCCTGTGAGAGTAGATTTTCCACTTTTCAGGGTATGAAGACACATCAGCACAGGCGATGTTTTCCTGAGTTGCCTCGGAACGCAGGAGATGGCACGCTTCAGTTTGAGTTGTCTGAAAACCTCGAAAGTCGTAGTTTTCAGGGGTGGAATTTTCGCACAGACTTGTTCAATCATTCAAAAGTTTGCTGCGTGGATAACTTCACTCTACGAGTTCCGTTTTCTATATCTTAGCCCACCGTCCACCAGAACTGCAACTTGTGCTGGTTATAGCATCGGTTTCAGGCGGATCGAATGCCCTGAAAAAGCCATTATCGGAAATGTTTTTCAGCTAGGATTTCACCGCATTAAACGACTTCCACCGACCAGAAATGCGACCTTTGCTGGTTGTAGCACTGGCCGTGTCCAGACGTTGTGTGCATGTGAAACTACTGCTGATTTTGTTTTCGTCGATGGGTTTGACCACTTCATGCGATTTACGCCCACTGAAACTGTAGCCTTTCTTGGTTGCGCGGAGATATCAATCGACAGAGGAAGCGCCGGAAACTTCCTTCCTCTTGGCCCTAAGCTGTTACCAAAACAATCATCATCACTTTCGATTAAACGAAAGTAAACAAATGCCTCATCTTCACTCGAATGTATCACCTTAAATGGCATTCCACTGAAAGTATCCCTAATCATGTTCCCTTCACAAAACTATTTTCAACCACGCACCACTTTACACCACACCACAATTGCCACAGCAATGTGGGTCAATCCCATCATTTAAAAAAAAATAATAATAAGAGTAATTAATAGCCCCGCGAGTAGACATCTTTCGTTCTGAGTCATCGGATGCAGGTCCAACCCATCCCAGAATACCCACACTCCAGCTACGAGTATTTACCCAAAACACCGCCACCTTTATTTCATTTTATTTTTGCTGCTACATACGAGCATTCGGCAGCGCCCTTCGTAATTTTCTATACACATGCGACAAAACATCTGTGCACCTGACTTAGCAGCAGGACTTCTGGAATGGTAAATGTTTAATATCGCTGTTAGGTCCTTGCAGGCCATAAAATATTTTGCCAGCTTCTTATGATGATCGTGATGGCCACAACAAATTGTGTTGCTGGTCCTGTGCTGGTTCTGCTGCAGCACCACCTGATCCAGAATTGGGTAAGGATCTTCTGGTTCTATGCTGGCCTGAATGAACGGATGAATGTTAATGATAGCGGCTGACTGCCTGGCTGGCCTGATGGCGATGTCTGTGGCGGTGACCGCACACACAAAATTATTACAAGAATGTGGCTATTATCTGCAGCATGCTTGCACCTGATAAGTCGAACTCTGCAGTCTACTCCATTATGGTCAGGGCTGATGCCATATGAGTTGAGTCGGAGTGTGTTTTTCTTTGTTTGTAGATATATATAGATGTGTGTATGTGTGTATTTTCTTTATTCCAGTCGACAACGACGACATTTCGTCTTCGTTTTGCCGTCCTGTTTTCTTATCCCTTTTCTAGGTCTGCGGCTGACATTTACGTCATTTGTAACAGGTGAAATAGTGTATCTGTTCCTCGTTTCATTTTCTTTTCTTTTTTTCTGGTACCAGCATGTCCTTGCCTAATAGAGAGATACTCTGGAGTATTGTGTGCGTGGCACAACATGCTTTAGAACACGTGAAATAAAGGAAGGTCGCAGGACCTGGTGCTGTAAGCTGCCTGCATTTGGTTCACTGTGCCAGAGTGTGCAGCTGAGCGAATTATACTTGCATAACTCTCTGCCGCCGGATACAGACATTAGACAACTATGCATCAGTTCGATTAATCAAATGGTGTAGAAGAAAAGGATTAGATAATGACGCCAACGTGAGGGCAAGATGGGCGGTTCCTGTCGTAAGAGGCTTTTGTATTTTGATCGAAATTCTTAGAAATACATATGTAAGTGTTCAATATGTGGAGTTCTACAAAAGGTTGCGTTGAGAAAGATTTCTATGTACTCGTATTAGTCAGTTAAGTAGGTATTCAAACTAGGAATTTTTTTGTTGTTCCGAACGGAATCTTACGATGTTCATATCCTCGCATTCTTTGTGATAATGTGACGAAGATGACACCTTTATGGTTATAAAGGGTTTTCCAATAGGGACTTGACAACTTTGAGTTTAATTTGTGAATGCACTCTTTCACTAATCATCAAACTGTCACTCTCAATTTATTCAGTAAACTCAACATTTTCATAATGGTAAAGTACACGAACGAGCAACGTCTGCAAATTATAAAAGTTTTCTACCGAACTTCGGAGTCAATGGCTGCAACTTTACGAGCGTTAACTCCAATTTTCGGTCGTAATTCTCGCCCTAGTAGACAGGCAGTTTAGTGCAAAAATTTGAGTCTACATATTCGTTGTGTGATGTTGCCGTGTCAGTGAGACAACGGATTGGTGTTGGTCGAAGTATCGAAAATATCGCTGCCGTTGAGGCGTTCGTAGCAAACGATCCAAATCAGTCAATTCCACGGCGTCCTCAAGACCATATTATGGCGTAAGGATCTTGGTTTACACCCATCCAAGATCAAGGTGACTCAAGAATTAAAGCCAATGGACCATTTGAAGCGACGTACGTTCTCTGATTGGGTTCTGGAGAAGATGCGCCAAGATGATGAATTTCATCTCAAAATCATCTTCAGTGACGAAGCTCATTTTTGGCTCAATGGGTTCGTCAATAAACAAAATCTGCGTTATTGGTCGAGTGAAAATCCACATGTGCTTCATGAATCACCACTTCATCCACAAAAAATAACTGTTTGGTGCGGTTTGCATGCCGACGGCGTTATTGGGCCATATTTTTTGGTCGACGATAACGATCGTCACGTTACTGTGAATGGTCAGCTTTATCGCGCCATGATCACCGATTATTTTTGGCCCGAATTGGAAGATATGGACTTGGACGACATGTGGTTTCAACAGGATCATGCTACAAGCTAAAATCGAATTAATGCCGCTTGAATATTTTCTGTGGGGCTACGTTAAGTCATTGGTCTACGCCAACCCGCCGACGACGTTGGAAAAGCTCAGAGCCAACATTGAACGCAAAATAGCGGCCGTTTCGGCCGAAATGTGTGGCCGAGTCGTTGAAAATTGGGTCCAACGAATCGACCGCTACAAACGTGCCCGCGGTGGCCATATGAACGAAGTCGAGTTCCATTCATAAATGTTTTGATTGTACTTCAAGCCGATAATAAAGTTTTTGAAATATCTCAAATGGTTTGCGTTTTATTTAAAAAAAAAGTTGTCAAGTCCTTATTGGAAAACCCTATACAAAGCTTAAAATCAAATTTGACGAATCGGTGATTTGGAAAAATATGGAAGGAAGCAAGTGTCAACTCTTGACGAATTTAAATATGAAGATTCATATACATGGATGGGCTTCCTTTTAGGGTTAGTGTCAATGCCAACCTTCATGGCTCGTTAGTGTGTCGCATTCCAGCAGATACGAGTATGTCCCCTTTTCAACTTAGATAAGTACTCTGGTCAAGCTCGGTGCGCCATACTGGAGGAAGTCGTGACATCACTTAAAAGCAGTGCTAGCGTTACTGCGAAATTGTTGGTTATCTAATGAAATTTTAGCGAGCATACGAGTCCTTGTTTAACTTTTATTCCATGCACAGAGAAAGGCACACTCTGAGATCAATATCACCATCCTGAATCCTGAATTCTGGTAACTTGGAGTGATTGGTGTCTAATTAGAATGATTGCTAGACAGTTAGAATCAATGTTGGCAGAGGGCAGTTGTCGCCTTTCCTAAACAAATTCAGGTCTGATTTGTTGAAACCGTATTTGATAAGAAAACTTTTAGGGCTCTGCAGTGGAAGCGAATCAATACTTAGGGTAAATATTTCTTCATGATGGGATTTTTATTTTTCTAAGGAACAGGAATTATGTTGCAATTTACAGACGACTTGGTTAAGTTGGCGCTTTATGGTGGGAATCTCTTGGGTAGAATTCGGCAAGTATGTAAGCTCCAAGAATTGCAAATCATTATAGGTGAACGCTTCCTCACCGAAGACAGCCTTCATAGCTTGCACACTCTTACAGATGACTTATTTGATACATCAAAGTGATGTTTTCTGGTTATGCCTTCACCGATGCACAGTGGGGCAGCTTATATGATGGAGGCGGAATAAACTCAAAAAATGAATTGAGAGAGATGAGTTTAGAAAGTGTTTTTTTCCGTTATTATACATTCCAATGCATCATTTGCGAAAACAGTTATATTGTTTACTTGCTTTCTCATTCCGTATGGTCTAATTAAAGATAACACTTCAGTTCTTCTTGCAGTTCTTCTTAATAAGTAGGGCAATAAGAATCGATAGCTTCAAGTATGTACTAACTTTCTAAATTTAGTTTTATGTAAAAACTATAAAAGCAATATTAAAATTATTTTTTCTGTATATGTATTGAATTTCCGAGGAAATTTAAGGTGCTCTTTTCAATTTCTAGGGCAAAAGTAGATTTCCACAACGAGATTATCATTTGCCAAAATAGTTTGAGTTCTTGTGTATACAATCGAGAAAAAAAACTGGTGCTCATATGTGCTCCTTTTTTTATTCAGTTTTTCCCAATCAACTGCTTCAGCAAATGTGATTCATTATTTCACACATGTTCCTAAAAAGTTGTTATTTCCGTGTAGGTTCGCATTCAAACGATTTGTTTTATACAAGGATGGAGTTTTTTAACCTCATGAAGGAATCGGGGCTTCAAACACTGGAAGAAAAATTTAAATCTTAGGGGGCACACCTTGAAGCCCACCACAATGTTAATGTCAAAGAGCTCCATCATACAATTTCTCAATTTGCAATACGATTTAGAGAAAAATGGTTAAAATTTGCTAGAAATGAAATCCGTTTTAAAAAACAAAATGAGGCTTACTTATGTCCTATATCCCCTTGTGGGTCTTAGGGCCTCTACAACGCCTACGCGCCATCGTGTGCAGTCTCTGGCAATGTGCCTCAGCTCGACTGTTCTACGCCATGTACTTCTAGGACCGCCGCATATCCTGCCAATATCCTGAGTAAGCGGATTCCATTGCATCGCGTGGTTAGCTATGGACCTGTCACATTTTCGAAAAGTGTGACCAATCCACTGCCACTTTTGTCGCTGTATGGTTGTGCCAATAGGTTCATGGTCGGTTCTTTATGAGAGAACCGCTCGAGATACGGTTTGGCCAGAAAATGCTTAAGATATTACGCAGCTTTCTTGTGATAGTAGTGGCCACTCTCCAAGTACCACATAGCAGCACGGACTTGACGTTGGAGCGAAACAGTCGTAACTTGGTGTTTAAGCTAATTGCATTACTTCACCAAATCTTAGATAGCATCCCAAACGCAGACTTCGTATTACCTATTCGGCTGGCTATATCCAGTTCGGTTCCGCCATCGGTTGAGACAATACTCCCAAGGTATTGGAAACTCTCTACTCTCTCAACCTTTTGTCCAGCAATGCATATACGAGTATGAGATGGTGAGTTCCACATCCCAGGCTGATCATTTTTGTTTTTGCCAAGTTAATTTTCAGCCCAACGACGTTTGCTTCCCTCTCCACATTTGCTGTCATTTGGTGAAGATTCATTAATCTGTGAGATAGTGGGCATACACCGTCAGCGTAGTCAAGGTGTTTGAGTTCAGATGTAAGAGTCCGCCAAATTCCTCCATTTCCCATCAATAAACCCGCATTTAGCACAACGCTGATCACTAATAAAAACAATATTGGTCAAAGAATGCAACCTTGGCGAACTCCACTTTGGACTTCGAATTCCTCAGACAGGTTTCCTCTGTGCAAAACGTGACATGTGGACCCATCCTACGTAGCCTTAATAATTGCTATTAATTTATCTGGGATACCTCTTCTGCACATGGTACGCCAAATAAATTCCCGATTGACACTATCAAACGCCTTTTCGAAATCGATGAACAGCAGGTGGAGTGGCGATCGATATTCAACGCACTGCTCGATGATGATCAGCAGGGTATTGATGTTGTCGACACAGGAGGATTCAGAGCGGAAACCTGCTTCTTCGGCATCGAGTGTGTTTTCAAGGTGTTATTTAATTCGCTCCAGAATAATTCTAGCTATTATCTTAGCCACAGCAGGCAGCATGCAGATGCCTCTCCAGTTTTCGCACTGCATTAGGTTGACTTTCATGACACAGTTTCAACGAAGTGTGCAATGAAGTGGATGACAAACCTTGTAGAAGGGCCTAACAAGTAATAATGAAGAAATTAAAAACCTTCCGGGCACTGCAGAAAATATTAGAAGGCCTTTTCCCCAGACAAAGCGGAAATTCATTGGAGGAGGAACAGCCGAAGAGATACTTTTGACGCTTGCAACAGATTTGAGATGGCTTACCAAATACAGCCATTCAGGCCATTCGGTCAAAGCCAGAATGGACATATTTGTGGACATTTATAACCAATTTTGCAATATTTCCCAACCAATGGTAGAAACTATCAGAACATCAGAACGGTTTTCGAAAGGCACACTCATCTATTGATGCAATTAGAGCGGTTTTTGATACAGCAAAAATGGCCATAGAAGGACGACGATGGAGACGAGACACCAAACAGTACTGCTGCTTCATAACACTGGACGTCAAGAACGCTTTCAACACCGCGAGTTGGGTGCAAACATGAGAGTACCAATTTACATCCAAAACAATGTGAAAAACTACTTCCGACAGAGGGTGCTTCAACTCGTTTACCATACACACGGTGGTTTGATGGAGTACATGGTCACAGAAAAAGCAAACCAATGACGGGTCTTGGGGCCGGTACTGTGGATTGTAATGTACGATTGCATTCCTCGTCTTGATCTACCAGGCGAAGCTAAAATCGTGAATTTTGCGGACGACATCGCTCTCGTCGTAACAGCAAAACTTTTAGAAGAAGTTGTCATTAGTTGAATACAAAACCGAAGCGCTATTAATTACAAGTAGAAAACGAAAAGAAACTGTTATGCTCAGAGTAAGAGAACGTGAAATAGTATCCAAGTCAGTAATAAAATATCTTGGCGTCTTGATTGACTCCAGATTGTCTGTTAAGGAATATGTGAGTTGCAAATCTTCCAGCTTGAGTGCCTCCATAATGCATATAATAACGTATATAGGAAAACCCAGATATAACAGGTGACATCTCCTAGCAAAAGTAGTACTTTATGGATCGTCAATTTAGGTCGAAGCTATGCTATCATGACTTCAAGTTGTCTGGTCTTGTTGGCACTGTGAAGGAGTTTGAAATTCTAATGAAATTGATATAGAAAGATACAACAGGTCAGGTTTCCTGATCTCTGCTGGCAGCGCATTGAAGCACAATGTTCGAAATAAAGCACCCTCAGTCATAGAGAGATCTGAAGCCTCAAAAAAGAAGCATCAAGAAGAACCCCAGATATATTAAGCCCCATAATAGCTAGAGCGTGAGCAAATGAGCATTTCCCGAAGTAGTGCAATGAAGATATGATCGGAGAAGGGCAACGTAACGGACTCGGGAAATTGTCTGGGTATACTTATATAGTACTTGGACAGGACCAAAGAACAACTGGATTCAACTCTCAATCTCAAACAAGCCGACTCTCGCTCTGTATTCTCCACACCGACCACACAAACATTTTTCCCATCATTATATAGTATGCTTCAGGTATACTAAGTAGGTTTCGAATTTACAGCTGCGAGAAGATTTTCCATAGCGGGAATTATGTGTTCATACTCGTATAAACGGCCTTGCAGGAGAAGCGCAAGATCAAAGCTGTTATTAAAGATAGGCTGGCAAACCTCTTTGAAACCCATACCGGTAATTTTTAGGGGGTAATTTTTTTGAATGTGAAACAGGAAACTGCTATGGTCATAGTTGTGTATAATTTATCTGAAACATCTGAACTGCATTGACGGAATTTGCTCACTTACGAATACGGTTATGGATATTTACTGGAGTACCCAAAATGAAAAAGCTGACTATAGCTGAGTAGGTGCTCAAGGGCAGGGCGTTCAAAACCAGAGCCTTAAGTCATTTCACCGAATTCAACATTGCTGAGCAGGATGTAAAGAAGGTTGCAAATTTTCTTCACATAGGAAGCACAGTATTGATGGGTGATCGAAACTAGTCCGACTTCCAAAATAAATGTTTCCACACTTAGACCCAGATGTGACCGGACCTCTGTAAATAAGCGCCTCAGTAGTATCACTTTGGTATTTGCCTGGTCAAACTATTTCTCGAACGAACAGGTCCAGTTGTAAATTGATCAGCATCCGATAGACATCGCTATGCGGAAAGGAATTGGCAATGAGGCTTAGAGACAAACTCACTGAGAAATAAGCCATGCAATGTATTTATCTTAAAAGTCGGAAAGAAAAATGGAATGACCTATGACTATAATTTTAGGGCCACTCCGCATGAAGCTAATCATATTGTCGCATTGGAATGAACCGCTCTATTTGCATTGAAACCCGAAACCCTATCGCAACCCTCACTTACCCCGAAAATAAGGTATCCAATAACTATTGAGACACCTTGTCTTTGAAGCTGCTCAATGTGCCGTCAGATCTTCAAAGCTAGTCGCGTTTGGAGCAAGCAAAGAAAATCCCGCCTTTGTTATACACCGACGAAAATATTTTCTGATACTATCACACATTCGCTACAGACTCTTATAAGGCTACAAATAGTATTTTAAGTAGCTTTGCCACCCTTTTCTCAACCTAGCCTGGCCAAACATCTTACCTTTAACCAGTCGATCTTGACATGATTCTAAGATGGCATAAAAATGATCTAATATCACTGAGTTAAATGAGCTTTGGGGCTTGTGTCATCTCAATCCTTATATTCAATTAAATTTGGATAGTTTATAAACACCATTACTGAACCCAATTTTCTTTCCGATGAAAAAAAACTCAAATCCAAGTCTTCCAAACAATCCGACACATTGTCGCAATCAACTCCCTCCTGATTAATTTACTTTTAATCCTTTTCAAATGACAACAACATGCTGCCACAAATAACCCATTAGTGTTTACAATTTTTTTAACATAAACAGGACCAGCATTTCAATTCATTTTCCATTTCTATCAACTGTAAGTGGATCTGTACCAAATGCGCCCTTAGAAATAATAATCTCACTCATCTGCATGCCACAAAAGATGCATCCATTCCCCCGGCAGCAATCTTCTTAACAAAAAGAGTCTCTTTGTCAAAAGCCAGGCGACGCGACGAATCGAATTCCGTGTCTGGATCGTTATAGTCGAGTTGGCGGCAGGTGTAACCCATTTTTCTATCATCCCAAATGTGACACTTCATAAATGCACCAGCAGTTGTACCCGTCTGTGACTCCGCTGACGCAACCGCCAAGAAAACCATTAAAACTGACAGCAGTGCATTACGAGGACTAATGAGCCGATTGAAGTTTAAATTCCGGTCTGTTATAGTGACACTGAAAGTGGAAGTGGAAGTGGCAACCCCTTTTCGAGAAATGCATAGTGCTCTCCCTAAACCTTGATCTCAATCAGTGCTGCTGTTGTTTGTTCCGAAGTTACCCACTGATTTTATCAAAAAGGACCATATTTTAGAGGAAAAAGTCCCACTTTTGAAAACAGAATATACATTTGCCTCTGTCCCGCTCGTAGATTTTAGTGAGCCATGTTCTATGAATTTTCTCAATTTTACAGAACAAAATTTTGATGAAAGTGTGATTGACGGACTAGATGTAACCTAGTTATGAGAGACGATTTTAGTTTACTCGTAATTCTTCAAATTTAACTGCAAAGAAGAAGGATTCGATAGATCCGGGGGCTCCTTCAAGACTCTCCGAAGAGTCTAATAAAATTTAGAATTATATCAGAACCGAGTGAACTAATTAGGAGCAAATGATTGTAAAGTAACATCTTCTGATGGTGCAAATTTACTAATTTATCAAAAAGAGTCACTGCAGCACTAGCTTCGGGCTCGGTTAATAGCCCCACTCTACAAATTTTTGCGGTGCCGAATTTGAACTTATGAGTCTTGTATAGCATAGCACTTATGCTGACAACATAGGGATATATGAGCCACATACCTTACAAGCCTTCCGCGAAGGAATATTAGGAAGGGTAGGAAAATTCACAATCTTCCATGCTCTCACAAAAACCCCAATAGAGGACGAAGAGGACAACTTCTGCTTCTGTTTGTTCAGGAAACTGCTTGGGCCAGCAACGCTACAATCAAGTTCGCAGCGAAATGCTTGCCTTACTCCGATAACTGCGTGAGTAAACCCTTACTCATGATGGCTAAAATGCCAAGGGCATGTCCGGCCACTAGCATTATACTGGCCTACTCCGTCAAAGGGCTCACAACCCTATACGGAAGAGATTAAAATATGTGAAGAACCAGCTAATGGACCCTTAACTGACTGAACAATTGGCACAGACCCTTGACTGCTATCATACAGATATTACCGCCATCCGGCAAGTGCGATGAGATGGACCGGACATAAAGACTGAACAAGTGAACTTGGCGGTCTCCGGATCATTAAATTGAGCATTTTGCGATAGCCGTAAGGCATGCCTCCAATATTCTGGTCGTCCGAACGTTCGGGACAACCAGAATTGACTCGGATCACCACCTTGTTACAGCCAAGGTGAGAATGAGGATTTCCCAAGCGCCACAATAAAGAATAAGTTCTGTTTGAAGATATAACGTAGAAAAGCTGCAATCGCAAGAGACCGCCAAAATCTTCGCCGAACGCGCATCAAGTACCGAAGACGAGTGAAGACTACCGCTGCCAACATGTCATCAGAGACGCCGCAATTGGTCTGCTGGGCTTCTGCTGTTTGATGAAGAATGCCAGAAGAATGCCAGTAGAATGCTACTAGCATAAGAGACGGGAAGTACATCGGCTTCTGCAGAAGAAGAAAAAAGTGCACGTGAGGTTGTACTCCAGGAATAACATACGGAAGTTTTACCAATAGCTAAAAAGGACGTGTAAAGACAAGAAAACCCATACAGAAGCCTGTAGAGATGAAGAAGAAAACCTTGTAGTAGAGTGAGAGTCGGTGCTGAGAATATAGATAATTTTTTTCTGCAGACTGTATAGTGGCAAGGAATCCCAATATCCCACCGTCAAGCAGAATAGACCATTAACCTTAGACGATAGCCAAAACTTTCGTCCACCTGACCAGAACGAAGTTTTAATAGCAATATCTAAGCTAAAATCCAACAAATCAGCTGGACCTGACCAAGGCCGAGAAATTCAAAGCTGCCGGAAATGACCACAAAATTTAACTCGGTGCAAAACATCGAAAACAGAGTAAGGAAGGCCTTACTTCTTTGCCTACTGTAAAACCTTTGAAAAGAAGTGGGGACTCCACCCAAAGATGACCTTGTGAATGTACACAGCCGTAGTGCGTCCAATTCTCACCAATTCTCAAACTAGTACAGTGGACCGCGTTGAACGAAGCCTACAACCTCACGAGACTAAAAACCCTGCAAAGAGCAGCCAGTATAGACACCACAGGCGTATTGAGATCAGCCCTAACGTATGCCCTTACTGTGCTCCTGTATCTTCTGCTCTCGACCTCTCGACACACAAAAAATACCGCACTTTGCAGCGCAGTCAGACTCAAGGAATCTGCCTGTTGGACTGCAAGGCCTTAGGCCACAGCAACATCCTGGACTCGTTACCAAACTGCGTGATTACGAATACGTTTCCAACCGACTACATCACACTCAAACTAAACTTCAAGAAAAACTTCCACATAGGATTTCCTACCAGAGCTCCGAGAAGTAGAAAAGAACTGATCAAAGATGAACTGTGATATGGAGGCCGGTGTCTACTCGGAAACACTAAAAATACCAGTGTCTTCCAAGCAAAACTAATGGCAATCTGAGAAGCCTGAACACAATTCAGGCGCGGTACAATGCAAAAACAAAACATTGCTATCCTCATAGTTAGCCAAGCCGGAGTGCCGGAACGAGCTTGACCGCTTGGGTAACCACTTTAGGGTCACACTGCTCTGGGTTCGAGGGCAAAGTGACATAGAAGGAAACGAGAGTGTAGATGAACTGGCCAAGCAGGGCTGAGCTCTGGCTCACTCGCGCCAAGAGTCCACATCTCGCTAGAAGCGATTAAAGGAAAACTCCAATCATAATTCCTCCAGAAGGCCAGCCTCTAATGGGGGGTTTAACAAACTGCACCATATCAAGGAGGATATAGCCGACCTACAACAAGAGTAGAACAAAAGACCTACTAAATAAAACACGCCCAGATATCGGCAGAATCACGCCGACAATCACGGGGCATTTAATTGGAGACCAAACTAGGTATAACATACAACACCCACTGCCGCAGTTGCGCGAACGAAAATAAGAAGGAAACTCTCTCTCATCTGATCTCCAAATGTCCGGCAAGAGCGAGACTACGTGCACTAAACCAACCATCCTTCGACGACCATAATGACATCTCGGATAATGGGATACGAGATTTAATCCGTTTTCTTAACTCCACAGGCTGAATCTAGGAGACTACAATTATCATCAACCAGGTCACGCGAATCGCGGAAACACGGAAACAAAAGGGCACATTCTAATGCTATTTGGGTTCATGCTGAACCGCCACCTCTGAATGGAAAGAAAAAGAAAAAAAACAGCTGAAAACTAATCCACAAAAAAGGAGACCCATTCAACTGCGCCAACTATAGAATTATAAGTCTCCTCAACATCGGATACAAGATCTTATCTGACATATTGTGTAAGCGTCTAAAACTTATCGCCAACAACCTGGTTGGTCCATATCAGTGCGGACCAGGAAAGTCCACAATCGACCAAATCTTCATACTCCGGCAGATCCTGGAAAATATTCAAGAAGTTCAAATCGATACCCACCACCTTTTCATCGATTTTAAGGCCGCACATGACGGCATTTGTAGAGCTATATAGAGCCATGTCTAGTTTTGTCATCCCTATCAAACTCGTTCGTCTGTGTAGAATGACGATTGAGGAATTCTTTAACATCATACTTGCAGGCATTTTGCGGAACTCACAAGTGCACACTGGAGGCACAATCTTTTAAAAGGGAGAACTCAGCGGGCTATCACCGGTGCATTCGCTAGTATTGACACTGAAGCTGTCAAAATGGGTTTAGCGGTAAATAAAGGCAAAAGCAAATACAAGTATATGCTGTCAACAAGAAGGGACACACAACATCGACGAATTGGACAGAACGTCACAATCGACAGAGGCAGTAAAGGAATTTATCTGCCTTAACTCTACTATGAATTCTGCCAACAACACCTCAGCAGAAATAAAACGAAGAATCACTCTTGCCAATCGCTGTATCTTTGGACATAGAAGTCGATTGAGTGTTAAGGCCATATCCCGAAAAACTAAGCAGTCCTACTTTATGGTGCAAGACCCTATCGAAAGCTGATGAAGATATCCGCAGTCGTTTCGAGAAAAAAATCCTTCGCAAAACATTTGCTCCAATTTGAGTTGACGGTCTCAGGAGGAGAAAATTCAACGACGAACTATGCGAGCTGTACAGCGACGTCGACCTAGTCAGAAAACTGGTCATCAGTCACCTGAAATGGCTAGGACATGTAGAGCGAATGGACACCACTGATCCGACCAGCAATATCTTCAATGCACAACACATAGGATTTCCTACCAGAGCTCCGAGAAGTAGAAAAGAACTGATCAAAGATGAACTGTGATATGCAGGCCGGTGTCTACTCGGAAACACTAAAAATACCAGTGTCTTCCAAGCAAAACTAATGGCAATCTGAGAAGCCTGAACACAATTCAGGCGCGGTACAATGCAAAAACAAAACATTGCTATCCTCATAGTTAGCCAAGCCGGAGTGCCGGAACGAGCTTGACCGCTTGGGTAACCACTTTAGGGTCACACTGCTCTGGGTTCGAGGGCAAAGTGACATAGAAGGAAACGAGAGTGTAGATGAACTGGCCAAGCAGGGCTGAGCTCTGGCTCACTCGCGCCAAGAGTCCACATCTCGCTAGAAGCGATTAAAGGAAAACTCCAATCATAATTCCTCCAGAAGGCCAGCCTCTAATGGGGGGGTTAACAAACTGCACCATATCAAGGAGGATATAGCCGACCTACAACAAGAGTAGAACAAAAGACCTACTAAATAAAACACGCCCAGATATCGGCAGAATCACGCCGACAATCACGGGGCATTTAATTGGAGACCAAACTAGGTATAACATACAACACCCACTGCCGCAGTTGCGCGAACGAAAATAAGAAGGAAACTCTCTCTCATCTGATCTCCAAATGTCCGGCAAGAGCGAGACTACGTGCACTAAACCAACCATCCTTCGACGACCATAATGACATCTCGGATAATGGGATACGAGATTTAATCCGTTTTCTTAACTCCACAGGCTGAATCTAGGAGACTACAATTATCATCAACCAGGTCACGCGAATCGCGGAAACACGGAAACAAAAGGGCACATTCTAATGCTATTTGGGTTCATGCTGAACCGCCACCTCTGAATGGAAAGAAAAAGAAAAAAAACAGCTGAAAACTAATCCACAAAAAAGGAGACCCATTCAACTGCGCCAACTATAGAATTATAAGTCTCCTCAACATCGGATACAAGATCTTATCTGACATATTGTGTAAGCGTCTAAAACTTATCGCCAACAACCTGGTTGGTCCATATCAGTGCGGACCAGGAAAGTCCACAATCGACCAAATCTTCATACTCCGGCAGATCCTGGAAAATATTCAAGAAGTTCAAATCGATACCCACCACCTTTTCATCGATTTTAAGGCCGCACATGACGGCATTTGTAGAGCTATATAGAGCCATGTCTAGTTTTGTCATCCCTATCAAACTCGTTCGTCTGTGTAGAATGACGATTGAGGAATTCTTTAACATCATACTTGCAGGCATTTTGCGGAACTCACAAGTGCACACTGGAGGCACAATCTTTTAAAAGGGAGAACTCAGCGGGCTATCACCGGTGCATTCGCTAGTATTGACACTGAAGCTGTCAAAATGGGTTTAGCGGTAAATAAAGGCAAAAGCAAATACAAGTATATGCTGTCAACAAGAAGGGACACACAACATCGACGAATTGGACAGAACGTCACAATCGACAGAGGCAGTAAAGGAATTTATCTGCCTTAACTCTACTATGAATTCTGCCAACAACACCTCAGCAGAAATAAAACGAAGAATCACTCTTGCCAATCGCTGTATCTTTGGACATAGAAGTCGATTGAGTGTTAAGGCCATATCCCGAAAAACTAAGCAGTCCTACTTTATGGTGCAAGACCCTATCGAAAGCTGATGAAGATATCCGCAGTCGTTTCGAGAAAAAAATCCTTCGCAAAACATTTGCTCCAATTTGAGTTGACGGTCTCAGGAGGAGAAAATTCAACGACGAACTATGCGAGCTGTACAGCGACGTCGACCTAGTCAGAAAACTGGTCATCAGTCACCTGAAATGGCTAGGACATGTAGAGCGAATGGACACCACTGATCCGACCAGCAATATCTTCAATGCACAACACAGTTAAGGAAGACCTTACCTTACGTGGGGCGCAAAAGCAGAATGGAACCTCTACCGAGTTTCAGTGCGCAACTGGGGGCAGTTAGCTAAAGACCAGACTAGCTGGAGAGGCTTGTTAGTTTCGGTACAGATTCACCCCGAATTGTAGAGCCACTTAAATAAGTAAGTAATTAAGCACTGGCTAAAATGTAATGTGTTCTATAGATACAACGATCTTAAAAGGTCATTTCAATTCTTGGCATTCAGAACACGGCGAACGCTACGTCGACTTCTGCAACCAAAATCGCTTAAAAAGTATAAGAACTGATACACAATCATCTAGGATTCATTTGACAAGAAACATTTAGTTTTATCGGCTCTATAAACTGCATACTTTACGTTCGAAACAAACGCGAAATTAACTAAGCCCAGCTTATGGTATCCCATAGGACCGCCTATTTTGAATTTTGCGGCATTTATTTTTTGTGTCGGTCATACAGCGCTTCCAGTTTTTTTTTTTTAAGAAGTCGTTCAGCATCAGAGGCAGGTATATTTTTGAACCGAAGATTCGGTCAGTGACCCTCTTAACCGAAACATTGCTTCACATGCCCTTGATGTCGATAGCTTTTTACATTCCTGACTTTATCTTTGTAGAGATGATTTCGCGGATGGGCGATGGTTCGTTCTTCGAGATAGGAGTTTAATCGAAACTTAAACGAAATATCAACGGCGTCAAATTATTCACCGTTATATTAGATTGGATTAGATTGAAGGAGGAGTTGGAACTACTGTATGTACCCTTATCACTGAAGCAAGAAGGCCTTGCGCTGTCACTACAACACAAATTGGTCTCATCATAACTATGAAGATCCAAAAGACTCTCCTAGATGACATTACGTCTTCCCAAAAGCATATTTGCGCTATTAGAAAGCCAACAATGAATTAAAGTTTGTGGCTTGTTAAGTCCAAGAAGTATGTTTTTTCATGATGACACGCACTTACCTAGCTTTGTCCAAGGCCCTACCAGCCAGGTTCCTCTTATTCGTAAAGAAAAGAGAGAAGAGAGGGGATCGACTCAAAGCCCATTTATAGTGGTCCATACATAGGTCCAACGGACTGTATAGATACATCATTTACTCGTACATATTCCTTAGCATAGATGTTAGAACTGTTGAGAGAGTTAGAACTGAAGTGAGTCCGAACTACATACTCTTCGTACATTTTGAATAAGGATGCACTAAGTTAAAAAATTATGTGTCTATCATGTCAGTCAAAATTTTAACAAAAATCACTTCAAAGAAGGAAATTTCCTTGACTGTGACAACACTGGTTCCTATTCAAACCAATGACAACTATTGATTACCTCTTTTCAACTTCTCAAGTGTTGACAGCCAATGTTCCTCCCTTTGGTATTCGTATATCTCTACTGAAAAAACAGGAGCTGGAGCAGGAAGCTGTGTTGGAACACTATAAAGCGTTGGGTCACAGGTAGACAAATAGATTCGACGCAGTTGTTTATCCACAAATAGATGCAGTTACGGCTCTTTTCAATTCAATTTCCATGCCACGTGCTATCCAACGAGAGACCTAACCGACAAAAGCAAACTATGTATGTAGCCGAGAAGTACGAGTATGATTACGAGTACGAGTACTAATACCTCTGGGAAAGGGAATTTGTATCTGTATCGGAATCATTGTGATGTTTATAAAAAGCAACCGGTACCCGATGCAGTTGGCGTTGAAAAGGGTTGCAGGAATTTAGTCATACTGTGTACTTCCGGCACAAATCCAGACACACCAACTCGTAAGAGTTGTTCCTCCTGTTTTGTTCCTTCCTTTTTATTTATTATTATTTTTTTTTTTTGTGGCAACCGGAAGATAGAAAACATCCAACGGTTGAGTTCGGAGTCGCACACTTGTTCATTTCTACTAAACAGTACGCTTGATATGAACTGCGAGGTGACTGCCCATCTGGTATTTAAATTTCTTCTTTTGTAAAAGGGTAAACGATTTTGAAAAATCTGAATTTGATAGGGGTGATGAACCAGTAAATATTTAAAAAAAAAAAAAGTGCAGAGAATCAGTGAAGGAAAGGAAAACGTCTGTATTATTATGCTGTGAAATAATGTCTGTTCTTTTGAATAGGAAACTCTTTATGCAGACAAAAACGCGTTAAGGGTGGGTACCAACAGTAAAAAGGTTGAGAATTGTTGAGCAGGGTACCTACTCAACTCGTTGAAATATTTCAAATTCTTCAGAAAAAAGCAACTCCTAAGAATATATTTTCCGAAATGATCAAAATACACTCTCGTACCAATGGAATTCAACATTTTGATGGGAATACTTCCAGGCTGATTTGTTTTATAACAGGGTGGCAGAATCTTCAAATTGTCAATTTTTCGTGTAACATGTGAATGAAGCGAACGAAAACAGTGACGGTCATCACGTGAACGCCCTCAAATAGCTTTAAAATAGAAAAAATAATAAATCTTATAGTTTTTAATTCTTTGACTTAAATTCAACAACAACAACTATTATACTTTGAAAATTGATGCAATTGCTCGCTATCTAAAATCTATTCTGTCGTTTCACAAATTACTAACTCATTCCAATTTACTCTCCTAACAACGCAGGTTAGGCTAAGTAAGAGTGGCTGTTGGAAAGACCAATCCACTTAGGCCTATTGGCCCATTGTGATGTCACGTGGATCCGTGATCCTCCTACTCTCGGAATCTAGCCAACGGTTAACGTCTGTATTGTCTAGATCGCTTAAGTCATTGTAGAAGAAAGCTCATAAGTGGAGATTCCTGCCTTTCGAGAGAGCTGGCCATGTACATTTGTAAAAACGCCCAGCTTCTTGCATGATTGCCTATAAGATAGTGTCCAATGATGACACCTATGACAGCGCTAAGATGTTTCCTATTTTGAAGGATCAAACTCTTGATAGCGATGCTATCCTTTTCCGGAAGAATAAGTAGAGTGGTTCCAATTTTCACCGGCCCTACAATTCCCTGGAATGTCTCTGTGGACCGGCATCCAACATATGCAGGTGTTGAACTGCTCTGCCATCTCCCTAAGAGATGATCGGCAGTCAAGGGCGGTTCTAGAATTTAGTGAGACTAAGTCCAGAGATTTGGTTGCAGCCTGACTATCCGACAAGATGCGGATATCCCTTACAAATACCACGTTTTTCTTCAGCCTTCTTTAACCGCCAGCACTTCTTTATTCGTAAAAATTTTCGCCTGAAATACGCTACAGTGATTTGGAAGGCGGAAGGTGAGGCTTAGGTTAAGCTTATCTGAGAAAACACCGCCACCAACCCAGATATCAGGTTTCAAATTTAGTTTCCTGTCATAAATATTTTGCTGTATCGGAAAAGACTAAATTGGTACCCATTATTGAGAGAGGGTCTATGATTGGAATTTTATATTTCCCCGAAAAGAGGACAAGATCAGTTTTATGGGGTTTACTCTCAATCCACAGCGATTCGCCCAAAGGGTTAATTTGTTAAGATTTTGTTGAAGCAGTTCTTTAGTGGTATTAAGGTGATTACCTGAGACGGCTATAGCAACGTCATCTGCATAGGCAATCACCCTGCTACCCTCCTCTTCCAGGTACGCGTATATCAGCAGTTCATTAACCACAAAGTTTCAGAGAATTTGAGAGAGGACACCGCTTTTCGGCGTACCTCTGCAGACACATCTTTTACCAGAAGTCTCACCCAGTGTGGAATTGATTATCCTGCTGTTTAGCATAAGACTGATCAACTCCCCAAGTGAGTCGTCGTCTACCTGGAGAGTTTACAGCGCAGACGTGATTGTGGATGTGTTGACGTTGTTAAAGGCACCCTCTATGTTCAGGAAAGCAACCATTGTGTACTCTTTATATTGTAGGGCTCGTTCGATATGGCTAGTCAGTGAATGCAGATTCGTTTCTACCGACTTTCCTTTACAGTAGGCATGTTGAGCCGTTGACAAAAGTCGTGGATCAATTTTAGATCAATTTAACTTCTCTCAATGGCAAGGGGACTTGGATGGATCATTTCTATGAAGCTCTTCATGATATTCTCTAGCGTAGGAAGGATAACCTTAGTAGCTCGGCAGCAGCTCGGTAGCTTTGTACCATCCGGGAAAGCAGACTTGTATGGTTTGAAGCTATACACCGCCCAGAAGACTTTGTCTTTTGTAATCAGAACGTGAATTTTAGTGACGGTTGCAGTGGTACTGTTATCGTTGCTACTGGCCGTGAATAGGGAGCTACCTGGAAAATGGGTCTCCAGTAGCAGATTGAGTGATTCGTCACTTGAGGTTGTCCAAGGATTTGAAGAGAGGATTTTTCTTATCCGCGATGCCTCAGAGGTTTCTGTAATTTTGTCACAGAATGATCTCCAGGATTGTCGTGTTGCCTCCCTCAGTTCTTTTTTATATATTTTGAGGAATTCTTTGTATGAGTCCCAGTCAGTCACTTTTCTTTTGGACTTTGCTAGGTTGAAAAGTTTTCTGCAAACGTTTCTAAGCAGTTCCAGTGCTGATGTCCACCAATACGGCTTTTTCTTACCTCTAGCTTAAATAAGAGGGCAGGAAGCAGCCATTGCCTGATTGAGATCCAGGGTAAAATCCTTGACTTTTATGTCTTACATCAGGCATCTTACCACTAGGGAGAAGGGTATTTTCCAAATTTAGCAACACGATGTTTATCTCTCCGGTCTGTGGGAATAACTCTTCATATACTCGTATTCCACTTTATTCAAAAACCGATGCGAGTTCTTGTTGAAGGGCAGGAATTCGGGAAAAAACAACCGGTGATGCGCGGATAGATTCAAAGCGGAAAAAAAGTCGAAGAATGTGGTCAGAACCTGAATATGCGGTCATCAAATGCTTTGAGCTGACATGCCCAGCCAGGAAAAATTCATGCAGATCGCCTGCATACCTCTTCTGCTAAAGGCGAGCCAGATAAACTGCCTGTTGACAATGCCGAAGGCCTTATCAAATCAAGGTTAAGTTGTGACTGGTATTCAACGCACTGTTCAATAATGATCCGCAAGGTGTTGATGTGGTCGACGCAGGAGGATCCAGAGTGGAAACCTGCTTGTTTGTCACCGAGTGTATCTTCCAGATGTTCTTTTATTCACTCAAGGACTACTTTGGCCATAACCTTAGCAACTGCGGGAAGAACACAAATGCCTCTCCAGTTTTCAAACTCCACAAGAAGACTACCTTTTTTAGGGAACTTGACAATCATTTCCTTCGTCATCGATGAAATCTTCTACCCCCCAAGCTCTCTCATCAAGATGATGTAAAAGATTTGCTGATTTTGTTGAAACGTGTGCGAGAAGCCATCTCATCCTACTGCCATGTTGATCCTTAGCGCGTGATCGAGGCAACGATCTTACCTTTACTGTTAGTGGAGGTGCGGATTCGGGAAATTGTTGCTTCGGGTAGCTTAGTTTGATTTGTGTGAACATCGCTGGCGAATACACGGTTAAGGACTGTAGGAAAATGCTCCTTCCATTGCTTAAGCTGATCTACATCTGAAACGAATGTTGGCTAGAGCGATGACCGCCTGTTACCGCTTTAGTAATTCTCTTAGCGGTTCTGCTATCATATCTGCTCTCTGTTTCCTCTGCTTTCGTTGATATAGTTACGTTTGACCCATCGTACAGTCCGAAAAGTCTTCGAATCCGAAACCAAGGGACAGCTCAGTAGAGGGAGTTGCGCAACTCATGTGGCTGAAACTAGTGGAAGGGATTCAGCCAACTTAGCTTGCGAAACTGGAACCAGCTAGCTAAAGATCGATTTGGCTGAAAACTATTGTTGGTTGAGGCCCTGTGAATGTCCAGCCTACACTTCATCATCTCCTTGGATGATGAGTGCTCGTATCCGACAGAAAAAAATCATTCTTAGAAAAAGTCCCTGTCTGGGCTGGGCTTACCTGTTAAACAGTTATATCTTCGAAATAGTCAAGATCCAAAGCCAGAGAAATAAGCCAATTCTGACTTACCAAAAACCGAGTTATGTCACAATGTGGATGTGCCACAATTTTTGCAAATGGCGTCAAGCGTCATTGTACTTTGACATTTATGTTTTAGACAGATAGAGAATTAGTTGACAACAAGGAATGGAGCGATACACACCTGAAGAACGCGTAATTATGGTTACTGCTTATTTGGTCAATTTTCGGTCTCTTGTTTCATCGCAGCGTGAATTTTATTTCCACTTAATTGGTTATGTGAATAAACAAACACCCTTATTGCGGATGTCGTCGACAAATTACGACTGGCGACTTTCGTCGAGTCGACGCGTTCTACAATTGGTATTGGCTAATTTAAACGACGCGACTTTCCTCGCACTTACATTCAAAATAGATTCCACAACAAATGAACCAGGTAATGTGATAGATGTCATATGGACTTATTAAATTATTTATGTAGTTTGAAAGAGTTTTCATAGGTATCGCTACAAGACTTTGATTATTTAATATAAATAATGAATAGTGTGGCAATGTTTTTTTCAAGTGATGAAGAAGAAGATCAAAAAAAAGAATTTCATAAATATAAGGAGAAATATAACGACAAAATCTAATCTTATGGATGAAATAAATTATGAATTAAATGAGCACACAAGGTCCACGCCCGTGCCTGTGATTTTAAAACTTGCCGCAACCTTGCGTTTTTCACCAAGAGGTGAACAAAATACTTGGTTGTTAGGTTCTTACAAAATTTCCTACGTTTATTGAACAAAGTTATAAGAATTGTATCATTAAGGTGATGCGGGATATCCGTTAGAACCATATCTCATCACATACACAGAAGAAGGAAGTGCTGAAAGCCACTTTAATACAACACATTCAAAAACCCGAAATGTGGTCTAAAGAACAATAGGAGTTCTTAAAAATCGTTTTAGATTATGAATGTTTGTGCAGTATTGCATAACATTTGCCTACATTATAAATTGGACCCACGTGGTGAGATAGATTAGGCTTCTTTTGACTATGAAACAGGCATGAAGAAGTTCTACCAAGAACCAACGATGATGAATTAGCGGTTGACATCCGAAACCGCCTGTTAAATAATTATTAGATAATTCATTTTTAAAATTCATTTTTTATTTATTCACTAAGATTTTTAATAAATAAGAGAACTTATTTAACAGTTTTGTCTTTTTTCATTTGAAGACTCAGGGAGTTGCAAGTTTCTGTCTTCAATGTCCAGTTGCCTTTTCTTTATTTCAATTTCCAGCAAATTCATTTTGTTGTCCTCATTTATTTGCTCTTTGTATAGCTTTAGAAAAATTCTTCGATAAGTAAACGTTTTTTATTGTCTTTGAAATTTTCCTCGAACTGTTTTCTGTTCTCTCTGGCATTTTCTTTTAAAAAACTTTCGATTCGATTCAATGCCTCTTTTATCTCTAAATACAGATTTTCTTGTACTTTGGTTTGCTTTTCCAACAAGTATTGCTCATCGTAGGGTTTTTTTGTCCTATACGTATCGTGTGATAGTGTTGGTGGTGCATTTGAAACGGACGGTGAAGCGGGTGATGAAGACATAGGAAAATTAATGTTGTCTGTTGTACTGGGAATCGTTATATTTAAATTATTGTTGTCGTCTTGTATAAATGTGGATGCATTTGATTGTGTTGAAACAGGACCCAAAACAACACCTTCTGGATTGATTAAAATATCATATGAAAGAATTTTTGCTATAGCTTCCTCAGTATCACTCAGGATCCTCTGCTTAAATGTTCCTCCGCCTGTGGTTCGACATTCTTTTTTGTTGAACTGAAGCTTCTGCTTAACTTTATATTTTGCATCTCTCCAAACCTTTAAAACAAACTTTTTATATATGTACATACACGAAAAGAAAACAATTTCGTCAAACCTTTTGCCCTTCTTCTCCATTTCTAGAAGGGGGTCCGATGCCGTTAAGCTGGGCTGCTATTTTACTCCACTGGTGCACAACATCATTTTTTGGCATTCCTTTTACAAAATTCCTTGCCAAAGGAATATTGCCCTCCAACCTAACCAGGCTCACAAATTTATTTGTTACTTTCATTCTGAAAAATGAAATGAATACATTTGTACACCCTCACGAAAAGAAAAATAATATTTCTACTCACTTTTTCTATAGCAGTCGTTGAAAAAATACTCGTCGACAGATTTCTTTGTTTTTTTTACGACAAAAGTCGTCGCGAGGCGTCATTTTCAATACAACAAAAATACGATCCACACAATCTGACATTCGAAGTGACAAGAGTCGTTTCAAACGGCGACGAATATCGTTCAAGAGACAAGTGCAATACCAGTCAGTCGTATTTTTGTAAGTCGCTGACGACATCGGCAATAAGAGTGAAACATTGCGTTTCTTGGGCACGGAGAATTCACATGAAATGCAAAAAGTGTCATTGCATACCCTTAAAATGACTGCTTGCCGCATTTGCAGCGAAAAGTAATTGACCCTTATTTGTTGAGGACGCCGACGGCACCACCGTAAACGTAGCTGGTAAGCGCTACAGCTAGACGTTAAACGAGTTTTATTTTTCCTCAAGTTGCTAAATTGGATCTCGAGCATTCTTGGCTCCAGCAGGATGGAACAACCGCTCACACAGCTCGGGCAGAGATGGAGATTTTAGATCACTAATCTTGGATGACCAGATCGCCAGATCAATGCAACGCCACACATTTGCCTTTGGGGTTTTATGGATTTTTCGCTTTTACCACAACAAACCACAAACCATGCAAGTCTTGAAAGCTTACATTGAAGAAGAAATCACCATTTTGGAGTCAGATGTTTTGCGAGCAACAATTCAAAATACTGTAAAAAGAGCATAAATGTGCATCAACTCAGGAGATGATCATTTGACCGATATCATATCACTGCTAACAACTGTCAGTTAGTTGTAGTAGACTTTTACCATTAAAATTTCAAACTGTCACTCGAATCGTGTGCCGTCATTCCAAATTCATTCGATCACATACGAATTATACTCGATAACGTGTGTGAATTTTAAAGGTGTTTGCAATAAGTTTGATAGATCCATCGGGGTTAATCGAGGCCCCATATATCTCCTACAAAGTTATTTAAATAATTGTATAAATTTCATTACTTAACCTATGGTTTTCATACATCTTCACCCAGTAAAGATTATTTTACTTAATACAATTTCAGTACATAATACAATGCGCACTCCGCAACACTAGCTAACTGACAAGCACACTTTCAACAATGGCAACAGTTTGTAAAAACAATTTTAATCAACAAAATGGCTTTCTTTCTCTAACCCATGCAAACGACTCTCACCCGTCTCCCTCATCGATGAATGTGCCAGCGCAAAGCACCAGAGCCAAACCGAAAAATCTACCAGGAGTGTTTTCTCTGAGGCGTTTGCTTACTATTACGCCTGCTACCCTGGCAATTGACGCGCGCCCTGGTACAACACCGCAACCATGTTGCCGCATTCTACGTGGTGAACCAAACCAGCTGTGATTATGAGACTCTTGAATGGCGGCGCGGCGTTGACTGCCGGCAACTAACGATGCTCGTGTGTATGTGTGGGAATTGGCAAATTGAAGGGGAACAGCAGGGGGTAGGTGTACTCCGATGTTGCCCTTGAGCAACGGCTGATTGCTTGCATGCGAATAACCAACTCCTCCTGGTGGGGTGAGTTCACCGGTCCGGTTCCATACTCTGCCGAATCAGCTGGAAATTTACAAAAATGTTCAACAAATCGGAGGTGAACTTTAATTTCTTTTTTTTTTTCTTTGAAAAACTATTTTGGAGATTAAGAAATTGGTGGATGCCGTCCATAATGGGCAACTCGCAAACAGTAACGTTTATTTTTGTAAATTAATTTCACTTGGTAAGTTCTTCACAAGGCATCGATTGCCGGGATTTCCGCCATTCTATTGACAGGTGCTGTAGCGGCTGGAAATGAAGAAAAATCAATTAAACTCTGTCGGTGGGATCTGCAGGTGAAAGGAAATTTAGAAAACTGAAAACCTTATCACGTTTAGGTGTTCTAGAACTTTGATTTCCGTTTACATGACACTCCGTGGCTGTTGAATGGCACTTGGCGTCATTTTTTCTCATCTTTTTTTCATATTTCGGTCGAGTGCTGCCACTTTCGATATTGAATTCGAATTTGGTTTTGGCGCGGTTTGATGATTTTTGGAATTCGGTTGACGAATTCATTTGATTATAGTTTCGTTTTACTTGTCTCAATTGTGATATTTCGTTGAATTTGAATTGTTTTCAACTTGTAAATTGGCCAAAAAGTAGGGAGGTAAGCAAAATACAGTTTCGGAAAGATTTTCGAACACAAATTGCCTTTAAGGTGGCGATTAGATGATGATATTCGTATGCAGTAAGTAGGGCATATTTTAGACATATGGGTTCTGTTACATTTGATTTAAAAAGAAAATAATTTCACATACATATGTAAAGTTGATGTTAGAGAGGTATGTTTCTGCTAGCTATTCACCATGTCAGCAAGTGAATACTGGCTTATTGCAATGGGTAAGTTAAATGAGAACATTTTTGGCGGAGCGTCAAAGTTAACAAGGAAAAACACTAAAAACCTTTGTCAGTGGGTATGTGACAAACTTATACTTATTTGGGGGGTTTCGATCAGCATTTCTAGGAGAAAGTAAGCGACGCGTAACATGTATTTTACATACAGTGATGGACAATAAAATAGGGTCACCAGCATACTTTGCGTAAGAAGTCTGCAAATTCATTGTAATTATTTTAAATTTAGTTTTTGTTTTCAACTTAAGTATCAAGCTTAGAAAAATCAATTAAAAAAAAAACGAAACAACTTCATTGAGTAAACATAAAAAATTATAAACATAATAAAAAAGACTGTTTTTGAAGGACAATAAATAAGGGCCACAACGTCAAATGAAAAAAAAAAACTATAAACACATAAATAAAACCGATTAACAAGTTTTTAATTTGTACTTAGTACTTTGCCCATTGGCCTTTTTGATCTAATACAGTCTTACATCTAAAGGTCATTAAATCCACCAACGCCCTACAAGTAGGTACGTTTTGGTATAGCATACCAAGTCGATTACTTTTTGCCATAACTCTTCCTTGGTTTTATATTTTATTAGTCCGAATTGTTCAATTGGATTTAAGTCGGGGAACTGCGCAAGCGAAGTCATGAGATGTACTCCGTTGTCAGAAAAATACTTCTTGGCCAGGCCCGAAGTGTGTTTCGGGTCATTGTCTTGGTGAAATTCCCAAGACAGTGGTATTTTCTACTCGGCGTAAGGCAGCATTATGTCATTAAGCATGTTAATATCCATTTGCTTTTCCATCGTATCCTTAATCTAAAAAAGAGACCCGATTTCATACAACGAGAAGCAGCCAGACACCATTACCTATAGCTCCACGTTTTAAGGTGTTGGTGGTATAGCGGCGATTTCGCCTCCTTACAAAAGCTCTGCCATTGTTACCAAACATGTTTGTTTTTGATACGTCAGACCACAGAATTTTACGCCACTTGTTCCCATCAACTGGGCCATCCTAATTCAGCTGCGATTTCGCAGACAATGTTCGATTTCTTTTGTGAATTTCCTACCAAAGGGATTTTTTTCCACCAATCGTCTTCCTCTACCGTCCGAGATGAAATTGGTGCTCCTAATTCGCACTAACTTGAAATTATCTTGACTTGAGAGAAGTTTGATGCGGTCGTCTTCCCTTGGAGTCGTTTTGCGCGGTCTACCTCTTTTGAGATGTGGCTTTTGTGGCAACAATGCATTATGAACTAAGTTTTAAGACCTGCTTATGGTTTTGGCTATTTGACGTTGTGTTCCTCGTCAGAACAACGTTTCGCTCTCCTCAATTTTTTGTGCTTTCTTCGCCAATTCAAGCCGAAATTCTTTATTTTATTTAAATATGTTAAACTTAAAACAAAGTAGGTACTTAAAATCTTATGAAAACTACCATATTTCAAACTTTTTCGACTTTTTATTTTAAATATTTCAAATAAAGATTTTTTCGAGTTTCTGTTATCTATGACCATTCGCAGAGGTGCCAAATTTGGGTATTGTTTGATTACCATGACTACAACTATTTTAAACAAGATGTCGTTGTAGTGAACAAAGGGCGAGCGACAATATGATTGAAAATATTTGTAACAAAGACGTAACCCTATTGTGATAATCACATAAAATGTATACAGCGTCATCTATATTTGAATGACAGAAGATTTTTGAATAGCAGAAGACATAACCATTGGGGAAAGCACTGTTCACTCTCGTGATATAGATATTTGGGGTGATGCGGCCCGGAAATCAGGCTCTAGCAATGTGTCTTCAAGCCAGGTAAATGATAAAATGGTTCACTCTTATTAAGTTCAGTTTGCTGTACAAGATGTCATGAGGATAGAATTTGATGTACACCGATTCTAATATTCTCTATATGCGCAGGCAAGCTCGCTCAAACAGCCGAATCATTTCCAATAAGTTTGCTTTCACGTTGAATCATATTAACTTCACACCCACTTCCAGTTGTCTGCTATAAAACAATGTCTTTTAAGGGTCAATGAGACCTTTGGGTCTATCAGAGTAACGTCGTTATGTATGTTTTCTAAAGTACAGATATTATTCTAGCCAAGGTACGAGTATGCAACTATATTCCGACAAGCGAGTGGCTATCCGTTCTTCCTGGTGTACCTAAGGACCCCAGACAAAGTTCTGTACAAGCTGAAGTCATTGCAATATCGGTCAATCTTATCGAAGTCACATTGCAAGAAGATACATATGACGTAGTGAGCTTGCAAGATTGTTTATTTAGATATTGGACAGGATCGGCGAATTATCCGCATCTCGTTATAGATTTTAATTTCAATTTTTAATTTCAAATATTCTAGCGGAAGTCACATAGGCATTCTTCACAAAGGTATGTATATATATGTCCAGTTTGTTAAGCTTGAAAAAAGCCCCTCTCCCCATACGGTGTAGGCTTGTGTAGTTCGCGAACGAACGAACTAACTGACCTATGTCGTTCAATTGAACGAACGAACTACATAGTTCATGACAAATCGTCCCGGCTCTTTTTATGTCAGCGCTCACCAAGGTTAATGCATTTAAATTTGAATGGTTTTTAATTGCATATTTCCATTTTTCAACCATTTCATCTATTGTTAGTTAAATCAAAATCGGCAATTCGTAAATTATGGGTGGATTCAGAAGATATTTTACTTGGACTCTACAGACTGGATTTTACGGTAATGGCTGTTCAGATTGCAACTATCTTGTCATTGGAAAATATGGGCATATATTAGGACATTCCTTTCAATGACAACACACAGGTTTAACAGGAAACACTTAGTATACAATTGAGTTTCTATTGTGCTTATGCAGACAATTTAAATGAAGTTTTTGGTAGTAATTTTGCTTTATGCTTATCAGCATTGACAACCCAGGTCCTGAATTACGTACTAATAGCGACCCGAAATTTTCCTGAGAAAAGGGAAGAAATTCTGTATAGTTACAAGCTTAACCACCTCAGCGAATTAGCTGCATAAATTGAAGAAGCAGCAGTGATAGCAGAGCCATCTATAACATGAACAGGGAGCTAAAAAGCGCCAAACAGTACCTGGTGAAAATTCTAGTCGCTTTATTCCAACTTCGGGTTAGAATCATCTCAGATGAGTCAAAATCTCGTAACGGTGTCGAACCATGTGAATGTCAATTCAGTGTTCTCACACTCAAATAACCGAATATACATCTGACTACCTAATAGAAAAAAGATTTGTTCGTGCCATCAATGACCACCAAGGATAACAATTCAGTGCAAAGTTAATTCTGGATGGAATTAGAAAGCATTTAGATCCAACACTCGCCATTGGCATAAAACTTACAACTACAATTAAGGTAATTAGCCTTGTGCTGGGTGTCGCATTATACAAAACGAGAAGATGTCAAAGGAGTAGAAATCAAAGATGGTGTAAGATAAGGCTGGATACTTCCAACAGTACTATTACTCGACGGAAGAAATCCTAAAAATTAAAAAAAACATCATATTTGAAACATTTTAACTACGGTGCTTCCGTCCGACCACATTTTGCAGATGAGTTGGCGTATACTCCTTACCAAGTCATTGCAGTTAGGCTGCCCGTCCGCTCCAGCAGCTTTGTTGAGTTTAAGCTTAAATATGGCTGTCTTCACTTCATCCAGGTCGGGTGAACGGAATTGTTGGTCTAAATCGTCCAGATTGAAATGTTCGTCCTACCTGACAGCTGTATTTGGTTCGCTATGGTGACTGAGTGAAATCCAGCACATCAGTGGTGGCATCTATGATTGATTTTTGGAAATTTTGTCACTGGTCGTCGATACTTGATGCTGGCGGCATCCTATGTTAAGAGATTAAGGAAGAATCGATTAAATACGGATTTGTGGATCTATTGCGATTGTGACCATCCGACGTTAAACTTTCTCATAGTAATAGCTTGACTTTGCCTTTGCGGAATGTCCGCAACCGTACCTTGGCTACAACTAGGTAATGGTCCAAGCCGATGTTGGCCTCACGGAACGTTAGGATACTCATAATACTGGAGGAGCGCCTTGCGTCGATCGTAATCTGATCAATCTGGTTGACGGTTTATAGATCAGGCGATCTCCAAATCCCCTTATCAATATCGAGATTTGGGAACAGCGTGCCAGCAATGATATGGTTTCATCACGCCATTCATTCATTCATTTTTTTTTTTCATTTAATATGCATTTTTATTAAATTCAATTCATTTACACTTACAGCTAAACACTGCGGCTGGGCAGGACAGTTAATGGTGCTCGATATCGTGGCACGATAATCCAGTTTTTTGTGCCTAAATTGCAATATATGGATATGGACGACACGGGTTTCAACAAGATGATGCCACATGTCATACAGCCCAAGAAACAATTCAACTATTGTATGAGTCAGTTGTGGAATTTTCTGTTTTGGTGATCAGAGTTGGTTGCCCAGATCATGCGATTTACCACCGCGCCATTAAGCTTTTTTCGTTGGGGTTTTTTGAAGTCTAAGGTGTATGTCAACAAGCCAACGAACACCCACTCCTTGAAGGGGCAAATTAAGCGCAATGAAATTCAGCCACATGTGGGTTTCTGTTTTTTTTTATATCGTTATACATATATTGGCTTGAGAATTGCCTATAAGTTTTTAACATTAACAGTATACACTTGAAAAAGTTTTTGCCACTTGGTATAACTTGCATTTTATTGCGTAGCGATGTTCTTCACCTGATCAGAGGCTTCTATCTGAACATCATCCCGCACCTTTGTTCGGTTTTGTATTGCTGCCACTGAAAACCCGCATTCGAAATAAGTAAGAGACTGTAGGCTATGTTCGCCCATCGAGATTTTATTGAGCAGAAGGGCACATGATGGTCTTAATAGTCTTCGATTCAATTCGTTAAAATTGCTTCCTTTTTTTTCGAAGAAACTCTTATTGTTCTATGGAATGTTTAGAATATAGGTTTAGACTCTACCAAGCGGCGATCCCAAAATTCCGGCTTGGAATTTACCACATATGCGGGTAAACGAACGAAAAATTCCTGCATGCAATGGCCCTCAGTGAAACTGCGCTAACGGCTTCGGCTGTTTTAAAGCAGTATGTAAAAATGAAATTTGACTTACTGAGAAAGATTTCGTATCCATTTGTTCCTGTCTGGAATCAGGTGATTAAAATCGATATTGAAGGTATATTGATTAGAGGAGCCCGTGATGCCGCATTTATTTAGCTCCTTTCATTGAAGAGTGCCTGAGGGCAGAGTTAATTGCAACCCCCTTGCCGAACGTGTCTATAGGTAGCAAATGGAGCATAGTTTTTTAAAGCCGCCATTGGAGACGTTCTCATTACGTGTCAGTGATGCATATATAGACAACTCGTGATTGATGATTTATTCATTTCCGAAGCTGCAATAGCTGACACAAATCAGGATGCAGAAGACAATTTTTCTTGGCAATTTATACTGAATGCAATAAAACTGGTCTAGGAGTACATAAAAAAACTCGCAAACTTATTTTCCACAATGAAAATCCCAGCTATGGGAGCCATACTTGCTAGCAGCTTTAACAATCTAAATCAGCGTAAAAAAGAAGAACAAAGCCATGTGAGCTGTAAAGGTTTGAAATATTCGAGAAAGCTACCTCAAATAGACAATATTACTTGGAGCGATTCTTGTGTCCTCTAAAATAAGAAATTCACAATGGCCCTTGCTATGTTTTCGACCTCTGCCACTAGAAGCCGTAGATATTTACGTCATCACTTTATTCAATTAGTCAATGAATAATGCTATTTATGCCGCGCATCGGAAGACCGAGGTGGTGCATCCATCAAAAAGAGATAAAGACACATCAAATCCGGCTAATATTCGCTCGATAGGTTTGCTTTCGAACATCAGTAAAGTATTCGAAATGCTGATAGATAGACTCTAAGTGGCCTGGGGACAGAAATATGGTTCCAAATCACGAATTCGGGTTTAACTGGTATCTTGCAAGAAACTCTTCCTGGGTATCGTATTAGAGTTGTGCAATGTAGTTCACTAGAAAGAGCTTGAACTACCTAGTTCAAAAGCCTTACTGAACTAGGTCGTTCACTTAGTTCACTAGTTCACTTGTTTGAATCTTAAATGTAGTTATTTCTCTTTAGTTCATGAACTACATTAAACCTCAAAACAAACTAGTTATGTAGGTGGGCAAGAAGGGAGGACAGACATTAAGAAAGTAAGATAGAAATATAAAACAGATAAACATAATAACAGACGCAGATTCTACACTTATCGTATTGTATTTAACATAACTCTGAAGACTCATTAATCTTAACATCCAAACACAAAATAACCCAGGCAAAAATTAAAACAATCAGAAGAACCGACTCTAATCGTAACCCTTATCTGCTGCCTGAAAAAAATCCCTTTCTGTTGTTTCGTCCTTATCTCTCTGCAAGTACTGAACTGCGAACGACGACGGACATCTAAGCTTGTGTAGTTCGCGAACGAACGAACTAACTGACTTATGTCGTTCAATTGAACGAACGAACTACATAGTTCATGACAAATCGTCCCGGCTCTTTTTATGTCAGCGCTCACCAAATCTCCAGTCTGTAGAGTCCAAGTAAAATATCTTCTGAATATACCCATAATTTACGAATTGCTGATTTTGATTTAACTAACAATAGATGAAATGGTTGAAAAATGGAAATATGCAATTAAAAACCATTCAAATTTAAATGCATTAACCTACGTTCAATTGATTTATGTATAACTAAACAAAATAACATAAAGAAAAGGTTGGTGTAAGTGCACCTTAAGAACACCATTTTTGACAGCTGCAATATTGAGTATGTACATTCAATATGTTTGGAAATCACAGTACCAAGTGAGATAGTTTTGTGATAAAATACATTTAGAAATGGAGGAGCAACAAACATGAAGTTATGTGTGGTTTTCTTGAACAAAGAAAAATAGATTTTTGTTCATATCTCTGCATAACCATATTCTTTAAGAAAATTTATTATATATTGGGTCCAACCGCGAGTTCTTTTACTATATGAAAGAGAAACTAAACAAAATAGTTAGTACGAATATTGACATTAAGCAATGTCAAGCCAAATTTAAACTGAAAAGATACGAATATATAGGCGCTCTGTTGTGTTAGATTATTTCTTTAAAAATTTGCGTTAAGTGGCATGTTTGCTGAGATATTGTTAAAGGCCACATCTTCCGTTGAGTGGTAAAAAAATCGGTAAATACGAAAATATTGACTCAATGCAAATATTCTTCAACACAATTGAAACTTCATTCTTGTCCTTGCAACTCAAACAAACCAAATCTTAAGTACAATAGTAAGCCTACCTTGTTCATCACTTTATTTGCCTTGCATTACTTTAAGTCATTATACATATTATTGCTTCATAAACGAATCGTCAGAGCTAGATTTAGCGATTTAGAAGCAATGAGCCAAATCTCGGATTATCTGGCAACAATTTTTATGATCATTTTCAAAAACGAATTTAGCTTACACTTTGAGATCCAAAAGTGTTCATCCGCAGAATCAGCAATGATAAAATTGAGGAATTTTGTTGAGAAACTATCAATACTCTCTTTCAAATATTATATACTCCAAGTACAGGGGTATGTTGCAAAATTTCCATTTTGTATTGAAAAAATATATCTCATAATAAGATTACGAGGCCCCATCGATATGTAATACATAAAAGCCGTTTGATTTTATTTGTATAATTTTATCGATACTACACGAAACGATTGTTACGGAAGGACAGACATTTTTTTTGCGGATCTTAGAACCATTGTATAGACCGCTCTTTTGCGGGTCATCTCATTACTAAGTTAAGTAAGCTAAGCATTAGTAAGCTAAGTGTTACTTGCTTGCTTAGGTGACGCTATAGCTCGGGGTGAACCTGGGCCTCAACTAACAAGGCTCTCCAGTTAGCGGTGTCCTTAGCTAACTGCCTCCAGTTGCGCACTCCAAACCCCACCTAAGGTAAGGTCTTGCTCTACTGCGTTGTCCCTCCGGGTAAGATTCGAAGACTCTGCGGGCCGGAACATTGGTGTCCATTTGTCCTTTGTACAGGTTGTATAGTTTGTCGTTGAATCTTCTCCTCCAAGGCTCGTCAACGAAAATGGGACCGAATATTTTTCAAAGGGTTTTTCTTTTGAAACGACTGTGGACGTCATCATCCGCTTTCGATAGGACCTATGCTTCTGCGTCATAAAGTAGGACTGGGGTGATCAAGGTTTTACCCGTATATAGGGCCATCTTGGTTGAACATTGTAAACCAGCTGATTTGCTCAGCCTGAAAATTGTCTATTTCTTAATGTGAAGAATTTCTCATTGCGCATACATCTTGTAACGTCACGTTTTATTACACCCACTAGCATTCGTCACATTTTTGCTTTCGTCGTAATTTTTCCCTAATATTCCTTATGCATACATATATAGAAACTGGACAAATGGCTTTGAGCTTAAGCGGCATTTTCCTGTTACAAAGCACTGCGAAATTTCGTGCCATTTGGATTACGCCACACTGACTCTACGAGCTGACATCCTTAGCGTAATGAACGATGGTCGTTAACGATGAAGCCTAAATATTTAAACTGTTCGCACTTCTGTGCGATGAGTCTTTCTTAAGAGATATCTTGAAGTTCGTTTGAGGGTTCTGAAAAACTGCAGTGCAGATATTCGATCTAGTATGACTGATTCATAACCTAAAGCATTTATCCACTTATTTCATTTGCAACCCATACCGTCACGTTGTTGCTTATGATAACACTAGAATCGAGGAAAGGAAAAGAAGCCGTTCTGGACTCAACAATATGCTGCTTCAATAAAAATCTTGAACGACATTAAAAAGCAAAGAGGATTCAGTCTTTAGTCTCGCTGTGCATTTAACTTCCGCTTTATTGCTATGCTGCTGGATGAAGACGATATCCCGATTTTTCAAAAGGTCTCTATCATAATCCGTAAAACTTTGAATCGTGTCATACCAGTACAAGAGTTTCACCATCCGTTAGTTGTTTCTACTTCTCGTGTTGTCTTTGCCTTTATAGGCATCCAAATGCATCTTGCTCATACCATTTTTCGGTAAGATCGCGAGCTATTTAACAGCAAGATTTCCGATTTTTGCGATACTTCGAAGCGTTCTCCATTGTGCTGCAATATTAAAAATGGTAGCTCGTTAGATTTGATTTGTTTAGCCACTTCTTCTACTCTCTGTCGCATGCATATAGGTTGTGGGGTTACCTCTTCTAATCCCAGATGCAATGTCTCTACTGCTACCTCGCATACTCTGACTGCCAAAGCTTACCTCTGTTCTTACTTAAGTTGTGCCAGTTTATTTTCTTGGCTTATGCCGGTGTCAGCGATGGTCGAAAATGAATTTGGGATAAGCAAGGCTATAAAGGTCTTGCATATAGGACCAAGTGGCGGTATAAATCCTGCATTTGTTATAACATAGACAATTTAATCTTATCAACCAAATTATTGCAGTTTTGACTGTTACGTTTTCAGGGGCTTGTAAAGAAAAAACTCGACATTTTCTGTTGGTCACTTAGAATAAAAGGAAATTAAAAAGGATGCCAAACACAGTTTTATCACAGTTTGGAAGGCTTTGAATTTCTCAATCAAAAGCCGAAAGCCATGTTATATCCAAAGGACCTTTAACCTTACGACATACTCGTAGTTTGTTAAGTAAAGGTCGACAACTTTACTTCGTCCATCTTTTTCGTTAGTCACCTTGAACGTTTTTGTTTTTTTTTATAAATTAGAGCGCAATCAATGGGTTATTAATACCCTTAAAATGTTCGCATACAGATCGAGCGAAGGAAAATTAGGGAAGAAAGAAAGAGAAGTATCGATGACGTTGGTTTTAAAAGTCTGGATGTTATGATGACTAGGAAATAAAGAGCTTAGCAGGGCATTCCATAAGCGAGTTGTATGGCTTAAGAATCACGATATTTGAGTACGTCCGAAAGTGGGGCTTGTGTTTAAACTGATGAGCATTCCTGGCAAGTGCAAGGAGGTATTAGGGGCATGTGACTAGATGTGAGCATTATACTCCAATTTTTGGTGGATGAATGCCTCACATATTGGGGCCAGATTAGAGGGGTGAAATATTTCTAACATTGGTTTGAGAAAACTAAACATTTATGGCGACATCGAATATATTTCAAGCTTGTAAGCTTTTCGCTATAAGAGTTCATTTAGAAAAATTAATAACAACGGAGTGTCCTAGCAATACTGCAATACATTTTGAAATTTCCATACCTTTGTGTTTTACGTAAATTCTCAATCCTCTTAACTATAAGGTTTGGGTACTTCCTTAAATTTTTAAATTTTGTAGAATATTGGTCTGAAAATTTCCAGGAATGTTATCTATTTTTTGTTTAGATTTGATTACGAAGGTGGATCAATAAGTTTGAAAAAGAACGCTCTTCTCATCTGTCAATAATCTACTGTCGAATTTTGAATAAACTGCATCATCAGTTTAAACCAGGCAAATGCATGAATTTTGACGAAATGGAAAAAAATGAATTTCGTGAGAGAACTTCGAAGGTGTGTTTTTGGAGTAGTTGCACCGCAATTAGGGTTTTGTACTGTTGCATAACGGCAGACGAAACATGGATCAACAGTCGAAATAGTGAGTTGCATCCGTCGAATCGGGGCCGAAGGAGACTAAGGTGGTTCTGTTAGCCAACAATACCATGGCATACAGCATAATCCACATTGATTAGCTTTAAAACGGGAAAACATCCTACGGCGAATGAACAAATATGGCAACTTATTGGCCTGCCTCAACAACGATCTGAAGACAAAACGACAGAATTCGACCAAGAAGAAAATCCTCTTCCATGTTGATATTTCTTGAATTGGGCTACGAATTGCTTCCTCATATTCTCCATATTTAGGTCAGAGACACTATTTCCTGCTTCAAAAGCTGAAGGAATAGCTCCGCGGAAAGTGTAGGGCTCCAACGATGAGATCGTGGCTCAAACAAATGCCTATTTGAGAATCTCGACAAATCTCAATACTTGGAAGGGATCCAATAATTTAAGAAAAGATGAACAAAAAGTCTTTTGCGGAACTATCATTCAAAAAGTTACAGACTCATAGATCGACCAACATAATTTTTGTTGCCATATTGCGTACATATCTCTAGAAGAAGACTAGCATAACTCAAAAATTAGAATATCATGGTTTCGCTAAAGGTGCATTCGCAGCTCAGCGAATTGCGAAACGGCTGACTGTGAACAAATAATTTCAAGTATCGTACATTTAAAGGCAGACAACTGACGAAATCCGACCGACTCCCACGGTATCAAATAACTTCACGGCATGATGAACAAAGTTTCGTGTGATTTTCAGTAGCCGTAGCATCCGAAAGATTTAGCTTTTTCGTAGCCGCATTTTTGCAAACAACTGAAGCCAACAACTTTTTATGCGGGAACCTTGCATAAATATCACTTGTCAAATAGCGGGTCAAGTTAGTGTGGATACGTTCATTGGTTCTTTAGAATGAATGTGTTCATTTTGTGCACCAAAACATTTGCTAGTATTTATGTACATACTAGGTATTCTAAAAGCACAAAAATAATTTATCTGTGGATTAATAAGAACAGAATTCAAATTCAATTAGTTTTTGCGAAGAAATCAACGATTAGCTTTTTTCTCCGCGAATAAAGGCGCCGACCCATAGAATCCGTCAATCCCTTGAAACACCGTTCCGTTGACCGCACTGCCGTACTATTAGAAAGAAAAGTTCCATAAAATTCGTCGCATATCTGTGTACGTTGACAAAAGACTTCCGATGACATTTTGTTATTGCTGAGCGTTTCCTTTTCAAGCTTTGACAGTTTCTCTAAATTCTCTTAATGCTACCACCAATTAAAGTGAATTTCTCTCAATTTCTGAATGCGTGAATGCGTGAACTGCCAACGGACTCAACCGATTAAAAAGTAGAAAGTTAACCTCTTTTATCCGTCATTCTGTTACTTCTTCTATAATTTCGTTTTCGTTTGTGCTTTTCTCCGCTTTCCGAAGAAGAAAAGTGACGTAAAACCATTCTCCCTCATTTTTTCAGAATCAAAATTTCTCTCTTCGATTTTATGTCAAAATGTATAAACGTCAAATAGTATTGCGTGTCAAACTAGGTTTCTGTTTTCGTGCAATCGGCTGTGTTTGGTCAATTCACTATTCTGAGTGTTCTAATTGATTCGCAAGGAAATATATTTAAAATATAAAAGTCCAAAGTAGTTCTTAGTGTTCCATTTAAATAAAAATCAAGGTACATAACAAAAACAAAATGGAAACGCTATAAGAAAGCGTATATTCTATTCTGATGTTAGTTGAATAATGGACGCAACGTATGCAACTGATTTTATGGGACAGGCCGTTAAGCTAGTACTCTTTGCGAATTGTCAAACTTTATTCGTATTCCCAAAACGTGGAACCCAACCTACATTCACACTACCAAAACATTAGCGCAAAACTAGCTTTAACTTCTAGTTTGACTGTTTTCCGTCAGATGGCAGATGTAGAATTTTTATAAACATCAGCAAGCTGTACTGTAATATCATTCAAAAATAGTTTTTTCCAGATTAATGTTTTTCGACTTGTGTCAGTCTTCTTCAAAATTAACGATACATTCCAAGCTGCTGTAGCTGTTACACTTCTCCAACATAACTGAGTACTTATCAAAACACAAAGTGTCAGCACTGATTAGGTAACAATAAACGACTCCCTACCCGCCGAATCAGTTGCTGTCAGATGAATGCCAACCAAATTGAATTTCAACATGGACTCCATTAAACAAATTTAAAAAACACAGCCAGCAGCAATTCCGTGTGCATTGGCGCGCTTTACTTTCATTCATCATTTTCGTCGTCTCTTACTACCCAATAAACATACGATTCTGTTTAAGCGCTCAAATAATACACGATGGCTGCTCTCAGCATACAATAACCAAAACAAAAACAATGCAATATGGAATTGGAGCCAACAGCAGACAGCTGCGCCCCTGATACCAGAATTGTGGCATTCGACCAACACGAAACTGTCCCAAAACGAACACACCACAGCCGCCTTCGTTCAGCTGTGGACAAGTTACTCGCCGCCAAAACAAGTTCTGATTACGTTGGCCTCCGGACAATTCTGCGCACCTGTTGTAAGTATCGGTAACGCTGTGCAGCAAACGCTAGCACGTAAGCGTTCTCTTACCGTAACCGTCAACTTGGCTGTTATATATTGCTTCTGCAGCAGCATACAACTGCGGAACGTCCCGTGGTTACGTGTACGTTGTGATACGCCACGACCAAAGTCAGCTTTTGCTACGGATGACCGTGACCACGAAAACCTTATCCGAAAACCGACCCTAAACAAACAGGAAAAAAAAACAAAAACAGTTTCGCCATCAGTGTTGTTTCTGAGACTGAAATTGACTCCAACTCAGCCACCTGCTGCGATGCTTTCAGCGCCTGGTAGCTCTGTCAGAAATTTGTTTCACTTTTCTTGGGCTCACTACTTTTCCGATCTCGCTGTCTCGCTTTAACCAATTGCCGCCGCACGATTCTTACCAATTCGATGTTGTCCGTCTCCCTATTACAGTACCGAATTCGAAATGTTTCGGAACAGCAGCGAATATGCGTTATGGCACGAAAGTGGCACGTTTTCACTTTTCGGTAAAATCAAAGTTCATTGCTCTTTCGCTCTCTTTCCAACCCCTGTAGATTTCGAATTCAAATTTTTCTTCCCGCTAAAATGCAGTCAGGCAAAGGGAGAAAAAAAACTGTGATACTGATATCTCACACACCAGTTTATTTACAGTACACTCGGCTTCATACTCACTCAGCTGATGATACAAGTGAGTGACAAGTGTTCGATTCAGACTACCACTAGAATGAAAGAGATAGACTCAATTTATTGGGCATGTCACTCAAATTAAATTGCAGCCAAACTGGGTACTTGCTTGCTGAATTCTCTGAGCGCCTGGTAGATATAAACTCGGCAACATTGCACTAGGTAAGTGCTACAGAACCGGTAAAAAATCACCGTCGACGTACACGAACACTTCCAGCAAAACTGATTACGACGACCACCACTGACTGCTATGTGCGGAATCGGGTATTCTGTCTCATTTCAGCGAGAACGACTGTTTGAAGAGGTGTCGCCGGTATTTGGCGGCAATCTCATGTTGGAATGAACTCGATATGTTCGTAGAATTGGCGGGCACTTTGGTGTGCGAGTCTCTTGGAAGCGGACGCCAACTGAATCGGCTGCTTGCCTAGTAGGAAAAAAAGTTATTTGTCTCGAAACAAGTACGACTTTTGTTGTCTTTCTCGTTCGAGTCTAGTGACATCGAAGTATCGCGGAAGAGAAATATTATAAAAACGTTTGGGAGTCAATGGTTCGGGTATATGCTAATATTGACAGTGACGGTTACAGTTCAAATATATTTTGTAACGTTTTTTCATTTGTTTCGAACTCGTTTTACTGAAACTTAATGCAAATAATTGGTGTGGATCGAAAGCGTTGTAAAAACTCAGAAACAAAACAAACAATTAGCAGCGTTAGTCAAACGTTGCAAATTCAAAACTAAGAGAGCAAAGTTGCCAAAGACCTCAAAAAAGCTACGCTGTTGCGCTCTTCGATTACTTTAAATAGGTTGTCTGCATACTAAACGCGTCTCGAGCAGTGAGGAACAACAGGAAAGCCGCTGACCTCTAAGAGACCTCGGGAAGTATTTGGAGAGTTATGACATCTACAGTTATGCTTATATGAGACCCTAACTGTCAATGAAAGCCAGACCTAACGTATGTTTGGGTTCTGAAAAACTCTCCTCAGAACCTGGAATACCAAGTTAATTGGAGGTTTCTTTTCCCGTGTTCCTATTGTGACCTGGGACCCAGAGAAGACTCAGTGATCCAGTGATTCAATGAAGTCTTGCATTCTCGAACTAGCTTGAAAGTCGTCAGAGGGTTCGGCAAGGCTTAAAGCACAACTCGGCTGTGGCGACAGATTCAAATGCTTCGAACCCTTCACTGGTTCGTTGGCATTAGGATTGCGTAAATTCCCACCAAGTTCTCCTAATGAAGAGCGAAATTCTATGTTGTCTTCCTCCAGAAAGACACCAGTGCCGAATCCTAGATCGACTTTGGAGTCATCAGTAAAGACCCAGCTACATTCTTTTCCTGGTACAGGGAAATTAGATTTCGTATTTTTTTCACAACAGAAGTTCTAGTGTCATTGCATCAGAGTCAAAAGATGCGCAAGGTGATCAAAGCTCTGATGCGTCTTGTAGCAAAGACCACTTCTCTTTAAACGGAAGATGACATTGAGAGTGCAGCCCTTCAGTTCTGCCTGCCAAATTTGGACATGCACTCTCGCAGGATTTTCATAATTTTTTTTTCTTTTGTTTAACAATTAGAATCCTTGAAATGCGTACACACAGCTCGGGCGAAGGAAAGTTAGGGAGGAAAAAAAAGCAAGTACCGATGTACATTAGTCTTAAAGGTTTGCAAGTTACAATGACTAGGAAATAAAGCGTTCGGCAGGGCATTCCATAATGGAGTTGTCCGGCTTAGGAAAAGAATTACGATATTTCCGAGAATGTCCGAAAGTGGGCTAGAGGGTGTACCAATGAGCATTCAAAGCGAGACGGGTGTTACGGTTGCGAGTCTGAGCACTGGTACTGAAAATAGCTGTAGAAAAAGATGAAGCAAGAGACGTTACGTCGGTGTTCAAGCGCGTCAATTGACGTCATCTATGAGTTTTACCGCATGGTTTTGAATCTACCTAACAAAGCAAAGAGGTGTTTGCTTTGGTAAGCATATTGCATCTTAAACATCAGATTTTCTGAGTAATTCCAAGCTTGGTTGATTTTCCCCTTTTGAGAACGTTGATCAGCCTACTGGTTTCACTGACAGTTTTGATCTTTTCGCAAAAGTCTTTATAAGAGGCAGTCTTCCGAATAAGTTTCTTACTTATATTCTTTTTGCTTCGATCTATAAAGAGAAGCCTCCAAATTAGCCTTAAGTGACCTGTTTAGAAGTTTTCTTGTTTTCTTTATGTAGTCACAGCAGATCTGCGTTCCACCAAGGAACCTGCAGGATTGCTTTTTAGCTGGACATGCCGGTTCAAAACACTTGGTAAGGGTAACGTTCAGGTTCTGAACATTTTTCTCCAGCTTTTGTTTTGTCCTGAGCTTAGGAGGATCACTGTTAGACTGGCCAAGGTCCTCCTTAAACCATGTAGAGTTGACTTTTAATGGATTACTCCTCTTCAACAAGGTCGAGATCTCTCATCCAATTCTGAATTTGGTGTATCTATATTGTAACATGGAGACCTCCGATAGTGCATTCCAACCAGTAGTCTCCCAAGCATAACCTGTTGGATAACTTGGTCTCTTACTCTCGTAATAAAAGTTGGCTGAGAGCCAATATTGTTAACAACCACGTCAGATGATAGTATGAAATCCTGAAGAAGATTGCCCCCCACGTTGCATTTGAAAAAAGTAATTTGGGCATTAGCATCGCAGCATATGATAAGTCCAATCTTCCTGGAATCACAGTATTCAATGAATCATAGGGAAAATAAGGAGACGGAACGAGTGACATTCTCCTTTCATTTCGTAGCTTATGTCTGAAGGAACTAAATCCTGGTTGCAAAATTGCCCAAGTTTAGATGGTGAGTGTGAGTTCGGGACATAAAGACAAGTTCTCAGTTTTTTCGATCGCTCGTCACATAGTGGTTTAAACCCCTTAAATGTGCGAAAGAATAGATGCGTTTATTCCATACTTATGGTTATTGGACGGATATTATATGAGGGAGCCCTTACAGTTTATTGAACCTTACAGTTTATTTTGTAGACCTGTGCTTCGTTTTATACCACCAAATGGATGCAGCATAGGTGGCTAGTTATGCACATGTTTTTCACGAAAGGATCCCGATAATCCGGTGTCGATAACCCTCTTCGCGGATATGGAAGCTACTCTTGACCACTTAAGTATTCATCTCAATTTTTTTCCAATATTTGCTAAACAAAAACGTTCAATGTTTCTAGTGAAACACAAAATGAAGGTAAAATATACAAAAACGCTAAAACTATACATTTTCACCATCATTTCATTCCTCATTAATAAATCACCCAAATAATGTCTTAGCCGGTTGAAGCATCTTATATCTTTTGACTCATTAATTCTATATTCTTTTTATGAGCTAAGCATCTGCTATAATCTTTAATTATAAAACAAGTGTTTAAAGAAGTGCCTTTTAAAGAAACATCAAATCGTTTGTATGGCATTTAAAAAAAAACATAAAACTCAACATCTGATCTTCTGTCACTCAGTAATAAAATCGTGTCACAATCGTTTCATGTTTAATTAAATGCCTAACTACAAAAAAAAAAAACATCAACTTACACAATTAAAAAAAATAACAAAAAATATGTTGTCTTTTCCTAAAAATAGAATTCCAAATTTTTTGTCACCTATCAAATCCAACTCGAATGAGAATGCCACTTATTGAGATTGCGCAATTTGAGCCATCTTATCTATTTTTAAATTTCAATGCAATAATATTTATCTATATATTTTGAGATTTGTTAAAAATTGCCAAATTATGTGTTTTTTTCTTTTAAATACACAGTCTTCGTGTTTTTCTTTGACTGAAAAACATGAGTGATGTTTTCTCTTTTACAAATGAACATAATGGCAAAAACCACTTCCTAGTCGAACTCAAAAATCTCAAAATCATTGCAATGCCGTTTGACATCAGGAAACCGATATTTTCGAAAACTGTTCGAAAATCTATTTGAAAACATGCTTTTTAAAAACTCAATATTTCTTCAACTATCACATCGTACTGCTAGTGACAGCTTACTTGAACTTAAGTGCTACATGCTACCTGATGATTTGAGAGAGAGCAAGAATTACTCGCACTCGTATTTGCTTGAGGACTATAGCGATTTTTTTCTTTTTTAGGATTTCGCCCCACACACAGCACATTTTGTTTGGTAGCCCAAAACAAGGGGAGAAAAGAAGGAATGTTTTCGAATACACTTTTGAAAAAAATAAAAATAAACTTTACAGTGACGTTTGAGTAAATTAGGTTACGTAGCAAGAAAGTGGAAACATGAAGAGCGACTACTTGGTTGGGAATCGTAATCTTCTCGTACTTTGAGGATGTAATGACTCTTTTTTTATGAAGTGGGTGCGAGTTTTCTATTTATAAGGATAATGCTTTTGAGGTTTATAAATATCCGATCGTTTGTATATGCAATTTTTGGAGAATATCTGATGTTGTCTTGATTCCGACTACCAAACAAAAAATAAAAATTGAAGTGCTTATTGAAAAATCATGTAAACCTCATCACATCAGTGATCATATGAGTATGTCCCCAAAACAGTAAAGAAAAAAACAGGAAATAAAACCAAAGTACGAGTATAACCTCGGAAATTATAAAAAAAAGATCATTTCAAGATTGGAAAGCTCTCTTGACTTCGAACGAGCTTTCAAGAACATATGAGTAGAAGGTACTATAAGTAAATGGATGGTAGCACTCAACACAAATTTGCTGCAAAAGATTGCCCACTAGAAGGGGCTCGTTCCTCCCTGTTATGACGCATCGAAGTAAATAGACTTTTCAACGACGGATTCTATATTCAGAACATACCGACGATGTTGCTATCCTTATTGAGATATTGAGATTGAAAACGGTCTGACGGTAAACGAGGGCAATACAAACAAAGTACATGCTGTCATCACAAAAAGACACACAACGCGCTAAAATCAGACGCAGAATTACTCTTGTCAATCGATGTTTGTTTGGGACCAGGAGGCAACTGGGTAACAAGGGTCTCTCTCGAAAAACCAAACTAGCTTTATAACAGGTGGTCCAGATACAAGTTTCTTTTTGAATCATATGTTATTTTGACACTGACAGGTCTTTCCCGCTCGAAATCTTGACTGTCAGTCAGTATTATACCTTCGCACAACGAAATGAACAACGTTGAGAAATATTTGCAAACTTGTTCCAAATGTGAATGCTGTGTTGCCCAAACAGTGGGTTTATTGAAAATAAGTTTGTAACACACACACATTTTTATACGAATTTTAACTTAAAAAAAAAAATTGTTTATTATTACTTTTGTTAAAAAGTGGGAACCCTTGAATTAAGGCTTTAAAAAGCTTTTGAAGAACTTTTGCTCAGAACCTTATGATTCGCAGATAAGCTCATTAAACTGCATATAAAAGCGCAGCAAGAACGATCTTTCTTCACTTGAGCTCAATATTCCAACGATTTCGGTGGTTTAAATAAGAACGGCCAGATCGTGAAGTTGACTCGAGTGCGCGTTTGAATTTGGTTTTGCCTCTTTACTATTTCGACGGTTATACTAACCGTCAAGAGAAAAGAGCCACAACCAATAATTTTTTTTTTCAAAATTCAAGAGTTGCCAATTTTTCAATATACAAATTTTATATTTTCCTTTTGTTTTAAAATAAAACGTTAATACAACTTTTGTTCACTTTTGCTTCTCTCTTGCCTTTATTTTGCCGCCTTTTCCCCGTTTACTGTAGCCTACGGGCAGCATAAGCGAACCAGAGGGTAACGTAAAGTGTTGTGTTTGTCCACCTTTTGTGTGTTCCTGACAAAAAGGACCAACGACCAAACTGTTCCACTAGAAGAGCCGCTATAAGTTTGGGCCGAAATCAAGTACCCACACTGCACAAGTTTGTGCAAAAAGTTCGTGAGACTGAGCTGTCTGCGAACATCACTAACGGTTTCCGTCGTCGTACGGTACGAACCGACGAGAATGTGACTGCTGTGGCCAAAAGTGTTCAACTCAATCCACGAACATCGACTAGCCATCGATATCAACCACTTGACAGTATACACTGTGAGTTGAACAGCGAATCCACCATAACAAACCTGTATCTAAAGCCAGCTTTAGGCCTGACGCGTAAATTTCCTTAAGCTGCTCTTTTTTCACAAATACTCTTCATACGCTAGTTTTGTCTTTCGATGGAGTACCTTAGAATGAATGTACATTTCCTAACGTCTTTTTACAGCATTTAATGTCATTATAATACCACATGACGTGTCTTCTCGTGGCTTGCTGATAAGGTGAAGACTAAGCTACTCGTATCTCTTTGCACTATATATCCACTGTGTGCTGCTGTCAATGAAGGGTGGAATGCACAGCTAATGCATTAGATCTCAACTGATTTTTGTACATAATCTCTGGCTATTTTAGGAGCTCTTCAAATTTTTGACGTTTGCCACCAGACAAGTACCTTGCAATGTCTATCTTGTCCTTAAAGATAGGCATTATACGGACAAACAATAAAATATTCAAGCTCCTAAAGTGAATATCGTCCGAGACATTCGTGAGATAGAGCCAGAAACAGCCAACAAACTATTGGAAAATTGTGTTGACCGGATGCGCTACTACAAAGCCAGCTACATGAATGAAATAATTGACTTTTGTTCATTTTATTTTATTCTTAAAAAGAAAGTTGTAATTTTGCCGAAGCTATATAGTAAAGGGAAGTAAATTTCTAGCAGTAAGCCTTGATTAAAAACCTTCCTGAAATACACATATCATAAAAACCATAGATATGGACAGGTTCTTATTATGAATCAGCAAAAATTTGCGTGGGAAGAAAGGGCGGACTGAACCCCAAAATGGCAATCTGAATGCACACAACAATTTGCAAGCCTGTAAGCCTCTAAAGCGCACTCATTTGGTGGGAGACCTTCACATTCAGAAAGCACTGTGGCTAAAGCCTATAGGTTCATCTAAGTAAATGAAAATAATTTCAAAATAATTCATCTGGACCTTGCGTACCAATTCGATATGAACAAACTACCAGAAATCGCATTTACAGACAACTGTCTGAAAGCATACAACTTAAGCCACAACTTCAAGGGTACATTTCCGGAACTGGGAACCAAACAAATCTACATTTGTTAAATCACTGATGTAGTACATCGAAGGATCTAAAACAGAATGCATAAGCAGGATTACATATGTATTTCTTGTATTTCTTCTGCACCAGAACTTAAATAAGAATATTTACGTTGTATTGTATAGCGAGGGAATCCTGCTTGTTATAAATGCATCAACAAAATTTATTTAATCAGAATGTCAGGACACAGTGATTATGATTGCACTAAAAGAGCATACTAATTATCCAGGAGGGGATTTGTGTCAATATTTATGATATCAAAACTGTTCTAGGGGATGCGCATAAGCTCCATAAAATGCTGTATCAATAACCGACTGTTAGCTAGGGCATGAATGAATGAATGAAAATTGAAAGTAACAGGTTATTTAAATGCTTTTTACCAGACTCTTCCTCAACAGAACAAAACAACTGACTGGAAGTGAGACACACACAGTGACGGAATTTCTAACAGATCAATGTACAGTCGACAAACATCTCATGACTTAGGGAATAGCTCTCGTAAATATAAACATTTCGAATGTGCAACGACGGCGTAGAAAGAGCAGAGCATATATACTCGTATATTGTCAACGTTTCCTAAGCATAACTGCCAATTCACTCAAAGGCAGAGCCAGATTTATTAATAAATCCGTCAACATACAATAAATAGATCCCAACTCGAGAATATCAGGGTGCAGTGATAATTCACTGTTGTTAACCCTCCAAAAAAAAAAGGAAGATCTGCACATGGAATGTTCGGACTTTGAACTGGCACACGACTCGGACGGTCGCAATCACAAAAAGCCTTCATAACCTTTGCGGATCTTTTATCCATTAATCACTTGCTAGGTCCTCTGCAACCTCCATCAAATGCTTAAGATTATTGCCATCAATATGCCAAGAAATCGTTAGAAATGTTGCAACTGATGTGTTCAGTTTCATCCGGCCACTGCACCGAAACTATTGGTTTATGAAAAAGTACAGACAAGTAGTACAACTTGCTATGAAGCGACACTCTATAGAAGAGTAAGAGCGGATTGTGCGCTTAGTTATTTCCGGAGGAAAACAAAAGAGCATGCAAAGCGAGCGACCGAGAAAACGATTTTACCAAAAAAGCCGTCAAGGCCTGTACGGAAGCAGACGAAGGTAATTTTATAGCAGAATCACAGTCAATGTTAAAGATATGGAAAAACCACTTTTGCAGATTGTTAAACGACAGAACAAATTATTTGACTTGGCTGATTAAAGATAAGATTTCCTAGATGTAAATATGGAGTACTAAACTTAAATATTGAAGGCCTGCCTGCCGGACTGGACGGACTATCAATCGAGGCAATTTGAGATGACTTCGTAAGGAGCATGCACAGATATTTTCCAAGATTTTGTCGGAGGAAGGTAAATGGAATCTTAGCATCGTTTGCCCGATTCATAAGATTAAAGACTTCCTGAAATGCGCCAACTATTTATAAGCATTAGTTTCCTTTAATTCACTTATGAGTTCTTCTCCGCCGTTTTGTATGGGCTAATGCAGATAATTGGATGAGCTATTATGTCATACGCAGTCAATATCATACTTCAAAAAACGAACGGCTACCTTCAGCTGATTTTGGCCGCATCTGGTTCTATGTATACTCGCGTATGCACATGGCTGCACATCTTATGTCTGCCGGTGCTGTTATATATGGATTTGATTTTCTGCAATTTTTTCAAAATATGCAGGAGTTAAAAAGTAATAGATGGCGGAATGCTGACGGAAAACCACAGATACTTATAGCAGGCAATTAGCGATGCTGATTAGGCTAATGTCTCTTTTGGTGTGGTTGAGGTGATCTATTAATTGCAGATCGGGCAATTACGTTTCCAGATATTTTATACATCAGACTTAAGCTCAACTGAGTAAATGTTACAATTGTGTTGGTATGTGTACTGAATCATCTCCTTTTTATAATTTACGCGCACCTAAGGGGTTAGATACCCTTTTACTGTTGTCAAGGCGCGGGCGGAAAGGTGGAAGGCTGAGAAAGGAAAAATTATGTTTGTAGTGGTTTGAAACTCAGGTGTATTTGGTTTCGATATTCGCTCTCCAGGGGTGGGAGTCCGAACAGGACGGAGAGTTTTTTCTTCACTCAGAGTGATTCGAAGGTTATAATTCGCACTAGTTTTTTGTGCTTGAAACTCTACAACAGCCAAATCTACGTGTCAGTGTTATGCCTTCACACGCCTAATTTTTCTGCCTGAGTTCCAATTATACAAATGAAAAACTTGAAAGACACTTGTTGTAGGCAGGATTCGAACCTTGACCCTCCGAGTGAAAAGCGATTGCTAGTACTACTACACCACGCCCACCCCTGCTCCAGACAAACGGTTAGGACCTGCCATCTTGTTGGATTTTGATCCAGTCGAAAGCCCTGTTTATTAAATAGTCTCTAGGAGGGGATTGTCAGTCTTCATCAGTCTGTAGAAGTGATTTTTTCATATCTTAAGCACCGATTATATGTTTACAGGTTTTTGTAACTGACGTGTTCACAGAGTTATATCTTGTTTTCGTAGAGCTTCTTCGTACTTCTAATCAATTTTTAAAAATTGTCATTGTTTACTGACGCACTGATTTCGCAAAGGCAGTAGGTTGAAACCCAAGAGGTCATTTGTATTGTGTTCTGTGCACAGTTCCGCTAAGAGATTTCGGGACAGGCGATAATTACTTGCCACGTTGCGTAAAGGTTCTGTGTAGTCATCCGAATAAATGCTTGACATTCACATATGTATGCGTGCATTAAATCGGTAGCAGTTTTTTCAGTTTTTTGACTGCTTGTTGAAATGAGAAAAATGGTAATGTTTCGATCCGCCGCAAAGTCTTTCTAGCTATGAATATGACTGCCAGCTACTAGCTACTATTTAAGCTTCATATTCGGGACATAGGTTTTGTCTAAGAATCATCCTTTGGTGACATTGTCCGTTTTAGTACGTATTGAAAACTGACTAGTTTTTACTAATCTTTCACCAAAGATACACTCGTACGTAACAGCTTTTTAATAGTCGTTTTATCATCTGTAGCAATCAGTCATATTATAGAAATCTCCTAAACAAATCCCTCAAAATAAAATGGCAAATCAGCCAAAACAGAAACAATCAGAATATCTGATGACATCTACACTGAATCGAAAGCAGGATCTCTCTGTCTCATGCTGGAGACTCACCTTCCAGTCAACCTGATCAGAGCCATCCTACAAACAGCTATTATCACCGAAGCTGCAAGTGAGCTGAGTAACACAATAACATACGTCGTTGCTGGTATCTGTCATCAGTTTTGGTGACAAATGAGACCATCAAATACGTTATTGCTTCCTTTAGTGGCTTCAAGTAGCCTTGCCTCGATGGTATATATTGTATCAAGGTATCCTCTAAAAAGGGGAACCTGAACCACTAGCCTTGCGCTGGCATATAAATCGAACACCTGGTGAACAGTACGAGCAGCCTTTAAACAGAATATCAGAAAATGTGATTACACGTTCGCCAAGATCTTTCGAGCTATCAGTCAGGTTTGCTTCATGTTGAAGAGCATGGAGAGAATAGTTGAGCTTCAAGTCTAAGTTCTGTCGGCCTTTTGACAGTGTAAAGGAAGCTTTCATGAAAATACACCATTGCTATTTTACCAAACTCAAAAGTACGGTCTGCTTCGGCTGCATGGGGGCTTTCTTTAGCAACTCGGTTCTGCTCTTGACGCACTGATATTCACATCCTGCGCTACACTTACAAAACCTTCTCCGTTTAAAAATATGTGATGGCTTGTCGCCCCGACTGTTTTGTGATTGTTGATATGCCAACTCATGCAATGACACCAGAATTCTTATTGCTAGAAAAAATTATTAATATTTTTTTTTATTAAGGTGACGTTACAGTCTGGGGCGGACCTGGGCCTTAACCAACCAGCCAGCTCGATCTTTAGATAGCTGTGTTCAGTTTCGCATGCCAAATTGGCTGAAGTCGTCTTCTAATTGCGTGCTCCCTGGTGGAGCAGAGTGCATTCTCCATCCTCATCCTGCACAAACAGACGAGTGTGGCACTAATGCCGAAACTAGACTCTGTATAGCTCGTCTCTGTAAATGCTGTCATGGGCGGACTTAAAATCGATAAATAGTTGGTGTGTATCTATTTGGAGTTCATGGGTTTTTTTCAAGATCTATCTTAGTGTGAATACTTGGTCGATGGTGGACTTTCCTGCCGTGAAACCACGCTGATATGGACCAATCAGGTTGTTGATGAACGTCTTCAGGCGTTTATATAATAGGACAGATAGGACAGATAGATACTTTCCTACAGTACTACCGATGCCGATTCTTCCTAGCTTTTCATCATTCTACTTTGTGGGGGCATGCGCGCATATTTGGCTAATATTGGCAAATTTGGTCTTAACACGGATTGTTATGAGAAGGTCGTTAACATGCCGGAAACTCAAGACTTCTTTTCCAAGTCTGCCTCTAACAACAAATCAGCATCCTAATAGGCGCTGCTTTAGTAGATGTCGCAGTTTTTCATCCTCTTTCTGTGCGGCTCATCCCATTGCATTTCTTGGATTGCGTTAACATCTGCTTTGCAGCAGTCCATGGTCTCCGCTAGTTGTTCGGGTGCACGTAACCTTTTTTGTCTGCTGGTCAGCACTCGCGCTTATAAGTTTAGCAAGACGAGTCCGGATGCACATCGACCAGTAACCGATGGTTTGGAGGTAAAATAAGCACAGTTGATGAGTAGAGACAGTTACAACACTAGGTATCCAGGTAGGAATCTCTGTTGGACAGTTTCCACGCGCAGAATTTGTACAATAAATCCTAGTAAGGGGACCATATCACGCTGGCACAATCAAGAAGTGAACGGACAAAGTTATGTACAGGGATTTGGTGACATAGGGGTCGGAAAATTCTTTAGACTATCGTTTGAAAAATCTCAGAGCGGAGTTAGCTTTGGTAATTTCGAAAGAAGAAGTTCACACTCGAGAGCAAAACAGTTCATGGTGTCGGATGTAAAGATCAGATCTAGTTTCCGACCCATGAAGTTAGAAATTGGGTTTATGTGAAAAAGGTCAGTGTTTGTGAGGCATTCTGTGAAGAGGATTTCTGTGTCAGAAGCTGCATTTTGACAACAAGATAGGATTAAAATTGCTGAGAACAATAATTTCATCACAGGGATCTGTGAATTAAAAGAGGGAATCGACCACATTATTCGCGAGCTGATAACTGTGTATTGGTTGAGAGGGGCGAACATAGCAACAGTGGATATAAAGTTTGTGTTATATGGACGGCTCCAAAACCTATTTAGGATGCAGTGCTAGAACACTCTCACGATTTCCCAGCTAGATGTCTTAGTTTTAGTTTCTGCACTAGCTCGATGTTATATGAACGTAGGTCGAAATTTTTCCCCAAAATTTTCCACTCAAAAGCAGGGCAAAAGCCAAACTGTTGCAATCGACGTCGAAGTCCGAACCTTTTACCACACTTTCACTCACAGCGGCTAGTGGTCACAGACAGTACTGAACATTTACTTTAAAATGATCTATGCATCAGTAAAAAAACACTAATTATAATTTTTCTTATAGCTGATGTTTCGAATTACCTCGTATTATTGGGCTGAGTTGCACTGAAGGTCTTTTCTTTCTGCACAGGACTACCTATTTTTTTACAGCTAGGCACTAGGTTGCAGCTCTAACTTCACGTTACATCGTTCTGCGCAATTGACTGATTTAGTGATTTTAGCAACTTTTTTAATGATGTCGATATATTTATTCCTAATACTGTTGACGTTTATTGGAACCGAGTTATGTGCTTGCACAAAATCTATCTCCTAGGTTCACTTTATATCTTCAGCAGATTCTTTTCATTTCATAGTCAAGATTTAAAGGGTAATTGAAGCACCATTTTTATGATCGCAAGTTAAACATTAAATATTTCCTCTAATTAATTTAAATAGAGCAATTAAAAGAAACTTATGCAAATTCAATTCATCAAGCTTTTGTTCACTTTACTTATCTTGTCAACAACATACCTTACAAAACAAAATATACAAAATATATTTATAAACATAGATCAGCTATTATCGTGCCCTGTGCCAACTCAGCATGTTACGTCCTCCAACATGGAAACACCCTCAACATTTTTATTGGAGACTTTGTTTATTTATTCGCCTCTGATCCGAACTGAAATACAATCGGAATATAATTTATCTACAAAAATATCAGAATGAGATATTTTCAAAATAAATTCATTTGCACTCTCCACTATGACGAAAACATCATGAGATGTACGCGGCAATATTTCTCGACATACTATTGTACAATACATATGTATGTACTCGCATATATGTATCCTCTCTTCTCAAAAGACTTTTCCGAATTTTCAACTCTCAACACGTTGTCGTGTTGAGTTAAAAGAAACATCGCTTTTCTCAGTTCATTTTAAATTAGTTTTCTGAATCGAAAAGTCGAATTGTTTCCGGACGGGTGTGATATTTTATCGATTTCAAAAGCAAAAACAAAAAATCTAAAAAAACTGTCAACGTCTGAAATTCCATTTTGAAGGTTATGCGATTTTTGAATTCGATTAAGTCTTTACAAAACTGATCGCGGACAGTCAAAAAACTAAGTTTTCTAAATTGAGTTACACAAAAAGCGAATAAAGTGATTCCAAGGACATGAGCGTGCATTGAGTGAAAAGTTCAAGGTGCATACCCATCTGAGGATTTTGTTTTTTTAATGAAAAAAATATTTTCTAAAAACGAAGTGGGAAAAAATTGCGTAATTCGATTGACAAGAAAACATGACAACATGCCTTTTCTGTTGTTCCATCTGCGAAACACGTATTGTGTCCTTTTGGTTGTCAGTTCTTTACGTCTTCAATTTTAATCATTTGAGATACCTTATACGCTTGAGAGATTGAGATTACCATGAGAGTGCTTAGTAAAAAGGGGCATGCGCGCTCCCACTCGCTGTCCCAATTTATTTTATTTTTATTTGAATGATTCTTAGCTGGGTGGTGTCCAAACATGAAAACATTTTTGTCATGTTTTTCAAACATGAAAATGTAGAATTTAAGAAATTTAGAAATTTCCTCACGCGACACCTACATGGGGCTACAACAATAAGTGACGTTGATTTTAAGTATCTGTAAAAGCATTTAGATGTATGCTCTTCCAGAATTAGAATATTTCGAAAAATAAAGTTAAATTTTTCAAATTTCAATTAATTACATTTAAATCTAAAAATAATCGAAATATTTAAAAAAATTCTAGTAATACTTGTTTATGAGGAATGGATGATTTATCGGCGATGGATAAATGGTTGGATTAAGGTTCGAATGTAATACTAATTGAAAAATCCTTTCTATGACCTTGAACTAAAATTAAAAAAGGTGAATAATAACTTCTTGAAAATGTTCGTTATAAGAACTCGAAGTAGCAGGTAGTTCGGAGACCATGTCTCCGTAGACTTCTTACAGAGTGATATAATGATTCCAGCGCTGTTCAAGCATTGCTATGCCTTTCATATAGAACCAATTGTAGAACACTTCAAAATACGTTTCAGTTTCGACGATCACCTATTCATTGGATCCATATCTCTTTCCGGCGAACATATATTTGATGTTAGCGAATAGGTAATAGGATCCATATATCATCGATTGTCACATATTCACTGAAAAAATTATTTTTATTTCGCTTAAACAGCTCTAAACAGCGCTCTGAAATATCAATACGTTGTTGTTTTTAGTACAAACGCGATACCCGATTGGAACAGAGCTTTCGGGTATCCAAATATTCGTGAAAAATATGATGTAACCGGTCTACTGATATCTCAGCCACCTTCGCTTTAAGTTTGTTCAAATCGATTTTGTGGATTCTTTTTAATGTTTTCTGGCGTAACAGTTTCATTTGGGCGACCAGCGCGTTCAGCTTCATTTGCGTTTGAATTTTTATTTTTTTTATTCATTACACCAGCGATAAATGGTTGCTTTTGACGGAGCAGATTCCTTACTTTTCAAGGCATTTTTTAGTTTTAAAGGTATTTTTCCTATCAAATATCATACTTTTCTCAAGGTTTTGAAAATATCAAAAGGTGCGTCCCTAAAACTTCAATATTTCGATGACTTATGGTCGAAATATCATTAAATTTTGACACGTATCGTGAAGGCTGGTAGTATTTAAATAGATTAGAGTCGCCATCCATGTGTCGAAAGCGAGCACTAGGTCAAAGAATTAGTACTATGTTACTTGTATGTTGCTTTTAATAGAATTTCTCAGTCTTTTTTGATTAAATGCTCAAAGTACCAGCCTCAACTATATCAGCGCCAAGTACGATCATAAGCTACAGCCTGATGCGATCATAAGCCGGAAACTCACAGAAGAGCTTCATAAGATATTTTGTCATTTATGTCCAGCACACTTAAGTGTTAAGCGTAGTGTCTGGTAACTACGCCGTTAAGAAATTTACAGGCAGTCCCTTCTACTGAGGCTGTTGACCTCTTAGAGACATCGGAAAGCACTCGCTTAGCCGATATCCTGGACAATCATAACCAATGCACTTGTGCTCAGATCAGACCCAAATGTTAGTGGATGTCTTATCCCAGGATGACTGCCTACAGGTTTTGTCCTAAAAAACTCTCATCAAAATTTTGTCTGGCAAGCTTTGGATTATCAAGCTATGATAGCTTCAAAGTGGTGAGAGGGTGCAATTAGGTCTGAGACACAGCTTAGCTGTTTCAAGTGGCATGACTATAAGATCAGAGTCAAAAAACAGTCGGCCCTTTTGGCAATTAAAATCCCAGTGTATGTTGATCCAAAGACGTCTTTTCATCAGTGAGCCCAAGACAGAACTGGGAGTGCTGGGAAAGTGCGCGTTCAGCTAAGGCAATCTGATCTTGGAATTCTGGTAAAAGTGGCATTGTCGAGCAACTGATGCATAAAATAGAATTGGTCTTATCATTGCCGTGTAGATCCATTGAACCGACGCCAAATCTTGCCGAAGGTATTTTATTCTGCTAGGAAGTCGACAGCGAGGTGGAGACTTGCGATGCTAAATGTTAAGTCACAGAATGACATCCATTTGTGTTACTTACTATCATTGGAAAAGGTAGTTTTGAGAGAATTGACTGAATGCCCATTTCTAGATCAAACGGTCTTAAGGCGTAATCCGACAGAAAAAACATCTACATCCAGAACTGTTGAGGGCGTATATCAGAGAGTCTCCTGATATACAGCAGTGCTGTGGACACAGGTGTACTGCAAGAGCTAGGGTCAGAAATGTCCGAACAACTCCGGAAACAATCTTTTCGAAATTGGAACTGCTGAATTGAATTTTTTTTCTCAACTACAGAAGTGATCAGTTCACGATCACTTGATTTTTCATTGAGACTCTAATTGGAGTTCTAAGGTGGGAACATTTCCCCCGTTTTTCACCCATCACAAAACTCATCTTTCCACGAAATCTAATCTTCCCGATCGCGTATCTTTCAGTCTCACTCTAAACTCTCTCCCTACTAAAAGCCAAACCTGAGTGGTTGCATGACATATGTGAAAGGAAATACAAATTTGCCAACCTCGGTTCAATGCGCATTAGTGTCTTCGGAGAAGAAAAGAATGACTTTGCCAAAAATTGCTATTTTGAGCTTGAGATTTTAGCGTAAAGATGGGCAGCACAATAGTTAGACATAATCTGTACGACACCTTCTTCGAAAATGAATTCAAGTCTAATCAGCTTTGAGGCAAACCGAAACGCCGTTACACCTGATATATACTCGTACTCAGAACTGTCAGAGACGCTGTGTCTGATGTACTACGTTTCACCAGACAAAAGACCTGAATGAGTTTTGCACTGAATTGAGTTTCACCATGAAGTAGTAACAAGCATTTTTCTTTTTCCTGATTGTGTAAAGGCGGTACTAGCAATACTCAATATAAGTTAGGCTCTCGTCTGTATACTATAAAGTGATGACAGTTGATTTGCAAAAGAGCTTGCAATAACTCATGATGATGTAGGGTACCCATTCCCATTTTTCTGATCCTGAAGAAGGGAATTTTTTCAAGAGCAACTACAGATGGATCAGTCTCTTTAAGATCATGTATAAAACTCCATCCATGGCACTTTCGGACTGAAGGCGTATTTCAACCAAAGAACAAGTCCTTATCAGTTTGGTTTTAGGCCTAATACGCTTGGAAGCGAAGCCGGAAATTTCAAATCGTTATTCATTATTTTTTATTGATTTAAAAGACGCAACACCACTTAGAGTCAATGCAGTTTCGCAAAAAATGTCCGCCTTTTTTGTGGTTTGTATGCTCTTAAAGGTCGGTAAGGACACCACCGGGACTGTCTGTCGACTTTATTCAGGACGAATGTTCATTTAACAACGCCATTATACAGTCTACAGAAGTAGTTGCACAACAAAGTTCTTTTGATGAAATTGTTCATCACATTGCACTTGGCTTTGAGTACTTTATTTGTTCGGTGAGCGCTGACGGAAACCTTCCCTTTCGCATGGCGTCAAAAAACGGAGACGCACGGCTTCAAATCACATGATTTGGCAAGCAATTTTGATTCCTATTTGAGAAATGACTTAATATAGAAACTTTTCTCACCCAAGAGTTGGAAATAAACATCGCCCATATCTTTACCATCACGTTTCGGCAATAAAAATGGGTTGATTATGGTAGAGTAGTGTGGACAAAGAGGCTTTACGACAGTCATTTTTGGATTTTCAAGATTCCAATTCTGCTTACTATCAAAGCCTTAAAGAAGGAATTGTGCCTCATCACTCAAATACATTTTCGATCAATTTGATGCATTTCCAACATCCAATTGCCAAAGTTAAGACACACCTGATTATCGGCAGCCTTAAATTCTACATCAATTGACGTAGGCTTTATGCAAAATCGGTGGAGTATTATGCCCGATCCCTAAGATCGATATGAAATTAACAAATCCGGCCACATTTTGGGCTACAGAAGCAGTATTTCCAGATCTTGCCCGAAGGGCAAAAATTTTATTCTTCTTATCACTAACTTACTCCAATAACACTTCCGATAATACTTTAATTTTTCCCACCTGCCAAACGTGCCAAAAAATGAGAGCAATGTGCAATGTTTGGTAGATGGCAAAATAGCGGACGATTCCTCTAAGGGGCATTATTAATTTTTTAGGCTTTACAAAGGGTAATCATTTCAGCCTACGCGTCCGGAATGCAGTGTCTGATCTAAACGGTTCAGAAGGAAGGACATTGTGTCCATTTCTAGTGATTTCTCCATACAATCTGACCCTCTCTGTGTACTATTGAAAGTAAATGCAAAGGCAGTACTGGAAGTTGTTTTGAATGTCAGCGCAACTTTTTTTTAGCCAAGCGTTCGCCATCCATACCCATGAATGAGCCAGATCATTCTTACATTTCCAACTTAAATAGCTGCCCACAAACAACTTTGTCTATAACTTTAGAGCAAGTTAAAGATAAAATATTTTTAAAGAAATGTGAAATGCACCTAGCCCAACTCTAAAAGCTCCCTCTCAGCTTTCAATCACCCAGGGATTATTTCCCTCAACCTGGAAAAGGTCTTTTATTATTCCCCTACATAAAAAAGGTCGCAAAGACTATATTTTCAACCATCAATCAATTGCTCAGCGATTCTGCATTCCTAAGCTTTTTGAGAGCATTATTTATGACATAATGCTTTTAAACGAGTAAATCTATTGTTTCCCAAAACTAGCACGGATTTGTCAAAGTTAGATCTACAACCACCAAATTAACGAAATTCGTATCAAGCTCTTTATGTGCACTAGAATCTGGAAATGAAGTTGGCATGATTGCCACCGATTTTAGCAAAGGCTTTGATAAAATTTCTCATGATATAATCTTTCTAAAAATAAAGACTTAAAGGTTTCTAAATAAGCTTTACAACGTGGGTTCAATCCTATTTGAATGAACGACATTACTATGTTCTATTTGGGTCCATGGTTTCTGACCCAATTAAAGCCTCCTCTGGTGTCCCTCAAGTCAGATATTGTGGTCCCTTATTATTTATTGTGACAATTAATGATTTTGCTTGCATCATTAAGAATTCATACATATCTGTTTACGCAGATGATATGAAAATCTTCAGATATATATCATCTTCCTCAGACAGTCTACCACCGCAGGAAGATCTAGACACATTTTGTACTTGGTGTCAGAAGAATTTCCTTGAGCTTAATGTCAATAAGTGTCAAGCTATAACTTATACCCGTAAGCGCCCCCTTACTTCGCCTCGCTGCTATCTAATCTTCAATATGCCTGTTCCCTTAGTGAATGAGTTGCGTGATTTAGGTGTTATCTGTGATAGGGAACTCAATTTCCGTTCTCACATTCATAATCTGATAAAAAAAGCCAACTCTACCCTTAGCTTCATCAAGCACTAGTCAAAGATTATGTTACCAAATCCATTTGCATAACCTTTGTTAGGCCTCTTCTTGAATATGCAAGACAAGTCTGGCCACTCTACTAGAGAACTTACATCCTACGGATAGAAGCTGTTCAACGCAGGTTTTTACGATTTACTTTACGTGATCTTTCCTGGGGTGACAGCCAAAAATTACCACCATATATTGATGGACTGAAACTTATAAATTGGCAACCCCTTTCTACATACGAGTATGTATACGCTGAAAAGTTGCCGATTTTCTTTTTGTTCATCAGATCTTAGTCGGTAATATCGATTGTCCTTTTTTACTTCAACTTATTTCTTTTAACACCAACCCACACACTCATAGGTCTGTGAAACTTCTAACGCTCATCTTCACAGAACGAATTATGGACACCTGGAGCCAATGTCTAGAATGCTTCGTGAAGTTAACGATATTTTGCCTTTCTTCGACTACCACCTCAGCAATTCTCACGTCCTAACTTTCATTAACCACTCCCACCCTTTAGTTTTTCTCTTTAGTTTTAAGTGAAATTGTTAGTTTTAAGAATATGCTTACAATAAGCCTTAATATATCTGTGTGGGCTTGACCCGGGCCTCAAATGATGGCTCTGATGACATATTGAAAAGCGTGTTATTCATACGAGTATGCATTTTAGGAGGGTTAAGACGATTTCTCATGGTAGGAAGACAGAAATGTAGCTGCCTTCCCTCTTAGTGCCATTCTTTCTGGATAACTTGTATCTAAACATTTTATAACTCAAATGTCCTATTATGTTTTGAATCCTACTTCCGTATGGAACACTTTATTTACCAATACATTCAATCTATTTCATTTTAGCTACTTCAATGGAGAGAACGACTTCTGAAAAACCATCCCGACCGGTGCGTAATCGCCGCCACAGTAGGTTCGTCATGGATTATTGTGTGGCCAGATTTTGTTACCAAAACTTATCCAAAAAACGCAAACATTTTACTTGTTTGGTAATAAACAACTCATACATTAATTTTAGCTCTATTTCGCCAATTGATGTTTTTTTTTTTTGTTTAGTAACAAGCATGCCCTTAATCTTTTTCAGAATTTCTTTTAACCTTTTCCAAATTTTGTACAACCGAAGTCCTCACTAATTTTCTTGATTTTGCAGAAGGGCATGGCCTCCAGATGACATGCATCGTCCAGTAAAGAGACTTTTCACTCCCGACATCAAGCGAATGCTCAAGGACTGGCTGATAAGACGAAGAGACAACCCATATCCAAGTCGTGATGAAAAGAGAACCCTTGCCATAGAAACTGGTTTGACTTATACCCAAATCTGTAATTGGTTTGCAAATTGGCGACGAAAATTGAAGAATTCCAAACGAGAACAATCGAAAAAATCCTGGGGTCACTTGATTAAAAATTACAATACCAATGCAAAGGGAAATGTGGAACAGTTTAGCATATCATCAGCTGACAGTATATGGGAGGATGAAGGACATGCGACTGATAACTCGATGCCATTTACATCGAGCGATGAAGACAGAAACTCTCAGGAAATTAGGCAAATTGAACAAAATCTGAAACATAACAATTCGTACAATCTAAATAAGAATATAACATATGTTCCTAGTGGATATTATGTAGAGGCCCCGTTTAGTTGCTCTACTACACCGCAATGCTTCCAAATCAGTTCAACAACTGAAGACGCTCAAAAGTCTGACATGATCCCTAAAAATCAAGCATTTTCGCCTAGCACCAAGTACAAACAGCAAATGATGGAAAAATATCTGAGAGATACCTCATCATCTGACAAAATGAGTTCCTCAGCGAACTGCAGTCCAGAGTTGTCAAAATGGCTTGAAAGTGCTGCCAAATTCACACCCAACAAGAATAACTACTTTATCGAGTGGAATAACAAGAGGTGGGTTGAAATTTTCATCTTATTCTCACGTTCTTTAGATATCGTTTATCCTTTTTAGGTGTAAACCTGACAAAAACCATCAACGGAAACATAAGGCTCTCCATGTGTATGACACTATCCATCAGAAGGATGAAATCGATGCTGCAGAAGCGTTAGCAAATTTAGCTTTCAATTGCCGGCAAAGGATGTTGGAAACTAGTCAGCAAGTTGTACCGAATTGCTGATATATCGTAGTCACCGAATAATATTATGTAGCGAATCCTAAATAAAAAAAGATCATTCCAAGCCGAAACTTGAATCTATGCTTGGCTTTGAAACGGGTATGGAAGTGTGGTGCTAAGCTTTTTTGTTTTTGATTAGCTTTTCTCTTAAAACAGCCAATAAAGATTATTCATGGAACGCAAGTTAGAAATGAGTCCGAAAAATTCCCCGGTCAGTGTTTACTAACTTGGTCCTTCCAAATTCCACTTCTGCGAGCACAACCAGTATCTTCTGTTCTGTTCGGATCAGTCGGAGTGCTATTTTATGTATTTTACTATGTCAAATGAGCTTGCATAAACTATGGTTCCATCTTAAGCTGATTGTGTTAAGTATTCACAGAGATTAGAGCGTATAACTTACAGCTCCGACATATACGATAAGATAAAATCCTGTCACCACTAACTTTTTGTCAAAGACACCAGGACTACCTATTTTTTGACACTAAGTATTTTCTTGTGATTACTTACTCTCTATGGGTTGTAGTCAACAATATCGATATCATCAGCGTAAGCGAGTAAAATTTGGATTACCTTGGCTGAAGGTGGAATCGTTTTAATCGTTGTCTTCATCCTAACAAAGGCTGTGGTTATCTATCATCATGTTTCCGTTTTCGTATTACCAGGAAGAACCTTCTGTTTAAATCTATTAGTAGGCCGACTAATTTTTATTGTTTGACTAACTCATACTGTCTACTTTTCTACTTTGGTAAACTTTGAGCGCGCGGGCAAAAGAAAGTCAGGCACTGTTGTGTACTGGATTATATGAGCATATAATAAACGGATTGTCCGCAGAAGGATTAGGTACTCTTATAAATATTTATAAAATATGATAAAGGTCCTAAAAAAAATTATGTGTTTAAGAAAAAACTTAGTAAATGAGAATTTTTTGTATTTACATAAAATTTATACATCTGACTGAAACTACTTAAACTAACTACCTATGCTATCTTATAATAAACCTTAATCTATTATACTTAACTAACTTAACTACTACCTAACGATACAATCTAATGTAACTTAATTGTTAGCAAACTTCAAGTTGCTAACCCAAGGTTGCTAACCTTAAAAATCTTAAAACCACCCAACCTTATTTAACATAAGTCGTCCATTTGCTAAACATAGCAAGAAAAATATGGCCCACTTTGCCTTCTGACCAGGTTAACTCGAACTTGAAGGAAACGACGAAGGAATCTGACTTTTTCACTCAACCACCAACTATTTTGGTGCTGCAAAACAACATCTTTTTTATCATGTTTTGAAACTGCCCTACTAAACCTGAGACGTTCAACAATGCCGTGTGCGACGTCTCTGTTGTAGTTGAGTCGCCCTATCCTGGACCAGCCCTTTTATTTATGTCAAACGCTTCAGGGGGGACGAAGCCTTTCAAGCGCACACTCTCATGATATAAGTAGTTGGGGTAGAAAGCCCCAGATTTCAGGTTGTTGGATGAGGTCATTGCTCTTGCAATATGTCTTCGAGTCAACTTAATAGCGAAGTTGTCCACTCTTATTAGATTCGCCCTGTTGTATAGAACCTCATTGGGATAGAATTTTACGTACTCCGATTCTGGTGTTCTGTAAAGGTGAAGACAAACCCTAAGCAAGCCCTCTCAAACACCCGAATCTTTTCCATTAAGCTTGCTCTCACGTTGAACCACACGGGACATCAATATACCAGCATGGGCCGGATGAGGGCCTTCTAGAGTTTGCTGCTATAAAACAGTCTCTTTGTAAGGGCAAAAGTACCTTTAGCTCTGGCCAGGGCAACATCTACATTCTTGTTGAAATACGAGTGTAGATATTGGTCAAGCCAGATCCCAAGGTATTTGACTACATTTCGACAAGCAAGTGGCTAGCCATGTTGTCCAATGATCGAGAATTTTCGCCAATTCTTTCTGGTGTCCCTAGAGGCACCAGACAACGGCGTTCTAAACAGAATGGTTTCAGACTTCTGAAAGTTGATTTTCAACTTCCAGTCATAGCAAAATCGCCTAATTTGTTCGAAGTCACTTTGCGGACCTGTTCTGTACGCTATCAAGTCGTCTGCGTACGCTATGCAATGGGGAAGTGAACCTATCAAATCGCTTGTGTAAATGTTGAATAGGATCGACGAATTTACCACACCTTGTTGCAGACCCTTTTTAATGTGAAATGTTCCAACAGAAGTCGCATCGCCATTTTTCACGATGAACTGTCTGTTGGTGAGCATATTATGAAGAATATGCAAAAGTGGTTTACTGATGCCCAGTCTGGTCAGCCTGTAGAAAAGACCCTCTAACCATACGGTGTCGAAGCCTTTTCCAAAAATCATTGGCACAATCTTCAATGAGATCTAAGGGACAACTCTGATACAGTTGAATGTCATCAGAGTATACATATGTGTTTCCTTGAATATAATATAAGCTATATAATTAATATATACTGAAAATAAGAGAGGCCCAAGGCCCAATCGATCCTTGGGGAACACCTTTAGTTAAAGAAGGAAATCAGATAGGTTACCAACACATCATCTTTTACACCCTCAACAAACCACGTTTCCGTCACGCAGATTGCATCACGTTTCCTTCTTCACAGAATGTGTCATATATTTTCTGCCAAAACTTTTTCAAAAAGTTTTCCAATATTCGATAGCAGTGAGATGGGACGACATTGATTTATTTCATTGACTGCTCTTTTTTTTGACACTGGCATAATTCTTGCCAGATAACGGGAAAGTAACCATTGTTTATACAGTGCTTGAAGCTCTAGGACGGTATTTGATCGAGAGAACAACAACTTTTCCTCAGTATGAAATTCGAAAATTTGTCTATGGTATACCGGAAGAATGTTTATTGTTGAGGCCCGTGCGTAAGGTTGAGGAAAATGTAGTCAAAGAGTATGTGTTTTGGTCATTAAACTGTGATACGACTGTGCAAACTTCATTCGCCAAATCGAGATCAAAAGAAAGTATCTTTTCTATGTAAGGGGAGGGAAAATGGTTTTTAAAAGCATTTAACTTTGCTGTGCTATCAGCCAGCATTAGTCCGTTATTGGACAGAGTGTCCCTAGAGAAATCACTACCAAACAATTTCCTACTTGTGATCCTATAATTTTCCTTAAATGGATGAGAGGAAGGCTTTATGTTTCGTAGTCTTGCGTAAAATGCGTTGTTTGTTTCTATGTTGATATTTTGTTCTATGATTCTCGAAGAGGTGTTTGTTAAAAATTCATTTGAGTTTTCTTAACCACTAGCTACTATTAGTTTTATTGCGAATTTTGATATGTTATTGTATTTGGATTGTTTGTGTTCGATAACAGTAGAGTTAGAGCTTAAATTCTGAATCATTTTCGAATTCAATTCATTTAAGAGTAAGTCTATTTCATTGTTTGAGATGTTTCTACAATCAGGTAAATTGATTGATGAGAGTTTGTTGAGTAAACGTATTCTAAAAGAGTCCCTAGTTGGTATAGTTGAATGACCTGAAAGTGGTGAGAGGTAATCAAATTGGTGCGAAATTAATCAGTCTTAATTTAATTGATATTCGAAAATGATCTGAAGGTGGCAAAGGTAGCAAAGGTAGCAAAGGTAGAAAAGGGTATGAAATAGTATAGATGAGTTTTTAAAATTAGACGAGACAATGAAATAATCTATTACGGACGAGGATCGCGGGAAGGTAGGACTATTAGGGAATTTCCTTTGTTGTTTGGAATGAAGATGTCCGGCACTAAAATCTCCTTCGAGAATAGTTCCATCGAACGAGCTGAAAAGGATGATGGCATTCGCAATACACAATCACGGGATCAACGATCAATACTAGTCCAGAAGAAATCCAGGTTCGACAGAAACGGTCAGATAGCAAATCAAGCGTAACGTACGGCAGTATTGCACGATGTGCCTATGTGTCATTACTTAACAAGGGTGGCATCTCTATCTGTTTCACTCACACTAGCCGAAATGGCGTGTTTATTCGTCTCAATCACGGCGTCACTGTCTATCTCGCTCACACTTGGTATTCATTTTAACTTATTAAAAATAATTAACTATGAATCGGGTTCCTTTAACAAAATATTTTTTTTGTCCTAAATACGCCATCTTTTAAAGTTACTTGCCAAAATCATAGTACATTTTTTTGTCAGTACAGTCAGTTCAACTTGGATCATTAATGATTTTCAGATACATGGATGGACAAAAAACCAATAATTAAGTTAAAACCGATGTAGTTATGTTTCAACCATAATTTACAGAAGAGTTACTTAGGGTTACTTGATAAAAAAAAGTTGAAGAAAAGTAAAGATTTGCGGTCACAGCACTTGAAAGATCGTCACAGGGTGTCAGATTTCGCATTTTGATTTTTTGAGTGCCAATAATTTTAAAAGTATATGACTTAGATTTTTTTTATAATTTTATGATAACCGACACCATTTGACCTATCACCAGTTTCCGGCTTGACGTTGATTTTTGGGACACCCTGTATACTCGTAAGCTTTCGACAACATAACGTTAAAAAACTGGTCTCAGCTGCAAATTCAAATAGTTAAGATCTAGCTAAGAGACGGTCTTTCCAAACGCTGCTTATTTGGACTTAAAAGGCAACTGAGAAATAAGTATCTTTCGCGAATAACGAATAAAGCACTGAATAATACCCTTATCGTTCCAATCGAACGACATAGGGCAGAAGTTTGAAATTATCTTAAAACGAAAATGCCCTTGGTTACTTCAAGGTAAACATTTTTGGAGTTGTTTTCGGACGCGTCTGCATAATCGGAATTGAATGGCATATACAGCAATATTGAGCTGGTTGTAAGGACTGAATTCATAGGCTTCGACGGTTGGGATATGTTGAGTGGATGAATACGACCTCTCCAACTTGCAATGTCTACAAATCCATTCCGGAGGGACAACGCCTTAAAAGAAGGCTTCGTCTTAGGTGGGGCTTAAGCGAAGAATAATCTCACCCTATTGTGTGCGAAATGGGAGGCTATTAAGAACAGATCATGCGAAACGGAGAGAACTGCTGGTTGAGGGTCACGTCCAATCCAAATTGTGTGCAGTCGGTCAGTGCAGTTGACAGCAAGTCAACGAGTTGTTCCGTGCACTAAGTTATGGCTTTTACCGTTTGACAATATCATACAGCAGCAGAAGTGACTTGCAAGATTCTGCTGAATGTATATTTAAGGATAAGATGAGATTATCGAAAGATATCACTGTTTGGGATTATATTTATGTCTCTCATCTGCTTTTACAATAATACAGACTAAAGGTACAGTTTGTGTGATTCTGATGTTCGAATAAATTGTTTTTGAACATCAATTAATTAAATGTTCTATGTTTCACCTAAAACTAGTAAGCAAAATAAAAGTAAGCGCACCACCACTCAAAAAAATTTTCAGAGTAAAATCATCGCACTCTAAGCTGAACACTGGCGCAAACGACGGTGCAATCATAATAAAATTTGCCGATTGTTACGACAAAAATAAAGTGCTTAAGGGCTGCCTAGGGCTCTTTAAGGATAGAGGCACTGGTTTATCCCTAAACGACATTGGTTTTCAAGAATCACACAAAAGAATTTATTTAAATGAAAGCCTGACGAAAACCAATTACACTATTCAACGCAATGCACTCAAATTAAAACAACAGAAGATCGTGTCAACTGTGTACACATTAAATGGACAAGTTTTTGTACGCAAAACACCGGGCGGGGATTCCATGCTGATTAGATGCATCGACGACTTGAGAAATTTCTCGGAGTAATCTGTCATCCACAAAAGCTCAACTCAACTTTCATCAAAACATTACAAATGTCTCTTTTTCTTCTTCTTCTCTTTATCCCTCTCTCTTATTTTTCTTTTCAAACTTCGTTTTCTTTTCATTTTCTTCTCTCTATATTGCTCTTTAATAATGTTGTCCCTTTTGTTGTATTTCTTCTATTCATATTTACTGAAATTTTTTTGTTAATTTTAATTTTGCTAATCCATATTGTACATATTTTAAGTAAAGCTTTTACAACATCCGTCATCAACATAATGCTGAAGAAACTTCAAAGGTATGTAAATGAAAACCAACTTTTTTTGCTTAAACGTACGTTTAGTGTCTCTTTCCATTGTTCCCTTAATCAATGACCAGTAATTGTTCCTCATGGGCGAGTTGCATTGACGAATCAAGAACATTGCTTAATATAATGTGCAACTTTAAAAAAGGGCTGCACATTTGCCACTTGAATGCACAAAGCATGGTAAACAAGATAGATGATTTGCGCTTGATTTTCGAGGACTCTCATGTTGACATTGTTTGCATTTCTGAAACCTGGCTGAAACCTGATATGCCCAATAGTTTATTTAAACTAGTAGGCTACAAATTGTATCGAGGTGTAGAAAAGAATGTGGGGGCGCTGCCATTTATATAAAACATGGTTTGAAGGCCAAGGTTATTATTCAATCCACAGAAGTTGATGACCATGAGTTTATCTTCTTAGAAATTACTTTAAGCAATGATAAATTGCTGAGAGGATCCGTTTACATGGCTCCTGATGTAGCGAGTCAAAATAAAATTAGAAACGTTCTGCAGGAAATAACTCCCTTATACGCAAAAATTGTAGTTGCAGGTGACTTAAACCTCGATATTTTAAACAACAAAAACAAAGAGTTGTTTGATGTTATGAAATCAACAAGTTTTGATTTTGTTAACCGTCAAACGCCTACTCATTTTATGCCCAATAAAACTCCTTCCCTTATTGATGTTTTCGTAGTTTCTAACACTGAACTTATAGGTCATTATGATCAAATACAATCTCCTGCTTTTTCACATCACGATACTATATTTTTAACCGTTAATATGTTTGCTGCAGGTTCTGCAGATACTTTTGTTACATATCGCAATTTTTCGAGAATAAACACTCATTCGCTACTCAACGAATGCCAATTGCTTAATTGGTCTCCTGTTTACTGTACTTCTGACGTCAATGAACAAGTCGTAACATTGGAAAATAATATACTATACCTTTTTGATAAATATGTTCCCATATGTACAAAAAAAAGTAAACCCCGTGGCATAGAATGGCTTACCCCAGAAATAAGACAAGCCATTTGCAAACGCAATTTACTTTATAAAAGATGGCGAAGGTATGGATGCGAGAGTATCTTGAAAGAGTTTAAGGTTTGCAGAAATATGACGGCAAACCTTGTCCGCAAGTCTAAAAGTACATTTTTTCAAAATAAGTTCTCCAACATATCGTCTTCTGCTGTATTTTGGAAAAACATTCGTCAGATAGGTTTGAACACAAATAATTCTCCTTCTTTACACGGTGTTAATTTAGATGACCTTAATGAAAAATTTGTGCAATCCACACAATCCTTTAACAGTACATTAGGCTCTAGTTTTTCAAGCGTTAGTCAGGGCATGAGTAGTTCTTTTAACCTTAAAAATGTACATATGACGGACGTTGGAGAAGTAATTTTTAAAATAAAATCTAGGGCTGTAGGACTAGACGGCATCCATCCTGATTTCATAAAAATTCTGCTCCCTTATATCCTTAAACATATTACACATATTCTGAATACCGTCCTCACCACGTGTGTATATCCGGATAAATGGAAAGTTGAAAAAATAATTCCACTTGCAAAGAGTTCTTCGCCAACAAATCCTGAGTACAGGCCTATTGCAGTTATTTCGTTTATGAGCAAGGTTCTTGAATCTGTTATAAGCAATCAAGTTAAAGGGTACTTAGAGAAACAGAACTTAATAACAAGGTACCAATCTGGATTTCGGGGAAAACACAACTGCATAACGGCACTTATGAAAGTCACTGAAGACGTACGCTGTGGAATAGATGACAACAAAAATGGCTTAGTTGTGCTGCTGGATTTTTCTAAAGCATTTGATACTTTAAACCACCAAATACTTATTGAAAAACTTACAAATCAATTTGGCTTTGAAACTACAGCAAGTAAACTAATAGCTTCATATTTACAGGGTCGTCTTCAGGCTGTTTTTTCTGAGAATAGACAATCATCATACTTGCCAATATGTTCGGGTGTACCTCAGGGATCCGTTCTTGGTCCTTTGCTATTTGTGCTTTTTATAAATGACGTTTCAAAATGTATTAAAAACTGCTATCACCACATTTATGCTGATGACTTGCAAATTTATAAATTGTTCAAAAAGTCTGACGAATCAGAAGCAGTAGCAGGCATAAACGAGGATCTAGACTCATTGCATCAATGGTCCCAACAAAACCAACTTGCCCTTAATCCTAAAAAAACTAAAGCATTGACAATCAGTAGAAACAAAACAGACCAAATACCACCAGAACTTTTTCTTAATGGTTTAAAAATAGATTTCGTGTCGAAAATTAAAAACTTAGGCATATATATTAACAGCAATATGACCTGGCATGATCATATTAATAGTATAGTAGGCAAAATTTACGGCATTCTCCGTGGTCTTAGTCCAACTGCACGCTTTTTGCCAACTAAAGTTAAGCTCCAGCTTGTCAAGTCATATGTTCTTCCTTCGATTTTATATGGGTGTGAGCTTTTTTGTAAATTGGACTATTGCTCTGAAAAAAAATTAAATGTTGCATACAACAGTTGTGCCAGATACATTTTCAACCTTAATCGATATGATCACGTTTCAGCATATACGCAGAAAATAGCCGGGCTCTCGCTGAATTCGCTCCTAAAATACCGTACTGTTGTAGCACTGCATGGGATCCTCGAGAATAAGGCGCCAAATTATCTATCTTGCATTTTAGATTTTACACGATCTCAAAGATCTTTGCAAATTAAACCACCTCGCCATAAATATTTAGTTAGTTCTAGACAGTTTTTCGTCCATTCAATTCGCCTATGGAACCAACTTCCGATAGACATTAAACGTGCTAATGCGAATCAATTTAAAAAACTGGCTTTTCAATACTACCTGGATGCAAACTGAAGTTTCCGATACTAAAGATGACTAGACTTCATTATCTTAGAATTCTTCTTTTCTATTTTCATCTTTCTCTATCTTTCTCTTCCTTCCCTATTGTTTTCTTTCTTTCACCTTTTCCTATCATTTATAGTTCTTATTTTACCAAAAAATAATTGTTAAATACATCTTCAACCTGTCATAATTAATATTAGCTGTAAGCTTACCTGTACAGAGATAAATTTTTAAATAAATATGAAATAAATAACATATATTATTCAAAATTTATCCTATTGTAAATATATACTGAATTTTTTCAAATTTGAATTGCAAAATTTGCAGATAATGACTTGACCGAAGGAGTTAAATCTGTACTTTTATTTAAAAACCACAAAAGGGAAATTAAAATTAAATTGTTTTATTTTTTTATTTATGATAAAATACACAATAATAATAATTTAGTTGTCATAATAATTTGTTTTCAATAAATATTTTACTATAAATAGTTTTAATTTTTTTTCATTATTTTATTTACTAACAACAAAATAATTATTTCCTTATAATTTGTATAAATGTTAAATTTGTTTGTTTTTTTAATTATTTAAAAAAAAAAATCTGTGGGATTATGTTCTCTCATACTCGTATATTTTTTATATTTCTGGTGTATCAGTTTCAAATTTGTTGAATCATTACGTTTTATACAATTATATAATTTTTGTTTTAACGTTTTAATTCTTTTTTTTTTGACTTAAAATATAGAAAGCAGTCAATACAATAATTGTTTAAATCATCTTATGGATAATAAAATAATTTAGTTCAATTTAGGTCCTTGTGTCAAATGGCCCCCTTAATTTTTAGGGCCATAGAATCAAATAAAAGACACATTTAAAATAATTGCATTTTAGTACAGTAAAATTGTATTTTGTTTTATAAATAAGTATTTAATAATAATTTAATACTTGTAAAGGTTAAGGTACAATGGACATTTAATTTTAATATATTTTTTCTTAGCTTAGTATGTAAATAACTAATTGTTTATTTATTTTTTGTTAAGATTGACAATTTACCAAAGCACGTATGCATGCATTTAGATTTTGATTTTAAAGAGGTTTTTTTTTTTTTTTTGATTTAAAGAATTGAGTTTGAATCCCCTATATGAGGGAATAACTTTTAAAAACTCCCAAAATGAGACGACATGGACTTGTATTTCATGCAAAATTTTCGACATGGTCCAAAGGAGTTTTAGAATGTAAGTAGACGATGTCCTATGATGAAACATCTAGAAACTCACAATTGGGATAAAAAAAAAGTGAAGAGAGAGAGAAGGGTGATCAAATATTTAGGCGTCTACATATTTTAAATCATTAGGTTATAGGGCATTCACAGGTTTATTTACGCGCCAGCCATGGCACTCGGTTTTTTAAGAAAAATTTATAAACAATAAATTACTCTATTATAGAACAGCACTTTAAAAAATTTATATTAAAAATGGGAGATGTCTGTGTCTTGTCAGCTACATACGTAGAACCAGACGGGTAATTAATTTGGATATTCTACGTGCAAAACTATATATGAAAACACGTTCACAAAACAATTCATTGAAAAGTTCCTTTACGCTTGTATATACGAGAGTGGATCCGTAAGTAGCCATTTTTAATGTTAGGCAGACTGATGTGGAATTACTGATCGCTGAACCGCGTCGAGTTGATGAAACCTGGGTCCATTACTACACGCCAAATACCAGGCGACATCTATTTTTCCAGACTTATCCGCTTCGAAAGAGACAAAGACAGTCCAATCGGCTGTGATTTTTAGAAGTCGAAGGGAATTATTTTCATGGACTTTTTGAAGAAAGCAATCACGATCACATTGAATTCTTGGACCGATTTGATAAGAAATTTACAGAAACACGACCCAATCTGAAAAGGGAAAATGTGCTGTTCCATCACGACAACGCACCAGCTCACTTATCCGGAATCGGCGTGGCCAAATTATATGAATTATGATGATACGAATTGTTGCCGCAATCCTGAAAACATGACTCCCAAAAAAAAATTCAGCTCGAATGAGGAGGTTATCGGCGAGATGGAAGCCTTTATTGAAGACTTTGACAAATCATATTTTTTAGATGGTTTAAAAAAATGGCAGAGGCGTTGAGAAACGTGTATTGTTGAACATACTCGTATATACATGTGCTTTCAGAACAATTTGGTTGACAACACATGGGGAGTTCTGTTGCAAAGGTCTTACCGAGAGTTAAAAAGGAAAAGAAAACAAAACATGTCAGGAACATAAATCTCGATGAGAAGCACGCAGGGATATTCACAAGAACGGAATAAACTATTCAATGTGAACAACGATGGATAACAATTTCGCCCATTTCATCAAAATAGCGACACCGTTTCAAAACGATTACAAGTATCTTCCAATTTTTTAAAAGTTGATGATCTGGTACCAGACTATTCTCCAATTATTTTGGCAAAAAATTAAGCTTTTATTAAAAAGCCAGAACCAGCAAGATTAACTGAAAATAATCCTAATTGAAAAGGTTTCAAGAAGGATATTGAAGAGAACATCGAACTGAGCGTACCACTTAAGATGCCGGAAACGGAAATCTGGCTCATTTACCAAAATCGTTGTGCGACGTAAAATTAAGGGAAATAAATAAGAAAAGATGTAACAAATATTCGCTTCGAAGAAAACCGATACACCAAGAAACGGACATTAACGTGATTGAGGTTGCGAATTAAAGCAAACCATGCTAAAGAAATTGTTGCGATTCGATTACGCAGGACACATCGCGCAACAACAACGCACAACAAATCCGCTGACAGTTACCGTTTGGTGTTTCCTGTGCCTTAGGTAATTATATGTACCATTGAATATATAATAACCTAAGGTCGAAAATAATTGCCATAGGTGTACTAACTCGAGAGCACGATTATAAAACGAATGCCCAACGAATGCTAACGGACTTTTACAATACCTTGACGAGTTAGAAATATTCATACGAGGAAAGCACATTGACGTTTGCTTGATCTCCGAAACCCATGTAAAGAAGGGATCGTGTCCAAAACTAGGAGCCTTTAGAGAATATCACGCTTTTCACTCATCGGAAAAGGCGACAGCCGGTTCATCCATGTACATTAAAGAATCTGTCGAACATACCAAAGCTTAAATGAAGCTGCGCAATTGTAATTCCCATTCGATGGGCATACCTCGAAAATACCCAATCTTATCTATTTCATCGTTTCAAAAGGGCTACCTACCAATTTTATAAAAGCTGATGAAGGCTTTGATCTTTCGCCTGACCATTCTCATAACTGGAAGCTTTTATTAAAAAAACAAGAACCAGCAAGAACGGGCGGTAATACTATTGGGAAGGCTTCAAGAAAGATATTGAAGATATTGAACGACGAATTGAGCGTATCACTTAAGACACCCTATGAACTCGAAGTCGAAGTTGATTGCTTTGTTGAAATCATGAAATCATCAATCGAACATGCTTGAATTAACTGTGTAACCTGGTTGAACAGACTATTAGCAACTTTATAAACCGTGCAGCAGGTACTTACCTCCAAAGTTTGACAGCAGAAAAATAATCAAATTAAGGGCTTTGGACAGCATTAAGAGACCTTGCCTTATGGACAATGATCCTTTATTAGGCTTTATCAAATCAGGATTAAGTTTCCCTTAGTGCTCTCAAGCAAAAGGTTTTCTCTCCTCACCCAAATTTATCGTCTTGATTGGAAAGGACACATTGATTGAGTGAGACCAACACTGCGGTCAAAAAATTCGGTTGAATCTAACCCGGAGGTACAACCCAGTACCGATGACTGACGAATACGCATGAAGAAAATTCCTGTATTCAATGACGTATTTTCAACATCTTCCTTCATCTTTGCCACTTTTACAATATAAAAACAGTTTCATTAGAGATACATACTGCTTTGCTATTTGCTTAGCGTTTTTAACAATTCGCCAAAGCATGTCAGCACTTGAAGAAAGAAGAAATATCGTATTCCATTGGATATTGAATTGAGTAAAACCAATGGAAACTGACATAGTGAGACTACAATCCATGCTTGATTTCAAGTGGAACACTTGGAAAGGAACTTCCTAAATTGCCATCAAGCGACAGTGGTGGCAGAACTAAAAGCCCAAAAAAGCGAAAAGGAGCGAACAAGTTGACCGAAGTTCTTAAGCATTTGAACATAAAAAGGCGACAAAATGAGCTACTACAAAATCTACTTGTTTATGTACTCGTAAAAAAAAAAAATCTTTACAATCGAACTCCTCAAGCTGGACCTGCTTGAGGGTCAACGTATGAGGTTCTGTTCAATAATAAGCCTGAGCTTATAGGGTGTATGTACTCGTACATAGTATGTGTACCATCTGATCTGAAAGAAGGATTCTACTTAAGTGAGGTCCTTTGAAGCGGTCAATCGAGAGTAGAGTATTTGCAGGGATCGAAAAGGAAGTGGCTACGATTAGCTTAGCTAACGAGGACAAAAAATATGTTATGTTATAACTTTTATGCTGGTCTTAAAAAATTTCATCTACTTATATCCCGCTTTTAACTTGGATAACATCAGTACATAAATCTAATGAAGAATTGTTCTTTAAGATCAGTAGCGCTTTGGATCCTATATAACTTATCATGCCAGTCCTGCTGTACTATGTAAAGTACCAATTATTATTTTATAAGTAAGACATAAGTTGTTTTATGAAAAATACAAGATATATAATATAAGGAACAAATGTATACAGCACAAAAAGTATAGAAAAAAATATATAATAAAGTTAATACTAAAAATTAGATAATGTCACTTCGAGTGAAGTTAACTTTGAATAAGTTAATGAATGTCGAGGTGAACAGATGTGTTTCTGTGTACAAGCGAGCATTTCATTAAAAAAAAAACAAACAAATTTTGACTTACAATTTTGTACATTATTCTGAAGTGTAAAAATATTGTGAAAGTCGAGTTTTTAAAGGCAACACATGTTTTCATCATCTAAATTTACTAAGTAATAATTCTGATGTTGCAAAATACTGTCGGTGGATCGCTCAAAATTGCGTCTGTTACCTTGAGTGGACCACTTTTTGTAATCCTGAGTGGACCCCCTATATTTTTTTCATTCTTAATGCCAATTACACATTTCCATGGATATAAATCGACATTAAAATAGTTGTAAACAACCATTCATCGCATCTATCGACGAAGCAGAGTGATGTGGTGTTTTTATCCTTTCATCTCCACTTCACTGTAGCCACCGCTACTTTTTGGATGTATCGGTTTATAAACCGGTGAAGGGGTAGGTACTACGAGGCAACAGTACAATGCATGGAAAGTCAATAATGATATCAAGACCTGGCCTCGGTGGAAAAGCATTAGATATTGCACTCACTCCTTCATACATAAAATCTGGTTTTGCATGCCGAAAAAAGGATATTGGAGCGGCGCGTTAATCGAACAGGAGCCTGATTCTGTGAATCAACGTCACTTTGTTTTAGCGATTTGACTAAAGTTGCTGCTCAGAAAGAGGTTTCTACGTCAGAAGAACCGTCAATATCAAGGTTGAGAGTTTTGACCTTACCATCTCTGTTAATTGAAGCTGCTTCTTTCAAACCAAGTCAAACTCCTGAAAGAAATACAAGGGCACCTCGAGGCCGTTAGGCAATAAAAAGTACGATACTGACATCTCCCGAAAGAATTGCTGAATTGCACGAAAAAAAGAAAAAAAAACGCGATGAGGTAAGGAAAATCTAGAAAGCCATGGGTTAAATAACATACGCCATCTAAACAGATGAAGAAGATAGAAGTAAAGAAAAAACAGACAAACAAAACAAGAGAAGGAACTCGGCAAAATCACCCACGTCAAAGGACACCGACGCGACGTCTGCCTCATCTGTATGAATGATTAGTATGCCAGCCAGATTAAACCGTAACAATTCAATTGCATGCAACCAGTGTCAAAGGCTCGTGCATCTCATATGTGCTAAGATGTACAAAAGTTTCTTCTCATGCAAGCATTGTGGTGACAATGATAATGACTATGGTTCTGATGCTGAGTAGAAATAAATTTTGTCTCTCTGTATATGAAAAAAATCATTTACATTAATAAATCTTCAATCACTTTCATAAATCTTCAGCTTTTATTTTTCGATGTTTTTTGAAACTTTTTGGATGTGATCCACTTAAGGTTATAATTTATTTTTTCTCAAAAAATTCGAATTTTTTAGCAAGGCAGAAATTTTTTTCTGCCAAATACGAAACCAAAGATCTTTTATCTTAAAATGTTATCTGGTGAAATAAACTAAATATGTATTTGTAAAACCACGAGAAATCTGCTTCCACAAAAAGCCTTAGGGGGTTCATTTAAGGTGACATTACCTTATAATAAAGTTAATACTGAAAAGTAGATAATGTATGGAATAGTAGATAATGTACGGAATCTCATAGATATTTGATCAAGTATCAGGCAATACTACGAAAGCATTGGGTGTTTACGATATTCCAGCAATTAAACGAAGAATAGCACCGAAGAAGAGAAACAAGAAAACTTAATCTGAGATTTAGCAGAAGATTGCTCGATCTCTTTTACCACCAACCTTCAACAGATAAAGTTGCAAGTCAAGGACCTGATGTGATCTGCTTGGTGACAAATATAAGAAGCCGATGATTTATATATGTAGATAAGCAGAACGCCCTAAAACTGATAAAAAAAACCGCAGTTTCACGCTAGTACTAAGCATATTGATGTTCGTGTACATTTTATAGGTGAGAAATTCTACGAATACCTTTCTGACATTTGTTTTGTGCCATCCAAGCAGCAATTGGTGGATATTTTTACTAAACCGCTTGCTACACAAAACTTGGTAAAGCAAAGTTTTGATGAGTCTTAGTTTAGTGTCTACGAGCATAAAACTAGAGATCAACCATAGCTTACGAAGCCCACCATATATCTGATCAATAGAGTAATTTATATGATCACGGACAGAGAATTTACTTTGAAACTTAGACTGGTAACCTTATCTACGAAAGGCAGTTTTTTGTTTGAGGGAAACAAACAGAAAACATGGGACATACATATATGTACTCGTAGTTCGTTTCAATGTAACGTTTTGATATCACTATGTGTTGTGATTTATTTTATTTAGATCAATTAAGACCAATTTCAAATTTTTAAGAGAACTTCATTTATTCTGCAAACGATTGGTTTTGATAAATAAATTTGGACATCGTCAGCATATAAATGCAGAGACATTAGGAAGATCGTTGATGTACAAATAGAATACAAGAGCGCCTAATATTAACCCTTGAGGGACACCACACACTAGTTTTTCAGACCTCGATAGTCTCACACCAACACTTACTCTTTGATTTCGATTATAGAAATAGTCCTCTATAAGCCGAACTGCTCTTGAACTGAACTAAAAATAAGACAAGACATTAGTTTTTCACATAAAATTGCGTGGTTAACACGTTCCAACGCCTTTGAAAAATCAAGCAAACACAGTACGAGTATTGTGACGTTATTCAAAACGTATTTTCTATTTATTCTATTGCTGTGGTGCTACTATGGTGCTTACGCAAAACAAGATTGAGCAGGAGACATCAAACTGTATTGATCTAGGTGATAGGTAATTTGTTTTGCCAGAACTTTTTCAAATACTTTAGACAGACGTGTTAGAACGCTCAACGAGGGTTGTAGTTTTTTTGGGTGTGAGAATAATCTTTGCTAATATCCAGCATCAGGAAAAGATGACGACGCAATACAAAAATGAATAATCTGCATAAGAGGTCCTAAGAAAATGGTGAAATGGTAAAATAATTTCAATGAATCGAATATGTAAGTACTCCGTCCGAGCCGAGACGAGCATTTGATTTTAATGAAAAAATATTTTCCATAATTTCAGACTCTGCTACAACTTCAAAGTATTTAGAGATTTGTAAAGAAGTACATTATTGGCTACAAAATTTGACGTATCTACAAAACTGGACACAACTGCATTATTAAAATTATCAGGATCATGTCTATTAGCAAAAAGTTCCATTTTGCCGATTCCCATGCGGCGCAAATTACTACAAAGCTTTTTTGGATCTTGACGTACACTAAGCTTGGACAGAAGGTATCTGTTTTTGGCTTGGCGCGTGTGAAAACTGGACCGATTTCGCGCCCGACAGAATAGCTAACAATTACAGTCAGTAAGATTTCGTTTGCATTTTGAATATAACTTACGGAGTTCGTAAAAGATGTCATGGGCAACAGGCTAGAACCAAGTTTCAATTATTCACAGAATCATCGAGGATGCAACCAAGGAAGTTTAATTTAGCTAATTTAGCAGATCAAATGCACAGCTTATATCTAAACATTGTTGGGCATGCAAAGAGTCTTTGAATCCAATGCTGCAGCTGCGTTTAGTAGTAATGTTAATTTTTCACAAACGAAAGAAGATTCCAGAAAATATATTAAGAACAATGCAATCCGTTAAGGGAGGTCGTTAACTGAATGAAACATTATTTATTTATTTGAATAAATCAGAGAGTCATTAGAAAATGACGATCCTTCTGAGAGACCAAAGGGCGTCTTAAGGTCGAAATTGCGTTCAAGGAAGATGGTGAACTCAAACTCAAAGATATTACGTATTACCTATAGTTTACATAGATATTGCACGCCGAAGGAAAAAATCTAACCAATTTTTAATTGCCTGTTTTTACTTCGAACTTCAAGTTCTGAACAATTTGTATGAACAGAATGTATTATAAAACCGAAGTCAATTGTTGTTGTATTGTGTGACAGCGACGAACAAGCATGCGCCGCGCCATGCAGATGTATCTGTGGTTTCTGTTTTCAACCCTTATCTTCATACATAAAACAACCACAGTTCACGAAGCTGCGCGACGCGCTCGCTGGCTGTGTAGTTGCTTTACCTCATTCGACTCTCGACCGATTTGGATGTTTATTTATGTAACTGAACAATTTTTCTTAGTAAATTTTGTCAGTGGTACTTTTTCGGCGATATAATATTTTGCACTTTATTTTTCGATAGCAGTGGGTGGGTGACAAGAGATTATCTGGAGTTTCTTGTTCTGTTTGTAGGAAAACTAAAACTAATTACCCTGACTTGAAAATTTTTAAATGTCCTTCTAGGGGAAAAAATGAAATTTTAAATAATTTGTGGATGAAGGCAAGTGGTTCTAAAAATGAAGGCAAATACTTTGTTTGTGGAGATCAGTTTTGTCCGGAATTTGTAGGAAAAAAAATATCTTAAGGCGGATTCTGTCCCTTCCTTAAATTTAAATTCTGATTTGGATTCAAACTTGAATTTAGAAGATCCGAAGTCTCCTTAAACTAAACGAAGAAGAACGTCGAGCAGTTGCAGCATTTCGTGTGCAAGGTGCGATCAGTTATTGGAAAGATGAGCAAAAGAGGAGAGAAAAAATGCAACTTTAAAAAAAATATTGTTAAGTTACAAACTTAAATTAAGAAATTTAAAAATAAAACATTATAAAAAAACAGAGCGCATACTGGCATAAATTTTTTTAATAAAAATAAAATATCTACGACGTCTCAAATCGAAAGGCTCAATATTTCAGACCATTCAAAAACATTTTGTAAACTTGGTCTAAAGGTATGTGCTATTGTTTGCGACCAAGGGGCCAATAATAGGAAACCTTATAAAATGTTAGGTGTTTCTGAAGAAAACCCTTTTATAATTTTTAATGATGAAAAAATATCTTGTTTTTATGATTTCTCTCATTTGTTAAAATCATAATGTTCTATTGAAATCAGATCTACAAACTCTAGATGGTAAAGTGTCTTTTGATGTTATCAGAGAAATATACAATTTGGAAGATGACAACGTAGCTAAGACATGTTTAAAATTTAGAATTTGTCATATAGCACCAAATGCCTTCGAAAAAATGCATGTTCACCTTGCAACGTAAATATTTAGCCGGACAACTGCGGCATCGATTCAAACTGCTTTTCAACTTAATTGCTTAAAAAAAGCTCTAATAAAGCTGTAGCAACGAAAGAGTTCGTACTAAAAGTGAACAATTTATTTGACTGCATGGATAGTGGTTCACATTATGACAAGAATGTTTTAAGGCGGGGAGTTCAGCTAGAGAATCCAGCTTAAAAGATATACAAAAATCAGTTAACCGTCCAAGAAACTTTTGTTTAAAAGGAATGGAAAGGAAACTATAAACGGGGTTTTATTACTTTGTCATGATATAAGCAATGGCCTATATGAGAACGTGGATTATTTACTAACAAAGAGAATTCGTCAAGACGTATTAGAAAATGTATTTTCTATTACTCGCATCAAAGGTGGTTACAACAAAAATCCATCTGTTTACGAATTTAATGTTTTGATGTCGAAAATTCTCTCGTCAAATCTTATTAATTTTTCTCCTTTCAGTAACTGTGATGATGGTGATGTAGAATTTTTAAACGTAGACTTATCCCCAACTCAAACTAATATTCTAAAAACTTCTTCATTGCTTAAGGATCATAAGAAAATCGTATGCGATGAAACTCTGTACGTAAAAGTCATTTGTGATATGAAAATCGAAACTAAAATCACATTAGAAACAACAGCAATGCGATATCTTACTGGATATCTTGCTTTTAAAATGTTTTTAAGGAACAAATGTTTAAATTGTTCCAAACTATTTTTAAAAACTGATGAAAAAATAACATGTCCTTCGGAATTTTTCATCTTTACAAAAAATTATTCTCAAAGATGTGACTTTGAAAGTCTGAAGGCACCAACTAATGAATTTTTTAACGTTTGTAAAGTTCACTTCAAAGCATTTAATAGAATTTTCAGAGAACGTCCACAAGAAAGAAATATAAGAGAGACAATGGGACTTGGAATGCATAAGGATAACAATTACTTGAGATCCGAAATGGTTTGATGAAAAAAGTCTTTGCTATGAGCATCGCAAGGACCTTCTATAATTTGCTCTCCTCGTTCTATTACGGAAGCATTGTTCGTGGAAGATAGAAAAAGACATAGCATCCAAAAATCAAAAAATTCAAATTTTATCTGGAAAAAGACGTAAAACAACTATTCAATAAACACAACATTAAAGAGAGCGCATTCTGCTTTGACTTTCCTAAGGTTCTCAAATATAATGTTTATTATCAGTCAAATTTAATTTAAAAAAACTACGTTGCGAAAAACGGAAAACGAATCCAACAAACAGAACACGCAACTTGATAATACAAAACAATTAAGTGTAACATCATGTCTGAGTATGATTCACTCTAGTTCGATCGAACTGGGACTGTGGTATTACGATTCTATTCAGCTCGATTATCTCATATGCCAAGTAATACTCGTAGTATGGTTGTCCAGAATTCCTGCGCTGTATAAGAAAAAAAACTTGTGGAATGTTGCAAATATTTATTGGAGTTATGTGGAGATAATTCAGCAGAAATTGTATCAACTAATCAACTATTTATTGTATATCTCAAATATCATTTGAGGGAATCTCATATACGAAGGCACTCGTAGGTAGCGTTTAGAGGATGTGAAGAGACCGGCATATAATTTTGTGTGAATGATTTGCATTGACAAGCGAAACAATTGATATGTTAAGATGTCACTAGAATGGAATGTAGAAGGGAAGAAGAAGGGAAGAGTATAGAACCACTAAACCACCTTCCATTAAATTCTCTATTAGAGAGGCACCAATGAACCTGATCGATAGATGAAAAAAAATTAAGTCGATTTATTCAGCATGGCTGCACCTAACTTAAAGTGAGATCAATCAGAAAATACAGAAACCCCCTTGGACCACCAAGTCATCAAATTGCAATATATATTCTTATTTAACTCTAGTAGCATGTCATTCAAAAAATTGTTTCTAAAAAGCTTCATCAGTTTCTAAAATTTTGTCAATTGAAACCCTATTCTTAGTTAGAAACCGAAAGGAATCAGCCTTTCCTTCTAGTACCTGATATTTCATTACATATACATATCTCTACAACAACGGCATCATGTATATATTTATATATATTGTGTTTTTTTGGAAGATAACAATTTTTGGAGTTTTATGAAACTCCCCATGGAACAATACAAGGATCATTATGATGAAGAGCTAGCAATAGAATAAGCAAAGCTCTTACAATGACTGACGTCTCTTTCCACGAAAAACTGCCAGTTGTCATTTTAAAAACCTTTACCCTGTCCTTGAGAGGGAGTGTTATTTGACTTGACACTGACTTCTTGCAAAGGTACCCATTGTGCGGTGGCACTTTTCGAACGGAACATCTCGTCAAAGAACATTTTCTCTTCTAGCCGAACTTCTGGATAGTTGCCAATTACAGCACGTCCAAGAATTTCACTTGATGCTATAATTAAAAAAAAATAAAGGTAAATGCTCGTCTTAAAGAATTCGAACACATGACCTACCCAACAATCCATCGTGAACGATGGTAAACTCTAGAATTGAGTTTTTTAAAACCTCCTTGTGAACATCAAATGTGAGGGCTTCATTGAAGACTGGATTCACTGTATTCCGAATCACACCTGTTTTGCGTTTCTTTATCTTTTTGCCACCGTTGATTAGGGTCACTTTCACATACGGATCGGATGAGTTGCGAGTATCATCGACAACACGTAGGTTTCGAGCTTTAATCATGACAACTGTAAGACGTTCAGCCGATGGGAGATAGGCCAGTGATAGCATAAGGTCGCCCAAGTCGATCTTGGAATCCTAGAAATGACAGTTGTCTTAAGAGATAAGACCGACATTTTAAAAGTTATTTACTTACCTGTTCAGCACAGGAGCCCAATTGAGTCCAGATTTGAACTTTATCTGACAGATCCATGCTGGCAAGTGGCAATTGAGCTCCTCCAATGCAGACATGTCTGGAATATGCGTCAAAATCATAAAGAAGGATTTCAATAGTTCTCTTCTCAATGACTGCTGGGTGCTCTTCGAAAACAAAGTCCTCATCGAATACTGTAAGTAAACAAATTTATTATTAATAGTTTTTATGGTTAGTGTTGTCAAAACGATTTTAGAAGCATCTAGTTAAGGCCCGACCTTTACTTATAAACGTTATAATTATCTGAACAGCCTTCAGATAACTAGAGATATAAAGGATGACCAGATAGCAATGACAGTTTTTCCAATTGTTATGTTTCAGCAGTTGTCAAAGTTAACAATGACATCCAGCTGTCAAAATATTCAGTAAGGTTCATGCATCGTTTTACGGCGAATTATTAAAAAATATCGAAATTCCGGATCAGTCGTGTGGTCGGTCGTCATCATGGCAATCAGTGTGCAGGCAATTCGTCTCACCGTAGAAAAGTTTGGATCTTAAGCCACAAGCCAGACAGAGATTGAAATGAAAAAAACATAGCCGCCGTAGTGGCTAGTATCGTAGAAGACACAGAAATGTCGATTCGGAGCCGATCAGCTAAATTGGGGATCGCCAGAGAGTCAACCCGGCTTACTTTGCGGTTTGATTTGGACCTATATCCGCATAAGATTGTGGTAACGCAAGAATTGAATTAGGACGACCATAGACAATGCCGTGAGCTCGCTAATTGGGCGCTGCATATGTTGAGCGGAGATCCGGATTTTAGCCAAAAAATTTTCTTCTTGGACGAGGCCCATTTTTGGCTCAGCGGTTATGTCAACAAGCAAAATTGCCGTTATTGAAGCTATTACAAACCACAAGTGTTCGGCCAAGCATTAATGCATCCACAAAGATTGACTGTTTTGTGCGGTTTATGCCATGGCGGCATTATCGGACATTATTTCTTTCGAAATGGGGAAGGAGACAACGTTACCGTCAATGATCCCATGTATAGACCGATGTTAATCGACTTACTGTGATCAAAGCTAGAAAATATCGATATATCCAAGCTTTGACAGACCGCTTGAATCACTGACAGCGAAGTCGAGGCGGCTATTTGAATGATGTGCTGTTTAACACATAATGCCATGAACTTAGCTTCAAAATAGAGCCAGAATCAGTTTTATATCTCACACCATTGTTGTTTTATTCAAATGTTTTTACCTATCGTTGTTAACTGGTCACTCTAAATCTGCGATCTCCAAGATCACTTCACAATCATTTCAACATGAATCTATCTTAATGTCTCACATAATTTACGTACAGGAAACAAGGGTGCAAAAGAAATACACTTGCTGTTTTGGGTGTTTAAGGCGTTTCACGCCGCTATACATATATAGCGACCGGAAGCTTGTATTTTAATGCCGAATACACTCTCACGATTTAAACTTTGGCACCAAATTCAGTAGCCAAACTCATTGTAGAGTAGTAGAGGCGGCAGAAGTTGCCAGCAAGGAAGTATTCTGCCTCCTCTGCTAACGCTTTCAATGGTTCTAACGTATACTCGTACGCTTAGACATATGTATGTCACTCACGAACTTTCGTTTTAGTTTTACGTACATGTTTTCCGTCAATTCCTCTAAAACTTCCTCTAAAACTCTCATATTAACAGTATACATAAGCCACTTTAAATATCATCCAAGTGCATTCTCCTCTCAGTTGATTGCTTCCGAACTTAGAAAACCTCCCAACCCCTTGCTGAGTATTTTTCAATAGAATTCCGACGCCTTTGGGTCAAATATCCTTAGAAGAAAGTTTTCCTTAAAATATTCACAAAGTTGGTTACAACTTTTTCCACTACCACCATCACTCAAATATCCATACAACCAATAGCATCATCGCTGACGCAATGAACCTCTCATTGTAAATTGTTCAACAAAAATTTATGGAAAAAGTTTTCCGACACAGACCCATTGCTACTAGGATACGAATATCCGGGTTTGACTTAAAAAAATAAATACAGAGGATATGAGTAAACGTAAGGGAGAAATGCAATTATGTGGACGAAAATGAGTTATGAGATGATTCTCGTAAATTACCAGGATTTAATGTTTTCTTATGGATTCTTGTTTGCCAGACGTTCTTCTTGTCAGGTAGAAGCCGAATTTTGGCATAAGGATCTGCAGTACCGCTAAAGTCTCGCGGTTGAAGATTTTGTGCCTGAAATTTAGAAAAAAAAAAAACAATAATTTGTTGCTTGCAGTCATGCATGGATATTAGTAACTAACCTCCAATAGTCTCACAGATAAAATTCCAGCAATTGGATCATACAAAATGTTTAGATGAATTGTGCCCCGTGACTCCTCGTTCGATGTTGTGGATGCTGATTTTTGGAGGGAGTTCTGAAAAGATAATTTTCTCAAAGAGCTGCTGAGAATTCTGAAACAAAGACATACGTTTTTGTATAGAGACATGTCAATCTTAGTGTGATCCAGCTTAGAATTCATGGATGAAACTTTTGGTCGTACTGGAGTCATTCCCAGCACGACATGCTTATCAGAACGAGCTATTGGCACTGAACCGGAGCCAATTGATAGTGAAACCGATTTGTTGCTACCTGTTGGTGAGGCTGGTGTCGCTGGGGGAGATTCTTCTGCAAAACAAGAGATGGTGGATCTATTTTTGTTTCATTTCATTCTTTCATTAGTGGTTTACCTGCTGATGAAAGGACTAAATTCGATTTAGGGGGTGGGACCCAGAAAGCCGGGTCGTCATTAATTGATGTCGGGCTGATGTTTCCCTTGCGAGAGCATTCGCTTATTGTGTCAACGTTGTATCCAGATGGTCCATTTACTAAAGCCTCGCGACTACAATGGAATGAAACTTTTAAATACATTCACCTGATGCAGTTTAGAATTTTCGACGAACCTATCGTTCACCTCATCGTTTTCATTGGCGGATTCGAGAAGAGTTTTCTCGAACCAGTTGAGGCGATATTTCTTGGAACATGTAATGTAGGCAATTGCTCCCATGAGGGATACTACCATAAATGATATCGAAGCATACAAGGCCACTTGAGATAGTGAGATGTCTTCTTGTCGGATAATTATGTCCATTGTCATTAGAAAGCGGTTGCTTTTGTCACAAAATGAAAAACGATTCTGGAAAAGCGATTAAATAGATTAGTACAGAATATGTTCGATAAACATTAAATATTAGTGGTGTACGAGTAAAAGAATGATACTACACTTATTGTTTATTTATACTCTACTATGTATGTATGTGGTGGTGGTGTAATGATTTCACGCTAGACGATAACTGATATCTCGATCGAAGGTAGAGTAACATGTACGTGGCATGCATTAACTTTTCTCTCTCATTGAATTCTTAATTATTAAATTAATTAAAAGTTGGAAAAGTATTTTATTGGAAAATATCTCTTATGGGATATTCCACATAAAGCGAATAGTTTTCCATAATTTTACTCCAAATTAAAAAAAAAAAGAAAACACACACCGTAGAGGAATTGGCAAAGAAGCGGCGAATCAATAGACGTGGATGATACTTTGCAAAGTTCTGTGGATATGGAAAATAACGCGAGTAAATTAAATATTTCCGATGAAGGATCGATCAGCATAGCAAAATGGATCCTATGAATCCTTTAAATCCTATGCAAGTGCGTTTAATTGGAATAGTGTGCAATGTTTTGTCTTTTGCAGAAAATCGCTCTAGCGTGCTGCGAAAATGTGAACTAAGCCCGTGTCGTATAATATATTCAATTAAAAACTACTTTAACCGAACAATTTAAAGCAACAATTTCCAGTTGTTAAGTTCACAAAAAATTTCGCGAAACAAAGAAAAGAAATGGCGAATCTTGTCGGGAATTTCTCTCCCGCATGCTCGATATAGCAATTCGAGCCTGTGGGTGGCCGTGGCTCAAATGGTAGTGTATTGGCTTCCCAATCGGACGGTTCGGTGTTCAATACCAGCCGTGCCCGAAAGACGTCCGTTTTTTAGCCGACTAAAATCTCGTGAGATGAAGGGTTGCTTAAAATAGAACAACAAGTCAAGTTACTCCAACAATTTAGTCTCCCCATTAAATGTAGAAAATTGCGAAATGACCACTGAGCCCAAATACATTTCTCTCTCTTTCTATCCAATTTTCCAAAAAAGCTTAACACATGCTTCGGCATTTTTAAAGGTCCAAAGTGTTTTAGTTGCAAAAATTTTGGGCGCAAGGAAAAGAAACCAGCTACGAACTTGTTCCAGAAGACCGATATGAGAAGGCCAGTAGCAGTCAACAACAAAGTCTTATGCGGATTGATCGATACAGGAAGCGATGTCTGTGTCTTGAAACAAAATCTGATAAAAAAAATTTGTCCAAGCTACTCGTACCTTTGAAAAGATTTTCGTGTCTCTCTCACAGGTATCGGAGCAAACGTCATAACAAAGGGACTTTACAGAGCCAACGTCTGGATTGATGGGATCCTTTTCGAGGATGTTGAATTCCATATCGTGGACAATTATTTCATCAAACCAGATGTCATCATTGGAATGAGTCTGCTCAAAAAAGCCGTAGTGACGATTGACTGAGGAGCATTAACGATTTCCAGGATGATCGAAAATACTTTACAAGAAACTGTACCCGATGCAATTGCCATTTTCCACAACGGCACCGAGGATTCAGCGCATACTCCAACGCATACTAAGAGAAGGAGGAGAAGAGTTGCTAACTGACTTCGATATCTAATGGCTTTTTCAAAGATAATATTAATTTACCTCATTTGTATTTCTTGTAGCGTGAAGTATGTAATATTTTAAAAAAATTTATTGTGAATTATTCTCCCATACAACCTACTTAGTCGCCCGTGCATATGAAAATTGTACCAATCGATAACGAGCCAGTCTACAGACCGCCACAAAAATATCAACTGTGTTGTGCGAGAAGTAGTGTCTGATTATGCCAGCCAAATCGTGTTTGTCGAAAAGAAAGACGCTCAACAAGAAAATTTACAAGGACAGGTACTCGCTTCCAGTAATCGAAGGAACAAATCGACCGCCTTGAAGATGCACTTTACTTCACGACTTTAGACTTGAAAAATAGGGTTTTCCATGTCGGAATAGAAAAGAAAAGTCAAAAGTTCACGTCGTTCATTACCCAAAGCTGACAGTATGAGCTCATCAGAGTGCCTTTTGGCCTTTGCAACTCCCCAAGTACTTTTCAAAAGTATATTAACTATATTTTCAGGCAGATGATTCGGAAAGAAACTGTCATTATTTACATCGACGATTTCGTAGTGCCTTCAAGGATTATAAAAGATGGTATAGGATCTTAAAGAAAGACAATGATGTGCCCGCTTAAAACGGGTCGAGAATCAAATGAAAAAAATTCCAGTAGCTTAAACAGAAAATCGAGTTCATTGGACATTGCATTTATAAGGGCACAGTTGCACGGCTTAGCTGGCTATTTCCGAAAGTACATCGCTAATTTTTTTCTTCGGGCAAACCTACTGACTAAGTTGGTCAAGAAAGGTGTCCACCTTGTACTTTTATAGCGTGAGCAGCATACAGATTTCAGCAGGCAAGGGTATGGTGTAGTGCTCTTACAACGTGACGACGATGACAATGCTCTACACCCTGTGTTTTACATGAGCAACAATACAACCGATGTTGAAAAAAACTACTCGAGCTACGTTGATCGGTCAACGGCTTAAGATTGTTTGGGACTGTAAAGCTTTTGAATGCACTATAAAGAAAAAGGATTTGACGACGCGGGTTGCCAGATGGGCACTTCTTTTGGTGGGAATACGACTACTGGGTAGAGCATCGAGCAGGAAGCAGTCTGAGGCATATTGATGCACTAAGCTGTAATCCTGAGATAATGTGTTTACAGAACGATACGAGTTTCATAAGAAGACTTTCTGAAGCGCAGCAGAATGACGATGGCTTAAAATCGATTTTGGAGGGTCCCTATAAAGATTTCGTGGTTAATAATGGGTTACTATGTAAGAATATTAATAATTCTGTTCTTTTTATTTTTGTCGTTCCAGAATCTTTGCGATCTTCTATAATCCGAGAGGGGTCATTTTCATGATCAAAAGATGAAAGAGTTTCTGAGAAAGGAGCTGTTTATTCCCAATCTTGATCAGCGAATCAAAAGATGAGTTGTCTAAGATGTATCTTAGGCGAACGGAAAACTGGAAAAGCAGATGGTCAACTGAAACCGATCCCGATAGGTGATATCCCCCTTTTCACCTTCCATGTTGACAATCTCGAGCCGATGCTGGACACAAATAAGGGTTACCGGTTACCGTTGGCTTTTCCCTACGAAGGTCGTTGGTACCGAAGAAGTTCAACAGAACATGGAAATTCTTGCATAAGCTTTTGAGTGTCCACATAACATTATCACTGGTAGATGAGGCGCCTTTACTCTTTCAAGGTTTTTGTAGAGATCACGACTTCAAGCTGCACTTTGTAATCATTATTTCATTGCTTGACCAAGCTTTTGATTGATAGTCCCGAGAAATGGTTCCAGCACGTGAAGCCGGTCCAACAAATTCCGAACTCAAACTACCATCGCTCCATTCAAACGATACTTTTTCAAGTGATGATCGGGACCGAGATGAAAACCGGTAAAGACGTACATTTAATGCAGACTATTGAGAGCAGCGGAATCAAGACAAAGAAGCCATCGCGAGGATGCAAGCTGAAAACTGTAAATACTTAAATAAAAGCGGCTACCAGCGACTGTATATCCGACTGGTGACCTTGTGGCTATCAAACGGGTACAGTTTGAAACGGCTGCGAAAGGGTTCGAGCGTTATGATGTGCAGGAGCTCCACATACCAGTGCCGACAAAATGAAGCCATGGGCAGATGATTTTTACTCCAGCGATGATGGTTATGAGATCGACGGCAACTGTGATTCAACCGAAGAACACTCTTCTGGACCAAGTGAGTGATGTGGATGACCGAGTGTGGTGGTATGATGGTTTCATACTAGATGAAAGCCGATATCTCGATCGACCGTAGAGAAACGAGTACGTGGCATGCATTTACTTTTTTCTCTTACTGAATTCTTACTTATTAAATTCTTTAAAAAGCTGGAAAAGTGTTTTATTGGAAAATATCTTTTACATGTAAATACTAAGATAATTGATTGCCTCGATGGCTGAATGCTGTAAGTATGGGGTTTCTCTTTTACTTTACCTCCAAGCGGTTCTCATCGGATACGGGTTGCTGTCCACAAGGACTGAAATTGTTATATTTATAAACGCGATTGCCGACAAACAGAAAAAATTCGTGTTCCATTCACTATTTATACAACATCGAAGGAACTCTGTATATGCAGTTAACGGTGAGGTCAAAACTTTCTCAATAGATTCAACGCCTTATTTAGACTACTTTGACATATTCGGAGTCCAGACCGATGAGCACTTCCAAGACTTAGACAAACCTTTTGTTCGAGTGCCTAATTCAACTAATTCAAGTATCAACATAATAAGGCTCCGGGATCGCCATCCCGGTTCCGAAGGCAATGGAGCTAGGGAGTAGTGTACTTAGTTCTTCAAATGCTAACTTATTTCTTTTCAAGATTCAGGTTAGATGGTATTTTATAAATTTCATCCCGGCTTCCCAAATGCCGCCTTGATGAGGTGAGCCCAGTGGATTAAATTCCCAGTCAATTCCCCCTTATTATATTTTCAATTTCCTTCTTGTGCTGTGGGTCTTATTTTGCTCGAAATAACTCCTTCCGTTCTCCTCTGGTTCCGATAAAATTTGTGATTTTATCGCTATAACTTTTTGAACAACGTCCGCATCGTGAAATGAATCTCTTAAGTGCAGCTAAAAATCCTGATGTCGTCAAGTCACTTACGAGCTCATGGTGGAGAAGTACTGAGACAGATAAATAAGGCAATAGACGTTTTACACCCCTTCCCTTCGAGCGCAAGATCGTGATCGTGACTTGACAGATTTTGAGACCGTTCTTTGGAGTCTGGTAAAAGCAGCAATGACGTATTTTCGTGAAGGCTTGTTCCATTAGACAGCCGACGCATAGGATATAATTGGTCTTATCATAGCCGTGTAGATCCAAAGGACCCTTCTCGGTGACAGGTCCCAGGTCTTACCGACAGCTGCTTTACCCTGCCTTAAGGTCAACAGCTTAGAGACTTTCAACATAACATGCTTTATTCCAGAGAAGACCAGAAGTTGTTATACAGGATGACACCTAAATATTAGCTTCTTTGGAGAATTGGATGGTGATGCCTTTAAGCACTAGATGAGTCAGACCATTCAGCTTTCCCCTTCTTGTAAAGATAACAACTTTAGTTTTCAGAGGATTGACTTTAAGCGCATTAAGGCTGCTTGCGCTTTAGAGCAGAAATTCGCTAGAGACGACGCTACAGACAGTACAGCTGCATCATCCACGTATGCTTGTGCACAGACGTCAGAACTATTGAGCGCGTTGAAGAGTGAGTCGATCAATATGCACCATAGTATTGGAGACAGAATGCCGCCTTGCGGGCAATTCTTGTTTAGCCTCGCCATCACATATATGCTACACTCAGCATCCCCAATCAGTGTCATCCACAAAACTGGTGACTCGTCTACGGCGCGTTTTCTGGCCGGGTTACACATGCCGCCAATAGTTGCGTTGGCGAAAGCACCTTTAATGGCGAAGATCAGCAGCTGATCTTTATCTTTGTGTAACACAACTGGGTATGTAATAAAATGGTTAATTGAAAATGAGCGAAGAACAGATGAATAGCAAAGAAACGAGAGCAAAGAATAAAACACACGCCTTGAGTTTAGAACACAAACTGACTTTATTGTATATTGTTACGCTTTATATATAGTATGCCTGTGATTGTATTTACATGATTTTGTATAGAGTAAGTATTAGATCTCTGAGATATATTTTAACACTTCCCCAGAATGATTTATTTATTTTAAATTCATTTAACATAAGAAATAATTCATTCGCTTATCTTGAAAAAAAAAAATGGACTTAACTTATATTTAATTAAGACGAAGAAGCATATTATTAAATTCTGGTTTTACTTTTACTAAGCCTTTTGTAAGACAATCAGCTAAATTTTCATTAGAAGATATATATTGTAAAATAATCAAACCTTTTTTAATTTTTTCCCTAATAAATTGAGTTTTTATCTCGATATGTTTAGTTCGAGGAGAATACGAATTGTTTTTAATGCGTTGTATCGCACTCTTGTTGTCGCAATGCAAGATGATATGCTTCGGATGATTTGGAAGCATTTCTGCCTCCAACCGCTTCAGCCACATTGACTCCTGAATCGCCGACACAACAACTAACAACTCAGATTCTGTTGATGAGAGCGCAATGGTAGATTGGCGTTTTGAGGACCAGGATATTGGTGCTCCCTGCATGGCGAGGGGCACATTTTCGATGATAATTTTTGATTCGAATCGAGAGGGGTGCTAACCGGATTGCAATCAGCCATACCAAATCGATTTAAAATGCACTCGATGTATTGTGACTGATCAATAGAGATGGTTTCAGCCGACCTGTCCCGAGAAATTCGAATACCAAGGATCGAAGAAGCCTCTCCTAAGTCCTTCATCTGAAAACTTTCGCAAAGCAGTTGTTTTAAATTAATCTCCATACACTCGTCGCTGGAGAGTATCAATATATCGTCTACATATACAGCAACAAAGATCATTTGGCACTTATCAACGTTGTAGTACACGCACTGATCTGCATCAGATCATTAAGCCTCTCGTTCCAAACACGACTGGATTGCTTAAGGCCATACAGAGACTTTCGCAGCTTACACACTCTACCAGTACCATCAGAGAACTTTTCCGGCTGAACAATATAGATTTCTTCCTTGAGTTCCCCATTCAGGAACGCTGTTACCGCATCCATTTGACAGATATTTAGATTATATCTCACAGCCAACGCAATTAGCAATCTAATGGAAGCATATCGTGTTACTGGCGAGAAGGTCTCATGGTAGTCAATGCCTTCCTTCTGCAAATAACCTTTGCATACCAGCCGTGCTTTGTACTTGATGACTTGCCCATTCTCGTTGCGCTTAGTCTTAAAAACCCATTTAGATTGAATTGCACGCTTACCTTTGGGAAGATGGACCAAATCCCACGTATCGTTTTCTTGTAGTGGCATGTATTCGCTGTCCATCGCCTTCTTCCAATGGTATGAATCATCACGTAACATAGCCTCAGCTACACTTTCAGGATCAGACGTTTCTTCAATGCTTGCAATCAAACCATTCAACTTCTGGTTCAACTTCCGGGAAGCAATACGCTCAGACCGCCGCACCTTCACTTCTGCAACTCTGTCATCACCATCTTCGTTGATCATCGGGCTCGCCACAGGTACCACTGGAACATCAGCAGCATTATCTGAACGTTATCTGAACATTTCTTAGCTTCATTCAAGAGTGCATTAGAGTCCACATTGATCACGTCTTCCGTGCCATTGATGGTCAAGCCATTGCAGATAGCTGGAACGTTAACCGCTGTTAGATCATCAGCATATTTCTTGGCTACAGCTGGTACATTAATATTGGTTAGATCCTCAGTATCAACAATATGGAATTCACCAGTACTTCACCTACCTGAATGCATATTGTCGGTTGAAATTTTGGTGAAATTATCAGACTCGAAAAAAATTACGTTTCGACTGATAATTATATTCCTTTTTTCGTCACACAACCGGTAGGCCTTGGTATCTTTGGAGTATCCCAGTAGCATGCATTCCATTAACGCTCTGCTACCAAGGCGTGTGTTTTATTCTTTGCATCGAGCTTTCGACGTTCACGTTGCACGTGAACCATGGCCCTGCATCCAAAAACGCGTATTCAGATGGTTTCCTCTACAAGAAATTCGATTTATCACATATGACGCGGTGTCCGCTGCTTCGGCCCAAAAACGTTGCGAGATATCTGCATCCAATAACATGCACCGTATCCTTTCCATGACTATAGTCATATATACGAGTAGTTCGACTATAGTCGTCGACAAATGTCAATAAATACTTGCATCCACTCCACGAGTTCACAGATAACGGCCCGCAGACATCAGAGTGAATTAAATCCAGCAAATTCTCCGCACGGCTTCCAATATGTTTGAACGATGCCCGTGAATGCTTTCCTTTCACACACACTGTGCATTTCGTTTGAAGATGCGAAGAGAAATGCATTCCTGTTACAGCAGACTTCACTTTATGTAAATTTTCATCACATATATGACCCATGCGACGATGCCAAATTTCACCACCCACATCTACTTTTAAAGCAGTTTCACGATCACCAACACTATCAATTGCTTCACAGCTCAGCCTGTACATGTTGTTTACTAAATTGGCTGTTCCTATTACTCTGTCGCACTTATTTAAAATTTTGCAGCAATTCTTTTCAAAACGCACTTTATTGCCGTTTCTTACCAACTGGCTCAGTGAAAGCAAATTCGCACACAAGTCTGGTACGTACTGTACATTTTTTATGGTTGCATTTAATTTGTTTTTGTTGTTTAGAAGAGCAATGTTAACGTCACCAATACTTTCGATTTTCATCTTCGAATTGTTTGCAACAATAATTTCCTTGTGTGAGGGCATTTTTTGGTTTTGCAGAATCGCTTTGTTCATAGTCATATGAGCCGAAGCACCAGAGTCCACAAACCATGTACTTTGTGAAATGTTTCCATCAGCTAAAAAAGTTTTATATAGGCATTCTGATTTTTTTCTTTCTCCTTCCTTTTCAAACAGTGCTTAGCAATGTGCCCAAGTTCACCACAGCTGTGGCAGAGAAATTTATTTTTTTTTGGTTTTTGTTTAAAAGACTTGCTTATCATCGCCTTTGGAACTGCACTACTACCGTTGTATTGGACTTGTTGTAAGAGCAACGTTTTAACTGAATCTGACGTGAGTTTTGACGATGAATTCTCAACTGCCATTACAAGCGGTTTGTAATCTTCAGGCAGACCAGCCAGCATCAAGGACGCGACGATCTCATCGTCAATTTTTAAGCCCGCTTTCTTCACTTTTATTGATGTCATGAGCATTTTATTCACGTAGTCTTCCATACTCTCACATTCAGACAGTTTCAACTGTACCAGTTGCTTCAACAGTTCAACTTTCCTACACGAACCTGTGTCTTCGAAAGCGCTTGTGAGGCTGTCCCATGCACTTTTAGCTGTTGTTGCGTCAGCAATGTAAGAGTAATTTTGAGTTTCTAGCAACAAAATTAATTCCGACTTCGCTCTTAAGTCCTTTTCCCGATCAGCAGCAGCACTTGCAGCAGGTTCCTGTTCCATGCAGCTCCAGAGTCCCTTGATTACGAGGTAGGATTTCGCAGCTATTTTCCACACGTCATAGTTCTCTCTCCCCTTCAATTTTTCAACCATTATATTAACTGCCATTGTGATAAGGTGCCTGGGCCCATAACCTGATAAAATGGTTAATTGAAAATGAGCGAAGAACAGACGAATAGCAAAGAAACGAGAGCAAAGAATAAAACACATGCCTTGAGTTTAGAACACGAACTGACTTTATTGTATATTGTTACGCTTTATATATAGTATGCCTGTGATTGTATTTACATGGTTTTGTATAGAGTATGTATTAGATCTGCTAACTCTGAGATATATTTTAACAGTATGGTAGCGTGTTTAATGGTCTCAACCGAAGAGATACGTACCAGCTACAGGGTGTTGCGTTATTCAGCTCACTAGCAGCTTCGTTAATAGGAGCCGGTTGTGAGCTGCTTCTGATTAGGTTACCTGGGAAGTGAGCCTCAAGCATGAGATGGAGAGTGTCTACTTTCGACTCAGTGTAATAGGTGCCATCATATTTTTTGAGTGATTCCAACTTGGTTGATATTCTCCCTTTGAGAACTTTGAACAAAAGCAAAAGTCTTTATAAGTGGCACTCTTCCAAATCCCAATAAGCTCCTAATATTCTTTTTGCTTCGATCTGTAAAGACTCCAGTTGTCCCCCAAATTATTCTTAAGTGACCTGTTTAGAATTCTTCTGGTCTCTTTAGGAAGACGCTGCAGATCTGCGTTACACCAAGGACATGCGATTTCAAAACAATTGCTGAGCGTACCGTTGAAATTCTGAACAGTTTCCTCAAATTTGTATTTTATCCTGAACTTTGGGAGAGCACTGCTGGACTTGCCGAGTTCCTCTTTAAATCATGTCCAGTTGGTTTTCTGCCGATCCCTCCTATTCAAAAAAATCAAGACCTTGAATCCGATTCTGAATTCGATAAACCTACTATGGTCTGACATGTATTCAATACGAAAATACCATCAAAAGCAGAACAATTCGAGTTTTTCAAGGCACTAGTAGTTCTTAATACTTCAAAATTGTTACTCTGTGACGGTTCACCACAGGTTCTAAATCCGAACATAAGCCGCAACTCAGCTGAGCTGTTTGTGTTGATAAAGATCCGGATATTGAACTAAAGTAGTCGTTAAAAGCTTTGCTCGTATTATGGTAGGTTATAGGATAGATGTCTCTTGTGTTTTACGTAGGTACCTGCCGTGAAGGCTTACGCCTATGATTCGTCATCGCACAGGATATCAAAACAATGCGTTGATAAGCGCCCTTCGGGTAGTTCAAGTTCTACCACCAGTACCAGATTCGAAGTCGTGTGTAAGGCACGAACTTCCCCTTTGGTGAAGAGTCGAGGCCTATCTAATACCTCCTCCATTCTGTGGGTCATGGAACCCGGTTGTAATGCAACACCACATCGAGAAAACCATGGTTAAGCACAGGTCGTAGCACACTACATCATATGCTAAGCCATGAGATGTACAATCTCCATTCGGTCTACTCTCCCCGCGATTTGGGTACAAACCTACAGCCACCACGATACTCCCACAGGGGGGCCAACTACTAGGTCAGGCCAGAACCATAGTTCCGGAGGCTCCTGACCTCCCGTCGTACCAGAGGTTATAGGACAGTCAGCAACTTCCCGATCAATCGCCGTGAAGATGCCCGAAACTCAGTTACAGCCACAAAAGTGCACTATTTGGTGCGATTCTCCTGCTGGTATCATCACTGTTTCTTACGTTTTCAAAAATGAGGCGCGAGCTCGGGTTATCGGCTTGATTATTTCTTCAAAAATAGGGACGACATTAATCCGGACGATATATGTTTCCAGCATAATGGCCCTACGTATCATACGTTCACTGAAACTATTTACATACTGACGACTCTATTCAAGTATTGTACAACATTGAATTGCGAAATATACCAGTGCATTAACCACGGAACTCATGCCATATGACCTCACTTTTTGTAGGGTTATGTAAAGTCTTTGATGAGCAGAAAACTAAGTATTCGAAAGATTGGCCCAAAATTGGACTAAGAGAATCCAGTGCGTCAAAAACAGCCGAGGAAGCCATATGCCTGAAGTAGTGACCAGCAAACTTAGATAAAAACCGTTTTTCAAACCATACGCAGATACTCGATGTACATATACGAGTATTTTCAAGCAGGTAAAACAAAGAAAAAAGCACAATTTGCAAAAAAAGGAGTTCCTTACGCAATTTTTCCCGAATTGAATGTTTTCCAACTCAGACGAATGACGGGACTGGGAGGAGAAAGCCCAGGTACGAGTAAACTATTGTAATATCTATTTCTAGTATCTTTTTGAAAAAATTTACACCAATAACATTCTCTTAATCCATGAAAAAAGATTACATCAGAGTTTTTTTAGTTTTAAATGCATTTTATTTTCTTAACACTAACTCTTACATTCTAACAAAAAATGCTTAAATGCTAGCTTACAATTACTTAACAATCTTATACTAACTTACTGGCCCCACACAGGCACTCTAAGCTACTCTGAATACTTATATCTATGTCTTTCGACTTCATTTACATTTTATTTATAAATACTTATTTTCTATACTTAAAGCTAAGAAAAAATTTGTTTACAAAAACTTAGCATATGGACATTTATTTTTTATAAAAACTTAGTATCTAACTTAAAATAAACCTTAGCCTACCTAACCTAAATGCACAATACACACATAAACACACATAGACATTATACACAATCATATACATACATCAGTATACACCTTTGTATACACTGATATATGTATATGTTTCTTAAATGCTAACCTAAACCTATGTAAGCTGGCCATCGCTATTTACTGAGCAAATAGATTGGTCAGCTCTGCCTCATTAGTGAGGCTGTTCCGTAATTGACGGAAACGAAGACGAAACATCTTCTCCGTCATTCAACCACCAGAAATGCTGGTGCTGCCGAACGACATCCCCCTTATCGCGATTCCCCACCGCCCTACTGAACCTGAGGCGATCTACACTGCCGTGTGCGACGTCTCTGCCGTAGTTGAGTCGCCTGTCCCCAGCTGTCCGAGCGACATGGAAGATTAACGGCACCGCTGATCTATCCTGGATCAACCCTATCTGATCTAGGTAGAGGAATGCTTCTGGTGGAACGAAACCGTCAGAGCGCACACTCTCGTGGTAAAGGTAATTGGGGTAGTAAGCCCCAGATATCAGGTTATTCGTCGAGGTCATTGCTCTTGCAATGTGCCTTCGAGTCAGCTTAATTACGAAGTTGTCCACTCGTATTAGGTTTGCCCTGTTGTAAAGGACCTCATTAGGATAAAATTTCTTGTACTCCGACTCTGGTGTTCTGTACAAGCGAAGACAAGCCCTAAGGCAAGCCCTCTCAAACACCCGAATCTTTTCCATTAAGCTTGCTCGTACATTGAACCACACGGGACAACCAAATACCAGCATGGGCCTGATAAGGGCCATGTAGCAGATTACCTTTACCCTCGCATCGAGTTGGCTGCTATAAAACAGTCTCTTTGTAAGGGCAAAAGCACCTTTAGCTCTGGACAGAGCAGCATCTACATTTTTGCCAAAATACAGAAACTGATCTAGCCAGATTCCAAGGTATCTGACTACATTTCGACAGGCAAGAGGTTGTCCGTGTTGTCCAATGATCAAGAATTTTCGCCAATTTTTTCTAGTATCCCTAGAGGCTCCAGACAACGGCGTCCTAAAGAGAATGGTTTCCGACTTCTGAAAGTTGATTTTCAACTTCCAGTCATCGCAAAATCGTCTTATCTTATCGAAGTCACGCTGCAAGAGAGTATTAATGACTTCGATTTTTGGACCTGTTCTGTACGCTACCAAATCGTCTGCGTACGCAATAGTATGGGGAAGTGAACCTATCAAGTCGCTTGTATAAATATTGAATAGGATCGGCGAATTTACCGCGCCTTGCTGAAGACCATTTTTAATTTGAAATATTCCAACAGAAGTCATATCACCATTTTTCACGATGAACTGTCTGTTAGTTAGCATATTATAAAGAATGTACAAGAGTGGTTTACTGATCCCCAGCCTAGTCAGCTTATAGAAAAGACCCTCTAACCATACGGTGTCGAAGGCCTTCTCCAAGTCAACAAGGCAGGCACCAGTGCACTGTTTCTTGCCTTTGTTCCATTGGATATCAGAAACCAGTTTAGACGCGGCATGTGAGATATCATGTCCCGCCTTAAAACCGAATTGATTATCCGGAACTATATGATTGTCTTCAACCCACCTAGACAGAGCTCTATTGATTACCTTTTCAAAAACCTTACTGATATTCGGAAGGAGACTTATCGACCGGAGATTCGCCGGATTGGATATATCCTTCCCCTTTTTGGGGATAGGTTGAACCACCGCCGTTTTCCAATGCGCTGGATAATGTGCATTATTCATTGCATTATTAAACAGGGTGGTGTAAATGTCCACCGCTTCTAGAGGAAGATGTCGAAGCACGATGTTCGGAATACCATCGGTCCCCACTGATTTCTTAGCCCTGATTGTGTCGAAGATCTCACGGAGTTCTTCCTTCGAAATGAACGGGGGTAGGTCACCCTCTCTGGTCATGACATTATTTGCCATATTTTCGTCGCTGAGCCGGGTGAAACCAGAGCCCTCGGATCGCCAGTTCATTATTTCATTTCGAATGCAGAAGTCGTGCCCCAAGACGCGACTGTCCAGGTCATAATTAGGGCCAATGATATCAATGGCCTTGTATACTTCCTGGAAAGTCGCCCCTATGGTCTCAACCTTCTCTTGCGGATCCTCGATCACAAAGAAGGCGTCATCATCAGCGGCCTCATTTGGATCAATGCCTGCTATTGTCAGTAACCGTTCGTTGTCTGTTGTCCGGGCTATTTTAAGACACTGAAGGTCGTTTTGATTTTTTCTCCGAAATAGTTTATTGATTTGCGGAAACATGTTCGGGTTGCTGGTGTTTATAGCCCGAACCTTGTTGTTCCAATACAAACTTACAGAAGTTCTGTAATTCTCTTTTATTAGCGTTTGAATATTTTTAATCGACGACTTCAGTGTCCTAATCTCCGGGTCTTGTCTGTCAGTTAACTGTCTGTACAAGTTTTTGAGTCTTGACAGAAGTCTACTTTTCTGTCGGTGCAGTGCGTCAATAGTAGAATTGCGGAACAGGTCTTCGTTAGTCGTACGTCGATACCGCGGTATTGTAGTGTCCATAGTTTGTTTAATTGTCTCGTCCATTTTTATTAGGTAATTGTCGATCTCCTCGTTTGACAAATTCCTATTGGACGGTGGGTGGAGCGTGTTCGAGGAGAGTGCTCTTGTCAAGGTTGCGGAGAAGCGTGTCCATCGAGTCTTACTGTAGTTGTAAGAATATCTTTGGACAAACTCCTCCAATTCCGCAATTTCGTTAGGAACTGTAATTTCGGTGCTAAAACCGCAATGGTCGCTGTCATACACGAATGTGCGCAGACAGTTTAGCGTTTGTAAATTCGTACCTGTCAGTCGTATGCGTTCATCGTACAGCAGTAGATCCAAATAAGACCCGCCTCTGGGAAACGACGGGTTATCCGTCGCTTTAAGACCGAGTCTGTACATGACGTCGTGCTGACCCCACCAATCGAGTAGTAGGTTCCCTCTAGTATTTGGCAAATTATTTCCCCAATCTCTGTGTCTAGCGTTGAAATCTCCGCCGATTATAAAATAATTCTCCCCCGATTCCAGCCTCAGAAGTCGAAAAAGCGTGTCGAGCTCTGTAATGAATAGGGTGGATTGTGAAGTATCAGGTGCATAAACAGAGGCCAAGTACAGCCGCTTTCCACTGCGGAGCGGGATGTACACGACGACTGCCTCCAACACCCGGAACCTGCGCAACACGCCCTTGTACACTCTGTGAAATTGTATACCTTCTTTAATGAAGATTGCGACACCACCTCCACGTTTGGATCTGGGCCGGTTTCTTCTTCTAACGATATAATTATTGTACTCCAGTTTGTGCTTATCGGTTAGCTTAGTTTCGCTAGCGAAAAGCACATCAGGAGTTTGGTCTTGTAGCAATTTAAACATTGCGGCTCTTCGTTCAATCCTAATCAGTGAATTAACATTCACCGCAAGGACCTTCAAAGTTTGCTCCACCATGTGCGTACCCATTACGACATGTGTTGCGTTAGGCCCGGCAGCAGCGTGTAGATCTGGTCCACCCGCTTGGCCTGTTCTTGAACCTGCTTTTGCAGCTGAGCCATCTGCCCTTGGATTGCGAGCAAGATGGCTAGCATGTTAGGTGCAGCTTCCGTTGTTCTCGGCGTTGGCGCCGGAGAAGCAACAGTCGCTTGCTGTACCGTAGCCCCCCTACCAGACGCCATTTGGGCGTAGGAAATTTGGGACGTGACGGCTGGTGTTTGAAACCTGATAGGTGAACGTTTGACCTCCACCTTCTGCTGCCGAGCCAGTTTTGCTTTCTTAATGTCAGCGAACTTAGGACAACCCCGATAGTTTGCGGTGTGTCCCACGTTTCCACATAACACGCACGAGAGCTGCGACCTATCGGATGCTCCGTCAACACCCAGAGGACATTCTTCGGAACTGTGGTTCTTAGCGCACTTCACGCATCGAGGCTGCATTTGGCAGTTCGACGCGGCGTGCCCGAACCTCTGGCAGCGAACTCATTGTATAACGCCTTCGCTCCTTTTTAGTTTTTCCCAGTGAACCACCTGGTAGTCTAGGACATTGATACTCCTTAGACTATCCAGACGGCTTTCGGGACTGAGTTGCACCAGGAAGAACGGCAGACTCCGTTTCTCCCGCCTAGCTCTAGCTGTGGTGAATGGCTTTACCCCTACAAACTTGAGTCCCTCGCACTCCTTCTCTTTGAGCAGTGCCAGGATCTCCTCAGGATCAGAACACGGTTCCAACCCCTTCAGCAGCATAGATTGCCGCTTTTCACACTTCGGTGTGAATGAGAAGTGCTCCGTCGTCGTTTTCCTCAGGAGCTCTTTCACTTTCGCGTAGCCCTCCACTGTATTACAGTGGATGGCATGGCGATCGTTCCCCAATCTCTTTATATTAAAATTATTCCCAATGACCAACTTACACAGGTCCTTGGTTTCATTTACCTCTAATTTATAGGTGTTGATAGGAGGCACCTTCTCCTTCTTCTTCTGTTGCTGCTGCTGCTGCTTCTGTTGTTGTTGTTGTTGTTGTTGTTGTTGTTGTTGTTGTTGTTGTTGTTGTTGTTGGTGTTGCTGCTGCTGCTGTTTTTTCAGCTGCTGTGGTTTCAGCTTTTGTTGTTTTTGCAGCTGTTGATGTTTCTGCTGCTGCTGTATTCTTTGCTGCAGTTGTTGCTTCTGCTGGTTTTGTTTTTGCTGCTGTTGTTGTTGTAGCTCTTGCTGTTGGGAGCTCTCTGCTTCTTGTTGCTCCCTCTGCCTGCGTGCAGTTTGCCGTTGCTTCATAGCAAGCATTTTTTGTTCCAGCTCTTGGATGCTGGTTTTTATATTATTCATTGCTTCATCTTCGTCTTCCGACTCAGATGAAGCTAGAGAGGCAAAGTTGTTATTGCCCCCCTCATACTGGACCGCAACTTTATCGCCATCCAACTCACTTATTTTTTTTTTTCTTAAATTAGGAGGGGTTCTCAACCCACTCCTTCTCTTGACGGCTTTCGCCATGGCACCAGCAACCGTATTGTTGCCTTTTATAAGTCCCGTTATGGGGAGAGCGGAACGCTCTCTTTCACTCATCACGTGATTCTTTTTGCACTATCACTTGTTTATTTGTAATGGAAAATAAAAAGTAAAAAAAAAAAAACCAAATGTCTTGGGCTGGGAATCGAACCGCGCCCCACCCAATTGTGACTCCGATTCCGCTACTACTGGGCTAACCGGGTCCCCACACAATATGTGTCTAAATAAAGATCTGATATATTTTCACTTGTCGAAAGAGAAAAGTCGAAACACATCCGCACTCTACAAAAGTCAGTGAACGACTGAAGATTACATCAGAAAAAAAGATTGAATGCGCAATGGATGCTTGGTGGCTCTAAGCATTCAATTGTAAATTCAAAAAATTGGATCTTGAAATGTCAATGGGTGAAAATTTACATATTTCCCAACAATAACTTCCTCATGGAAACATGCAAATTCATTCAAATTTCCGAGAGAAAGGGTGTGAGTAACCAGAGTACCCCAAGTACCATGAGTACTTTTACAACACATATTTTTAAAGTTAACAGATTTTGCACAAGTTTCAGATACAGAATCCCCATACTAACGCCACAAACATCAAACACTTGGGTGTGTGCTATAGAGGATAAACATGGGGAAAGAGGAATTCAACTTAATGGATCAACCTGTTGACTCAAGCGTACGTGACACAAGCCCTATTCAATCCCTTCGGGCTGAGTCTTTGACAGCCTTCATTTACACAAAGGGACATGAACTCTCTGAGGCATAAAATGATTTTTCCAACTTTAAGAAGGAAAAGGATTTAAAAAAAGGGAATGTTCGTCATATCTATTGTGGAAGATAGTTCTTGAGAAGAAGTACCCAAATGAAATTCCCTATGGCTATAAGTAGAGCGAGTGTGTAATAAACAAAATTGAAGAAGTGATGAATGTCGGAACTTTTGACTTAGGCTCTTAGGGTTATTTGGTCGAATTCATGCTCAAATTGCTTCAGGTACACGTTCACATCAACAGATTGTACACAGTATTTGGTACGAAAATTCAGAGTATGTTTAGGGTGAAAAGGTATTTCGATCTGCTCCCATATTATGGCTTCTAATTTTAAATTTATACTTATTCAAGAAACCTTTCAAATCCCACGGGTCGTCATCGTGTGCTTTATATATTCATGACACGGAATGTGTCTATCTTCAAGCCTCTTTGGAATGTTTATGCATTGAGTATACAGAAAATATAGTCTAGGGACGCCAATTCAAATGCAGATACATTGCGAGTTTAAGACGTGTATGTACACAATCGATAAAGGTTATCACGTCACAATGTTTAATAGCGATTGAGTTGAAATGATGAATTCGGTTATATTGTGGGTCGAGAGTTTTCGCATGTCAGGAATACAGTTTTTGGTACGTACATAAACGTATAAGACATTTCAATATACTCACTGCATGGCGCTGAATTTTTAAACGGCTGTATGAAGGACAAGTTTTACAAAGTTTGGAAGTCACTTACTACCTCATGTCTGCGGCCCTTTGAATCACATAGTGTGTCATCGATATGTATTTGTTCGATTTTCTGGAACGTGCGTCAGATCCCTTTGACTCATGTACGCACGTCACGAGTATTTAAGATATTCGGACCAGCTTAACTGGTTAAGCAGATTCAATAACCTACCTAACTTGACAATAGAACAATTTTTTGCAATAAGGTGTATTCGATTCATGTCTGTTGTGTTGGATTCTTAGCTCTAGATCATCAAATGAAGGCGGTTCATAGTCATATGGGAAAGCGGGCCAATCTTGTCAGCGTAGCTTGAAATTTCAGACGCATTTCAAGAAAGAAAAAAAACAGAAAATAGGCAGACCGAAAGGCAAGTCTCTTAGGAATTATATTGAATAATTGAAACAATTTTTACTGAAGGTTCTGTTGATCGTGCGCTTGATTTCAATGGGTAAGAGATCCCAATGACGAATCGCATTAACATATCTGCATCGTGAAACAATTAATTGATAAGTTCTTTGATTCCGTGCAAATTGAACTTTTTCATACACCCTACAATTTACAAATAAGAGGCGCAACGCCAAAAATATACCTCGCACAGCTATTAATTTAAGCAACATTCAACTTTCTTTTGCCTCATAGTCCATATCGGAGAAAATTTCGCACCCATACAACAAAATGGGTTGTATATAGGACTAAACGAGCTTTAGCTTTACGTTGGTTCGAAGGTAGTTGGAAGTTGGGCTAAGCCCTCTCAGAGCTCCGTAAATTTTTGATGCAATTCTATTTATGTGAGTATTCCAGCTTAAGTTGTGGCTCAGATGAACCCCAAGGTTTTTAAAATTATCTACATACTCAATTGGAGTTTGATTTATGTAGAGTGGTGGAACAATTTGTTTAGCTCGGCCGATATTAACAACAATGGCTTTAGTCTTTTTAGGGTTAAGGCTGAGTTTATTATCCATTGCCCATTTACAAATTTCAGTTAGTTGCGCGCTTAAGTTCTGTACTGCTTGCTTTATTTGAGATTTCGGGAAAAATGAATAAATCTGGGAATCATCTGCATATATGTGGCGTTCGCAGTTTACAAGTCGGTCAGCTAAGTCATTTATATAGCAAGTAAAAAGAAGCGGTCCTAGTACGGATCCTTGGGGCACACCAGATGGAACAAGAAAACAAGATGAACATTTGTCTTCATGCGACACGTACTGTGAACGATGACATAAATATGACGTTACTAAGTTACACAAAGAGCTATCAAACAGAAACTGCGTTCTTAGTTTTTCAACTAATATTTGATGATCTACGCAATCAAACGCTTTTGAAAAATCCAAAAAAACTATTAGAGCCAGCATTTTACGGTCCAAGCCCCCACGTAAATCTTCGCAAACTTTGAGCAGAGCTGTTGTGCAATTATGCTTTGCACGGAATCCCGATTGAAATTTAGTGATAATGTTTCTATCGCTTAAATATTTTTTTATTTGATTGCTTGCAATTGTCTCGAAGGCTTTACTCAAAAACGGGAGTATGGCAATGGGACGGTATTCAGTTGTATCTTAAGACGACGAAGGCTTTGGCATCGGCAACACCTTAGCAGTTTTCCAACAGTCGGGGAAGGTGGAAGTAGTTAAAATTGTATTAAAAATATAGGTTGTTTGGAAAAGGAAGCAACATTTTTACGAACTTTGGCTCAATATTGTCTGAGCCTACTGCATTTGATTTTATGCTACCTATGATACCAACCTCAATTTCAGTGACGCAAGATAATGAAAATATACCCTGATTCCGGCATCGAATTGCCTATGACGGGCTGAGTTTTGTGAGTCGCAGGCAGACGACCATTCAGAGCAATGTTGATTCTAAGTGCCGACTTTGCTGCAGACAATCCGAGTGAGCGAACTTTTTTCCAAAAATCGGAACTTGAGCTATAGTAGTTGAGCTAAATTTGTTGAAGTAGAATTCCTTCATGTTTCTTCTAATTAGAGAAGTTACTGCATTGCGAGCAGCTTTAAACTCTTTGTGAATTGGAAGACATTTGTAATGTCTTCATCTGGAGCATAAGTCATTCCGGACTTTCATTAAATGAAAGACTTCATGCGTCAACCAAGGCAAACCACAACCCTTAATTCTTATTTTCATCACTGGCATATGTTTTTTTTTATATTTTTTCAATCATTAAAAAGAGCTTCGAAATTGATTGTAGAATATTCATATAATTCAAAAAACTCTTCGTTCTTAGGTGTTGGATGTGCGTTTACAGTAAGGCTGGGTCAAGAAGCTGATCGTAATGTAACAAAAAACTTGGTTCAGACACTAACGCAATATCGATTAACGACTGTGTTTTGTTGGGTGCAATTGGGAAAGTGTAAACCGAGGGATTAAATTATTTCTTTGGGTGTTCTATTTTCATTATCTAAAATGTTAAGGTAAAAATCACCGTACACTACAATTTTTGAATATAGAGGGGAAAGTTCTTCAAGCGCATCCCTTATCAGTATAATATTGTTAGCAATATCAGGGGGCCATGTATACGCATCCAAGTAAAAAAGTTTCATTAACGCTTCTAATTTCAATGAAAACGTACTCTACTCGTATAAACTCAGATTTTTTAACAACGTTGAACTTATGCCACTTTTTTATATAAATTCCAACAGCGGGAGGACCTTTACGGTACCTGTTACCTTGAATTAGATTCATATTACCGACTTTTACTTGGTTAGACTTCATCTCATTATTAAACCAAGTTTCAGTAACACAAACAATATCAACCATACTATCACTGAACAAATAACGGAACTCATCTATTTTGTTTTTCAAACTTTGCGCATTTAAGCAACATAATATGTAGGTTAAGACCCTTTTTTTTGTTTGCAAAGAATATTAATCAAAACTTTCGCGTCATCAATGGAACTACCCCATTCCAGTAAGTTGTTATGCATTTTGGTTAACGCAAACACAGCAACAACGGACGTAACGAGTAACACAAAGGCCTTTAAAAAACGAGCAATGTAAATAAAAAAATGTAAACAAAAAACTAATTCTTAATAGAAGTTGGAAATAAACTTGGAAATAAATAAGAAGGAAAGCGGAAAGAAGGATAGAAGAGAGAAGGAAAGAAGAGAGATGGAAAGAAGAGAGAAGGAAAGAAGAAAGAAGGAAAAATGCATACGGAGGAAAAGAAAGAACAAAGTGTTTTGCACAAAGAAACAACGAAAAGAGAAGAAATTGCATTACATTGTTCTTGTATTAGCTTCATTATAGATGACATCTTCCTTCACTGCTCGTGCTGTGCGCTTGCTGAACTGGTCTCTGCTTGATGTTGCGCGGCGATGGTGGTGAGAGCGTCTTCGTCGTTCACTATGATGCTTCTTCTATTCTTCTCCTTTCTCACTAAAACGTTGTCATTTCTCGTTGAGACGGAGAAAAGCTGCTTGCGGTGTTTAAGTCGTGTTGCTTGTTGTAGTAGTGAGCGGTTTATCTTAGTTAGGTTTTCGTTAACATAGATTGGTGTCGACGATTCCAGACCTACATCGTTAGGTCACAGTTGCCTTCCTTCGTTTTTCCGAAACTCGGAAATTGCCCTTAGCAGTAAATTTCTCTCATAGGTAGAGTTGAATTTAAGTATGATAGGAGGGAGGCACAGATGATGGAAAATAGACTTTAGGTTTTCGTCAGCCAGCTGTGGAATACCGAAAACTATAGCGTCAGCAGCTATTTCTCTTCTCTCCAGAGCTTCGTATCTTGTACTTAGGTTTTCTAATTCATCGTTAGCATTGGGTGCATCGGAAGGTTGTGCTTCTAATTTTTCCATACGTTTTTGGAGGTCGCTAACACTTTGCTCAAGTATCTGGAATTGTACCGACCAGTTCTTCTCGATACGTAAACTCTCACGGAGGTCAGCCATTTCAGCAGGAAATCGCCACGTGATGATTTCGGTGTGCTTCTTCATAGTTTTTTCGTTGGTGAGCGTTTTGGATCAGCTAGAAAAAGGGTTTGCTTGACCCGTGGTTGCATTCATAGACGTAGGGGTTGTACTTTGTTTTGGTGTGGAGACGGCTCCATCTACTTCACTCTCTTGTTTTTTTTTTGCGCGCGAGTAATCACAGAAGCCGCGTTTGTTGTTCGGTATTAACTCATGATTTAAGAGAACAAATATCAGTTATCAATTAGTTTGAAACAGAACTATTGCAAATAAAAATTAAAGTTTTTTTTGCAGTTTAACGAGTTTAGATCGAAACTTTTATCTCTTTAACTTTTTTGGTAATTCACACAATGAATTAGATACTTCTAAAGAACACTTTGATGGTTTAGAAGCGAGAAAAGATGTCTAAAATTGAATGTTTTACCGGACGAATCAAGAAGCACGTCTATTCACCTGGACATTCTTTTTCGAATATATCATTTACAGAGACCATAAGACAATGAGGGACAGCAGCAGGGTAAACGCGTCATGACTAAAAAAAAAGCTGCATCTGCACCATATTGCGGAATCAGGATGATAAAGGTCTGACATAAAGCCAGTTTGGTCTTACAAGGGAGGTCTCTTTTACACAATTGCTTGCTAAGCCCAAAGAAACAGCGATTGATAAGAATAGTTCTGCACATATAACACATATAACAGCACAGATGCTGGCTTTGAGCACCGCATCCTAAATCTTCTTTTTAAACGGAAAATGATCTTTAGAGTGCAGCCCAAGAGTTTGGTAAAGGACTCTCCTCGATGGCAATCTCCATGTCATGCTAAAAAGCTCGTTTTTACTGACCGAAAGTCGACAGCGCTTTGGACGTTTTCAACGCGATACGTTTAGGCCAAATAAGTTTATTATCTAGACAAAATGACGAAGAAAATAATATTACTTGAGACAGCAGACGTACGCAATGAGAAAACTGCTAACCAGTTCCACGAAATATGGTAGGTTCGCAGGGAGAATGGTGACAGTCAATATTCCACAACGAGGCAAATATAGACACAAACACATACACGAATAAAAGTTGCAGATATGCGACATATACAATACACATATACAAGTGCACAGACCCAAAACTCTTATTTGAATTTGAATATACTCGTCCGTACACCCTTCGTTCAAAGTGCTACCCAAAAGTGTCCTTTTGATTAATTATCTTCGAGGCAATGCTTAGAGTTTGTTATTGCCTTATTTATTTGTTGGGTTTCTATCACTAACTTTCCTCCAAATTAAGTTTTCTGGAGCAACTAATTGACCCAATAACCCCAAATAATCTTCGTTTTTCCAGAAGTTATGTGCTGTACAATGTACATTTCTACGATATATACCTCTCGTATATACGAGTAACTAAGAAAAGGTCATGAATTTTCCAGAAGACTGCTTTTGTTCAACAAAATGCGATCAAATTGTTCGCAATCGTAGTTAACAAACGGAGAAAGTGTACCGATTAATTTAGTTATGTTTGCTTTTACATTGTAAAATCCTTTTCTACTCTGTAGAATCTACTCGTAGATGCTCCCCTCCACTGTCAGTTAATCCTTGAAAAGGTCATTTAAATTCACCGCCGCAGTTCTTTTCAGCTTATCGAGGGGGTATCATGCATTGATGTTGTTCTGGGGACTTTCTATGTATTCATGTTAAAAATGTTTTACCCTTTCAACCCAAAAATCTGAAATAAATTTTAGTGGCCGAACTTTAATGTCCTTGAAAGCTGGATGTCTGAACATATTTCATTATTTCCAAAACGATTAATTCAAAGTGGCTTTTGAAAGCATCTCTGTCATTTGAACAGGGTTCATGTCATTGTTTCGCGACTCCTAATTTCTATATATCCGTGACATTGTTATCATCAAAGTGAAAAGGTCAACAAATTATTAGCGAGAGACCGTGCCATAGTTACAAGGATTTAATGAGCATCTCGCCTATTGTATTTGAGTGTAACAAATTACCTTGAGTTGTTTTTGTTGAGCAATTTTAATGTAATCGCGTCGTTAACAGAAATTTATGTTTATAGATAAAGTTTTTTAAATTTTCAGGATTGAGGAATTGAGGCTAAAGATGCGACAATCCAGTAGCTCAAAATCAAATACATGAAGGAGCTTCTGATTTCAGAGGAACTTGTTTGTCGGATCCCCTATTTTCGTAGAAATTGAACAAGGAGCAGCGTTGTAATTAAATGTCACATTTTATGACGGTGAAATTCTCGAAAACATATTTGCTGTTGCCTTCACAAGGATATGTATTATTAAATTCGTGTGCAAAGTTCTGGGGATTAAGTGTGGTGCGTTGGAGTACGAGTAGAGTACATCCTGGCCTTTTTCCATTTATTTGTTCCGCTTTGCTCGGTAGTTTGCATGTGTACCTATACTGAGTACTACTTCAAAGAAGAACACACGAGATAGTACATATTTACACTTATGAATAGGTAATTGAATTTTTTACACAGGCATTTACCTTCTTTCTGTTTATGCCGCTCGCTTTAGTATTACCTTGCTCACTACACGTTTTACTATTTGCCTCTGTTATTACTTTTAGGTAGTTACACTGATGTGCACATTTACATAATCTCGACTTTACTGGCGATAAACTTAATTCAAGAAAATCTATTGTAAATGAATTATATCGCAGGAACTGGCAAAATATATGCTTCTGTGGCGATATATTGGATTCTGTTGAAGCCTTTCTGAGTTTTTTACTCCCATATAAACTACATTTTCCTATATAGATTCTCTGAGCTCGCGCATATCATCTTTGTGTTTCAGAATCCATTTAATCAACAACGCGATGGAAAAAACCATTGGGCGTTTAGTGAAAAAATTCAAATTGACTTTTGCCCTCCACTACGTTGTCGAAACGCTGGGAGTGAAGAGAATAATTCGGCTGTACTCGAATTTCAAAATCAAGACCGCAGCCAACCGATTCCGAGCCGATCTTAATAGCTAGGCATCTCTCGAACGTCCCTGTGGTGTAAAGGAGTTTTTTTTTTCGCAGAGTCAGACTTTTCAATAGGGAGTAAGACCAGTTGACACATTGAGCTGCCAAGCTTTATTTGTTTTCAGAACAGTTTGCCATATCATCATCCGAAGATTGGCGATTTCAAATCGTTGAAATTTATTTCAAAAATCGAAGCTCTGTTTGCAAAACTTGCAAAGCGCTTCGTGAAATCTACGGTAAATATCATCGGCCACCTGAAAATGCTAAAGGATAACCAGATAAGAACGATAGGAAAACAAATTTAAATAAAACAACGACGGTGTGAGATATAAAATTGAATCTAGCTTTAATTTGAAGCTACGTTCATGCCATTATGTGTAGAATAGCACATCATTCAAATGGCAGCCTCGGCTTAGCTGGCAGTGCTTCAAGCAGCCGGTTCGATTTTTGATGACGCGGTCCAATATGTGCTGCCTTATTCCGGCAATAGCGTGTCGAATGTTGGCCTCGAGCTCGTCCAAAGTGGCGGCCAATTGATGAACGCTCGCCGTGAGACATCGATCAATTGACGGTAATGGCGTCTTCTTCTTCATTTCGAAAGAAATAAGGTCCAATGATACCTCCATGCCAAAAACCGCACCAAAAAGTCAATCTTTGTGGATGCATTGATGCTTGGCCGAACACTTGTGGATTGTGTTCTCTCCAATAATGACAATTTTGTTTGTTGGCATAGCCGCTGAATTAAAAGATGTTTTTTTGGCCAAAATCCAGATCTCCGGCCAATATTTCCAGCGCCCAATTAGCGGACTCACGGCATTGTCTATGGCAGCCGGCTTCAATTCTTGCGTCAGCACAATCCTATACGGATGTTGGCCCATATCCAACCACAAAATAAACCGGGTTGGCCGGTTATGCCCAATTCAGCTGATCGTCTCCGAATCGACATTTCTTCGATACTGGCAGCTATCGCGGCTATGTTTTCTTCATTTCGCACCAATCTCTGTCTGGTTGGTGGCTTAAGATCCAAAAGAGTGTACACACGCTCAACCTTTTCCATGGTGTGACGAATTGGCCGTGGCTCAAGTGGTAGTGTATTGGCTTCCAAATCGGAAGGTTCGGTGTTCGAATCCCAGCCTCGTCCGAAAGACATTCTTTTTTTCAGGCAACCTAATTCTCGTAAGACGAATGGTTGCCTCTAATACAACAACAAGTCCAATTACACTAATAATTTAGTCTCCCCATTAAATGTTGGATGCCACCCATGGAGCGAAATAACCACTGAGCCCAAAAATCTTTCTTTCTCTCTCTGTCCCATTTTCCTAAAAACTTAACACGTGCTCAGGCATTTTAAGTGTATTAATACCCACTTGAGTGTTAAAAAAAAAAAAAAAACACTGAAGCCATGATGACGACTGACCTCACGACGAAATTCAAATTGCGTATTTATAACTGAGCCGGAATTTCGATAAAATTTTTTAATAATTTCCGCACTTTCGGCAAAGCATAAAACTATGTATGATGAAATTTCAAACCATACTAAATATTTTGACAGCTGGATGTCATTGGTAACTTTGACAGCTGCTGAAACATAACAATTAGAAAAATTATCATTGCTATCAGGTCACCCGTTATTTATCGAATTATTAAAAAAATTCGCATTCAATTCGCGCTAAAAAACCAACAAGAAGGAGAAAAGTGCCTTCGGAAGAAAACATCGCTCATATGGAAGCTTGTATTGAAGAGGATCCGATTCTTCGCGTCCATCCACTATCCAGAAAATTCTGCGTAATGATCATGGTTTCAAGGCTTATAAGATCCAATTAGTTCAAAAGCTAAAAACTGGAAGTTGGCCCAGTTTTCTATTGTAAAATTTTGTTCAGTCATGAGGCTCATTTCTGGTTAAATGGTTACGTAAACAAGCGAAATTGTACCGCCCAGACAAATGTTCCATACGGTGCGGATTATACGCCGGTGGCATCATTGGTCCTTAATTCTTCAATAATAAGGCCGGAACAAAAGGTACTGTCAACAAACACTGGTACAATACGATGACAAAAATGTGGAAAAACTGTGGTTCCAATAGGATGGGGCTCCACCCCATACTGCCAACGAAAACATTGCTTCCGCCAAAATCTTGCGATCAGCAGGTGTCATTTGGTCGTACTTGTGCTGGTATGATGCCGGCGAGTGCGTTACAGTCAACGGACACCACCTTGGCTCCAATTTTTTTTTCCATAAATATTGGAAGTGGAAGGCTTGGAGAATATATAGTTCTAATGGGACAGCGCCTCTTGCTACACAGCGCGTGCAATAATTGACTTATTAAGACGAAGTTCGGTGGTCGTTTTCCCACCAAAAATGGCTGTCAAATTTTCGCCCCGCTCGCGCTTGTGCTACTCAACACTTTTAGACTCTCTTCTTTGAGGCTACCCTCTATGCTAACTAGCCAGAAACTTGGGATGACTAGGACATGAATATTCAACGTGAAATTGATGGAATATCGTCCAAATTATGGGGAGAAGTCATGGAAAATTGAGTCCACCGCATCCACTTATGCAAACGGTTCCATGGAGACATTTGAACGATGTCATATTTCATTATTAACGATATGAATTATATTTGAATTTAATATTAAAATTTCATTGATACCTTAAACATTAAAAAAGTCGGGACGCTAAGTTTACTGAGTATTCTCAGAGTTCCAGGTTGAATTGTGAACTTTATCATTGCTGAAATTACCTGCGGTCAGTATTTCATTAATAGTTAAACACCTCGTAGGCAAAGCTGTAGTGGATATAACTCTACAGGACACAGGCAAATCAACTTCCTTACTCTTGTTCTCTTTGTCATTCAGCAGAAATGTTTATAGTGGTGACAGACTTAACGAGGCATTAAGCTTTTGCGATACACCTAATTGTGTTGTGGATAAGGAACATCGGCTGGGCGGCATTTACGAGTAAGCCTATAATTGTAGAGGTTTCAGACAAGAATGCTCTGAAAATGGTTTCCCACATGTGCCAGTTGATCTTTACCTTTTAGTTATCGCAATATGGTTTAATCTTGTGTAAGTCATGTAACAAGTGTTTGATTTTTGCACCTGAGCTTTACGCGATCAAGTCCTCTGAGCATGCTATGGCACGGTGAAGTTCTTCTGTTTTATCATGAAATTTCAGAGTACGTTCGAGACTTGACTTGAGGATAATCCGATGAGTATTCATAGCGAGACGGGCGTTATGGTTGAATGCATGACGGGGAAGAATACTACTGGGTGAAATATTTCTTACATCACTTGAGGAAAAATAGAAATTTCCCAGGACTTTTAACGAGAGCGAGTATGTGATCATTCCAGCTTATAGTAGGTTGTCATTGTTAGACGTTCTGAGGGTGAAAAGTTTTTCGGTCAATGATGCAGGTGCCATTCATAATGGTTGGCTGTCCAAATTTCACTTCAACGGCAGCAGGCAGCATTGTATTTTGGAACCATTAAACTCTTCTCTGTTATGCTGGTAATACATATCAGAATTTAATTAACTTTACATATACTGCTGTTCCCGTCTCATAGCCTTAGAGATGTGAGTCCGATACGAGTATGAAAAGCAGCGAGTACTGTCGTCAGCAAAGCAATATATTGGTTTAGAAGTGGCAAACAAGAGATCATTAATAAAAATTAAAAAGATTATCTGTGAAGGAACGGAGCCCTGGGGCACACCAGCATTTGTTTTGCGAATATCAAACTTGAAACCGCGCAAGACGAATTGAATTAAATATTTCTAATCCGTTGAAGATCCGTGGAGACTCATCGATCCCAAATGGATGAATTTTTGTGAAAAGAGCTTGATGTCAAACTTTGTCCCATGTCTTTGTAATATGAAGTGCAACTGACTTGTTTCGCCAGATTGACGAAACGTATGTAGACTCAGGTTTCTTTTTTCGGTGAGACATGACATCAAATCATCAGTGCTGCCGGCCATCGACAAGTGAGGTACGAATCAAGATAGTTTATGGGCTGAAGGTTTATCAGCCTTACCATAACCTAAAAAAGAAGGTACGTCTTTTTCAGGGACGAGGTGGGTGAATGCTATTTTCCATCTACTCGGAAAGAGTCCTAAAGAGTAGGATTGATGAAAAAGCTAACGCGGTGGTCTTGCCTGTGTAGAAGAATAGCTCATTAGAAGAAGGGAAGATATACCATCTGGACAAGCGGATTTATGCATATTAAGATCTTTAAGTGCTATTGCTATTACACGTTGAAAACTGAATTCACACACTTGGAGATTCGATGCGCTCAAATGCAGTCGTAGATATGGTATAATATAAAAGTGCTGACCTAGCTGCAAAATGTTCATCAAGCAGACCTTGTCGAAAGAGCAGATAGCTGGAATGTTATTATAATTTGGTTGGAGGATGAGGCAGAATTTCTTATGTTTAACAACTACCTTCGGGACATTGTAGAATTATTTGCCCCAGTAGTTCTTGGTCATATTGGAATTGCACACGCTTAAGGAAAAAGTTTGTACTTTTTTCGATTTTCCTCACTCTGGTTTGATCTTGTAAACAGCTTGTTTACAGCTCGAGTCACACCACGCCTTTTGTGGTATGATCCGATGAGGCATAAAGGATCTGCTTCCAAAGAGATTATTGTTCATATTAGCGAGCCTATAATCGGTCGTGTGTTTTACAAGACCGTATAAGTAGATGTTGAATAGAATCGGTGAATCATAATCTGCTCCTTGTTGCAGACCGGATTTTGTTTCAAATGTTCCAGAAAATGTTCAAACACGAATCTTTATGATAAACTGCCAATTGGTGTGTAAGTTACGAAAAGAAGCGTATATTTAACCATACAATGTCGAAGGACTATATGCTGGTCTTTAGTTCAGATACTGCTATCTAAACATTTTTTTTTTTTTTTTTTTTTTAATGCATTTTATTTCTATAACTTAAATTACGCTTATATGCTAAACAAAAAATGCTTAAAAATTAGCTTAATTAACTTAAAAAATAATCTTATTGTAACTTACTGGCCCCATGCGGGCACTCTAAATTAAACATAATACTTAATCTATGTCTTTCGACGTAACTTACAGTCTAATTTTATTTTTATTTTAACATTTATTAGAACTAAGAAAATGAAAGAAAAACTTAATGTCTGGACTTTTTTTTTATCTATAAAAACTTAAAACTAAAACCTTATAGACTACCTAAAAATAAATCTTAAACTACTTAACCTACTTACGTCTAATACATACACATACATACATATATATATATATATACATAATACCTATATACGTAATATATAAGCATATGTATACATACATTTTTTTTTTTTGTGTTTTTGTATATTTTTTTTCTTAACACCTAACTTAAACCTACCTAGAACTATGTAAGCCGGCCATGGCTTAAAAAAAAAAAAAAAAATTGGCTGGCCCACCTTGCTTCACGTGAAGCTAATTATCATTGGAGGAGTTCGACGACGAAGCATCCTCCCTTTCAACAAGCCACCAAAATTGTTGGTGCTGCCGAGCAACATCCCTCATGTCGCGACTCCCTACCGCCCTACTGAACCGGAGACGCTCCGCACTGCCCTGTGCGACGTCTCTGTCGTAGTTGAGTCGCCTGTCCGCAGCTGTTCGAGCGACGTGGAAGATTAGCGGCACCGCCAATCTGTCCTGGATCAGACCTTTGCTATCTAAATAGAGGAACGCTTCTGGAGGAATAAAGCCGTCAAAGCGAACTCTCTCGTGATACATATAATTGGGGTAGTAAGCCCCGGAGATCAGGTTGTTCGATGAGGCCATTGCTCTTGCAACGTGCCTTCGAGTCAACTTAATGACGAAATTGTCCACTCTTATTAGGTTCGCCCTATTATATAAGACCTCGTTGGGATAGAATTTTATGTACTCAGACTCTGGTGTTCTGTATAAGCGAAGACAAGTCCTAAGACAAGCCCTCTCAAACACCCGAATCTTTTCCAATAAACTTGCTCTCACGTTGAACCACACGGGACATCCAAATACAAGCATGGGCCTGATAAGGGCCATGTAGCAGATTACCTTCACCCTCGCATCGAGTTGGCTGTTATAAAACAGTCTCTTTGTAAGGGCAAAAGCACCTTTGGCTCTGGCCAGAGCAACATCTATATGTTTGTTAAAATACAGAAATTGATCTAGCCAGATCCCAAGGTATCTGACTACATTTCGACAAGCAAGTGGCTGCCCTTGCTGTCCCACGATCGAGAACTTTCGCCAATTCTTTCTGGTATCTCTAGAGGCCCCAGACAAAGGCGTCCTAAACAGAATGGTTTCCGACTTCTGAAAGTTGATTCTCAACTTCCAGTCATCGCAATATCGCTTAATTTTGTCGAAGTCACGCTGCAAAAGCATATTAATGACCTCAATCTTTGGACCTGATCTGTACGCGATTATGTCGTCTGCGTACGCTATGGCATGGTGAAGTGAACCTATCAGATCACTCGTGTAAATGTTGAATAGGATCGGCGAATTTACCGCACCTTGTTGCAGACCGTTTTTAATGTTAAAAGTTCCAGCAGAAGTCGCATCGCCATTCTTCACGATGAACTGTCTACTGGAGAGCATATCGAAGAGAATATACAGAAGTGGTTTACTAATGCCCAACCTGTCCAGCTTGAAAAAGAGTCCTTCTAACCATACGGTATCGAAGGCCTTCTCCAAGTCAATCAGGCAGGCACCAGTGCACTGGTTCTTGCTTTTGTTCCATTGGATATCAGAAACCAGTTTCGACGCAGCATGAATGATATCATGCCCCGCCTTGAAACCGAATTGATTATCCGGAACTATATGTTTGTCCTCGACCCACTTAGTCAGGACTCTATTGATAACCTTTTCGAACACCTTACTGATGTTTGGAAGAAGACTGATCGAGCGGAGATTCGCCGGATTGGAAGTGTCTTTATCCCTTTTGGGGATGGGATGTACCACCGCAGTTTTCCAATGCGCTGGATAATGTGCATTATTCATTGCATTATTAAACAGGGTGGTATAAATGTTTACCGCTTCTAGAGGGAGATGTCGAAGCACAATGTTCGGTATTTCATCGGTTCCCACTGATTTCTTACTTCTAAGTGATTCGAAGATCGTTTGGAGCTCCTCCTTCGAAATGAACGGGGGTAGTGCCCTATCGTTGGTGATGACATTATTTGCCATATTCTCGTCACTGAACTGGGTGAAACCCGAGCTCTCGAATCGCCAATTCACAATTTCATTTCGAAGGTAGAAATTGTGCACAAGGACTCGATTCTCCAGATCGTGGTTCGGGCCAATGATAACATTCGCCTTGTACACTTCCTGGAAAGTCGCTCCTATAGCCTCTACCTGCTCCTGCGGATCCTCGATCACAAAGAAGTTGTCATCATCAACAGCCTCATTCGGATCTATGCCCGCTGCTACCAGTATTTGTTCGTTGTTCGTCGTTCGGGCGATTTTAAGATAAGGAAGGTCGTTGTGATCTTTCCTCCGAAATAGCTTATTTATTTGCGGGAACATATTCGGGTTGCTGGTGTTTACAGCCCGAATTTTACTGTTCCAATACAAATTTACGGATGCTCTGTAATTTTCTTTTATTAATGTTTGGAGGTTTTTAATCGACGACTTCAGTGTCATGATCTCCGGGTTATGTCTGTCAGTAAACTGTCTGTACAAGGTTTTTAGTCTTGACAGCAGTCTACTTTTATGTCGGTGCAGTGCGTCAATAGTTGCGTTGCGGAATAAGTCTTCTTCGTCAGTGTGTCGGTACCGAGGTATCGTTATGTCCATTGTTCGTTTGATTGTCTCGTCCATTAGTCTTAGATACCTGTCAATCTCCTCGTTTGACAGATTTCTGTTGGACGGTGGGTAGAGCGAATTCGAGGAGAGTGCTCTAGTCAGTGTTCTGGTGAAGTGTGTCCAACGCACCCTACTATAATTGTAGGAATGCCTTTGGACAAACTCATCCAATTCCGCAATTTCGTTGGGAACAGTTATTTCGGTGCTGAGACCGCAATGGTCGCTGTCATACACGAAAGTGCGTAGACAGTTTGTAGTTTGTTGGTTAGTACATGTCAGTTGTATTCGTGAGTCGAACAGCAGAAGATCCAAATAAGACCCGTGTCTGGGAAACGACGGACTATCCGTCGCCTTAAGCCCGAGTCGATACATCATACTGTGTTGACCCCACCAATTGAATAGTAGGTTCCCTCTAGTATTTGGTGTATTATTTCCCCAATCACTATGTTTGGCGTTGAAATCTCCACCGATAATAAAATAGTTGTCTTCCAATTCCAGCCTCAGGAATCGAAAAAGTGTCTCGAGCTCTGAGATAAATATTGTGGATTGAGTAGCCTTAGGTGCATAGACAGACACCATGTACAACCGCTTTCCACTACGGAGTGGGATATACACGATGCATGCTTCCAGCACCTGGAACCTACGTACTACACGACTGTATACTCTTTTAAAATGTATACCTTTTCGTACGAAAATTCCAACGCCACCTCCCTGAATGGAGTTGGGTCGGTTTCTCCGTACTATCTTGTATCTTCTGTGCCTCATTTTGTGTCTCTTAGTAAGCTTAGTTTCGCTAACCAAAAGAACATCAGGGGCTTGGTCTTTAAGCAACTTAAATAGTGCGGCTCGTCGTTCGAACCTTATCAGTGAATTCACATTCACAGCAAGGACCTTCAGGGTTTGCTCCGCCACGTACGTACCCATTACGGCAAAAGGTGCGTTAGGCCAGGCAGCAGAGCGTATACTTGATCCACCCGCGCCGTCTGTTCAGTTAAATGACGTTGTAGCTGAGCCATCTGCCCCTGGATAGAGAGCAAGATAGCTAGCATGTCAGGTACTGGTTCCGGTGCTCTGGGCGCTGGGGCCTGAGAAGCAACCTTCACTTGCTGTACCGTATTTCCCCTACCTGCCGCCATTTGGGCGTAGGTAACATGGGGAGTAACGGCTGGAGTTTGCAAATGCACGGGTGGACGTTTCACTTCCACTTTCTGCTGCCGGGCCAGATTTATTCTTTTGATGTACTGGAATTTGGGACAACCCCGATAATTTGCGGTGTGTCCCGTGTTCCTACATAAAGCACAAGAGAGTTGGCTTTTTTCAGACGTTCCGTCCTTACCCAGAGCGCATTCCTCGGACTTGTGGTTCTTTCCGCACTTCACGCATCGAGGCTGCATTTCGCAGTTCGACGCGGCGTGCCCGAACCTTTGGCAGCGAACACATTGTAAAATGTTTTCGCTCCTCTTTAATTTCTCCCAGTGGACAACCTGGTAGTCTAGGACTTTAATACTCCTTAGACCATCCAGATTGCTGGTGGGACTTAGCTGGACTAGGAAAATCGGCAGTTGCCGCTTCTCCCTTTTGGCTCTGGCTGTGGTGAAAGGCTTGACCCCCACGAATTGGAGCCCTTCGCACTTCTTCTCTTTCAGCAGTGCAAGGAGCTCCCCCGGATCAGTCGACGGTTCTAATCCCCTAAGCAGCATTGTTTGCAGCTTGTCCCCCTTCGGGGTGTAGGAGAAGAACTCCGTCGTCGAATCCTTCAGTAATTTTTTTATTGTATAATAGCGCTCCACTGTGTTACAGTGGATCGCATGCCTATCTAGTGACAATCGTTTTATAAAAAAGTTGTTGCCTATGGCCGACTTACACAGATCAATAGTGTCCTTTAACTCCAGTTTAAAAGTGTTGATTGGTGGCACTTTTTGCTTGGTGGCTTTCTGCTCTTGCTGTTGTTGTCTCTGCTGCTGTTGCTTTTGCTGATGTAGTTGTTGGTTCTGTTGTTGTTGTTGCTTCTGTTTCAGATTCTGTTGTTGTTGTGGCGGCTGCGTATGCTTTTCTTGTTGATGTGTTTGTGTCTTCTGTTTTGGCTGATGTTTTTGTTTTATTTTGTTCGTTTTTATTTTTAACTGTTGCTTTCTTGCAACCTTTTGCTGTTGTTGTTGTTGTTGTTGTGATTGGGAGCATACTTGTTGCTCCTTTTCACGCCTGGCTGTATACTTTGCCTTAATGGCAAGTGCTTTTTCTTCAAGCTGCCTGATGGTGCTCATTATAGCTTGGACTTCATCCTCTTCGTCGTCTGACTCTGAGACTGCCAGAGCTGCGAAGCTATTATCGCTTCCCTTGAAACGACCTTTGCCCCCATCTGACAAATGTGTTTCTTCGTCATATTCCGACCCATGACACTTGTTGTTTATTGCTGCCCTTGAAGTTGATGTCGTCTCCTCCCTTAATCCACCAGGCAGCTTTGCGATGGATTTTGTAAGAGAGGGACGTTGTGTCAAGTTAAGAGTGGGCCTCAGCCTCCTCTTTCTCTTCATCTTCGGTTCTGCTAACATGGCTGATTGGCTTGAACCGCTCGAAGCCTCGCCTGACTTTTCGGCTGGTCCCGCTATTGGCATAGCGGACCGCACCCCACAGTTCATCACGTGATGTAGTAAACAACACTTACTAACACTTCAATTTAATTGTTTTTTTTTTTTATTTATTTTAAATAAAAATGAAAAAGAAAAAAAAAATGTCTATGGCAATCGGGGATTCGAACCCACGACCTATGATATGCTGGCCGAACACACTGACACTCTGCTAATTGGAGCGTATGGAAATTTCCTCAAATATCTCTTTGTTATTTATCAAACTAATCACTGTGCACTCATAAGCCGAACCCCGTCTGTACTCTACGGAGATCAATGAACGACTGAGCTATCTAAACATAGTTTTGGAGAGATGGATAAAATAGTCTTCCCCCCAGTGTTGAGGGTTTCATCCTCTTTCACATAAAAGCATTCCCTTCCCAATTCCAGCACTAACTATAACTCCTACCAGGTATACTTCTGTTTAGGATTCATATCCTTGACATGTTGTTTTGCCCAGTGGTGAGATTTTCAAAGATTCTCTAGCTCTTTGTCTTTCCTTTGTAGAAACCGACGTTCATAGCGTTTCCTTTTCCTTTTGTATTCCTTGTGGTGATCGGGTAAAACTTATAAAATCGAAATCTGCATCTTAATATACATACTATATGTGGCTTATTGCCAATATCAGTACTGGTTTTCAGTGCTAAATGCTGACAGCATTTGGGAGACTCAATCAGAAAGAGGTGCATCATTCTTTTGCGACAGCATGCGATTTTCTTACACATTAATTGGCGTCCGGGATAGTGTGTGCTGGAGATCAGTGTCAGCTTCTCAGAACGGACTTCAAAAAGTACTGTAGTTGTAGCTTGCATTTAGATCGCAATGTGATTAATTGTTGATGAGAACTGAAATGTTCTTATTTAGATGTCGAGGTTCGGGAACTCCGTGCTAGTTAGATGACTTCTCCCCCTTCAACGGCGGACCTGACACCTCTTTTGAAAGTGGGCTCGTACAGGCTAGAAACTGTGCTGCTAATTATGGTCAGTATTCCTAACGAAAAAGAAATATTTGGAAAAGTCCATATGAGTCATATTTTGGTGAATTTGGCTTTGATGCAGACTCCACACAAGACTTCAGTCCCTTAAGGCTCAAGATTACCCCAAGTCTTTCTCTGAAAACAAAACACATCAAAATAGCCCTAGCTATTCTCCCTGTACCAATCGAAAGTGGTCTGCAAAAGATTCGAATGTTCCACTTGCATAGTGGAAGGTCTTTATCTTCTTTTCTATTTGTTGAGATCATCGGTGGTAAAATCTATGTTGTTTGAAAGTTTACTCTTTTTCTGAAACTTATCACAAAAATTATGCGCATCGCATCTTTCTCTTCACTGAAATCATAAGCCGGCTTTAGTCGGGCTTAGAGCTCTTCCACAAATCAAATTGTTGGTTTATTTGTGGAGAGAGCAATTTTAAAGGTAGAACGCTCCATTGATTGGTCACTTGAAATCAGCCTTCATACTTGCGATGATTGGTCTCTATTACAACATTCGATTCTGGATAGTACCTTGTCGTTCAAAAAGTTTTGATCTTAAGTATTAACAATCCTGAAAAAGTTGTTTTCGATCTTTGATCGCTGGTTAGCAATATCTGGAAATTCATAGCCCGCTGGTGGATTAGTTTAGGTAGGAGCTCGGAACAAACACTTGAATTTTAACTTCATGTCATAATAATCAGCGTCTTGGCAACACCTAATAGTTTCACTGGAGTCTGAATACAAGCACTTCAATTGCACTCTTACCACTGAATCAAGGGTAATCTCATTAAGAAAAATTCTTCTGTCTAAACATCTGTCTTAGTCGTTTTTCTACTAAGAGGCTCTACTAAGTGAGGTAATCCGTCCATTTAGCCCCCCATAAGTAGCAAGGCTATTGTTTTTTTTTAAATAATTACTAAAACATCCTTACTACATTAATCCTACTCTACGCCGCTAAATTGAAGGGGAGGACAGAAAATTGGCAGCATTTCGCACAAGAAAACAAAGGCTTTTCTACATCAACATGTTTGCCGCCCGACTGTTGCCTTTGAAGGGACAAATGGACAAAATACGAGTAAAAATGCGGCAAAATTAAATGCTATTAAAATTCCTCTTGTGAAACACTTTTTAAGTGCTATCCGAATCTGTGCTTTGGTTTGTTGAAGAAAAAAGAAGTTAATCCTGTCCAATGGTATCGGCTTTAATCTACAACTTCTTACTCTTGTATTCAAGATTCATATCATGTACCTCGATTAAATAATGTCGGAATATGTGAGTGTAGGATTTGTCGCAGTTCCATTCGATTGTGTCCTTTTTCATCCTAGTCAGCAAGGGAGGATTTGAGCTTAAGTTATGTTTGCCATTTAACTTTTACCAGCACGTTTAAGGTTTATATTATGGCAATTATCTTTGTCTCCGGTGGTTTATCACTGGTGATTCCGTCTGATTAAACTGGAATGGTTAATCTAAGGAATTGAGTAATCTTACTCAACTGGGTGAGTCGATAAAGTTTTCACTGAGTTTCAAAAAGTTAACTTCTTGGTTGTGCTGGACAATGAATATTAAATTATAACTTTATCTAGACTCAACTGAGACTCCCTGTTCCTGATTTTTTTTTTTAAATTTACAATTGAGCAGTTCGAATTAATGGGAAATAAAAGTTTTCCCCTCATGGGAGAGTGAAAATCGTAAAAGTTTCCGGAAGTTGGATGTCCTGCTGTAGGCACTTTATAAATAGGAGTATGTGGGATGCATGTTAAATTTCAATATATCCGATGGCGAATTCTGCACGAGATATGCAGCCTTATAGTCAATGCCGTCTGAGTTTGAATTTGAGAGTCTTTCGACTACGAGTATGTGCCATTGAATATGACTAGGACGTCCAAAATCGAGTCCACTGCCACAGAGATACTTTATTCATTTCTGTGAAATCTTTTGAATTTTCAATTTAAAAACCAACTCTGCAGACCCACTGAAAGGGTTCAGTTGAGGTACTCGTATTCATACACAAAAATGCCAGAGGTAGATTGTATTCTCATGAAATCCAGAGCACTTTGGAGAACTGAATCCAAGCGAAGTCTTGTTTTTTTTAAGAAAAAAAAAGCGCCAAGCAATTATGAACGTGGCATTCATTACGGTTTCCTAGAAGAATAATCAAAAAGCTAGTGAAATGAATTCGAAAGTTTACGAAGTTCAGGAATTTCAAATGAAATAACCCAATTTGACTAAATTCATAAAGTTTCTCACGTAGGACGTTCGTAAGGGGTAGATACTTATCTGAAAGAATTTTCGTGTACACGTGTAGACGAAAATGTTAGTTAGATATTAAAATAAATATAAACAATTGATTGATTGATTATTTACTTAAATATTTACAAACAGACAATTAATAGATTTATGCTTATTTTTACGTTTACATTTAGATGATTTGTGTGTTTGTTGAAAAGTTTGTAAGTGGATACACTCAAGGTTGACATAACTAATGTCGAGTGCATCAAATTAGATTTGAGGAATTGTATACATCACTGAAGAGGTTGTAGTGGGGTGGTATGTAAAAGACAAGAGAGAAACAAAATGTAGGAATATAAAAGACAAAGAACCAAAAAAAAAAAAAACAAATACCGAAGTTATTATTCTTATTAAGTGATTTACCAACATGAAGAGCTACTTTTTAATTTCACACGATACACAGTGTGTTATTTCACCCATCTAGCGGAATTTTATTTGTTTCGCGCTTGAAAATTTTGTTTTTTTTTATCTGTTCAGTTATGCATATAATACAGGGTGTCCCAAAAATCAACGTCAAGCCGGAAACGGGTGATAGGTCAAGTGGTGTCGCTTATCACAAAATTTATTTGCCACAATGGCATAGTACGTTTTTTTTGTCAGTACAGTCAATTCAACTTGGATGATTAATGATTTTCAGATATATGGATGTACAAAAAAGCAATATTTTAGTTAAAACCGATATAGTTATGTTTCAACCATAATTTACAGAAGAGTTACTCAGGGTTACGTGACAAAAAAAATCGAAGAAAAGTAAAGATTTACGGTCACAGCACTCGAAAGATCGTCACAGGGTGTCAGATTTCTCAATTTTTCTTGAGTGCCAATAATTTTAAAAGTTAGATTTTCTTTTTATAATTTTGTGATAACCGACACCACTTGATCTATCACCCGTCTCTGGCTTGACGTTGATTTTTAGGACACTCTTATTTAATAATTTGCAACATAATATGATACTTGCGTCCATTATTTCAAAGAGTTATAGAATGATTACACTCAAATTTTAACGAATTTTTATATTTTCACTTACCTTTACTATTTTCAAAGATTCATATAACTATTAGTAAAATCCTGCCCGCTTCGCTGCGCTGTATCAGTAGTTATTTCATTTGAGTACAATTAACAAAGAAGAGAGAAAGAAACATACCACCTTGATCAAAAATTCCCGGAATAACGACTGTGTGGCGCTCCCATTGTTCCGATTTGAGTTCTGTTTTTTTTTTGTTAAGTTGTTGACATTCTCTAAATCATAGCATCATAGCTTGACATTTGCAAAAGTTACGTAGCCAAGAGTACATGTATCTCTGTGTGTGTTGTCGATTTTTTACAATTTTAGAAATGGATTTAAATTAGCAATAACGAACTAGTATTAAATTTTGCGTAAAAAACGGATTTAATGGTGCGCGAACGTTGGAAATGTTGGAAAAGTGTTTCGGCAACGATTCTCTAAAGAAAACGGTCATTTATCGGTGGTTCAAAAGTGTTCGTGAATCAATCGAAGATGATGAATGCAGTGGCAGACCATCGACATCGAAAACCGACGAAAACATTGATGGATTAAAAAAAATGTTGGTCAATAACGGAGCGGAGCTGAATCCGATCCCATATTCATCAAAAGGATCATTACTGGAGACGAGACGTGGGTTTATGAGTACTACACGCAATCCAGACATCAGGCAAGTGAATGGCGTTCAACAAATGAGCCGAGACCAAAAATACCACGTCGTTTTCAGACAAAAAAGGAGGCAATGCTCACGGTTTTCATGGATTACAATGGTGTAGTGCATCATGACTTTTTGCCAGCAGCGTTATGAGACGTTTGCGTGAAGCAATTCGCCTAAAGAGACCAGAATTCTGAGCAAAAAACTCGTGGATTTTGCACCATGATAACGCACCGTCGCACAGTGCCATATTATTCGTAATTTTTTGACGAAAAATGCAACGAATACCATCCAACAGCCAACGAAATTCATCTGATTTGGCTCCCTGTGACTTCTTTCTGTTTAATCGAGTTAAAAAACCACTACGGGGAACGGGTTTCAGCAGCCGAGAGGAAGTAATGGAAAAATCGCAGGAAGCACTGATGGACATTCGAGGATTGGATCAAGCGCTGGCATAAGTCTGTTGCAGTCGATGGGGATTACTTTGAAGAGGACAATATAGATTTAGATGAATGAACATGTATTTTTAATTTTCTGAATAAATTCCGGGAATTTTTGATGGCATACATTTGTTTGTGTTTTTTTTTCCTTCGTTGAGCTTTTTTGAGTATATAAATACGTTTATGTGTATTGTTCAACACAATGATTTCCATACCAAAAAAATAAAACACTAAATGTCCATTGGGTGGAATAGAGAGAAAAAAAATGTTTACTCTAACAAAAAAATACTTACAAAGTTCATATGTCATTTGTAAACTAACCTAAAATGAACATTCAAAACAAACATACAAAAATGTATATTTCACATATGAATTTATTTACGGTGTTTGAACCCTGAAAACTGTAATTACACTGGTTAACAAAATTTTAACTTTTTTTTTGTCACATGAAAACTTATATCAAATTTTGAAAGTACTAGGGCCACCAAACAATAATATGTGAATGAAGAAAAATTGACACGTCAGGTTTCCTTGTGATATCAATACATATATTTTCGTAAAAAGTAAAAACATCAGCTAAATTTAGAGAAATAATTGCTTAATATAGAATAAATACTTATGATTTTCGTGAATATTTGGTTTCTGGAAAGTCTTTTTTAAGTCTCCAACAATAATCTGCTAGCATTCCAGGACTCCATTTCCCTTGATAGCGCTTCTCCATTAAGGAAATGTCCTCGCCTTGTTTGTCACTCACAGCACCCATATTTGCCGTTAGAAATCCAGATGAGAGTCCAGCATATGTATTTTTAAGGACATATTACACCCCAAAGCTTTATATGACATTATACTCGTAAGTTCATTTATTAAGTCTGTGTAATTTTTCGATTTACGAGTATGGTTTCCTAGAAAATTTTGGACAACGTTCACAAAACATTTCCAGGCCAGTTTTTCCTGATCATTCAGTTTTTCTTCAAAGCTCTTATACTTTATTAGTAGCCGTATTTGTGGTCCTACAAATATTCCGTCTTTAATTTTTGCCTCGCTTAGTTTGGGGAATTTCTTTTTCAGATATACAAATTCACAACATTTTTCATCAGGCCGAGATTTATGTGCAATGGTGGTAAAAGAATGTCATCGGGGTTCACTAAAAGATAATTTTTAACATTTTGATGGCTTGGAATGAGTGATTTACGCTTTTGCCATACTTTCTTTTTATAGTAATTTTTTCTATCCCTACTGTCCCATTCGCAAATAAAACAGCAACATTTTGTGTAACCAAGCTGTAGTAAAATCAAAAGTGCAATGACTTTAAAATCGCCACAGATTTTCCAAGCGTGTTTACTGCATTCAATTTTTTCAAGAAGAAATCTCATATTTTCGTCTCTTTCATGTCAGAACCATGAGCAGCCGGCACTGAAGGCAGTTTGCTTCCATTATGCAGCAACACTGCTTTCAAACTTGTTTTTGAGGAGTCAATGTGACAATCGTGATTTGGATCATATTCAAAATTTAATAAATTCATCAAAACAGGAACACTATTACAATAGACTAAATCACCTGCTTTAGAAAAGTAAAGTTTTATTTCAGCGTCACGATGTCAAAAACAAGAAATTTTCGTATCAGGAGAAAGTAAATTCCAGTCATTTAAACTGGACTCTAAAAGCTCAGCCTGACAGATTCAAATCATGTACTGAATCGTTTAAGTCACTTTGTGTCAATAAGTGCGGTTCTTTTGAAGTTGACGGTTCATAACTTGGGTCACTATCTTCAGATACCTTATCGTGCTGACTTAGAACAAGTTCCGGAGTAGAATACTGACTTTCTGATCGATTTGGAGGCTTTGGCACATGCAGTTCGGCACTATGTAGAATGGGTCTGTTGGCCGAAGACAAGTTTGGATACTGGATAGTGTGTTTGGACTTTGTTGTAATGCCTTTTGTTTGAGACCAACAAAAATAACAATCACTTACATGATCCTTTGTTTCGGTTCAAATCATTGGTATAGCAAACGACATATGTCTGGGTTCTTGTTTAGCCCAACCTAATAGCAGTCCCACACACGTTACACAACATTTATGTGGAACCTAGGATTTATCTTGATTCCTCACAGAAAATCCAAAATAGTCTAAATAGCACTGTTCAATTAATGATGTGAAATTTCGACGCTGAGATGTAAAAGTTAATTCTCCACACACATAACAAAAACTGTCGGGCTTGTTAGAATACTTTCGTGGCATGTTTACGATGTAACAAACGTATATAAGATGTATACCAACATGAACAAAATTCATCACAAAGTTCATGTGACAAAAACAGTTTTTACCAGTGTTTTTATTGAATACAATCTTTTAAACTATGTTTGCTTAGACTTTAAAAAATTGAATTGATTTTAATGTTTTGATTTGTATTGCAAAAACAAGAATAAAAAATTCAAACTTATTGCTCTGTGGAGTATTTTTGTTTTTTTCCAAAATCAAATGGCAAATCTTTTGGAATCATTAGAATTCGTAGAATTAAAACGTCTTCGTCTTTGAATTTGCCCTTCAATATAGTTGCTTCGATGACATTGTGCATTAACCTTTTCACTGTGTGTCTTGTACCATTGCAAAGTTCTGGTTGATTGATGTTACGCAGCATAAATATCATTGCTCCAACTTTCAACTGCAAATTGTGTGGTTGCAATCCAAGAAAACCAAGTGAATTTAAAAATTCAGTCGGATAATTCAGGACATCATCTTGATTTGTCACGCTGTCTACTGATTTATATGACACAACTTCTCCTGGTATTTTTGATAATATGATCGCATTCAATTCATTGACATCTTTATTTGTTGGTGCCAAAATTGCTCTATCGCTCAACCAATCACGATTTTTGTAATGCTGCGCAATGTCTGGAAATACACTTTCAATCAATGCTTCTTTAGACTTTGTAAAAGTGCACATATTTGGTGGTATTGTTATGAATCCAGTATCATCAACAGGCACTGTACCATTTCCAATTTTCAACAATTGTCTGGAGAACTCAGCCGCTGATGGATCGTTTTGCAATTGAACACGCACGTCTGTTCTCAATGTGAGTTTTTTAACATGTCTCCACAAATAAGAAAACTTCAAGCAAGCATACAATTCATCGGCTGGTGTGGATTTGGAATTGCCTATAACTGGCAACGTTTGTGTAAAATCGCTAGATAATAATACCAAAGCACCACCAAACAATTCTTGATTTACACGTAGATCTTTCAATGTTCTATCCAGAGCTTCTAATGATCTTTTGCGAGCCATGGTACACTCATCCCATATAATAAGACTGCATTGTTGCAAAAGTTTGCCCATTCCAGATGATTTTGAAATATTGCATGTGTTTGTTTTATTAACTTGCATGTTCAATTACAACTTGAGTGCTGAATGCGCTGTTCGATCGTCATCCAATAGAGTGGCTGTTATAGAAGAAGCATTGTAAATTACCGGTGTGAAATCCATATCTTGATTGAAAGTAGTACGACGCACATGATGTAAAATATCTTCTGACATATTGTCTAGATACTTTGTTCATGTTTCAATTTCAATATGATCGCAAACAATGTCCGTATTTGATTTGGATTGGCTGAAATTGCTGCGTCGGCAAGTGTATTATCCCAATGCGTATCATTTTCCAGTAAATGCAATTGCTGGCATGTTTCATGATATGTCGCACACACTCTTTGATCAACTGTTTTATGTAAATTTTCAAATGATATTGGTCCACGAACATTGATCAATAACAAACGCAAATAAAAACACTCATCCTTGTTCGAATGAACTGTGTAAATACAACCTAATCAATCTGTTGAAGATAAATTTGGATGGCCTTCAACTGCTGTGCCTTGTTTACGTATTTGAAATTCTCTTATCGACGCATTCCATGTAAAATATGTTGGCACTTCAGCATATAGCAACGTTTGAGCAAATGTATCATTTTGACACAATTAGAAAAATGCAGTCAATGTTGTATCTGGTTGTGCTGCTGCTTTTTGCGATGCATTTGCCTCCGTAAAATACACACGTTGGCCATTTTCGAGATGGACTGAAAAATGAACAATTGTAGGATGTCTTTCATGAATTTGGAATGCAAAAATTCGCCATATCGCCTCGTTACTACTTATATAGCGCCCCATTTGATATTGATGTATTTCATCGTTCCGACGTATTTGGAAATGTATTTAATCGATTTGCAATATTCAACGTTGATATGAGCTTTGAAAACTTTTGAAAATAATGGGGAATATGGAACAGTCCAACGATTATCAACTTCAATGTCCACATTTTCCACATTGATAATTGCTGATCTGCCATTGTCATCAGTTGAGCGACGACGATACAGTGGATAGCCATCATTGCCTGTAAGAGTGTCCGAAACCAATGCTCTTGGATACCGTTTCGTACACTTTCCATCAACCATACACGGTGAATTCGGATTATGTTCGCCACATGGTCCTTGAATCATATTGTTTACGACAACATCAAACAAAACTGGATCAGTTGCTTGACCAGGTATTTCTGCTGATATGATACTATCGATTTCTTCTGCTTCTGTAGCTTCGTCTACAAAAAAATTGTTTATCATATTTCGGTAGCGCGCTGCAATGACCGCAATGTCTTTTCCGATCTCATTTTCGAAAAAGTACGGTCCTAAGACACCTCCCGGCCATTAACCGCATCAAACAGTCACTCGCATCTTCTGAATCCTTCGTGGATTTTCGGTGCCCCAGATGCGGCTAGTTTGCTTATTAACGTAGTGTAGCGCTTTATGGTAAATTTCTCAAATTTGTAGATGACATCTGTCACCATATGTCAATCCTGAGTGAATTAGATGCAAAATAAATCCTACACTCAATATAAGGGAATACAGCTATTTTTACTACACTTGTCAGGATTTAGTAAAATGCGCTGGCCATTGGCGCTAGGGAAGGTCATACTAGGGAATTAGAGAACTCATATTCGACATCCCAGTCTGATGGCACTAAAACACGGACTCTTGGTCATTTCGATGTCGTTCGGCAGCACCAGCATTTCTGGTGGTTGAATGATGGTGAAGATGTTTCGTCGTCGTTTCCGTCAATTACGGACCAGCCTCACTAATGAGGCAGAGTGACCAATCTGTTTTCTCTGTGAATAGCGATGGCCAGCTTGCATAGGTTTAGGTTAGCATTTAAGAAACATATACATATATCAGTGTATACAAAGGTATATACTGCTAAGTTTTTGTTAACAAATATTTTTTCTTAGCTTTAAGTATTCAAAATAAATAGTTCTAAGAAAAATGTAAATAAAGTCGAAATACATAGTTATAAGAATTTAGAGTAGCTTAGAGCGCCTGTGTGGGGGCAGTATGTTAGCATAAGATTATTAAGTACTTGTAAGCTAGCATTTAAGCATTTTTTGTTAGAATGTAAGAGTTAGTGTTAAGAAAATAAAATGCATTTAAAACTGAAACTGAAACTCTTGGTCATTTCGAGAGAAAATCCTTCGAAAAATATTCGGTCTCCTTTGCGTGGATGGTCTTTGGAGGAGAAGATTCGATGACAAATGATACGAGCTGTATAGCCACATCGACCTAGTCAGAAAACTGCGCATCAGTCGCCTCAAATGGCTAGCGCATATAGAGTGAATGGACAACAAAACTCCGGCCCGCAGAGTCTTCGAATCCAGCAATGTAAAAAAAAGGCAGTAAAGGCAGTAAACAAAGACCTAGCCTTAGATGGCGCGTACCTGGCGAACACCTCAACCGACTTGGAGTGCGCAACTAGAGGCGGTTAGCTAAGTACCGAGCTAACTAGAGAGGCTTGCTAATTGGGTCCCAGGTCTACTTCGAACTATGGCGCTACCTAAGTAAGTAAGTAAGGTTCGTAGAGTGCATATCAGGGAGGAAGATTGATCAGTGCGTCTAGAGAAAAGCTAAGTGTGCAGGAGAAAGGCCTCATGCAGCCGAGGCATTCAGTTCTCTGGAGTCTGGTAAGAGCAGTAGTTACGCATTTTAATGAAATGTTATTCGACCAGACATGTAGGATATAATGTGAAGATCCAGAGGATCCTATTCAAGCCCGATGGATTGCCGGAAGTTGATTTACTCTGGGAGAAAAGTGCTAGCGCCTTGGACGTTTTCGACAGAACATAATCCAAAAAAGTTTGTTAACCACTATGAGATCCAAATACATAGCTTCGTTGGAGAAACGGATGGTGATGCCTTTAAACACTAGATTAGTCAGGAAATAGCTTCCTCTGTCTTGTGACGAGAATAGCCTCAGTTTTGAGGAGATTGGCTAAAAGGCCATTTGTTGGGCACCAGTCATAGATCGCACATAGGAGTGTCCGTGTTTTAGAGCAGGTCACTTGTCATTCCAATTCTGTATAGCGCAGAAGAATAGACTGTGTCTAAAGTGGATGCAAATGTCCTTGCTTGCTTCAAGAGAGAAGTTCTTCGAGTGATTTGTGGCCTCGTCTGCATAAACGGCTTTCGGAAAGGATAATGATACATCCTCATGGATCTTATCAGGAGGGCTAGACTGGCCACTTTGGCATGGAATGTCTTCAAATCAGTATCGGAGGAGCAAAGCGGTAAAGCACCACCTCACATTTAGTGGTACTCGTACGCTCAACTGAAAAGGCACCAGCTAACTTTGTGTGGCCAACTGAAGGCGGTTAGCGCTAAATGGGGAGAGTTGTTGGTTAAGGCTCAATTAAAAATTAACCGAACCATACAATCACTTAACCTTTTAATAATCGCTCTAAATGAATATGCCAACATACGAGTATGTACAATACATCACGTATGCATTCGAAACACACGAATAAATGAAAAAACAAAAGCCAAGGACAAGCATTAAAATCGAGCAAATAAATTAAGGGATATAAAACCATAAGCACAACCACGAGTTCATCCACAAGCCTGCAAGGCCCAACCCCAATCGCTAACCCGACAACATCTATCAGCTTATGAGTTTTTTTTTTTTTTTTTTTTTGTAATTTCGTCGAGGGAGACACTTCAAGGATTATTGATTACTAAAATCGAATTCAACAAGTGAGCGCTTCATGGGTTGAAGGCTTCTCATCTACGGAGTTCAATCGAATGAAGACAGTTGTTATCATAGAAGCACTACACATGTCAACTTACTTGACACAATGCCAATGTAATTTGTGCTCCTTTAACAACATCGCCAGGATAGGACATTATCGTCGTCATCTGGCGCTGTCGAAACACCATCGCGTTAGTATCATTTATTTTCATTCAACCGAGGATAAAGCTGCCATCACCACTCCATCTATTTGTACTGAATCCCCCTCCCCCCTTCATTGGATTGAATCAATAGAGGTTGTACAAAGGTCAGAGGTGGTGCTCCTGTACTGTTCTGGGAGTGGCAGTGCTGACGGTCACTTGCCAATAACCTAATGAATTGCGTTTCAATGTTCATCCGGCATTGTTTTTGAGTCCTTTCTTGTATTGAACTTTTAATAAGAAAAATTGTTTGTTCAGTTTGAGATTAATTTTTTATTTTTCTTTTTTGTTTTATTAAGGACTGCTGGTTATTTGTTGGAGTAGGTAATAATCAATATACAATGCACGTGGTAGCTGAAGAGGAACTTTATTGTTCACATGGACAAGAATCGTTTATTGAACATAAATTGAAGGCAGAAGAAACAAAGGCATGAGAATGTGAATTTCGTGTTATAGTGATGGTCAGGTGGTGAGTGCAATTCCTTTTTAAATAATCCTGGAATTGAAAGCTGATGAGGTTCAACCTTTCCAGGGAGGAGAATAATATGAATAAGCAATGTAAACGTGAGAAGAATCTCAATCAGTATATTGAAATTAATCCCATAAATCGGATCAGGCTTCGCGGAATATGTTCCTATCACAGATGATGAAAATCGTGTGCTGGTAGGATGCAAACATTATATGTACAGATACATATGCAAATAATAAAACTGCCAAGAATTTATGATTCAAATTTAATGCAGAGGAAGCGAAGTCTTCCCTAGAGCTAGGATTAATACAAACAACAATGATTCGAATGATTCCAGGAACTTTAGGAGATAAAGTGAGCGACAGCGAGAATTGCTTGGGAAATTTAAAACAACTTTGCGACGCCGAAGTGATCTAGAAGAGACTCATGTGACTTAATAACATACACAAAAGTGTTCAGTTTGGTGTGGCATAATAGTTCCTTATTTTTTTAAACATGAGGCCGAAGCTTGTGTAACAGGAAACGCGAACATTACGGACAGTGATCAGTAATTATTTTTTCAGACATTCGGACCAATGTGGTTTCAGTAGGATGGCGCTAATTGCTCAGGATACCACAGACTTACTGCAAAGCCGGCAATGCGAGATTATGCTATGCTTGGCCTGTCTCTGATCGATAAAATAATTGATCTCAGTTTCGATTAAGAAACAGTTTCCAAGCTGGATTTCGATACAAAACCTTCTTAGTATTCCTAGGCAACGGCTTATTTTTAACTGCTTTCTTTGGTCAAAGAAACAACCAATAGCAAATGTAACTCTTCATTTGATTTGCGAATAAGTGTCATTAGGGAAGTTCCGGTTGTTTGCTCGACCAATGTGGAAAGTTTACCTATTAACAGAAAGAATCCGGACTTTCTTCCATCTTCAATATAGCCTAATCAGAGAAGTTTCGCCATGCACGATGATCACTTAGCATTTGATCTTGGGTCAATAAGATCTTATATGGATGAATAGGTCTCTTCACAGAATACGCCACAGGGAGGTTGGAGAGATGCTCAACTCTTAAGAATGGCGCATAATCCATTGATCGTAGTTTTCACTTCCAAATCGCGTACAGTCACATGACCGCTGACAGCGCATCACCTTAACTAAACCTTTTTTTGATATTAAAGGTCTCGAATTGCTTCTGACTTTTACAGAGTTGCGAGAGTTATTCATCATCATAATCTGGAGAGTATAGTTCGTTTCTAATGATGCTGCATTGAAATCGATGAGGAGCTCTATATCTTCTCTGATATCTCAAATACTTTCAATTTCGTTAATTATTAACGTACACGGATTAAAACCGCACTTATAGGGGCTCATTCAAATCATTTCCAAATGATTTCAAGCGATCAAATAATACTGCCGATAAGATCTTGTACTCAATGTTAAGAAGATTAATATAGGCTGGTATAGGAGGAATTCCTCTCATGCAAACGCTGCTGAAGTTCCATTCATCAAGCCTACTTTTTCCGGTAATCAAGGAAATGCGCTGGTATATAGATAGTATGCTCTCTACCAAGTCATTCCCTGTGGCATTGAATAGATCAGCAGGTAATCCGTTGACATTTTTTATCATTACTGGGATAGGCTCTTTGCTGATGTCTTGAAACAAGTTCAATTACGTCTTGACAACGGCCAACGTACTAGAATTAAATTAAGACGTTTTTCTAAGCCACAAACTTCACTGATGTCAAGAAATGATAAAAATAAGGTACTTGGTGGTGCAGCAACTCAAGGAAATGCGGATTTTAAGTCACTTGAACTTGCGATAGTATATTTTAGATTTGAGGTCCTTATAAAACGCTGAGAATTTGCGTGGCGATTGACCGGAAACTGTTGACTGTCCTATAATTTGGATTATTCCAGCGGCGCAACAATCGAGTTCGTAGCGTCGTGCTCGCCTTACCTACCAGTAGTGGTCCCCAATAACTGCATGATCCTTGCTAAAATGGCAAGAGCATGCTAGGCTAGCAGCATAATACTGGATTACGCCATCATAGCGCTCTCAACCCTACACGAAAGAGATTATAAAGATTTGAAAAGCCAACTAATAACAAATTCACTGTTTACCATTATCCTAAATTTTAAACGACAACAATCTTCTGATTTGCACGTGGAATGTTTGCAATCTTGACAAGACTCTTATCACGTAGAGATAACCGACATCCAGGAAGTGCGATAGAATGGCTCGGATAAAAAGAGGAGAAAAATTGTGAGATGTACTATGTGATTGCTTTAGGAAAAAGAAACAAAGCTTATTCGGATGCGGGGAAGTCTTCAGCTTCCGAGATGTCAGCAATGCCTTATGACTAACCACAACGAGGCTAAATTTGCTAGCATAAGGCTAATATGAAGACAAAAACAACGTCACCGAAAAATGTTTCTACGAGCTCTTCGACAAGACATATGAGCAATGTCCACAGTATGAAGTTAACGTTAATATCGTATGATAAAATCGGTGATTTTAACGCCAGGATAGAGAAGGAGGACATTTTTGGAAGAACAGTTGGTAAGTATAGCCTGCATGATACCACGTCTGGCAACGGACTTAGGCTTATCACAGCGGAAACATCACTATACCACAAGCATTCTTCACCCCAGTGTATAGATACACAAGGGGATATGTTGCTTTCCGGATCATGAAACGCCAAATCAAATTGATTAGCCAATATTGGCTCAGATCACCACTTTGTTGCAGCCACGGTACAGACGCGGACATCCTAAGCACGGCAATAACGAAGAGCTACTGTGAAAAGATATAATGTAGAAAATGTGCAACAGCAAGAGAACGCCGAAATTTCTCAACAACTCTTATGCAGCCTACATCAAGCACCGAAGATCAATGGCAACGCTGCCAAATCGCCATCAGAGGCACCGCAACTGATGTGCTGGGTTTTAGACGACCACCACCAAGAAATCAATGGTTTCATGAAGAATGGCGGCGAGCACATGCAGCTAAACCAGAAGCCCACAAAACTGCGCTACAACGGCTCTACGAGAAGAAGAAGAGAAGAGGCGGGAAAAATATCGGCTTATCTAGAAGAAGAAAAAAGAATCGTGCTATAGAAGATATTGGAAGGTTGTACTCCAGAAATAACGTACGGAAGTTTTACCAACAGCTAAAAAGAACATGTCAAGGCAAGAAGACCCGTACAGAAATCTGAAGAGATGAAGAAGGAAACCTTGTAGTAGAGTCACAGTCAGTGCTGAGAATATGGAAAAACTTTTTCTGCAATCTGTATAAGATCCCGCCCGAAGCCCTATATAAGTCAGGCAGAATAGACCATTCAACTTCAGGCAGAATAGATAGCTAAAACTTCCGTCCGCCTGACCAGAACGAAATAAGGAAAGCAATATCTAATCTAAAATCCAACAAATTAGCTGAACCTGACGGCTTGACGAGCAAGGTATTCAAAGCAGATGGAAATGACTTTGTGGAGAGGATGCACTAACTAATTTTTCAGATATGGTCAGAAAAATGTATGTCTGAGTGATCCACAAAACAGGAGACCCTCTCAAAAGTGCCAACTATAGAGATATAAGTCTCCCCAACATCGGATACAAGATCTTATATGACATAGTGTGTGAACGTCTGAAACCCTTTTAACCCTGATTGGTCCCTATCAGTGCGGTTTCAGACAAGGAAAGGCCATAATCGACCAAATTTCCACATTCAGCCAGATCCTTGAAAAAACTCAAAAAGTCCAAATTGATACCCACCATCTTTTCATCGATTTTAAGGTCGCATATGGCAGCATTTATAGACACGATCTAGTCGTAACTAGTTTTGGCATCCATGCCAGATACACGACTGCTCAGAATGCCGATGAAGAACGCTCGCTGCTCCTTCTTGGTCGCTGATGAATTAATCGAGGCCTTTGATATCAGAAAATGATTTTAGATGACCAGACAGGTCTTGCGACTTCTTTAGAATTGTGAATTGTGCAGAACTCAAAAGCGAACACCGGAGCCACAATCTTTCAAAATTCCGTGGAAATACTAGTGTACGCCTATGAATGGACATAGTTGTGACTACTCTGTGGGCTATTATTTCTATTATTGAAATAGAAACTACCAAAATAGGTTTAGCGGTAAATGGGGACAAAACCAAGTATATGCTGTCAATATGAAGGCGATGCCGGAAACACCTCAGCTGAAATGAAGCGAAGAATCACGTTTATCAATCGCTGTTTCTTGAAGCTAAGAAGACAATTGAGTAGAAAGGCCCAATCCTTAACAACTACGGATACTCTATATACGACCTTGATAAAGCATGGATTCTCGGTCGTTTCGAGAGAAGTGTGGATTTTGGAGGATAAGATTCAATGAACTATACAATCTGTACAGCGGCATCGTCCTAGTCAAGAAACTGCCCATCAGTCCAGTCGCCTGAAATGGCTAGAACATGTAGAGCGAATGGATACTAATACTCTGGCCTGCATAGTCTTCGAATCCAATACGGGGGACAGCGCAGTAGGGAAAGACCTCACCTTAGGTGGTACGTACAAATAGAATCAACCGACTTGGAGTGCACAACTGGAGGCAGTTAGCTATGGATCGGACTCATTACAGATGCTTGATAGTTGGACGTTTACATCGAGCTGTTGCGCCACCTAACTACAATAAGTAAGTAAGTAAACGCAGGCCTCAGTTGAAAAACTGTTTTAGGCTAAATGCTCAATGAGTCATTAAATGAGTAGTCGCCGTTAATTGTTTCAGAATTGAATTCCAAGTGCGGCTCCCCTGGTATGCGAATATCCGTGCATAAGAAATTCAGATCTTAATTAAACAATAGTTTTGGGCCTAGCTATCGTTGTTGAACTTTCCTAGGAAGATTAAAAAGTGTTATTTGCTTCATTCAAAACACGGCCAACAGCAAAGAACAAACAAAGTTATTTACTTTTCTGGCGTAACGCTTTGGGCGGACATTGGTATACTTCCGATGTAAATTAAGTACTCTGTTAGAAATTAGTTCCTGGTCGCGCAATTACCCCATTCATATAAATATCTGAGATATCTTTCCCAGCCCAATAGGGTCATCTTTCGAGGAACGAAAACGCTAAATCAGCTGCAAGGAAGGTAGTTTTTTTATTTTTACAACAAAGTGATCTGAAGACTATCCATCACCACTGTCAGTACATGAGTACTTAAAGCTGATTTAATATCAACAAACAATGGGGCAGCTCCTTTATCATTAGCTTTTTTGTTTTGTTTTGTTTTGGTAGTCAAGGTTAACACAAAAAAAAAAAAACAAAGAAAAATTGATAACCTCCCGTGTGGCCTTACACAAGGTGCTATGTGTTAGGTTGCTTGTGCTGTGTCAGACCCAACTACCAATCCAAACTACAGAAATCGCCACCCTTCAATTTCACGCACCAATTCTGCTCCAATTTCTTGGTTTAATTAAATATTTATTGAGACAATCGCAACTGAAGACCTTCCGAGAATCAAAAGTGCCCTGTTTGTACAATATGTTATGAACAATTTTGGGAATTAATTAGCAAACGCTATGGGTCGGTTACTTCTGTTGGGATAGGGGATGTGGAGAATCTGTGAAATGTTCTACCAAAAAGTAACGCCACTCAAAATATATGAATAATGTAGATGAAGATGTGGAATGCGGAACAGGAGGATTACCTATTGTTGGCTACTGATAAGAATTTAATTTTACTTTGGGCAGGGCTATATAATTTCCTTTTCTTAGAAATCTTAACGACATTGAGGAGGGATGTGGTGAAAAATAGACAGCAGAAGAGGTCGTGGATGAGAGCCTTTTTATTAACCTATCGATCCCATTTCACTTTCATGATAAAGTCATTATGGACTCTGTCTGTGTCGCCGCAAGCACAGTCGGTTTTCCTATTTTTTATTATTTTTAGTTAATGCTGACGCCTCTTTGATCGGCTTCCTTGTAATTAACTTGACTTTGGGATTTTCGCAAATTTGGATTAAATCTGCTACGTGCAGTATAGGAACGTGTAAGGGACGTGACAATTATCGGGGGTAAGGATAGCAATTTTTATGGCTTATTTGATGAAAGAATTTCTTTTCGCTATTTCGGGGGGAGAGATGGTTACATTTAATGAATTTTCTCTAGAAACATTCAATAAAATTAGAAAAGACGTCGGCAACGGGACAGAAATAATAGACCCTAAAAAAATCTTCAGCTTGTGTGGATAATTTGGAACAATTGTTCACTGACGTAGTTTCAGTTCCAAGAACTAAAGAAAAATACTAGTTGCACCTCACCCCCTTTCTTCAAATCCAATTAAGTATAGACATAGTGAGTATGGTGGTTAATTAAGATTTTAAACAGTATCCACTAAAGGAAGTTTTTTATTTAATTATTTTTTATCCAGAAATATGTTATAAAAATTCATCATAAATCGGCAGCGTTCTGTAGCACTTAAGCTCCTAGATTTGAATGACTACTAATTTTGAAATAATTTAAATATTAGTTATGTGGGGGTACACAAAATATTAAAAACAAAAATGAAGTAAGTTCTTTAAAAAAAAAAAAAAAAAAAAAAAAACTAGTTTCGATTATAATATAAAGCATAAATCCAATATTTCGCTTTGTTTAGAATCGCTATAAAGAGTTTAGCAAAGTTACTTTTATGTGAAACTGGAGTGTTAACGAGCTCTATGTGGTTAACTCTCAAGCTATAGAGTTTCATGATCTGAGATCAATGTTGAAATCGCTTCTAAACAGGAATTTTTAAGAATTTTAAAGACGAAAAAATGTTTTAACGGTAAAATGCAAAGTCGACGAAAAGAGGCAAACTAATTGCTAGCCTATATTTTTTATTGTATTTATTATATTTCCATGAATGATTTTAGTACATATAAAGGTTTATTTGGAAATAAAATCATAAGTGTCATCCTATAGCCTTATCAAGACAAGAGTCGAACGACCCATAAATAATCAATACACAATTGTTGTGGGGGAATTATGAAAAGGAAAAAAAAACAAATAATGGCGATAAATGAATAAATACTGAAAATTAAAAAATGCATTAACAAACAATTCAATTCAGTATCAGATGACTCTGGCATGCTACGGCATACTGAGAACATTGAGCTCTCTCTCTCCGAAGAGGAAATACGAGTATGTAGGTGTTCTTATTAATAGGAAAAAACTACGCTGGGCAATTCAGTCATTTAAGCCGTACAAATCTCCCGGTCCGGATGGTATTCTACAGTCTAAAGATAGGGTACATAGGGAGGCAAGTAAAGGTGGTTTTTATACCTAAAACTGGCACACAGGGGCATATAAGAGCAAAAGATTTCAGACCAATAAGTCTGCCATCATTTGTGCTTAAAACCCTGGAGCACATTAGGAGATTCACATTAGGAATAGTTGCAGTAATGGCTTTTTAACTGAGTCACAGAATGCATATAACATATGAAAGGAAAATCTGTAGAAACCGCCCTGTATGAGGTAGTGGGGAAAATAGAGAAGAGTCTACACTTCGGTGGATTTGCGATGACGGCCTTCCTCGATATTGAAGGAGTCTTCAATAACGTTGAGTGCTCCGCCATTAAAAATGCTCTAGACACTAACATTGAACACACCATCACAAGGGCCCGTGCCCAACTATTAAGGCTTCGCCAATTAATGACGTTGTCTAATAAAAAGCGGGGGCAGAGCAAAGTACTTGTCTTATCATAATAGTTTTCAGATGACGCCACCGAGGATTGCTACGATTTGACCAGTTGCAAGTTGCTGGTCATAGGTCCTGTTGGTGGCAGTACCTAAATCAGGGTACCATGGGAGTCAGAGCAACCCGGATCACGGTCCTGGTCTGACTTGTTAGAGTAAGCCCTCTAGAGGGAGCGCCATAGTGGTCGCGGGAAGGGTTTTCCTGTTGATTTGACCCGATGTAGAGTTGCAATAAGTACTGGGTGCTGTGACCCTAAGACCAGCAGAGGTTTTAGATCGGCCTCGAAGAATACCAAGAGTGGAACTTGTGCCTTCAACATACTCGTAAGTTCTGCTTTGGTACCTTAAGAAGGTTACAGAGCGATGGCAAAGTGTATCCTTGCTCCAATGGATATATTTTTTTTTATAATTTACGCGCGCCTAAGGGGTTGATACCCTTTTACTGTTGCCTGGGCGCGGGCGGAATGGTAGAAGGAGGAGAAAGGAAAATTGGTCCTTTGTAGTGGTTTGAAACTCAGGGGTGTCTGGTTTCGATATTCGCTCTCCAGGGGGTGGTAAGAGTCCGAATAGGACGGAGAGTATTTTCTTCACTCAGAGTGATTCGAAGATTATAATTCACAGTATTTTTTTTGCCAAATCAGACAAATCTACGTGTCAGTGTTATGCCTTCCCACGCAGAATTTTTCTGCTTGTCAATGGGTAGGATTCGAACCTTGACCCTCCGAGTGAAAAGCGATTGCTAGTACCACTACACCACGGCCACCCCATATATGGGGATCTTGTGAATTTAAGTCTCTCCGATGTTCATGTTAAAAACTTTGTCATAGGGCACTAAAAACTGGGCTTGCAACATGCTTGCAAGCAGGAAAATAACCTGTTCCATTGGGCAAAGCTCAGTTAGAATCTCCGTAACCAGGGGAACCCCTCAGGGTGGAGTCATATCCCCACTCCTGCACTCCTGTGGTTTTCAATGACATCCTCAAAAAGCTTAGTACAATGCGTATAACTGCCACGGCATACAAGATGACGTAGTGCAGGGAAAATACTTAAATATTTGAAGCGACATTATGGAGGTGGTCCTGAAGATGATCAGCACTTGGGCAGAATGCTGTGGTCAATCCTTTCCAAAACAGAACTGGTTCCTTTTACCAGAAAGTACAAGATACCCCAATTCGAACTCCCAAAACTCAACGGAGTGTAATTGTCCCGGACAGCGCGAAGTATCTGGGTGTGATTCTGAACAAAAAACTGAATTTAAATCTTTCTAAATGTAGTGGAAAGAACCAAAAAGGCATTTTATTTTCAGTTTCAGCCTTAAAACCTGCTACGGTACACGGGCTGTATACGGTAGTGGTTAGACCCATACTTACATACGGCGCAAGAGTGTAGTGGAAAACAACAAACAAGAAAACGGGTTACGGAAAATTAGCGGCGGTTCAAAGAACGGCTTCCATAGCCTTTACACTTGTACCACCCCCACGGCAGCATTGGATACATTTTTGCACCTAACACTGCTTGTTTTACAGATTAAAAAACTTACTGGCAACAGTGATATTCGACTCATTATTCTGGGTTACTTCAAGAGCAGTATTTTCGGGTACGACACGGTCCTAACGGAGCTACTGCCAGACAATCCAATTCTAACGGATGGAATCCCTTCCCTGGTCGACTTCGACACCCCGTATGATACTCGTATAATATATCGGGAGAAGGAAGAACGGGAAAAAAATGCAATAATCAGGTCGAATGAAATTGTAATTTTCACAGAGGAAGGAAGGCTCTCCAGAACTAAAAGTGTCTATAAGGCAACTGAACGCAAGCAGTGTATTCCAATCAAAGTTTCAGGCGGCTGAGTTATTGCAGATGAGATCGGTATCTGAAAGAGATATCGCTAACTGCATCGATAGCCAGGCCGCACTCAGGGCAATGGAATCAACCAACGTCAACTCTGATACAGTCAGGGGCTGTCGCACAGTGCTCAAGGCACTATGCAGTCAGATCCGGGTAGGACTGTGCTGGGTGCCAGGACACTGCGGTATAGAGGGAAATGAACAAGCGGATGAGCTAGCAAGAAGAGGAGGGCTACTCGATAATAGTGAGGTTGCTAACATCAATTCACCCCTTTGCATAGTAAGGGGCACTATCGGGAAAAAAATTATAAAGACTGCCAACCTTAGGTTGTCAAGTCATGAAGGACACGGGGTATCCAAGGCTCTCTGGCCACTTTTTGACGGTAAAAGATCTAGGGAGTTAATAAAATTAGACAGGAAGAAGTTTAGAACAATAATAGGAATCCTAACAGGACAATGTCTCCTGCGGGAACACGCAAAGAGACTCAAATTTTCAGATCCTTAAATATTGTTCTCAATAACAGACAATAGGCAATATCGCGTAGTCAAAGAAAATGTTTAGGGAAATACTTTTTCGAAAACGTGGAAGAAAAAGACGCCACGAACTTCAAAAGTCTTCTTGGCTATTTCAAAGAAATTGGAAATTTCACCAGGGAGATTTGCTAGATTTTTGATCTTTGAATATAAATTCAAATGATTAAACAGGGATTGCGATGGGCTCGTTTTGGTGCCTGGTGTCTGTGTGTGACATACCGAACATACAATTTTTTGTTTTTGAGAGTTTACTCTTAGGCCGTATGCATTAAATTTTCTATACTTTATACACACACAGTTGTTTTATTGGCACGATGTACAGACTGCAAAATAAAGGCCAACTGCTAGCTCGTCTTCTCTTTTTGGAAATTATTCTGATAATATGCTTCTGTGCTATTTAAAACTCGTTAGACCGTACTGCAGTTTTGAGTTAACAAGACCATAGTAAATCGCAGTAAGAAGTTTTTTAGAACATAACATATACCCCTCACAAATAACATATACTTTTTTAGGTCAGCAAAATAAAATATAACATTAATGTCAACCAGATTTGCATTTTTAAGGTTGTGAATAATGACTTTGGTTTTCTCGCTTAAAATAAGCTCATGATTTGCAAGCCATTGCCTTAGCAACTGTGCATCCGCCTCTAACTTTATCAAAAAAATGTTTGCGTAAGTAAAAGCCATATCACCGACATTACTATTCAGATTTTATTTGAAGATGGAATAGGATGGGACCTGAAACTGAACTCTTAGGTACACTAATCCCTATTTACAACTCACTGCTAAATACTCCATTCAGTTTTACTCCTTACGACCTTTCTGATAAATAAGCCGAACCGCTGAATCCTGCTCCGGAGAGTTTATCGAAAAGAATAGTGTGATTGACCATATCAAGTGCTTTAGACATGTCAACAAATAATGCCATACTACATAATTTTAAAATGGCGTCTTCTGTAGATTTTCCCTCACGAAAACCAAACTCCTCCTCCTCGAGGACTACTCTGGGATGACCCGTTTATTTTACCTCCCTATCGTGACCGCCTCAACCTGAATACCTTCGAAAAACGCAGTGTCGTAGCTGACATTCTCTTCATTCATCGACTTCTCTCTGGTTCTAACGATTGCACCTCACTTCATAATTCTATTTCATTTAACACTAGCCCTTAAAATGTACGAAGTCCTCGTCTTTTCTGTATTCTAATCCATGGCAAAGATCAACTCAAACCTCTCCGTTTTTGATTTAGCACTAGTTTTTAAGTCCCAGTTTTTGAGATAGATTATGCTTGTATTTAGCCAAATAAATTGGTGCCCACTAAAATTAGATTAAAAAGTTGAGACAGCTTTAGAGTGTCTGTGGTGCTCATGTTAACCTAAATCAAGAACAAAATTGGTCCTAAGACTGACCCCTAGGCACGCCAATATTTATCGATTCCTGAACAAAAAAGGATGTGCTAAGTTCGGCTAAACGAAATGCGCTCACTGTAGTATTGAAACGCAAACTGCCAAAAGGAGTGTAGCAGTATATGAGGGCAAAACCAAGTATATGCTGTCAATAAGAATGGACACAAAACATCTAGTCGACAGTTATAACTTCCAGATACTAAGGGGCCTTGTCTTCCTCGGCTCTGTTGGCAGAATTGCAGCACTACCTCAGCAGAAATAAAACGAAGAATCACTCTTGCCGTACACCACTGTTTTTTTGAGAGCATTGCTGCCGAAACAATTTTTCAACATTTGCCGACATAAAATATAATACATACTACAAGGATACCCTTGCAGCCAAGGCTCCTAACGAAGTTTCACATTTTTCAAGAGATAGTTGTCATATTTTTCGAATTTATTTTTAAATCGAACATAGAAGCTTTTGCATCTCAATCAACTACATCAACAACATCGTTACTAAGGGCAGTAGACGCATACCATTTACTTTCTTCCCGAAATCCTTTGAGCTAAATGATCTAGTTTATAAATTCCAACCAGCAAAATGATGCTAATGTTTAGATTCGGATGTGTAAATCATGTGCGACGTCAGGTTTGATTGATGACGAAAATAACCCTAGTGACAGAGTTACGAGTAGCAATGTTATTTCTCGTCTAACGTGAAAGTGTAATAGAAGATTTATGAACCGTTCGTCCTTTTAATATTTCAAACCGTTTCACCTTTCAAAAAATTTCATTTAAAAAGTTTACCCTCAAACAAACAAAATGCGTGTTCGGCATTTTCTAGTAATTGTTTTTCACAATTACATATTTTCGAATATTGAAAAATAAGAGAATTGTATATATAAGGACATTTCAAATAGTTCAAAGGAATTCTTAAGATGTTTTCTTGCGACCATCTGAAACGATCTGAAACGATTTTTGCCAACGGAAACGTTATTGAATTACGAAATAAATATATAAATACAACATATATATATAATGTAGCTTTATCCCACACAAGAAAGTATTTGAACAAAAGGAAAAAACGCTTTTTCATTACATACTCGTATTTACATAAAGCAAAACTCCGAGGGAGAGGCTATATGGAGCATATACGGAGCATAATAAAATACAGTGATTGTTGACTTAGGCAAATGGAATGAGGGGTCACAATAAATGAAAATTGTATTAAATTACAAAGGACACAAAGTGTACTTTACACATGAATGTTAGAGCAAACCGAATACCTTAATTGTTTTCAGGATAATTATGCGCATACACTCGCTTCCAGTGCAAATTTTAGTGGGAAGTTGGTTTATACAGCTAAGCCTCCAGGCTTTCATAAGATTACCAAAAATCGCATCATCCAAATCAACAATTTATTCTGACGAATTAAAAAGATTTAGAACCTAGTTCTACTGTTCTCTTTAGCTGATCTAAGATTATATCTAATTTTAAATATCTTACACCACAACACTTCATCTGTATACAGATTGGTGAATGTAGAATGCCAAGAAGATAAAAATGTATCGACTTCAGAATTGATATGAGCGTTAAGGAGGAGAATGTGCAGCGCAGCGTCAAAACTCACGCCTGAGGAACAGGTAAAAGTAATGAACTAACCAGGAAAGCATGGTCTCCTATGATAAAGACATCGATTTGGATGCGATTAGCATAATTGGAGTTGCATGAATGGTAGGTAACTATTCTACCCAGAGTTGGCGCTCAGTCACCTTCGGCTAGAATTTGAGCTTCTACTGTTTTTTGGACCGTTGAACATAGCAAAACCGAATGAAATATTCGTTCAGCCTGACAATTTTCCACTATTGATTTAATAGTTGTAGACTTCAGCAAGTTTGCGTACTTTTATTAGAGCAAATTTTGTCACACCCGAAACAATATCATTTCTGTCATTGCCACTTTTGCTTTATATTTTTCGTGCATCGTCCAACATCGCTATGTCCTGTGTGGTTAATGACAGAGCCTGAGTATTTAAATTTTTCACGCTTCGGTACGATAACTCCTATTATAAATACTAATATTAATATTATTCTTGTGAATCCAAATCGTGGAGTCACACGTAACAATTACGAGTCTTAAAAACTAGTGTGGAAGTTTGCATTAAATCAATGTAAATAGAATTTTATTGATTAATGAAGTTCGGTCTATGGCAATTATGAATGGAACACATAATCGTTCATGTGACCACCACGGCTTCTTTTGCAAGCGATCATCCGAAGGTCAAAATTATCGGTCAATGGCCGAAATTTCAGTTTAGATGTTATGTTTGAGATCCAGAATTGTCGCTGGATTATTGGCACAGATGTTACTCTTCAAATAACCCCACAGGAAAAAGTCTAAAAGTGTCAAATCGCATGGCCTTGGAGGCCAATCAACTTCTCCTCCAACTGAAATAATGCGTCTTCAAATTTCGTACGCAATAAATTGATTGATTGATGATCCAGACCCAATTCATTCAATTATGGACGAAAATAGCCGATGTTGCGGTAACGTTCTCCATTCACAGCAACTGTCTCTCCAGCCTCATCTTCGAAAAAGTATCGGCCAATGATGACACTAATTCATAATCCGCACCATAAAGTGATTTTTTGGGGATGCATTGATTTTTCGTGAATCTCGTATGGGTTTTCCGGTCCCCAGAAACGATAATTTCGTTTATTTACGTTCCCATCTATCCAAAAATGGGCTTCATCGGAAAAGATCAAATTCGATGACAAATTGTCTTGGCGATCCGACATCCAGTTAACAAGTCGGCAAACGAAGATCAACTTTTAAAATTCACTGTAAAGTGCCATAATTGAGGCCCAATTGTTGACTTCGGCGACAAATTGAAGTGCCTGGCTAGTTTTGAAAACTTTCGCTCACAGTGGTGATGTTGTGGCGTCTACGTGCTGGCTGAGCATGCTGATATGGAGTTTAACGATACCGAACTTGTTTCTTCAAAATGCTTCGTTTCAAATGATTCACAAGGGCGATTAAGTTGACCGAGAAATTCACGAATTTTACGAAATGCTACATTTAGAGATTGCCCATTTTCGTAATAAGATTTAATAACAAAAATGTGTTGTTGCGTGGTAAATGACTCCATTGCTAAAATTGCCAACGATTGTATGATATCTGGAAAAAAGATAAACCACATTCAGCTAACATCCCCATCATCTGTTGGCTCATCCTTTAAAAGGCATTCCTCCGCGCAAAATTGGAGTACAATGCACACATCTGGTCAATACGCATAAAAAAATCTCTGCACCTGCTCGATAGGATTCAAAACCGTATGATAAAACTTATATGTAGGTGATGCTAATATCACTCAGTCAATGGACACTTTCGAACACCGACGAAATGTGTCGTGTATTCTAACGTATTCTAAAATATCGTGATTCGTTCCTAAGCCGAACAACTCGCTTAAAAGAAGAATTCTGAAAATGAATTGCATGAATGAGGGATGCAGTTCAATTTTGTGGAATTGGTTAAAGAAAAAATAAATTTGCTTATTAAGTCGAATTTAATATTTTTGGACAAACGTGCGGTGTTTATCAGTTGCAGAGTGATATGTAAATCGCACGAAATTGAGGTATACTCGTACATAGGTCCACTCCGGACACTATGCTACCTAAACTTTTAGATGCTGGCAATACATATATTCATTCGTGTTTTGCAATAAAGAGGTATTACACATTCTCGTTTTTAGACTCTATTACTTGGTTTCCGTTTGGCTGCATATTTTTCTAGGTGAAGGTAGATGGTGGTTTTTTTTGCTGTTTGGTTTTTCAGTGTTCTATTTTTGACAGCTCACGCGTGATTCGTGACATGTGTCAAAATCAAGCATGTTCAGTTATCATTGCCATTTCATCGTGGAAAGACTAACACCTGAACAACGTTTACAAACTATTGAACTTTATTATCAAAATTCGTGCTCTGTGAAAAACTATTTTCGCACACATCGTCCATTTTACGGTCGTAATAATCGACCTACTGAGCAAGCAATTCAACCCATTTCAAATTTCACACCAATTTCACGCTATTGGACACCTACTGGTATGTGTAGAGTGCGCACAGAGGAAAATATTGTTGCTGTATCCGCGAGTGTTGATGAAGACCCTGATTTGTTCATTTGTCGCCGTTCGCAGCAATTGGGATTGTGTTACTCGACTACGTGGAAGATTTTACGCAAAGATATTAGTCCAGGTTAGGTTAGGTTAAACAAAGGTGTGATGGATATGCCATCACACAGATACCAGGTACCAAAACGGGCCCATCGCGATGGCAAAAGCCTAAACAATCGTCCTGGTGAAACACCCAATTTTCTTGCAAAAGCCAAGAAGGCCTTTGAAGTTCGTGCCGTCTATTTGCTCTAGGTTTTCGAAAAAGTATTTCCCTAAAAATTTTCTTCGTCTACGCGATATTGCCTCGCATTCACACAGTATGTGTGTTATGTCCTCAACAGCTTGCAGATCACCGCAGAATCTGCAGATATCCGTATCTGACAATTTGAACTTCTTTAAATGTTAACGCAGGAGGCAGTGTCCCATCACGATTCCTATTACTGTCCTAAGCTTATCCCTGTTTAATTTTATTAACTTTCTAGATCTTTTGCCGTCAAAACGCAGACAAAGAGCCTTGAATACCCTGTGTCCTTCAAGACTTTACCACCTTATATTGGAAGTCTTTGTGACTCATTTCCTTGCAAGCTCGTCCGATTGTTCATTTCCTTTAATACCTCAGTGTTCTGACTGCATACTGCCTTAAGCACTGTGCGATAGCTACTGGCTGTATCAGAGTTGATACATTGCCTTGAGTGCTACCTTGCTATCGATCTAGATAGCAATATCTCTTTTGGATACCGATCTTATCTGCATTAGCTCAGCCGCCCTGAGGACAACCTCTCCGGTAGTCTTATAGACACTCTTAGTTCTGGGTCTTCTGAGAAAATACCAGAACCTGTTCCTCTGTTGTTTTTCAGCTATCTGTGAAATGAATGAATGAAGATATTAGATACAAAATACAGCTCGTTCAATAACTGAAGCCGAACGAATTATCGGTGAGTGGGGCTTAGAAAATCTGGAGGAAGATCCGTTTTTTTTTATCGAAAAATTGTTTTTTGCGACGAATCTCATTTCTGGTTGAATGGGTATGTTAATAAATAAAACTGCCATATTTAGCCCGATTAGCAACCTCAGGCAGTACAAGAGCTGCCAATGCATGGACCGGCAAGGATTACCGTGAGGACAATTTTACAGTCAATGGAACCCGCTATCCTTCAATGATTTCGAACTTTTTTTTGCCCAAAATGTACTATACGACCTAAACCTGGTCGACATGTGGTTCCAACAAGACGGCACTATATTAACCACAGCACGCGGATCGATGGAAAAATTGAGAAATGAGTTCGGTGAGTAATTTATCTCTTGTTTTGAACCGGTGAATTGACCGGCTAGTTCGTGCGATTTCACGCCTTTAGACTATTTTTTTATGGGGATAGGTCAAATCACTCATCTATGCCGATAAAGCAGCGTTAATTGCAGCATTGGAAGATAACATTATAAGTATTATTAGCGAGATAAAAGCCAATATGCTCGAAAACGTGATTCAAAATTGGACTCGCCGTATGGACTATTTAAAACGTAGTCGTGGTCAACATTTACTATACATGAAGTAATCTTTAAAATGTAAGTGGCAAGCATTGATTTATTAATTCAAATAAAAATTGTATACACTTTTGTAATTTTCTTCCGTTTTTTATGATATTTAAAAACCAAACGATTAAAATATCACCCATTATATAGTACGTTAAAATTTTTGTAATTCGAGTACTTTATCTGAAATTTTTGGGAAAAGATTACAAAAAGGCTAACCTGATTCTGAATTAGACGGCCTGTTAAAAATTCTAAGTTGATCCACTAATGACTTGTGAGCCCTCTTTGAGTTTCATACAAGAGCAAATACTGCAACAACTACGGGCGACCGCTGTCATGGTGCCTTGAAAAACTTGTTGACGACTGAGCTGCATCATTTGGACTTTCATCACATTTTCCATCGTCTGGAGCAAAAGAAAAATCTCCTGCAGTTACGCTGATTGGTGATGCATCCCAAAGTTTGGATATCTAAGACTCGTCTTTGTGTTGATTGTTTAAATTGGGAACAGAACCTGGAGTCAAAGAATCTCAGTGGAATACATTAAACATTCTTGGATAAGAATAAAAGGATAACATCCATGAAGGGGAAAGATACGAGTATGCTTCATTAAGCATGGCCGGGAGCAAAAGTGCCAAAATCAGAAATGGTGTTTCTACTAGCTTTGTGCAAAAATTTCCCACACCTTAAATTTAAGGACATCATCTTTATTTAATTCTTATATAAATTTTTAAATAAACACGATTCACCAAAAATTCGATTGAATTACTCACCGCATTTTAAAGAAACCCTTATCCTTCGGCTTTAAGCATTTCAACAGAATTGGAAAAAGTTTATCCCTTCTGTACATAGAAACTTCAAAATGAAATAAACACTAATGACGTGGGGGGAAATTGCATTGAAAATAATGCATTTTCTAGACGTGTGGCGTTTTAAATGGAATGCAAATGGGTTTTGTGAATAGGTACTTAGGCAGTCTGTGGTTTTTAGCCTTAACGAGTTCTTAGTTTTGGAAAACTTTCAGTTTTATGTCTGTGGGTAGTTTTCTTCGGTTTATATGGTTTAGTTTGCAGCATGTTAAAACGTTTATACAGTCAAAACTTAAAACTGATAGTTAGGTAGTTAGCATCAGATCGGAATTATGTACTTTGGAACTTATGAATAGAAAAGCGGGAACGGCGATACTACTTACTTACTTAATGCGCGCCACCTAAGATGAGGTCTTCCTCTACTGTGTTACGCCTTCCGGTTAGATGCGAAGACTCTGCGGGCCAGAGCGTTGGTGTGCATTCGCTCTACATGTCTTAACCATCACAGGTGACTGATGCGCAGTTTTCTGAGTAGGTATGTGTCACTGTTCAGCTCGTATAGTTCGTCGTTGAATCTTCTCCTCCAAAGCCCGTCAACGTAAACGGGACCGAATATTGTACGAAAGATGTTTCTCTCGAAACGACCGATAGGGTCCATATTTCAGCGCCATAAAATAGGACTGGGATGATTAAGGTGTTGCATAGAGTCTCCTTAGTTGTTGCGACAGGGCTTTGTTGGATTTGTTGGATTTTACCTCAGATACGAGTATTGCTTTACTTATTTCGTTTTGGTCAGGTTATTCAGTTTTGACTATCATCGCCTAAGTTGAATGGTGTATTCTGCTGACAAAATTAAGTTTTCCCATATTCTCAACACTGATTGTGAATCTACTACAAGGTTTTCTTCTTCATCTCCACATGCTTCTGTACGGGTCTTCTTGCCTTGATACTTTCCTTTTATATGTCTTTACTTATCCTGGAGTACAAACTCTTAATATCTTCGATAGCGCACTTCTCGTGCTCTATTTTCTTCTTCTGGAGAAGCTGATGTTCTTTCTTTTTTGCTCGTAGAGCTCACAAGCGAGATTTCTTGGCGGGTGTCGGGTGAAGCACAGCGCATCAGTAGCGGCGTCTCTGATGGAATGTTGGCGGTGTTGTCACTTTTCTTCAGTACTTGATGCTGCTGAGAAATTTTTGGATACGAGTTCGACAAAGATTCTGGTGGTCTGTTATGATTCCAGCTTTCATATCATATCTTCTCTCACTAGTTCTTCTTTGTTGTGGCGCGTGGGAAAACTACATTCGTAACTTGACTGCAACAAAGTTGTGATCCGAGCTAATATTGGCTGTCTGGAGGTTTTGGACGTCCAGAATACCGGAGGCATGCTTTACATCTATCGCGAAATGATCAGTTTGATTTAGGGTTCCATGTTCCGCCAAGCCACCATTTGTATATTGATATGAGGAAACCGTGTGCTTGCAATAGCGATATTTCATCCAGCCGCAAAGTCAATAAGCCTAAGTCCGTTGCCAGACGTGGTGCCGTGTAGGCTGTAACCATAGCTGTCGCACCAAAGATGTCCTACTTTCCTATCCTGGCGTTAAAATCGCCTAATACAATTTTAGCGTCATACTTTGGTCATTGCTCATATGTCTTGTCGACAAGCTCGTAGAAACATTCTTTATGGCCTTGTCCTTGCCTTTCGTAGGGGCATGGGCGTATATTAATAAGCGCTGTTTGTTTTATTGTATCTATAGCAATCATCATACAATAGTATATATCACAGTTTGATATATTCATATTTCAGAAATATGAATTCACCCAATAGAATCAACGACCAGATTTAGTTTAAGAGGTCTCTTCAAAAACACGATCATAAATCAATTTTTATTGAGATTCAATTATGTATGAGTAATATTAATCCGCTTCAAAGTACTTCCCTTGTGCTGCGTCATATAATACTTCTCACAATGGCTCTGCCACTGCTCTCTCTTAGTAAGGCGCGCCTTTCTTTCCGGGTCTGAAATCTCTTCCAAAGGTATTTTCAGCTTGGAGAAATACCGGAAGTTACAATGAGCGTGGCCAGGAGAGTAAGGAACGAACCACATGTGTGGTTCGAATCATGTGTGAAGAATGAACGGGTGCGTTATCATGATGAAGTTTTAAACTGCCATTTGCCCACAGGTCCGGTCGCTTGCACCCCACTACATCACGCATCACGAAGAAGGCGCAGGACCTCTCGATAGTAGTCCTTGGTGATAGTAGTGGCGTGTTGGGCATTTTCATGACGAAGGGTCAACTTGACTTTCACCTTGCTGCGGACCCACCTCCCTTTTTTGGGCCTCGAGGATGTTGCATCCTTCCATTGTGATGACTGGATCATACCCATAAATCCAAAACTAGTTTCCAATTGAGAATCTTCAACCCCGTAGCGGTGACTGAGTGGTGTTGTGAAATAAATTGAACGTGCATACCAAATATACCTTATAATTGTCACTAAGTCGAGCTCCGCAAACTTTGCTTGTTTTGCCAATAAAAATTAGGGTCGGATACTTTTTGAATTGGCTTTGTATACTAACTTAGTTAATGGGCTCCCCATAAGCAAAAAGGGTCTGCCTGAGACACAACAACCTCCCACACTCTTCGATCTCGGGCACACTGGGCGCAAAGATAGAAGGAGGAGAAAGGAAAACATTGTTGTGATGTAGTGGTTTGAAACTTAGATATATTTGGTTTCGATATTAACTCTCCGGGGTTGGGAATCTGGTACCCTGTACATAGTGAACTTTGCAAACTGCTCTCTATATAGCAACAACAGCAAATTCTCGCTTGGTATAGTACATTTCTACCCAGCGAACTTAGTGATTTGTCGACACGCCGAGGTGTGGTAGAGAAGCAAAAGACCAAAGTCAACGCAGGGGAATACCGACGGTCCATCCATTTTTTCATCGATTTCAAAGTCACGACGGTACCATTCATCGCCTTATAGGATGGCCAAATTGGTGGTATGGAAAGAGCTTAAAAAAGCTGAAAAAGTTTTGTCGCATTGGCGGGAAAACGCACGATACAATTTTTAATTTGGGAACAGCGCTTTAAAATTCACCAACATGTGCCGGGATTATGTTCGTCCGAAATTCTCAAATACTTCTATTCATGAGCTGGAAAATAGTAGCGGAGCACATAAGAAAATGTTTTTTCTTTGACAGAAAAGAATATTCATAAAATCTAAAGGATTGAAATCATTCACCATCTGGCAAGGATTTTCGCTTGAATTGTCTTCTAAGACCTCAAATGACAGCTTAAATAGAAAAAAATCTTGCATAAATGAGAAAACGCCCTAAATCCCTGGCCCTCATCTATCTACAATTTCATTCAAAGCTAATTCTGAAACAGCTTTAATTGGTAATCTCCGAAATCCATGAAAAACTTTTGTGCTTCATAAACCATATTGTGATAACCAGTCCAATGTGAGCAGCGACATCTAGCAGAAAATGTCGGAACTCGAAGACTAGAAGGTTTCGATACTGGATTAGCAACTGGAGAGTAGAATCGAATTTTCTAGCAAATTGGAAATTGTATGGGACGCTGGATGGCGAGGATTGTTCTCGAAGTATGTCATTCGAGTATAAATACCAGCATCCCAAAGGTATGCAAATCAGTTCCAAAGTTGAATTTGAAGTGTTAATTAGAAGAAGTGATTAAGTGGTTTAAGTAAAAGATAAGAAAAGTATAAGTGGTTGAGAAATTGAATTGTACTGAGAGAAAGAATTAAATAGTGAATTGTAACTGTACTGAATAAAGGGATTTGTATTGAAAAGAATAAGTTCTATTATTTGTACCCACACAAACATTTTACATTGGTGTCAGAAGTGGGATAGGACTTATTGTGTGTAAAAAAAAAAAAAAAAAAAAAAAAAAAAAAAAAAAAAAAAAAAAAAAAAACTGTGTTTTCTGACTATTTGAAAAAGCTAGAATGGGTCGAAAACTATTGCAGTTGACCCTCGTCCAACTCAAATCCGAGTTGAACAAGAGAAGCCTCAGCGCCAGTGGAGGAAAAAGTGACCTGGTGCTCCGACTTCAGGAGGCTTTGAACAACGAGGGACATGATCCTGATGCATATTCCTTTGATGTTGACGAGGATGAACAGACAAGTACCGGCAATGACATGGCTGCAATGATGCAACTCCTCTTATTAAAAATGGACGAACAAAACAAAAAAATGGACGAACAGAAGAACAGTCTGGAACAAAAAATGGACGAACAGAAGAACAGTCTCGACCAACAAAAGAAAAATCTGGAAGAACAGAAGAACAGTCTGGAACAAAAAATGGACGAACAAAACAAAAAAATGGACGAACAGAAGAACAGTCTGGAACAAAAAATGGACGAACAGAAGAGCAGCATTGAACAAAAATTCGACGACCAAAAGAATAGTCTACAACAAAAACTGGAAGAACAAAATAACGTTCTACACCAAAAGTTCGAAGAAATAGATAACAAATTTGAAAGAATAGAGAAGAATGTTGGCGAAAAATTGGAACAAATGGACAACAAAGTTGAGCAACTGGCAAAAGAGCTCGACACAGTGCGAAAACAGAAACAGCGAGAATGTTCTTTAAGTGGTCCAAGGAGAAAAGATTTGAAACCTCCCTCATTCGATGGTCAGACCTCATGGTCTACTTATAAGAAGCAGTTTGAAATGGCTGCCTGTGCAAACGACTGGGACAATGAGGAAAAGTGCTTTGCCCTAACAATGGCCTTGCACGGTCCTGCAGCAGAATTGTTGCAAACAGTAGACATCGAAAAGCATAAAGATTATGTGACTTTAGTGCAGGCTATCGAGAAACGGTTTGGGGACAGCCACATGCAGGAGGTCTACAAGGTCGAATTGCAAAGCCGAACGCAGCAAAGAGGAGAAACACTGCAGCAGCTCCAAGCAGACGTGAGTAGACTTGCACATCTGTCATACCCCACCGCAGGCCAGGAAATTATCGACGAAATGGCAAAAGATGCATTTATCAGGGGAATTGCAGATTCGAAGCTACAGTCAGCAGTAAGGATGGCCGGGAAAAGAGCCCTTGCTGAAGCACTTGCCTTCGCTCTGGCGATGGAAGCAGCCAATCAGGCTTCCAGGGGAACACATTTCGTCAGGGAAGTAGCATCTGTCGAATGCTCCTGCACAAGAATTAGTGCCGAGGAACGAGATACTCGACGGGATAGACGAATAATGCGCTGCTGGAATTGCAATAAAGGACACCTTCAAAGGCAGTGTAAAGAACCGGTGCGACGAAAAGACTGCCCTCACTGTGGTGACAAGCCAATAGAGGAAGAAACCCGCAGAAACAGCTATCAAGAAGCCGGTCAACCTTCCCGAAGCACCAACTTCGCGGGGCAGAAGTTGGTAGCAGGAGTCGACGGCCCCAGGACCATCATCCAAGTCTCGCTGGCAAAACGACGCAGCGAAAGCCTTCTAGTAGAAGTAGTCAGTGGAAATGAAAAATGGATGGCAACAATAGACACCGGTGCCACGGCCTCAATCATCAAGAGGAATCTTGTGCAGAAGTCTTGGCTGCATAACACCAGCAGCTGCAGCTTGCGAACAGCTACAGGAGCAATGATTAAGGTATATGGCGAAGTCCGCATAAAAATCCAACTGGCCGGAATAACATTCACTCACGCGTTTCTGGTAGCTGACATATGTGACGAGTGCATCATTGGTACAGACTTCATGAGAGAACATGGACTTGTAGTCGACTTGGGGGCACAAACCCTGAAATACGGAAACATGGAGATACCAATGATATACGGAAACGCCAATACCACAGTCTCAAATGTCGTCATCTGCAGCAATCAGAGTCTAGAGCCTTCGTCAGAAGCAATTTTGTGGGCAAAAGTGGAAGGTGGTCCTGGTAGCCACCGATTCTATTTGATGGAGCCAGAAAAGAAAAGAGACTTCATGGTGGGAAAGACCTTAGTGGAGCCAAAGAACAACATGGTCCCTGTAAGGATTCTAAATCCAAAGACATTCAGTGTAAAGGTGAAAAAGGGGGAGATAGTGGGAAAATGCGTACCTGTTGAGGCTATATCGACCACAACAGAAAAACAGGGTGCAAAACCGGTCACAACAGTTCAGAGCATAAAAATCAAGAACAAAATTCTCAGCCTCTGTAATCTGGACGAAGATCAGCGAATCCTGGCAGAAAAACTAATCGGTGAGTACGCTGATATATTTGCTACACAAGACGGAGAATATGGACGTACGCATATTGTTCAACACCACATTGACACCGGAGACGCTCGACCAATCCGTCAACCTGCAAGGCGTCTTCCATTGGCAAAGCAAACAGAAGTTGCCGAAATGATGTCGAAGATGAAAGCTGAGGGAGTGATTGAAGAATCGCAAAGTCCGTGGGCATCTCCAGTGGTCCTTGTGAAGAAGAAAGATGGCAGCACGAGATTTTGTGTAGACTACCGACGTCTCAATGATGTCACTAAAAAGGACAGCTACCCACTTCCGAGAATCGATGACACTTTGGATATGCTTTCTGGAGCGAAATGGTTTTCAACACTTGACTTGAAGAGCGGTTACTGGCAGGTAGAGATAAATCGTGCTGATCGTGAGAAAACTGCCTTCACTACAGGAAGCGGTCTTTGGCAGTTTGCAGTGATGCCGTTTGGTCTGTGCAACGCTCCGGCCACCTTCGAGCGACTAATGGAACGAACATTGCAAGGACTCACCTGGAAAACCTGCCTAGTATATTTGGACGACGTTATCGTCATAGGTAAGACATATGAGGAGCACCGCGAAAATCTAAAAGAAGTGTTTGAGAGGCTACGAAGTGCTCATTTAAAGCTCAACCCAGAAAAGTGTGCCTTGTTTCGTCCGGAAGTAAAATATCTGGGTCACATTATATCAGCGGAAGGAGTAAGAACGGATCCTGACAAAATCGAAGCCGTGAAAAGTTGGCCTTCCCCAAAAGATAAACACCAACTGAGAAGCTTCTTGGGCCTCGCCACGTATTACAGAAGGTTCGTAAAGGATTTTGCTGGCATTGCAAAGAGCCTGCATCAACTTACGGAAAAAGGCCGACAGTTCAGGTGGTCTGGAGAATGCGAAAAAGCATTTCAAGAACTGAAGCGACAGCTGTGCAATGCCCCCATCTTGGGTTACCCCACGCCCGGAAAAATGTTCATCGTGGACGCAGACGCTAGCAATGTTGGGGTCGGAGCTGTGATCTCCCAAGTTCATGACGGTCAAGAGAAAGTGGTCGCATATTACAGCAAAGTACTCTCCAGACCTGAACGGAACTACTGTGTAACCCGGCGCGAGCTTCTGGCTTTAATTCTGGCTACGAAGCATTTCCATAAGTACCTCTACGGACAAAAGTTCATCCTCCGGACAGACCACGCAGCTCTGAAATGGCTACTCCAATTTAAGAACCCTGAAGGCCAAGTTGCAAGATGGATCGAGCAGTTGCAGGGCTACGACTTTGAAGTGCAACACCGCAAGGGAACACTCCACTCAAATGCTGATGCTCTCTCTCGTCGACCATGCGGAGTAAAATGCGAACACTGCAATCGTAAAGAAGCAAAAGAACAGGCAGCTATCCAAATGATCAGGACTGAGCCAATAGAGGGTTGGAGTATAGACGAAATCCGTTCCTCCCAACAGGCAGACAATGACATCGAACCAATATTGGCCTGGAAAGAACACGAGGAAAGACCAAGCTGGCAGCAGATATCAGATCGGAGCCAAACTCTGAAGGCATACTGGGCACAGTGGGACTCGCTTTTTGTGCAAGATGGATTGCTGAAGAGAAAATGGGAAAGTGCAGATGGGACAACATCTCGTATGCAGCTAATTGTGCCACGGTCCAGAGTCAACCAAGTGCTCCATGAAATACATGACGGAATCTCAGGAGGCCATTTGGGAATAAACAAGACGTTGGAAAAGGTAAGGGAACGTTTCTATTGGCTAAGCGCTAAACAAGATGTCGAGAATTGGTGCAAAAAGTGCATAAGATGTGCGGCTACCAAGGGTCCAAAAGTAAAGCCACATGGACAAATGCAACAATACAATGTCGGAGCACCTTTCGAACGAATAGCCATCGACATCGCTGGGCCGTTTCCCGAAACCTTTAATGGAAACCGATATACTCTCGTAGTCATGGATTACTTCAGTAAGTGGCCGGAAGTGTTTGCCATCCCAAATCAAGAGGCTAAGACCGTAGCCGAACAGATAGTCAACAACTGGGTGAGCAGATTTGGGGTCCCAATGGAGCTGCACTCTGATCAAGGGCGAAACTTTGAATCAAAAGTCTTTCAGGAAATATGCCAATATTTGGGAATAAGAAAGACAAGGACAACGCCACTACACCCTCAATCTGATGGAATGGTCGAGCGATTCAATCGGACCTTGAATGAGCATCTATCTAAGGTTGTCAGCAACTGCCAGCGGGATTGGGATCGACACATACCCCTCTTCTTAATGGCCTACCGAAACGCGGTCCATAGCTCAACAGGGCACACACCATCCGAGATCTTATTTGGTCAAACAATTCGGTTGCCAAGTGAAGCAAAATTCGGATCCCCACCGACGGAGCCCAAAGAGGTGAACGAGTACGTGAATGACTTACGCAGCAGGATTCGTAAATTGCATGAAGACACCAGAGAAAAGATGAAGCTAGCAAGCAGCCGCATGAAAACTAGGTACGATATCAAGGCGAAATCTTCCGGGTTCAACGAAGGAGATCTGGTTTGGCTGTATAATCCTCAGCGTAAGAAAGGCAAATCACCAAAATTGCAACAGGACTGGGAAGGTCCATACAAGGTGATAACCCGCATTAATGACGTTGTCTACCGGATCCAGCGTGGGGATCGAGGAAAATTTAAAGTGGTCCATTTGGATAGAATGTGTCATTTCAACGGGATGCTGAATGACGAAGTTGTTCGGGACGAACAACTGTAGGGAGGGAGCAATGTGATAACCAGTCCAATGTGAGCAGCGACATCTAGCAGAAAATGTCGGAACTCGAAGACTAGAAGGTTTCGATACTGGATTAGCAACTGGAGAGTAGAATCGAATTTTCTAGCAAATTGGAAATTGTATGGGACGCTGGATGGCGAGGATTGTTCTCGAAGTATGTCATTCGAGTATAAATACCAGCATCCCAAAGGTATGCAAATCAGTTCCAAAGTTGAATTTGAAGTGTTAATTAGAAGAAGTGATTAAGTGGTTTAAGTAAAAGATAAGAAAAGTATAAGTGGTTGAGAAATTGAATTGTACTGAGAGAAAGAATTAAATAGTGAATTGTAACTGTACTGAATAAAGGGATTTGTATTGAAAAGAATAAGTTCTATTATTTGTACCCACACAAACATTTTACAATATTTTATTGATATTCCTTTGGGAAAAGACTGACAGACAGCATTTCATTAGTCTAAAAGGATTAACTTTAAAAAATTGTCGCTTTTGAAAGTGCCGTCCTTGCTATTGCAATATGCCATACCATTATCTTGCTACTCCTTCTCATGCTCAACACAATTTCGAGTGTCTGCAACATTACGAGTATTCCCATCGTAGTGCAGAATTTAACAAAATAATCGGACGGATATTACAGATGGTAGTCAACTTAGTGGAACGAATAAAATTGAATTATTTCGAAGGAGGACCTGACACAGACATCGGAATGTGCTATTAGTAGAAATTATTGTTTTAATATGACATGTCTTGGTATTTCAGGGGCGAAACAGATCCAAATGTCATTTGTCTGGATAGTTGCTTTGCAAAAAATAGTGTCTGTCAGGATTTTAAATTCAAGGATTTTTTCAATTTCAACAAGGATTCCTCTGTTTTTTTTTATTGTCAAAAGACGTCAAGGAAAGGCAAAGTTGAAATAAAATGTCACATCTAATCATGTTGAGACTCGAAATTGGAATTGCTCTGGAAGAACCTTATTAAATTCAGTTGCTCTCTAGGAAGGATATAAATCCTCATACGAGTGTGTACGTATGTTTTTATGTTACAGGAATTCTTAGAAAAAGAACTTACTCGAACATGGGTTGGGTACATATGTTAGCACAAGTGTAGGGATAGGGATTAGCGTGTGTACATTGGGAATACGGATTCAAAGTTGCACTAGAAATTATTCAGTTTTCATTTCTTCGACACACTGGCACAAGGTTTTCCCCAGCTCAGTTAAATCAGATCGAAATAAACTGAAGGAAACAAGTTTGTATGATTACTTACCCTGTGTAAGCTAGATTTAGGAAAATTGCGTCCGTGTGCGAAAGTACATTTACATTGTATTACATCATCACATCATTGCACATTCAAAATTAAGTTAAGATTACGTCAATATCCGTCAATACCTAATTATTGTACATAAAATACGTTAAGTATTCTTGCCGTGAAATGGATCTTTCATGCCGCGCAAATATCACTATTTAAATCCCTAGACTAGTTAAATACATTCATTATCCTGAAAGTCGCCTTGAATACAGTTCCTCCTTCCTGAATTATTTCTAATCATATCAAGTGGCGACGAGTATTTTAAATTGGATCCAGCAAAGTTTGAAGAAATGCTTACGCCACAAAAGGAATACTAGCTGGCAGTCAAGCTACTTCGGAACGTTTGATGAACAAATGGCCATCGGCGGTTTAGCCCACAATACCTCAGTTCCATGCATTTGACCATGAACGGAATCATGGCAAAGCTATCATTTCTAACTACAACAGCATTTCGTCGCAAATTCTTCGGAAGACGACAACTTAAAAAAGGCCCATGTGGGAATCAAACCAACGATTTGCCAAAAAGCTTGGAAGAAACAGAAGATGTAAGTAGACTCATATGCAAAGACCTTTCTACGAAACTAATCAAATATTTCGAATCCAAACCGCACGTGTCTGCTTCGAGATGTAAATTCTCGAAACAAAAGATGCTCCCAGGACAGTCATCTACAGAATGGATAGCGGATTTGCGAGGACTTGCAAGACACTGCTCTTTTGTCTGTTCAAAAGCAGATTGCAACACATCATTATGCGGATACCATAATAAGAACCCAACAAGACCCCATCATTGGAAGAAATTATTGAGGAACTGACGAATCAACACAGCAATCATCAAATATTTTGAAGGAAAGCATCACTTCCAACCCAACAACCATTTCAGAAGTTAATCGCATTACCGGCTCAAGTTATCAAATTCGCCAAGTAAGTGTCATGATAATAATTTTAGTCTTAGAAAATCGTGTACCGAAATTGTTTCGCTCAATACCCAAGAAATCTTTGTAAGCACGTTGATTCCATTTGCAATTTTTGTCAATCACGTGGTCACATACGTGGTGTTTGCTTATCAGCTAAACAATCAGAAGGTTCAAACTCGCAATCTCAATCTCGTTATCAGCAGAAAAACCGAAGTAGGCGTTCACGAAGCAAAGGTGCTGCAAAGAAACTGCACCTTCAATCAACAAAATAGAAGACACGACAAGATAGTGCACAATCGTGTAGTGGAAGTTGTGTCATCTGCACATTTAGAGACCGATATCAACAAAATATTTGTGTTGCTTCACGTAAATCAGCGCTCTATAAATTTTCAGCTAGACATAGGTGCCTTAACCAAAGACCTTTGGACCTGTACTTCAACCAGTAAGCCTCTCTTTGCGGGGTCTTCCTCTACTTTGTTATCCCTTTGGATAGAAATCGGCGGCTACTGATATGCACTTTTTTGATGTGGTCATTGATGTTGTTATATTTCCGACAAAGCCCGTCAACACAAAAGGGATCAAAAATCACTCAAATTTAAAATTAGCAAAGACACATACCACCTTGATCAAAAAGTTCCTGGAATAACCACTGTGTGGCGCTGCCATTGTTCCGATTTGAGTTCTGTTTTTTTTGTTAAGTTGGTAAATCTGTTGCTGACATTCCCTCTAAATCTTAGAGTCATAGCTTGACATTTGCAAAAGTTAAGTAGCCAAGAGTACATCTATCGATGTGTGTTGGCGATTTTTTACAATTTTAGAAATGGATTTAAATTTGCAACAACGAACTAGTACTAAATTTTGCGTAAAAAACGGCTTTAATGGTGCGCGAACGTTGGAAATGTTAGAAAAGTGTTTCGGCAATGATTCTCTAAAGAAAACGGTCGTTTAGCAGTGGCACGAGCGGTACAAAAGTGGTCGTGAGTCAATCGAAGATGATGAACGCAGTGGCAGACCATCGACATCGAAAACCGACGAAAACATTGATGGAGTAAAAGAAATGTTGGTCAATAACCGCAAATTAACCATCAGAGAGATAGCGGAGGACTTGAACATTGCCCTTGGATCCGTCCAAGACATTTTGGTTAATGATTTGGGTTTCCGTCGTGTAGCACCAAGTTCATGCAAAAAAGAGACCGTGTTGACGTCGCAAAAGAGATGATTTGCGAGGCTGAATCCGATCCCACATTCATCAAAAGGATCATTACTGGAGACGAGACGAGGGTTTATGAGTACGACACGTAATCCAGACATCAGGCAAGTGAATGGCGTTCACCAAATGAGCCGAGAACAAAAAAACCTCATCGTTTTCAGTCAAAAAAGAAGGCAATGCTCACGGTTTCCATGGATTACAATGGTGTAGTGCATCATGAATTTTTGCCGGGAGCGTTATGAGACTTTTGCGTGAAGCAATTGGCCGAAAGAGACCAGAATTGTGGGCAGAAAACTCATGGAGTTTGCACCATGTTAACGCACCGTCGCACAGTGCCATCATTATTCGCAATTTTTTGACGAAAAATGCAACAAATACCATCCAACAACCACCGAATTCACCTGATTTGGCTCCCTGTGACTTCTTTCTGTTCAATCGAGTTCAAAAATCACTACGGGGAACGCGTTTCATCAGCCGAGAGGAAGTAATGAAAGCACTGATGGACATACCGAAAACCGAATATAAAAAAGGTTTCGAGGATTGGATCAAGCGCTGGCATAAGTGTGTTGTAGTCGATGGGGATTACTTTGAAGGGGACAATATAGATTTAGATGAATATACTTGTAGTTTTAATTTTTGATCAAGGTGGTATCTTCCTTCAACGGCATTCATTAATGTCCACGCTTCTCCGTTATGGAATAGGAATAAGTTGATTAGACTTTTTTAACATATTGTGATAACCGCTTAAATGTGAGCAGCGACATCTAGATTTACAGCGCAGAAGATGTCTATACTCGAAGACCAGACGATTTCGATACTTGAATAACAAAGTCTCGACCATTGATGACTGGAGAGTGGAATCGAATTTTCTAGCAAACTGGAAATCGTATGGGACGCTGGATGGCGAAGATTGTTCTCGAAGTATGGCATTCGAGTATAAATACCAGCATCCCCAAGGTATGCAAATCAGTTCTAAAGTGAAATCTGAAGTGTTAATTAGGAGAAGTGATTAAGTGGTTTAAGTAAAAGATAAGAAAAGTATAAGCGGTTGAGAAATTGGATTGTACTGAGAGAAACAATTAAATAGTGAATTGTAACGGTACTGAATAAAGGGATTTGTGTTGAAAAGAATATCATCATCATCTATCATTTGTACCCACACAAACATTTTACTTATTTTATTGTGTGTAAAAAAAAAAACAAAAAAAAAAGTGCTTTCTGACTTTTTGAAAAAGCTAGAATGGGTCGAAAACTATTGCAGTTGACCCTCGTCCAACTCAAATCCGAGTTGAACAAGAGAAGCCTCAGCGCCAGTGGAGGAAAAAGTGACCTGGTGCTCCGACTTCAGGAGGCTTTGAACAACGAGGGACATGATCCTGATGTATATTCCTTTGATGTTGACGAGGATGAACAGACAAGTACCGGCAATGACATGTCTGCGATGATGCAACTCCTCTTGTTAAAAATGGACGAACAGTCTCGAACAAAAAATGGACGAACAGAAGAAAAATTTGGACGGTCTTCAACAGAAAATGGATGAACAAAAGAATAGCCTCGAACAAAAGCTGGATGAACAAAAGAAAAATCTAGACGAGCAGAAGAGCAGCATTGAACAAAAATTCGACGAACAAAAGAATAGTCTAGAACAAAAACTGGAAGAACAAAATAACGTTCTATACCAAAAGTTCGAAGAAATCGATAACAAATTTGAAAGAATAGAAAAGAATGTTGGCGAAAAATTCGAACAAATGGACAGCAAAGTTGAGCAACTGGCAAAAGAGCTCGACACAGTGCGAAAACAGAAACTGCGAGAATGTTCTTTAAGCGGTCCAAGGAGAAAAGAGTTGAAGCCTCCCTCATTCGATGGCCAGACTTCATGGTCTACTTATAAGAAGCAGTTTGAAATGGCTGCCTGTGCAAACGACTGGGACAATGAGGAAAAGTGCTTTCCCCTAACAATGGCCTTGCACGGTCCTGCAGCAGAATTGTTCCAAACAGTAGACATCGAAAAGCATAAAGATTATGTGACTTTAGTACAGGCTATCGAGAAACGGTTTGGGGATAGCCACATGCAGGAGGTCTACAAGGTCCAATTGCAAAGCCGAACGCAGCAACGAGGAGAAACACTTCAGCAGCTCCAAGCAGACGTGAGTAGACTGGCACATCTGTCATACCCCACCGCAGGCCAGGAATTTATCGACGAAATGGCAAAAGATGCATTTATCAGGGGAATTGCAGATTCGAAGCTACAGTCAGCAGTAAGGATGGCCGGGAAAAGAACCCTTGCTGAAGCACTTGCCTTCACTCTGGCGATGGAAGCAGCCAATCAGGCTTCCAGGGGAACACATTTCGTCAGGGAAGTAGCATCTGTCGAATGCTCCTGCACAAGAATTAGTGCCGAGGAACGAGATACTCGACGGGATAGATGAATAATGCGCTGCTGGAATTGCAATAAAATAGGACACCTTCAAAGGCAGTGTAAAGAACCGGTGAGACGAAAAGACTGCCCTCACTGTGGTGACAAGCAAATAGAGGAAGAAACCCGCAGAAACAGCTATCAAGAAGCCGGTCAACATTCCCGAAGCCAGTCAACCTTCCCGAAGCCATCAGTCGGGAAATGCTTAAGCACCAACTTCGCGGGGCAGAAGTTGGTAGCAGGAGTCGACGGCCCAAGGACCATCATCCAAGCTCGCTGGCAAAACGACGCAGCGAAAGCCTTCTAGTAGAAGTAGTCAGTGGAAAAGAAAAATGGATGGAAACAATAGACACCGGTGCCACGGCCTCAGTCATCAAGAGGAATCTTGTGCAGAAGTCTTGGCTGCATAACACTAGCAGCTGCAGCTTGCGAACAGCTACAGGAGCAGCGATTAAGGTATATGGTGAAGTCCGCATAAAAACCCAATTGGCCGGAATAACATTCAATCACTCGTTTCTGGTAGCTGACATATGTGACGAGTGCATCATTGGTACAGACTTCATGAGAGAACATGGACTTATAGTCGACTTGGGGGCACAAACCCTGAAATACGGAAACATGGAGATACCAATGATATACGGAAACGCCAATACCACAGTCTCAAATGTCGTTATCTGCAGTAATCAGAGTCTAGAGCCTTCGTCAGAAGCAATTTTGTGGGCAAAAGTGGAAGGTGGTCCTGGTAGCCACCGATTCTATTTGATGGAGCCAGAAAATAGAAGAGACTTCATGGTGGGAAAGACCTTAGTGGAGCCAAAGAACAACATGGTCCCTGTAAGGATTCTAAATCCAAAGACATTCAGTGTAAAGGTGAAAAAGGGGAGATAGTGGGAAAATGCGTACCTGTTGAGGCTATATCGACCACAACGGAAAAAAAGGGTGCAACACCGGTCACAACAGTTCAGAGCATAAAAATCAAGAACAAAATTCTCAGCCTCTGTAATCTGGACGAAGATCAGCGAATCCTGGCAGAAAAACTAATCGGTGAGTACGCTGATATATTTGCTGCACAAGACGGAGAATATGGACGTACGCATATTGTTCAACACCACATTGACACCGGAGACACTCGACCAATCCGTCAACCTGCAAGGCGTCTTCCATTGGCAAAGCAAACAGAAGTTGCCGAAATGATGTCGAAGATGGAAGCTGAGGGAGTGATTGAAGAATCGCAAAGTCCGTGGGCATCTCCAGTGGTCCTCGTGAAGAAGAAAGATGGCAGCACGAGATTTTGTGTAGACTACCGACGTCTCAATGATGTCACTAAAAAGGACAGCTACCCACTTCCGAGAATCGATGACACTTTGGATATGCTTTCTGGAGCGAAATGGTTTTCAACACTTGACTTGAAGAGCGGTTACTGGCAAGTAGAGATAAATCTTACGGATCGCGAGAAAACTGCCTTCACTACAGGAAGCGGTCTTTGGCAGTTTACAGTGATGCCGTTTGGACTATGCAACGCTCCGGCCACCTTCGAGCGACTAATGGAACGAACATTGCAAGGACTCACCTGGAAAACCTGTCTAGTATATTTGGACGACGTTATCGTCATAGGTAAGACGTTCGAGGAGCACCGCGAAAATCTAAAAGAAGTGTTTGAGAGGCTGCGAAGTGCTCATTTAAAGCTCAACCCAGAAAAGTGCGCCTTGTTCCGTCCGGAAGTAAAATATTTGGGTCACATTATATCAGCGGAAGGAATAAGAACGGATCCTGACAAAATCGAAGCCGTGAAAAGTTGGCCTTCTCCAAAAGATAAACACCAACTGAGAAGCTTTTTGGGACTCGCCACGTATTACAGAAGGTTCGTAAAGGATTTTGCTGGCCTTGCAAAGAGCCTGCATCAGCTTACGGAAAAAGGCCAACAGTTCAGGTGGTCTGGAGAATGCGAAAAAGCATTTCAAGAACTGAAGCGACAGCTGTGCAATGCCCCCATCCTGGGTTACCCGACGCCCGGAAAAATGTTCATCGTGGACGCAGACGCTAGCAATGTTGGGGTCGGAGCTGTGATTTCCCAGGTTCATGATGGTCAAGAGAAAGTGGTCGCATATTGCAGTAAAGTACTTTCCAGCCCTGAAAGGAACTACTGTGTAACCCGGCGCGAGCTTCTGGCTTTAATTCTGGCTACGAAGCATTTCCATAAGTACCTCTACGGACAAAAGTTCATTCTCCGGACAGACCACGCAGCTCTGATATGGCTACTCCAATTTAAGAACCCTGAAGGCCAAGTTGCAAGATGGATCGAGCAGTTGCAGGGCTACGACTTTGAAGTGCAATACCGCAAGGGAACACTCCACTCAAATGCTGATGCTCTCTCTCGTCGACCGTGCGGAGTAAAATGCGAACACCGCAATCGTAAAGAAGCAAAAGAACAGGCAACTATCCAAATGATCAGGACTGAGCCAATAGAAGGTTGGAGTATAGACGAAATCCGTTCCTCCCAACAGGCAGACAATGACATCGAACTAATATTGGCCTGGAAAGAACACGAGGAAAGACCAAGCTGGCAGCAGATATCAGATCGGAGCCAAACTCTGAAGGCATACTGGGCACAGTGGGACTCGCTTTTTGTGCAAGATGGATTGCTGAAGAGAAAATGGGAAAGTGCAGATGGGACAACATCTCGTATGCAGCTAATTGTGCCACGGTCCAGAGTCAACCAAGTACTCCATGAAATACATGACGGAATCTCAGGAGGCCATTTGGGAATAAACAAGACGTTGGAAAAGGTAAGGGAACGTTTCTATTGGCTAAGCGCTAAACAAGATGTCGAGAATTGGTGCAAAAAGGGCATAAGATATGCAGATAGCCATCGACATCGCTGGGCCGTTTCCCGAAACATTTAATGGTAACCAATATACCCTCGTGGTCATGGATTACTTCAGTAAGTGGCCGGAAGTGTTTGCCATCCCAAATCAAGAGGCTAAGACCGTAGCGGAACAGATAGTCAACAACTGGGTGAGCAGATTTGGGGTCCCAATGGAGCTGCACTCTGATCAAGGGCGAAACTTTGAATCAAAAGTCTTCCAGGAAATATGTCAATATTTGGGAATAAGAAAGACAAGGACAACGCCACTACGCCCTCAATCTGATGGAATGGTCGAGCGATTCAATTGGACCTTGAATGAGCATCTATCTAAGGTTGTCAGCAACTGCCAGCGGGATTAGGATCGACACATACCCCTCTTCTTAATGGCCTACGGAAACGCGGTCCATAGCTCAACAGGGCACACACCATCCGAGATCTTATTTGGTCAAACAATTCGGTTGCCAAGTGAAGCAAAATTCGGATTCCCACCGACGGAGCCCAAAGAGGTGAACGAGTACGTGAATGACTTGCGCAACACGATTCGTAAATTGCATGAAGACACCAGAGAAAAGATGAAGCTAGCAAGCAGCCGCATGAAGACTAGGTACGATATTAAGGCGAAATCTTCCGGTTTCAACGAAGGAGATCTGGTCTGGCTGTATAATCCTCAGCGTAAGAAAGGCAAATCACCAAAATTGCAACAGGACTGGGAAGGCGAAGGTCCATACAAGGTGATAACCCGCATTAATGACGTTGTCTACCGGATCCAGCGTGGGGATCGAGGAAAATTGAAAGTGGTCCATTTGGATAGAATGTGTCATTTCAACGGAATGCTGAATGACGAAGTTGTTCGGGACGAACAACTGTAGGGAGGGAGCAATGTGATAACCACTTAAATGTGAGCAGCGACATCTAGATTTACAGCGCAGAAGATGTCGATACTCGAAGACCAGAAGATTTCGATACTTGAATAACAAAGTCTCGACCATTGATGACTGGAGAGTTGAATCGAATTTTCTAGCAAACTGGAAATCGTATGGGACGCTGGATGGCGAAGATTGTTCTCGAAGTATGGCATTCGAGTATAAATACCAGCATCCCCAAGGTATGCAAATCAGTTCTAAAGTGAAATCTGAAGTGTTAATTAGGAGAAGTGATTAAGTGGTTTAAGTAAAAGATAAAAAAAGTATAAGCGGTTGAGAAATTGGATTGTACTGAGAGAAACAATTAAAAAGTAAATTGTGACGGTACTGAATAAAGGGATTTGTGTTGAAAAGAATAAGTTCTATCATTTGTACCCACACAAACATTTTACAATATGTAGCATTGGTAGTGTGGATGCTTTATTGCTCAATTGCCTTTTTTGACAAAGAAACAGCGATTGGAAAGTGTAGAGATAGGTTAGGTAAGGTAAGTGTGGCTGTTGGAAGAACCAATCTAATTAGGCCTATTGACACATGGATCTTTGATTATTCTACTCTTGGAACTAATTTGAGCTAATGATGAAGCGTAGGAGACTGTATATTGTTTATATCGCGTAGGTCAGTATAGAAGAAAGCTTCTAAGTGAAGTTTCCTTCTTTGGGAGAGAGCTGGACATGTACAGAGTAGGTGGAGGATGGTTTTTTCCTCGTCCATGCAGCTGCAGAAGTCATTTGCTTGCCTATAAGACAGTGTCCAGTAATAACACTTCTGGTAGCACTGAGAACTTTCCTTTATATAAAGACTGAACTCTTAGGTAGAATTTTGTCGAGTTCGTCGTTCCTGTCAGGGTTAGAGAAGTGGTTTTTCCTTCGTACATGACCGAACCTTCAGAGGAAAACCGAAAAAGTTCAAGCGAGCAAGGAATGACAGCAACGTCTTTCTTAAGCGTAGGTGGCAAAAATACTACAATGTCACAAGGATAGTGAAAGCTTTTGGTCGTTTGTTAAAAATATCAGAAATTCTGCCTCATCCTCCATCCCAACGCTCATTTACAACGACATTCCAGCTGTCAACTTTTTAGACAAGGCCTATCTGCTTGCAGCACACTTTGCAGCTGGCTCAACACTTCATGGCCGGCTTACATAGGTTTAGGTTAGCATTTAAGAAACATATACATATATCAGTGTATACAAAGGTGTATACTGATATATGTATTTGATTGTGTATAACGTCTATGTGTGTTTATGTGTGTATTGTACATTTAGTTTAGGTAGGCTAAGGTTTATTTTAAGTTAGATACTAAGTTTTTATTAAAAATAAAAAATTATGTCCATATGCTAAGTTTTGTTAACAAATTTTTTTCTTAGCTTTAAGTATACAAAATAAATAGTTCTAAGAAAATGTAAATGAAGTTGAAAGACATATTTATAAGAATTTAGAGTAGCTTAGAGTGCTTGTGTGGGGCCAGTAAGTTAGTGTAAGATTATTAAGTAATTGTAAGCTAGCATTTAAGCATTTTTTGTTAGAATGTAAGAGTTAGTGTTAAGAAAATAAAATGCATATAAAACTAAACTAAACTAACTCAACACTTCCAGATTGTGCTTTGTCCCCACCTACGCTTGAGTGCGTCGAATCTTCAATGGGACGAATCCATATTCGCACTCGTGTATTAGCAAGAGTACTTAAAGATCTTATCATATGTACACAAATCCGCTGTTTAAGATGGTATATCGCCCCTTCTTTTAAAGAAGTGTTCTTCCACGCTGGCAAAACCACTGCGTAAGATTTTTCATCAGTCCTACTCTTTAGGACTCTTTTCGAGCAGATGGAAAACAGCATTTGTCCAGCCCGTCCCTAAAAGAGGCAAAACCTCTTCTCACCTCCTGCAGACCCATTGCACTTACGTTCCTTCTTTCCAAGGTCATGGAAACGCTGATAAACCATCAGCTCATGAATTATATCGAAACTTCTGAATGACCGGCAGTACGGTTTTCATAGCAACAGGTCCACTAGTGATTTAATGGCATGTCTCACCGACAAGTGGAAACAAAGAGTACATACATCAATCCGGCGAAAACAAGATAGTTGCACTTGATATTTCCAAGACATTTAAGAGAGTTTGGTAGCAGGCTCTTTTGTCGAAAATGCGTGCATTTGGGATCAACGAATCTCTTCTTCAATTGATTAGAAATTACCTTTTTGAAAGTTTAATTCAAGGGTTCGAGTCTGATATTCACAAAATAAATACTGGTGTGCCCCAGGGCTCCGTTCTGTCTCCGAAACTCTTTTTAGCCAGTGGGTAATCCGAACTTGAAGGCCCCATTTATTCCCAAGGACTTTCTTTACTATTTGTTGAATATGATACGGCTAAAATTGGTCTGACGGTAAACGAGGAAAACAAAATATTATAAATGCGCCCATCCGTAAAGGATGCACATCAACGACGGCTTGTCTAGGGCTTCAGCACTTTTCCCAATCAATGTTTCCTTTGGGCTCAAGAGACAATTGAGTTAAAGAGCCTTGTTGGCTAAAATTGGCTTTATATAAGACTCTTATCATCCCGGTATTACCCTATGGCGCAGAGGGTTTGGAACTTGTCGTAAGCGGATGAAGAAGCAATTGGACGGCTCAAATAGTCTTTGAGTCTAACGCTGAGGGACGGCGCAGTAGACGATAAGTGCATTTACGGTGGTCACGCAAGCATTGTATAAGGGTACCTCATCCAACTTGTGATGCGACACGAGTCAACCAGTGAGAGATCGTGCTACCTGCAGAGGCTTGTTGGTTGAGGCTCAGGTTCACCACTGACTGTAGTTACGTCTATGTAAGTGGAGTTGAATAAAAAGTCTTTAAAAGTAACTCACTATTTTCTATATAAAAAAAAAATACCTGTCCGAAATACTCTAAAAAGAATTGTTTCCTGAGTAGAGAAAATGTGTGTACAAAAAGATATTCTAGTCATCCATTAACCTAATGATCTATCCTAATGAATACTTAGAGGAGTGTGTCGGTGACAGCTGGTTCTGTTGATAAGGAAATGAAAACAACGAATGAATATTTGGGCGAGGGCGGTATTTTTCCACGGAAAATGCGAGGAATGACTACTGTTTTCCACCCCTGAACATTGGTATAAAGAACAAGATTTCTCCTCCGTTTGGAACGTAAAATCAACCACCCTCGTTGCACCTGCTGGGCAGTTTTGCAGATGTACCTCCAACAAGCTAACTTATAGAATACTTTCCATATTTTCCAATTCTCCTTTTTATCTTGTTGTCACTTAAATGATTCGTTAGACCAACCGTAAAATATTTTTAAGAAGTCGTGCAGCTGACTTATACGCGTAACACATTCGAAGAATTTAAATTTTTCGAGCTTCCAACAATTACGATCATTCACACTTAATATAGCTCGTCCATGAAACGATTCCTCGTCAAATAAAACATCATCTCGACATTCTCATCTCAACTGCCTTATGTTCCCTTACACTAGCCTGTGACACTGAAACCACTTTCAGAGATAAGAAAGTGGCTCTTCGTGTAGTCATAAAGACCATCTTCTTCAATTACACGAAATTACGACTTGTAGGTATGGATACCATTACCCACCACGAAGAGCGGGGGGCCATTTATTATATGATAGTCTGCAATAACAGAATTGCCCTTGAGTCGATCCCATCAAAGAAGCCTTCCCATTGGGAAATTATACATAAAAGCGAAGAGTGCGCAGCCCGTACGTGGCGGTACGAGTATGTTTTCGTATACACAAACTCAAGGCAGACATACCCGTAATTCTTTACGATATTTCCCAATACTCGATTTAATTGAAGAATGCCCCAGAGATATGGTCTTCAATTTTCATCTGCCCTTCGAATGTTATCCACATTCTACAACATTTACAACCCTAAAACGGCTTCAAAAACTCTTTTGATAAATCATGTGGGATAAAATATAAAAAGAAGAAACCTCTAAACATGGATTTTAAAAAGCGCCATGCTACTCTTAGAGCTCCCATACTCGTAGTATCAGAAATTCTAGTTCTAATTATAGCTTTCCAACAAGGGACAATAACATATTCAATTAGGTATGTACGTACATATGTATGCACCACAATAACCACATTCTCAGGATCGCGAACATCGTCTTCTGAAACATGAACTCACACCGAATGTGTAACCATACAATAAGACCGACGACCAGAGGGAAGGAAATGTATTCGCATCCGTAATAATAAAAATGTTCCTGCTTCCACACAACGTGACATACTCGTAGCATTGGTCGGAGCCACAACGACAGGCTCGTGATCAAATAAATATAAACCGCCTCCTACGTATTCTTACCCTATATCCATCGCATTCTAAGCAAACATTCGAGGACTGTCGTCTACTCTCGTCTTTTCTACCAGCAAATTGCATTTCATAATTATGTACGGATACGAGTACAAGTATCCTTTGTATCCTTTTCACGTCAACCATTTTGCTACTCTTGGCCTGTCCCTTTTCGAATTTTCCTCAACCGACTCCGACTAGAAGTATCGCATCGTAGGCCCCTCTTCCTTCTAGAGGGGGTTTCGAGAGCTGTCGAGAGTCAGGACTCGGTAGGTAGGGTATAGATTAACGAGAGATGAACAATAAACGGTCATCAACTATGACAAACATTGCCGAGTCAATGTGGCAATAAATTCCGCATTATTGCGTCTAATAAGGTGCGACAACCTACATGGTGTACCGTATACAGATGGATACTACTCCAGAAATAGGGAGAATGCTTTAATCATAGCCTCTACTGTGGAAAAAAAAAGGACAACGGCAAGAAAAAAAGAAAAAAATCTATAAAATACGTCGCAGAAATCGCAGATGCCATTGGAAGCGAACCACTGGAGCCATCAGTGCCACGGTGCCAAAAAGGGGGGGGGGGGGGGGGGGGGCAAACTTGAGGGTTCTATTAACGAAAATCTCAGCAGACTAGCATAAGGTAGATAGCATTTTCAAGGATAACGAGATGTCATTAGGGTTGTGCTCTTTGTACACCATTACCGTGTGCTATCCTATTGACTTAAAGGGAGATTCGTTAGATAGGAATACAAGTACTCACCCTTTTGGTAGCGTAGAGTCTCGATTAATTACCGGCCAGGTGGCACAATATGTTAATCATTTGCTGCAATCACCGAGCCCAGAGGGTTGATTGGGAGGGCTGAAAGACCTGCGATGCGATGAACCTTGTACAAACACTGGGTGTCACTTATTAACGATTACTCGGGTAAATCAATTAGCGATAAGGTATTCGATAAAATGTGGAACTCTGGGCTGGTGGAGCAGTAAGGCTATGGAGCCGTGGAGTTCTGTCGCCGCCACTTGCAAACGTGTGTTGCACAGTCCAGACGATGACGATAGCTTACTATATAGGTTTGTTGTTGATTTTTTTTTTCTCTTGGTTTTTTTTTATCGGTGAATTAAATTACACTACACAAGCATTTATGACGTGGGGGGGGTTGCCTTTTAAACGAGGGAATTTTCTATACACTTTGACTGGGGCTCTACACACCCTTGCAGACACAATTACTGCCAACGGATACTGATTTGCGGTATTGAAAACTGAGATTTCTATGGGACTAGAACGTGCTATCTTTTCAGAGGTATAACTTTGACTGAGAATATTTTGACTTTTGAGATGCGACAAGGACTTGCCGGAGTGTGTTTCTGAAAAAAGCATTCAACAGCTGTCTTCGGGGGAGTGTTACAGTGAGTTGGTGAAAAAAGCTTCCGAAGAAGTGGAGGATGCGCTTTTTGATGGGGAAAAGCTCTTGTAACTGTTTGTTTATTGTTTACGCGGGAAAAATGTTGCCAGGATAATGCGAACAATTAGGTATATTTGTGAAATCTTTTGTGTTACTAAATACAGGTCTTGAAGATACATTTCCACGCCGCTTCCATATTTCGGTTTCAAAGAAATCTTAAATGGCATCGGAAGGAGCAGCAGGTAGAGACTCGAAAAATGCTACAGCAGGAGTCATTTATCTGTCATATTGTCTGTCAATATTCCGATTACGGAGCTAATAATGCACTGACAGATCAAATTTATCTACTGTGCACGATTACACGCTTCAAGACCGCTCGAGCTTTAATTAAACATAGAGATTTTGTGTTGTACTGTTGTTTTTGCCTTTCCATATGCATTTTCTCGCAAGTTCATCCGCCCCCATAGTCGCTTCAGTATGCAATTTGCTGTTGGGGAAGTATGCATTCGTTTAAAACTGATCATAATCGTCCATCTGAGCAAGTTATCCGGAATACGATGAATCGTTTTCGCAACACGTACACTCTAGTGGATAGAAAGACGACAAACAGTGCGAACCGAAGAACTTATTCATGGAGCGCAGTCTTGAGGAGAATCCGAATGAGTGGATTCGCCATCGTGCACTGCAATTGGTGCTATGCCCATCCACTTTGTGGAAGATTTCACGGAAAGATCTTGACTTAAAAGTTTATGAGATCCAGCTGTGCAAGAGTTGAAACCGTGTGACCATTGGGCCGAAAACATAATTCAGCTTGATCCTTTTGTTGTCCGATGAGGCCCAGTTTTGGTTAAATGGCTATGTAAACCAGCAAAATTGCCGAATTTGGAGTGGAGCAAACCCAGAAGCTTTTATCGAAACGCCCTTACAACCATTAAAACTCAATGTTTGATGTGCTCAGCCATAAGGCTGGTGAAATCATCGGCCATTATATTTATTTATGGACGATGCGGACCAGAATGTTACCGTCAATAGAGAGCGCTATAGAAACATGATTTCTGACTTTCTTCGTTTCTTAGTTGTATGGCATTGACGTGACAGAGCTTTTGTTTCAACAAGATGGCGCAACATGCCACACGGAGCGCGACACCATCAATTTATTGCGTGAAACATTAGCTGAGCTCATAATTTAGCGTAATGGACCTGTGAACTGGCCTCCACGATCTTATACATTTATATTACTTGCTTTGGGGGTATGTGAAGTCACTAGTCTATGCCGATAAACTAGAGGCGTAGGACGATTCGAAAGTCAACATTCGCTGTGTTATTGCTGATATACGGCCCCAGTTGCACGATAAACTAGTCGAGAATTGGACTTCACAATTGCGCTTCATTCGAGCTAGCCATGGCGCGCATATGCACTACGTCATATTTAAACACTAATTATCTATTAAACAAAGCTAATGTCATAAACATTAACATTAGCTTCAAACCAAACCAAACAAATACGGATTGAAATTTGTAATAATGAATCACTCACGTACATGATAAACGCAATTCCTTACGTTGGCAAAGTCGAAGTTGGTGCGAATGAGTCAGTGCCTTCCTATTATAATATGTTCAAAAGTTGTCGGAGAGTATCCATGGAACTGGAAAGAACATTAATTGGTTCTCTTCTTTGCCACTGTTCCAGGTGATGCTAACAGAATATAATTTGACAATGTTGGGTACTCTTCGAAAAAAACAAACGAGAGATTCCAGGACAGTTTTTAGCTGCAGGAGGAGAAGGTTATTCCAAATTCGCATTCGAAGATAGCAATACTTCGGTTTCGTTTGCTCCCAAAAACAATAAGGTAGTCTTCGTCCTGTCCACAAACCACTATTCTGATGAATAGATCGAGTCAGGTAAGCCGCAAATGATCCTAGATTGCAACAGTACCAAAGGAGCAACTGACATCTTCGACAAATTGTGTCATTCTTATACAACGTCTGGACCTACGCGTCGTTGGTCTATGCGGGATTTCTGTGGAATGTTGGATTACGGTGGAATAAATGCTATGGTACTACACGGACTTTCCCAACCAAACCGAAAAATCCCAAGAAGAGAATTTATCTACGAACTATTGTATAGCCTTGTTGAGCAACAGCTAAAAAGAAGGATGCAAGGGCCGAGTCTAAGACGGGGTTTGAAACAAAATATCGAAGGAATATTGGCTAATGAATCTCAAAATGACACGAGAAGCAGTCTAAGGGCTCTACAACAACTTTGGAAAAATATTGTGGCAGGAAAAAAGGCAGAAAAACAAAAAAAGTGTGTATGACATGTCTATAGCCTATGTGCGAAGATCATCGCTCGATGAAATAAAAATTAGATTTCGTTGTATTCATTGCATAGCTAACAATAGTTTGCAACGAAACATTATGCTTCAGTAGCATTTCAAAAAGCATATGTAACATTTTTTTCTTTTTGTTTTTAATAACTTCTGAGAAAATTGACTTTTGTTTAACATACTTTTTTATGATTTTTTTCTTAATTTAATTTTTAAATCACTTTTTTCGTAAATAAGTATTTATTTTTGTTTTTTGTGTGTATCAATGTACTAAGAACATGAAAAATTAATAAAAAAATATAATTTAATAAAAATATTAATTGATTGGGTATGTCACACCCCAGTAAAAGGAATGTGTAAAAAAAAATAGGTTGGAGGACGGAAGGTTAATCTTTCAAAAAAAATTTTTTTTTTTTAAAAAAACATTGGTTATAATTCTGTCATGATAACTACAGTGTGAGAATCAGCACCAGACCTTTGTTAGCGCGCATAGAATATTTGAATCACAGTGTTTTGCTTGAAGAGCCTTCTTATGGCTAGACTGTGTGTTTTGCATAAGCTTAGTATATGTTTCTTCTCGCGCTGAGTTTTTCTCTCTGAAACCGTTTCCTCCTAGAATCTTTGTGATTCAATATTCTTGGGAGATGTTGAAGTAAAGAATTTGATATAAAGATTTAATGCCCAATAAGCACCAGGAGCAGAGAAAATAAGAGCCGCATACTTAAAAACAAATGCTGATATCTTTGCGCCAACACAATACATAGTAACCAAATTAATAAGCTTGACATTTCCTACAGCAACAGTTTCAGGAAAAACTCAAAGAGACGGTGGTACGGCCAATGCATAAATGAGGTGACCTATCAACCAATCACAATACTGCCAAAAATAGTCGTTGCAGATTGAACTTGATGAACTTTTAAAGTGTTTCAAGAGGACTATACTACGAAAATAATATAGGCGAGTTCAATGAAGCAAGCAAATGGTGTCATGACAATGGGTTAGTAATAAATAATTTAAAGACAAAAGCATATTCGCAGCCCAGGGTAAAAAAAGTCTCAAAGTGTTGTGAGGACATAGTAGATGTGGAAATACAGCAGCGGTAGAAAATATTGGGCTTGTTGATACTTGTAAATAGTCTCATATAATTAGTCTCCGAAACAAGCTCAGAAGACCAAATAATAATATCAAAAAAAAAAAAAAAAAACAAGACCAGCGACATGTGAACTCTAAAAGTAAAGCAGATCTACAAAATGAGAAGCATAGCATCAGGGTATTTCGACGATCAAAGTCTTCTGATATAAATCAGTTGCGAGATTCGTACATGGAGACAAATTAGGGTGATGCATCAGCTCCCAACACTCATAAATGAACACCGAAAATGAACTGTAAGACACACTGTGCCGAATCTACTTAACGACCTTCAACAAAACATAAGAAACATTCGTGAAGTTAACACAAGAAAAAGAAAAATAAAACAAAGGTGCTTAGGTGCCTTTAAAATGCATGCAACCAGCGCGGGTGAAGGAAAATCAGGAAGGATGGAAAGGGAGGTACCGGTGAACGCTGGTTTTAAATGGTTGAAGGTTATAATGGCTAGGAAATAAAGAACTATGCAGGGCATTCCATAAGCGAAATGTACGGCGTAGGAACGAATCACGATATTTTAGAGTACGGCCGAAAGTGGGCTTGGGGGTATACTGTAGCGAGACGGGTGTTAAAAGTTAAAAGGTTAAAAGTTTGCAATGCAATGCTACCGGCGGTTTCTATGGAGCATTGCTGGTGCAAAAAACAATAGAGGAAGGTGAGGCAGGAGAAATTTCGTTGGTGTTCGAAAATGTCCATTGACTGAATGATATTAGTTTCACCTATAGGTTTTGTCGCATGGTTTAGATTACTATTTAGAAGGTGCAGAGATGTTTTAGGAGCACCTGACCAGATGTGTCCATTGTACTCCATTTTTTTTTCGGATTAATGCTTTATATACTTCGGCGAGTTCAGAAGGTGAAAAGTATTTCCTACATCGTTTGATTAAACCTAGACATTTCGCAAAAACTAAAACTAATATCTGTTTGAAATACATAAATTCGATTCCCTGTAGTGTCAACCTTTATTCTTTCATCATTATTTTTGAGACCTCTCGTCATGGCGCAAAAATATTTAGTTTTCTGACTACTCCCTGCAAACTTGGTGTGCGCAGGCAGTAACAATTTCTGAGTTTTCAGCTTTATTGCCATTTGATACGCGTCCGACCTTATCTAGGAGTGCAAATGTCAAGATGGTGGCAAATATCACACGTTCTTATTATGTTCTGTTCCGTAATATTATCATACAATACATTTTGTTCGCTTTCGTTCCCAGGTTTGAGAATCGAGTTCTGTTTCCGAGCTTTCTTGAACGCGTATTATATCGACTTAAGGTTGCTGTAACAAGTTTTCTACTTTGAAACTTTTGTCCGCCATTGTGCTGGCGATACTTGAATTGTTGATATTTCTGAATTTATGGGTGCAATTTTTGAAGTACTACCTCTCTATTCTGAGTTGGACCTCATTGAAAGTCAGTTGGTTGCAATCGAATCCTTTCACTGTATTTTAGTGTTTGGCTTTTTATATTGTATATATTCCTGTGCCGGCAACATCGGCTCTTATCTTAATTGTAAATTAAAAAAAAATTCTCAATTCCTACCAAACGCTAATTGCTCAATATCAACAACAACAATCGAGAGGTCAATAATTCATGTCGTTATCGGCGACAAATTATGTTGTGAATTTAATTAATTGGTTGTAGCCTGTTATAAGCAGTTGTCATATAGTCAAATTATTTAGCGACTAGCACTCTTCGGGGTCTTGATATTAAATGATGAGAAAATTTACGGTCTAAATGGTGAACAAAGTAGAAAGACTATATTATGCTCGTAGCTCTGGACACGAAATACGGGTTTTTTTTAAAAATGATATCATTGCTTTTCGCAGAAAACTTTGAGGCCGTCTTTCTTTGAACAAAATCGCTGACAACAAAAAGATGTGTGTTGATGTCGGTCGGCTTAAACTACGCGCTAAATGCGAAACTTTGGGTCAGCTCAAATAATTCACACAGACAGTTTTTAATGTGTAGTTGGCGTGTGCAGATCAAAACTTCCCCTTGGCATTGAATTTTATCAATTTCGTTTTTTTTTTAAACATTTTTCTATTTAAAATTGTTGATTTAGTATGATGAAAGGTTTTCGGGTTATCTTATCACGGTGTCTCTTTTATTACTAAATTACTAAATATTATTGAAAGTTAGTATGACGAATGTCATTGGCAGACCCCCTGGTGGTTTTGAAGGATTTGTGTCATTTTGTTTTTGTTTTTACTGAAGCAGTTATGTTTAATTTCGGGGCATAAAAAACACTTTTACGTCGCTGACGCGAACAATGACGCAGTTGGGGAATGTAGCGCATTACAGTCTGACTGTATTTTCATAAACAAGATGGTTTTATTTAGAAGAAAAATATTTTCGGTCTTCTTTCAGATACGGACGAAACAAATGTATGGGTTCATACGTGAACTTATGATGCCTGACACTTAGCCTGAGATGACAAACGCAAATTTAAGTCGCAGATTTACTGATGAGAATTCCGCCATTATGGCCAGTTTCTTAAGAAGTTTTTTTTTAACATGATTTGTACATTGTCAGGCTGAACAAATATGACTGTGGAATTCTGTATCCTGATTGCGCCATCTGTTCGCCAAAAGATTCCCTAATTAGAAGTTGGCACTACTGTCATCGCCGCGGTTGGCACTTCTTCCAATAACCTACCATTCCTTTTCCGCTTTCTTTTATTTTCGAAGCCAAGGGAAGAGGTGCAAACCGCGGTAAGTATCATAATATATTTACTTATTACTTCTTTGTTAAACTCTATTTTTTAAAGAAATAAACAGATCAGATTTGGAAATCATCTCGTTTGAGCGTGCGCTTTCTTTTCCCAATTCGAAACATTTTTATTTCGCGTCTTGCAACGCATGCCAAGGAAGATTTCTTCGCCCAAGCCGTGCAAAGAAGACATCTAAATTTAGCGTTGCCAACGCATGCCGCCGAAGCCTTCTTTGCCCAAGCCGTGGAAGGAAGCAACATTTTTTTTTGTGATACCTGGAATTGAGTAAGCCGCCGCCGCAAAGGCAGCTATCTGTGCTGAGTACTATTGCAACACACGCCGCCAAAAGGACAGTGGTATTATGACAAGCCGAACACCGCCACCACTTCGACGCAGTCCCCGTAACGTCACGCCATCCATCGAGCCAACTACTACCCCAGCCGACGTAAGTAGTGTCGGTGCCATAGAAACATCTGAAGCCTCAGCCTCTGCAGCCATAATGTCAGTTGTCGTGACTGATACTCTGTCTGTGCAAATGCAGGACAGTTCGAATGCAGCATCAATCTTCTCAGCCACTAGTGAGACTCCTGGGGACACTACGCCAGGTACTGTTGTTGAGACTCTAGTGTGCAATATCGCCCTGGGGAAATCTGAGGGTGCTCCGCCTGTCGCCAAAGCCACAACAGTTTCTGCCCGTATAAATGGTCCTGGAAAAGCTACCTCTGATGAGGCGGAGAAAAGGTATGTTATTTCGTTACAGGAACAGATTGCCGTTCTTGAAAGACACCTCAAGGCCACGCAAGTGCAGTTGAAGAGTAGTGACTTGCAGTGTAGCACGCTAAAATTAGCTATGCAATCGCAGTCTCCGCAACAGCCCGTTACGCAAATCCCACTACAAGCAACACACAACCAACAGTCAGCCGTCTACACACAGTCAGCAGCCCAACATGCGCAGCCGCCAGCAACTTATGCACAGCAGCCAGCCGTGTATACCTCATAGCCATTGGTGTATGCGTCGCAACATTCATTTACGCATGCACAGCCGCTAGCCATACATGCACAGCCATCACTTTTACATGTGCAGCCGCCAGCTACGTATACACCACAGCCACTCGTGTATGCTTCGCTACCTTCATCTACGCACGCTAAACCGCCAGCCATCCACGGTCAGTCAACAGTCTTACATACACCAATGCCAATTATTCATGCGCCGCAGCTAGGCTCGCATGAACAGCCACCAGCCACGTATACGTCGCAGCCAGTCGTGTCTTCCTCGACTTTGTCTACTTATGCAACACCCACGAGCGTGCAAATGATGTCCAGCACGCACGTATCACCCCCATTCTTGCATACGTACGCACCGTTGCCACATTCGTACATACAACCATCGCTTGCTCATATCCAACAGCCGATGAATTCAGATAATGCTCTAAGCCAGTTGTCAGGGGCCAATGTATATACGATGACGCCACGTAAGGTACAGGATCTTCCTACGTTTTCCGGAAACCCAGATGACTGGCCAATGTTTTTCAACACGTTTTTGCAAACACATTCGGCCTTCAATTACACGAACCTGGAAAACAATCAAAGGTTGCAAAAATGCCTGCATGGTGATGCGAGGGAAGCCGTCAAATCTCTCTTGATCCACCCGGACAATGTAGGAAGTATTATAGAAGAGCTACGATTTCGTTTTGGTCGCCCGGAACAATTGATCAACAGTCAGTTGCGTCAAGTTCGTGAAATTCAGCCAGTCAGCGAATCAAACATGGGCAATCTCGTTCCATTTGCGACAAAGGTGAGGAACTTGGCTGTCTTTTTACAATCAGTCAACGGCCAGCAGCACATCGCGAACCCATCGCTGCTTCAAGAGCTCGTTCGAAAGCTGCCTATGACTAAGCGGTTGGAATGGGCCAGATACGCAACGATAATCCAACCATACCCAACGATCATTAATTTTAGTGACTGGATCTCTGATGTAGCAAGCTTAGTTTGTGCCGTCCAAGACACCGAAGACAAGGAGCCAAAGCGACGACATTCAGTGTTACACTCAGCGGAGTCCCAGGTGACGGTATATTCAAGATGTTCCTTGTGTCAAGAGGCACACAAAGTTAACGAGTGCAAGAAATTTCTCAAAGCAACAGTGCAAGAACGATGGTCAATTGTCAAAAAACATGGTATTTGTTTTACGTGCCTGAAGAAAGGGCATGCTACTCGAACCTGTCGCGTGAAGAATATTTGCGCTACAAACGGATGCCAGAGAAGACACCACAAGCTACTTCATGAACTTTTACCGAAGCCAACTCCATTACCTGATGTGAGTCAAGAAGTTCCTCAATGTTCGTCCACTGGTAGCATGCTAGCTACAAAAGGGAATGCCAACAACGATCAGAAGCTCCTGTTTAGAGTTCTCCCTGTGACGCTGTATGGTCCGAATAAGGCCATTGATACGTTCGCACTTTTCGATGAGGGATCCTCGATTTCGATAGTGGATGCGGCTTTGATTAAGGAAATGGGTCTCAAAGGTAGTCCTCGCCAGCTCGATATTCAGTGGGTTGCTGGAAAGCAGGCACAGGAGCCAACATTGGTGGTTGACCTTCAAGTAAGTGGAGCAGGTATGAAGGAAAAGTACCAACTCCGGCACGTGTATGGGGTTTCGAATCTCAGCCTATCTACTCAAAGCCTGAAGGACTCAGATTTGTGTAGCATGTCAAGCCGCCATGAATTTCCTATGGAGTCGTACACAAATGCCGTTCCAAGATTTTTGATCGGGCTCGATCATTACCATTTGGGAATACCGAGGGAACTACTGGATTTGGGTAAGCATGGACCTTTTGCAACGCATACAAAGCTTGGTTGGGCCGTGTTCGGTCCCACGCTGACGATCACTCACACGAGCACACCTGAATGCTTCCTGACCTACACAAATTCCGCTGATGTCGAACTACACAACTTAGTTGACGAATATTTTCACACAGAAAGTTTTGGGGTAAGAACATCTCCCCCAGTAGAATCCAAGGATGACGTTCGTGCTAGAGCCATTCTCGACTCAACTACAAAGCAACTTGATGGTCGATTCGAGGTTGGCTTGCTATGGAAATCTGATGACATCGTTCTGCCAGACAGTTTTACCATGGCACAGAAGCGCTTGGTAGGTATAGAACGAAAGATGAAGAAAAATGAAGACTTTGCCGCCGCCTACAAATCAATTATGACAGATTATGTGGAGAAATGCTATGCTCGTAAGCTGCAGCCAGCGGAAGCCGCCGTCACGGGACCAAGGACATGGTATTTGCCACATTTCGGGGTAGTTAACCCTAACAAGCCTCAGAAACTTCGTCTTGTTTTTGACGCAGCCGCCGAGGTGAAGGGAGTGTCACTCAATTCTCACTTACTGAAGGGTCCTCAAGATTACCAGTCACTGCCATCTGTTCTCTTCAACTTTCGGGAAGGAGATATTTACGAGATGTTAGTGATGACATTTGGGGCCGCTTGCTCGCCTTGTTCTGCTCAACATGTAAAGATTAAAAATGCCCTGGCGCACAGCAGCATATACGATTCTCGTGCCGTCAAAGCCATCACTAACTTTCATTATGTTAACGATTTCGTTGACAGTTTCCGTTCCATTGAGCAAGCCATCAGAATTTCAAATCAAGTTCGAAAGATACATGAAGCCGCCGGATTTGAGCTACGAAACTTCAGCTCGAACTCGGAAGCCGTCCTGAGAGCCTTGGATTGTGCTGCGCCAGCTAGCCGAGACACTCTTCTGCATGCTGAAAAGGTATTGGGCATGTTCTGGCAACCAGCTAGAGACAAATTCCAGTACAAGCTGCAGTTTCACCGAGTGAGCAAGGATGTCATTGATGGAAGCAGACGTCCCACCAAACGTGAGCTACTCAGCATCGTCATGTCGGTGTTTGATCCTTTGGGATTTTTGAGTCCTTTTATTGTAGCAGCGAAACTGGTGATGTGGGAAGTTTGGCGACGGAACGTTCTTTGGGACGAAGAACTGCCGGAGAACATCTGCACCCTTTGGAACAAATGGCGCTTGCAGTTGCCTAACGTAATTGAAATGACAGTTCCTCGTTTTTACTTTAATGATGGTGCCCCCAAGGAGCTTCAGCTCCACGTTTTCGTCGACGGAAGTGAGGAAGCTATTGCAGTCGTTGCATATTGGAGAGCAACGAACCAGGACAACTTGGTTGAGACCGCGTTCATATACGCGAAAACAAGGTGCTCTCCATTGAAGCCGATGACCGTGCCTCGTATCGAGCTCCAAGCCGCAGTTTTGGGTTCACGACTTATGAAGACAGTGCTTGAAGGACATTCTGTCGCTGTCACCCGAAAGTTTCTCTGGAGCGACTCTTCGACGGTCATCAAGTGGATCAACAGTGAGCATCGCCGATACAAGCCTTTTGTCGCTCATAGAATCGCCGAGATTCTGGAGGCCACTGATCAAAATAGTTGGAGGTGGGTGCCGACCACTGAGAACCCTGCAGACGACGCTACGAGGGCTAAAAACCAGATCGACTTTAGCGCTTCATCCAGGTGGTTGAATGGTCCGGCTTTCTTATGCTTGTCGGAGAAGAACTGGCCATTCAATGCCAACGTACAAGATCTCCACGATGCCGAGGAAGAGCTTAGCCCAAAATATGCTCTTGTCGTGGTAAGTAACAGCCTGATAGATTGGAATCGATTCTCCTCTTTCAGAAGGACCATCAGGACCATGGCCTGGGTACTGCGTGTTTTTAATAGCAGTGCAAATCACACCTTAACAGTTGAGGAGTTAAATGTAGCCGAAAGACAGCTTTGCCGCCAAGCTCAACGTCAAGCCTTTGGCGCTGAAATAAGCCTTATACAGCGTGGCTTACCAGTTCCAGAGGGGAGCGAGATCTCTAAGCTTATGCCATACATCGATGAAGAAGACATCCTACGCGTCTTTGGGCGCATTGATGCCGCCTCATGTTTGACGTATGCTGTCAGAAGACCCATAATCTTGCCATCTGCTCACCGGTTTACGACACTCATGGTTGCCTATTGCCACGACAAGATGATGCACCAGAACACAGAAGCTGCGATTTGCGAAGTACGTCGCAAGTACTGGGTCAGGTTATGCGTCAGGTTATGCGCAAAGTCATCGCGAACTGCAGGATTTGTAAAATTCGTAGGGTCACGCCAATACCGCCACTTATGGGACCCTTGCCGGAGGATCGGGTTATGCCTTACCTGAGACCATTTTCTTATGCTGGTCTAGACTACTTCGGACCACTAACTGTCACCATTGGTCGGCGCATCGAGAAGCGGTGGATTGCCCTCTTCACTTGTTTGACAGTGAGAGCAATTCACCTGGAAGTAGCGCATGACCTGTCAACAGATGCGTGTATAAAAGTTAAACGTAACTTTATAAACCGTCGAGGAGTGCCGCTACGGATACGCAGCGACAACGGGAAAAACTTCGTCGGAGCCGACCAGGAACCGAAGCGTTTTTCGCAAGTTTTCGACTGTCATCGGATCCAAGACGAACTGTCAAAAAGGGGAGTCGACTGGCGTTTCAACTATCCAAACAACCCATCCGAGGGAGGTGCCTGGGAGCGCATGGTGCAGTGTGTGAAGCGTGTTTTGCGACTCACACTCAAGGAGGTTTCACCACGAGAGCACACTTTGCTATGCCTAATAATTGAAGCAGAGAATGTAGTAAATTCAAGACCACTCACCCATTTGCCAGTCACAGTCGACCAGGAGGAGCCGCTCACACCAAATCATTTTTTGCTGGGCTCAGCTAATACAGCTCATACCCTTAGAATTCAGGAGCCAGATGAGAAGACATGCCGTTTAAAGAAGCAATGGAGGATTGCCCGCCTTATGAGAGACAGGTTTTGGAAAAGGTGGGTGCTCGAATACCTTCCCACTTTGACACGCCGAGTCAAGTGGTGCCGAAGGACGAAACCAATCGAAGTCGGGGATTTAGTTTATATCTGCGACCCGAATATGCCGAGACGAGGGTGGAAGCGAGCCAGAGTTCAACGCGTACACCAGGGGTCAGATGGAGTCATCAGACGAGCCGACGTGCAGACAAACACAGGAGTGTTATCCCGTCCAGTTTCGAGATTAGCAGTGTTGGACGTGGAAGCCGATGGTGAACTAGATAGGTTCACGGGGGCGGGGATGTGGAATTCTGTATCCTGATTGCGCCATCTGTTCGCCAAAAGATTCCCTAATTAGAAGTTGGCACTACTGTCATCGCCGCGGTTGGCACTTCTTCCAATAACCTACCATTCCTTTTCCGCTTTCTTTTATTTTCGAAGCCAAGGGAAGAGGTGCAAACCGCAGTAAGTATCATAATATATTTACTTATTACTTCTTTGTTAAACTCTATGTTTTAAAGAAATAAACAGATCAGATTTGGAAATCATCTCGTTTGAGCGTGCGCTTTCTTTTCCCAATTCGAAAGAATGACATTTTATAAAATAGTCAGTACAATAGGGTAAGACATAATGCAGCAAAGCCAAACGCCTACCTATTTCATATTTCGCATTCAATCGAAACCGAAGATGATGTTTTTTAAGGGGCCAAAAGGTGCAGTGTTTCCTATCACTTTGAACCAAAACATTTAATTGAATTTAAGACCAAGATAACCAATATTTCATGTTGCTTTTTTGTAAAACCCCCCATGGTACAAATTTATTTTCAGGAAAACACCAGTTCTATTTGGAAATAGAAATGAAGTAATTCTTTATAAAATTTCAATTCAATTTTGAAGCTTTTCAAAATCAGTTTAACCCGGGTGACCTATCGCTAAATATTGATTATTTGAAACAAGTGACATGATGCTTTTTACAATTGAGTTAATCAAACAAATAAGCCTTATCATGCGACCATAAATACTTTCGGCATGGTTTCTTTTATTAAGTTTCAGATACACATTATTTTTTTTTTAAGTCAAAAAAGAAATAAACTTTTGCGCTATACGAGTAATTAAAATATTCTGCTGTTTCATCTGCAAAAGATAAGAGTGTCAAGTTCAATTCCAAATGACGATTTGTTTTATCACATTTGTTGTTGTTTAGTTTATCACCCTTCTGATAAATTTAAAAGTAAAGTTAATTATTAGAAAGAATTTAAGGAATTCTGACAAAAGTGCCCAAGCTGCAAAATCTGCTAGCATCAAATCTTTCGAACTGACGTATGTTGTAGCGGCTATATAAAAAGGATCGGAGGCTTCTAAATAGGTCTAGTAAGAGTAATCTGTATTCTGTTTTTATAAAATAGGAATTTATAAGCAATCATATGAAATCCTTGTTGTGTTGCTCATTTTCTAGGTAATCAGATCAATTAAGGTTCAGAACCAGCTCCCATTACTGGGCCTACAAATGTGCTGAGTATTAGTGTTAATGACGACCAACAACAAGAATACCGACTGAAGCAATAATCGATCAATACTGATTCAATATTGCTTGAGAACAAAATTTATTTTTGCTTAGAAACCTACACTATTTACGACTATTTATATACAACAATGTCTTAAATTTAGATTTGTCCACTTCATTTTATTTGCAGGCAATAAAATAAAAAAACAAAGAAAAACGTACATGGTAATGCCACACAATAAAAGAGGGATAAAATTCCATGGATATTCTAAAATATTCCATAAATAATTGTTGAAGCTAACATCCGCCTGTGTATTTTCTTTATTTGAAACTAACCACCTGTTGCTTTTTCGTGTTGGTGAAAATATGTAGCTAATGGACCGTATAGTTGAATCTAGTTAGTCTCTTGAAAATATGTCCATTCTTGAACAAGTAGTGTCTCCCGAAACTAATATCTAATATTAGTTGTGGTGACATATCAGGCCTTTACTTATTATATGATCCTGCATGCTTCTATAGCTACTTACCACTAATTGCGCATTCTGCAACAATGTGTTGACTAAAGTAAGAGATATAAATATGCCAAGGTTTTTTTTTTTCTGGTTGCGCCAAAGGGCGTGAGTGATCTTCCCGAGATACCAATAACGCGTGCTATATTATTACACCCGATTCATATAACTGATTTCTGAACTCACCTTTCCGAGGCACTATGAGGACCGACCGCGCGTGCTCATAGTAGTGAGAGATTCAATCCTGACTACGACTATGGTACCTTAACAAGTAGTTTAAGCTTCTGTAGTGCTAATCGCGTTAGGTAGGTAGCTTTTCCGCCACGACACCTACTAATATCACCAGTGCGTGCGGTTTTACCTTACAGTGCGCCACTAGGTCGAACGGTCTTGTTCGGATAATTTCATGGTTACAATGATCATGAAGGCGAGCACTACATTTGCTAGCAAATGTTGTTACTTTGTCACTCACGGTAGTAACATCACAATTTCTTATATTCGTATATGTACCATGGACTGACCATTCATGATTGCTCCTAGCGTTGTGTTTTGAAATATTTGCTATTGCGATATTGCTTAGTATATCGTACGTCCAGGATGTTCTTCCTTATATAAAAACAGTTTCGCTTAGTTTCGAAAATGTTCCGATAAGCCAGTCTCTGATCCTGATTTCAAGCTCATCGCGCTTCTTTTTAACGTGCGACTTCCACTTCGGTAAGTTTCGTGTCTTGAGTCATTCCTAGATAATTTTGCCTCGTTTTCATGTTTAATTTAATTTTTAATGTTGATGGGGTCTGAGGCCAACATTTATTTGGGTTAATTCAAACTTAAAAACTAACAAAGAGTAAGAGTTAGGAATCAAAATGATTGGTGGAGAAGATCAAGTTTGAGAGAAGAAGTGTTCAGATTAAATTCAAAAACGGAGAGGTTTGGCTGAACTGGTTCGTTGGAACCATAAGAGATGCGATGGCTTCCGATATTGAAAAGACGAAGGAATCGTGAATTACGAGGGTTAGTGTTGAAGGAAATAAAATTGTAAAGGGAGGAGCAATCCACAGAGCCAGAGAGCAGTTGATGAATGAAGGGAATGCCAACTACGTCTCTGCGTTTCTCGAGGGTATTCGTATTAAGAGATTTGAGGCGGTCACAATATGGAGGTAGAATTAAAAGGTCATCCCAGAGTAGTCTTCGAAGAAGAAGTCGAAGTAAATTGCTGCACCCTTCGGGTCGACAGCTTTTTCATGCTTAGATTAGATTAGCCATTACCCATTAGCTATTCCATCATCAATACAAAAAAATATTTCACTCAAAAATAAACACTTGACGATTACGTCATCTACTGATGACCCCCTGAATGGCCGATAACTCATTCATCTAAAAATATTTGTGGGGTCTTGCACCAAGGTGTGTCACAACCGACTGTGTACAAACGGCCTAAACGCACTACTCACTGTATAAAGGTAGAGGCGATGCGAGAAATTGCCACTAATACAATACTAAACTAATGCTACATATTATGAAAATATACGAGAGGGCTCTAGATAGTCGACAACGGAATACTATTAACTCCTTAATAGTTAATTCGGACTGTGGAGGGAAAGTCGGTATGTTTTTTTTTTATTAAATAAACTGCGTTTTGGGTTAATGCTTTGAGGACCGCATCGTCATCAATTGGCCCCCAAAATCAAGAATCACTGGACGTTTTTTTCATGGTGTTGCGTAAGGAGTCAATTATATGCCGAAGAGCCTTGAAAGTTTAAAAGCCAAATGCGATATACGTAGTGAGAAATATACGACAAATTCATTGAAAATTACAAACAAAAAAAGAATCGATTGGTACATTTTGTAGCGAATATATACGGTGGTGGTGTTTGGTTGTATTTATATTAGGGAGCACGTCGAATACACCAGCTTAAAAGTCCAAATTCAAATGTTATTTTCTTGTTACTATACGTCAAAATATCAGTCGCCCCCGGGTGGACTCGAACCACCAACCTTTCGGTTAACAGCCGAACGCTCTAACCGATTGCGCCACGGAGGCTGTATAGAAATGAGATTAATAACATTTATAATTTTATGTCGTTATAGATGCAGATAATTTGCTTTCTACATCGGTTCTTCACACAGAAATTCATTGCTATTAGGATTGCCCATATCTCCGCTTGAAAGACAAGCAAAAGCTTTGCTAAGCATGGGTGAAATCTAAATATGCCGTACTCTAAAAAGACACCGGTCCCGCATACTACATGGTTTTGCAGCCATACGCGAAAGGGCCATTACATTTTTTTCTTGGCTCAGATTCTAGTCGAAACCATTCCTGCGCCTCGGGAAAGTCGATTTCATAGTTTCACAATAGCAGGATTCTAGTGTTATTGCATCAGATGGCATATTAAATAAGAACAGACCCGAACAGCATGAAAAGTCCAGTGACAGTTTCTTTGTAAACGGAATTTTTTGTTTTATGTGTAATTAGCGCCCGCTCAAGGGGTTGTTATACCCTTAAAATGTCTGCACACAGCGCGGGCGAAGAAACCTTAGGGAAGGATAAAAGAGAGATACCGATGTATATTGGTATTAAATGTTTGCAAGTTACAACGGCTAGAAACAAACAACAAATAGTTAAATGAATCTAGAGCAGCGCTAGGCATGCTAGAAAAAGCCCCACGAATCCGGGAGAGACCATTGTTAGGGATCCGGTAAAAGAATCACTGAAGTATTTATGTACGTGAAAGTTTATTTCATGAAACAACCGGCTTAATTGGTCTTATCGTAGCCTTGTGGATCCAAAAGTGTGGATCCAAGTGTCTATTTCAGATCTCTGTGGAGATAGGGGTCATGGAAATTTTCCAGGAAACTTTAAAGCAAATGACTTAAATGTAAGTCACAGTAGATGATCTCCTCCACACTAAGTATCACGAACGATGCCTTCAAATCCATGAAAGCGATAATGGATGGAACACAAATCACACAGTAGTGCAGAGTACGTGAACACACCGCACCTAAAATATGTTTCAAGTTATTTGAATGAGGATATTACTAGGTATTGGCAAATTGAAGCGGGTTCAAATTACTTAAAAGTGCACCGATTTTGGCCTATGGAAACCACACAATCGAGCGAAATAACACGCATAAAAGGTCCAAACTACGTCTACGCTAAAATTAAGGGTATCCACTCTTCCAGCTGGTATGTCAAACCGGGGCTGAGCGTAGAAGTGTTCCAGCAGATACTTAACGTACTTGTCGTAAGTAGCAGGAGATTTTAATACATTTGCTAGACGTAATCTAACCAAAAGACTTTCAAATAACGGCAGATACGGTTACACCATCGATCCAACCTTCGCCACCAAAGACTTAGTAAGAAAGACTAAAGGGTAGGACTCTAAAGAAGAATACTTCGGAAGTTTATAAAAAAAAGTAAAAGCCAAGCATTCCAAATATTAAAAGAAGACCTCAGTTTCAGTTTTTTCAATTTCTATGCATTTTTATTTACGTCACTTAAATTACTCTTACTTGCTAGACAAAAAACGCTTAAAAATTAGCTTAAATAACTTAAAAATATCTTATTATAACTTACTGGCCCCATGCGGGCACTCTAAGTTAAACCTAACACTTAAACTATGTCTTTCGACTTATCTTACAGTCTAATTTTATTTGGATTTTAACATTAATTAATACTAAAACTAAGAAAATATTTTTTAACAAAAACTTCCATTACCTTTTTTTTTTATTTTATTATAAAACTTAAAACTAAAAAAAAACTTATAGACTACCTAAAAATAAATCTTAATCTACTTAACCTACTTACATCTAACACAAATATGGACATACAATATATATATATATATACATAATATATATATACATAATATATATATACTAAATATATAAATACATGTAAACATATATATATATATTTTTTTTTTCATTTTTTTGTTTTATTAATTTTTTTTTGTATTTATGTATTTTTTTTTTTTCTTAAAAACTATCTAACTAATCATACCTAAAACTATGTAAGCCGGCCAAGACCAATAAAATAGTCAGACGACCGACTTTGCTTCCTATAGAGCTACCTAGTACTGGAAGAATTGGACGACGAAACTTCCCCTCCTTCAACTAGCCACCAAAATTGTTGGTGCTGCCGAGCAACATCCCTCATCTCGCTACTCCCTACCGACCTACTGAACTGGAGACGCTCCGCACTGCCATGTGCGACGTCTCTATCGTAGTTGAGTAGCCTGTCCGCCGCTGTTCAAGCGACGTGGAAGATTAGCGGCACCGCCAATCTATCCTGGATCAGACCTTTACTATCTAGATAGAGGAACGCTTCTGGAGGAATGAAGCCGTCAAAGCGAACTCTCTCGTGATACATATAATTGGGGTAAAAAGCCCCGGAGATCAGGTTGTTCGATGAGGTCATTGCTCTTGCAATGTGCCTTCGAGTCAACTTAATGACGAAATTGTCCACTCTTATTAGGTCCGCCCTATTGTACAAGACCTCATTGGGATAGAATTTTATGTACTGAGACTCTGGTGTTCTGTATAAGCGAAGACAAGTCCTAAGACAAGCCCTCTCAAACACCCGAATCTTTTCCAATAAACTTGCTCTCACATTGAACCACACGGACATCCAAATACAAGCATAGGCCGGATAAGGGCCATGTAGCAGATCACCTTCACCCTCGCATCGAGTTGGCTGTTATAAAACAGTCTCCTTGTAAGGGCAAAAGCACCTTTGCCTCTGGCCAGAGCAACATCTATATGTTTGTTAAAATACAGATATTGACCCAGCCAGATCCCAAGGTATCTGACTACATTTCGACAAGCAAGTGGCTGTCCGTGTTGTCCGACGATAGAAAACTTTCGCCAATTCTTTCTGGTATCCCTAGAGGGCCCAGACAAAGGCGTCCTAAACAGAATAGTTTCCGACTTCTGAAAGTTGATTTTCAACTTCCAGTCATCGCAATATCGCTTAATTTTGTCGAAGTCACGTTGCAAAAGTATATTAATGACCTCAATCTTTGGACCTGATCTGTACGCGATTATGTCGTCTGCGTACGCTATGGCATGGTGAAGTGAACCTATCATATCACTCGTGTAGATGTTGAACAGGATCGGAGAATTCACCGCACCTTGTTGCAGACTGTTTTTAATGTTAAATGTTCCAGCAGAAGTCACATCGCCATTCTTCACGGTGAACTGTCTACTGGAGAGCATATCAAAAAGAATATACAGCAGTGGCTTACTAATGCCCAACCTGTCCAGCTTGAAAAAGAGTCCTTCTAACCATACGGTATCGAAGGCACCAGTGCGCTGTTTCTTGGCTTTGTTCCATTGGATATCAGAAAATAGTTTCGACGCAGCATGAATATCATGCCCCGCCTTGAAACCGAATTGATTATCCGGAACTATATGTTTGTCCTCAACCCACTTAGTCAGGACTCTATTGATCATCTTCTCGAACACCTTACTGATGTTTGGAAGAAGACTGATCGAGCGGAGATTCGCCGGATTGGAAGTGTCTTTATCTCTTTTGGGGATGGGATGCACCATCGCAGATAATGTGCATTATTCATTGCATTATTCAACAGGGTGGTATAAATGTTCACCGCTTCTAGTGGGAGATGTCGAAGCACAATGCTCGGTATTTCATCGGTCCCCACTGATTTCTTACTTCTAAGCGATTCGAAGATCGTTTGGAGCTCTTCCTTCGAAATGAACGGGGGTAGTACCCTATCGTTGGTGATGACATTATTTGCCATATTCTCGTCACTGAACTGGGTGAAACCCGAGCTCTCGAATAGCCAATTCACAATTTCATTTCGAAGACAGAAGTTGTGCACAAGAACTCGACCTTCCAGGTCGTGGTTCGGGCCAATAATGTCGTTCGCCTTGTACACTCCCTGGAAAGTCGCTCCTATAGCCTCGACCTTCTCGTGCGGATCCTCGATCACAAAGAAGTTGTCATCATCAACGGCCTCATTTGGATCGATGCCTGCTGCTATAAGTGCGTTCTCGTTGTCCGTCGTTCGGGTGATTTTAAGACACGAAAGGTCGTTTTGATCTTTTCTCCGAAATATTTTATTTATTTGCGGGAACATATTCGGGTTGCTGGTGTTTACAGCTCGAATTTTGTTGTTCCAATACAAACTTACAGATGCTCTGTAATTTTCTTTTATTAATATTTGGATGTTTTTGATCGACGACTTTAGCGTCATAATCTCCAGGTTATATCTGTCAGTAAACTGTCTGTACAAGGGTTTTAGTCTTGACAGCAGTCTACTTTTATGTCGGTGCAGTGCGTCAATAGTTGCGTTGCGGAATTAGTCTTCGTCGTCAGTGTGTTGGTACCGAGGTATCGTTTTGTCCATTGTTCGTTTGATTGTCTCGTCCATCAGTCTTAGATACCTGTCAATCTCCTCGTTTGACAGATTTCTGTTGGACGGTGGGTAGAGCGAATTCGAGGAGAGTCCTCTAGTCAGTGTTCTGGTGAAGTGTGTCCAACGCACCCTACTATAATTGTAGGAATGCCTTTGAACAAACTAATCCAATTCCGCAATTTCGTTCGTAACAGCTATTTCGGTGCTGAGACCGCAATGGTCACTGTCATACACGAAAGTGCGTAGACAGTTTGTAGTTTGTTGGTTAGTACATGTCAGTTGTATTCGTGAGTCGAACAGCAGAAGATCCAAATAGGACCCGTGTCTGGGAAACGACGGACTCTCCGTCGCCCTAAGCCCGAGTCGAAACATTATACTGTGTTAACCCCACCAATTGAATAGTAGGTTCCCTCTAGTATTTGGTGTATTATTTCCTCAATCACTATGTTTGGCGTTGATAATAATATGTTTGGCCGATAATAAAATAGTTGTCTTCCAATTCCAGCCTCAGAAATCGAAAAAGTGTCTCGAGCTCTGAGATAAATAAGGTGGATTGAGTAGCCTTAGGTGCATAGACAGACACCATGTACAACCGCTTTCCACTACGGAGGGGGATATACACGATGCATGCTTCCAGCACCTGGAACCTACGTACTACACGACTGTATACTCTTTTAAAACGTATACCTTTTCGTACGAAAATCGCAACGCCTCCTCCCTGAATGGAGTTGGGTCGGTTTCTCCATACTATTTTGTATCTTCTGTGCCTCATTATGTGTCCCTTGGTAAGCTTAGTTTCGCTAACCAAAAGCACATCAGGGGCTTGGTCTTCAAGCAACTTAAATAGTGCGGCTTGTCGTTCGAGCCTAATCAGTGAATTCACATTCACAGCAAGGACCTTCAGGGTTTGCTCCGCCACGTACGTACCCATTACGGCAAAAGGTGCGTTAGGCCAGGCAGCAGCGCGTATACTTGATCCACCCGCGCGGTCTGTTCAGTTAAATGACGTTGTATCTGAGCCATCTGCCCCTGGATAGAGAGCAAGATAGCTAGCATGTCAGGTACTGGTGCAGGTGCTCTGGGCGCTGGGGCCTGAGAAGCAACCTTCGCTTGCTGTACCGTATTTCCCCTACCTGCCGCCATTTGGGCGTAGGTAACTTGGGGAGTAATGGCTGGTGTTTGCAAATGCACGGGTGGACGTTTCACTTCCACTTTCTGCTGCCGGGCCAGATTTATTATTTTGATGTACTGAAATTTGGGACAACCCCGATAATTTTAGGTGTGTCACGAGTTCCTACACAAAGCACAAGAGAGTTGGCTTTTTTCAGATGCTCCGTCCTTACCCAGGGCGCATTCCTCAGATTTGTGGTTCTTTCCGCACTTCACGCATCGAGGCTGCATTTCGCAGTTCGACGCGGCGTGCCCGAACCTCTGGCAGCGAACACCTTGTAAAATGTTTTCGCTCCTTTAATTTCTCCCAATGTACAACCTGGCAGTCTAGGACTTTAATACTCCTTAGACTATCCAGATTGCTGGTGGGACTTAGCTGGACCAGGAAAATCCGCAGTTGCCGCTTCTCCCTTTTGGATCTAGCCGTGACAAACGGCTTGACCCCCATGAATTTTAGCCCTTCGCACTCTTTCTCTTTCAGCAGTGCAAGGAGCTCCTCCGGATCAGTCGACGGTTCTAGCAGCATTGTTTGCAGATTGTCCCCCTTCGGGGTGTAGGAGAAGAACTCCGTCGTCGAATCCTTCAGTAAATTTTTGATTTTATAGTAGCGCTCCACTGAATTGCAGTGGATCGCGTGCCTATCTTCACTTAATCTTTTAATAAAAAAATTACAACCTATGGCCGACTTACATAGTTCGATTGTGTCCTTTAATTCCAATTTGTACGTGTTGATTGGTGGCACTTTCTGTTTGGTGGATTTCTGCTCTTGCTGTTGTTTTTGTTTCTGCTGCTGTTGCTTTTGCTGATGTTGTTGTTGTGGCTGTTGTTGTTGCTGTTGCCGTTGCTGCTTTGGATGTTGCGGCTTTTGCTGCTGTTGTGGCTTTTGTTGTTGCTGTTTTTGTTGTTTATGTTTTTGTTGAGTTTGTGCTCTTGTTCTTGCTGGTTCTTGTAAAGGTGTCTGTAGTTTTTGTTTTTCCATCGGTTGTTTCTGTTGTTGTTTTTGTGGCAGCACCGCGTTTATGGTTTCTTGCTGCTGAGGTCTATGGAGTTGTTGCTGCTTCTCCATCTCCCTCCTTGCCACTTGCTTAGCTCTTATGGCCAGCACTTTTTGTTGTAGCTGTTTGATGCTACTGTAGAGGATTACGACCTCTTCCTCTTCGTCATCTGACTCCGATGCAGCTAGGGATGCAAAGCAGTTTTCTGCTCCCATGTATTGGCCTTCTTCTCCGTCAGGTACATGCGTACAGTCGTTCTTGTCCGACTCTTGCCTCATTCGCTTTATTGCTGCGCTTGCCGATATCAGCGCAGCCCTCTCCTTCACTCTGCTATGCAGCATTTCCAACGATGCTGAAAGATTCGGAGATTCGGAGTCGAAGTCGGCTTCAGCGACCTTCTCCTCTTTGTGCCGATGTTATTGTTGTTGTTGATGTTGAATGGACTGGCTTAGCGGTTTGATCATCAGACGATATCATACCATCTGCTGATCCCGCTATTGGGATAGCGGACCGCTTACTTCCACTCATGGAACTGTTCTGTTTTTTCTTTTGTTATCACTTTGTGTCTATTAAAAATAAAAAAAAATAAAAAAAAAACTTTTGCAGAGGCTGGGAATCGAACCCACAACATCGAGATTTGTTGTCCGGGTCGTTATCACCTCGGCTACCGATCACTTGGAAAAAATTGTTGAGTACAAGTTTGGTTATTAGCCGAATCAAAACACACGTGTGATCTCCGTGGAGGTCTGTGAACGACTGATAAAAGAAGACCTGTCTAAAGTAACATGTGGGGAAAGTGCATAAAAAATCGTGATGAACAGGCTTAAAAGTGTAATATCATCGGCACCGGCATGCCCACGCCAAAGCGGTTTGTTACCTAGGAATGACAGTATCAATCTTTCGTGAGCCTTTCCCAGCTCCAGTAACAATTTATTGCAAAATATGGTGAGAACAGCCCGGTTGCACCGTTTCACCTGCCGTTCGCTCATGGTATCCTAACAGAGTTTTCAGTTTTCAGTTTATGTGTATTTTTATTTATATTACTTAATTTACTCTTACATGCTAGACAAAAAACGCTTAAAAATTAGCTTAAAAAACTTAAAATTATCTTATACTAACTTACTGGCCCCATGCGGGCACTCTAAGTTAAACATAATACTTAAAAATTATGTCTTTCGACGTTTATGACGGGTTTTATAACTTAGTGACTTAACTATAGCTTAAACTAAGAAAACATGTTCAAAGACTTAGTACATGGACTATTTTAATTTTATTATAAAACTTAAAACTAAAAGCCTACATACTACCTAAAACTAAATCTTTATCTACTTAACCTACTTAAACCTACATGCATATATATATATATGCATAATATATATATACTTCTTATTAATATATATATATATGTATATATATATATTTTTTTTTTTCATTTTATATATATATTTTCTTTTCTTAAAACCTAACTTAAACCTATCTAAAACTATGTAAGACGGCCATGGCTAAAAAAAAAATTAGGCTGACCCACCTTGCTTCACATGAAGCTAATTATCACTGGAGGAGTTTGACGACGAAGCATCCTCCCCTTCAAGAAGCCACCAAAAGTGTTGGTGCTGCCTAGCAACATTCCTCATGTCGCAACTCCCTACCACCCTACTGAACTGGAGACGCTCCGCACTGCCATGTGCGACATCTCTGTCGTAGTTGAGTAGCCTGTCCGCAGCTGTTCGAGCGACGTGGAAGATTAGCGGCACCGCCAATCTGTTCTGGATCAGACCTTTGCTATCTAGATAGAGGAACGCTTCTGGAGGAATAAAGCCGTCAAAGCGAACTCTCTCGTGATACATATAATTGGGGCAGTAAGCCCCGGAGATCAGGTTGTTCGATGAGGTCATTGCTCTTGCAACGTGCCTTCGAGTCAACTTAATGACGAAATTGTCCACTCTTATTAGGTTCGCCCTCATTAGGATATAATTTTATGTATTCAAACTCTGGTGTTCTGTATAAGCGAAGACAAGTCCTAAGTCGACCCATCTCAAACACCCGAATCTTTTCCAATAAACTTGCTCTCACGTTGAACCACACGGGACATCCAAATACAAGCAAGGGCCTGATAAGGGCCAGTGTACTAGTTCTTGCTTTTGTTCCATTGAATATCAGAAACTAGTTTAGACGCAGCATGAATGATATCATACCCCGCCTTGAAACCGAATTGATTATCCGGAACTATATGTTTGTCCTCAACCCACTTAGTCAGGACTCTATTGATCACCTTTTCGAACACCTTACTGATGTTTGGAAGAAGACTGATCGATCGGAGATTCGCCGGATTGGAAGTGTCTTTATCCCTTTTGGGGATGGGATGTACCACCGCAGTTTTCCAACGCGCTGGACAATGTGCATTATTCATTGCATTATTAAATAGGATGGTATAAATGTTCACCGCTTCTAGAGGGAGATGTCGAAGCACAATGTTCGGTATTTCATCGGTTCCCACTGATTTCTTACTTTTAAGCGATTCGAAAATCGTTTGGAGCTCTTCCTTCGAAATGAACGTTGGTAGTACCCTATCGTTGGTGATGACATTATTTGCCATATTCTCGTCACCGAACTGGGTGAAACCCGAGCTCTCGAATCGCCAATCCACTATTGCATTTCGAAGGTAGGAATTGTGCACAAGGACTCGATTCTCCAGATCGTGGTTCGGGCCAATGATAACATTCGCCTTACACTTCCTGGAAAGTCGCTCCTATAGCTTCCACCTGCTCCTGCGGATCCTCGATCACAAAGAAGTCGTCATCATCAACAGCCTCATTTGGATCTATGCCTGCTGCTACAAGTATTTGTTCGTTGTTCGTCGTTCGGGCGATTTTAAGACATGGAAGGTTGTTCTGATTATTTCTCGAAATATTTTATTTATTTGCGGGAACATATTCGGGTTGCTGGTGTTTAAAGACCGAATTTTATTGTTCCAATACAAACTTACAGAATTTCTGTAATTTTCCTTTATTAATGTTTGGAGGTTTTTATTCGACGACTTCAGTGTCATGATCTCCGGGTTATGTCTGTCAGTAAACTGTCTGTACAAGGTTTTAGTCTTGACAGCAGTCTACTTTTATGTCGGTGCAGTGCGTTAATAGTAGCGTTGCGGAATAAGTCTTCTTCGTCAGTGTATTGGTACCGAGGTATCGTCCATTAGTCTTAGATACCTGTCAATCTCCTCGTTTGACAGATTTCTGTTGGACGGTGGGTAGAGCGAATTCGAGGAGAGTATTCTAGGCAGTGTTCTGGTGAAGTGTGTCACCCACCCTACTTTAATGTTTATAGTTTGTTGGTTCGTGCATGTCAATTGTATTCATGAGTCGAACTGCAGATGATCCAAATAGGACCCGTGTCTGGGAAACGACGGATAACCGTCGCCCAAAGCCCGAGTCGAAACATTATACTGTGCTGACCCCACCAATTGAATAGTAGGTTCCCTGTAGTATTTGGTGTATTATTTCCCCAATCACTATGTTTGGCGTTGAAATCTCCACCGATAATAAAATAGTTGTCTTCCAATTCCAGCCTCAGGAATCGAAAAAGTGTCTCGAGGTCTGAGATGAATAAAGTGGATTGAGTAGCCTTAGGTGCATAGACAGACACCATGTACAATCGCTTTCCACTAGGGAGAGGGATATACACGATGCATGCTTCCAGCACCTGGAACCCACGTACTACGCGACTGTATACTCTTTTAAAACGTATACCTTTTCGTACGACCCTGAATGGAGTTGGGTCGGTTTCTCCGTACTACTTTGTATCTTCTGTGCCTCATTTTGTGTCTCTTGGTAAGCTTAGTTTCGCTAACCAAAAGCACATCAGGGGCGTGGTCTTCAAGCAAATTAAATAGTGCGGCTAGTCGTTCGAACCTTATCAGTGAATTGACATTCACAGCAAGGACCTTCAGGATTTGCTCCGCCACGTACGTACCCATTACGGCAAAAGTTGCGTTAGGCCAGACAGCAGCGCGTATACTTGATCCACCCGCGCGGTCTGTTCAGTTAAATGACGTTGTAGCTGAGCCATCTGCCCCTGGATAGAGAGCAAGATAGCTAGCATGTCAGGTACTGGTTCCGGTGCCCTGGGCGCTGGGGCCTGAGAAGCAACCTTCACTTGTATTTCCCCTACCTGCCGCCATTTGGGCGTAGGTAACTTGGGGAGTAACGGCTGGTGTTTGCAAATGCACGGGTGGACGTTTCACTTCCACTTTCTGTTGCCGGGCCAGATTTATTCTTTTGATGTACTGGAATTTGGGACAACCCCGATAATTTGCGGTGTGTCCCGAGTTCCTACACAAAGAACAAGAGAGTTGGCTTTTTTCAGATGTTCCGTCCTTACCCAGGGCGCATTCGTCAGACTTGTGGTTCTTTCCGCACTTCACGCATCGAGGCTGCGTTTCGCAGTTCGACGCGGCGTGCCCGAACATTTGGCAGTGAACACATTGTAAAATGTTTTCGCTCCTTTTTAATTTTTCCCAGTGACCCCCACGAATTGGAGCCCTTCACACTTCTTCTCTTTCAGCAGTATAAGGAGCTCCTCCGGATCAGTCGACTCCTCCCTCAGCAGCATTGTTTGCAGCTTCTCCCCCTTCGGGCTGTAGGAGAAGAACTCCGTCGTCGAATCCTTCAGTAAATTTTTTATTTTATGATAGCGCTCCACAGTGGATCGCATGCCTGTCTAATGATAATCTTTTTATAAAAAAGTTGTTGCCTATGGCCGATTTACACAGTTCTATCGTCTCTTTGAGTTCCATTTTGTACGTGTTTAGTGTCCGCTGATTTGTTTTTTGAGCGTGTGTATGTTTAGGCTGCTGTTTTGATTTTTGTTGTTTCTGTTGTGTTGTTATGTGCTGAGTTTCTTTTTCTGCTCGTTGTTGCTGTTGTTGTGGCTGTTGAGAATCGAGAAGTTCTCCTAGCTGCTCCTTCCCTCTCCATGCTATTTGTTTTGCCTTAATAGCTAGCACTCTTTGCTGGAGAAGTTCTATGCTATTTCTAATTTCCTCTACCTCCTCCTCTGCGTCATCTGACTCAGAGGCCGCTAGAGATGCAAACATATTGTCATCTTCCATACATTGGCGTACTCCTCTATCGGACACATTTGAGAAATGACCTTTGAATGCCTTTTGCCTGGTTTGCTGTTGTGCTGTTGCCCTTGTTAATATTATTGGCGCCTCTTCCCTCGCTACGCCAGACAGCTTTTCTGTTGATGCTGACAGGGAAGGGCGCTTCATTAGGTCCGGAGTAGGCTTCAGCTTCCTCCTCCTCTTCATCTTAGGTTCCGGTTGGCTTGATGCACTTGAAGCATCGCCTGACTTATCAGCTGGTCCCGCTATTGGCTTTGCGGACCGCTCCCCGGAATACATCGCGTGATGCTGTTTGCGCACTTTTTATTTTTTATCTTTATTTTTAAATTAAAAGAAAAAAAAACAGAAAAACTATTTGTTCCACTGAAGTAGATTCGAACCCACGACCTGTGATTTGTCAACTGAACACACTGCCACTGCGCCAATCGGAGCTTAATAAAATTTGTCAAAGTTCTTTCTTATTGCTTCTATTACTCACTCGCAAGCCGAAACACGTCTAAACTTCACAGAGGTCTATGAACGACTAGTATCCTCACAGAGGTTTTCATACGTTGCACACCGCGGTCGTCGCAGTACTATTCGAATGCCTTTGCAGTGAACGCCGAGCTCCGATCAGTTACCATAGGTCTTGGTACGCCAAAGTACCCAGCTATGTCCATCAATATTTTGGGCACCCCTTTCATGTTCGTAGTCTTCACTGCTCGGAAAACAACGTGCTTCGTAAAATTGTCCACAATTTCTAGAACATATCTGGTACTTTCCCTCGAGTGAATGGTCCGAGATAATCTAGGTGAATGGTGTCAAACGGCAACGGTACTCTGTCTGCACTCCGGCTTTCCACCCCTTCTTTTCGAGTAAACGCAGTCCACACATTCTTTTATGTATTCTTGCGGGATGCGGCGGATCTTCGGAAACCAATAGGTTTGCCGCACCCTGGTCAATGTCTTGTCATCCGCCAGGTTGCCTACAACATCGTAGCAGAGTTTTAGGATTCCCCACCGCATCGCATGGGGCACCACTCACCTACGGGGTTGTCTGATGGATGGCCTTAGACAATGCAATCAACTGCAGAAAATTAAGCAGAGTTCAAAGAACAGCATGTCTATACATGCTATATACGTTCTACTCCCTCGGCGGCATTGGAAATTCTGTTTCATTTGACACCCCTCGATATCTTCAGCAGGAAAGTAGCTGCGACTGCAGCTATTCGCCTTAAAGCGACTGCACTCTGGACAAATACATTATTTGGCGACGCTAATATTCATAATATACGAGACTAGGAATCCTCACAGAGAACATTGTTTATACTATACCCGAACTTTTGACAAAGACGTTCATGTAAGCTTCACCTTTAGATCCTTCTGGGAGGAAAATGCTTTCATGGAGGACAAGTCAATCCATTTTCACATAGATGGATCTAAAACTGATAGCGCGGTTGATGGCGGTGTTCTCTCAGATAAGCTTAATCTAAGCCTCTCCTTCTGTCTTCAAAATAACTGTAGCGTGTTCCAGGCGGAAATTTTGGTGATTAAAGAAACTCTATCTTAGTCAGGCCGCTATCAAGCGCCTGGACTCAGTCTCATTAAATTCTAGAACCCCCTTTGAATACAGATCATCTCTTACGGAGATGGCAGAGCAGTTCAACCTTCACCTATGTTGGGTGCCGGATCACAGAGACATTCCAGGGAAATGTAGGGCCGACGAACTCGCCAAAATTGGGACCACTCTACCCATTATACCGGAAAATGGTAGGATCGCTACGTGCAAATTAATATTAAAGCTGGATACTAACAAAAGAACAGACCTCAGGTGGACAGTTGGATCAACATGTCTTGCTACCAAACAGATCTGGCCAAAGCTGGATCTGAATCGCCCTAAGAGTTTGATCCTTCTAAATAGGAAGCATCTCAGTGGCTTGACAGGTGTCATCACTGGTCGCTTTCTTCTACAATGACTTAAGTGGTGTAAAGAATATAGACGTTAACGCTTCATCATAAGCTCAAATTGTTTCCAAGTGTTGAGGGATTATAGATCCACGTGGCATCACAGTGGGACAATAGGCCTAAGTGGGTTGGTCTTTTCAACAACCACTTTAACCTAACCTAACCTATCCTAAGCACAAAGGCGCGAAGTCTATGAGAATCATAACCCAAATGAACAGGAGTCCTATCAAGCCAACAAAATGAGTATTTTACAAACGAGCCACTGATTCCTAACTAAAAGATATTTCCCTGTCCCATGAATTTAAACCTAATAGCGGTCCTGTGGGGCAGGCACAGGGACGACGATTCAATGCGGGGGTAAGGTTTCGTGAGTAGGAATCTCACATTAACATTGATTGGCGGTGTGACGATTCCCCCCTTCACGAATAAAATAAAAACAAGAAACGGTTATTAAGAGTGCATGACATAAATTATAGGTTTGCGTTCAGCCATTTTTCATCTAACATAATAAAGGTATGCCAAGAATTATTCATGAAGCATTATTTATGTTCAACGCAAACCTTGTGATGTCCTTGGGCAGGTAAATCCGTAAGACAATGAGGACTCTCCTACAATTTCATTACGATTTTCCCATCTGATCAATGATTAATTTACCCGGTTACAAAAATAAAATGAAATCTATTTAAATCCAGCTTATCCAGGCATAAATTGTGATGATAATAAATACGGCGACGATTAATGATATTTTGCATAGTACTCGTAACACTAAAATGAAATCCAAACCGCAGACCACTTTTGAATCGCCAGGCCAAGTCTTATGCGGTGTGCACTGCATTTCTAGCTCATTAAGTTTCGCATGAATAATTTTACAAACTATTGCCATTAGGGCAACAAGTTCGTTTACACCTCCTACAGCCTTGTCTCAGATATTTTAAAACCACAAAAGTGTGATACTTATTCACCGATACTGGATTGAACTAGTCTGGTGATTTATCCGAGGCAACCTCACGACCTGGCAAAACAAAAAATGCGCACATTTGCTTCCACTTCGGTGGTCTTGCATCAGCGAGTATCATATTTTCGAAAATAAACGTCTTTAAAGCAATTCATATTCATTTATTTTTGTTTTTGTTTTTGTTTTTGTTTTTCAATCAGTTTCAACGGTATTAACAAGGTAATGAATTTAAATCTATATTTCAAGTCTTATCTGCAGCACTCATCCCGTCGAAAATGGTACAGGGGTGGAAGAGGGTTAAAGCAGCGCCTAGATGCTGGAAGTTCGTTTCTTCTGCTTAAATATTTATTTTATTTTCAAAGGATACAATACAAATCCGTTTGTAAAGTCCAGAATCTTATGCCGGGGTACTATGCCCATGTGGTGGTAATGGTCCATTGTCCTCCAAGTGTTCCGACTCGTACCGATGTCCAACGCTGTCCTTCATTAATGTAGGAAATTACCGCGGACACCACTGCTTTAATATGTATTCCTTGTTTCGAAGCCTGAACTCTCAAAAAAAAAATAATGCCGACTCGAATGTGGGGGTATGATAATAGGAAATTTGTCTGACGGACATGATACTATGACTTGTCAAAGGAATTGATGTACAATAACTTTAACGCTGTAGTACCGTTTCCAGAGTCGATATCAATCGAATGTTGATGCTGCTATATTATGACAGAATGTGGCGGTGCTTAGTTCGAGATCTTCTCAGCATTGGTCTCTTTTTCTAATTAGACTAAATGCCTCCATTCAAGGGCGTAAGTCTTCTCGTAGCCCTAAAGTGAAGCATCAATATAGGAGCAGTGTTTTTATCATTGACAACTCTTGATGAAATAACTCCTGTCTTGTTGGGCAAACTGGGTTAGTGTAAATGGTTGTTACAGATTTTACTCCTGACGCTAAAAAATGGACTTAAGTGGACAAGTTGAGCTGACATGTATTGTAATGAAAACACAAAACAATTTATGGATTCTCTTGAAATTCTTTATTGTTGATGCTGCCACATGTTGCTACAATGCCCTCCCCTAGTGTACAGCGCCGGTCGATTTACATGGATTACTTCAATTCGGTAAATAAGATTGTTCCACGTCTTACAGATTACATAGAGCCCTTCATAGTTTCGCTGTAGTTTTGCAAAATGTCCAAAACTTCTTTTAGGATTATACAGCCATACTTTGTTACCTGGAGAAAAACAAATAGGGCTGGCGCATAAGTCGTACCTGTTCTTGATTACTTCAGCGGCCATTTTTAAGTTTCCTCGGGCTTTTTCGTGGACCAAAGGCAAATGATGTCTAAGCTTATCGACGGACGCTGTCCAAATATTAATTAAGAAGGTAATCGTAGTTCTCTTTCGAACAGGAGCTTTGCTGGCGTGTATTTGATGGACTCATTAACACTAATGATAAAAACTTACCCCATTTGGCTAGGTAGTCCATTAAAGTTCGGTTGAATCGCTCTTCTGTTCCGTCTGACTGAGGGTGCAAAGGCGTGTTCCGTGTTATTTTCGATGGCAAGTAACTCTCTTGTCTGCTGGAAAACTGCAGACTAAAAGTTTCGGACTTGGTCGGAGTATAGAATGTGCGGTACCACAAACCAGCTAAAGTTTTCCTTAGTTAAGTCGACGCAACAAGTTTAGCTTTCTGGTCTGGAACTACAAATGCGTCTGGACATTTGGAAGAATAATCCATAAGAATGCAAAGCTTTCAAAAGATTCTCCACTAAGAGCAGTTTTCAGACATCCACGTGTACTGGTTGTAGGACCTTTTCGAGAGATACATGTTTTACATTTCGACATCGTGGATATCACAGGTCTGTTCTATCCAGTAAAATTTAAAATCTGCATTTTACTCTGCTGAGGGTTATACTGCTCTGCAGATGGCCCCCACTCGGCCCCGTGTCATGTGTCTTGGTACACATTACGTGGTAATACTAATTGTTTTACAGTCGCATGTTCAGATTGCTCCTATCATCTTATCAACACCTCATCCTCCAAAGTCAAATGCTCAAATTAGCTCCAAATCCTTTTTATATCTCGCCGATGGTCTAAAACGTTTTCTCGTGAAGGTTTTTCTTGTATTCTTACCCAGGATTTTCCGTGTGATAAACACGAGTCTTCATCTTGCAGCTTCTTTAAGTCCTACCTAAGACACTCTGTGCTATAGCAGTTACACTTGTTGACCTTTTGGTGTCTACTAATTTAGCAGCTTGACAGTGACGGCAGTCTCCGCATTGTCTTTTAGAGAAAGCGCCTGCATTGGCATAACGTAATCCAGGGCAGTGTTGGATGTCTATGACACATTGCTGGGGAAGTTCCAACAATCTGGCGATCTATCCCTCTGGTTGCTTGAAATTCATTGGCCATCGAAGAGCACCATGATCCGTTATAATTGTAAACCGAGATAGTGATGAAATGTTTTACGCTCGACATCACGATATCACGCTTTCGAGTGATAAAATAATTGGTTTTGGCCTTTTTGAAACTAGCGCTGTAGTATTCCATCACTGCTTCTACCCCATTTTTGATCTGACTTAAAACAGCACCTAGACCGCAATTATTAGCATCTGTGCCAGATTCCGGGTGTGGCAGGGTAGAGTTTTTGAAATGCACTTTGTCCGCATTGGCCCATGTGAACTTTCGTTTTTCTTCCTTAAGTCGTAAAAGGAGATTGGCGATAAACATATGAACTTTCGATAGTATGAACACAGTCCCAAATAACTTCGTACATCCGGTTTCGACCTCGGCATCGGCCAATTTTTCACGTCTTCAATTTTTGTAGGATCGTTCCTGATTCCATCCCGAGATACAGTGATACACACAGGTATCGCACATTTTCTCTGAAGAAAAAGCATTTTTGTGGACTGAGTTTCACATTAGTTTGCCGAAGCCGTGCGAACATAAGTTCTAAGTTGCGAAAATGTTCTTCTAATAATTTGCTATGCACGAAGCATAAGCAATGTCCCAAGGGAGTCCCTGGAACACTAGGTCTATTAAACGCTACAAAATAGCCGGTGAATTGCAATGGCCATGTGGCATGGCTCTGAATTGCCATAACCCCGTAGTAGCGCAAAAAGCTGTATTTTCCTTATCGCCGTTATCCATCTCCACTCGCTAACATTGGCTATATAGATCTATGGAGGAACACCACTGGACATCATCCATCCTGGGCAGCGGATAAGAATCCTTTTTGGTGACATTGTTGAGACGGCGTAGCGATAGTCGACGAAACATCTTACGGTTTCATCCTTTTTTCGTACTAAACGTATTGGGGCGGACCAAGGATTGGACGACTTTTCGATTACTCCACTTTTCTGCATGTTCTGAACCAAATCTTGCTCTTCATTTAGTAAGTGATGTTCTCCTTGCAGGTAATATATTTTGATTACGGTGTGTAGTTAATGAGGTACGCCCAAAATCACGAGACCCTTTAGAGAAGATGTCGTTGTAGTTGGCAAGTAGTGTGGAAAATTTCTGTCGTTAGTCTTCGCTCAAATGTGATGACCGAAATGCAGTATCACGGATATCTGATGGCTCCAGGTTTTCTATGAGGCTTTGAACTTTGACTACCTGTACTTTTACTGCTCCCCCGATGATAAAAGCATCTTTGGAATTATTCACAGGCTTCAATCATCAAATCTTCATCGATAATATATTGTTAGTTGGAAAAGTTACTTTTGCGTCTGCATCATCGTAGTGTAAAGGAGAATTTAGTGACATTCTCCGGATATCCCTAAAGACATAGTTCGGCCATCAATTACCATCTTCAAAGTAGAAAATTCCAAAGTACAACGGTGATTTCGAAGAAAATCGACTCCTATGTCAATCACTAGAAATTTGTGCTGGAACGCAAACACTTCACCTATTAAGCAATCCATTTACTTGTCATGGGTATGACAAGTTTTTCAAGTTTTTCAAGTTTTTCAAGTTTTTCAAGTTTTTCATTTGTGTAATTGGAGCTTAATCAGAAAAATTCTGCGTGTGAAAGCATAACACTGACACGTAGATTTGGCTGTTGAAGAGTTGCAAGCACAAAAAACAAGTGTGAATTATAACCTTCGAATCACTCTGAGTGAAGAAAAAACTCTCCGTCCTATTCGGACTCCCACACTCAGGAGAGATAATTGAATCAAATCAGAGATAATTGAGAAAAATCAGAACCAAATACACCTGAGTTTCAAACCACTACAAAACAATTTTCCTTTCTCCTCCTTCTACCTTCCCGGTCGCTCCGTACAAACAGTAAAAGGGTATCTAACCTTCAGCGACATCGGCAGCCACAGCCACGCATATTCTCGGCTGAACGACCGTTCCGGTAGCGGCAACGCCCTGCATGGTCTTCTGTGGTTCCGCTCTGTTCGAGTCAAGTAGCTAAGCGCCGGAATGTTTGCCCAGTTGGCGCGAGACGATTAGGAAATCGACATCCAAATTCACGCTGCGCTAACACCACCGACCGATTATTGGTCAAAAACATCGACACAATTATTCCACGCTCTTGTTCACAATGTCATATACTCGTATGATTGACGTACGATGCCATTTGCAAAAATTATACCATCTTCCGATAGGATGATTAATTGTGCTCCACCTTGTACATATGCCGAGGACGGAACCTTTGCCTGATCAGTAAGAAAGGAGAGTTTCTTAGCTGCGCCAAGTATAGAGGCATGAAAGATATGGCTAGGATACGTAAGTAGAGCGCAGCACCAACGATCCAGTGCGAAGAGTCTTCGATTCGAATCTGCAAGAACAACGCAATAATGGAAGACCTCGCCTTTGATGGCACACACAAGTGGAAGAAGGCCTCAACCAACTTGGAGTTGGAGAGCACGCGTTTACTGGACTATAGCGCCATTAAGGTTCAGCCCATTAACTGGCGTCAGAACCCGTTTCTCCTAAAATCTGTAAACTACACAGTTACTTACCAATTCAAGTTCCTTATATGAGTATAACCGGATCCTCATACCATGTAGACGTCAATCCTCGGTGCTTAGTCAATTATTTGTTTAATCTTTCATATTACATGCTTATAATAATCGTTTACAATTTTATAATAATTCGTTTTGCGCCCTATTACGAAATGCATGCCTCTGTTTTGGAGAGATAACTAATCCGCCACTGCCTCCATAATTGGATTGAGTATAGTTACTCAAAAAGAGCTCAGCTGTCATGTCAGAGAAGAGCTCGCACTATAAATACACATTGAACCAGATAATCAGATTCATTCAGAAAACGCGCTCTAATCGAATCAGTCCAATATAAAGTATCATTTGGCGGACAACGGGAACAGAATAAAATATTTTTTTCTAGTTAAGGAATCTGACACGTTTTCGTCACGGTTTGTTTGTTTATTTACGTTGCTCTATCACAATTTCAATATGACGTCACTTAACAATATGTTGATGGCGCTACGGATATTCCCCAATACTCCGACAAAAAAGAATCCTCTTGACGTTGATCAATTGCCCGAAATCACCCTAAATGAAGTCGCTGACCACGATAATCACTGCGACTGTTGGATTGTACTATACGATCGCGTCTACGATGTCACACAATTCCTTAATACGGTACATTGAAAATCCTATTTCATCAAAATGTCAAATGTAAGTAATTATTAATTTACTTTTCAATTTAGCATCCTGGCGGAGCTGATTTGATGCTCGATCATGCAGGTCGTGATGCTACCTTGGCATTTCACGGAACTGGCCATTCCAAGGATGCCATTAATATGCTGCGTAATTATTTGATCGGCGAACTGCCAATAAGTCAACGGATATTCCGGAAAGAGAGTAAAAACAGTGCTGTCTTGCTGTCAGGGATACCAGATTGATGGGATTTCTGATGCAATTTGAAAATGCTACTAAGTGTAGTTTCTTTTTAAGTGAGGCTAGAATGATAGTGCAAAAGTGGAAAAAAAAAAAAAACTATGATAAGAGCACGCCACTTGTTGAGTGATTGTAATCTTAGTTTGCTCTCTATACTAGCGGTTCTGTGATGTCTGTGTTAAAAATAAACCGCAAACTATTGCATAATTATTGCGAGATACGGACTCTGTATTTCACGAAAATGAACAGACAGAAAGTGAATAAACTATTCATGGAATACATGAGTGAGATGTTGATAAAGAGGGCGCATCCTAAAAGTGGGACACTTCTGAACTTATCGGTACTTAATTTCATGAATTAAATTATACAAATTTATATACTTTAAGTGACACTTTTATATATATTTTGGTTAATATTTAACTGAAGCTAGAAAATAATTACAATAGGAAAGATAACAATAAAAACAATTATTATAAATTATTGATAGAGAAAATTTTTTGTTTATTTTGATTCATTGGGATAGGTTTGAGTTGTGGGATTAGATGTGATAAATTCAAACCGAAGTGCGCAATTTAATTGCATAAAAAATCGAAAAAACAAAACACAGTGTTATGGCGCAAAACAGATGGTGTTTCGAGAGCTTCAAATCTACGGATCCAATGTATTATGTTGGGGTTCCAGATGTTAACAAGATCTTTGCAACAGACACAAAGTCATATTTGACATCATGTTTATTTTTGTGGAGATACTATCAGTCGTGCGATGGTTTGTGGCATCTTAGTCTACCTAAACTATGTAAACCGGCCATGGCATGAAAGCATTCGGCTATACCGAATTTAAGGAAACGACGCAGGAATTTCCTCTCCTTTTTCTAAGGCAATAAAATTAATGGCGCTACCAAGCAATATTCCTCCTGCTTCGCATGACGTATGCGACGTCTCTGCCGTAGTTGAGTTGCCTGCTCGTAGCTGTTCGAAAGAAATGAAAGATTACCGGAAGTAGTCTGCCCTAGATCAGCCGGCGCCAATGCCGAGAACAACGGAAGCTGCACCTAACATGCTGGCCATCTTGCTCGCAATCCAAGGGCAGATGGCTCGGCTGCAAAAGCAGGTGCAAGAACAGGCCAAGCGGGTGGACCAGATCTATGCGCTGCTGCCGGGCCTAACGCAACACATGTCGTAATGGGTACGCACCTGGTGGAGCAAACTCTGAAGGTCCTTGCGGTGAATATTAATTCACTGATTAGGATTGAAAGAAGAGCCGCAATGTTTAAATTGCTACATGACCAAAGTCCTGATGTGTTTTTCGCTAGCGAAACCAAGCTAACCGATAAGCACAAACTGGAGTACAATAATTATATTGTTAGAAGAAGAAACCGGCCCAGATCCAAATGTGGAGGCGGTGTAGCGACCTTCATTAAAGAAGGTATAAAATTTCACAGAGTGTACAAGGGCGTGTTGCGCAGGTTCCGGGTGTTGGAGGCAGTCGTCATTTACATACCGCTCCGCAGTGGAAAGCGGCTGTACTTGGCGTCTGTTTATGCACCTGAGGCTTCACAATCCACCCTATTCATTACAGAGCTCGACACGCTTTTTCGACTTCTGAGGCTAGAATCGGGGGAGAATTATTTTATAATCGGCGGGGATTTCAACGCTAGACACAGAGATTGGGGAAATAATTTGCCAAATACTTGAGGGAACCTACTACTCGATTGGTGGGGTCAGCACGATGTCATGTACAGACTCGGTCTTAAAGCGACGGATAACCCGTCGTTTCCCAGAGGTGGGCCTTATTTGAATCTACTGATGTACGACGAACGTATACGACTGACAGGTACGAATTTACAAACGCTAAAGTGTCTGCGCACATTCGTGTATGACAGCGACCATTGCGGTTTAAGCACCGAAATTACAGTTCCCAGCGAAATTGCGGAATTGGAGGAGTTTGTCCAAAGATATTCTTACAACTACAGTAAGACCCGATGGACACGCTTCTCCGCAACCTTGGCAAGAGCGCTCTCCTCGAACACGCTCCACCCACCGTCCAATAGGAATTTGTCAAGCGAGGAGATCGACAATTACCTAAAACAAATGGACGAGACAATTAAACAAACTATGGGCACGACAATACCGCGGTATCGACGTACGACTAACGAATCCGCAATCCCACTATTGACGCACTGCACCGACAGAAAAGTAGACTTCTGACAAGACTCAAAAACTTGTATAGACAGTTAACTGACAGACAAGACCCGGAGATTAGGACACTGAAGTCGTCGATTAAAAATGTGCAAACGTTAATAAAAGAGAGTTACAGAATTTCTGTAAGTTTGTATTGGAACAATAAGGTTCGCGCCGTAAAAACCAGCAACTCGAATATGTTTCCGCAAATCAATAAACTATTTCGGAGAAAAAATCAAAACGACTTTCAGTGTCTTAAAATAGCCCGGACAACAGACAACGAACGGTTACTGACAATAGCAGGTATTGATCCAAATGAGGCCGCTGATGATGACGACTTCTTTGTGATCGAGGATCCACAGGAGAAGGTTGAGGCCATAGGGGCGACTTTTCAGGAAGTATACAAGGCCACTGATACCACTGGCCCTAATTACGACCTGCACAGTCGCGTCTTTGTGCACGATTTCTGCGTTCGAAATGAAATAGAGAACTGGATCCGAGGGCTCTGGTTTCACTCGGTTTAGCGACGAAAATATGGCAAATAACGTCATTGCCAGAGAGGGTGGCCTACCCCCATTCATTTCGAAGGAAGGACTCCATGAGATCTTCGACACAATCAGAGCAAAGAAATCAGTGGGGACCGATGGTATTCCGAACATCGTGCTTCGACATCTTCCTCTAGAAGCGGTGGACATTTACACCACCCTGTTTAATAATGCAATGAATAATGCACATTATCCAGCGCATTGGAAAACGGCGGTGGTTCAACCTATCCCCAAAAAGGGAAAGGATATATCCAATCCGGCGAATCTCCGGTCGATAAGTCTCCTTCCGAATATCAGTAAGGTTTTTGAAAAAGTAATCAATAGAGCTCTGTCTAGGTGGGTTGAGGACAAACATATAGTTTCGGATAATCAATTCGGTTTTAAGGCGGGACATGATACGAGTATCTCACATGCCGCGTCTAAACTGGTGTCCGATATCCAATGGAATAAAGGCGAAAAACAATGTACTGGTTCCTGCCTTGTTGACTTGGAGAAGGCCTTCGACACCGTATGGTTAGAGGGTCTTTTCTATAAGCTGACTAGGCTGGGGATCTGTAAACCATTCTTGTACATTCTTTATAATATGCTAACTAACAGACAGTTCATCGTGAAGAATGGTGATGTGACTTCTGTTGGAATATTTCAAATTAAAAATGGTCTTCAGCAAGGTGCGGTCAATTAGCCGATCCTATTCAACATTTATACAAGCGACTTGATAGGTTCACTTCCCCATACTATTGCGTACGCAGACGATTTGGTAGTGTACAGAACAGGTCCAAAAATCGAGGTCATTAATACTCTCTTACAGCGTGACTTCGATAAGATAAGACGATTTTGCTATGACTGGAAGTTGAAAATCAACTTTGTCGGAAACCATTCTCTTTAGGACGCCGTTGTCTAGAGCCTCTAGTGATACCAGGAAAAATTGGCGAAAGTTCTCGATCATTGGACAACGCGGACATCCTCTTGCCTGTCGAAATGTAGTCAGATACCTTGGGATCTGGCTCGATCAGTTTCTGTATTTTAACAAAAATGTAGATGCTGCTCTGGCCAGAGCTAAAGGCGCTTTTGCCCTTACAAAGAGACTGTTTTATAGCAGCCAACTCGATGCGAGGGTGAAGGTAATCTGCTACATGGCCCTTATCTGGCCCATGCTGGTATTTGGTTGTCCCGTGTGGTTCAATGTACGAGCAAGCTTAATGGAAAAGATTCGGGTGTTTGAGAGGGCTTGTCATAGGGCTTGTCATAGGGCTTGTCATAGGGCTTGTCATAGGGCTTGTCATAGGGCTTGTCTTCGCTTGTACAGAACACCAGAGTCGGAGTACAATAAATTTTATCCTACTGAAGTCCTTTACAACAGGGCGAACCTAATAAGAGTGGACAACTTCGTAATTAAGCTGACTCGAAGGCACATTGCAAGAGCAATGACCTCGACGAATAACCTGATATCTGGGGCTTACTATCCCAATTACCTTTACCACGAGAGTGTGCGCTCTGACGGCTTCGTTCCGCCGGAAGCATTCCTCTACCTTGATCAAAGAGGGTTGATCCAAGATAGACTAGCGGTCCCGTTAATCTTCCATGTCGCTCGGACAGCTGGGGACAGGCACACGGCAGTGTGGATCGTCTCAGGTTCAGTAGGGCGGTGGGGAATCGCGATAAGAGAGATGTCGATCGGCAGCACCAGCATATCTGGTGGTTGAATGATGGAGAAGATGTTTCGTCGTCGTTTCCGTCAATTACGGACCAGCCTCACTAATGAGATAGAGCTGACCAATCTATTTGCTCAGTAAATAGCTATGGCCAGCTTGCATAGGTTTAGGTTAGCATTTAAGAAATATATACGAGTACATATACTAGTATATATAAAGGTATATACTAATGTATGTATATTATTGTGCATAATGTATTTGTGTCTGCATGTGTGTATTGTGTATATAGGTTTGGTAGACTAAGGTTTATTTTAAGTTAGATATTAAGTTTTTATAAAAAATACAAAATTAGGTCCATATGCTAAGTTTTTCTTAACAAATATTTTTTCTTAGGCTTAAGTATTCAAAATAAATAGTTCTAAGTTCTAAGTTCCGATCACAAAGAAGTCGTCATCATCAGCGGCCTCATTTGGATCAATACCTGCTATTGTCAGTAACCGTTCGTTGTCTGTTGTCCGGGCTATTTTAAGACACTGAAGGTCGTTTTGATTTTTTCTCCGAAATAGTTTATTGATTTGCGGAAACATATTCGAGTTGCTGGTTTTTACGGCGCGAACCTTATTGTTCCAATACAAACTTACAGAAATTCTGTAACTCTCTTTTATTAACGTTTGCACATTTTTAATCGACGACTTCAGTGTCCTAATCTCCGGGTCTTGTCTGTCAGTTAACTGTCTATACAAGTTTTTGAGTCTTGTCAGAAGTCTACTTTTCTGTCGGTGCAGTGCGTCAATAGTGGGATTGCGGATTCGTTAGTCGTACGTCGATACCGCGGTATTGTCGTGCCCATAGTTTGTTTAATTGTCTCGTCCATTTGTTTTAGGTAATTGTCGATCTCCTCGCTTGACAAATTCCTATTGGACGGTGGGTGGAGCGTGTTCGAGGAGAGCGCTCTTGCCAAGGTTGCGGAGAAGCGTGTCCATCGGGTCTTACTGTAGTTGTAAGAATATCTTTGGACAAACTCCTCCAATTCCGCAATTTCGCTGGGAACTGTAATTTCGGTGCTTAAACCGCAATGGTCGCTGTCATACACGAATGTGCGCAGACAGTTTAGCGTTTGTAAATTCGTACCTGTCAGTCGTATACGTTCGTCGTACATCAGTAGATTCAAATAAGGCCCACCTCTGGGAAACGACGGGTTATCCGTCGCTTTAAGACCGAGTCTGTACATGACATCGTGCTGACCCCACCAATCGAGTAGTAGGTTCCCTCAAGTATTTGGCAAATTATTTCCCCAATCTCTGTGTCTAGCGTTGAAATCCCCGCCGATTATAAAATAATTCTCCCCCGATTCTAGCCTCAGAAGTCGAAAAAGCGTGTCGAGCTCTGTAATGAATAGGGTGGATTGTGAAGCCTCAGGTGCATAAACAGACGCCAAGTACAGCCGCTTTCCACTGCGGAGCGGTATGTAAATGACGACTGCCTCCAACACCCGGAACCTGCGCAACACGCCCTTGTACACTCTGTGAAATTTTATACCTTCTTTAATGAAGGTCGCTACACCGCCTCCACATTTGGATCTGGGCCGGTTTCTTCTTCTAACAATATAATTATTGTACTCCAGTTTGTGCTTATCGGTTAGCTTGGTTTTGCTAGCGAAAAGCACATCAGGACTTTGGTCATAGCAATTTAAACATTGCGGCTCTTCTTTCAATCCTAAACAGTGAATTAATATTCACCGCAAGGACCTTCAGAGTTTGCTCCACCAGGTGCGTACACATTACGACATGTGTTGCGTTAAGCCCTTCAGCAGCGCATAGATCTGGTCCACCCGCTTGACCTGTTCTTGCACCTGCTTTTGCAGCCGAGTCATCTGCCCTTGGATTGCGAGCAAGATGGCTAGCATGTTGGGTGCAGCTTCCGTTGTTCTCGGCATCGGCGCGGAGAAGCAACAGTCGCTTGCTGTACCGTAGCCCCCCTACCAGACGCCATTTGGACGTAGGAAATTTGGGACGTGACGGCTGGTGTTTGAAATGTAACAGGTGAACGTTTGAACTCCACCTTCTGCTGCCGCGCCAATTTTGCTTTTTTAATGTCGGTGAACTTAGGACAACCCCGATAGTTCGCGGTGTGTCCCACGTTCCCACATAACACGCACGAGAGCCGCGTCCTATCGGATGCTCCGTCCCTACCCAGAGCACACTCCTAGGAACTGTGGTTCTTTGCGCACTTCACGCATCGAGGCTGCATTTGGCAGTTCGACGCGGCGTGCCCGAACCTCTGGCAGCGAACGCACTGTATAACGCCTTCGCTCCTTTTTAATTTTTCCCAGTGAATCACCTGGTAGTCTAGGACGTTGATTCTCGTTGAGCTGCACCAGGAAGAACGGCAGACTCCGTTTCTCCCGCCTATCTCTAGCTGTGGTAAATGGCTTTACCCCCACAAACTTGAGTCCTTCGCACTCCTTCTCTTTGAGCAGTGCAAGGATCTCCACAGGATCAGAAGACGGTTCCAATCCCTTCAGCAGCATAGATTGCCGCTTTTCACACTTCGGTGTAAATGAGTAGTGCTCCGTCGTCGTTTCCTTTAGGAGCTCTTTCACTTTCGCGTAGCCCTCCACTGTATTACAGTGGATGACATGGTGATCGTTCCCCAATCTCTTGATATTAAAATTATTACCAATGACCAACTTACACAGGTCCTTGGTTTCATTTACCTCCAGTTTATAGGTGTTGATAGGAGGCACCTTCTCCTTCTTCTTCTTCTGCTGCTGCTGTTGTTGTTGTTTCTGCTGCTGCTGTTTTGTCTGCTGCTGTTTTGTCTGCTGCTGTTTTGTCTGCTGCAATGGTTGTTTCGGCTGCTGCTGGTTTTGTTGTTGCTGCAGTTGTTGTTCCTGCTCGTGTTGCTTTTTTTGTTGGACGCTTTCTGCCTCTAATTTCTCCCTCTGCCTGCGTGCAGTTTGTTTTTTCTTAACAGCAAGCATTTTTTCTTGCAGCTTTGCTATGCTGCTGCTAATGTCTTTTAACATTTCATCCTCATCTTCCGATTCGGATGCCGCTAGAGAAGCAAAGATGTTATTGCCCCCCGAATAATGTTCATCATCCTCTGACAGAACGGCATTTATTCTTTTTTTTGTTACGTTAGGAGGGGATTTCAGACTCCTCCTCCTTTTAATGGCTTTCGCCACGGCACCGGCAACACTATTGTTGCCTTTTGCATCTCCCGTTATGGGAAGAGCGGAACGCTCTCCACCATCCATCTCGTGCTTTCCTGAACGGTTTTGTTTTGATAACTTTAACTTTATTTACACAATTTGTGACAAATAAAAAAAAAAGAAAAAAGTTTCAAGTCTGGCTTGAGATCGAACTCGCGTCCCACGATTTAATCACCGACGCCGCTACCCGCTTGGCTATCAAGTCAACTAACAAATGTTTGATCAATTGTTTATATGAAAACAAAAACTGACTTGCTATCACTTTCACTACGAAAAGCCGAGACACGTGTTTTCTCTATGGAGATCTGCGAACGACTCAAATTCTCGATCATTGGACATCGCGGCCAGCCACTTGCTTGTGAAAATGTAGTCAGATACCTTGGGATCTGGCTAGACCAATATCTATATTTTAACAAGAATGTATGTAGATGCTGCTCTGGCCAGGCCCAAAGGTGCTTTTGCCCTTACAAGGAGGCTGTTTTATAGCAGCCAACTAGATGCGAGGATGAAAGTTACCTGCTACATGGCCCTCATCCGGCTCATGCTGGTATATGGGTGTCCCGTGTGGTTCAACGTGAAAGCGAGCTTAATGGAAAAGATTCGGGTGTTTGAGAGGGCTTGCCTTAGGGTTTGTCTTCACCTTTACAGAACACCAGAATCAGAATACATAAAATTCTATCCCAATGAGGTTCTATACAATAGGGCGAATCTAATATGAGTGGACAACTTCGCTATTAAGTTGACTCGAGGGCATATTGCGAGAGCAATGACCTCGTCCAATAACCTGATATCTGGGGCCTACTACCCCAACTACTTATATCATGAGAGTGTGCGCTTGAAAGGCTTCGTGCTCCCTGAAGCATTCCTCTATTTAGACATGAAAGGGCTGATCCAGGATAGGTTTGCGGTGCCGCTAATTTTCCACGTTGCTCGTGCAGTGGGTGAGGGGCGACGCAACTACAACAGAGACGTCGCACACGGCAGTGCTGAACGTCTCAGGTTTAGCAGGGCGGTTTCAAAAAGCGATAAAAAAGATGTTGTCTTACAGCACCAAAATATTTGGTGGTTGAATGAAGAAGACCCGATTTCTTCGTCGTTTCCTTCCAGGTTAGCCTAGTCAGAAGGCAAAGTGGGCCATATTTCCCTTACTATGTTTAGAAAATGGCCGGCTTACATAGGTTAGGGTAGTTTTAAGGTATGAAGGTTGGCAACCTTGGGTTAGCTAGCTGTTAGGTTAGCAACTTGAAGTTTGCTAACAATTAGGTTAGATTAGATTGTATATTTAGACTAAGTAGTTTAATGTTTAGTATAAGTTAGCAAAAATAGTTAGTTTAAGTAGTTTAAGTATTTATACCTTTAGTATAAGTTTTGTGTAAACACAAAAATATGCTCAGTTACTAAGTTTTTTCTTAAACAATTAATTTTTTCTTAGTTTAACTATAATAGATGTTAATCAACAGTAATTAAGATTGAAAATTGTAAATTAGACGTCGAAAGACATATAATAAAAATATATTATAGTTTAGCTTAGAGCGCCCGTTTTTTTTGGGGCAGTAAGTTAGAATAAGTTAATTAAGTTATAATAAGCTAGCTTTTAAGCACTTTTTCTGTTAGCATGTAAGTTCAGTAAAATTAAGATGAATAAAATAAAATGCATTAAAAACGAAAACGAAACGAAGTGAAGATAGCCATATCTAAACTTGAGTCCAACATGGTCCGGACGGCCTGACCGCAGAGCTTTCAAAGCGGCTGGCGATGACTTGGCAAGGAGCATACACCTTCTCAATTGTAAAATGATTCTATCTGTCAACAACCTGATTGGTGTATATCAATGCGGCCTGGAAAGTCGACCATCGACCAAATATTCACACTACGGCGGAGGTTGGAAAAAACCCATGAACTCCAAATCGATACACACCACCTATTTATCGATTTTAAGGCCGCGTATGACAGCACCTATAGAGACGAGCTATGCAGAGCAATGTCTAGTTTTGGCATCCTTGCATTCCTTGTACAGGATGATAAAGATTCGTATAGAACTCATTTATACAAGGAAATGCGCTTTCTTGAACACCATTCTTAAAAGAATAGGTCGAAACTTACGTGCCAACACATGAGGCACAATTTTTCAAAAGTCCGTCCATACGCCGATGATATTGGCATAATTGGAAGAAAGCCGGAAACGGCGAAGATGGGTTTCATGGTCTATGAGGGCAAGGCCAAGTATATGCTGTCAACAAGAAAGGACACCCAAAACCGACATCTCGAACAGAATAACTTTGATATAGTTAATGACTTAGTTTTCTTAGATTTCGCTATCAATTCAGACAACGACACCAGCGCTCAGATCAAACGAAGATTAACTTCTGCCAATCGTAACCCGACTCATGACCCGATAGTCGCGAAACTGGAGGAACTAAGGGGCTCTTATAGATGCGTGTTGATCGTGATCAATAAGGAACCCCCTGGCGCAGACGAAAGGCATGAGTCTATACACTTAAGAGTCTACAAAAAGAATGAGCTGGATGCTGATAAGCAACCTCCTCTTCCTTTAACGGAGACACCAGAAAATACAACCTTGGATCTTGGAGCGTCGATATCATTTCCAGAAATGGATAGCGACGACTCCAACCTATCCGAGGTGACAATTAAGCCGTCAGTCTCCTCTTCTGACACCCTGTTTGAAATGGAAACGGATGACGAAAAAAAATGAGGTCCTATACGATCAAAGAAGGAAGATGAGCTCTTGGGCACATCTTCAGAATCGGAGGACTTCAACGGCACTTTGGTCCGTCTGGAAGACTGTCGCAATGATACGGTTTCTCCAGATTAATCTCCATCACTCAAAAAAGGCTTCGGCCGCACTCATTCTGCGTCTTTATATTTATCTGCGACGTTATCCTAATCCAGGAACCATGGATTGTAGAAGGCGTGGTTCGTGGACTTAGGACACCCGTATACGCTTCGCTCTATACAAGAGAAAAAGGTAAGATCAGAACTTGTATATTAGTGAAACGTAGACTGCCAACGGCTCCTACTGGCTGGCATCGGCTTACCTTCTCCACGACCATGTGGACCCTCTCCCTGGTGATAACCTAGAAAGGGTGGTACTGGAAGCAGGAAGGCAAAAAACTGGCCTCATCATCGGATGCGACGCTAACGCACATCATACGGTATGGGGCAGTACCGACATCAATGATAGAGGTGAGTCACTTTTTGACTATATTTTACTCGTAAGTACTAACTTCTTTATTTGCAACATTGGCAATGAGCCCACTTTTATAACTACGAGTGGAAACCAACAGGAAGTGCTAGATATCACTCTTGTTTCCGACATCATCACTCAAAGGCTAACGAACTGGATGGTATCGTCTGAACACTCCTTTTCAGACCACACATATATCCAATTCAACCCGAGTGATGCTCCCCCCGTCAACCATCTTTCTAGAACTACCGGAAAACTGATTGGCCAAAATACAGAGGAATACTGTCTGAAACGCTATCCTCAAAACTATCAAGTCCCCCGCGTGACACCAATGAGCTTGACATAAAAGTCAAAGAATTTACTCTGGCTTTCAATCAGGCTATGGCCGCTTCCTGGCCTCTTATTCAACCTAGAGGCAAGAAAAAGACACATTGGTGGACATCAGCACTGGGACTGCTTAGAAACTCTTGTAGAAAACTTTTCAACGTAGCAAAAAGCACAAGAAAAGTGACTGACTGGGACCCATATAAAGAATCCCTCAAATTATACAAAAAAGAACTGAGGAAGGCAAAGCGACAATCCTGGAGGTCATTCTGTGACAAAATCACAGAAACCTCTGAGGCATCATGGCTAAGAAAAATCCTCTGTACAAATCATATGATGCCTTGCTCTTTGAAAAAAAAACCATGGCTCCTAGACAACCTCAAGTGATGAATCACTCAACCTGCTACTGGACACCCACTTTCCAGGTAGCTACCAATTCGCGGCCAGTAGCAAACAAGCCTACTGCAACCGGGACCAAAATTCATGGTCTGATTACGAGAGACAAACTGCTCTGGGCGCTGCATAGTTGCAAACCATACAAGTCTGCTGGTTCGGACGGTATAATGACCTGCCAAACTACAAAGATCCTCAGGTATTATCCTGCTTACGCTAGAGAATATTATGAGGAGTGTAGAACTGATCCATATTCCACTGTCATGGCGAGAAGTCAGTGTAGTATTCATTCGCAAAGCCGGAAAATGCTCTCATGTTGTCCCAAAGGACCTCAGACCTATAAATCTATCATCTTTCCTTCTGAAAACTCTAGAACGACTGATTGATATCCATATACGAGCTAAAATTGATCCAAGACTTCTGTCAACATGCCTACTGTAAAGGGAAGTCGGTGGAAACGGCTCTGCACTCTTTGACTAGCCACATTAAACCGATGTCTACAATATAAAGAGTACACAATGGTTGCTTTACTGGGCATAGAGGGCGCCTTTAACAACGTCAACACATCCGCAATCACGACTGCGCTGTCAACTTTGCAGGTAGACTACTCACTTGGGGAGTTGATCAGTCTCATGCTAAAAAGCAGGTTAATCAACTCCAATCTGGGTGAGGCTTTAGCTAAAAGATGTGTTAGCAGATGATGTTAGATGTTAGCGGATGACGTTGCTATACCCGTCTCAGGTAAGCATCTCAATACCATTAAAGAACTCCTTCAAGTAAATCTCTTGTCTGATCTTGTCCTCTTTTCTAGGAAATACAAAATTCCAATTATAGACCCTCCTTCAATAAACGGTGGCAGTTTAGTATTTTCATTTTTGACAGGAAACTAAGTAAACAGTAAACTTAACATTCAAGAAAGAGTCAAAAAAGCTACAGTAGCTTTATGCTCTTGCAATAAATGGGAATAAATGTGGCCCTCAACTTCGCATAACCCACTGGCTATACATCTCGGTCATAAGACTGATACTTACTTACGGGTTGGTCGTCTGGTGGAAGGCCTAAGAATATGCAGTCAATCGCATTAAACTAAGCAGAGTCCAAAGAACAGCAGGTCTATGCCTTGCCTTGCGGTCTACCACCTCTGCGGCATTATAATTCATTTGGCCCCGCAGAGAAGAAAGCTTCATCTAGGAGCTTTCTTCTACAACGACATAAACGATCTAGAAAATATAGACGTTAACAGTCTCCTACACTTTATCATAAGCTCAAACTGGTTCCATTAGTAAGAGGATCATAGATCCACGTGGCATCACAATGGGCCAATAGGCCTAAGTGGGTTTTTATTTCCAACAGCAACTATTACCTACCTACCTACCTACCATCTAAGGTCTTAAAGTGCATGAACATGACTCTTGGCCGGGTATAACAGAGTACCGTTGTAAGTTCTTAAAGCAAAACATTCGAATAATTCTAATTCAAAACTTAAGATAGGGTGCTTCAAGGCTTACTCTAATCAACGCAAGTTTCAAATATGCTTTTATTTATTAATAATATTTAAAAAATATATAACCGAATTTATCATGGTCATTACCCAACCCTGAACGTGATCTTGCTTCTATTAACAAAAAAAAAAAAACACTATACAAATGTACTTATAATAAAACTCATTAAGATTTTAATGAATTATATACTTAAGATTTCTTAAGTCAGGACTACATACATACATATGGTATATACAATAAAAATGTCAGTTCAACTATTTCAAATAGATAACACACTTGGAATTGAAGTTAAACGTAGTAGTTATATTGTAATCTCGTCGGAGATTCCGAAAGAGTAGCAGCTTGATTATGAGTTGGAAAACCCTTTACGAGACTAGAAGCGCTTGTATAGCTTACGAAATTCGTTAAAAAATTAAGTGACACTAATAGTAAGGAAATAATTGTATTTGAAATTATTACTGGAAATTGATATTACGAGTATGTCGCATTTCAAAATAAATGGAAATGATTGCATATGTCGATGATATTTCGTAAGGCTAAGCCTACTATGTGATATTGCCTTGAGAATTAATTAAAAGCAGGCAGCATGGGTCGAGCCTTAGGGTCGATGCTTGTTTTATCAGTTTTCTCTGCTCGTTATTATAATTTTTTTTATTATTTTGAAGTGGTGTTGATCTTTTACTACCAGTCAGTGGTAACTTTAGATCGAAATGTTTTCTTTTTAGCAAATACGAGTAATTATACAGAATCGTTCCCGGTATATATTACAGATGTCCAGGTTTTCTTACGCGATGAATTCTTTGATATGATTTTACTTAGCCGGTCGTGCCTTTCAGAACAAGAAATATACTCGTACATTATGGTGCTCTGCTTCATAGAGGTCTCAGTCATTTTCAAAAGTGTAGACTCCGGTAGCAACTTACTGATCTTGTATTAGGTCAACACGTGGAGACTCTGTATCGGCACTTGGAAAATGTACCCCTTCACTTACTCACTTTTTTAATTGGTAATAGATTCCGGGGTGGACCTCAACTAATAAACCCCTCCAATTACCTCACTCATTAGCTAACTGACTGCAATTAAGCAGGTTGAGATCTACTTATGTGTGCCACCTAAGATGAGTTCTTCCATTACTGTGTCATGTGTTCCATTATGTTCAAAACGGTCAAGAATATTTGTATCTGCCTTGGCTAACGTTCATGATTCTGCGGCATAGAGCACGACTGGGATGATAAACATATTATATAGAATCTCTTAAGTCTTGACAAGGCCTTATTACTCATTTGCCTACTTACCGAAGAAACCGCTATTGACAATAGTAACTCTTCATTTGATTTCTGATGGGATTTCATTATCAGATTTATTAGCGGAGTCGAGGTATACAATGTTCCTGAAGTCATCAAAGTTTTAGCTGTCTTTTGTGATATTATGTCCGATTCGTCGATGTTTCCGTTCTTGTTGACAGCATATTCTTGTTTTTCTCTCATTCACGACTGAGACCATTTTTAGCCCATTTTTTCGTTTCTATTTCAATACTTGCGAACACACCAGTGACGGCTAGCAGAGTTCCGCCAATGATGTCAGTGTCATTAACGTATGAAAGTAGTTGTACAGACTTCTGGAAAAAAACTTAAGTTTGGACATGCTGCCTTTACTTTACCATATTTACCATTTGTCGTTCAAGTTGACTGGTTCATAATGCCTGACAGCGAAATTTGGTTTGTCGTCGGCATTTAATAATCTGCAGAAGTGATTTTTCCGTATATTTAGAACCTACTATGACTCTAGTACTATGATTCCTTGTTCAGTTCCACAGGCCTCTGTTCTTTTTATTTTTTGTAACAAATTGCAAACATTGTTCCTGGAGTAGCACGTCTTTATTTCTTCGATCTTCCTCCGGAGTAGTCGAAGTTCTATGCAGTGCCGGTTCGTCGGCCAGTTGTTTCCCTACGTGTGCTTGACTGCATTTTTTTTTATCAAACCATGGGTTTCGTGGTGGTGGTCAGGTGCAACGTAGCACATCAATTAAGGCATTTCTGATGGCATCATGACATCGATGCCACTGATATTCAACACTTGATGCTTCTCGCATGAGATATGTCGAGAGGTTGGGGGAAAGGAAAGGCCCTGGCGGCTTGTTGCGATTGCATCCGTTCAATGTTAAGTGTTTCCATTTCCACAGTATTTCTTCGTTGTTGCAGACGTAGATGTCAGAATTTTCACTTCGCAGCCTTACTTAGCATCGTCGATATTTGTGTTTATTTATATTTATTTATAATTATGACTCGGGAATTCAGTGTGAACGTAGCCAATGTAGCCAATCACTATCTGCGTTTTGGCACTTACAGAAACACAGATAGATTCCCGCCAACACCTCTCAGATTATTCTGATCTGAAGCTACCTGGCTACTACCTAGTGCCATTATTCCGCGGTCTTTCCATTAGCAAGTAGTCCCTGTTCCAATCCGAAATTCAATTTCATGTGGTTAAAATTCCATCTCCGTAATCAAATTATCCACTATTGCACTATTTACTGAAGCCCCAAACTGTACAAAAATTCGACCTTTAACGAGTTCGATGCGCTGTCTAACTGCATTTAAAGTATTGTATACCTGCATCCACATACTGAAGTCGTAATTACGGGCGACCACAATATACACAATTCTAGATAGCTTTGTCATTCTGGACAGACAACACACGAAGGACGGTTTGTTGAAACCGCCGCTGCGGACACCAACTTGACGCTTCTTGTAAATGAACCCATGCGAATACCAGACGTTTATAGCCATACCGCCAACACCCTGAACTTGTTTTTAACTTCTCACCCAGATAAGTACAAGGTCGATGTACTATCCCCTCTAAGCTCGTCGGAGCACTCTGTTGCAAATCAGCTAATTTCTTGTATACTGTGTGTGGTTAGAGAAAAGAATACGAGCAAAACATCCAATTGGAGTGGACTTAACACCTTCTCTAGGTGGTCGTTATGTTTCCTTTATTACAATGTGGGTGCCGCTGCTGAGATGATCACTTTCTTTGGAATGAATCCTTTATCCCTCATCGGATAAGAGTATCAGACCAAAACAAAAGGCATGGTACGACTCGAGCTGTAAAGAGTCTGTCAGGGTTAGAGAAATGTTTTTTTCGGTCCTACAAGATAAAACAGAGGAAAATCGAAAAGAATCTAAACGAGTTAATTAATTAGTTAATTCAAAAAATCAGTTAACTTAAAGAATGCTAAAAACAAAGAAAGTCCAAATCTGATTTAGATAAAAGATGTTTTTGCAAATTGAGCAGCGAGTATGAATTTTTGAATAAATTTTTATGTGAACACTGAGTCACAAATTTTAGGGAATCCTAAAGGTTTCTGGCCATTCTGGCAAAATAAAGGGCAGTTTGTAGCATTGATTCAACTTGTAAACTCTTTGCAAAGTGTTTTGAGTCAGTTTATGTTGATCTCTGATCATGATATACGTGATTGTAACACATTTATCGGATCGCTCTATCTTTCCATTGACGATGTTTTCCAAGGCATAAACAATTTGAACTCCTGCCAAAGTGCGGACCCTAACCGTATTCCATTTGATGTTCTTAACCAGTGCAGTTTATTATTATGGGCACATTTTTAGATGAATGGAAATATTCATTTATAACTCCCACATTTAAGGCTGCATGCCGATAAAAAGTTGTGTGATTTATTCTGTAATATCAAAACGTTCAGCTATTCCATTAATTCAATTATTGTTTGAATCAATTGCAACGATAAAACTTTTTTCGCAATCAAACATTCATTCCACACTTTTTCAGTGGATCTCGAGTTACCTTCAAAATAGAAAGGCTCATTGAGGTCTTATCTACCCACCCACAGGGTAGCCACTTAGGGCTTTTGCTATTCAATACTTTTATTAACAGGATCCCTTCACTGCTTAATCGAGCTTGGTGCTTGATGTATGCCGATGACCTTAAAAAAAAAATGATTTAAAGGAAGTTAGTTAATTGGTATGGGGTTAATCGTCTTACCCTGAACATACTGTGTACCATATATAATTGCCTGTTATTAATGACTGTGCAATTTCCTACTCCACTCTTTCTCGAAAAACCGAAATTAAAGATCTAGGTGTGATATTTGATTCGAAACTTGCACTTGCGTTTCGTAATTTGTTGGTAAAGCAAAGTCTATGTTTAGATTTCTGGAACGAACGTATGCTGAATTTTCGAACCCATATGCTCTTACGACCGTTTATATGTCTCGAGTTCGACTTTTAATTGAGTATTGCTATACAGTATGGTGTCCAGTCTACGCCAATTCGATAGCAATACTAGAAAAAGTACAGAAGTCCTTTACAAAATTTGTTATAAGGCAAATCCAATAGGTGTGCCTTGATCAGTAGATACCTTAGAAAAAAGGCGAAGTGTTCATTGCATACTGTTTATTCATATTTATACAGAATTTGGCATCAGGCTGTTTTGCCGAAAATACGTGCATTTGGGATCGACGAATCTCTTCTTCAATGAATTAGAAATTCCCTTTTGGAACGTTTAGAGCAAGGTTTCGAATCTGATATTCACAAAGTAAATGCTGGTGTGCCCCAGGGATACGTTGTGTCTCCGACACTCTTTTTAGTTTTCATCATTGCTGACGACAATTCGTTCCCGGACTCACGTCGCTGCTCTTCGGGAACGGGTACGGCAGCGTAAGTTAAGCTCATTAAATTCCGATATTAACAGCATTACCAATTGGAGAACTATCAACAGAGTGGAATTGAATGCTTCCCAAACACAATGCTATCTGCTGTCGTTAAAGCGAAATTTAAACACCCAGCCATTGTCCATGAATGGCACTTGCATCGTTTAATTGACCACATATTCGTTGTCGTCAAAAATGCAGCGACATGACTAGGTTTCCTCAAGCAATGTAAAAAAATTTTTAATCATATCTAACCTGGCCTCAATATATGTATAAGACATTCATTCGTCCAAAATTGGAGTAGAATGCCAACATCTGATCAGGTGCTCCTAAAACATCCCTGCACTTACTAGATTGGATTCAAAATCGGGCGATAAAACTCATAAATGGTAATAATATCAGTCAGTCAGTCAGTAAATTGACACCTTCGAGTACTGACGTAATGACTCCTATTTCACTTTGTTCAATTGTAGTTATTTCCACCACTAGTGCTCTATAGAAATCGCTAGTAGGATTGTGCCCCTTCAAACCTCTCTTGCTAAGAATGTTCAATAGTACACCCTCAAGCCCAGTTTTGGACATACTCCGAAATATCGTGATTCATTTCTAAGGCGTACAACTTGTTTATGGAATGCCCTGCCGATATCTCTATTTCCTAGTTATTACAACTTGCAAACACCCTTTCTTTTCCTTCCTCCCTAAGTTTGCTTCGCTCGCGCTGTGTGCAAACCTTTTAAGGGTATCAAAAACACCCCTTGAGCGTGAGCTAATTATAAAAAAAACGATGTAATCTCCCTAGTCTATCACCTAAGTCGATTTTAAATTTATTGTTCGGATATTGCTCATAAGTTTCGTCGTGTGGCTCATGGAAACATTCCTTGGTAGCGTCAGGGTGTTGTAGGCGAATAGTGCCTTGAAGAGTATTGCTATAAGGGGTTCGCTCATGAGTAGGAAAGCTTAAGACCTCTTGCCTAAGTCGTAGTATATTTCACTGCTCTTTATCTTTTATTGCACGCTCCATCTCACCGCACTTCCCGAATAGCCGCGATATGTATAATATGTGTCTTGTAGTAGTCGCTGCCAAATCGCATGATCTCATGATGCCGCCATACCAAAAACCCCACCAAACAGTCAATCTTTATTGATTCATTTATATTTGGTCAAATACTTGTGGATTGTGCAATTTTGCTCGTTGACATGACCGCTGACCCAAGATGGGTCTTTTCCGAGAAGATGATTTTTTGGCCAAAACCCGGATCTCTGGCCAACATTTCCAGCGCCCAATTAGCGAACTCATTCGGGTGTATGTCTTGACTTGGTTATATGGTGGAAAATATCAAATACATCCACCTACTCACCACTCTGACACAGTCAATTTAATTCTAAATTTTATTCTTCTCTGAGATTCAAAATAATGCTAATGAATTTCAGTACGGCGTAGACGCATTGAGTACTCTGGTTAATTTGCTAATGTTCTAATATCGCTGGATGAACTTTAAAATATAACGAAATTGTTATTTACAATTGAAAAGCGTGATAAATGCTCCGCGCTTGGGATTCTGTAAATTCACTGTGGCTATTGAGCATTATGCAAATCCAATTCACTGCTACTAAATTGTGATTTGGCTCTCTACGAATATTTGCAATACAATTTCGCCAATAAAACCGTTGATAATAGAAACATTCGTTGATATTGTATTTTCCTTCCATTCAATGCATTTTCTGTTCCTGTTCTTCATAACTCTTACAGCTACACACAAAAAAATACTATAAATTATCCAAACTAACTTAAACTATATTATTCTAAGTTTGCCGGCCTGATACGGGTTGTAAGCGCCTTTGGCTCTGACCAGAGCGACATATACATATGTGTTTGCTAAACAAAGATATTCATCTACCCAGATCTCAAAATATCTGATTACATTTTCACAACCAAGCTGGCCGAGTTGTTCACAATCGAAAACTGTCGACTAATTTTTCTGATATCCGTACAGGCCATTCAGACCATCCGCTCCAGCAGAGTGTGGATAAAATTGGTCCCATAACAGAACCTTAAGGCGCACCAGCTAGGGAATCAATGAAATCGAAATCACTGCTACCAACATGCACACTAAAACAGCGATTAGACAAAAAACTTTGGAAAATTTTGCCGAGAAAAGGGGGAAAATTGAGATTTAACAATTTATTCCAGAGACCGTTGTACCATACAGAGTCTAAAGGCCTTGGAATTTTTAGCAATGTCATACCAGTTACAATCCTTCGGATTAAAGGATTAAAGTTTTTCCATAAATTTTGCAGAGACCACTAAGTAAACTTATTGGTCTGTAGCTTTCTGGCTTAACTGGCGTCTTGCCTGCTTTTGGTATTGGAACCACCTTTGCTATTCTCCACGTAACTGGAAAATATTGCATTTTAAGGCATGCATTAATGTAATATTTTCATCATTAATATTGTGAAACCAGTTTGAATGTAAACAGCTCCATCTATATTTGAAATGTAGAAGATTTCGATATTTGAATAGCAGAAGGCTCAACCATTGGTGAATGGAGAATTGAATCGAATCGGAATATTCTCGAAAGATGTCAGACTAGTATAAATATCAGCATCCCCTAAGGTATACAAGTCAGTTCTAAAGCGGAATTTGAAGAATTAATTACGAGTAGGGATAAAGTGATTTAAGTAAAAGATAAATAAAAGTAAAAAGTGTTCATCCAATTTTATTTTTGAATTACTTTTTAACTAAAACAAAAATGATTTTGAGTGAAAGAAATCTTTATTTGGACATTTATTTACAATTGTTTATGTTACGTGGAAAGGATGATATCAGCCAAGTGGCTGGCGCCAGTGTTGATACACATTTGTGCCCGTTTTATTGCATTTCCCATGACTTTCCGCAAGATCTCCGGTGATAAATGATCGCATTCCTGTCGAATATTGTCTTTAAGGGCTGCGATTGTCTGAGGTTTGTTGGCATAAGCCCGCGACTTCAAGTAGCCCCAAAGAAAGAAGTCTGGGATAATTAAATCTGGTGGTCTTGCTTCCCTTGCCAAATCGCCAAAACGGGTGATTACGCGACCAGGAAACGCTTTCTCCGTCTTGTTGAAACCACATATTCACCAAGCCCCGCTCATCCAATTCCGGCAGTAAGAAGTCGTTTATCATGGCCCTGTAGCGTTCGCCAATAACAATGACCGTATTACCGATGGCGTCCTCAAAAAAATCGGCCCAATCACTCCTCCCGCGTTAACGCCGCACCACAGTGGCTTTGAGTAGATGTAATGGCTCTTGAGATTGAGATTGAGGATGGCTTTACAGTAATTCACACGCGACTGACGATTCGGCGGCATTAACTGATGCACTGTTTACACTTTGTACATAAGTCTTTCACTAAAATTCGCTGAAGATTCCGTCTGATTATGCCCAATTGCGTGTCCCGTCGTCTGGTTCTCAGTGACATTGGCAGCCACAGCCGCCAAAATTATTAGCTAATTTGCAAAAATTATACGATCTACCAATAGGGTGATTAATTTTGCGCCACCTTGTACAACGACAAACTATACGGGTTGTACAGCGACATCGACTTAGCCAGCAAAGTGAAAGTCCAACGACTGAGGTGGCGGACGGACACCAGTCCGGTACGAAATGTCTTCGAATCCATCCCCAAGGGACAGCGCAGGAGAGGAAGACAGCGACTCAGGTGGCTCACGCAAGTGGGAGAGGAACTAAACCAACTTAGCATGCGAAACTGGAGGCAGCTAGATAAAGATCGAACTGGCTGGAGATGCTTGTTGGTTAAGGCTCGGGTCCACGCCGGACTGTAGCGCCACCTTAAGTAAGTAAGTAAGCAGATCCCAATAAGCTTGGATAGATCTAGAATTTGGCCATGTCTTCGAATGTATCGTTAAAAGCAACTTGTAGCTTGTGTTCAAACAAATAGTAATAAACAATTTCGGAATATATAGTTAGCGTACTATTTGATTTCCGTAGATGTAAATTATGCCGTAAGCCAAAGTTTCTGGGCACATCTATTAATTTGACCAATTATAACACTGACATATTCGTAGCAGGACAAGTGGCGATTTGTTATAAAACCGAGATTAGTAACTGATTCAAAAAAAAAATAAATGGTCTGGGGATACTCACACACAGTGGGTAGATCGTTAATGAACATACAAAATAAAACATGTCCTAAGATGTGTCCCTGAGGTCAACAGTGATTTATAAGTTTCAGTTCATAAATTACAACTTTTGGCACTTTGACGGATAAAAAGCCTTTTATCCCATTTGTACTCCCAGCAACATCGCATTGAATATTTTCGACTCCCGTGGAGCAGATTTGATTGGTTCAGAAACCAGATTCAAAACGTCCCTAGCAAGGAATTTATAAACAAGTGATTTCGTATCTTTTTTTGCAATTATCTTGTTAAGAACCTTTGATAAGGATGGCTGATGTTTGTTAGTCTGTAGTCATTTGAAGTTGTGACAGCAGGAATAAATTTAGAATTTTTCAAATATTTCGGAAAGGTTAGGGCTGTGGTCGGAGTGGTCAATTATATTTTTCAAATGAGCTATCATAAACGGAAGTATAAGCTAGACAAAACAGAAAGGAATTTTTTACATGCACGATAGCTACAACGAACTCACTATATCGCTCTCTCCCACTTTCAATCTCCACGTTTGACAAATTCCTATTAGAGGAAAGGTGGATCGTGTTCGAGGAGAGTGCTCTTGTCAATGTTCTGGGTAACCGCATCCAACGCACCCTAGCATAATAGTGTGATAACCACTCAAATGTGAGCAGCGACATCTAGCAGAAAATGTCGAAACTCGAAGACTAGAAGGTTTCGATACTGGATTAGCAAAGTCTCGACTGGAGAGTAGAATCGAATTTTCTAGCAAATTGGAAATTGTATGGGACGCTGGGTGGCGAGGATTGTTCTCGAAGTATGTCATTCGAGTATAAATACCAGCATCCCAAAGGTATGCAAATCAGTTCTAAAGTGTAATTTGAAGTGTTAATTAGAAGAAGTGATTAAGTGGTTTTAGTAAAAGATAAGAAAAGTATAAGTGGTTGAGAAATTGAATTGTACTGAGAGAAAGAATTAAATAGTGAATTGTAACTGTACTGAATAAAGGGATTTGTATTGAAAAGAATAAGTTCTATCATTTGTACCCACACAAACATTTTACATTGGTGTCAGAAGTGGGATAGGACTTATTGTGTGTGTAAAAAAAAAAAAAAAAAAACAAAAAAAAAAAGTGTTTTCTGACTATTTGAAAAGGCTAGAATGGGTCGAAAACTATTGCAGTTGACCCTCGTCCAACTCAAATCCGAGTTGAACAAGAGAAGCCTCAGCGCCAGTGGAGGAAAAAGTGACCTGGTGCTCCGACTTCAGGAGGCTTTGAACAACGAGGGACATGATCCTGATGCATATTCCTTTGATGTTGACGAGGATGAACAGACAAGTACCGGCAATGACATGGCTGCAATGATGCAACTCCTCTTATTAAAAATGGACGAACAAAACAAAAAAATGGACGAACAGAAGAACAGTCTCGACGAACAAAAGAAAAATCTGGAAGAACAAAAGAATAGCCTGGAACAAAAATTCAACGAACAAACCAACAATCTGCACGGTCTTCAACAGAAAATGGATGAACAAAAGAATAATCTGGAAGAACAAAAGAACATTCTCCAGCAAAAATTCGAAGAAATCGATGACAAATTTGAAAGAATAGAGAAGAACGTTGATGACAAATTTGATAGAATAGAGAAGAATGTTGGCGAAAAATTCGAGGAAATGGACAGCAAAGTTCAGCAACTGGCAAAAGAGCTCGACACAGTGCGAAAACAGAAACTGCGAGAATGTTCTTTAAGCGGTCCAAGGAGAAAAGATTTGAAGCCTCCCTCATTCGATGGCCAGACCTCATGGTCTACTTATAAGAAGCAGTTTGAAATGGCTGCCTGTGCAAACGACTGGGACAATGAGGAAAAGTGCTTTGCCCTAACAATGGCCTTGCACGGTCCTGCAGCAGAATTGTTGCAAACAGTAGACATCGAAAAGCATAAAGATTATGTGACTTTAGTACAGGCTATCGAGAAACGGTTTGGGGATAGCCACATGTGGGAAGTTTACAAGGTTCAATTGCAAGGCCGTATGCAGCAATGAGGAGAAACACTGCAACAGCTCCAAGCAGACGTGAGTAGACTGGCACATTTGTCATATCCCACCGCAGGCCAAGAAATAATCGACGAAATGGCAAAGGACGCATTCATCAGGGGAATTGCAGGTTTGAAGCTACAATCAGCAGTAAGGATGGCCGGGAAAAGAACCCTTGCTGAAGCACTTGCCTTCGCTCTGGCGATGGAAGCATCCAATCAGGCTTCCAAAGGAATGCATTTCGTAAGGGAAATAGTATCTGGTGAATGCTCCTGCTCAAGACCAACTACTATGCAACGAAATATCCCGCGGGAGAGCCGAAGAATGCGCTGCTGGAACTGCGATAAAGTAGGACATTTGCAAGGGCATTGTAAAGAACCGGTACGACGAGAAGGCTGTCTGCACTGGGGTTACAGGCAAATAGAAAGAAAAACCGGCAGAAACGGCTACCAAGAAACCGGTCAAATTTCCAGAAGCCATCAGTTAGGAAATGTTTACTTCGCGGGGCAGAAGTCTGTAGCAGAAGTTGACTCCAGGGTAATTATCCCAGTCTCACAGGTAAAACAATGCAACGAAAGCCTCCCAGCAGAAGTAGTCAGTGGTAAAGAAGCGAAAGAACAGGCAACTATCCAAACGATCAGGAATGAGCCAATAGAGGGTTGGAGTATAGACGAAATCCGTTCCTCCCAACAGGCAGACAATGACATCGAACCAATATTGGCCTGGAAGGAACACGAGGAAAGACCAAGCTGGCAGCAGATATCAGATCGGAGCCAAACTCTGAAGGCATACTGGGCACAGTGGGACTCGCTTTTTGTGCAAGATGGATTGCTGAAGAGAAAATGGGAAAGTGCAGATGGGACAACATCCCGTATGCAGCTAATTGTGCCACGGTCCAGAGTCAACCAAGTGCTCCATGAAATACATGACGGAATCTCAGGAGGCCGTTTGGGAATAAACAAGACGTTGGAAAAGGTAAGGGAACGTTTCTATTGGCTAAGCGCTAAACAAGATATCGAGAATTGGTGCAAAAAGTGCATAAGATGTGCGGCTACCAAGGGCCCAAAAGTAAAGCCACATGGACAAATGCAACAATACAATGTCGGAGCACCTTTCGAACGAATAGCCATCGACATCGCTGGGCCGTTTCCCGAAACCTTTAATGGAAACCGATATACTCTCGTAGTCATGGATTACTTCAGTAAGTGGCCGGAAGTGTTTGCCATCCCAAATCAAGAGGCTAAGACCGTAGCCGAACAGATAGTCAACAACTGGGTGAGCAGATTTGGGGTCCCAATGGAGCTGCACTCTGATCAAGGGCGAAACTTTGAATCAAAAGTCTTCCAGGAAATATGCCAATATTTGGGAATAAGAAAGACAAGGACAACGCCACTACACCCTCAATCTGATGGAATGGTCGAGCGATTCAATCGGACCTTGAATGAACATCTATCTAAGGTTGTCAGCAACTGCCAGCGGGATTGGATCGACACATACCCCTCTTCTTAATGGCCTACCGAAACGCGGTCCATAGTTCAACAGGGCACACACCATCCGACATCTTATTTGGTCAAACAATTCGGTTGCCAAGTGAAGCAAAATTCGGATCCCCACCGACGGAGCCCAAAGAGGTGAACGAGTACGTGAATGACTTACGCAGCAGGAGTCGTAAATTGCATGAAGACACCAGAGAAAAGATGAAGCTAGCAAGCAACCGCATGAAAACTAAGTACGATATCAAGGCGAAATCTTCCGGTTTCAACGAAGGAGATCTGGTTTGGCTGTATAATCCTCAGCGTAAGAAAGGCAAATCACCAAAATTGCAACAGGACTGGGAAGGTCCATACAAGGTGATAACCCGCATTAATGACGTTGTCTACCGGATCCAGCGTGGGGATCGAGGAAAATTTAAAGTGGTCCATTTGGATAGAATGTGTCATTTCAACGGGATGCTGAATGACGAAGTTGTTCGGGACGAACAACTGTAGGGAGGGAGCAATGTGATAACCACTCAAATGTGAGCAGCGACATCTAGCAGAAAATGTCGAAACTCGAAGACTAGAAGGTTTCGATACTGGATTAGCAAAGTCTCGACTGGAGAGTAGAATCGAATTTTCTAGCAAATTGGAAATTGTATGGGACGCTGGGTGGCGAGGATTGTTCTCGAAGTATGTCATTCGAGTATAAATACCAGCATCCCAAAGGTATGCAAATCAGTTCTAAAGTGTAATTTGAAGTGTTAATTAGAAGAAGTGATTAAGTGGTTTAAGTAAAAGATAAGAAAAGTATAAGTGGTTGAGAAATTGAATTGTACTGAGAGAAAGAATTAAATAGTGAATTGTAACTGTACTGAATAAAGGGATTTGTATTGAAAAGAATAAGTTCTATCATTTGTACCCACACAAACATTTTACAATAGTATGGCTACGATTGGAAAACTTCTTCTTATTTTGTAATTTTATTGGGAATAGTCATTTCGGTACTGAGTCCGCAATGGCCACGACCTATACTCAATAGGTCAATAATAAACTATTATAGAGATTTCACTAGAAATCCACTTCAGCCACGTCAGTGAATATTAATTTTTAAATCGATTAGGCAGTTAAAAAATTCAAATAAAAATTCCGTTGCCACCTATACCTTAACTTTCGAACTAACAGCTACAATTTAGCAATTCCATAAACCGTCGGAACAAATTGTTCACTTCAAAATAAACTGCGCGAAATTGGTTCGCGCCTAAAATAGGTTCGCATCATTGCTAAACCAGAGAACCGGAAAAGGAAATCATTTCTTGTATTATATTATCTTTCGCGTCTTAATTTAGAAAAAAAAATACCATGCATACAATTTATCGTGCGCAGCATTGATGGCTCTGTGACGCTCTACAAATGTTTTATTCAGCATAAACAGCAAAATAAAAGCACCTACCAGTCACCGTCGCCCTCCGTAGACCATCAGAAACCCTTGTGGTCCATCGAATTTGTAATGTGCCTGTAAAATTCTGCATAATTTTAACTCCAACCCAAGCCAAATAAACAGCCCTGGGGGCCTTGAAAAATTGCGTAAATTTCGCAAATCGAACGAAAACAACATCGAGCAGTCGATGAACTGTTTCAAGGACCCTGTACTTTACCAGTCGTATTTTGCCATACGGAAAAGTCTTCGGTCATTCGATTCGGAATACGTTAGAAATTCAAATATGATGTTTCAACGGAATAATGCGTACGCCACTTCTCATTTAAACTTAAGAACTTGGCAGGCTTTTGTACAAAATAACTTGTGAGCGTTGAAAATGAATTCAGGCGTTGATAGCCCCGCTAGATTTGCGCACCACAAACAAAAAAGATGTCAATAAACTGTAAAAATAAATCAGCGTGTTTTTTTCGATTCGGTTCGTTAAATAAATCAACGGAATTTTTGTTTTGGAATTGAATTTAAAAATCAACGACGCATTGACGGAGTGTAGCGGTAATTGAGCGTATTTTGCGTACTTTGGCATGTGTTGTTGTCGAAATTCTACGGGTTACGGACCTGTGGAAGGTTGTTCGCCTAGAATAATAAAACTATTGAATTTCAATTGAAGTTAAAATTAAAAAAATGATTTTTCGAAATTTAATAGAGTAATAGTAAAAAAGGTACTTTGATTTATCGGATCGCTTTGATTCGGCTCTTTGTGAAACCCAAGACATCAGGAGGATTGCCTGCAACGAGATTGTATTCTTAAAAATTAATTCTATCTGGAAGGAAGCTACCCTGTCTTATGAAGGTTATTTCCTGTCTTTAGTCATACAAGTATACTCGTATGCCACAGTTACAATAAAATACCGAGAGGGATTTGCCAAGCTACGAGATATATAACCAAGTCTTTTGCTTGATACTTCTTGGCAGTGACATGATGGTTGGGTTTTAGAATAGGTACTGAATCACAGCAATCTGGCGAATCCTAGTGCATCAGCTATGGCCTCGTGCATCCTTGGCTTGTTTATTTTAAAAACGTGTGTGTTCAGCAAAAAAACAATAGTAACACTAGGTAGTGTAAGTGCGGCAAATGTGGCCCACTCTTAACATTTTTTTTAAATAAAACCATAAATTGAAGTCCAATTCATTTTTTTTCTAACAGTCTTAAAAATCATTTTTATTTCAGTCTTTAGAAAATTTAATTAAAAACACAAACATAACAAGAATTTAAAAACAAAAACTTAAAGGAACTTTATAATTCAGTTTTGAAAAAATTGCGGCTAAAATAGCCCACCTAGTGTTAAATATGGATCAGGGTGGGTCATATTTAACGCAATGTTTTTTCGGGGAACTTTAACTTTAACAGCAGCAAAATTCACATATAAAAAAATGTGCTCATTGCCTGTGCAGTCTTCATGTGCCCACATTGTACACACAACACATTATACCCAAACTTTGCCTCCCTTATCTTCAGGGAATAAGCTCGAGCAGTAGATGCATTTAGCATCTGCCTGATTACTTTTATCAGGATTAAAGTCGGAACCATCGTCTGGAATGAAATTACTGTCATGACTTTCTGATGAAGAAGACTGTTCTTTGCGAATGCGTTTCTTTTTGTTCGGTATGATCTTTTCGCCACCTAACATCAGATTCTTATGAACCTTCTGAAACTAAAGCTTAAGATGCATTTAAATTATTACATTAAGGTCTGTGTGGTGATATTTCTACCTTCCTCTTTAATATGTCTTTTGATATCATATCCTTTTTAGGTCCTAGTTTCTTTTTCCTCTTATCCTTTAATTTAATAGATTTTTCCAGAGACATTTTATAAGGCGATGACGAAATCATCTCCGATTTTCCTCTTTTTCGTCCACGATTCGAAGTTTTTTTTAAACCGGACAGGAATAGGAGAAATTTCATGTGGAGTAAAAAAGATCGTTGATGGATTCGAAGAAAAAGTTCCCGAGGCCTGCGATTCCGATTCATCTGAATGTTTTGATTGTTCAGTATTTGAGTCTGTTTCACCAAAAGTTGGAGGTTTGGATTTCATTATTTCCGAAATAGATCTTATTCCAGCTGAAGGCGATGGTACATTTTGATCTGATTCCATCTGCATATCCCCTCAATATCGCACAGATTGGTAGGCACAAGATTTTCCACACTAGGTTGAGATTCTGTTGTATCAACTTCTCCTGCTGCTAAAAATCGTGGTCTTGAAAGATGTTTCTATCAAATGGGCATATTCTTGCCATTAACTGCGATCTCTCCAGTTTGAGTCCTAAGAAAGGTTCCACCGAATATCTCAATTATGTCGTAGCATGTTAAGGCTTTTGTTTTATTGATAACCCATCGTTGAATTTCCTCAGTCAAGTACTTTTTTAAGGGTCCCATGAAGGTCTTGTCAAGCGGCTGTATTTTATGGTTTGAATGCGGAGGAATCGATAGAATGTGCACATGATTGGTTCTTGCAAGGTCCACAAGCTCTATGTTCCTGGTATGCTTTGCATGCCCATCCATTATAAGCAGCACCGGTGATGATGAGGATGGTTTGACTGATTCCAAAAAGTTTGCACCCATCCGGATGGATGATTTGCATGTATGGAGACTGACGGCGCACCTTTCATTAAGTGGGGGTTGTTTCTCTTCTTCGGAAAGATGAACATAGGAGGAACAAATGAACTTCCTGCTGAGTGCACAATGTTGAAGTTATCAAAAAACCTCTTACAGCTGAAGTTAATGCTCCAACTTGTTTTCGACCTATCAACGCAAGTACTTTAAGTATTTTCGATGGGACAACAGAAATGACCGTTTCATCCACGTTATATATATTATTTGGAGCGAAATGGTACCTGTTCATAAGCAATTCCACGTTGTCAAAAAAAATGGCGACGTTTTCCTTCGAAAATCCGGAAGCGAGCGGTAAAGATGTCGTCGAAGGAGCAAACGAAGCCAGTCCCTGCCTGCAACTTCCTTGATAATAGAAAATGGATTTGAAATCCTGTTTTTAATGGCAAGCTGGAAAGCTAACGACCTTGCGTCGTTTCTTGTTAGGCCAAAAAGTTTTTTTCCCATTTCTAAGCAGTAACCCACTAGGGACTGTTCTTAATCTGGTGGAAATATAGTCTTTTTTCCTAATTTAGCACTTACCACTTCTTCCAATGGTACTTATGGTTTCCATAATATCCTCCTTCCACCAAGTCTTCCGTGGTTCTTGATTTTGTTTACGTATTTTAGTCTTAAAAATAAAAAATAAAAAAAATAAAAGTGCAATCTAGAAAACGTGTCAAATATGGCCATATTACCAACACATGGCGTAGGACACATTAAATGCACTGTGAACTTTTCATTCATTTAAATTTTCAACACACTTCATAAACTTTTTCTAAATTACAATATCACACAAATCAAGAAAATATTTAACACTATCTAATTTTAGAAAAAAGTTACCAATTTAACACAAAATTTAATGTAAAAACTCTTAAGAAAACTTACCAAAAAATTACAACGAAAGTAAAGAAAACGAAATGCCCCGTATATCTTCCACACCTGTAAACCGATTTGAACGTGTTCGCAATAAACATTTTTTTATTTCGCTGAGGCTTTTTGGTTTGGGAAATACAGTGGTAAGCCATATTTCCCACGTGGGTCACATTTCCCGCTCTTACTCTACATATAACTCTCTGTCGGAAATGACTGAGCCTCAGGAAAAAGGCAATCAAAGATTTCCACCTAGTCCAGGTGATGAATTAAAGACTGGAGAAGATGAGTTCTCTATGAAACAGGGATCTGGTTTCAAAATATGCGCCTTTTGACTAAGCGAGAACAAGTCTGACTTTCCCACTGTTGTAGAGCAACTAGAGCTCCGGATAAGGACAGATTCATTGTTAACGACCTTGCAAAGCGAAAAAACGTCGAAAACTTTCGAATCTGAACTTTGAATTATCTGACCTTAAATCGAACATGTGAAGTCGAATAAATTGTGGATGCCCTAGACTGCTACGAAGCAGATATAAGCGGCATCCAAGAAAGACGGTGGGATTGTCCGGACAAAAATCCTGTAACCATAATGCAGTGACTGCTACAGTGCATGAAGCAGCACTGGTCTAGTAATAATCCCCCTCTGCTCTACTACTTGACGTGGAGTCTTAATATGGTAATGACTCTGGAGATCTGTCGCTAGAAGAATAAGAAGCCAAGGAGCAATTGGTATTTTCATCATTCTCTACATAGCTCCTACTAGTTTGCTCACTTTCACTGATTCCAAGCTGGACAAGCACACGCCAATAGATTCATAAATAAAAGGCCAGCAGGATGCAGTTGTGTGGGAGGTTCAGACTTTACAAAAGATAATATTTGCACGATTATAAGCTGAGATGGGTTTCTTTCGGACATAAACGAAACCTCGGCTGTCACCGTTAGGTGACTCTAAGATCGGTAAGAGGTTTTAGATTGACCTCAACACAAACCTAGGATGAAGCCTGTGCCCTCAACATAGGCTCTGACTTTGTTATTAGCGAAAGATGGCGAGCGATGGCCAAGCGTATTTCCTGGCCACTATGGACGTATGGGCATCCTGTGAACTTATTCCTCTACGACATGTGTTTACGTAAAACACTGACTTAATTTGTCACCAAGATAAACTCGGTTGACAATAAAAAGCCAGATACGATGAGTACTGTTAAATGAAGTGGCACTGCCAGACAAAATTCGGATGATCTTTACTAGGGAAGGTAGTTTGACCGACCAAGTAAGCAAAACTGGTTGCTTTCCACTTTCGGTAAGTAAAAACCAGCAAAATCAGGTGTCGGATACGTCCCAAGCAAGATAAGGGTGTGAGACTTTGAAGAACACTACACTGACATGGAAAAAATTATTACTCTCACCAAAGAGCTGTGTCAACATCCAAGAATCATACCTATCCGCTCAAAAAATAAAGCGTAACCGGCAATTACTCAATCCGGTAACTCAAAGCAGACAGTGAAAAGTCCTTGAAACGGGAAAATATACCTCAAATGAATGACAGTCATAAATCATTGCTGCTCCGTAAACAGAAGTTTAAAGTCTACGTTGGCATAACACGCTGCAAGCTAAGGCTGCTTGCGGCACCACGCAATAGGGGAGCTACTATCCATCATGAAGATAAAACAAATAAATGTTCAACACAGCGAAGCTATCAGCACCAATCAGGTTTTTCTTATGAAAACGAAATGAATCGACGGCATCCTTATATGCGAACAAAAACGTTGGAGTTTTTGAGGTCAGATGAAAGCTCTGAATTGCAAGGATTTGGTCACATACGATAACAATGCCGACCGGAATATGTATCGTACAGCCTATCGTACGTTCTGTAGCGATATGGAAAACACTAAGGAATCAGACTGAGTTAGCAAAATATTCTCAAAAAGTTTGCAGTTCCAGGTTGTGTTACAGAATACAATAAGAACAAGACACAGTCCTATACGGAGAACCTCAACCTGATATTACAGACTCAGTTTGCAGGATGCATCTCGAGTCAAAGTAGCAATCAGGTTATATACTCGTTAAACCTATGTTAACAGCAACTCAATTAACAATTCTAGACGGAGTTGTGATGGAGGACAATATAAGCTGAGCAATTGTGAAATATTCACACTACGGCAGATTTAGGAAAAGACCCGAGAATTTGAGATTGACAGTCACCATCAATTTGTCGACGAGCCACGAACTACGAGTATAACATGTCCAGTTTTGACATCCATGACAATTCTCGCTGCTCCATCAACGTCAGTAATGAAGTAGCCGAGACTACAGTTCCAAGAAATGTTTTGGACAAGTTGACATACTGTCATGTGACGTTTTTAGCATCACCGTAAAGAGAGTCGTTTGAAACTCGATGGCCACCAAAAGAGGCACTACCACAGCAAGCCGCATCGCTATACCATTTCGTCCAGCGCTTCATGTAGTCAGCAGCTGATGATGTGATGTATGGTCCCATGCCAATACCAACCTTCCTTACGTCATACCGGTCCTGCCCATTTACCCTGGTTACATAGTACTTGGCACACAATTTGTCACCTAAAGCGAACTGTGTTTTTCTAATCGTTATTGAAGGAGTTCAATGCATACCTCCTTGCTGGTTTTCGACAGCGTAAAGAATACCTTGTGTTCTTCCATTGTATTGTTTGTATTTGAATATTTCCCTGATCCGTCATCTCCTGACGATCAGCTTCAAATTCGATTACCAGTTCTTCTTCGATCTGTCTTGCTAGTTATTTTCCTTCTCCTCCTGCTGTTTTCAGCGTTTTTCAACTTCACTCGAACGGTGTTCGCCCTGTAGCTCAATTCGATGATGAATTAACAATCTGCTGCAACCTCGAAACTGGAAGGTATCATTTCAGGGACGCTTTTGAAAAAATCTTCGAGAGCACAGCAATGACTACTCAGTCCGTTCCCGCTTGGAACACCGGTGGTAGTTAGCACGTAAATGATTTTCTACTCCTCACAATAATTCCTGCAATCACTCTGCCAAATTGATTTCTTAATAGTGTCCTCCGATGTTGTCGTCTTTACTGGATACAGCCAAGAAAACTTAGTAAAGGCATCAATAATAACAAAGCGGTACTTATAGTTTTTCGACGTGGTCGATGTGATACATGTGGAGAGGAACATCAAACTTATCAATTTGCCTTCGGATTCGCTCCTGCCTCTCCGCCTTCTTCGAAGCAATAATGCAAGGGAGACAGAATTCGCCACCTTCAACTCTTTCCGGCAACTTAGGAATATAGTGGCCATGACTCAACTGCTTCTCCATCCTGCGTGCATTAGCGTGACCCTGATTTTGTAAATCCTTGATGATATAATTTTTGATGCATCTTGGGACCATCAACAGATAGCTTCCGTCAACAAACTTGTAGAGAAAATCACCCCGCAGAGAATATTTATCGAACTTTCTATCAGCAAGAATAGATTTAATCAAGTTACACTGTTTTGCCGTTCCCACGATACCTACTTAGAGGTAAAAACATAAGAACGCAGTTTCTGCAGCGATTTTACAACTGCCAAAACCTCGAAATCGTAACTGCTATACTGTTGCTCGACCTGTTTCTCCTCTTGAACGCTGAATCGCTGGAAAACGTCAGGTGAGTTTAACAACCTGAACGGAGCCTTGTGATAACCGCAGTAAACTTTTTTCTATCCTCGGCTATGTAGAAATTTCGTAGGCCCAGCGATTGAATACTCGTAATCTTACGAGTGACAGCTCGCTGTATTTTGCCAATGACAGTAATGACTTCGGCGTGTTGGTTTGTGGTTTCTGAAGTATGATGTTAAAAATGTCACATGACTGCAAATCGACGGGTCTAAAGGTCTCGACATTTAGGGCGCAACATACGTTCTCTCCATTGATGTCGTAATATGTTGCCATCAACTACATAAAGTGTTGGTTTATATCGAGCTGGAGCTTTTTGGTTTCTCCAGGAGTTGCCGTAGTATGAATATTTGGTCAGTTGTGGACTTATTTATGTCCTGTTTCCCCTGCTTCAGCTACGCCTACGTGCCGTCGTGGAAGGCTCGTGGCAATGAACTGCAGCTCTCTCCAATTTTTCCCCAATTGCCGTGACTCCTCTTCAACTGTTCTGCGCCATGTATTTCTCGGCCGATCCGTTTTTCTACCGTCTTGTGATAAGGGATTCCATTCCGCGGTTGGATAGTTGTGCGTATCGTTTTCTGACCCGTTCTCTACTAAATATGTTCGTTAGAGATTCGGTTAGCCCAGAAAACCCTTAAGATGTTCCGCAGGCGTCTATTAACTAACGTTTGTAGTTTTTTTTTTTTTTTTTTTTTATTGTAGCGGTCACCTTCCAAGTTCTGCACCCATACAACAGCATGGGATTCAATATTTGAACGGAACTGTCGTAGCTTGGTGTTTAAGTTGAATGCATTGCTTCGCCATATCATGGACATCATTCCAAACGGAGACTTTGTTTTGCCGTTTCGGCAGTTAATATCCTGTTTGGTTTTACCTTCGGTAGAGACAATCCTCCCAAGATGTTGGAAACTCTCTAGTGTCTCTTCCGGTTGGCCAGCAATGCTAGCATGAGTTGATGCATTAGTATCGAGGTTGATGATTTTGGTTTTGGCAGTGTTAATCTTCACACCCACGACGTTTGCCCCTCTTTCCACACTTGTTGTCATTTGCTGCTGTCATTCATTCTCATTCCTTTGACAACTTTGCTGGGGAGTTTTAATAGCTTACGAGTTTTGAGCAGTCAATAGTTTCTTGATTAATCGCAATGCAGATGCAGTGGTGGACTTGTCCGGACTAAACTGAGAAATGGCTTCAGGCATTCCCATAACACTCGGGTCGAGCGGTCTAAAAATTTGGTTTTCTTCTCCCAAGTTTTTCCCACATCTGACAGCGCAGTGGTTGGTCTATTCTCAGCATCGACTGTGACTCTACTGTTAAACTACTTTCTCTACACTTTTCTGTTCAGTTGTGAGCTTGACACGTTATTTTTTCCTTTTGGTAAAACCTTGTTCCTGCAGTAGCACATCGCCATTTCCTCGCTTTAGAGCATGAGAAGGATTTTTTTTTTCTTCGATGAAGCCGAAGTCCTTCCCTCTCTCTTTGCTCATAGAGCCGCTCTCGTTCTTCTTTGTAGTTCCGATTTATGGGCGAATTTTTGGGCGGACACTCTTCATAAAATCAGTGATCTCGAGAGGATGATTACCAATGAATTCCGTTCATGAGATTTGCAGTCTCACTAGTTCCTCCAGGTTGATATGAGTTTTGCATTATGCTTTTCAGCAGAATAGAATAGGCAGGATGATAGGGCTGAGTGAGGTGGTGGTCATTTTTACAGGTTTTCAGTATAAAAGCTGCTCCACCAATAGTTCGGTATGCAGGCCAGTGCCAGGTCAACAGAGAAAAATCTCTTCAGATTTGGCAGCAGCCAGTCTACAATTTTTGTAGTATTTCCGTTTACATTCCATCGGCGCCAAGTGAATTAATACCATAAAAGGACTCAACAATGTATTCAATGACCTCATCATCACAATCAATGTCTATGGCGGCTACGATGGGGTGCATTACAGGTCCAGTGATAGGAGCTGACTATGATTCGGTAACGATCTGCTTGCTTGGGGATTATATTTCAATCATAAGACTGAGAGGCTGTAGTCTAGATTCTGCCTGCCATTGGATTTGCAGGATCTTATTTGCTCATATTGAGGCCTTGGACCTATTTGTTAATGTCACTCAGAGCTTCTGTCTTTGTACTTTGTACACTTTTCAATTCATATATTCTTTTTCATTTGATCTGTTAATATTGCAGTCTTGTTCAAAATTAGCATCAATTCTACCTGAGAGGACACGTTAGTTTAAAAGATTTGGTAAGCACACCATTTAGGTCTTGAATAGCTGAACCTTAAAAACCTGGGTCCTCGGTTACGGTTTTCATTGACATATTCGTAGCTATCCTGAATACTCATACATCATAGCCCGGATTTATATTCTACTTTCACACTTTTGAATAGTTGTTCTTGTTTGTTTACCTTCCTGTGGTTCTACAATAATTCAACTTAACTTTTCTAGTATCTATTTATAGATCTTATATCGAGGCACAACTCGACTGCATTTGTCTTCTGATATTGGTGCTCAGTTTTTCAAAGGCGAATCTGCTATCGCGAGCCTTTGTTTCGATCTTCATTATACACAGCGGACCACAAGACCTTGAATGTCACCTCCATTGTCGTATGTCGTATGTCTCCAGAGTTTATCTCACATCGCGAAACTAGCTAAAACTCTGTTAAAACACTTGTTGACATGGTAACCTGTCAATTTGAACGTTCCCCCGTTTCGAACAATGGGTGTGCCCAACAACACCTGAGAGCTCCATAATCAACAATCTTCGAGTGATTTTTTTGCAACATAACTAGCAAAGTCTTCTTGTCCAGACACAAGAATAGATCGCTCTCGGGGTCAGAACAATTAAGGTTTCTGTTATACTCCTCCACAAGATATGAATGTTGATGCCGGGTATGAGGGTACCATGTCAATACGAATAACTGGCGCCAAGTGTACATTCATCGCTGTTGTTGACAACAACATCGACATCGACATAGACGACGACTACATCAACAAAAACAACAATAACAACTACAACAACGACGACGACGACGACGACTCCATCTTAGCCAAGCAAATTGATTTCTACCGTTTCCTCGGGGCAGGTTCCCTTGCAAAAATCAATTGAGTCGCGCGCAAATCGGCTAAACAAACTCTGAGTCATACCCCAGGCAGCAGCCAATGTAAGCTAGAATTCATAGTTTCACTGCAACCCCGGCCGCCTACATGATAGTTTTTTTTTTGGAAACGGGGCGCCCATATGCTCCTCGAATTCGATCTGCAAAACTAATTTATGAATTCGAGATCTATGCTCATGGTAATTATTCATTTGTCAGGGTAGGCAGGCAGGCAGGAACCCCACTACAAAGTCCGAAGCTGCTACCTTGGCTAGAATGGGCAGTGGGCGTAGTCGTAGTTCGCCTTACTACCGTCAAGACTACTCGTATAGCTATTAATTTATGGATCATTACCGCAGTTGTTAAGTGCCACAGCAGTGTTGTTGTGACATTCAAAGTGCTCGATAAATTAATTCGATTTCCCGATCAAACGGTACGAGTAATCGTATCGTCGCCACAATAAGTTCGGCTGTCAGTCGTGGCAAAAGGGATTCAGGGAGCGCTTCTCCCAATCACTGCCACACAATCAGAACCACAATGACCGACATTACACTTATAGGTAGAGGAAATCTACAGAAAGATCATGCTGCACCAAGGTATGGACTACGTCGCGCGCGCCCTCTAACGTGATAATAAAGTGCAAATAATACACTTAGCGGGGAGATATGGACAAGATATGCCCGTCATTATCTCTTGATGCCGTGTCGGTAGAGTGTTTGGAGGTTGCAATGGAAATACACCTGACTCTAGAGGTATTTGCACGATTTGCTGGAATTCGCTGCGATTGCTCAGGTTTTGCTGGGTATCAGAGCTGTGGTAATTTTCTCGTTTGGCAGTGATTTGCACCAACAACAGATTTAAACAACGAGCGACGGTAGGAACGTTGGCCAATTACTTGAACCAATTTCAACCTTTAGCCTGAAGTTCAATACTAAAAGTATCTTTGAGATGGTTGTTTTACTTTTTTCCTTTTTTTTACAATTTCTTTGTATTTTTTTTTATTTTGTTGCAAGCTTCAATGTTTCTTTTCCTTTTCCTTGTTGTTGCTGTTGTTGTTGTTGTTGTTGCTGGTGGCGGTGGTGGTGTTCTCGGATATTGGTTAGGAGGTGGATTGTGGTTTAAGGTTTAACCGACATCAGGGGTAGAATGTAAGTGCGATTCCGCACTGCGACCCGATGATGGAAACGGAATCCATGTGAACTTTTACGTTCTTTTGCTTGCATGTGCCAAGTGTTAGTGCGCTGTCAGTTAGATTGGAGTTTTGTCTGATTGCGGTTGCAAGGTGTTGAGTTGAACTTTGTGGCGGTGGTAGGTAGGGCCATGAAGTTCATGATTGTGGGGCACATTTGCGTAAGGTGTTGAGTAATTGGACCTTAAGGTGGTATATGGTTGAGGTGTTTTACACTTCGCTTGATTATGTGGCATTTGGCCACTTCGATAGTAAAGGCGACGCTGGGAAAATTTCAAAAATGATTCATTGCTTGGTATTTTGTAATATGAGCCTGTGGAAATGGTGCCTTTTTTTCGTTTGTTTTTTTTTTGGAGAACGAAACTAAGTGGTAATTGATTGCTTATTCGATTAGTAGTGACTTTGTTGCAAGTATGTTAAGTAAAACCCATTCAAGTGGAGCTAGGGTTTGGGAATGTGTGGCCTATCAAGTTAAAGGGCGCGTAAGTCACGAGTATGTCCAGCAATTATTTTCAATTTGGTTGGCTTGGAATAGTGTTTTACCCACAAAATGGCATATTGCGTATCTTGAGCCAATTTGATTTTATCTACCCACTCAATCTGAAGCAAAATTCAGAATTAGAAAAGTAAGCGGAAAGTGATTGAAAGGAAAACCAACTGCAGCACCACTTGGTATTCAGTCTAAGAGTTGATGCCAAAACAAGGGGGATCTGCCTTCACGAACCCTTAAGTACGATTAACGCGATCGTTCCAAAGTACAATTTCTGAGAAGAATTAGAAATAAACATCATTGCCGCTTCCAGCGCACAAGATCTAAAAACAAACTCAAATTGATCAAGTCTCCTTAAGCCACACGCGTTTTTGAAAGCGCATTTCATTCACAACCAGCTGGGTCAATATCAGAGCCTTTTGGCCAACGAGGTTAGGTTTAGTAAGAATGGTCATAGAATGCACATAGACAGGTTAATGGTCCACTGTCCACTGTGGAAGCATGAGGGGCAATTGTCTAACTACTCCTGAGATCAAAGAGATTTTATGATTAAGATCCCGGAAGTGTTAATTTTTTAGTAATTTCATTCAGATGCGCGCCAAGGCAGCGCAGTTGTAGAAGAGGTGCCACAAATTCCTCTTTCTCTTCGTCTCAGCAGCTCCCGCAGAAATCCTTGTGAAGAATACTAAATTGTTCAGTAAGCCATGTTTATGTTTGTAAGTTAGAGGATATCTCTTTCTGTGAGATTGATCAGCTCTCTTGATCGCTTAGGATCGAGTGTTGGCCATTTAAGTCAAGATGTCTTGCAGTTCTCTCTGTATCGCAGTTCCCCGTATCGCCCAGGAGTCCCAAAATGCAACAGAGTGTGACTATGTGCTGATAATCCATCTCACTGAGAGATGATGGGCTGAAGCCGAAGGATTTGTGTATGCAGAAGTCGTCAAAGAAGATAATATAAGTACTAACCTCAATGTTTACAACATTGGCATTGAGCCCACTTTTATAACAATAAACCGACAGGAAGTGCTAGATATCAGTCTCGTTTCCGACAACATCACTGAGATGTGGATGGTATCCATCCATCGAACTGGATGGTATTGTCTGAATGCTCATTTTCAGACCACAGGTATATCCAATTCAGCTGAGTGGTGCTCCTTCCAGCCAATCAGCATTCCGGAATTATCGGAAAACTAATTGACCAAAATACAGGGGAATACTGTCAGAAACACTATCCTCTGAACTCTCGAGCCCCCGCATGACACCAACGAGCTTGACAAGAAAGTCAAGGAATTCACCCTGGCTCTCAACTAGGCTATGTCTACTTTCAGTCCTGTTATTCAACCTATTATTCTATTATTATGTTATAAAAATCAAAAGAAAAGTGACTGACTGAGATTCATACAATGAATCCCTCAAAATATATAAAAAAGCTAAAAAAAGCTTCCTATTCGCAGCCAGTAGCAACCCAAACAGGACTACTGCAACCTTGACCAAAATGCATGGTCTTATTACAAGAGACAAACTGCTTTGGGCGCAGCATAGCTTCAAACAGTACAAGTTTGCTGGTTCGGACGGTATAATGACCTGCCGAAGTAAAAAGATCCCAGATCCTGCCTACGCTAGAGAATATTATGAGGAGCTGTGTAGAACTGATCCATATTCCACTGTCATTGCGAGAATTCAATGATGTTTTCGTTCCTAAAGCCGGAAAATGCTCTGTTGTTGTCCAAAGGACCTCATACCTATAAGTCTATCATCTTTCCTTCTGAAAACTCTAGAACTATCTAAAATTGATCCACATGCCTACTGTAAAGGAAAGTCAGTAGAAACGGCTCTGCATTCACTGACTTGCTACATCGAACGGTCCCTACAATATAGAAATTACACAATGGTCGCTTTGCTGGACATAGAGGGTGCCTCTAACAACATCAACACATCCGCAATCACGACTGCGCTGTCAACTTTGCAGGTAGACTACTCACTTGGGGAGTTGATCAGCCTTATGCTAAATAGCAGGATAATCAATTCCAAACTGGGTGGGGCTTCTGCTAAAAGATGTGTCAGCAGAGGTACGCCGCAAGGTGGTGTCCTCTCTCCCCGTCTCTAGAACTTAGTAGTTAATGAACTGTTGATATACCTGGAAGCGGATGGTAGCAGGGTGATTGCCTAGTCGGATGACGTTGCTATAGCCGTCTCAGGTAAGCATCTTAATACCATTAAAAAACTCCTTCAGCTGAATCTTAACATTTTAACCCGTTGAGCAGATCGCTGTGGTTTGGGAGTAAGCCCCTATAAAACTGATCTTGTCCTCTTTTCCAGGAAATACAAAATTCCAATTATAGACCCTCATTCAATAAGCGGTAGCAGTTTAGTATTTTTGTCTCATTTTTGACAGGAAACTAAGTAAACAGGAAACCTAACATTCAAGAAAGAGTAAAAAAAGCTACAGTAGCTTTATTCTCTTGCAAAAAAGCCATTGAGAATAAATGGGGACTTCAACCTCGCGTAACCCACTGGGTATATTGATCTCGGTCATAAGACCGATACTCACCTTTAGGGTTGTTGTCTGGTGGACGGGCTTAGACAATGCAGTGAACTGCAGCAAACTAAGCAGAGTCCAAAGAACAGCATATGTATGCATAAGCGGAGCCCTACGCTCTACTCCCTCGGCGGCATTGGAAATTCTGTTTCACTTGACACTCCTCGATATCTTCAGCAGGCAAGTAGCTGCGACTACAGCTACAGTCGATCCACTTTCACACAAAAGAATCTACAATTATCATAGCGGAGTTGGGGGTGGTGTTATCTCAGGAAAGCTAATTCTAAGCCTCTCCTTCCGTCTTCCAAATCTTCTAGGCGGAAATTTTGTCGATTAAAAGAGCTCTGCCTTGGCTGAAGAAAAGCGCGATATCTGCAAAGGATATCCGCATCTTTTCCCTGATCCCTGGACTCAGTCTCATTAAATTCTAGAAACGCCCTTGAATGCCGATCATCTCGTAGGGAGATGGCAGAGCAACTCAATCTTCGTCTATGTTGGGTGCTGGGCCACGGAGATATTCCAGGGAATTGTAGGGTCGACGAACTCGCTGAAAGCGGAAAAGGTAGAAAGCGGTATACCAATCGCTACGTGCAATTTAATATTAAAGCTGGACGCTAACAAAAGAACAGACCTTAGGTGGACTGTTGGATCAACATGTCTAGCGACCAAACAGATCTAACCAGAGCTGGATTTGAATCACTCTAAGAGTTTGATCCTTCTAAATAGGAAATATCTCACTGCCATCACAGGTATCATCACTGGACAATGCGTTAAAAGGAAGCAAGAAGGAGGATGGAGGACGAGCTTCGTTTTGGGCAGATTTACGCTAACGCACAATTACGTATCTAAGAGAAGAGGATAACCAATCCAATACTTTAAAATAGTAGGGAGTGTCTGTCGCTGTTTTCCAACACATGAAAAGTGACGTTGCCTGCGTAAGCTACCACAACCCATCCTGCTACCTCTAATTTGATAACCAGCTCATTGAGGACCAGGTTCCAAAGAAGAGGAGAAACTACACTATTTAGAAGTGTTCCCCAATGTGTAGTATTTTTTGTAGATCACTAAACAAAACTTGCTTTAAAGGCTCTTCTGTTGGGAAAGAAGTGGATCAAGCTGCAGACAGAATCATTTTCCGCCAGTTCTTGAAGAGCATTGGTGACCAAAAAGGTGTTAACGACCCCGATATTAACGAGGGCCACCATTGTATACTTCATGTAGGGTGATCTCAACTGGTTTACTTTTTTGGAAGGCATGGTGGCAATTCGCCAGCCTTATGCTATTGACGCTGCACTTAATGTGAAGATCTATGGTACTCTTAGTCTTTAGCAGGAAAGATGACAGGTTCTGAGATTCTTCGGGAACATATGCGTAGACAACCATCATTCTGCAGATGTGCTATGAAGATGTCATGTAAAGTTCCAAACTGCAACCTCCCTATTTAAGCCTTTACTGACACAGACCACGTCCAGGATGACCTGTAGGTTGGCAGATACGAGGGTTTGTGGTTGCTTGGCGAAGTGCAGCCCTGGAGGTGACTATTAATAAGCAGATACAAGGATTCTTCTAAGGAATCAACCTAGATACTATCAGCACCTATCAGTAGTCCTGAGAATTTATTTGTACTGGCGATTTTTGTTTTTGCAGAAACCAGGCCTTGTCCTACGTTGGGTCTTTCTTACTTTTCGATGCCTTCCAGGTTTTCCAGTCAGTATCGTAATTTGATAGCTTAGAAAAATTAAAATTCCTTCTACTCTACTTTCTTTCTACTACTGTATGACAAGATGAGGCAAGCTTTAGAGAGGAAGTGAGTCAAGCTCTAGTTGAGTTCGATATACTAAACTGTAATGTAAGTATCGGTGTTCAGATTAAGACGGGTCATCTCATCTGACACTTTGTTTCCAATCCCAGAGGTTATAAAAGAGTGACGTCTTGGCTTCTTTTAGTAATAAAAGTAGGAAAGTAGGAAACTACAAGATTAGTATCCACTAGATATTTACAGGTTAACTAGTCGTAAAATGCGTTTGCATCACAGCTCAGTACGATTTCCCCTTGAATTGGGGCGACCTCATCAGCCAGCTACTTGAAGTGTCTGGATAACCTGCAGCAGATTGTTCGACTTTTTATATACTACATGCAGCAGAACAAATTAGCGTAGGCACTGAAAGCTAAAATGCGATCCAAGAACATCGGAATAGAAAGATTAAGAGAGAAGGAAAGAATTACAATCCGCGTTAAGGCTTAATTCCTCTACATGACCATAATGTGCGCTAACGAAGAAATACTACTTCATCACACATTGCTTCTCAAACCATCTCAACGGAGAATGCAAGCAAAGTCCTTACCACCACAGGCAACAAGGTGTCTTTGGCAATGCTACTTCTGAAAATGTAGCTAGAGCCTGTTTCCTACATTTTAAACATGCACTAAATGACCATTGTGGTAATCCTCCAATAATTTACCAATACGCTTGTTTACATTGCGATCGATTCAAGCCACAGCTTCAGTATTCCACATATTCGAATGCCATAAATACACAATATTGTAAGAAGACTGGAGTTCCATCTGTGGAAGAAGAACAATGATTTAAGCGAGGATTGAGGACTTGGAGATAATTTTGAAATCTACATCATGAGATCTGACCTCATGGACGGAGTCTGTTAAGATGCCAATATCAGCAAAGAAATAATTTCAGCTCCAAAAGAAGTCACATTCTGATAACGCTGCAAGTCATTCTATAGAAAAGCTATATCTTAAAGCACCTATAACTCCGTATAATCTCCTGGGCTGCGAAAGGATTATATACGTCCTATAGATGGCTACCAAAACTTTACAAATGTCATCCCAGTATCGATAAAACGATAGTGAACTAAAACTACAACTGCCCTTTCCGTTTGATGAGTTTTCTACAAGACCGGCAGTAATCTAATTATCGGACCTATTGTAAACTACCCAATCCAAAACTGTACTTATACGGTATAGACACGATATTGAGCAGAGGTACTCGTACATATGCCTCTGTGGTTGTCGCAGTTTAAAGAGTTTACCTTAATGTCGTTCAGGTGACTGTGATGACATGCGCATCCACAAACTTTCGCTGTTTATTTTCTTAACAACAGTCACCACAGTACATAGATGTCACAGATTTCCACACTTCATTTCCTCAATCATTTCTCAGAATTCAAATCAAACAAAGATATTTCCATAGAGACAAAATTTCCAAGTTCATCTAAGAGCATCTCAACCTACAACCATACAGCAAAGGGTACAAGATCTCAGCTTCATATCCAGAAGCAATTCGAACCCTTTTTTCTCGTTCAGCAGCAATATAGATATGTTGCCACTCCTATGCTGGCACTCAATTATAATTGCAACAGGGAGTTTAGCCCTCCAACCTATTGCCAAATTAACTGACTTAATGTCAAAATCATCTTGCAAACTAGTTCCAACAGTCTCTAATCTCTAGCCTCTACCAACAACCGGCAAACTAAGACACTTTGTTGACAAAAATCTAGCAACTCGTGCAACAACAACTAGCCCAACACTCTAAGGCTAAGTCAATGCCTCTAGAAGAAACAACAGCTTCAGGTGGGGGATACGAGTAACAAAAAAAAAAATTTCGAAAATTAGGGTTAAAATGTCTTTGCCGCTTGTTGACATTTTAGCGTTCAGCTTTTTCGAGTTGATATCGCGCGATATTTTGGTGAGGAAATCACCACTTCACTTCCACTTTAGACAGGCGACACTATACTACTCGACAACCAACAGACGCGACGCGACATATGAAAAAAAAAATAATCAAACACTTCATTTAGGGAGATGAATGTAATTGCGGTGCAGCGGAGGAGCCTATCCCAGAAAATCGCAGGCGCTTGCCAGTGACACAATCAGTGTACAGTGGCGGCAATGCCGCACTTATCAACTCGACTAAATCGTAAATTGGGTAAAAATCGCAGCTTCCAGACAGAGACAGGTCTTGTGCGGTAGTGTTTAGCAAGCAGGAGTTCATGAACAGGTTAAAACTGTTGACAGTCACAAGTCAGTTTTAGAATTTTTTACCTTAACTAAACTGGTACAAATGTACGAGTAGCTACCTTGTCACGTACATACATACATAGATAGATCCAACTAGATAACAAGAGTCACTGTTTGGAGAGGAAGTCTTAATTTAGGCCTTGAAAGTGCTGATTTACAAATAAATTGTGAGAAAAATTTGCAACTTTGTATTGTACAAGTAGTAAGGGATTCGTTTGAGAAGCTATCTGCCTGTGTAGCCTTATAAAAGCAGACACAACTGTACATCAGGATTTCAAGTTGCACTTTTAGATTACTTAAGATTAAGCTCATTAATTAGATGTTTGGTAGAAAATTCTTTCAGGCCGAACTTGCCACTTTTAAGTTATGAAAGCGACTATATTCCGTATCCGCATCCGTAGAGCAACTTGTTTTCTTCGGAGAATTGCCTAAGTGGTATGTGAGATACTGTGAAGTAGCCTGCATTCTTAGATCATTTTGCCCGAGTTGGAATTATTGTTTAGTGATCGGTGTATGCCGAGGATATTATCTGCTTTGTCACATTTTGATCTCTTACATACGTATATGGTTGTGAGTTCTACGATGGTGTAGGGAAGTGTAGAGCAAGCACTACCCTGCAAACTTGATTGTTACGCTGTTGGCCCAATCCAGTTTATAGAACAGTCAGCAGTTTCCTGATCAATCGCCGCGCATATCCATCGCTACAACGATACCAGTTCGGAAGTCATGCGAAGAATCAGTCTTGCCAATTGTTGTTTCTTTGGGTAGAGGAAGACAATTCAGCCTTCTCTCGAGCAACCGAAAAGATTTTTACAGGACCCTGATCATTGTCGAAGCACATAAGGAGGCATAATGGCAATCTGTGTGATCCTTTTAGTATCTGTTAGTTATTAAAATCGAACGGAAACCATTACTAATGGTTCAGGTGAGGAAGGTTTAAGAGAATTGAAATCGCTTCGATCAACGGCAAAAGACAGCATACTCGTAACGCGCATTCGTCTGGCTCCAAAGAGTATTGCTCACCGGTTAACAAATCCCAAAATAAACCGGTGAGCAATACTCTTTGAGGCCAGACCTCCTTTTCTTATGCAATACCAAGATTGTTTGTGTAATCGCTGGACCTATTGCTTCATCTTCATCGTCCCGTCGCAGAATACTCTATACATCTAAGGCGATCTCAGAGAATTTGGAAGCCTTAAATCAGTTAGTACAACGCTTTTGGGAAATCGTCTCTTGCAACAAGTTCAAGATTTAGATTTAGATTGTAGTGGGAGGTGGTATAAAGAATCCCACATCACTGCGGCCACAAATGGGCCTATTGTCATATCCTCCATTTAGAGCTCATCCATGATGCCGCAATTTGTTAGGAAGGCGGCTACGTCTTTAGGTGAGCTGGTAACTATAATATATACGCCACTTAAAGGTAGAATTTATCTACATAGGTAACGTTGACTTCTTTTGGTTAAACCATTCACTCACATAGTATGTGTTCTGCTGTTTCCACGTCCTCGTTGCACAGTCTGCATGTATTGCCTTGTGTTATACCCATGGTAATCAGGGTTTTTTTCTCATGGCAGTGTCCTGTGAGAAAACCTATGGTCACTCGAATCTGACTTCTACTTAGTTAAAGTAGTTGTTTTGTTTTCTTATGGCAACGGCTTGGTATAATGTTTTTTGCTTGTCTGTTTCCTTTGGTTTCGCTCCAGAAATGAAGCATCTTTTCCTCTAGCCAGGTTTTGATAGCTCACAGAATGGAGTTGGTATCATGGATTGAGATACGGATCCTTTCCTGGCTAGTTCGTCTGCTTTTTCGTTGCCTTCACGTCCGCTGTGTCCTGGCACCCAAATCAGATGAACTTTATATTTTGTGGCCAGTAGTTGTAGGAGTTGAATTCAGTCCCAGACCAGTTTTGATTTCATTTCAAAGGCGTTAGTTGCAAGTAGGGCTGCTCTGCTGTCGGATAGAATATAAATGTTTTTGCTTGTTATATACTCGTAGGTATATCTGTTTATATTTTCTCGAATGCAAAGCTCTATTGCATAAATTTCAGCCTGAAATAAGGAGCTGCTTGCATCGATACTGACATGTATGGATGCCTTAATGCGAGGACCGTATGCAGAGGCTCCAACTCCTTCATTTGTTTTGGATTCGTCTGTGTACCATTTCATGTGAGCCTTTGGCAAATGTTGGCTTTTGCTGTTCTCAGTTAAGGCGATCTCAAAATGTAACCTTAAAATTGAACTGAAAGTTATATCGTGGTAGACATTTGCCTATTAAGTGTATTTCAAGTACAATAGTTCGTTTTTGTTTTTTTGAATTCATGAAGAATTGCGGCATGAACTAGTTTGGAATTGGATTCATCTTCTGTGAATGCTCATCACAAGGCATTTACCATTGCTTCTTTCATGAGTTCCTTTCTTTCCTTTAAGCGCAGCTGTTTGTTTGGTTTTCATTGCACCAGTTGCGCAGACACTGGCTAGTCTCTGTAGTTGTTGAGTTTGGCCTGTGTTGCCCCCTGTGTTGCTTTATGCCACCAAACGGCGGCTGCATACGTGATGATAGGTCTCGTTATTGCCCCCATTTTTTCCAGGTAGACTTTTGCTTGTCCATAGTGAGGTTCTGAGGTTCAATAGTCTCAGAAAGATGAGTGTTCCATGTAAGTTTTTCTTCCGTTGAGAACTCTATTATTTCAACGAAGAGAGTGGCATTTTTGAGTCTTTCTCGCATTTTTTTCTTAATGAATCTAACAATGATGCTTTTCTTGGGATTGGCTTTGAGGCCAACTTTTGTACACCATTCAGCAACCAGATTCAAAGCCCTCTGGAGGCGATACAAGATTGTGTCTTTGTATCTACCTCTAATTAGGGTAGCAATGTCGTCTGCATGTCCTTGGACATACACGCCAACATTGCTGAGTATAATTAGTAGTTCGTTAACTACGATGGACCATAATAGGAATGATAGTACTCCTCCCCAAGGACGACTTTTTTCTAAATCCCAAGGACGAGGCCATTGAATAGCCCTCTGCAGTAACAACTCGTCGGGTTGATTCCGGGTGCTATGTAGTGCGCTTATCCTTCTGCGCTGATTTATAATTCATCAATTCTCGGAGACTCATTAACTGTAGCTACCCGCCGTTTTTTGAGCCTGGAACTCAAATTCGAAAAACAACCCCTAATTAAGCAAATGTATTCAGACTTTATTGAGGAATATAAGCAACTTGGCCATTTAGAAGTGGTTCACAATTTTGATTCGTCTTCAAGATTGCTAGCTTCAGTACAAAAATCAAAGTGGTGTTTGATGCATAATGTAAGACATCAACTGCTATTTCACTGGATGACATGCGAGCACTATATTCAGATGCAAAGTTACAAGATAATTTGATGATAATTCTTTTTAAGATTCCGTTTGTTTGTTTACGTCGTACTGGTTGATATTTCTGACACAGATTTTCAGTTAATTTTGTGGCGCAAGGAACGAAATGAGCTATTAAAGGTTTATCGACTTCTCACCGTCACGTATGGTACAGCTCTGGGAGCTTACTTGGTAATTAAGACATTACACCAATTAGCAGATGACGAAGCTAGGGAGAATTTTTATGTCGATGATGCGATGCTAGGTGCGAATTCTATTGAACAACTCGGTGAAGGTCGATGTAAACTAGACCGAATCTTAGAGCGAGGAAGATTTAAACTGACCAAATTCTGAGAAAAGATGAGAAAAGTTTCTTCAAATCGATGACAACACTATAAGGACACAAAGATTAACTTGGAAACCTAAGGTTTCGCCAACGGTTACAAATTGTTTTATCTTAGGTCGCTTGGTTATTTGACCCCCTTGGGCTAATTTGCCCCATGATCGCATTAGCAAAAATCTTTTTTGAAGACTTGTGGAAAAGGAACTTTTGCTGCGACACACTGCTACTTGATGATCCTTCTGAGAAGTGGGAGAAGTTTCGTAAAGAACTAGTAGCACTAAAAAAGGTTACAAAACGTGGCACCGACTTCAAACTTCTAAAATTCCTGTGACGCGAGTGAAAGGGGCTATGTCGCCTGTGTATGCACATGGTGTTTGCTTACGAATTGTAGGATAACGGTTATGTTATTTGAAGTTAAATCTAGAGTAGCACCAAACAATACGGTTGCGATAGCGAGACTTGAACTATGCGGTGCAAAACTTCTGGTGGATGTAATAGAAAGGTTAAAAATTGATGTGTTTAGGGAGATTTCAATTGATGAGATTTTAATCTGGACTGTCTCAACTATCATTCTTAGTTAGTTGCATGAAGAACCCTTCAAATGGAACACATTTTAAGCTCATTGAGTCGCTAATATACAAGAAACTACAAGCTTTGATCAGTGGAATCATGTTTCCGGAGAGCTAACTCCAGCCGATCTTGTCACACGTGGATTGTTACTATCTGAAATTAAAAATTCTGCCTTCTGGTGGAGTGGCCCGGCGTTTTTACGTGAAACGCTATCGAATCGTAAGTGTATTTGGTGCTTTCACATGCATCACATACCTAGTTTATATGACAGCTTAAAGCAGCTTAAAACAGCGCTAATTAGGTAAATAGATTCATCTCTCAGTTTATAGGAGATCTACCTGAAGATCGTGTGGTGCCAAACCAACACAAGGTCCTATAACTGTTCGATATCGCATTCGCTGCCTTCAAATTAAGGAAGTGCACTTGGCTTTATTTGTTTGTTTCGTTACAAAAGCGGTGCGCATAGAACTGGTTCCCGATTGTTCTACCGAGGCTTGGAGCACTGGAAAGATTTATTTCAGTTAGAGGTAGGATTTCTAAAATTTATTCTACTACTTCCGGGAACTAAAGGCTACCATGCAAAGAGACAAACCTATTATGGAAAAGGAACTCAACTAAGAATACATAGAATGGCCATTCATCGCTCCAAGCGCACCTCACCATGGTGGCTTATTGGAGCCTTCGATTAGGAAACGCTTGATACATAACATCACTTTGACACAACGGTGTAACCCAATTAGAAATAATGCGGGTGTAATGAACATCCACGTATTGTACGTCCATAATTCTTTCCACATAGTGTGTGTGATTCTAAGCGTCCTGATTGGACATCGCTTAAAAGATAGTTTCTGATACTGTTGCTGGATAATGCAATCCTCACTCTGCTCAATACTGATGGCCAGAGGATGAATGTTGTTTCGTTGAGAGCTGGGGCTTGTTTATATCTTCCAGTGGTATTTCGAAATACCTTTGTAGATTATAGTTGACTCCAAGCACTGACTGCAGTAATTGCACCTCGCAAAGTGTTGTGTCACATTTACTTCTTTTGGCAACGATCTAATGAATGCTGCATTATTTGACGTCTATTTGAGTAAGTTGAATCCACTCTTCCGAATTAGCTATTCCATTTGTAGATCTTGGCAGAATGTAGATCTCTTAGCGAACTTACACCTCCTATACAATCGTATACATATAAACCTTCAAGCAATGTCTTGCTTGCCCGTGGGTGCTGTTGTTTTTCATCTTCGGCTAGCTGGCATAGAGGTTTAATTGTCAAATACGGAGCAATACATAATAGTAGAGGAAGCCTACCTCTTTTATTTCTGCATACATATGGGTAGAAGTTAAGACTCACTCTCGATTCCCAATTGGATCAGAGAACTTCAGAAGATTAAAATTGTACTGCAAACTGGGCCAGTTCTTAATCCCATCTCTGCAGATGGTATCATTCCATCGGAACCAACTTAACTTCCTGAATACCGGGTGTTCTGCTGATAAGACGTCAGCATAATTCTTCAAACTCCTCACGAGGGATGGCGTGCAGGATAAAATATCAAAAAGGGGCACAGAATACACACTACATACCATATTTACTCGTAAATATCTCCTATCAAAAGCTCATTTTGCTTGAAATTCAAGACTTTATCACAACCATCAAGCTTTTTGCTTAAAAAACGGGCGACTGTATTGCGAAATCCTAATTTGTTAGGTACCGAAGATACTTCCCCTTTTCTATCTTGCATTGTTTGCAGAGAAATCAGGAGCAATTTTTCTCAGGTTTGTCTTATTTAAATTTGATGAAATATGTTTCCTATTTTTCGAACTGCGCATCATCCATTTTCATTCATTCTCTTATGATTTCCGCATAGTTCATTTTTTCTAGAACATCAGAGATGTTCGTAAGAAATTTTTAAATTTTTCATGTGGTTGGGGAAGTAGACTTGAAATATGTTACCCTACCATGGTCTGGGCCCAACCATACTCGTATGCATAAAAATTGGGCATTTCATTTTATGGCAAAACTCATCTGTTTTGAGTGTAAGTACTGCCAACTTTGGGACGTGCAACTTGATTCATAAATGGATGCTGTATACAAAAACGTATTCCCTGGCAAAACATGTCTTTAAAAAAAAGGAATAACGCCTTGTTTAGTCATATTCAAGGCCATAGTAGAGTTGGCTTAGCGGGGTGCGAGCTGCTCATGTGGAGTCACTTATGAGGACTGGCTTCATGTCCTATGTGAGTGTCCCAATTACGCTGACATTAGGAACTTGCAGGCTATGGGCATCACCTTTAATGGCGAGGCCTACGATGTCAATGGAATTATCACTGATACCGTACGGTTAGAAAGAACCCGTAGTTTTGCAAAAGGGGTATTTTATAGAAGACGAAGTAGGCAGCTAGCGGGTAGATTATAGGAATTTCAAATTGTTGAAAGGCTGTCAGTCCTGGGCAGTGAGGTGCCCAACTGGAAGTAACGTCAAGGTTGCGAAGCTCGACCGGAAGCTATATTCTGGTACCACGGGAAGGCAGGAGCCCCCGAAACTATGGTTCCGGCCTGACCTAGGAGTTGGCCCCCTTGTGGGAGTATCGTGGTGGCTGTAGGTTTTTACCCAAAATCGCGGGAAGAGTAGACCGAATGGAGCTTGGACATCTCATGGCTTCGCATATGTTGTAGTATGCTAGGACCTGTGCTCAATCATGGGATTGCTATGGAACCAACTGGTTTGCTCAATGTGGAGTTGCATTGCAACCGGGTGCAATGACCCACAGAATGGCGGAGGTATTAGATAGGCCTCGACCCTTCACCAAAGGGGAAGTTCGTGCCTTACGCACGTCTTCGAATCTGGTACTGGTGGTAGTACTTGTACTACCCAAAGGGCGCTTATCAACGCATTGTTTTGATATCTTGTGCGAAGAGAACCGTAGGCTTAAGACTTTACGGCAGGTACCTACGTAAAACACAAGAGATATCTGTACAAATAGATCTTAAAACAATCTTTTACAAAGTAAGCAGGGATATAGCACTGTAGCCTTGCCCTCTTAAGTTTTTCCTGGAATCTGACATATAATGGTTGGCTTTCTTGGTCTGAAACTGTACTGATAGTCTTGGTGTGAAAAACCTCTATATGCACAATAGTTTACTGTCGGAATAGATCAAATATCGAACAATTTTATGATTGTAGTTCGTCAAAGCTGAATTTTCGAGTTATGGTCTTTTCATGATAACAAGTTGTATTAAGCCATTCAAACTGCACTCAAATCTTGAGTACCGCTTTGGCTGATGCCATTGGTATCGACTCCAAAATCTTAGTTCTCATAATACGAGTAAAATTGTATGCACATGCAGGACATTTCGAAAGGTAGCTTGCTATTTATAAAATTAACAGATTTCACTTTCTAAACAAAAGCAAATAAATCCAGTAAATAAATTGATGGTCCTTCGGATCACAGAAGTTTTTCTGTAAACAACCAATTGACTTCCCTTTGACCTCTTTAAAGTGGCTGCGACAAAAAATTTGACCTCGATTCAACATTACCACCAGGAGAACAGCCGTTAAGTAAGCATCCAAAGCCTAAACTTCACAATTTCCAAAAAGACGAAATCATCACACTCACTTTGCAAAGTTCAAATTTAAGGACAAGGTCACCACTGATGCCAGAAATCGAAATTTCTCCACCTGTAGATACTCCCAAGGAAAACAGGAACCGGCAAGCAGTATTTTAAGCACAAAACACTAAAATTTCAATACGGAATCTGTGTGACGACAGACAGTAAAAAAGTGAAAGAAAGGCCCGCATTCCACAGCCATACTTTGTTCTTTTCCAGCGGTGTCAAGTCAATCAATCATCAAGCAAAGGCCCTGAAATCAAAAAGAAAAAGCATTCTCCCAGCCCGGCTCACAGGATTTCGAATAAGTGGTTCTATACTCACTTATTCTAAGTCACATTCCTGACATGCACATGGTTGCCGTTTTACCGATACACCTTTTAAAATCCAAAAATTCACCACCTTCTGCTTTCCTATCGAAAAGGAATGTACTCGTATTCTCGTGTCTATCTAATACAGAATATCTTGCCCTTTGCAGGATACTCTGAAAACCATTTTTAGATTGGTAGTCTTTTTGTTTTTTCCACCCCTGGGTTTTTGTCCTGTATTTGTGTATATATCAGTGCCTAGGAACTCATGTATCTACTCATGGAAAAAGTGTTCCGAATCGTTTGACTTCCACTGCGCATAACACATTCCAATTCCACACAGGACATTATGTTTGCCAGTCGATAAGTGCTTGCTTACTTTGATGTGAGCCTGGTAGCTGAAGGCGCCAAAATTCACAAATTTTTACTCACTCAAACGATAAACGTCGCGTTGGTTGTGGATTTTTTTTCCGATCCCATTAAGTTGCCTCCGTGAGGATTCTGGATTTCTAGTTGGAAGCAATCCACTCACCACATTTGCTGAGTGAGCGAGTAAGGTGAGTCCTCATTAATATGATAAGACAATCTGCTCCCATTAGCTTGGGAAGGGATAATCCAGTTAGTTTACCCATTTGGCGGATGTCCTTGCTCCTTAGAGCATCATTAAAAACCCATTTAGAGAGATTTTTATTTCGAATTGCACCAGGACGTCAGAGTCCCATAGCAAGGATGCTGGCGTGTAGAAATAAAGAAGAGAAAATGGGCCGCACACATGCTGAGATTGAATGGGTGAATTGATACTGGATGCTGCGCAGTAGACCATAGTTTGGGAACATGACATGAGTCGTGTTGTGTCAGATGGAAAAGAGGAGTAGGATTGTGCTCCTGTTGCTTTTCCTGGAATCACTGGTTACATAGAGGAACAAATCCTTAATAGCTAGTAGCTAGAAGGCCAGGAATTCGTTAGCTGTTATCATTGGAATGACCCGGTTTTCAGAAAGAGCTGCGTAGATATCTTTTTAGTCATTCAGTGGATGTGGTTGATAAAAATTCGGAAGACCTGATAAAGTGGTGCTTTTTCCATCACCACGAAAGGGGCTCGACTGTTCATCATGGGTGTAGTTATAGTCATCCATCCTAGACGTAGAAAGAGTTCGCACAAGTCTACTGACGTCTTATCAGTAGGTCACCCGGTATTCAGGAAACGTAGTTGGCTTCATGATTTATTTTGGGGGGCACTGGAGAACTGTATCAGTAGGGAATCTGTGGTTTGACCCACTTTAAGAGCGGAAAGCTGCTATCTCAGAGGAGGTTTTCACGTTGTTTTTTTTTCATTTCGAATTTGAAATGCATTCATAGGATGGTAGCCAGTGTGGAGGAAGAAAGATTTTATTTTAGATATTGCTGGAAAATATTACGGCAAGGTACGAGTAATCCTAGGCGAGCTTTTCTGGAAGCAGAGTTTTGAATATGTCTTTGTTCTTTTTATACTCCATAAAACCAAAAATTAAAGGATGTTCCTCAAGGACCAAATTACTGGATTTACAATATACTCCCATCATTTTTCGGTGATTCATTTTGACATTTTTTTCTGGTCGCAATGCGGAAGCTCATTTAGATGTGCGATTAGTGTACATATTGCCTGGCATTTAGTCAACCTGGCTCAGTACCACAGATCACTTGTGCTAATTTTTTTGTTGCACATGCTAGTTGCGGGATACCAGCATCCGCCTAACGAACTTAAAAGCGCAGGTGTTGAGTAAGAAAAAAATATCGAAAATAACTTTTATCTGATGTACTTATCTGATTAAAACTTGAACGAGAAAATCCAATGGGGATGAGATACTTCGACGTATTTGGAGAGGACTTTTCAGTACCATGAATCCATAGCCAAAGGATTCAAATTTTCGGGTTGGGTTGCTGATACGTAATATCCGTGCGTAGCATTTCTTCTAAGGGGCTGACCCTCTAGGTTTGGGGTTGTTTAGTACGAATTTTCTGCATCTCAATTATTACGAGTACAAAGGGATATAAAAGACTCCTGATCACTTAATGTCCACTATCTACTACAATCAACTGACCGAACATGAACTTGACTCAATCCACCACTTTGTTGTAGCTATTTACCTCAACATTATAAGGACAAGAATATACATGTATGAAGTTTGACGTCAGACGTTTATAATCGCTAGAGAGTGCTAGAGCCTTTTCCGATAGCATGCCCCTTACTTTTTTCAAGAGTTTTTATGCCATCAGCATCAAGTACTTAATACCAGTGGTAACGCTATCGAAAAGCCATTAGAGATGCCGCCCTGTAGCGTTGGGTTTCTCTTCACCACCACAAGGAAGCCTTTGGTTCGTTGAAGAATTCCCGTATGCACATACAGCTAAGTATAAGACATACAGAGTTTGCTGCTTAGAAGGACCAGAGCTGATCGAAGGAAGTGAGAGTGTTGATTGTAGAAACGAGCTTCAAAAGTGTTAGCAAAGGAACGTGTCAGATCCCTAGAGGGCCTGTAAAGGTGAACAAGAGAACATTATACGATAGTAAAAAGTAGTCAGTGATCCTCAGCAGATGCTGATTATATAGAATAGTAGCGAATCCATGATTGAAATTGCTGACTGCAACATAAAGTTACTTCTAGGTATTGCGTATAATCACCATCGTTATTGCTCTTTCGACCCATTTTTCTTGGCGCTTCAGGCAGTTACTGCTGTCTATAAGCACATCAATGCGTGCGGTGATTTCAACGGATAATAAAGCTCGCCAATTTCTTTATTCAGTTTATGTAATAAACTCCTTTGCTATACGTTATGTACCTGACACTCCCCCGAACCTTCTTGACTTATTCATTGTATCTGATCGCTCTAACATTCTGCTTTAGGACCAGTTGCCCCTTGAAGCCATGTCTGATTACGATTTGCTGTTCTGTACGTATATTATCTACAAAAATCAGAACGGTTTCATGAAAGGAACATCAACCACCACTAACCTAATTGAGTTCGTCTCTAGGACGCTATGTACTTTAGAAGAGGGTAATGAAGGCGATGCAATTTCCATAGATTTTAGGAAGGCATTCGACAAAATTTCTCACAAACTTTACATTTTTAAACTAAAAAAACTTGGTTTTTACTCCCTATTTGTGGCATGGATTAAATCTTGTTTAGAAGACCGAGAATACAGAGTCATTTTCAGGTTCGACCCAATTAAAGCAACCTCTGGTATCCCTCAGGGTAGACATCTTGGTCCAATAATCTTTATCCTAATGATTAACGATATAAATCTCGTTTTAACGAATTCTAATCTTCCAAAGTCATTTCATTGCCTTCTGACTTCTATTGCTTACAAGACGACTTAAGTAAGTTTTCGGTATGGTGCAAGCAAAACGAATTCCGAAGTATGGCATCTAAGAATAATTTGTGATAACGAATTAAATTTTGACTCACATATTGACAGCATTATTATTGTAATAAAGCTAACTCTGCACTTGGCTTTATCAAACTCTGGTCAAAAGAATTTTCGAACCCTTATGGTACAAGGTCTCTGTACATTAGTTTTGCAAGGCCTCTCCTCGAATATTCCAGCCAAGTGAGATAACCAATAGGAATCAACCACCAGTGCTCCATAGAAATTGCCAGTAGCATTCCGCACCTTCAAACTTTTAACCGTTCCCCCGTCTACCTATGAATGCTCATCAATATACCCTCAAGCTCATTTTCGGACGTGATTAGCTCCTAAGCGGTACAACTTGCTTTTGGAATGCCCTGCCTAGCTCTTTATTCCCTAGTCATTATAACATTCAAACATTGAAAACCAACGTTCATCTTCAAATCGTTCCTCTCTGATTTTCCTTCACTCGCTCCGTGTGCAAGCATTTTAAGGCCACTCAAATAAATCCCTTGAGCGCGCAACAGTTTTTGCACCGTTACTTGTGAGGTATGGGGTTTAGAATTGTCATGCAAAAGGATCGGACCGTATCTATTGACCAACGCAGATTACTTTTGAACCAATTTGGCATGCAATATGGCGATTTCCTCGCAATATTTTATAATGCTAAATGCATTTCTCCTGGTTGAAGTAATGAAAAGTGCAAAAACGTTTCAGTTTGGTTTCTTAATGTAAGCGAGCGCAGATTTCCAGGCGCCGTAGTTTTTGGGATTCGTTCAATTAATGGGGTACCCACTTATCGAGTTTCTTTACCTTTCCTATGAGAGATAGGTTTGACTTATTGTCATTGGGGATACTCCCATGCTACCTACCGATTTCGTTGGGTAGGTATTCACCTTTGCTTTTAAAACATCGTCGTCAACTAACGTTTCCGGCTTCCCACGTGGTTCATTTTCGAGCCTGAAATCTCCCGAAGGGAACTTTCTAAACCAACGTTGTATAGTGTGTTCGTTTACATCTTCAAATGCGTCATTAATGCTTTTCAGTCATTTGAGCTGCCGAAAGCATGGTAAATAATTCCCAGAAAAAAAATAATGGTACTTGTAACAAACCCTAAAATTGTCACACGTCGAGCACACATACCACTTTAATTTATAAAAAAAAAGAAAATTTAACGTTTTGTCACAGATTCTTCAACTTCTTATTTCCGACTGAGGACATTTGATGTGGTGCACCCAAATAGCAATGTTGCGTACAACAAACAACTACGCCGAAGCCTTTGACCTAAATAGCAGCAAATACAATACATAATCAAAAAAGCCCTGCTCAGTACAAGTTATCGTATGTCACTCCGTCAACCTGCGTCAAGTTTAAGAAAATTTTGTTAGTTTTTAAGCCTAGTCTTAAGTTTTTTTTTTGATTGTAAATAGGCTAAATGAAATTGTTCGGTGTAGACCAGGGCCAATATTAATAATAATAATATACATTGATAGACAAGCAAGTGATCAAGAGAGCTAATTAATCTTAGGTGAGGGACCATCTAAAAATTCATAAACGAAGAGAAAGAGAATCTGCCGCTCAAATCCTTTGCAACCATCCGCTGTATGAAGTGCACCGATCTTGCCAAATTCATCCAGAAATTTTTTTGGTTCCAGGTTTAGTTAGGTTATTGCCCTTCCACTTTCTTCCAGTGGTATCAAAATAGACTTACAGGTGGTCTTAGTGAACCTCACCTCAGCCTGATATCATTGCCCTAGGAAATTTGTTGCTAATATTTGCTTTTGTCGAAGAAGGAGTCTCTATATCTGCTCGAGCTATTATACAGAAAGAAAAATTGAGCTGAAAATAGCCGAGAACTTTTCTGATTAAAGTGACTAAACTGAAATTTTTGCCTACTACTCGTACATCAACTACTTAGATATGAATATCCAAGACAGAAACCAATTAGTTTATCTAATTCACAAAAGATGGCGACTTGCATCAATGTGTAGTCGATCTTATTAGAACTGCACTGATAAATACAAGGCTTCCCTATAAGTATGGGCGACTTTCCTAGCAGTTTTCATGTTTTTTCAGCTTGATGGGATTTATTTGAATAGAAAGTGAAAACATAAATACGAGCAAACGGAAAACAAAATGCTCAATTGGGATTTCTAGAAAAATTTCATGTAAATTCGCATGAAGTTTCTCAAAACAATATTCCTCATCAATTTCGCATGAAATCATCTAGGAACTCGTTCGGTATCATCAAATAAGAAAGAAATCACAGTTCCAATTAATGGCTCACCTGATACCCGAGATACTCGTACAATAGAGATGATTTGAGAGATTTCCCAATATCCAGGGGATACAAATGATTGTGAAATTTACCGATTAATGATTTCATTGTTAAGCGAAACATAACCGTGACCCCATTGCTAAATGGTAAACAAAATGAGAACTGAAAAATCGAAGAAAAAAAAACAAAAACAACAACTCATAAATAAATAAAAATCAAACAGTCCAACCTCATCAAAATGTGGAGAAATCTAATTCGGACCACTTGGTCCTGCTATCAGTCAGCCGCAATCAGTAAACAGACTTTTATTGTCTAACCGCTGGCGCTGGCCAACCGGTCCCAGTTGAGAGACGAGAGACGAGAGACTCTACTACTGCCAATGAACGTAACCCAGTTCCAGTAATTTATCGAAATTATTGTACAAGTACGAGTATACCCAATATATTGTTTGTATCCGCATCTCTGATAAATGCGACGGACTCGCGCGCAAGAGCGCACTTTGCGTTGCAATACGACTATTTCGGGCTTACGAGTAAGTTTTATTTTATTTTTTCCTAACGCGCGGGAGGATGATTGGCAATCTTACAGTTTCACTCGACTTTAAACTCTAGCAGCAGAGTCCAAATTCGAATTCGTATCTATAACCGAATCGAAACAAATTTCACAAATTTCGCCTCCAATATTGTTGGTGCAAACAACCCGAAAACATGACACAGAGCAAGAAGAACAACAACAAGAAGACAAGTAAAAAGCTGACGATGATGATGACGACTACAATGACAACAACAGCGACGACGAGGAGCACGTTGATGGGGTCTCTGGTCTAACTATTCGAGCGCTATCTCAATCTTTCAATCATTGCGTGCACTTTGTCAGCTCCACCGATCTCTCATCGTCATCATCATCATCATCATCATCATCGAAATCGTCATCGTCATCATCTTCTGGACGAGCTAACTAAGCTTCAGGTTGGATTTTGGATTTCGAATTGGACATGGATTTGGATTGCAATTCGGTAAAGAGGGGCTCTCATCGATTTTAATTCAAATGTACCTGCGCGCCAGTTTCCGTGGAGTGGAGTCGAAGCGATAGTAGTTGATCCCATGCAGCATCGCTGCTGTTGGCCAAACCAAGAGGTCTTCCTAAATGGCTTTCATAATGCCCATTTGCATGGCATTGCAGGAGTGAGTTTGTTGATGTTCATTGTGCTAGCGCTAGATACGAATACGAATGGTGCTACTGCTGCCGGTGATGTTCCTTATGCTGGTGAAGCTGACTGGCTGGCTGGCTGGCTGGCTGGCTGGCATCCGTGTCTTTCTAACATCGTTCAGTGAAATGCGATACAAATTGTGTTGTGTACGCTAGATGTACACAAACCAAGGACCGATGTATCGTATCGTATCTATATTGGTTACCCACTACAAATGGAGCTACGGGGGTAGATCTTTAAATTTGGATTAAACTCGTGAGAAAAAGTTCCAAACTACACCTCGGAATCGTGACGAACCATCAAAAGATTGTCATTATCTTTCCACAATAATTTGTGTTTCGGTTTTTATCTGTGATTATGCGCATGGCTTGAATGGAAGATGCAAGTTGGAGCAGCCTTATCCGTGTCCCATCGACTCAATGACTGACTAACTGACTGACTGAATGAATGAATGAATGGTTTCTAGATTAATGGTGGCTTAACTGAGATGGTATACTCCTACTCCAATGATGTGGTTGAGGTATTTAGCCATACAGATTGAGCTATTTGAACGTGATTCTAGAGTTCATGAAGATTGGTTGAGTATAGGTTGTCCCGGAGACGAATGATGTTGCCAACTACTGCATAAGTGACAACGATAATGTGTACAACGGGTAATTTCTAACTCGATAAGTTGCTATTGGATAAAGTTCACTTGTCAGAGGCTGTTCTTGTTTGTTGACATGTTATCTAGAGGTTCTGGTGTTGGTATTTGTGTAAGGGCTGAGAATTGGATCTATAGTGCAATCAAGGTCAACCGCACTATTCTGTGTTAAGTGATCAGTTTTTCGATTAATTTCTGTAATTAAGGGACACAGGACTTATCGACTTTGTTTTGAAGTGAAATGTTATCGTAGCTAACTTGCATGTTTAATTAATTAATACTTATACTCGTACATAGCGATATCCAGATCTATTAACTGATTAGACATGCCTCTTGAATTTTGAATTTCCAACCTTTCCTGGATGAAAACATATGTATACACGGGTTACGGCTTAGCCGAGATATGGATGAGGATATCTTAGAAACTAGAGCAACCGCGCAGGTTCAGTGAGGAAATTTGACGTCGGGGGTCTACAGTTGCCGTGCCATATAAGGATTTGTGTTACCATGATGAACGTTTGAAAAGACATATCTAATATACATCGCTTCGCTAGGCCTTTATAATGAAATTTCCGGCTAGCGAGCAAAGCCAATAAAACAAATAGTATACAAAGCTGTTTTGCACAAGAGGGGAACAAAACCTGAGAACCTGCTTCTCTACAAGGAAGGAAAGCGCACGAAGGGTGCGAGGTCGAGCATATTGAAAGCATATTGAAGACCGTGATTATGCAGATTTCCAAGGAAGTAAAAAGCACGACTAAAAGCCTGGTGAGGGGCTGCGAAAACTTAGTATTTGCAGACTTAACATATTTCGATGGTCCATGAAAATAAATCTCGCAGTTGACTAACAGTCGATACTAAGAGCTTGGAGAAACTCTTTTGCAACATACTCAGTTGCGAAGATGACTTACTTCTCGCTGTTAGGTACTCGTAGAATGATCTATTCATTACGGACTATGACAGTTCCAACTTTCATTGAACATGGAAACTCATTTCCAAACTTATAAACAAGAAAGACCAGCCCAGCTATTCAAGCGACTTGTGCTTCAAAGAATAAGATTCAATGAAGAACTATAAAAGCAGCATCAGTCTAAGAAAAGTGGGTATTTGGCAGTCAAAACAGTTGGGCGTGTATAGAATATGCCCACCAATGCTCAACGAGTGCAGAGGGACGACGAAATAGAGAACTAGAGAAAGACCGCACCAAAGGTAACGTGCCCATTGTGGTAGGGATCTTAATTAACTAGAATCGAGTAGGCTGGATAGGTTGTTTCGTTCTTTCGTGCCACGTACTAAAGCGCCGTAGAATTCTGAATCTTTTGGAAGCAATGTGTGAGTTCTTCATATCGTTTGCCGGTAGGATGTTTAGAGATCTGCAGAGGACAAAACAGCCTTTTCAAAAATCTTCACTCAAAGGATGATAACTTTCACAGGCTCTTTGGATCTTGATGAGGATTATATCTTTGAGCACTGAAGATTTATGACAGAATATGTATGTGTTACTACACTAGATACGTATAAGCAGCTGATACAATGTTGAGTTCATGATTTGAGGTGTCAGAAAATAAATCAATAATATAGATACGTTAAAAGTTCACGTAAGTATTTGTTAAGCGTTAGCCGAGTCCTTTGGAAATGAGCCTCTTGAAGCAGCTCCACTGATAAAAAAGTTTCACTAGTTTTGTACAACAATGTGGCTGAGGCACTTTTGGAAGTTTTGCTTTCATAGGTTGGCATCATAGTTTGGCATCTGTTACAATACATATGTGGACTGGTGGGGGCTCTATATTTCTGGGTCTGGTAAAAAAGAATAAGCTTTCAAGAGCTGTATTAGGACTTATCTATATCGCGGGTTGTTTTCTGCCACTTTTGACAAAATTATTTATATTGCTGTTTATAATTCAGTGATGTCAGAATATTTATTAGTCATTTGCTTGGTTAAAAGTTTTATTCTGACGGCCTGCTTGTTTACTTTGATGGTGTGACAGCCCGTGTTAAGCTTCACGCAATAAATCTCTCCGATCAACTGCTTCCTGGTGCCTACCCAAAGATGATTGACATTCCCTTCCACTTTAACGGAGTGTACTCAATACATTCTTGAAAGGAGCTTATTATTCCACTGTCTCACTAAGCCAAAGAAACAGCGATTGACAAGTGTAAAGCTTCGTTTAATTTCTGATGAGGTTCCCTAAAATATTTCATGTTGTATCCGATCCATTACCCTTAAACGCCCGTTCCTGTTCATTCCAAGGGAAACATATTTTTGTCGCTTTTGGTTCAATACTCGCAAACGCATCAGCGATGGTGGTGATGTTGGCTAGTGCATTACTTTGCTTTAAACCGATATTCATTGTCATACTGCATAATCTGACATGGCTCGGCCTAGGTTGTCTCTATAAATGCTGTAGTATGCGGCCTTGAAATCGATAAAAAGATGATGGACATCGACTTGAACTTTTTGAGTTTTTTCCAGGATCTGCCGGAGTGTGGCGATTTGGTCAATTGTTGGCTTTCATGGTCTGAAACCGCACTGATAGGGGCCAACCAAATCAAGTTGGTGACGAAAAATTTCAAAGGTTCACACAATATGTCAGATAAGTTCTTGTGTGCAATATTGAGGAGACTTATACCCCTACAGTTGTCTTAGTAGAGGGGGTCTCCTCTTTTGTGGTACTGAATACCGAGTATCAGTGCAGGCTTTTCGAGATTTTTAGAGGTTTTGCTGCAGTATTAGCATTTTGTCAATTATGGATTCAATCAATCTGATGGGGGTCAATCAGAACGGTGACAAATGGTTGTAGGCGTCCAATAACACGGTCGACGCGATGTCAAAGAGACTAATGCCTGGTTAAATGGTTCTCGTTTATTGTGAATTTGGTAAACGATGCTTGTGTTCCATTCCCAAAACCAAATCTTGAAACACTGTTGGTCTAAGCTCTCTGCCAAGTCATCTTCTGTTTGCCTACATAGTTCGACAGGAATATTTTCCGGTCCGGCAACCTTGTATTACTTAAACATGGCGAACATCATTCCAGTGAATTTAAAAACATTTGATGGCGAAAAAAGTCGATGGAATTGTACGTGAATGAAGTCGTTTTCCTCTAAACGCGACTACCATCTAATGTTAAAAAACATCGAACACCTTACGAGTTAAGTCTGGAGACAAACCGATCTGCGATCACAGGAAACGTGAATATTCAATTTAAAGTCGATAAGCACGGCATTCGTCGATTCACTGGAGTTTTAATTTTAATGTCGGTTTTCCGGTATCCAAACATAGAATCACACTGGAGCGAAAACGGATTTCGACACATTCCAGACTGTATGGCCAGAAATAAGTTTGAGCAAATAAAAAGTATTTATCGTTGAACGATGAATCAAAACGTGTCCAAAAAATTCAACCAGGATATGACCCCATTTTTCGAGTCAGAAAGGTTTCGGACTTTTTAATTGATCGCTTTGATTCCATTTCAAAAAAGTGTTCGTTTGTGTATAGACGAGCAAATGTGCTCGACTAAAATGATCTATCATTTGCGCCAATATTTACCTGACAAACCACATAAATGGGGCGTAAAGTTCTTTGTTTTGTGCGACTCCAATGGCTACTCGTATCGATTCGAAATATACACTGGAGCCAAAAATGATGACAAAATTCTGCCTGGTACTCGGTAAAATATTCATTTTTATTTTTTATGTTAAAAAACAAAAAAAATATTTTTCTTACATTGAAAATTGCTTTATTTCCTATTTTTACAAATCAGGTTGGCGCAAACAGTACCAAATTTTATGAATCATGTGTTGCACTTTAACAATTTTTATACAAGTTTACCACTTTTAGTTTACCTTAGAGCTCGAGGCATTTTTAGTCTTGGCATTGTCAGAGCAAATCGCATTTCAAATAGCAAGTTACCATTAGAAAAAAGCGAAGAAATCAAAAAAGCCGAAAGAGGTTATTCAACATAAATTGTTGGAACCGCTTACGGTGTTGATATTTCCGCCGTATTGTACAAAGAAACAAAAAATGTGAAGTTGTGCTTAACATATGTTGGCGTTAAGCCATTCTTGAGGGCGAATCCAAATTCTTAGCCATCTAAAATTGTCTGGTACAACCGAAAAGAAAGATCTTATATTAACTGTCCACAAATTGTCCGTGAGTATAATGCCCACATGGGTGGAGTTGATCTCATGGACTCTGATATGGGTCGAAATGGACTTCAAATTGAGACAAAAGATATGGCTACAAGAATTTTTTACCATCTTCTTGACATGGCAATAACGAATGCATTTATCCTGTATCGGAGACTCAACGCGGGAAAAAAACGAAATGCTGATGATCGAACAACAAAAGATTTAACGATGAATGGATTTCGCACAAGTCTAGTAAAATAACTCTGTGCTTCCGTTGAAAAACGGCCTGTTGGCCGTCCATCATTTAGCATAAGCGAAGTGCTTACCTACCACGAATATTGGTAAAAAAGCAGATCATCCGGTGGCAAGTGTTACATTTGACCAATTAGGACATTTTCCTGAATGGGGATCGGAAAAATCGTGTAAATTGTGCAAAAAGTCTGAGACACATACATTCTGTACAAAATGCAATATTCATTTGTGTTTATCCAAAGCAAAGAACTGCTATAAACAGTATCATGTACAAGAATCAATTGAGCATTAACTTTATTATTATATTATTTTTTACTTGTTTTATTATTATTTTTTTCACCTAACTACTAAGACCGTCTACAGACGGGCATTCATCCTTTCTATCTCACCCCCTTAGACACATTTTTTTTACAAACGAACGCGTTTTTCAGCCCAAAATTATCCTAGAACCAAAATGAAATAATAAATACAAAAAATATGCTATCTAGATATTCAGTTTAGATAGACACTGGTTTTATAATACTAACTACTGCCAATAAAACCACCAGCTGATTGGATCACTTTTGGTCCTGAAACTTCTAAATTTGGTAATGGTGATCGAGCTCTTTTCTTTGGCCGGAACGATGTTGACGCTTCTGGTTGAACTTCTGTTGATGCTTCTTGTTGCAATTCTGTCATTAAATTCACCTTTTCCGTCGCAGCTACAGTTTGAATGTCATGTGATGAAGTCAAACTTAAACTGCTTACATTCATCGACAAATTAACTGCATTCATGAGCGATGAAGAATCAAGTAAATTCAAACAATCGGAAATCATTGCATCATCTTCAGGTTGGAGCTCATCACAAACATAATCTGGATCTTCAGCACTGTCATCGAATTGATTAAATCTTCAATTTGCTCATCACTCATTAAAGAAAGATTCAATTTTTGCTGCCTATCGCAGCCTTATTTCTAAAAACAAATTAGATAAAAAAAACACACTAATGCACCAACCCCACTAAAAACAAACTGCTATAAAACACTTAAACACTTTTGCTCTCAATGAGCACACTTATTCAAGTAAAAAAAAGACAAAGTACCGCTAAAAAACACAAAAGTGAAATCGCGTTGGGGGAATAAAGGATTCGAATTAAAACCCTTTATCCCCTAAGACTGACTACAGATGGTGTTAACTAAAACTCATATTTTGTACAAAATATGTGTTTTTACAAATCAAACTAGCAGAAAATATCAAAAATAATATTCAACAACTTACCAAAAAAATTCACAAGTTTGTTGGCCAGGTATAAAGTAATTATATTTATAATTTTTTTTGCACTCGGAACGAGATAATTTTCGCGTCTGCTACCACTACAACTTTCGACAGAATGTGTTTAACACCCCTCAAAGGAGTGTGTTAGAACCGATACCGTTAAATTCGTAATTCCAGCATCTTCAGGGCGTACCTAGGGGTCAAGAAGATGCTTTTTCAATTTTGAAGATATTGAATTTTATGATAACGGTGTTAGGTGATAACGGGTTAAGTTTGAAAACTGCTATTTTTACTTTATTTTAGTCGTGCGAACGAATATCTTGGCTTTCGCCACCCAAATCGAATACTTCTTTTGGCCCGATACCGGAGTCTGAATTGTGCCCCACGTTTAATTTTCCATTTTCTCATATCTGCAAGCTTCTGTTTGAGTCTTGCTGATTTGACACATTCTTTTTATCTTTTAGTTAAACTTCCGAACGTTGCTTCTGGAAGAGCACCCCTTCTATTTGTCGATCTAAATCCTCCGTAGGTGCTAAAGTTCTTCCTTCCTTCTTTGATCATAGAGTGCACGAGGCAATCTTGTCCTTCTATCTAGCTCTGCTTTATAGGCGAATTGTTTCCGTACGTGTGGTTGCCTGCATTCTTCATCAAATCAGAGGTTTCGTACGGGTGCTGCGTTGAAAACCATCATTTGTGGCACTGATTTGAGAATGACTGATTCTTAATAAGCAAAGATTGTGGCGGTTTGTTATGATTTCAGCCGTTCAACGTAAATCTCCTCACAGTAAATATTTGTCCGTTCTTGCGACGTATGAGATATTCGTGTCATGCTGCCAGTTAAACTGTGTTGCCTTTTTGACCTTGCAATTGATGAGGAAATTGATGTCTAGTCGTAGTTACAGCGCTGGTCATCACCATCATCATGTCATCATCACAAAATCGTTTGCCTTGATTCGTGTACAAATTTACGAGTAGGCTTAACACTCAAAAATCTATTTGCTCTGATGGCATCAGAGTTCTCTACATAAAGGCGTCTGCTATTTAAAATCCACGAGTTTTCTGCCCACAATTCTGGCCTCTTTCGGCGAATTGCTTCACGCAAACGTCTCACAACGCCCAAATAATACTCTTTGTTTACTGTATGGCCTTCTGGCAAAAATGCACTACACATGATGCACTACACCGTTGTAATCCATGAAAACCGTGAGCATGGCCTTCTTTTTTGACTGAAAACGATGTGGTTTTTCTGGTCTCGGCTCATTTGGTGAACGCCATTTACTTGCCTGGTATTTGGATTGCATGTCGCACTCATAAACCCACGTCACGTCTCCTTGATGAATGTGGAATCGGATTCTGCTTCGCAAATCATCTCTTTTGCGACGTCAAGACGGTCTCTTTTTTGTATGAAATTGAGGTGTTTTGGCACCAACTTTGCTGCTACACGACGGAAACCCAAATCATTAAATAAAATGTCTTGGACGGATCCAAAGGCAATGTTCAAGTCCTCCGCTATCTCTTTAATGGTTAATTTGCTGTTATTGACCAACATTTCTTTTACTCCATCAATGTTTTCGTCGGTTTTCGATTTCGATGATCTGCCACTGCGTTCATCATCTTCGATTGACTCACGACCACTTTTGAACCGCTCGTGCCACTGGTAAACGACCGTTTTCGTTAGAGAATCGTTGCCGAAACACTTTTCCAACATTTCCAACGTTCGCGCACCATTAAATCCGTTTTTTACGCAAAATTGAATACAAGTTCGTTGTTGCAAATTTAAATCCATTTCTAAAATTGATGGTTTTTGATCAAGGAACCAAATGACGCTTTTCGCATCCATTTTATGTGCATTATACTTACTATAAGTATGTATGGTATGTAGGCATATACTTAAGCGATTCATGCGTTTTATGTAGCTCAAAACTTCCCTGTCACAAAACGTGTGACAGTTAGAAATGTCGAAATGCTACAACGATTTTTCTTGAGGTCACTCAGGCGTTTTTTACCATCCTTACTAGCATCCTTGCAGAATATTTATCCTTACCAGTCGCATAGAAAAAATATAGACGCTCCTTCATACTGAGATTGACAATGATTCTGTGCACCTAATTGTCTCTCACTGAATTTAGAACGTCAATGCTGAATATCGACATTGATCGACCGCTGGACGTGAGTTCAGTTCGATGTCGCATACTGAATCAAGCAAAAATCTCCGCTCTGTAATCGGAAGAAAAACTAGAGCGCCAACGCATTATTAAAATGTTTCCTTTGAAGGTAATCTTACCACTTATTTGAATTTAATTCTATTCAAGTAATCTCTTCAGGACATCCATGTGCTTAGCACGTGTGTCCTTAAACCGAATACATCTACCGGCAAACCTTTTTTTTAAACTCATATCCGTACGTGACTTCGAACAAAAGTACCCAATTTCCAATAGTTTGTTATGCCGGCGTGAATACCAAGAGATATAATCCTTCCAACAGCTTTGCCCTCGTCCCATTTCAGTTATTTTAGCGCCAGAGTTATTCAAGTATTCAATTTTGAGATTTATTGTTCGGTTATTTTTGTGCAAGTTTATTTGCATACCTAAGCAATCGTTTTCTAACAAAAATATTTACCTATCCTTCGTGACTAGCCTTCACCTTGGCATGTGTCAAGCATCCTTTGCCAAAAGGCCAACAATCGGTTCTCAGAAGAATACCGCGCACTTCAGCTTCATTAAATCAAAACGACGAAAGCGGCGCAGCGCGGCGTGGCGTGCCGTGCCCTGCATTTATCACCGAATTTAAATCGAATTTTAACCGAATTTATATCTATGTAAATGCATTCGAGATATTATTCGTGGGCTAAATTCCAAAAACAAATTCAAATATGCGACACTTCATATTTGCGATGGTGCACTGATGCTTTAATTTGCATCCTCTTTAGTAGATGGTTTCGGTTCAAGAACCACACCATGGCCTGATTTAACAATTCAGATTTTAGCGGACCTCATCGATGGTTACTATGAATTTAGTTTTTATTCTAATACCGAATGAAGTCAGTAAGAAGGTGCTCCGAATCATGTACGTGATTTGAATTTGCAATGCACGCTAAACTTGGCGCCTGAATTCTATTGTATCGTCGCTGCCTAGATCGGAGGGCGGACGGTGAATCCTTGACTTTGACTCAAATAGATCAAACGATGTGTGTATTGTTTTCGAAAGGCGAGGCACGATGAGGTCATTTCATTAAATTTCAAGACGGAGATTAGGAATCTGTGCCATGTGTTGTTAGAAAAACATTATCAATGGTGTAGACAGCCAATAAGGCCATTTGCCCCCGTATTGGCCCTAGGTAACAGCAAATGGGCTTGTTGCTTCAAATAACAAACAAAGTAGCCAAAAGGATCTTTTTCACTATCAAAATAAATCCAAGGATCTGATGGATAATTCAATTTACCAAATTTACCCATCGTAAATATAATATTTAGCTGATGCAAACAATCCTTGCAAGCGCCTCGCGTCACTTTGTCTGCATTTCCCACATCTACGGTATGCCATGTGTTGGACATACATACATACTCGTATCTTCCGGTTGTTATATGTATACAATACCATACTCGAGAGTGGAAATTCTTAAATACATTGCTGTATCGCGGCATCATGTGTTGCAATTCTTGTAGATAATGCGGGAATTTACTGAATGTGTTCCTGCGAATTCTTTTACCTTCACAAAGATGCGTTATGGTGGTGAATCAGTGTCGCAAGGAAGTCCCTATAGAGTTCGCGTCTGAATTCTATTTAAAAAAAAATTGGCTTTGTTGGAAATTTGAGAAAGAAGAGATTGTTTTCGGTTTTACAACGATCAGAATGATTCTTGTAATTCAAGTCCTTTATTTGAATGGAGTTAGTTCTAATCTGGGCGTATATGGAGTTCCTGCTGTGTTTTGTGAAGAATTTTGCTTCCTAGTTATTGCATAGACTAGACCGACTTTGCTGCTCCCACAGCTCCTCGCAAATGGAGACGGCTACAATAGGTGATCGATCTAAATTCAGTTGCACGCGTGCTTTAAGTATTTCAAATGCCTATTAGTGAGACCAGCTGAGCATCACAGACTTTGAAGCCCATTAGCTTTAAGTATTAAGGTTCAATCCATTTGTAGACATGAGGCATCACAAAAGGAAAATTGTCTCCTACCTCCTGTATCTTTTTGCTTGATGAAATAACTGAAATGTGTTTTCAAGTTGATATTTGCATTTGCTTAAGAGTCTTACTTACATACTTACTAACTTAGATGACGCCAGAGTTCGGGGTGAACCTGGACCTCAACTAACAAGCGTCTCTAGTTAGTCCGGTCTTTAGCTAACTGCCTCCAGTTGCGCAATCTATGTCCGTTGAAATCTCATTCTATTGTATTTGTGCGTGCCACCTAATGTGAGGTCTTCCTCTATTGCGTTGTCCCTTGGGATTAGATTCGAAGACCCTGCGGGCCAGAGCATTGGCGTCCATTCGCTCTACACATCCTAGCCATCTCAGGCGACTGAGCTCGTATAGTTCGTCGTTGAATCTTCTCCTTCAAAGCCCGTCAACGCAAACGGGATCGAATATTTTTCAAAGGATTTTTCTCTCGAAATGACTGAAGATATTTTCATCCATCCTCCTGCGCCACAAAGAAGGACTGGGATGATCAAGGTTGTTGGCGAAAGGCTTCAGAAGACAGTAGAGGGGGTCTACGTGTTTGTGAATCGGGGATACTGTGGTGCTGAGATTCCCTTCATCAAGAACACACTCTTCTTACAGGATCTGAGAAATGAGATGGAGCATGCTCTCCACAGTTTGAATACATCGTCCGGTGCAGCTGATTTGGTGGATTTCAGCTTAGATATTACTATTCACACTGATTTCTGATTTTTAAAATTTTTTTTTGGTCAGGTGTCGGGAGTTTTGGCTATCATCATCAAAGTTGAATAATATATTCTGCCTGACGGTGACGGTACTGGTCTTGTTCGCTTTTATACAGTCTGCAGAAAAAGTTGTGCCATATTCTCAGCACCAACCGTAACTCTGATACAAGGTTTCCATCTTCATCTCTACAGGCTTTTCATACAGGTATTCTTGTTTTGGCACTTCCGCACGTTATTCATGGAGTACAACTTTTCAATATCTGTGATCGCGCACTTCTCGTTCTCTTTTTTCTTCAAAGTAGCTCTACTTTGTAGGCTTCTTATTTAGTTGCATGTGATTGCCGGCATTCTTCATCAAACCATTGATTTTTTCGTGGTGGTCGAGTGAAACCCAGCACATCATTTGAGGCGTCTCTAAAGACACGCACGCCATTGGTCTTGGGTTCCTGGTGCTGGCGGAGTAGTAGTTGTTGAGAGATTTCTGGATATGCTTTCGATGAAGCTTCTGGCGGTTTCTTACGATTACAGCTTTTGTATTGTACGTTATATCTTTTCACACTAGTTCTTCCTTGTTGTGACGCTTGGGAAATCTGCATTCGTACCTTAGCTGCAGTAATGTAGTGATCCGACTCAATGTTGGCTGCCCGGAACGTTTGGATTTCCAGAATACTGGAGGAATGCCCAAATGATCAATTCGATTTAACGTTTGATAATCCGAAGACCGCCATGCTCCCTTATGTATATTGAGATGAGGAAACCGTACGCTTGCTATAGCGATATTTCGTACCACCCCGCAAAGTCGATAAGCTAATGTCCGTGTCGTCTAGGTATGCTTATGAACTTTCTTACCAAAGATGTCCTACTTTTCTGTCCTGGCGTTAAAATAACCGAGTACGATTTTAACGTCATACTCGAATCCCTGTTGGTACTGTTGTAAGGAAGAAAAATAAATAGACTTTGCAGCGAGGTGAATCATTGTTGTGAGTAGTACGCGTATTCCTCATTTCAGTATTCACAAGTGCACTTGGAAGATTTTCGATTATTCAACCAGTTTGACCACATTACGATCGATATCATGGAGTCGATACTTTCCATTTAGTGCGATCATCGCTAATTTCCCCCGTTGCGCACACAAATTAGATGAATTCTCTTCCCATTTGAACGCGCCATCTAAGACTAGTACTTCCTTTACGAGTACAGATTTATTCCAGATGTTATTTCACTCAATATGTCCTAGCCATCAGTGCCAATTAATTCTAGACCTTTTGACTATGTAGTTGTGCTGTATACTCTATACCGTCCCATATAAGTCCCAAATGCGACTCTATTTTCATCTGTATGACAAGGATAAAAATGTCGAAGAATGTCGTGTCACTTAGATGCAATTTAGCAAAAGCATGGTGCCAGTAAACAGAGTCCAATCCTTTTTAGCGAGGATCAGCAAAGAGGTCGCTGACCTTTTTGAGACCGAGAAAAGCATTCGTTTGGTACCCTAGAAAGTCATCTTATCTGCAGTTATATTTCTATGAAACCCAATTATCAAGTGGAACACGAACCGGTGACATTGACAGTTCTAGTGTAGGTCCGGCTCCTTTGAAGAAGTTTATCGGTGATTTAATTTACTGTGTATTTACTGTGACCTCGGTGCCAAACTAGACTCAGTCAATTTAACCTTCCAATTGCGTTTCACCAATTCTGCCGAATATACAATAGTTCAATGCTATCAAGATTGTGCATATCTCCATTTGACAGCCAGACGCAATTTTTCGTAAAGAGGATTGAAATCAAACACTGTTGTCCTTCAAAACGACACCGATGTCGAATCAAAGATCAGTTTTGGACGCATCCGAGCAGGCCAGGTGATATTCTTATTCGGCTCAGATTGTAGCCGACACTATTCCTGCGTCAAGTTTCCATTCAGCCGAGAAGATCGTTCTTTAAAGCCTGGTCGAAGCAGCCGCGACGTATATTCGTGAAAGCATATCTAACAGCCTTCATAGTTATATAAGTCTAGAGGACGTCTTGCCGAAGGCTCTCGTTTTGCTATCAGAAAGGCAAAACCGCATTGGTTATTTTGCACGTTGCATCTTTAGTCTGAAGTAATTGATTATCGAGGATGGAACCCAAATACTTAATACAAATACGTTGAAGAAATGGACGGTGATACCTTTAAGCACTAAGTGAGTCGAACCAGTTAGCTTCCATGTTCTGGTAAAGAGGATTACCTTAGTTTTAAGAGTATTGACTAAGATCCAATTTTTAGTTCATCAATCATCGATCACGTCTAAGGCTACCTGCGCATTGCGGCTGACAGTTGTTAGCCATTATCCAATAGTCAGTACACTGGCTTTAAAATTATTAAGAGCGTTATGCAGTGCGTTAACCAATATACATCATATCAGCAGAGACAGGACGCTGCCCTGATTGGAACTTTTATTTACCTCCTCCATAACATATTGGCAGCAGTCAGCATCCGCAATCAGGGCCCTATTCACTAGCATTGCCCTTATTCACAAAACTAGTGATTCGTCTACTCCGTATTGTTATGCTGTCATAAGTTGTGTTCTCGAAAGAATCCTTAATGTCGATGAAAATGTAAAGTGTCCACTCCTTTTTGACGAGTGCGTCTTCAATGCTGTTCATCAGTTCCGCAGGATCTTCAATGTTGGTAAACATGTTACATCTTGGACTGAGGATGCATTTGTAGATCAGTTTTGCGTACATGAAGCACGATGATGATTTTTAACATGAAGGGAGTCATACAGATAGGTCTGAAGTTCCTTGGCGAGCGTTTTGGCGGGCTCGTCACGACTTCAGATATTGTAGTATCTACCATCATAGGCCACTTCGAAGGCCACAAAAATGTAAGTCATATATATATCGACGTGGATGCCCTACAACTTTTTTCCAAATGCCGGATAGTGATCATCATGTGGATCTTTCTAGCGTAAAGTCTCATTTACAAGGGCCAACCGGGTGGCTTATGATGAGCATTCGAAGTTTACTCAGTATACTTTTCGAACCTTGGAGAATAAGATGCCCATTTATATATGGTATACTCCTATACACTTCAGGATGAGTTTAATGTCGATCAGTTGCTGAAGTCCTATTTATGAGGCATACCTTCCGAACAAGTTTTTTTTCAAATAAGTTCTTGATGTTGCGGAAGTTTTGGTCTGATAATTCTGTTATTGTTTTTTTCTGAGGCAGAGTTTGTTAGGATATGCATGCACTCGGACTATAGCTGCTTTAGCAGTTACCTTCATTCAGCAGCCGGCTGAAAGAGATATTTTTTTCAGATTTTTCCTAGCACTAACTCTACTATTACGTTTTGTTGGTCACCTCTGGGGACTTTTGTTCAAGACTTGACAAACCCGTTATACCTTGTAGCAGAACTTGCAAACATTGCCTGCAGGTAGCAGCTGTCAACAGATTGCACCTTGTGCTTGTTTTGTTCCTTACTTTGTGAACTTGTTCACTGGGATCTTTCTTTATCCTTGGCTAATGATTTTCATCACATCAAATCCATAAGAGAAGTCTCGTTTTCTGGCTTTGGCCAGTTGCTTCCAGCCGTAGTACAGCCGCAGACATAAACTGAGATCATGTTAATAGATAACTTAAATTGAATGCATAAATTAATGGAATTCCGATGATGTTACAACTACATAACATATGTTACGTTCAATAAACGAGTTCACAACAACATGTCAGATTCAGATTCAGTTCACATTCGTGTAGTAGACACGGGAGTCCTAGAATTTGTGAACTCTATTGTCCGGCCGTATTACTGTGGTACAGCGCTTTGCAGCAATATCTTCTCCACGTTTTCAATCTCCATGCGCACTGCATCTAAAAGCATAATCCATAGATTTTAAAATTCGACTGAAGCCGTCCTTGGTTCTGTATCATCGTTCATTGATCGGAAGAATTTGAATACCTCTTACAATGCAAATCAACAAAAAATTCATCATGCTCCAAATGGAATCTGTGTAATCGAGCACACTACGCTGTAACCTCTTTAATCAATCCGAGCCAGAGATTCAGCGCCTGCAATTGATTACCACTGGGCAAAAATTCACTAAATCATCATACACAATTGTCACCACTAAATTTCCATTTAAAGGTAAAACTCAAAGACACCACAGATCTCATTCAACCGATAAACTGATTCAATTGACCTGACGACACAGCCTCGCCAGTACCTACATAATATCCAAATATCGATCACGAACTTCCAGTACGTAGGCATCAATCTTTTATTCAACGAAACGAATCTTTCGACTCTGGTAATTTGATTTCACTTAAACTTTCCCCTGCATCTATGGGATTTCACCCGAATTTCTGATCAGATAGGGATACAAGTACTCGTCTACTACATTGTTTGTAGCATCTTTGTAAGATTACTCCAAATCTAAAAAAAAATTGGGGTTCTCTGGTTAAATTGGTTCACTCATGGTTACACGGATTTACAGGAAACGAAACACGGATTCTGTTGATAGGTGTGATCGAGCTTGGTGATCTGGCAATCAGTCATAGGTCGGGCCTCGCATTAATGCAGGAAATTCGTCAGAAATCCGCTGAAGTATAATAAATTGAATCAAGTCTTAAGAGATTCGATGAAAAGTAGATCATCGATTTAAATAACGAATTTGGATGACATGATCATGATTGTGAAAGATCGTCTGAGGGATGAAAGATCTTCTTCGGTTTACCTTTTTGTTGCGTTGAAACTTGGAGCATTTTTATTACGAATATCTGGGTTAAGAGATGTTGATCAGTTTCTGTAGAAATTCACAAAGGTACGAGTACGAATACGAATACTACTGACACCGGAATTTAGGATCACTTGCATGGTACTACTATACACATCCATGCGAGACGAGTACTCGTACTTAGGATTGGTAGATTGGTGGTAAATGTACTTTTTGAATTAATTTGTGTTGTCACTGTAAACATCTGCGGACGCGCGAAGGGTTTCCGATGACAAAATGCTGGATTTCCCTGAAATATTTTAAAATGTCAGATGAGGTGATTCCAAGAATTTAGTAAAGGGAATCACTGAATTTGTAACAAGATGAAGTTCATTATCGTACAATCGGGAGCGGCGGCGACATTTTCAAGAATACCACACCGTCCCGCATGTTTGCTGGACCTCGAATATTAAAATTTGGTGCAGTCAGCGTTGGTTTACTGATATTTTCATTGTTCGTTCTGAGAATGACATTGACGATACATTAGAACAATGTAAAGTGGGTTTAGTATGCTTTGTGGATTGTATGTGTTAATGAAGCGGCAATAAGTCCTCAAGTTGACGCTTCTAGTCGAGCTGGCCGTATGTGCTAACATTTTTCGTTTATATGGCTATGCCTCCTATCTCTCAATCTAATATTTTTGAAACTGTTGTCAATTTCTCTTGCATGATTTCACGGATCCGGTGATAGTGTCAGCAAAGATATTTTTTTTTGCCTTCGTCGTTTAGATCGAGGATACTGTGGGTAGTGCACATGTATAGAATGAATAAAAAGTTTCCAACATTCATTGGTTGGATCTCGCCTTAAGAAGACGTAGCTAGGAGTAAACGAATTTTTAAAGTTAAGAGATTGTACATGAGTGAAGAATGTGCCATACAGGTATTCTACAGTTGATGCCTTTAGGTCAATACTGTAGGAAGAACTTCCTACTTGCTTTTCGTTGGCTTTGAGAACCTAATGCAATCTTTCTACCATTTAGTTGTTACCGATTAGTTACGTCATGGCCATGAACAGCGTGTCCTTGCTCCGTTGTGAGCTATCAATTATCAGAGGCAGTTTTACATATATAACATATGTATCTTACTTACATACCGTGCTTTCGGTAATATCTTTAATTGGTATAGCTTTGGGCATTCTATAGAATCTGTCGACCAGTGTTTAACAATAACGAAATCCTTCAGTTGTAGGAACTGGTCCATCTATTTCCACATGGATAGAGTTGAATCACTATTCAGGTTCACGAAAGCTTGCAATTGCCTTGCTGGGAAACATCACACTAGATCCCTCCTCCTTGCCCTCCTCCTAAGCTAAGGATAATTCTTGAAGCTTGAGTGATGTTGTGCTGTTGCGCTATTGCGTTGCAATTTGTTGTTAGTCGCTTGAGCTGTGAGTTCGATGGAATATGTGATTTGCGGTAATGATGTTTTGAAATTCAGTTGTCGAACTTGGCTTGATTATGATTTGTCCGAACGTTGGTTGGAGCTAATTTTTTTTCGTCCCATATGACGTTTTTATATAAGAAAACCGAAGTATTTTCAGTTTTCCTCTTCTAATGTTGAGATGACAAGAAAATTATCTTAGTAGGTGTGAACGAAGTCAAGGACCTTTAGAACTTCTTGCACGAACTGGAAAATTTGCGCAGCGTTTCTTAGACCCAATGGCATGGCTAAAAACTCAAACTTAAAAGGCGTTATAACTGCTGATGTTAATTGCATTAATTAGGATCTGGTGGTGAGTGCGGACTATATTGATCGCAGTGAATATGGTTTTGCGGTGAGTGATCGATGAGTAGCCCATATCTCTTTGATGGGTGCTAGTACCCCTGCTCTGTACTAGAACTCACTCTTTATTCTTGCATGCAGTTTAGCAGCAAGGCAGCGGGCTCTTTCTTAAACTGAAATTCTTTTGGTCTTCCTGTGGTGGATGCTGTTTCAGCTGAAACTCACAAGTTTCACTCTTGTTTCGAGAGTCCTACTTACCAGTTAGATATCAGTTTTTCGTCCAAAGCTCTACGTATCTCGAAGTGAAGAGGCAATAAAAGAGCAGCAAGTGGGGCCTAATGATACAATACGCCACTTGAGCTATCTGGAAGATCTACTTCACTGGTCGTCTTAATCTCAGGTTCGCAGTACCATTTGCTACGAAAAGTTTGACAAAGGATGCGAAGATCTCATGGCGTGTTAGGGGGAATCACAGATAAGCTAGTAGCATTCCGCCTATTCAGACTTTCAACCGTAACACCCGTCTCGCTATGAATGCTCATCAGTATACCCTCAAGCCCACTTTCGGACGTACTCTAAAATATCGTGATTCGTTCCTAAGCCGTACAACTCGCTTATGGAATGCCCTGCCGATCTCTGTATTTCCTGGTCGTTATAACTTACAAACATTTAAAAACAATGTACATCGGTACCTCTCTTTTCTTTCTCCCTAAATTTCCGTTGCCCGCGCTGTGAACAATCAATATAAAAAAAAGAAAAAAAAATCACTATTGTCGATGAGAAAACGCGGTCCGGTTATCCGATCGTCGAAGTATTAGCGATGTGATGTGTCTTCTTTACCATCAGCGGTTGTCGCTTAAGCTAATGCAAAATTTAGCGTTGGAGATTTGCTATCTAAAAACGGTCTAGAATTTCTAGTTTAACTGTAGGATATTTGTCTATGGTGGATCAAACAAGATGCCCTCGGCTACTTACAAGGACATATATTCATCCAATCTGCCATAGACCAGCTCCTTCCTGCATTGAAGAGGATTTACAGGGCTAGTCAATAATTGGCATCTTTTGTAGTTTTTTTTTAGTTTTAAAGCATTTTATTTTCTTAATCACTAACTCTTACATACTAACAAAAAATGCTTAAATGCTAGCTTAAAATTACTTAACAATTTAAACTAACTTACTGGCCCCACACAGGCACTCTAAGCTACTCTAAATTCTTATAACTATGTCTTTCGACTTTATTTAAATTTGCTTTACTAATATTTATTTTCTGTATTTAAGGCTAAGAAAAAAATTTGTTTACAAAAAACTTAGCATATGGAGTTTTTTTTATTTTTATATAAAAACTTAATATCTAACTTACAATAAACCTTAGCCTACTTAACCTACATACACAATACTCACATACAAACACATAGACATTATACACAATTATATACATATATTAGTATATACCTTTATATATACTAACACATGTATATATTTCTTAAATGCTCACCTAAACCTATGTAAGCTGGCCATCGCTATCCGCAGAGAAAACAGATTGGTCAGCTCTGCCTCATTATTGAGGCTGGTCCGTAATTGACGGAAATGACGACGGAACATCTTCTCCATCATTCAACCACCAGAAATGCTGGTGCTGCCGAACGACATCCCTCTTATCGCGATTCCCCACCGCCCTACTGAACCTGAGACGATCCACACTGCCGTGTGCGACATCTCTGTTGTAGTTGAGTCGCCTGTGCCCAGCTGTCCGAGCGACATGGAAGATTAACTGGACCGCTGATCTATCCTGGATCAACCCTATCTGATCAAGGTAGAGGAATGCTTCCGGTGGAACGAAGCCTTCAGAGCGCACACTCTCGTGGTAAAGGTAATTGGGATAGTAAGCCCCAGATATCAGGTTATTCGTCGAGGTCATTGCTCTTGCAATGTGCCTTCGAGTCAGCTTAATTACGAAGTTGTCCACTCTTATTAGGTTCGCCCTGTTGTAAAGGACCTCATTAGGATACAATTTTTTGTACTCCGACTCTGGTGTTCTGTACAAGCGAAGGCAAGCCCTAAGGTAAGCAATCTCAAACACCCGAATCTTTTCCATTAAGCTTGTTCGTACATTGAACCACACGGGACAACCAAATACCAGCATGGGCCTAATAAGGGCCATGTAGCAGATTACCTTTACCCTCGCATCGAGTTGGCTGCTATAAAACAGAATTGCACTCTTCTTTAGCCTTCTTTAGGCTTTGAGGCTGTACCCTATAATTAATAGTATAGAATAGGAAGATTTATTAGTCCATATCGATTCCATTAAAACATCCTTTAGAAGCACTTATGAAGCCGATAAAGACACTTCCTTGTTGAACAGCTTGTTTTATCGAACAATCGGCACACAGGTTAGAATTGGTATTACCATGTAGCTGTGTAGATTTGAAAGACTCTCCTTGCTAAAGTAATCTCTGTGGAAGCGCCTTTGCAGTCTTCAGTGCAGCCTGTTTAGTTAAAAGAAATTCAGAACGACACACAGATACTTAACTTTGTTTATAAAGCAGATTGTGACGCATGAGGGTGACAATGAATCAAATTGGTCTGCTTTTTCCTTCCTTCTCTTTGAAGCGAATTGACTGGGAGTTTATTTTAAATGTAATAATCGTAGCTGTAGCCATGATAACATGAAAATAAATTCCATCAGAAATAGCAGAACCGGGTCAACTTGCTCAGCTGACACTCACTTAAGTTAATATTGTACAATTGTATAATGGTAAAATTGATTCAAATGTGTTTGTTAGTGATAGCTTCTATACCAATGTATAGGGTTTTCCAATAACGACTTGGCAAGTTGTATTTTAAATAAAACGCAAACCATTTGAGATATTTCAAAAACTTTATTATCGGCTTGAAGTACAATTAAAACATTTATGAATGGAACTCGACTTCGTTCATATGGCCACCGCGGGCACGTTTGCAGCGGTCGATTCGCTGGACTCAATTTTCAACGACTCGGCCGGAACGGCCGCTATTTAGCTTTCAATGTTGGCTCTGAACTCTTCCAACGTCGTCGGCGTGTTGACGTAAACCAATGACGTAACATAGCCCCACAGAAAATAGTCAAGCGGAGTTAAATCGCACGAACGAGGCGGCCAATCGACTGTCCCATTTCTTGAGATATCACGCTCAGCATACTTACTCTTCAATAAATCGATTGTAGCGTGTGCTGTGTAGCTTGTGGCATCATATTGTTGAAACCACATGTCGTCCAAGTCCATATATTCCAATTCGGGCCAAAAATAATCGGTGATCATGGCGCGATAACGCTGACCATTCACAGTAACGTGACGATAGTCCATCGGCTTCAATACTTGAGTCAGCTTGATCTTGGAAACCAAAATCCTTGATACGCCATAATGTGGTCTGAGCGATGCCCAATTCTTGAGAACGTCGTGGAATTGACTGATTTGTAATGTAGAATGAATATGTAGACCCAAATTTTTGCACTAAACTTGTTATTGCCTGTCTACTAGGGCGAGAATTACGACCGAAAATTGGAGTTAACGCTCTTACTCGTAAAGTTGCAGTCAACGACTCCGAATTTCGGTAGAAAATTTTTATAAATTGCAGACGTTTCTCGTTCGTGTATTTTACCATGATGAAAATGTTGAGTTTACTGAATAAATTCACAGTGACAGTTTGATGATTAGTGAAAGAGTGCGTTCACAAATTAAATACAAATTTGTCAAGTCCCTATTGGAAAACCGTTTACCTCGATCTATTTAATTTTTTACAGATGAATAACGATTGGATATTTTTCATCTTTATTTACACGTTGAACGTTGTCCAATTGAAAAATCCCGAAAGATCGCTTAGACGAAAATTCTTTTACAATTTGACCCTCAACTAATTATTTACAACCTCTACGAGTAGCATACGTTCTACATGTGATTTTCCAAACGCTCTATAAATGCCAACAAACATTTCCAGGTCCAGCAGTCAGAAATTCACAATGAAATTGCCTTTTTCGAGGAACACAAAGGACCTCTTTCGTCAAACAAGTAATCACAATTCAAAATATTCGGTTATTTTTCCAAATTAACTACCATAACAAACGGAAAGAATACGTTCCAATACGGATACCTTGAAACTTCCCCTTTAGTCCCTGTTTCGAAGGCTCTAAGGAATTTAGCGAAATTCACACGGATTTCACGAAGGCGCTGTCGTCTGTTTTCATGGGATAATACGCTTGCCCGTATTGCAACTTATCCCTACCTCTCAATGAAGCAAAACAACCGAAGGTAAATAAAATTTATCCTTCTTGGAGAATACCTAGCGCCATGGTGTCTACCCGAAACCAAGTACAAGGACATACCATAGCCAATGCCATAGTATTCCCTGTCATCCATGTGTGGCGTTAAGTTCAACACATGGGCTACTAAGGTACTAAGTTATGAGAGAACCTTGGGAAATTATCATTTTCTTTTTGTAGTAATTTGTTGATGGAAAAACACCGCATATGTCAAAAATACGTAACACATACCATCTTTCGAGCCAGGTAGGCCCTTGTCGACTTGTTAGTTAAAGTCAAGGTATGTACGAGTATGCCTTCAAAATTCGTAGTGTAGTAATTTTCCCATGTCAAATGTGTTGGATTCGTTTTGCCATCCTAAAGTGCAATCCTTCTATTGACTTGGTAGTTCCAATTTCGACAACATGTTCATTACGATAATATTGTAATTACCAGCATCAACTAAACAGTCACTTGACCGGATTAGTTGTGGGATAAGTGCTGGCAAAGAGTCGGGAAACCCGCAAAAACACTTGAGTACCCGCCGTGAGCATCTCGAGCTCACAGGTAGTATCCTAATTTTAACATAATCACCACCTGACTACTAGAGATAGCACAGGTAACAAAGGGATGAGTGGTGGTGTATGAGCATGAGTAGCTGTAATAATACTTAGTAACACGTGGCAGGTTCAGCGCCATCAGGTGCAGAATTACTACCTGTTTACCAGACATTTGAAACGGTAGCATTGTGTAGGAAAAGGATATTCTGAATGCAAACAACAGGAAGTGTTTTGTACACATAACTGGTGTTAATTATTGAACCTGTTTGTTGTTTGTATACTGCGATAATTATTTAGCTATGAGCGGCGGAAGATTGTTGGCGCCCCTCATTAAAAATCAGTTGAATATGGTTGTTTAGACTTTGGAGATATCCTGGTTACAAAAAGCGAAAAATATCGTATGCATTGGAGAATTCGCCAGATAGTATCAACACATAGTAACACACATTCAATCTCTTTATCTGGTGCTAAGTCATTCAGGGCTTACCATGGTATATTCAATGCCCAGGTCTGAAAGCGGCTTCACAACCAAGTGTCCGGATTTTCTGAAGTAGATATGGTGTCGGAAGAAGTCAAATTGGGTCAACGTCAGCACTGGTCGTACAGGACTACTATTCCGACGGTTGTAAAGTATTAGGTTGTCCGATTTTGAGGTGAAATTTTAAGAGCCAATGTTTTTTTTTTTAATTTTTTATTTAGTCAAAATATGAACCGTTAGCATTTATAACTATTTTCCAACGTGATTCAAGATCCGGTTTCGGAATACCTTCTGCCGACGAAATGAGTCCAGACTGCGGAAAAGGTGATAGTCCGTTGGAGAGGAGGAGGAGGAGGAGAGTACTATGGATGCGGAAGAATTTCAAATTTCGACTGTAGCAGTTTTTGCACCGTTATGCGTGTAATAATATGAATAATGTCACTGTTGACTACCCATGCTACTCGTAAAAATGCAAGATTTTCGGTACTGCTCTCGAAATATTAGGTTCCTTAACAAATCAAGTGCAACAACTCGCAGAGAAACTAGAGCTATCTAAGACGTGCTATGGAATGGATCGGTATATGAAGGATGAATAACTGAGATTGCTACCGAGAAGATAAGCAGGGACTACTTGGAAGCGTATTTATTATAAGAGGTAGACTTTGGAAAAATGTTTTGTGTTTCAGGCATCGAATTTGCCAACATCAGCTTTATATGCGTGCACCACTACCAGTGGAGGAAAATAATGATTGGAACCGAGGACTGTTATCAGCTCTCTATGAGATAAATGCTCAAATCCCCATGCGACTCTTGTAGTCTGGATGTACAAATGTTCCAATTGGTCAAGGTGGACTTGAACCATTATCTTATTGTAGCAAAAGTGTGAATGGAGATATCCTATACACCGCAAGTAAGAGGAAATACTTTGAAGAAGATTGACGTCGGAACGGTGCAATCCCAACAAACCGACAGGTCTTTTGCCGATCAAGTGTCTCTTACCCTCGTCCGGCGTAACAAAGCTGGCTACAAGCCATTAAAAATGCCGTCTGTAATGTACTCGTACTTGTTTTCGTCCGACCACCTTTGCTTTGATAATGAACGCCTGATAATGCGCCTGCATGAGAAATGGAAAGCTTAGGCAAGGAAAATTGAGAGGCTCATGAACTCCGTCAGCAAAATTAAAAAAGGACGAACACCGCTACCTCAAGAGGTAGAAAAAAGTTCACGAGAAGCAAGGGATCAAAAAAATTCAGAGATGTTATGGCAGGGAAGACATTTGGACATTTGGCAGCAAGAAAGAAGATGCAAAGTTATAAAAATCCGAACGGATGCCTGCAAACATGAATAAGGGAACGTAGTGGTAAATTTGAGGTCAGTGCTGAGGATATGGAAGATCCATTTCTGATCCCTGTTAAAGGATCATAATGATAAACATTCTGCTGCGACAAGACTGTCCACACTGATGGCTTAACCTTATAAGAAGCATACACGAAATCATCTACATCTAGCCATATTGCCCGTCTGTGCAAAATGACGATAGAGATTGCTTGCTGCTCCATTGAGGTTAGTACAGACTTAACTGAGACCTTTGATTTCAAAAAAGGTTTAAGACAAAGTGACGCTCTGTTAAGCGACTTTCTTTAACATCATTCTTGAAAGAATTGTGCGGAACTCACAAGAGAACACTGGAGTTACAATCTGTCAAAAATATGTGCAACTATGTACTAGCGTGCGTCATTGATATTGAGATATTTTTGAGAACACAGCAGGCTGTCACTAGTATTAGTTAGGGTTTAGAGGTAATCTATGATAAAACCAAGTACATGTTACCATAACATCGACAAAGTGAACAGAATGTCACAGTCAACAGCTATAAATTTCAAGGTTTATCTACCTTGGCTCTGGTATAAATTCTGCCACCAACACTTCAACAGAAATAAAATGAAGAATCACTCTTTCCAATCGCTGTTTCTGCAGGATAAGAAGACAATTGAATAGTAAGGTCCTATCCAGAAAAACCAAGGAGACTAAATATAAGACCTTAATCATCCCGGTCCTACTTTATGGCACCGACAGTGGATGAAGATATCCCCAGCCATTTGGAGACAAAAATCCTTCGTAGGATACACCGTACCGTTTGCGTCTACGGGCTTTGGAGGAAGAGATTAAACGACGAACTATACGAGCTGTAGAGTGACATCGATCTTGTCAGATGCATTACTTTGCATCAGTCACCTGAGATGACTAGAGCATGTAGGGAGAATAGATATCTATGCTCCGGACCTCAGAGCCTTCTAATCTACCCTTGCAATATAACTTAGTAGTGGATGACCTCGCCTTTAGTGATGCACAAAAGTAGCAACTGGAGGCACTTGGCTAATCACCGATCTAATTGGAGAGGCTTGTTAGTTAAGGTCCTGGTTTACCCCGAACTGCTGCGCCACTTAAGTAAGTAAATATCGAATTCAGTCATATATGCATAGAGAAACTCATATTGAAACAGCTCAAAGCGTTTAAAAGAGTTTTATAGTACCTTGCAGTACTCTTAACGTGAATGGAAAACTTTCTTGGCCTTAAAAAGAGATTTCTGAACACCGAAACAGGATTAAGCTTTTAATATATGAGTCCGGAGTGTATCTGGCAGTCTCCATGTACTTTGTAGTCCATTCAGTATATAGAAAATTTTTGTTTGTTTTGAGATTACAGCGCTACCGTCTATTCGGCTTACATGTCTAAACCATCTTGTCATTAGATTCAAACTGTGGGTTGTATAGGTTAACTCTTCGCTGTATCTTTTCTTCGATCCATTGTCAATCTAGAGGAGATAGAAACATTCATTTTTCTCAAAACAACACTTATTGGAGTTTTAATGACCTCTCAAACCAAGTGTCTTTCGACTTTGGTGTCATGGACTTGTTGTCTTGACTTTTAAGCGGATGCATTCAAAATCCTGACGGCAATGAATTGTATTATTAAAAATTAGTGGAGGGGCTAAGTACCTATGTCTGTAGATGCAGCCAAGATCCGCTGAAGCTCTGGCTGAACTACTGTAGCCACTTTTCGGATAGTTTTCTGATTCTCAGAATCTTCAGATTCTAGGTAGACCAAACCACGATGTCTCTTAAGCAGCAGTGGAATTGCTGCTGTCACTTAATATGAATGACTGTAGATTTCTTATTAACGTTCAAACGTAGTACTGTGCGTTTGCATGTTCGGTATATGTGACGCTATTCCTGCGACGCTTGCTTAGAAAATGATAGGACATTGGAGCATTTTTACTTAGTGTGTTCAGCTTATAATCGTTAAGGCTTCAAGCTGATGCTTGGCACTGATATGGCGAATTTTGTTTATCAGGGAAGCAATTGGTCATCTTTCTGGGAGTGCAATATTTTAGTTAATTATCTATGTGTTCCGATAGGAGCACGCAAACTGCAACTTTTTATAGCTCATTGGGCAGTAATTCCGAATTTTGATGAAACGAAAAAGCAACAGAAAATAATTCCGACTCCAATGATGTCTCTATAGAACGTTCTCTTTTCTTGGCAGCGTGAATATAACATTCTTTTGTACTTTACCTCACATATAGACTCATTTTCATCGAACTTATACTCAGTAAGGCATTACCGACATCATACTGCGTTCCTCAAATTTTGATCGAGCAAATGCATTTTTCTTAAAAGATCTTTTGCACCACAGAATCAGTACTAAGAAGCGAAGAGAGGCTAAATTATTTTGATGAAATTACTAATCTCTCTGATGGAGATTTTGAGAATTTCCCCAGGGGTTAAAATTTCTCTAAGGAAGTAATGTCACCTAGAGCCATGCATTCAAATGTGTTCCACAGTTTCGTCGTCTTCCATACAAAGACGACATTCAATTTCCTGAATAAGTCCTATTTTATGTATGCGATACCGAAAGTGACAGTGCCCGGTTAGAAACCCAACCAGTCTCTTTATATCATTCCTTTAAAATTGGAGGGATTCTTTAGATTTGTTGTTTAACGGTTTGATGGTTTTTTAACCTGGCGAAGCCCTGGAATATTTTTCCAATGGAATATCAAAAAGTTGCCGGGATAACCCCCGTTTGGCGCGGTGTTTCTGTTCTGTTTTTTTTTTTTGTTAAGTTGGCACATCTGTTGTTGACATTCTCTCTAAATCTTAGTGTCATAGCTTGACATTTGCAAAAGTTAGGTAGCCAAGAGTACGTCTAACTCTGTGTGTGTTGGCGATTCTTTACAACTTTAGAAATGAATGCAACAACGAACTTGTATTAAATTTTGCGTAAAAAACGGATTTAATGGTGCGCGAACGTTGGAAATGTTGGAAAAGTGTTTCGGCAACGATTCTCTAAAGAAAACGGTCGTTTACCAGTGGCACGAGCGATTCAAAAGTCGTCATGAGTCAATCGAAGATGATGAACGCAGTGGCAGATCATCGAAAACCGACGAAAACATTGATACTCCAAAAGAAATGTTGGTCAATAACCGTAAATTAACCATCAGAGAGATAGCGGAGGACTTGAACATTGCCAATGGATCCGTCCAATACATTTTGGTTAATGATTTGAGTTTCCGTCGTGTAGCAGCAAACTTTTTGCCAAAGACCTCAATTTCATGCAAAAAAGAGACCGTGTTGACCATCACTATTCGTAATTTTTTGACGAAAAATGCAACAAATACCATCCAACATCCACCGAATTCACCTGATTTGGCTCCCTGTGGCTTCTTTCCGTTCAATCGAGTTAAAAAACCATTAGGGGGAACGCGTTTCAGCAGCCGAGAGGAAGTAATGTGCAGGAAGCACTGATGGACATACCGAAAACCGAATATAAAAAATGTTTCGAAGATTGGATCAAGCGCTTTCATACATAAGTGTGTTGCAGTAGATGGGGATTACTTTGAAGGGGACAATATAGATTTAGATGAATAAACTTGTATTTTTAATTTTCTGAATCAATTCCAACTCTTTATTGTTGTTAATTGCTGAATTCGGAATATTACAGAAAGTCTCAGGGACGGCGAAAGATTCAGCCGAACCTTTTCTAGCCAGTTCACCGGCTATTTCATTTCCGGCGATACGTTTATGACCAGGCAGACACCCAGCAAAGTTATACTTTGTTCTTGTAGGTGAGATCGTGTAGTGTATTGAAGAAGTGCAAGACTGATTTGGAGACAATGGGGTTAGAGTCTCATGTCCATGAGTATATGAATAGGGACACCCTTCATTCCCTTATTGAGAATGCGATTGGCGCAAACCGAAATGGCATGCATTTCCACTTGAAATACGCTGGGACTTTTTTCCATTGGTTGACAAATTCTGGTATTTGGATGGAATATACCATCACCCACCACGGTGGACATCTTTGATCTATCCGTATACCACTTAGCCGTATACCACTTTCAGCCGAAGCACAGCGTTTCAGGTAGGCGGTCATTTACCACCAGATCATGTCAAGCTCGGGGTCTTCAGAGATATCACTTGATCCATGTGATCAGAGTGATTAATTTCTCCTGTTTGTAGACACTTTTATGTAGAGATAGAGTGGCGTTAACCTAATGAAGGCTTCTATAATTACTGTGTGGCATGTGTGCATTACGCCGGCGATGCAAGCTGTAAGTGTTTGTAGCCGCAGCAGTTTTTTTATTGCAGATTTCCCTTTCGTTATGTTCCACCATACTGCTGATGAGTGGGTGATGATGGGCCGTATCATCTTTGTATGTATCCAATGGGTGACCTTTGGGGTTAATCCCCAGGTCTTATCATACATACGATGGCAAGCCCACATTGCCTAAGTCGCTTTGGTAATTTTATTATTAATTGTATATCCAAGATATTTTACTTCTTTGGAGTATAGAATTACAGTACCGTTAAATGGGATCTGTTCAAAACTCAGATTTATTTTACAAGTGAAGGGAACAAGTATAACATTACTGGGGTTGTGTGAGGGATTATCCTTAATACTATCTTTGGAGCAGTCTGCATCTTATAGCAAACGTCTTCAGCGTGTTTACCCTTCAGAATGATGACTAAATCGTCGGCATATCAATTCAACTCAATTCATTACATTTATTAAATGGTTTGCACATTAAGATATGATCTTTTATAGTACTTAGTAATATACATCAGTTACAATAATTCAAAATACTTAACTCTAATAACAATATTTATCTTAATCTAAGTGTGAGATAGAATAGAAGCAAGGCTTAAAGAATGAATAAAGAAAGGGAGTGGATAAAGAGGGAAAGAATTTAAATTGATAAGTTGGAGAAATATTGAAAGATTGCACTTTTAAAATTAGTTAGATTTGAAATATTCTTCAATTGAGAGGGCAAAGAGTTCCAAAGCCTTATAGTATGGATAAAAAATAAACGTAACGAGTTAAGGTTATTGTAACGATAGGGAATGAGGTTGATGGTTCTTGAGGAGCGAGTAAAATTGAGTCTGTTAAACAAGTAAGACGGATTTTGAGTTATAATAATTTTATGCAAAAACATACAATTCCTGGCGTTGATATATTGTTCCAAACTATAACCAAGCAAACACAGAAATATGGTCATATCTACGTAAGCCATAGATATAACGCACCGCGTCGTTGAAGGCAACTTGCAGTTTTCTCTTGGATGAATAGTCAAGACAGCAATAGACCACCTCAGCGTATGTTATGAGGGGTAGAACTAGAGACTGTACCAGCTTTCGTCTTGTTTCCTGAGGGGTAACATAAGCACTGATCCACAATTTGCGAAGACATCCGTAGATACGACACACGACCACATTTGTGTGATTGTAACCAGACAAATTTCGGTTGGTAATAAAGCTTAGACTAGTGACAGAGTCCACAGCTTTAATTTTGTTATTATTAAGGTAAACATCGGGAAGAAGGCAAGGGTCGAAATTATTTTTTGAAATGGGTATTATTTGAGATTTTTATGGATTAAGAAGCAGCCCATTAGCTACAGACCAGGTTGCAATATGTTTTAAGTCTTCATTGATGAGAAGAACAAGTTCATTGAGGTTACCATAAGGCTTCGCTAAATGTAGTTGGAGCATAAAGGTGTACTGAAGTATGTTTACAGACTGTTGGAAGGTCATTAATAAACATGCAGAAGTGTATCGGACCTAATATTAAGCCTTGAGGAACTCCCTGCTTTATTTCTTTCAACAGTGAAAAACGTTCCCCAGAATTAACCCTTTGTGATCTGCCAGAGAGAAAACTACTGATCAATTTTACTGCTCTTTCACTGAAACCAAAGTGATTCTTGAGCTTCCAACAGAGAACTTTATAATTAGCTTTATCAAATGTCTTACAAAAATCTAGCAAACACAGCAACGAATCATAACCCCTGTCATACTCCTGCCTTAATTCTTCAAAAAGGTTCACCATAGCTGTAGCACAACGTGGTTAGCTCTAAAGCCAGATTGCTGAGCATACAACAAATGATTCAGTGACAAGTGCTTCGTTATCTGCTTTGCTAAAACCTTTTCAAAAACCTTTGATAGACAAGGTAGAATGCTAACCGGTATAAAATCAACAGGAGAAAATGCATTTGTTTTCTTTGCTATTGGCAAAACTCTTGCAAATTTCCAGAGCTGTGGAAAAGTTGACGTAATTATGCATTTTTTTTTTTTTTTTTTTTTTTATAATTTACGCGCGCCTAAGGGGTTGATACCCTTTTACTGTTGCCAGGGCGCGGGCGGAAAGATAGAAGGAGGAGAAAGGAAAATTGTTTTTGTAGTGGTTTGAAACTCAGGTGTGTTTGGTTTCTATGTTTGCTCTCCAGGGGTGGGAGTCCGAATAGGACGGAGAGTTTTTCTTCACTCAGAGTGATTCGAGATATAATTCCCAGTATTTTTTTCATTGCTTGAAACTCTTATAACAGCCAAATCTACGTGTCAGTGTTATGCCTTCACACGCAGAATTTTGTCTGAGTTCCAATTATACAATGAAAAACTGATTTTGCCATGGGCAGGATTCGAACCTGGACCCTCCGAGTGAGAAGCGTTTGCTACTACCACTACACCACGGCCACCCCTCATCCCCATCTCGCATGAGCGAGATGGGAGACCATTTCAGGTAAAATAAGTTTAACAAATCGAATTGGAAAGCCGCCATCCTCACCTATCGAATTGGACTTTATGGCTGTAACGCATTGAGTAATTTCAGCTTCCATGGCTACTTCAAAACTTTCGAACATTGGTAAAGAGCCTACACAGTCTACTGTTCGATTAGAAGTTGGGCTACCAGCAGTGGGGTCATCACCCAGGAAAAAATTATTCAAGTCATCTGGATCCAGAGCACACTGAGAGTTATTCCTTCCAACAGACACACTGATTGTCCTTAGGTTGCTCCAAAGTTTCTTAGCAGGAAGGGAAGAATTTAGTTTAGAAGCATAAAAGTTCTTTGACGTACGCAGGACGGTGGTTGAGTAATTACGAGCCACTTTGTATGCGGTCCAATTTACATCAGGTGGCCTACGCTTCCATTTACTGTATAATTTGTTCCTCGTCTTAATAGACCAGATCACCTCCGAACTAAACCAAGGGCATACTTTATTCTGAACTTTCACTGTTTTCATAGGCACACATTCATCATACAATTTTAGTAGTATTGATTGAAACAGTCTTACTTTTTCATTTGGATCACCAGTCAATCGGCATTGCTCCCAAGGAGCAGAAAAAGTCGCAGCTTGAAGGACGTTAGCATCAATAGAATTAAAGTCTTTAAAAGTAAAAGTATTAGGGATGGCGGTTTTCGAAAAATTGATATCATAACAACAAAAAAGTAGATCATGGTCTGAAACATCAAATGAAAGTTGGACAAACAAGATAACGAGCGACGAACACGAAACAATTATAAGATCAAGAAGACTGGGTACTTTATCCTTCGCAAAACGTATATTGTAAGTTGTGTTTACTAGATGCATTCCTACTGAAGAAACTGACTCTTTCAATTGAAAGGCCAGCGAATTATATTTTAGAAGATCCACATTAAAATCCCCACAAATGATTAAGTGTTCATAGAGGGCGCAATATTCGGAAATAGCTGAGAAAAAGGGGATGACGGAGCTACTTCTATGATTATTATAAGCACAAGCCACTACACATTTGATATTACAGTCGCGTAATTCAACTAGAATGTATCCGATTCGACTTCCAGTAGACTTGGTAACAATATCACATTTAATATTTGATTTGCAATAAATAGCAACCCCACCACCCCTAGTATCAGTAACTCGATCGTTACGGAAAAGTTCATAGTTAGGAATCTTATAGAGCAATTCACTTATATCTGGCTTAAACCAAGTTTCACATACACAAATAACATCAACACAGAAATTGGAAAACAAGTACTTTAAATAATCTAATTTTTGATTGTTTAAGCTCCGCGCATTTAAATAACAAACTTTAAGTCCATCGCAATATTTTGAAAGAATATTTACCATAGTGTACGTTGATTTATCATTAATACTGTTTTGGTGTCCCAACATCATGGTATTAGTAATAATTTTTGAACAACAAAAAGAAAAGTGCAATCAAACTAACAAAGGTATGGACAGGATGAGAGAGAGTAGCAAAAACAAAGGAAAAGACAACAGAATTATAAGATACATAAATAGCTTAAGCTTATGTGATGAATGTTTGGTAGCAGGTCCAAGAACAAAAATTATGATTTATTGTGTCGCAGCAGCAGCAAGCAGATCTTCAGTGCTTTCGATGAGAAAGCTTTTTCCATTCGCCAATTTCTTTACATATACAAGTCCGTGCATCGTGTAGACAGAAAAAAGTTGCTTCTTTCGTCTGAGGCCGAGAGCACTGTTCAAGAGAAAGCGAGCCTTTTTTGTTAAGCTCTCGTTGAGATAGCAGCTTTTTTCCGATGCAATGCCCACATGTTGGAGACGTAGTTAAGTTGCATTTTTCTTTCGGTAGTTGACAGCTGATAAGAGAACTGCATTTCGCTCAAGAATGCTGTTGAACCTTAGCATGATTGGAGATGTAGTGGTGATGACATTGCTGTTTCGTTTTTTTATGCGAAATATATTTTGTAATGGAGGCGGCTTGCATTCGATAGTGTGACAGAGTTGCACAAATAAACTTTCGAGGTTCTCGTTTGGGAGTGCAGATATTCCGAAGAGCACTGCATCACAAGCAACTTCCCTCCTTTCCAGAGCGTTGCAACGTCGTTGAAGAGCAACAATCTCAGCGTTTTGCACTTGTAATGCTGTGTTGGTGTCATTTTTAAGCACATCAATGCGATCGATGATATTTTTTTTCATTTCATCGAATAGTTGATTCCAAATTGCATTCACTTCATCTATTTTGCATATAAATTCCTTCTGCATTTCGGAGATTTCGTTTGCTAACCCATGCTGCAATGTGTCAGCCTGTCTTTTGAGATGTTCCTCTAGAGGTTTGGCGGTGAGAAGAGCATTACAATCACTACTCTGTTTTGGTCCAGATGAAGCTGATTATACAGGTTGAGTGGGCGTTGGTGGTAGGCCTATTGAAGAGATCGGTCTTGGGCGTAGGTTAGGAGCGGACATGATTTAAGAGAATTTCGGTTAGATGACGGTGGTAGTGGTAGGGTAATGACAAAGCTGAATCAAAAAGTTTACCCGAACCGATTTACACTTAAAATGTCAATGATACCTAAGATGTGGGTGGCCGTGGATCAAGTGGTAGTGTGTTGGCTTCCAAATCGGAAGGTTCGGTGTTCGAATCCCAGCCTCGTCCGAAAGACATTCTTTTTTTCAGGCAACTTAATTCAAGTTGCCTCTAATAGAACAACAAGTCCAATTACACTAATAATTTAGTCTCCCCATTAAATGTTGGATGCCACGCATGGAGCGAAATAAAAACTCAGCCCAAAAATCTTTCTTTCACTCTCTGTCCCATTTTCCTAAAAACTTAGCACGTGCTCAGGCATTTTAAGTGTATTAATACCCACTTGAGTGTTAAGTTCTTTATAAAAAAAAAAAAAAAAAGATTTAGAGCCTTACGACACAACAACCGGAAGAACAACTTTAAACCAATAGTCTCGAAGCTTTGTTAGAGTTTATTTGTTAATGCCCGTTTGATAGCCCAAGTTACTCAGTTCTACTAGTATGACTCTATCTCTACATAAGAGAACACTTCCTTGTGGACAACCTTTGACGACTGAAGCAGAGATTTTAGTCTCACCGGAAGATTTGCAGATTTTCCGGTTTATGAGTATCGCTCTTACCCAACGGCTAGTGGAATTGTCAATACCCTTTTGGACATGGATTCCGAAATAAATTCATATCCGTTGTTATCAAAGGCACCGTCAATATCTAGGAAGGCACATATTGCAATCTGTTTTGTTTCTGTTGAGAAACTCTCTGATGTGTAAATCTATAAGTCTTTCCATGGTTAGAAATGTAAGACTTAAGGGTCGATAAGATTTAGGTAGTTCACTAGGGTTATTTAATTTGGTGATAGAAACTACGCTTACCTTCCTCCAATTGAATCAAGCGCACTAGGATGGATTCTTCCGGTCTAAACTTTTAACTCCGTATCTTAGCATCATCAACAAAGTGTCACTAAGAGGGGGACGAGAAAGACGAACAGGGAAGCGTCGAGTATGATTCATAATTTTACAGATCATCTAACGATATTGCATAAGTCTTAATATGAGTGGCTCAAGACCTTACCAGGGTTATTATTTAAATTTTAGTGACAAATGCTGTACGGGCTCAAATGCCCATGTTCGTTGGTATCCTCGTAAGCATCAGTATCATTGAAACCCCCAAATGCTCCAATTCGATGTTGTACCCATTTAGAAGCTTTGAACTGCTTTAAACACAGGGTGTGTAGAACTGTTTATGTTCCTTACACACTGCTAATGCTGGCGTACACTCCTAGTAATGCATTCTTTCGAGTAGATACATCGTATGTTAACTTGAATTCCTAATTTGTCCTTGCAGCACAAGAATACTGGAACCTATAGAAAATGCATTAAATTCCACTCACTATAGGTCTCGTGCTCGGTGTATCGGTATTTCGCGAATTAATCCACTTAATCACAAGGCAAACAATTTAATTGTTATTTAATCCACGAACCCCATTACCATTTCACATGTGAGCACACATCCACAACAGCAAAACCTCTTAAATTCCTTACGTAACCTTCCCTTCACCCTCAACTACTGCCGAGAAACAACATTAAATAAAATCTAGAATCTCCATAACCTCTATGACCCGATGAAATAACATCCGACCAAACTTCAAGCCATCAAATAAAACAGTCCGAAGTAGGTACTCGAATCCGCAGCTCTGCCAGGATCAAAACATGATCGAAGCGATCGCGATGAGAGTCTCTACCACCACGACGATCAACGAATGATCAAAACCGGCCACGGAGAGCGGCTGCTTCTGCTGCAGTGGTAATAAAATCGATTATTGAAACATTAACCCAAAATGGAATCACTTTCGTTTCGTTTACACCTTTTAACGATCATTCCAGCATCACGATCGGTGCAGCTACGATCGAGCACCCTGTTCCAGAGGGATATGAGCTGAGGATCACTGTGTTCCATGAGCTGTACCCAGCGCGCTTTATTGCATACAATGTTTTTTTATTTTTTTTTACTTTCCGGCCAATTCCGCCTTGTACTGCGCCGACTTGGCTGGGATTTAATCGTTGAGGTAATTGAAATTTTATGTAAAATCGTCTTGAGATGATCCTAGGCTCGGCCAATATCCTGTCTCGACTGACTTAAGACAGACAGAGAGACAAACAGTCAACCAGACAGACACATGGCAATGATCAGCGGGCCATTTGTAAGGCAGCCACCGAGCTGCACATTCAAGATGCCACCACTGCATTACCAGCAACACCGCTCACTAAAACAGTTCGCGCCTAATAGCCTTATTGCACTTTGAGTGCTGAAGGTGTTTATGTTACCCGATCGCGGAATTAATTTAGCAAGCTTGAGACCTGGAATTGGAGCTGCCCGGTATACTTATATCTGTGCGGGCTTAAGCAGTCGTTACACTTGTACTATTAAGCAAATCAACATAAATATCGTGTCTTCACGATGTGTGTGCGTTTGTGTCGATTTGCTAAACGCGTTGTAACTTCTTGGCAGTAGAGTTGCAGCCAAAAGACATAGTCTTGGAGATACATATACATACGAGTATATTCATACTTATACAAGGTGCGTCAGAAGTTGGCTTGGATCGGTCGGCAGGACGGGTGCTTAAGCAGGAAGGGGAACCATAAACTCCCCATCACACGAGGCGTGAATTACATCGAAAAACTGTGTTAACTTGCGCAGTCAAAATAGTTCATTTGGCGTTTGCGCATTTGGATATGACTGGTGGCAGGGACACAGGGTGGTAGAGTGTGGCTGGTAGGACTAAGGATCATTTATCAAAATCTCACATTACCCGTTTGTAGTTGTTGTTTAGTGGATTTTCTGAAACACCTGGACGCGACGATGACTACATATTATGGATACAACAGCGGCGAGTGTTACCGCTGTGGTTATTATTAAGGTTGCTGCTGTTTTGAATCGTTCGTATTATGAATACTACACTTCTGCAAACAGTTATATTGTTGTTTTGGCTGCCTAAATGAACACGAAGCACACACTGTCTAACTGTAGAAGATTGTTGAAGAAAGTCAGGAGGACATTTAGGCTTAGTCAGCGTGCGCAAGTGTGAATGGAAATGGATTAAGTAAGGAATGACGGGTTTCACTTTTCACACGTCCGTATGTATGGCTTGTATATTCCGATCTGGTTACTCTGGTCATTTCGCTGACACATCGACTGAAGAATTTGAAGTTTTTTTCAATTTCTATTCTTTCATTTTGATGTACGGAGCGACGCACAAAGTGGGGGTGTTAGAGCACAAACGTGATTTCTGCTATCGAATTGATTTGTTTACAAGAGATTGCTACGAATGAGGTTTGTGAAAGTTGTCCCATAAACTCTGTGGGGTACAAGTAGCCTACTGATAAAGTACGAACGATGGATTTGAAGTTGGTCATTGATTAAGTGAAACCAAGCAGTTTCCATCGTTTGTGTTTAAATTTTACATTATATGAGCCTTGGTCTTCTCGAAAACTATCAGAATCATTTACCAGGGTTTGCGCATCAGACCGCAGTTCGCTGAAGTTATCAAAAAGGAAAGATCTGGGAGGGGTGGGGGGTTAAAAACATGTAATGTAGTGGAGAATTGAGAACTTTTCTCGAACAGGAACTACGATTGCACATTCTTAGATGAATTCTGAATCATTCTGAACACACAGTTTGTAAGTCTCCCCTTCAAGGAGTCACTTCAAGTTTTAATTGCCTCTTTTTGAGGTATCTTATTTGAGTGAGACTTTCTTCCGCGGTTGTGCGCATCATTTATGGCCAGCTCCTCTTCTACTCCACATGCTCTGAATAGGAATTGGATACTCTATGGGATGAAGCGTTGATATCTATACACTCTACGTGCCTTAATCATCTCGGGAAGATTTTTCTGACTATTCTACTCATAGAGCTCGTTTTTATATCTCATCCGTGAAAGGCCGTCAACGCAAATGGGACCAAAAATTACTCAAAGGATTCGCCGGTTTTCTAAGTCGAACCGTAAGCAACTTCCGATAGATGTTGGTTCTCCAAATAACGAGATAGAAGCCTCTACAATTGAACATCTTGTAGCTCTGTCAGGAAGTCCTACTCCATGCCTCCTGGCCGCGTCATCTGAGATATGGCTATAATACTTGGAAGGATACCAACATTGACTACGTAGCAACTTAGGGATTTTTTTGGCCTAACCGCATCTTCAAACAACAGCTTTATCGCGTCAAGAATCTATAGACATCACCATAGGGAGGAGGAAGTGGCAATGGATTGGTCACACCTTACGGCGTGAAAACGGCCCTATTGCTCACCCACTAAGGCAGAAGAGCGGGGCGTCTAAAGCAAACATGGCGAAGATTAGTCGAAGAGGGATCGAGACTACTGGGAAAGAGCTGGAGTGAGTTGAAACGAATTGCAGAAATCCAAAGGAGACATATATTCTGCAGAAGGTAAACACTTCGCGTGGCTCATTTCATTTGCAATTGCTACTTTGACAAGTAACTAGTCCACTGTACGTTTATTTTATTAGAATTACATTTTAGTGTAAAGTGCCTTCAGTACCAGCATCTAGCACTTCTACGAACAGTACCTGGAAGCTGATGCGAGTATAGGCCGGAAACTCACGGAGATAGTGAACCGCGTTGTCATCATCACTACCAAAATAAACGTCGAAAAATATACCTACCACAATTAGGTGTCTAGCAAAAGCGGAGTGCCCCAACATGACACTGGTAAGTACGAGTAGTCTACATCTTTTTTAATAAGAGAAAGGAGGAAAGAATCTAACCTCTTCGAGATTTCGGAAAGCATTCGTTTGGTGTGGAGTTATCTTGGAAAACAATCCGTATACAGCTATGCTTATATAAAACTCAAATTTCAATGAGAGCCCTAACCTGGGAAGCAGGCAGTCCTAACGCAAGTATGGTTCCTAAGAATCTCCCCCCGGAGCAGCACCTTGCAAGTTCATTAGCGAAATCAGCCCCCGATTACGTTCAGAAATGCCTTGAATTTTCGAAATAACTTGGAAGCCGTGAGAGGGTTTTGCAAAGTCTTAAGCCCAATTAAGCTGATGCTTTAGGCACAGAAACTTCGTCCCTTGTATCGACCCTTTCGGATTGAGTATATATCTGCTTGAAAGACAGACGCAAATAATTTTACTCACGAGCAGTGCTATTTTAACGTTGTCTTCCGAAAATCGATTTTCGAAAATCGCAGTAATATGAGTTACTGGGTCATTGCATCAGGCGGCATGTCCACAAAACTAGAGTAGAGCCAAAAGACAAGGTCATCATAACCACCTCTTTTAAACAAAAGATAGCTTTGAAAATACAGCCCATGAAGTCACCATATAATATCAGCTATCATGATATCATCAGAACCAGACGTGCTAGCAGAAGCCCCAGAACAGCCGTATTTTCATGACAGCTTCTTCCACCATACAACCGACACTTAGGATATAAGCGGTCTTATTATAGCCGTTTAGATCCAGAGGACCCTTTTCAGTGACAATCTGCATATCTTGCCGAAAACGCTCTTGCACTGCCAAAATACTGATCCAAGGCGTTGGAGATTTTCAGTGGGCTGCTTTGTTCAAAAAAAAAAGATCAGGAAGTTATGGGCATTACCTAACAGACAGTACACATTTTGGGCGCATTTAGCATCTGCAATCAGGATTCTGTTCACCAGCTTTGTGCAGCCAGTGTTATCTGGTTAAGTTACACTCGCCGTCATAGGCTGCGTGGTCAAAACTACCCTTGATGTCGATAAAAACGACCAGTGCGTATATTGCGGCCTACCAGGTTTTGAAGCAGAGTATCACAGGATCTTTTGGGTTGGTAGGCATGCTGTATCTTGGATGTAAGTGCACACCTAAAACTCTACCATTCTCTCCGTGCTCTTAAACACGACGAAATCTTTTTTTTTTATAATTAGCGCGCTCTCAAGGGATTTAAGTATCCTTAAAATGCTTGCACAAGGCGTGGGCGAAGGAAAATCAGGGAGGATGGAAAGAGAGGTACCGGTGAACGCTGGTTTTAAATGTTTGAAGGTTATAATGACTAGGGAATAAAGAGCTAGGCAAGGTATTCCATAAGCAGGTTGTACGGCTTAGGAACGAATCACGATATTTTAGAGTACTCGTACGTCCGAAAGTGGTCTAGAGGGTATACTGATGAGCATTCATAGCGAGACGGGTGTTACGGTTAAAAGTTTTAAGAGGCAGAATGCTACTGGAGATTTCTATGGATCACTGGTGGTGGAAATAGCGATAAAACAGAGTGAGCCACGTCGGTGTTCGAGAGTGTCCATGGTTTTAGTGATATTAACATCACCTATGAGTTCTATCGCACGGTTTTGAATCCTATCTAGCAGGTTCAGAGATGTTTTGGGAGCTCCCAACGAGATGTGAGTGTTGTACTCCAATTTCGGGTGGATAAATGGCTTATATTGAGGCGCGATCAGAGGGGGTGAAGTATTTCTTACTTCGCTTGAGGCAACTTAGACATTTCGCAACATTTTTGACGACATTGAATATGTGGTCATTCCAAGGTAAATTGCCACTGACACACACGGAGACAGAACTGAGCCCAGGGGCAAACCAGCATTTATTTTATGAATATCAGACTTGAAACCATCTAAGACAACTTGTATTGAACGTTCCAAAACTCAAGTGTAGGCGGAGACAAAGCACAATCTGGGAATGTTGAGCTGGCCGCAAATTAGGCAGCAAGCAGATTATCCTTGCTCAAAGAGCTGACAGCTGGAATATCATTGTAAATGAGAATTGGGATGGAGGATGAGGCAGAATTTCTAATATTCTTGACGAAGACCAAAAATCTTTACTATGTTTGTGATATTGTAGTATTTTTTGCCTCAGTTTGGTCGTATTTTAATCTTGTACGCTTAAGAAAGACGTTGCTGTCATTTCTGGCCGGTTGTAACTTTTTTCGGTTTTCCTCTGCTGGGTTGGCCTTGAAGGACCGAAAAAACATTTCTTTAAACCTGCCAGCCTCGTTACAGCTCGAGTCGTACCATGCCTTTTCTTTTGGTTTGATACATTTCATCCGATGAGGGATAAAGGATCTCATTCCAAAGAGAATGGTGTCTGTGATCTTATCAGCAGCGGCATCCATGTCGTTATCGAGGAAACATAACGACCAGTTAAAATTTCTAAAGTGTAGTCATCTTTTCCGATTTTCCGTATAAAAGCTACTCACACTGTTCGGCAAGAAGATTCTCTTCAGAGTTGCAGGAGCTATTCTAGGTATATATTTTTATAGATTGAATATGCCACATACCATCGGTGCCAGGCGACTTGAATCCTGAATCAAAGCGAGCAACAGCATGTGTTAGTGGCCTCATCCGTCCACACAACCAATGAAAATTATACTCGGAGAGGGCTCCGTTCAGGTTCTGAACAGCTTCTTCTACCTTTTTCTTAGTTTTAGTATTAATTGTATCTTTTAAGAGTATCCATTTGGATTTTCCGCTGTTTCCTGTTCTTCAACAAGACATACCCTCTCATCTGATTCCGAATTCGACGTAGCTTACCTCGGTATGAATATTATTCCAACAAGTAGGTAGCTCAGTTGATAATTTAACGCAGTCTTACATTCGAAAACTGTTGCTTTTTCCTAAGTACCTTTTCTAAACGTTTTTTAGGTAAATCATAAAGTTTGACCTCTATTGATGTATGAAGTGGTTTGCAGTCTGACTCAACAAAGTCAAACATTTTTCCAGATAGTTTACCGTTGCATCATAGAATGACTAATTTCTCGAAGGTGATGAATAAAGTTTCACCTGGTCATGAAATTCCTCGTCATCAACTTGATACAATACACTCCCCTTTTGCACTTGTGCAGGAGTTCTGAGCAAATACAAAAAGAAACAACCTACCTACCAACCAAACACAACTACTCTACCCGATTCATACTAAACCAAACTACAATCACAGCCACAATTATTTGAAAGAGCAACAACACAAACAAATTCTTTTGTATTTTGACCCTCTCATAAAGGGGGTCACTTTACGTTTCCTGAAGTCCTGGAAATTATAAAATCTTAAACCAACATTAACGGCTCACTATAAAAACACGCATAACATACAACAAAGTTCTTTGTCTGATGTCGGTCACAACATTCGGAAACACATACATAAATGCAAGATAGGAAAGAATGCAGAAGACCCCAGTTACAATAACAAAAAAAAAAAGGAATAATTCACTTCAAAACTCTAATATAATAGTATCTACCCCTGGTACCGGTACCGGTACTGGTAGCAAACGCTTCAGAGTCGTCGTCGTCGGTGACTCTTATTTTAGACAAAAGGTTAAGTACGTCGCGCACTTTACTCGTATCCGTACTATGGTTAAACTTATACCTACACTCTCGTGGTTCACGAATATGACGACGACAACAATTTATTCATGCTGCGCACCTGGACGTCTGACGCAACCATCGGTACTCCCCTTTCAATCTTCCAGCTCAGCAATGCAATTCGACAAAAATCGGACAAAGGGTCTGATTGTCAAGTGATAAGCCGTTGTCATTTATGGAAATCGTTTCGGAACTCCACTATTCGAATTATCACCGCGGATCGATGTTTTACCACAGATTGGAATTACCCCAATACTCGGGGCTTCGCGCTACTGAAAGCGTCACAGTTTCGATCTGAATATTGATAACAGAATGTGGTTTTGGATTTGTGGTTTCCCGTAGTTGCGGTGGGAAACGCACTTATGACTTATTCATAAGAAAGACCTATGATCCTGAGATTCGTCGTTACTTTACGCACCGAGTCAGTAGTAGTAGTTTGTTGTGGGTGATTAATCACTATAGTATTCAAATAGAACACTGCTGTGGATTAATCATGTTAAGGAAAGTGAAAAAGATATTCGTGTTGCAACTTAGAGAGGGGAGAAGGCCAATTGATTGATTGCAAAGGCGCTAGGGTTATCGGTCTTCTTCAGAAATTTGAAGATCTCTCTAAATGTTGGGAATGAGGCAAGTTTGTTTTCTTTTGGTTTTTCTGCTGCACAAAGGGTTGACGTGAAAATGAATGAATGTTAGTAAGTCAAAGAGCTGGATTTCGATATTGTGTCAATTTTGAATTAGTTTTGAAATGTTCTAAGCCCAAAGTAAACTAAGTTTAATGTGAATTGTATTGCTTTACAAAAAAGACGCATTGATAGAAAATCTATGTTTTTAGCTTGCGAATCGACTGAAGACGAACGGAACGTCTCTCGATTGGATGAGATGTCATTTCTCCAACAAGCAACATCTCAACACAGTACGTAAATTTAATTAGGACCGAAAGTGTATAAGTGCACCGTTAAAAAATCGCTGTTTCCATTGCATCAGGAAAAGTTCATCAGAGGGACATCATCAGGCACAAGCCGCCTAATTGCTTTTATCTGGCGCTTTTTATGAAAGTTTTTGTTCTTTAGCTGAAAATACATAGCTTTACCCTAAGAAATAGGGCATGATTCAAAGGCTTCCACTGAGCCGCTTGCATTAGGCCCTATGTTCCAGCAATTTCACACTGAATGTTAGCTTCCAAGTTGACTTAATATTCTAGACCAGAACCTTAATGCAACCCCAAAGGAAAGAGTGTAAAGTTGTTAAGTTGCACGAGCTCGGCGACTTATTGACTGGGCCATTTCTTGCGATAAGGCCATCTTTGAACTTTGTCTTCAATAAGTCGTTTATGGCACGCACTGTGTGTTGCTGATCCGTCTGATCGCTCGACCAAATGCTGCAACTTTGCTTATTTGCAAAGTCGTGTCACCAAAATTGTGCCTCGCCATTAGGGATGACTTTCCGGTGAAAAACCAGATATTTTTCCATCTTCAGTAGGTGGTACTTTGGTCCTAGGTTTTGGGTCAATTGTTAGGATGACTTCCTGATCTGTGGACGAATCAAAAATCGAAACGAAAAATAAGAAATTCGAACTCGTTTTTATTTCAAAAGAAAAAAATATAAAAGACAAGTGACATACGATTTTAGTTTCACAATTAGACACGAAACGGTGATATCGAATGTACGCTGATGCCAAGTTTTATATAGGGTCCGCCATCTAACATTTTTTTTTTTTCAACTAGTGCTTATTTCGTGAATGGTAACACTTAGCTCATGTCTGATTTGACAGATAATTAGTTTTATCCTTCCACTGAACGAATATGGTTGTGTATACGCTTAAACAACGCTGGGAAATATTGCCTGCGATGATCGAGAAGATGCCGATACACCCAAAACGAGTCACTGTTTGGTGCGGATTTTGGTTCAGAGGCATAATTGGGCCATTTTTATTTTTTTTTGGCCGTTACAGTCAATGGCGATCGTTATCGGGCCATGTTGAACGAATTTTTGTTCACAAAAATTGAAGAGGAGGATATTGGCAACATTTGGTTTCAACAGGACGGTGCTACGTGCCACACAGCCGAAGCTACACTCGATGTTTTGCGCCCTGTTTTTGAAAATTGCATTATCAGCCGCAGAGCTGATGTCGTACAAACCGGAAGGTTTGTACTTTCAAATAAAAAAAGAAATTCAGTAGTTTTTTTTTATAGCATGTTCAAAAAAAACTAAAAATTTTGGCGGACCCTATATAATGTATCATCAATACGGTCTTATACGAATGTTACATATAATCAAGTCTTTTCGCAAAATATAAAATATTTTGGGACGTTCGAGAAATGCCAACTCAGCCACCGCCTCGTAAAACATTACCTGAAAAAGTTCTAAACACCACCGCAGCAGCAGCAGCGGAGAACCATTAGAATTTTGTAGTAAATAATCCATAATAATAATCGTAGCATAAATAATCCAGACTTAGCTGGCTCAAAAGATCTGATGGCATCTTTATTTTATCGAAGAATATCCTCTTTCACCATGTTTGAAACTCATTTCCCCGGTAACCTGATAAGAGCTATAATTGGCTCCTACCACCAAAGCTGCAAGTGAGCAATACGACAATACGCCTTAGCTGGTATCTGCTATCGGTTGTGTTCACGCAAGACTGCTCCACGAATACATCCTCCTGTCAAGATGCAACATGCATGCCAATGCGAAAAATGCTGTGTAAACATTGAGTAGGAGTTCAAGCCAAATATTTGAATTGACGTTAAGGATGTTTTCGAGAACGCAACTTTTGACAACATCCGCAACTCGGTCAGACAACACTGCGTAGGTGGATAAGAGCAATGCTGGTGCGGATGCTGACTGTGGCTAATACGTGATATCGGAAATAAACGCGTGAGGATCGTAGGTCGGCGTTCTGACTTCCCTGCTATGATGCGTGTTGGTCGACTAACCACTTAACTCTCTCAATAATTATAAATTCTGCCCTTAGGCGTATGCAGATTATGTAGCTCCATTTTATGTTTGATGATGCCCGCCGAATGGCTGTTCTAAAGGCCAGGCAACCCTAGACGTAATGAGCAATTGGTGTACTATAAATGGCCTTTCAGTCAATTCCTACAATACTGAGGCTATTCTATCATATTTACGAGAAGTAGAGGACTTACTGAACATTTTGCCAACGATTTTTTATAAGCATTTGGGTGCCATCCTTAATAGAAATGTCTGTGCACTTTCGACAAAACCTGGCTATGAGAAGACCAATTACAGCAAATTCTTCATTTTTCTGGTGGAACAAGCTAAATACAAAATACACCACTATTGCTCTTACCAGATTCCTACAAACGGTATGTTTTGGGTACATGAGGGCTTCCTTAGAAAGCGTGGCTCTGCCGTAGATGCACTTATGAATGATATTCATATCATGGGCTGCACTCTCGAAGCCATCTTCCATTTAAAGAACTCTTTGATACAAGACGCATTAGAATTTTGATGACTCCAGCTCCCGCTGTTTTTTGACTCTGGTCTTATGGGCAACTCGTGTTGTTGCGGAAGTAGAAAACTGACTTTCCCAGTGCCCGGAATTCATTTCGTCAGTATCTGAACCAGAATTGAATCAAGTGTTGGTGGACGCCTACAGAATCGATCTAAGAAGTGTCTGTTGTGTCCTTTGAAGCCGCGATAACCTTAGTAAAACTTGCGTGTGTCTTCCAGTCGAAGATACACGCTTTTGGCACTTTGTGAAACACAGGTAGATCCCTGCTCATACCTCTAAGATCTTTCGCTCTAAGATTATTCGCTTTTCACCGCGGTCTTCCGATTTAAATGAGTAGTGATGTAGCTTACCAAACTTCATTCAAATGTGACCAATGTTCCAAATTCATGTAGTTAAAATATCACCTCCGTAAGCAAATTATCCGCTACTGCTTTTTTTTATAGAAGTCCCAAACAAAGAATTGTGTTCCTATACCCTCATACTGAAATCGTTATTACGGATGATTTCAATGTATAAAATTCTGGGTGGCTTAGAAACTCTGGACTGTGTGTTGACCCAGCTTGTAAATGAGATACAATACGGTTTTCGTAGCAACAGCTCCACTGATGATTTGATGGCATGTCTCATCGAAAGAGTACATCAATCTGGTGAGAGCAAGATTGTTGTTCTTGATATTTCTAAGCATTTGACAGAATTTGGCATCAGGCTCTTTTGCCGAAAATGTGTGCATTTGGGATCGACGAATCTCTTCTTCAATGGACGGAACCTTCAATTCAAAGTTTCAAGTCTGATATCCACAAAATAAACGCTGGTGCGACACAGGGCTCCGTTTTGTCTCCGACATTCTTTTCAATTCTATGACCCTTGTCTGCTACTTCTAATCCAATATATTCCTTTGCTGCTTTTCATATTCGTTCAATAGGGTGGAATTTAATGTTTCCAAAAACACAATGCTGTCTGCCATCGTAAAAGTGAATTTAAAACACCCAGACATTATCCATGAATGGCACTTACATCGTTGAAACCGAACAACTTTCCATTCTCTGTATGTGTGTCAATGGCAGCTTACGTTGGAATGACCACACATTCGATGTCGTCAAAAATGATGGAAATGTCTAGGTTCCTTCAACCGATGTAAGAAATATTTCAGTGTATTGCGAAGATCCGGCGGATAGGATAGGGTCGAAGTGTCTGTAGAGACAGCCAAAAAACGCTTAAGTTCTTGGTGAATCTTCTCACGCCTTGCAAGCTGGTTCAAGAAAGAAACTCTCAGAATAATTTCGTAAGACTGAATTCATTTAGTCTTGCTTGAACTTGCATTAGGACTGGCTGCGTTCTCGGTTAGTGCTTCACTCTCCTATATACCACCAGACCAAGCGGAGGCTTCTCGACGTCTCTAGGAGGTCAGCGACTATCTTGTAGGGCCCCAGTAGAAAAGACTATAGGCAGCTTATTGATGTTGTGACAGCGCAGCACTCTTCTGTTAAGCACCTACGAGTATATGTGCTGAGTATAAGTGACATAACGCTTGCTTCGGAGTGATAACGACACGGTGTGAAATTTTGAGAAATTCTAGGAAAAGGAGCATACAAGGAGTACAATAGACTTGTTCTTTATCTGTATGCTATATTCCGATAGCAAAAAATTACGAGTTCTGATGGTTCAACTAGTAATATATGTAGATAATATAGTTAGAAGTGTAGTCAAGTGCAAAGCCAAAAGGCGTCGACTTCATGGCCAGTACAAAATTTGTAGAAAGAGAGCAAGCTTATATGTGTGCCGACTTTAATTGATAAAGCCAATTCATAGTAATCTTATCGAGAGTTAACACTTGTTAACATGTTGATCAGGAGGAGGCATCAATGGAGGGAGCGCGAAACCAGAAAACCTCAGATTAATACGCTCAAAAATAACCCATGACAATATTTTCCAACGTAAGAAGTGTAACGGAAAAGCAAACAATTCTTTTTTTGCTATAGGTACTCTGATTATTCCCCCAGAATAATCATTCAAAAATATGTTCTTGCACCATATGTCCCACATATTTGGATACAAAAGTGTGGCAGCAAGTTGCTCTTAAGCAAACATTTACCGGTCTACCTGTTAATTAGCTAAGAGCAAGGATTACCGTCATATGCTACTGAAATATAAATACCAGTAGTCATATGTAAATATGCGTTGTTTTCCGAAATCGCTTCCACAAAAAATGCTAATTTTTCAGCTACAATAGTTCACCCTCCATATCAATTACTCATCGCCAAAGTATTCCAATTAACCCTCTAGTCGAACAGCAATCAGATCACTCAGCATTTTTTGATGAAATTCAAATATCAAAGCCAACAACCGTTACTCAGCAGCTAATCCCCATGGTAAACATTCAAATTGTCGGCCCATTTGTGTAGTACGCCGACAAAGTCAGAATTCGAAACGACCTACTTCATTTGACTGGCGACTGCTCCCGCTTTTTTCTATCCGAATTTACCCCAATCAATCGAAGGGAGTGACACTTGCAAAATGGCACCACAGACCGACCGGACGACAATGGCAGTTGCCATCTGCATGACAGGATACCGCGCTCCATTAGCGATTAATGGGATTTGCTTATTGACATAGTGTAGGTGGCCTAGCCATATCCTGCTGGTGCTAATGAATTGAAGGATTAAATCTGTTTACTTCCGCATTTCCGTTTTTATCATCTCCACCACCAGCACGGTGACTACAACAGGTAGGTACTTGTATGTGTTTCCCGAAGTTTTCTGCGCAACACTTAATCCTATTTGCCACCCTCGTAGTGGACTTGTATTGCTGACCTTATGTTCGCTTATTTTTTTTATATGAGTACGAGGTCTGGTTACTGGAAGATAACCCTGGTCCCTGATTGAGGCATAATCTGACTTGCCAGGTGCTTTATCTGTCTTCACGGTGGCGAATGGGATATACGAATAAGTATTGATCAAACGTCGTTTGGGGGTCTGTTGGTACTCGTATTTTCGAATCAGTTGAAGAATCAAATGCTGCCAGGTGAAATGACAAACAAAACCGACATCCATCTGATTCCTGGAAGCAATTCCTTTCATTGGCATTTCAAAACACTGCATCCCCTGTAGCAGGAGTCTAGATTTATTATTATCCATATGTAAGCCTTGGGTCTTATAAATTATTGTCGAGTTGTTGTTGTTTTGTTGATTTTCTATTGTGCAATAAGTTTTTATCGGCCCGTGGCAAGGTCGTGTCTTTCCGACAGGATAAAGGTGAATAGAGCGCGCCGAAAAAGAAATCCTTTTGTAAAGGTAACACCAACTAATGAATTGGTATTGATGTGCGCTCATGATGTGTGCTTCATATTGTCATTTGATACAGGAAAGTACGATCAATCACGCTACCATGTTGACAAGGTGCAAAAATGAGGCCGAACATAGATCGTCCTCTGTTAGGGATGCGGTAATATCTTTTTTTTTTTTTTTTTTTGTTTCTTTGCGATGTAACGAGGGACGCAGATTCCAGTTGAACTTAGGCACAGAACGTACCCACCTGTTTGCAAATATGTAAATTGGGTCTGTAAGGTTGCATCGAAGTAGGTCAGTGCCTTGAAGTTCAGTGGAATGAAAATGTATACCTTTTAAACACTAAACTACATAGCAGGACTATTTTTAAGCATTGATAGTAGAAAGGATCAAATATAAGATTGATGAGAATTTTCAGAAATCTAAATATAGTCCGCATATAGACAAAATGGATGAAAAGCACCAACAGCACCGATCCGGGGAAAACGCAGACAGATTAAATCGGTCCTAGAAGGATATCACGAAAGTGCTGTCACAAACAAAAAATGACAAGCAAAGAAAGTACAAGAAAAGGCTAACAGCTCATGGAACACGATAGAAATACGAGTAACTTCCGAAGTTTGAGCTGTAAACACAAGTCAGTGGGTTTTAAAATATAGGCTTTCGTAATTTTACCAAGAATGTTGTTGTCGGTTACGAATAGGACTAGTATATGATGGTCCTGGTCCAGTCAACATGGAAGTAGAAACTTAGACGAGAAGATCTCGGTGCAGCAGTCCTATTGAGTTATTCAAATAGAGAAACAGTTCCAATTGTTCATCACAGTCGGTAGCTATAATTTGAAGGATTCTAACGAGTTTATCTAGCCGGAAGTAGAAATAAACACCCAGAAACTTTATGAATCACGCCATAGAAGAAATTCGCTTATTTAGTTTGGCGCAGAACTCGGTTCAAAGAACTTCTGTCTTGGAAGATCAAACTGATGCTCTAAACGATTCTGAACTTAACGATAAAAGGTAGAGTTGGTGCTAATTAAGTGCCTTTTTGGCAGATTTGGGAACCTGCAGGAAACTGCTGAGTGTTTTTTGACTTGGATTGGGTCAACAGCGCAAAAGCCACGTTCGTAGCGAAGTGCTTGATTTACCTTCCAGTGGTGGTCCCCGATAACGGCATGAGAAACTCTTATTCATGCAGGCTAAAATGGCAAGAACATGCCCGGCCAGTTTCATAATTCTGGCCTAATGTGTCATAGGGCTAACAAACATATACGGAAGAGATTAAAATATACGACGAACCAACTTATGGTCCCGGATAAAAATGGACTCACAGTCGACAACCCTAGTAAATGTGTAAATGACAACGACCTTTGGATCTGCACGTGGAAAGTTCGTACCCTTAATGGGACACGTGCAGCCGAACAATTAGCATAGACCTTTGACCCTCTATCGAACAGATATCACCGCCATCCATGAAGTGCGATGAGAAAGGCTGTACATAAGCAGGATGAAAAACTGTGATATATACTATGATGTCTTATGATAATCTGCATCAAAGCTAAATTCGTTAACAGAAGCCCAATATTCGACCATGTTTCTACGGGAGACTGGGACGAAGCCAACAAAGAATATTTTTACGAGCTCATAGACAAGACCTATGAGCAATGTCCAAAGTATGACGTTAAAATCGTAATAGACCAGAATAGGAAACGAGGTCATCTTTGGTAGGGCAGTAAATATAGCCTACACGATACCATGTCTGGCAGCGGATTTAGGCTTATTGAATTTGCGGCGGGACGAAATATTACAATAGCAAGCACAAGGTTCATGAAACACTAAATCAAATTGATCATTTGGCGTTAGACGTAAGGTATGCCTTCAGTATTCTGGACGTCCAAACGCTCCGGATAGCCAACATTGACTAGGATCACCACCTAGTTGCAGCCAAAGTGCTAATGCGAAGCGAATTTCCTAAACGCCACATCAAAGAAGAACTATTGTGAGAAGATATAACGTATAAAAGCTGCAATCGCAAGAGACCACCAGAACCTCCTATGGAGGTACGGAAGACCAGTGGAAACGCTGCAAATGTTTACTTAGAAATGCCGAGCCGTAACTGATGTGCTGGCTTTCGCCTGACCACCACCAAGAAATCCCTGGTTTGATGAAGAATGCCGGCAAGCACATGCAGCTAAACAAGAAGCCTAGAAAGCGGCGCTGCAACGAAGGACGAGAGCTGCTCGTGAGATCTATGAGCAAAGAACATTGGCTTCTTCAGAAAAAACATAAAAGGGCACGAGAAACGCGCGATCGAAGATATTGAGGGATTGTTGTACAGGAACATGTCAAGGCAAGAAGACCCATATACATAGAAGTCTGTAGAGATGAAGAAGGACAGCTTGTAGTAGAGTCACAGTCGGTGCTGAGTGCTGAGAATATGGGAAAACATTTTTCTGCAGACTGTATAACGGCGAAGTAGCCCAACATCCCGTCATCAGGCAGAATAGACCAACTTTGATGATGATGATGATAACCAAAACCGACACCTGACCCAAACGAAAATTCAAGAAATCAGCTCGACGTGACGACTTACCGGCTAAAGTATTCAAAGCTGCTGGAAATGACTCAGATCTGTATAACTGGTTAATGGAATCTCAGCACCGTATGCCCGATAGATAAAAAAGGAGAAACCATAAGCTGCGCCAATAATAGAAGCATAAGTCTGATCAACGTCGGAGCAGACTAGCGTATGTCGATGATATCGACATATTTGAGAGAACACGGCGGGCTGTCACCGGTGCGTTCGCTAGTATTAAAACGGAAGCTGCCAAAATGGGTTTAGCGGTAAATGAGGGAAAAGCCAAGTATTTTCTGTTAACACAACATCGACGAAATAGAGAGAACGACTGCTTTTCCTACCTTGGCTCTGCTATGAATATAACAAACAACACCTCAGCAGAAATAAAACGATGAATCACTAGTAGTAAGCCCTATCCCAGAAAACTAAGGAGACCTTCATCCGCTTTGGATAGAGTCGATATAGAGATATCCTCGGTCCTTTTGAGAAAAAATTTTTTTCGTAAGAAATTCGGTCCCGTTTGCTTCTACGTTCTTTGGAGGATCAACGACGAAAAAAGGTAGAGCGAATGCACAAAAATGCTCTGGTCCGCAGAGTTTTCAAATCTAACGCAGAATGACAATGCAGTGGAGGAAGACATCAACTTAGGTGGCGCGCACAAGCACAAGGGAACCTCAACCCACTTGGGGTACGCAAGTGGAGGAAATTTACTAATAAGCAGACAAACTGGAGAGGTTTGTCAGTTGAGCCCCAGATTCACCCCAAACTGTAGCGCCACCTAAGTAAGTAAGTAAGAACGAATTCAGATTGTTCCTAAGCTGTTGAAATATGGAATGCGTAATGTCTAAATCTACATACATATGTACATATATTTCCCAAGTATCTACATTGCTACTGCGCCGCTTATGGTTTGGCTAAATTTGCGGCCCATTCTACAGGACTTTCTGACGACCGTTGTTGAACATGGCAAAACCAACTGATTTCTTTAGTCTAGCATTTGTCCACTAGTTTATTAGATCTTAGAAAATAGAACCAATCATTCGTCACGATGTTCCTCCGTCATAGTCCATAGACTTTAAATCGCGAAACATGGCATTGATTACAATGACTTTTTAGTGTTGTCAACTTCTAAAGGCGTAGGTAGTTAGGAGGTATGCATGAGTGTCGGCGTTTAGGAGAGAAACCCAATTAGCACTTGTTGTGCGGTTTTGCTATCACGACTCGTGAACGAGGTTGTCTTAATCTGCTTAGCAGTTGTGCAGTTCTTATTTTGTTATTACTGGACCATATCTTTCTTGATATATTGCGGTTTGTTATTCTGTACTAGCAAGTATGGATCAGCATGAGGAAGTGTTGGCATTTGTTGCCCTTGACTACTCCTAGCGGAATGTTGACTATATTTCTATTTTTCTCTTAGTGAGTTGTCAATGGCTGAACCAAGTCTGTCTAGTAATCTGCCGTTTTCTTACCTTCAATGTAGCGAGTTGGTGCTGCCGGTTTCCATAATGCGCTATAATGTCTGATGAACAAAAGAGGAAGGCTCACAACGACCCATTTTTGGAATAAAAACAACCCGCATTCGCCTTCAGTAATATGGCACGTAGTTTAATTATAGACAGCTTTTGAATATAACTTCCAAACATTCTTTGTCTAGCGAGTTTTGTTATACGATGTTCAAAATAACATCAAAACCTGTAGACTTTTCGGTAGAGAAGCTATTGATAACCCAAGAGATTCACTCATCCGTTATTATGGAAGATTCCTGTTGGAAAAATAGTGCTGTGTGCACCCAGGGAAGTACTAGATGTTCATTAAGAGTTTTAAGGATTTCAGGGTAGTAGTTGGCCAGCGTTATTCTGACCACTTTAGAAGGGATAGACAACTATTACTTTTGGACAAAAACTTACATAGTCTTCCATATTTCTTAAGTGATGCAATTGATTCAAAGTAAGTTTTCCAAGAGTGATTTTCAGCGCTTCTAATAGCATTCTTGTATATTCTTAGGCAACCCTTATATGGTGTGTAAGATGTATTGGGATTTCAGATATGTAAGATCATTTTGACCATATTTCTGAGTTTGGACAGATCATTAATTCACCACATTGGAGGTTTTTTTTTACTGCGCTTAATAAGATATGCAATTTAGAATTTGCAACGTTTGTACAATAACACTCCCGCCTACTCTCACAGTACGAGACATTAACTTTACCCATCAATGATTGTTGCAATTTTTCATGCCGCCTTTACTTTATACTGAGGAACAAGAAAGCTCTCCCTCCCCTGGTTAGACGTCCGATCACCCGTGATTACTTTATTCAACAAAATCGCTGGCCAATTACATCCAAGATCTCCGATAGTGCCCATGCTTCGGAGGATATGTAAATAATTCGTTTCGACCTTTTTACTGCTTCGCTTACTTTGGCTTCCAAGAAATCTGTTGTGCTCGACATTGCACATTTTCGCTTGTCTCCTGTTTATCGGTTCGGAGGGTACCTCTTCTATTTATACAGATATGTATACATTCGTTAAAAGTTATTTTATCTCTTATAAGGTTCAAACGAGGTAAGTTTTCAAATTATCTTTATCATAGAACGCACGAGGGTCTTACATATTTAGCAAGCAAAGTTGCAAGAAAAAACGGTATGGCAATTTGTGAAGTGAAGCTCCGTGAATGAGTTGAATTGGACATTTGCTTCGAAACACAGCATCAGCGATTTATCGAAAGTATGAGAATATTTCTATTAAGGCAATGAGTGAGAAATATCTGCAGAAGTAGATGCAGAATTTTATGTGCCAATGAAACGCATTCAAAAGACCCATTTCTTTCAGACCCATTTCACTAGCAGAGCAATTTCAATATAGAGGTTCAACATTGAGCCGCTTAAATAAAAATATGTAGTATTCCTCCTCAAAGGATTTCCCCTGAATGAGTCACTATTGCCTTCATTGGGAAATCCGTGAAATACCCGAGAATTCCTTGCAACAAGTGGCTAAATATGGCTCATAAACTAAATGAAAAACACCCTCCTAAATCCTGGGTTAATTCAACAAATCGGGAAAGTACAGCCCAAACATAAAACGAGGGTTTCCCGGTAATAAAAAATCCCAGGTCTAATTCTTTCCGCAGTAAATCAAAACAACTGTTTTGCTATTATTTTTATTTTATTTTTATTTTTATAAATGAGCAAGAGATTTATCTGTTAATACGATTTAAGGTAAAGAACAGATAATTCGGCACAGTGGCTCTCAAAATTGCAACTTTAATTGTAGGCTTACAACTTACTACGATTACTTAGATGTATTCATATATAAGAGCTTCATATATAAGTTTTGTTTTTTAAACAATATCAATCATATTTTGAGCACTACTTCAGGGGTATGGCTTCCTCGACTGTTTCTGACGAGGGTCATCTCGGTGCAGTTTTGAGACACTCTGTTAAGCATCTTGCGCGCTGAAAATTAGCTTCCCCACACCAAGTAATTGAGTGCCGTTGAATCGAGTTCTTTCTAAATCAAGAGTTCCGTGGGCAGTATGGCACATGCCGTCCTGATCAATGCCATTCATAGTTTTGAAGAAATGATCACTAATCACTCCCCGGTAACATGGCCATTGTTTGTAACCTTCGATCTCGTTTTTGAACAAAACAAGACCACCAAAAATTGAAGTTTTGTGGGTGTAAATGAGTCTCATGAGTCTTTTCTGTATTTGCCTCAATCCATAAAGTGCAAATTTTCTCGTTTTAAACCCGCCTTGTCACTAAACACGGCTTTTCAATGAAGTCGACTTAAAACTGTTAAACAGCTCGATGCGCGAACTCCCGTCACAAGTTGGGCTTCAATTTTATACCAGCTGGATTTTATACGGATGTAGACCGAGATATTTTCGCAAAATTTTCCACATAGTGAACGAATTTGACAATTCAGGATATTTCGAGAATCTTGCACTTACAACGGTTATAGTTCCTTCCATTTGCACTTTATGGTGATGCATTGTCGACTTTACGTCATATCCACAACACTAGCTAGCTCAGTTTGTCCAATAGAACTACCGAATGCACAAAGCCAGAAAATGATTAACCAAAATGCTACAATTGTGGGGAAAAACCTCCACCGATCTATAGAGGCTGCATTGTAGCGAAAGAATTACAAACAAATTAGAAATAAGGTCAAAAATCCCTCTCTTAACCCAGTTGAACTAAAAAAAAGTAGCTGTGACCCATTCAGGGTGAATAATGTTATAAATATCTAAGACAAGGAAGTCCCGAATGGGCAACCTTCGTACTGACAGATCTCGAAAAGCTATCCTACTGAGGTCCAAGTTGACCAAAATAAAAACACAATCTCCCAAATTTGAACACTTCTTAGAAAACGGGTCGCCAGTAAAACGACTCGACAAAACAGAAAGAAGTCTTAATTTAAAAAAAAAATATAATCATGCCTAAAAACCTAAGAATAATGGAATGGAATGCTAATAAATTACTGAATCGCAAGGATGAGCTTCAAGTAATCCTATACGAGTATAAAGAAAAAATTGATGTTTGTTTGATTTTCGAAACTCATTTCACAAAGCAAACAAACATCAAATTTAAAAAGTATGAATGCTACCATACGGCTAACCCTCATAACAATGCCCGAGGCGAGAGTGCTGTGATCATTAAAAAATCTATAGAGCATTATGAAGAAGAAAAACTAAAAACGAAGAGTTTCAAGCAGCAACTAAGTACAAGGTGGCGCCAAAATAATCATCCAATTTTGTTTTTGAATTACTTTTTTACTAATTAATAAAAAAATATGATCTTGAATGATGGAAATTTTTATTTGGACCTTTGCAATTGTTTCTGTTAAGTGGAAAAGGTGATATCCGCCAAGTGGCTGCCACCAGTGCTGATACACATTTTTACCCGTTTTATCGCACATTGCGTGACTTTCCGCAAGATTTCCGGTGATAACTGCTCGCAATTCCTGTCGAGTATTCTCCTTAAGGGCTGCGATTATCTGCGACTTATTGGGTTGGCAAAAACCCACGACATCAAGTAGCTGCAAAGAAAGAAGTCTGGGATGGTTAAATCGGGCGATCTTGCTGGCCATGCAAAATCGCCAAAACACGAAATTACGCGATCAGGCAACGCTTTCTTCTACAGTATGCAGTGGCTTTGAGTGGATGTAATGGTTCTTCGTGCATCACACGCTGATTTTCAGTGCCTCAGAAATGAAGATTTTCCTTATTGACGTAACCGCTTAAGTGGAAATGCGCCTCGTTGCTCATGATGATTTTCGACACAAAATCGTCCTCTTCGTGGATGAGATTGAGGATGGCTTTGCAGTAATTCACACCAGACTGTCGGTCAGGAGGCATTAACCGATGCACTGCTTGCACTTTGTACGGGAACGGTGGCAGCCACGCTCTGCATGGCCTCCTGTGGTTCTACTCTGTTCGTGTCAAGTAGCTAAGAGCCGGAATGTTTGGGATTAGGAAATGGACGTCCAAATTCACGCTGCGCTAACACCACCAACCGAATAGTGGTCAAAAACAACGACACAATTATTCCACGCTCTTGCGGATTGTAGCGCTCCATTGCTTGTCTGTTTGTATACTGCAGCTGTTCTCAAATGTCAAAAATGATTGACGTACGACGCCATTTGCAAAAATTGTATCATCTTCCGATAGGGTGATTTTGCGTCACTTTGTATCACAATCAAAAGGGATAAGCAACTAATATCCTCGACGACTATCTATAGCCCGCCTAGGCATAAAATAACATCTATTAAATGCAAACAACTAATACAAAGCCATAAACATAGTTTTATAATGGGTGGAGACACCAACGCGAAACACGCGCATTGGGGTTCCACGCTTGCAACAACTAAAGTTAACGAATTATAAACAGCATCACGGGAAACAGGTTGTAAATTCAAATCTACTGCCAAACCAACGTTTTGGCCAAATGATCTCAACAAACTACCAGACTAAATCGATTTCCTTGTTATCAATAAGCTATCGAAAAACTTTTTTCATATTGAAGAAGGCTTAAATTAAAGCTCGGACCATTCTCCAATTACCCTTACATTAAGAAAAATTCTATAAAACACTCTGGAATCAAAACTTTGACTTAGCGGTTCCACTATGAATTACAGGAGAGCTTGAAGCATATCCAGAACACGGGCTGGATTAGTAATTCGATTCGGAAAAGAAAAACAACAGGACGAAATTATCCTAAAGGAATAATGAACCTCAATGCTAAAAAACGAAAGCTACGAAAAAAATGGCATGAGTCAAGCGCCCCAATATATAAGACGAAACTTAATAGAATTACATAACAACTCCGGCGAGTAATCGAGGAAATTAAAAATGAATCCATAAATAGATTTCTAAGAGAACTCTCACACGATACAAATACATATCTCGAAACGCGAAAGCTTCTCAATGACTTGCAGTATGGTTTTCGTTGAAACAAGTTCACTGGTGATTTGATGGCATATCTCACCAAGAAGTAGAACCAAATCACAGTACATCAATCACTTGATATTTCTAAGGCATTTAACAGAGTTTGCCAAAAGGCTCCTTTGTCGAAAATGCGTGCATTTGGATCAATGAATCTCTCCCTCAATGGATTAGAAATTATCTTTCAGAACCTTCAATTCAAGTTATCATGGATGGTTTCAAGTCTGATATTCACAAAATAAATGCTGGTGTACTCCAACGCTCCGTACTGTCTCCGACACTCTCTTTAATTTCCATCAACGATCTCTTGTCTACTACTTCTAATTCAATATATTCCTTTACTGATTACAGTACTCTCTGTGTTTCATATTCGTTCCTGGACTCACATCCCTCATCTTCGGCTGTAAAACGAGAAAGCCAGCGAATGTTAAGCTCATTAAATTCCGATATTAACGGCATAACCAATTGGGGAACTATCAACAGTGCGGAATTTAATGCTTCCAAAAACACAATGCTGTCTGCTATCGTTAAAGTGAATTTTCCATTCACGGTAAGTGTGCCAGTGACAACTTACGTCGGAATAACCACATATTCGACGTCGTGAAAAATGCTGCGAAATGTTTAGGATGCCTTAAGCGATGTAGGAAATATTTCACCCCCTCTGATCAGGCCTCAATATATAAGACCCCCGCAAAATTGGAGTACAATGCCCACATCTGGTCAGGTGTCCTAAAGCATCTCTGCACCTGCTAGATAGGATTCAAAATCGTGCGATAAAACTCATACTAATATCAGTCAGTCAATTGACACCCTCGAAAACCAACGTAGTGCCTCCAGTCTCAATTTGTTGTATCGCTATTTCCACCACCAGTGCTCTATTGAAATCGCGAGTAGCTCCTTCAAACCTTCAACCGTAACACCCGTCTCGCTATGATGCTCACCTATTTATATACCGAAAGTGGGCTTTTTCGGACGTACTCTAAAATATGGTAATTCGTCCTAAGCATTTTAGGTAGCAACAATTCATTGCCCTTTGCACTGCTGGCTTCATACAAAATAGATTTTTTTATACAGTTCTTTGTTTTATTGTTTTTTTTAATTACGCTGACTACAAATATCCGCACGAGCGGATGATTATTTGTTGAGTAAGCACTGCATATGCCTAGTAGACATCCGCTCGAATAATCGAGGTATCAATTTTCCATTGCTCGTGCGGTATGCAAAATCAATTATTGTAATTAGTATTTAAGAAAAAACCAAAAATAAAGCGAGGCAGTTCTTGTTGGAACCTCACCAAACACATAAGCCGTTATTTTGTTCTCTCGATCAAGCTAATTTCATTGTTGGCCATCACTCACTTTTCATACGTACATTTGTAGTCTGATATTCTGGTTCAAGCACCAGTATTATCAGTAGTTGTCAAGGTACATGCACCTTGGGCGACATTGTAAAACGTACACAAGCCGTACAACTCGCTTATGGAATGCCCTGCCGAGCTTTCCATTTCTTGGTCGCTATAATATGCAGACATTTAAGAACAATGTACATTGGTACCTCTCGTTTCTTCATCTCTAAATTTCCTTCGTCCGCGCAGTGCACTAACATTTTAAGGATACACAAATCCCTTGAGCTCTCGCCAATTATAAAAAAAAACTAAAAACAAAATTCACTATGGAAACTCACTATAACAATTTGGGAAGACCGATAGCATAAACATCGGCTATAAGGAAAAGCGGTGGTACATGGAGAAAAACAAATGCTGAAGAAGCGGCTCAATTTTCGGGAAATCTCTCAAATACTTTCGAAGCAAACCTGGGAAATACTCGTAACCTTAACATGACAGAAGAGGCGGAACTACAGGAAGAAGAATATATCCCCCCGTTTAGACCCAAAGAAATAAGGAATATAATAAAGCGGTGAAATATTAAAAGAGCTTCCTTACAAACCAACCTAATTCAATACGATTAAATCACTTCCCAAGCCACTGGAAGGTTTCTGAAGTAATTATGGCTCCAAAGCCAGCTAAATCACGATATGATGTAGGATCCTACAGGCCTATATCCCTACTTCCAATTTTGTCCAAATTATTCGAAAAGCCTATCTTGGAACAAAAAAAGCTTATACCAAACCATCAATTTGGCTTTCGAGATAGACACTCGACCATGGATCAAGTGCATAGAATCACAGATGTTGTCGAAAGAGCACTAGAAGAAAAAAGGGTTTGTTCAGCTGTCTTTCTTGACGTTGCACAAGCTTTTAATAAGGTATAGCTCTCCAATCAGTATTTTTTTAATACTAAAATCCTATCTAATGCAACGCTTTTTCGGGGTAAAGGAAGCAGACGAATTCTCCGAGTTAAGAGAAATTAAAGCAGGAATTCAACAGTGCAGAATTTTGGGCCCTATGTTGCACCTGCTGTTCACCAATGATCTATCGACACCAAAGAACAATGTTATCGCTACAATTGCAGATGATACTGATATTCTAACCACTGAAGACACAGAGAAGAGTCCACAAGGAAGCTTCAAGATCTAGTCAGCCTCATCTCTAGCCAGGCTAAGAAATGGTATATTAAAATTAACGATTCGAAATCATCGCACGTTGACTTCACCAATAAAAGAAATCGGCGTATCCCTATACTGATCGGCAACATACACATCCCACATCCAAATATGTACTGCTAAATACCTTGGCATCACCCAACCTATGTAAATACATGGAACATGCCAAAAAGAAAAAAATTAACTTAACATTAAACTAAGAAAAGTAAATTGGCTTATTGGCAGCAAATCAGTACTATCAGTACACAACAAATGAATCCTTTATAAACAAACAATAAAATCTGTGGGGGTGTGCAAAAAACAGTACCCTCAAAATAATCCAACGTGTACAAAACAAAGTAATGCGGGGTATAGAAAATGCACCAAGGTACGTTAGAGATAGTGATCTCCATCGCGACTTAAATGCTGAAACCGTTTCAAACGAAATAAACAAGTACTCTACAGCTCATTCGAATAGGCTTAGTCAGCACATACACGAAGAAGCATCTGACATCCTTAATCAACGCGGGCAAATAAGAAGGCTACAACGCATATATGCACCTACTGAAGCATCATCTGAAGACAGAATTGCGAAATTTTATGAGGACCACGAACTAGTAAAAACCCAATACCCAATACAAGTCAGAATTCATCATTATAACGGGCGATTTTAACGCGAAGATTGGAATGAAAAGGGCAAATGAAGATCTTATATTGGGTGACTAACTATGGATATAGAATGAGAGACCAACGAGGCGGAAAACTTATAGAATGGTTATAGCAACAAGGGCTCATCGCATGCAAGATAAATGGACATGGAGATCTCCAGACGGTACAACTAGAAATGAAATTGATTTCATATTGTACAATACGATCCAACAAAAAATCTATCATACAAGATGTTTCAGTTTTAAATAAATTCGAATACGTGAGTGGCCATAAACTAGTAAATCGGGAATGCTCCTATGTTTGGGGTGTGAGACCTGACTGAATTTTTTCCAGTCAGTTCGGTTGGGGTTTTTAAAAGGGGCAGGCGTTTCGACCGAGAGACTCATACCTATTGAGGATTTTCCATCTATGTTCTGCAAAGAATTTAAAATTGGATACTCCATATTCAGAATTATTGGTTGTTAATGTATTGTCGAGTACTTCCTCCCACCCGCAAAAGGTCACCGAGCTTGGAAACATGAAGGTTTGCACACATTGAGATTAGAAGTCATAAGGAAATCAAATTAAGACTCACTAAGATCCTTGATTTCACTGCTCTCCCCTAATGAGTGTTTTTTGTTGCCACCACATCCCAAAAGCAGGAACTCCTTCATAGAGTGAAGGTGCGACACCATGTGCTAAGCTTCTCTGGCGGCGATAGTTTGTCATGAGCCATGTACGCAGAAGACATGTAGAGCTCTTGTTTGCGTATACCCACCACTTGAACCACTGATGGCGGCCCCTGCCCAACGTTCCTCTTCCAGGAAGACTAGCAAATTCTCAAATTCTCTAACGAATTGACGAATTCTCTCGAATTGCTGAAGGTTGAATTGTATGACACTGAATATTGTTATTGTTTTTGCTGTATGAGACCAACCGCACCCTCTACATGGTTGTCGTCGTCGACGGTCGTCCCGAGTTTGTCGTCCTCAGGGCTCGTTGGCCTGAAGATCTTCAGCTTGGCAATCCATATGCCGAACCTGAGCCTGAAATATGCCGTGAGGCGGAGTGCCTCCTCATTTACTGACAGCAGAAGAGTTTGGTTATTTCTTTGGGGCTTCTTAAACTTGATGATCGCCCAATCGTCCATAAGGATTCCGGCTTTCTGAAGCTTCAGACATTGGAGAGTCTTTTCGCTGCGTCCTGGGCACCAGGGCAACAAAATGAGGGCTCTATGTTTTCTGGGGATTTCCTTAGCAGCGATTTCCTTAGCAGGGATTTGCTTAAGTTTAAGGCCCTCCCAGGCATCACTGGGAAATCCTTAGAGAACTGATTCACGCACTTGATTACCCGGTAAACTCTGATGACCTCCTCGGAATCATAGTCGGTCATAGGTACAGTTTGGTAGGTCAGGATATGGTTCAACCGACAACTCTTCGATACTGGCCGACTTAGTCAGCACTGCTTTGCCGTCAAATGGTTTTTGGCTTTGGGGCGACGGAGTGACTAGTTGCTGAGGTTGAGGCAACCTTACCTCTTTTAGAGGCATGTATGATTTCGACATGGGAATGGTTTCTCTTAAATTAAATGGCAGTCAATGCAGCCTTGTGGGAGGCAAGTCGACATATGACGATATTTAAACGAAGGAAGGCATCCGAAAGAATTCCCAAAAATCTCATTTGGGCATCGCTAAGACCTCAAAATTATACGCGATATGTACGACGAGGATTTTTAATCGAAAGTAAGACACACAGCGGGAAGTCGAAATTGGGATGCATGATGCATTGAAGCACTTTAATTTCAGGATTCGACATTCGTTTGTACAGCTTTAACATACTCATCACAATGTTGAACGATGTACAAAAAGGAAAAGGGAAAAATGGCAGTGACGGGACTAAAAATATTACGAGTGTCCTCAGACATTTAATATAATTACGAAACCTAATATAATAAGAAACACGTGCATTCGCGGTGGTCTCCACATTTGTATACCGATCGTTCACAAAATTGAGGCTGAGCAAAACCGTTTATTTTGACGTAATCAGCAAAGGTTGTCGGAAAATCCAAGCAAAGAGGATCAAGTTCCAGTCGAGGTTCAAAGAAGGGGCTGAAAAAAGTAATTGTATTTCTCGTATATGAAATCGTCAGCAAACTCCTGGTCTTGTCGACGGGGTCATCCAAAATTGAACAGACTATAGAACGGCCCCAAGATCCGTAAATTTAGCGGCGCAGTAGCATTGCAGATACATGGAAGAAATATATATATATCATTATATACATAGAACTATGAGCGTAACATATTTCAACGAATGATGAAAGCAGAAGAGAATCCTAACATACGCTTAATCGTAACAGGTCCGTCACGGAATATCGAAGTTCGATAAGCATCTTGTTCAAGAAAACTCAGAGGTCTCGTGCCGAAATATTTCACATAAGGTCCACTAATGTCTGCTAATGTATGAGTAACTGATCTTTACTACGAGTACTTATATTATTTTCAGGAAGTAATGTGCCAAACATTTCCAGAGCCGCACACATTCCCATACGATTGAATTGTTCGCAGACTCTAATTTTGTCAATCTTGAATCAAATCAAAAGTCTCTCTGCAACATGTGTACACGTTCACAAATGAGATCTAGGATTCAATTGTTTTTTTTTTTAAACTCAATAAATATTTACAAAATTCATAATTAGTTCACGGTCTTTCCGCAATGCTTTTCTAGATACACTCCCAGGTAGAAATTCTTCCAAAGGACATTCCCTTCCTTTGTCTCAGAGTGTGTATATGTGTATGTGTAATATCGCGCGAGGAAATTTTTAATAAAACCCCAGAAAATACGCGCATGGTTGGTAGGATTTGCCCGACATGTGCGCTCGCGCTGTACGAATGGTATATTCGCTGAGTAATTGGATAATTTTGAAAAATGTTTTTTTTTTCGGGAAACTACTACTTGACTGGGCCTTTCACTCATATGGGGGAAAATCCATGGGCAAGGAAAGTACAGAAAATTGGTAGACTGATCGGTAGATCAGTAGGTTGCTCACCCCTCGCGATGTATTATAAATAATAAATTGCTGATGTTTCTAGGCAGCCGAATGAAATTAATTTCGAAAACATACGACGATCTTGTGTTTGAGGTGGAAATACCTTTCGGAAGGAAGTTTTTCCATTTGGGTTTTGCTGATGGTAAACTCACACTTACTCAATGAGAGGGTATGTTTGTTTGTAAAACTGGGAAATCGTATGCACTCAGGATATTCCGCTGAGGATTCGGTTGTGTTGTTTCTTTTTTTTTTGTCGCAGGCTAAGCTAAATTGAAAGTTGTGACTTTTTCATTGGATTTTCAAGATAAACACACTTCGTAATCATAAAAAAAAATCGAATTAATAGCATGTGTGTGAAATATACTGCGATTTTGGAAAAATCTAAGGAAAGACATTTATTGGATAAGTCGAGATATTTAGATTAAAATTGATTCTTACATGCCGGTGTTGTTTGGAAGGAGGAATTATGAAATAGACACAAGCAGACTCTCTCTTTCTCTGATAGTGATTTTAAGGGAATTTTGCATAGGAAATGCTCTAGATATGTATGTATGTGCTTAGTGTCAAAGACTTCCGCAGCGCTAGGCAGTGTGGAAAATCAAATCTTAGCAAATGTTTTACTAGATTCCACACAGGTACAAATCTTCCTTTGGACCATAAGTTTCTTTTCTTATAAGTCCGATGACTAACATAAGCAATCTTCAGAGGTGGTTCAATTTTTTCCTTACAGCCTTGAAATGAACTAAGATTCGTATTTCGAAATAATGAAGCTGGCTGTTTTACTTATAGATCCTCAAACTCATTTCACATCAATATGTTGGATTCTTCAACAAGTAAATGACGCCGTGCTAGTGTAGGTATGTAGGGAAAAATTAGCCGACCATGCCAGAAGTTTTCAAGAATTATAGATCATGAATAAGACCTTCAGCGTTTTTAAAGGCGCACACATCACACCAAGAAATTTGATAAAAAAAAATATGAACAAACATTTTTCAAGGATGTTCTGCATACTAATAGATTCTCTAGTAGAGATAACATCCAAAGCTTGCGGTCATATTTGACAGTTCTTTGATATGTTTGTTTAGTATTGTCTGACAAAAAATCAACAAAACAATCAATCACACACAACGGTGTGTGATATAAAATCGATTCTGGCTTTTTTTTGAAGCTAAGTTCATGCCATTATGTTTGGAATAGCACGTCATTCAAATTGCCGCTTCGGCCTCGCTGGAATTTTTGATGACTCGGTCCAATATGTGCGACGTTATTCCGGCAATAGCGTACGAATGTTGGCCTCAGGCTCGTCCAAATTGGTTGGCTTGTTAGCGTAGACTAAGGACATGACGTTGCGCCAGAGGAAATAATCGAGTGATGTCAAATCGCATGATCGCGGCGGCCAATTTATTAACTCTCGCCAGTTTATAAACTCTCACAACTTTGAGCGTTACTTCGCTCTGACCACAGAAAGTTGGTTAACATCGCTCTATACCTGAGACCACTGACGGTAATGGTGTCTCCTTCCTCATTTCGAAAGAAATAAGGTCCGATGATGCCGCCATGCTATAAACCACACCAAACAGTCAATCTCTGTGGATGCATTGATGCTTGGCCGAACACTGAAGCCATGATGACGACCGACCTCGCGACAAAATTCATGTTGCATATTTGCAACTGAGTTCGATAATATTTTTTAATAATTTCCGCACTTTCGGCAAGCGTAACCTTACTGAATATTTTGGCAGCTAGATGTTATTGGTAACTTTGACAGCTGCTGAAATATAACAATTGGAAAAATAAAAAATTCACCCGTTACCTGGTCACCCGTTATTATAAATCTGACGAGAAATTGGATTAGCTATAGACTAAGGCTTTTGTTAGTTCAACCAAACGCACCTGCATTCCGTCATACGGTGAAGGTAACCCAAATTAGGATCTAAATCGAAGGATGCGTAGTGCGTATGGTATATCCGAATTCCATCTCGAAATCGGTAGATTTCAAAATCTTTTGGAAAGTTCGATGCCGTAAGTAAATCTTCGGTAGCCGGTCTAGATGGATCCATTGCACTTGAGACACAAAAGGAATATGAGTCTTTCAATGAACCTTCGTTCATAAATAATGTTTGTCCTGAGATACTTAGGGCATTGAAATGAGATAAAACACGTCAAGATCGTGAAAATGGCCATTGGTATTATTAATTGGAAATTGTATGCCAATTGCATTCAAATATGAGTTCGGGCTCGTATAAAGCTCAATTTTCCCAAGTACCTGACGCCGTACGAGGGTTGACTGAAAAGTTTCCGATCGCAACGTAAAGATAGTGGCACTCGTCAATAAAAGCTAGTGAATGCTAGTTGTGCATCTTTTGACAGTTACTTACCGAAGTTTCAGTCATTTTGGACACTCAGTTTTTGGTTGACAGTAGTTTGAGTGAGTCTATGTGAGTGTTTTTTGTGAAAATGGAACAAATTGAGTATCGAGCTGTTATTAAATTCTTGTTTATCAAAGGCAATACGCATACGTAAATCAAAAATGAGTTAGACTCTGTATATGGGGACTCTGCACCATCATTTACCACAGTGAAATTTGTGGCAGCTGAATTTAAACGTGCCCGTAAGAGCTTGGGATATGATGAACGCTCGGGACGTCCAAAAACTGCAACCACTGACGTTAACATTGCTAAAGTTCACCAAATGGTGTTAGACGATCGACGAATTAAAGTGAGAGAGATAGTAGATGTTATGAAAATGTCCAAAGAACGTGTTTGGTACATATTAAATCACGTTTTACGCACGAGAGAGCTGTCCGCGAGTCGGGTGCCGCGTTCGCTTACGTTGGACCAAAAACGTGTTCGAATGAAAATTTCCAATGCTCTGTTGGCGCAGTTTAGGCGCAATAAATCCGAGTTTTGGCGACGATTAACTACTGTAGATGAAACTTTGATACACCATTATACATCCGAAATAACATACAGTGGACTGCAAAGGGCAAGCCGCCTTCAAGAAAAGCAAAAACTGTTTTTTCGGCTGGAAAAAGTGATGGCGACTGTTGGGATAGTAAAGGAGTTATCTTACTCGATTATCTTCAAAAAGGGAAAACCATTACAGGAGCATACTACACATCATTACTTGCCAAGCGGGCCCCGCCCAATTATCAGGGCTTCGCTCATTAATGACGTTGTCTAACAATGAACGGGGGCAGAGCAAGGTACTGGTCTTATCGTAAACATCTTCAGATGGTTGCTACAATTCGATCAGTCACAAGTTGCCGGTCATAGGTCTTGTTGGCGGCTGGACCACCGGTAGTCCCTACCACGACTTAAATCACGGTACCATGGGAGTCAGGAGCCCCCCGGATCTCGGTCCGGGCCTGACTTGAAGAGGTAGGCCCACTTGTGGCAGCGTCATGGTGGCTGTGGTTTAAACCCAAAGTCGCTGGAAGGGTCTTCCTTTGGTTGACCCAATGTAGAGTTGCAATAAGTACTGGGTGCTGCGACCCTAAGAGCAGTAAGAGGTTTTAGGTGGGCCTCGACTCATACCAAGAGTGGAACTTGTGCCGGCAACAAGTTCCGAATTTTTATCTCAGGAAGGCGGCAGAGCGATGGCAAAGCGTATCTTTGCCCCATGGATGTATGGGCATCCCGTAAACATAAGTCTACATGACAGGTGGTTTACCTTAAAAATTAGACACTATTACTTGCCAAGCTGAAGACAGAAATTGCGGAAAAACGGCCACATTTGCAGAAAAAGAAAATTTTGTTTCACAAAGACAACACACCGTCTCACACCTCAGCGGTTTCCATGGCGAAAATCTGTGAATTACGGTTTGAACTGCTAGACCATCCGCCTTATTCACCAGATCTAGCCCCAAGCGATTTCTTTTTGTTCCCTCATCTAAAAACTGCGCTCGGAGGACAGAGATTTTCGTCAAATGAGGAGGCAATCACCTTCGTGAACAATTATTTGGCAGAGAAAAACGCCAAGTACTTTTTGGACGGGTTAGACAGATGGGAGCATCGCTGGTAGAAGTGTGTAGAGTTACAAGGAGACTATGTAGAAAAATAAAAAAAATTTTGAGAAAAAAAGTCTTGTATCATTGTTCAGACAACCCTCGTATATTGGCAATAACACGGCGCATGTTGGTAGCAAAGTCGTTCATTATCTCTGACTTATATGCGTAGACTAGCAGCTTCACATATCGCCTCAGAAAATAATCCAAAGGTGTCAAATCACACAATCTTGTTGTTGGTGAATTCACAGGTCTATGGTATTATGAAAAGTTATGCGTTTATGACATGTCCGTCTACTGTAACATGCTGGCATCATATTGCAATAATTAGGGGCTAATGATTTCAACAGACAATAAAACACGCCACACATTGTGGATTTGTGGATTTAACATCGTCTCAATGGCTTTTTCTTTACTTCAAATGCGGCAGTTTAGATTGTTGACGTAACCATTCAACCAAAAATGAATAACATAGCTTAGCAAAATTTTATGTGAAAAAAGGATAAGGAGTGATAGTCGATTAGCTTCAATTCATGCATGAGCTGGACATGGTAAGTTCGTAATCCAAGATTGTAAAATTATCCATATAGTGGACGGACGCATCATCAACTGATGTACACTTTAACGAATCGCATCATTCGCGTCCCCCTCAATACTACTCTCCATAGCAGCAAAAGCTTCTTGGATGCGTATGCTGTGGAGATGCGTATACGTTTGAAACTCCATGAATAAGAGCATTACTCGGCCACTTGAAGATGAAGGCTGCTTACGTTGAACTAAGTGCTATGGCTATAGGTTTAGAGCTCGTGGACGGCCTATGAAGAACCATACTATACGAAACATAGTCGAAATTACGAGCATAGATAAAAAATATGGTAACGATGGGAGCAAGTAAATAATTTTTAAAATTTAGTGTCAAGATTAAATGAATTAAAAACAAATATAAAATTGCTTCCCCAAAATACAAGTTCTTCTGATCGGAAATAATTTTGTAAGAAAAATCCAACTAGAACTGACATACAGGGTTCCCTGTTCCCCATTCATTATTATGTACCTGGATTATATATGTACAAAATTGAAGAGGGGAACGTAAAATTCCCTCCTACAGATGATCAAAACAAAAACCATCCGATCAAACACTGTACCTAGTCAGAGAATCTTCATCTACGTACCAATCCGTGAAGCATTTTATTTCCTTCAAGAGGGGGAAATTGCTTTTCCTTTTTCCAATTTTCCAAGATCTCCTCCACGTCACGGTTCAATTTATCCATAGGTGCGCACACAGTATCCGTAACAAAAAATAAATCGGAAATACTCATCCATTCTGCTGTACATATATGTATGAACTCGAATGTATGTACATACCTGCGCGCTCTACCGTCTCTGTTTAAGGGTATTTTACGTTTTATTGCCTCTACTGTTGCAATCAAAAGCAGACTGCACACTGCATCTCATGTCAATTCAAGGGATTTTCTTGTATATTTCCCGTACATATGTTTCCGCAGGTCATTCGCAGGAGAAAACCAACTAACACGGAGGGTTGGTCCCGGTGGTATAAAAGGGAGTGCTCTTTCGAAAACCTGTCATTCACAGCCAAGAGCTCAAAGTGTAGAGAGATTTAGTAGAAGTTTCTAGAGAGATCAAAAACATTTGGATAATTTACGCATATTTCAATTGATCCTGAAGTAAAAACAATATCAACATGATGAACTACAAGAAGTGTCCATTGAAGAAACGTCCAGTTTTCTACGAGGAACCAACCGTCGCATTATCACCAATTAAAGACGAACCACAAGATTTATCCATCAAACGAGAAGCAGAAGAACCATGTCAAAATGATGCCAAAAGGAATTTTCCTCTCAATTTGACTGTCAACTCAGTCTATGACAACATGAAATCGGGAAGCAAAAGTTTTATGCACACTCGCCCTGAATCACCAGTATCGATTTCGAGTGAAACATCGCACTGTTCTCAGGTGGATAGCACAATTTCATCATCTGGCACTGAGTTTGAATACCAAAATATTCATCTACGAGGAATAAACACGGCTTTCCAAGGTTATAGCAACGCATACCTGCCATACAATACATTGCCAGCAGTTTGGAATAACTACAGCTACATCAGCCAAGTGCCGCACCAACCAGTCACTCCACCACCAACAACCGTATATAACTATCACCTAACACCACCAACAAGTCCAGGTTCCTGCTCAACATCATCATCAGAGCCCGAGGATCTTTCGGTACGAAATGACATTCCACTGCCTGCTCTATTTCATGTTTTCGAGGAAGCACCATCTACCAGCAGGACAGCTGTTTCTACCAGAAGCTATCGCTTCAAGTGTGACAATTGCTCCAAAATGTACTCAACTTCCATTGGATTATCGAAGCATCAACAATACCACTGTCCAGCTGCTGAGTGTAATCAAGAAAAGAAGCTTCACAGTTGTCAGGAATGTGGCAAGCATTACACAACAATTGGAGCCCTCAAAATGCACATCCGCACCCATACACTACCCTGCAAGTGTCCCATCTGTGGAAAGGCATTCTCCCGCCCATGGCTACTGCAAGGACACATTCGCACCCATACTGGAGAGAAACCATTCTCTTGCTCCGATTGTAACCGGTCCTTTGCCGATCGGTCAAACTTGAGGGCCCACCAACAGACCCATGTCGAGATTAAGAAATACGCTTGCAAAGTCTGCCACAAGTCCTTTTCAAGGATGTCACTATTAAATAAGCATGCTAACTCCAATTGTACCATCATAATTGTCTGAGCCTAGATGTGAGATCCATTGTCAGAGAACTCAAAGACAGCTAGCATACCAAAGGAGAGATTAAGGAGATTGACACTATTTCTAAGGATTTATTCAGATACTTACGAGTACGTAAACGGTGCTAAATTTAGTTAATTTATTTATATTATTATATTTTCTGTTATGAAACTGTAACTCAAGTGTATGAAGATGAAAGTTCTAGTCGCGGATATTGTAAAATACACATATGTATGTAGTTAGATACTAGTTGTAAGTTTTAAAAAAGAAATTGTTAAATTATCTCGTGTTACTATAGTTTTTAAGAAATTTCTGTAAAATCGAAAATTAAAAGCAACAATTGTATTGATACTCGAAATTTAAATATTTTCTTTTTATTGTAAAAATTCCTTTTGTTGTTACAATTTTGTTTTCTAAGTGACAGAATGGGTTGTCAAAGATTAACTTCATCGAAAGGAGATGTTACCCTTTTTTACGACGATCTATGATACATAAATTACATGCAGACTACAGTCAGCACCCGTAGATAGCGCTACTTACCCTCCTTCTCTATTTTAGTCGGTCATATTGCGCTAGTCAAGACTTTCTTGGTCACCTTTAAAAGACTCTATTTCACTAATTTACCAGCAATTGGTTCGGTCGACATCCATCATCCACAAATCTGAAATATTGTAATGACAAAGAAATATATGACTCCTGTCTTATACTTGAGCAATTCCCATTTCCCACATTGATAATTTTAGCGCCTTACAATTGGATATATTCGTACATATACAAATGAATTTTCTACGAGTGTGTGCTTGATTTTCATATCTGTGAGTAACCTCAGCTTACTTAAAGTGCTGAACGTTTATTTCAATTGGAATAAACTTCTAAAAGTGTCACCCGGAATGTTTGATGCTTATGCAGACCTAATAAGATCTCCGATGATTTGGTAGCTGAGACAACTATTGTATTTGGATGTCCATTTGGAAAATCACTCCTTTGCCTTTTAGGTTTAATTACGGCGTTCACATGCTTTCTTCTCATAATCACGTTTAGGTCTTCGATAATTGATGGATAGCCAGTTAAGCATGAACTAGGTTTTGTTAGGGATGTGATAGATATGCCATCAACACTAGGCACCAAAACGGTCCCATCGCGATCCCTGTTGAACCAGTTGAATTTATATTCAAAGGCAAAAATCTAACCAATCTCTCTGGTGAAACATCCAATTTCTTTGCAAAAGCCAAGAAGGCCTTTGAAGTACGTGCCGTCTGTTGCCTCTAGGTTTTCGAAAAAGTGTTTCCCTAATAATTTTCTTCGACTACGCGATATTGCGTCGCACTCAAACAATATGTGTGTTATGTCCTCAACAGTTTGCAGATCACCGCAGAATCTGCAAATGTCCGTATATGGTATGAAAATTTGAGTCGATTTGAGAGAGTGTTCTGTCAGGATTCCTATTATATCCCTGTTTAATTTTATGAACATGTCCTTCCAGACTTGATCACCTAAGGTTGGCAGTCTTTATGATATTTTCCTCGATAGTGCCCCTTACTATGCAAAGGGGTGGTTTGAAGTTAACAACCTCACTATTATCGAGTAGCCCTCCTCTTCTTTCAAGCTGATCCGCTAGTTCATTTCCCTCTATACCGCAATGTCCTGGCAACCAACACAGCCTCAACCGGTTCTGACTGTATAATACTTTGAGCACTGTGCAACAGCCTTTGACTATATCAGAATAAACATGAACTAACGAAGAGAATTTTCTGATTTTTTCCTTTATGAGCTTCAACCCATATACAGATTTATCGTTATCCTGAGGCGGCAAAGAACAAATACAATAGCAAGTTTATCATCGTGGGCTATGTACTATGGAAATAGTGAAACACAAAAGGTTCGTCTTAACTTAGACTACGAACCTTACGAAAACGATGTGAGCAAAGGTTTGACTAGAGCACGTGCGACAGCAGGAGGACCATTGCACTGAATTTGAAAAGCCTTTAAGAAGCTGAAAGGAAATAGTAGAAGTGCAAGTAGAGGGCAAGAAGCCGGGACATAGGTACACGACGTAATATTTTTAAGATTGTGGCATAAAGAAAACAAAAAACGTCCAATATAATATATTGGAGACGAGCAGCGACACTTGGTAGCGAGGAACCGCGAACTTTGCAATAGATGGAACTTGCATCAACGTGTTACCTAATGATGAATTTCCGCTAAGGGAGATTCCACTGGCAGTTGCCCCTCAGTACCATGCACCTGGGCCGTATCACGTACCCTCCGAAGTATAAATGACAATCGTAAATTTGAGATTTAAATAGTTTAGCCAAGAGATGATAGAACGATCGGATGCTTAACAAGTATCTTATTCCACAGCATTAAGACAAAGGCCACGCGAGAAGAACCACCGCTCGGCCAAACTAATGTCGCTATACTATGAAAATAACGAGAGAGAGTTCTAAACTCTCGGCAGCGTACTCGTAATATTAATAAACTCAATGGCATCAATGCGGTTCGGTGGAAGGCAGGTCGATATATGACGCAATCCAGAGTTTACGGATAATGGCGGAGAAGCTTCGAAAGATCTGCACATCATCTTCAAAAATTTTGAAAAAACGTTCGATAGAATTCTTATCTTATTTGAACAGCGCAAAGTTTTCAAAACGTACCCGAGAAGTACACCAAAGTGATACGCTATTCATATGACGAGGCTAAACTGGATCTTGAATGCACTGAAGGAACAACCGGAGAACCCAATGTTAAAGTTGCACGCAATCCGATATTCTTTAAAGCCGGGTAAGATTTTCTACTGTTCTGCACATAATCGAGTCCGATGCGACTTCTCTTCTTTACTCTGTTTACGAGTAAGTCGTACTTTGGCCGAATATCTGTGTTGCCATGATCCTTGCAAACATTTTAAGGGCAACGATCTTTCAGATCTGTAAGTGGAATGATTGGACCCTAACAGCCTATGTGCACCTGAGCACTATTGTTTTAGCCAAGGCATGAATGCGAATTTTTCAAGCACCACAACAAAGAACAACTACTGCCAAAAGATATAACGTATGAGTAGAAAAGCTGCAATCACAACAGATCGCCAGAATCTTCGCGTATTCCCAAATCTCTCAATAACTCTTATGCCGCCTGCCAGACCGCTGCGCCATCGGAGACCCCACAACTGCTGTGCTGGGGTTTACCCGACCACCACCAAGAAATTCCTGGTTTGATGAAGAATGTCGACAAGCACATGCCGCTAAACAAGATACGTACAAAGCAGCGCTGGAACGAAGCGCGAGGGCCTCTCGTAAGCTCTGCCTGCGAGCAGAAGAAATATGAAAAACATCGGCCTCTCCAGAAGAAGTACGAGAAGAGCGCGATCGATGATATTGAGAAGTTGTTTCCCAGAAATAACGTACCGATAGTTCATAGGAAAAAAGGACGTATCAAGGCATTGAAGACCCAAATGTAGAGATGAAGAAAGAAACCTTGTAGTAGAGTCATGGGCGGTGCTGGGAATATGGAAAATCTTGTCCACAGACTGTATCCTGACGCCAGGCAGAATAGACCTCACTTTGATGATGATAGCCAAAGCTCCCGCCACCTGACCAAAATCGAAACTCAAGAAAGCAGCTGGACCTGACGGCTTACCGGCCGGAGCTGCTCGAAATAACTTTGTGGAGAGCGTACACCAATCCATTTAACAGATCTGGTTAGGTTACATTCTGCTTGGACCCAATTTAAGACAATCGTGAAAAGTTGAACTGGAGAAAGAGACAAAGTAAGTTTCTGTCTAAAGTGAATTTAACTTTGTAATTTAATAATTTGAATAAAGGTTTTGTAACAACTTGGCAAAACAGGCAGTTTCTTTCACTTGCCAGAGTAGTTCACAGAAAAGTCTCCGGTTGCGGCCGACTCGCCGCAACATGCGGCAACTGTAGAGGTAGAAGTATACTTGTAAATCTTCTCAACATCGCATACAAGATCCTATCTGCAATATTGTGTGAACGTCTAAATCTTTTCCGCAACAACCTGATTGACCACTATCAGTGTGGTTTCAGACCAACAAATCCTGAAAAAAACTTAAGAAGTCCAAATCGATACACAACATCTTTCCATCGATTTTAAGGCGGCCTATGACAGCATTTATAGAGACGAGCTATATAGAGCCATGTCTAGTTTAGTCCAGGAAACCTGAATACTACAACGGCGGTTCTCATAACCGGAACTCTTTGTCGGACCTGGGCCTCCAGGTTGGGGTTTTCGCTTGGAGGCAACTTGGAATTTTTGCACCCTTAACAGACCACGTGCTGCCGAACAACTATGAATGTTAGAGACTGCTAGAAATTAGATACTACCCGAATCCAAAAAGTGCGATAGGACGAGTCGAAAACAGCGAAAGAAAAAATACGGAGAATATGTCGACTACTACAAATTAGGACGAAGACTCTAATTTTGAAAGTCTTAAGCTTTCGGCATGTACACAAGTGAACATCTGATAACAATCCGCATTAAAGTCAAGTTCCAAAATATAACTGTGAGTTGAGCTCGTGCCTCACAGGGGCACCATCAGAAATGGATTCTATTACCTCACAGACTTATCATATGCCTAGTGGTCCAGCTTTGACACCAAAGTTGTGTTTTAAGATTTTAACGCAGGGTTAGGTAAGAAGGGCCACTTTGAGCGGTTCACTGCAAAACACAGACTGCATAGCATAGCGTACGACAATGGATTTCGGTTTTTAGAATATGTAGCGGACATAAGCTCTTAATAGACTGCACGAGGTTGTGCACGAAGTTGTGCTTTAAGATTTTCACACAGGGCTAGGTAAGAAGGCCCTCTTTGAGCGGTTCACTGCAAAACACAGCCTGCATAGCATAGCGTCCGACAATGGATTTCGGTTTTTAGAATAGGTAGCGGACATTGCCTCTTAGTAGACTGCAAAAGAGGTTCCAATATATCAACATCTGTAAAGACACTTGGCTATCCCCTGATCAATCAATTGTCAACCAGGTTGATCACTTGCGATCGATACCAGACACTGCATTCTCAAGAAATCTTGTCAATGAACTCTCAGAAAAGCTGTTTCTGATGCAATTGGTTTCGAGGCGCCGCCACCACAAACAAACCTCTGATGATAATGAATGAAGACAGGAATAAGCAATCCAACAAGAAGCATATAAGGCGGCGCGGCGGTGCATTGAAGGAATATAACTGATCGTGAGCTCGTGAGTTTGAGCAGTTTTAATTGCGTGGGACTAGGTTAATTGGTTGATTTCCAAATACAATTGTGTTTATAAACTTTGTATTCTTGCTCGCTTGCAAGTGATCCCTGCCCCACATTCGTCTAAGACACCTTGAAGATTGCTAAGTAAAAGCTCAGCCGAAGTAATGCAGTGGCTGGTCAGTCTGGACTTGTCAGACTCAGACTCAGGCTCTTACATATTATGAGAGCGAAATCAGCCTTCTTAGACTATGTAGAGTACAATTAGACTTGTATCAGTGTCGTTCCTAACAAAGTTATTGATTTCAGTCGTCTCAATTTCATGTCTCGCACTTGTTCGAATAAAGTATCAAGTAAACCAATGGGTCAAAGTTCGAGGATTTGAGTAAATTGAAGTAGTTCATTCAACCAAATCTTAACAAATTTCCTGGAACAAATAGCAAAAGGATGCTAAACCTATGACACATTTGCGCCAGACACATTTACGCCAGACACATTTACGCCAGACACCTTGCCGTTGCAGATATCCGAGTCGACCGCAGCCGAAATCTTTGATGCATTTCAGTGCCGCTGAACTGATTTCTTTTCTTTGGCAGAACAATATGTCCAAACAATGCCGTACATTTTTGAAAAACATTGCAAAGTCAAGCGTAGTGATACGAATACCCTTGTCTTCCTTGACTGTCGGGACACAAAAACATTTACTGCATCAGAGATCAAAAGCATCGAATTGACGCATTGCAAGCATCAAGCCGAAGACAAAGGTGCAATATCCTTTTATCAGGGTATCTCCTGGTAACCTCAATATCTGAAAATTGAAAATAGCGCATGCGATCTGCTTATACAAGTAGATAGATCATCAACTCCTAGTACCCGTACATGGTTAGTACTCTCATCATCACCCGTCATCAGACCTAATGTTGAAGTTGACGCAGGTGTGTCCTTTGACAAATGTTGCATAAGCTGCACCTTTACTATGTACACAGAGTCATATCGTACTCATACATACCTTCGGGGGACTGATTTTCGTAAGGTAGCAACAGACACTCGTCATCCTTTAAAGAGGATCGCAAACAATATCAGGACTAATACATAAGGTGCGGGTGTTCTATCCGATATTTTCTTTTTTCTGCAAAAGATTCCTTTTTATTGAATGAAAATTGAAAAGTAAAGCGCAACCTGCATAACCTCAACCATACGAAAGTCCTTATCGATGTTCACTCTTCCTTTCAGTTGAGGGCATATGACTCGTGCAAAGTACGTTACGGATACGAGTACATACTCATAGATCGGTCTTTGTTGTTTGCAGAAGGTTTTTTCACCTGCTTTCTGCATTTTTGTGTGCATTGAAGGACTTCCCTTTCAATCACTCACTCAGTCAAACAAGAGGGATTGTGATGGTTTAAAGGGTTGCAGCAGACGTCAGATGGTAATTAAATAAAGAGTAGCTGATAGAATCATTAGATATGTATTTGTTCTGATTACAGGATGTGATTAAAGCTGAGTAAATTTTGAATAACTTTAAGTCGTTCCACATTTTGAAAAGAGTTAAGTAACCTACCAATTTCGAATAAGGGCAGTTTGCTTGTTTTATTAGTAAAAGTGAATTGTTTGTATGTATGTTGGAAGATTGAAAGGTTTTTGAAAGATTTTGGAGAAACTGGATCGAAATTCACTTAGACCGTGAAAAATTAGATTTATGAGCAGTTGGTTTTGGAGTTGATGTAGCAGTTTGAACAGGTGTAGTAGCAGGACTGATAGTACTGGTTCTTGTCTAATATTGGTGATATCATAATTTGTTAACATTCATAGTTTATACAATCTGGGACTAGTTGAAAGAACATATCACCACATCTACAACGACAATATTGCATCGGACAACAAAATCCGCTCTTATTTGGTTGGGGGATTCATAAAGATACTTTGTTGTCCTTTAGAAGATTTTCAGAATTTTGGACAACTAACAGCAGAGCGCGAGAAATTTATGAAACAAGAACACAAGAAACAACTTGCACCCAACTATCAAGAAGAAGTCTCATTGAAGATTTTCTGAGTCAGTGCGCTGGTATTCACGAGCTCTACATACATATATTGACCACCCGTCTTGCGCTTTATTTTGGTATCCTCTAACTAGATCAATATCATTATAGATGTCGTTAAGTTCGTTGTTGAATCTTCTCTTCTATTCACCATCTATACCGACAGGACCGGGGAATTTTTCTCTAGAAACAGCATAAGTCGCCCTCATTAATTTTTGATAAAATTCGTACAAATGCGCAGTAGAACAGGGCCAGGGTCTTACATAAAGTCGCACTAGTTGCTTGAAAATGGGCTCTGATCCTCAATTGCCAAAAAAGCGGAGCAACTGGCAAAAGTTCTATTCCGATTTGACTGAATAAAAGCGAAGGCCAAACTACTTTAAAGTTAAATCGACTTGAAGTGACGTTCAGTCCGAGACGACTATGTTGAGAGTCTTCATTGTAGAAAGCATATACTTCGTTTTGCCCTGTTAACCGCTGGACCAATTCTTGCGTCTTGCGAAATGATACTATCGATCTGAATACGACGAATATTCACCAAGATGCTGAAGCTCGAAAAATTGGTTCTGGCTTAAATACACAATGTAATGGACTGTTCAGATTGTTAATCAAATACGTTAGGCATTCACACAGTAGAGTAGAGAGGGTTTTGTTGGCGATCTTGAGGAGACTCATGTTTAAAGGGAGTCGTTTCTCGAGGATCGTACAGACAATGCTAAATTTAATTCGTTTGCCATATTTAGCAGATGGTTTGGTGCATACTCCTTATCAAGCCATTTCCGATTCCTTTAAATAGCTGGGTAGGTTGTCACCTTAAGCTGATTTGTTATACTTTAGTTTAGACTTTGTTTTGTTTTGTTCCTTTCCTTCGGATCAGTTGTGAAGTTATGACAAGTGGCATTTGCCCTTTAGTAAAATTTTAGAATCTCATTCCTGTGGAATCCCATTCCTGTGGTAGCATCATTCACAGTACCCCATCTCTTCTGTTCGCAAGCAGAAACTCGAATAAGCAGCTCGTAATAACTCGACTCTTTCTGTTCAAACCAGCTCAGTACATTTCTTGATTCGTTACATACTCGTATGCTTGCTGGCATTCTTTGTCGAATTAGAACTACCACATTCCAGGCGACACTGATTTTGTCTTTTTGAAGGTGCTATCAACTCCGAGCCCAGAATTTCTACTTTTCTTGCCGTTGGAATGCTCAGGATATCCAGGATATCCAGTAGTAGCCAAGACAATGTTTCGTCCCCCAACAAAGTATATTTGCGATTATCGTGGCATGTGGCGCTACTGGAACTTCTCGTCCAGCAGTGCATAGTTGCTGTTTTTGGTTTCGTTGCATTTTTCGTTGATGGGAACATGCGTGTGTATTAGGCTAATATTTTAAATTTTAGATTTGAGGTGAATTGCGAGTAGAGGCTCGTTTACATGTCAAAAACTCAAGACTTGTTGTTGCGTAAGTTGCTTTTGCTGTCGGTAGTAATCGACGTAAAGTATGTTGTATAATGAGGTTTATATACCAAAATTCTCATTGCAGTTTTTATATTGCGAATACATCTGTACGTAAATATAAAGGCCTAAGGCGCTTACTTATTATTCGACTGCACTCGGCCTGCCAAAGGATCTACAAATTAACTTGCAGATTCGAAGGCCATTACCCTTATTTAGTTTGCAACAATTTATGCCAGCCTTTATCCAACGGTTTTGAGTTATTCATAACAACAACAGCCCGATATGTAACCTTCAACCCGGAAGTCCAGGCACTTCCTATAGCCTTTTGGACGAAAAAAGCCGAAATAAGCTGCTCTTGCCAATTAAGGGTTCATACTCTATCATAATTTTTCAAGACCTCAGCATGTTCTTCTCGTTTTATTAACCACTGAAATACGTGACGCGTGTAATATCATCAATTGTTTGCATTGCTACTGCGCCGCTGTGGGGTAACCTAAATTTGCGGAACTTGGTACCATTCTACTGGCTGCTCTATTTTAGATCCTCATTATATTTCTTTCAACCACTTCATAGGACCTCGGAATATGAGCCTCTATGTCTTTTATGACTCGTCAGTCTGGCGTTTGTCCACTATCAATTTCTCAACCTGGAGACTTTAGCGAATGCGTGTACTTCTTATAAGACCATGTTTTGGTACACCTGCTGACACACGTAACATTTCCATGTCCATCATAGTTACTTTTCCTTTGAGTTTCTCATACCGCGAAAATATTTCGGTGGGTATGTTAGAGCTGGACAAACGGACTATCGAACCTTAAAGCTTATTAGCAATTTACTCAAAATACTGCAAAATTTTCATGTCATTTATTTACCCTGCCCTAAATCTATAAGTATGTGCGGCATCGTCATCACAATTTCCTAGGTAGCTAACAACAGAGCCTACTTTCTCACTTATTTTCTTAGTTGGCACTACAGTTCGGGATGAACCTGGGCCTCAACTAACAAGCCTATTGTACTCTTTTACTTGTGCGAGCCACCTAAGGTGGAGCTGGGATGATCAAGGTCATATAAACAGTGTTCTTTTTCCCTTCTTATCCTGAAGAAACAGCGATTGGCAAGAGCGAGTCTTCGGTTTGTTTCTGTTGAGGTGTTGTTGACAGAATTTAGAGCAGAGCCAAAGGAAGCAAGGCCCCTTACTACCTAGGAATTCTGTCGAATTCGTCAATGTTGTGTGTTCCTTCTCCTTGACAGCATTTGCTCTCATTTACCGCTAAACCCATTTTGGCAGCTCCCGTTTCAAAGCCATGGAACGCACCGGTGACAGCCAGCTGTTTTCTCGCAAGCATATCGATATCATGAGCGCTCGCAGTAGTTTCACAGACTTTTTAAAGATTGCAAGAAAGTAACCACACATATTACTTATTTACTCAGATCGGGCTTGGCCGAGGTAAACCAAGGCCTTCGCAGCTGTCGCGGTATTTTCTAATCTGTCCCCAGTTACGCAAACGAAGTTGTCTCTGACCCGTTTCCTGTTGTGTGAGTCACCTAATATAAGGTCGTCCTCTACCGCATCGAGCCGGGGCGTTGTTGACCTAGCTGAGTAAGCAGGGTTGCCAAAGCTTTTCAGACGAGTTCAACATTCTCATCCCATATAGTTCACTGTTGAAACGTCTCCTCCATTATATGTACAATCCCCAATTGATGCAGAACTACCCGCAGAACTTTTCTTTCGAAACGACGAGAGTGACATCCAACATCTTAAACTCACAGATCGTATATTAAATACGAGTATGCTACCTTTCATTTTCATTAGTTCTCCCTACCTGTCTTTATTACAGCGAAGACGGTGCAATCGAAGGTTCCCTGCTGAGGATAGTATTCCGTATATAGTGCCGCCATGTAGACCATCAGGTGTCGGAATGGTAAATTAAAGGTTCACCTTAAGCTGTCAGCACAACGAACGGTACACCTAGAAATATACGAATACATTTGAAAAATCATCGAAGATAAAGTGAATTAGGATGTTAAATTGAAGTTTGATTATCATTCAGTGAGTCGGTCGGTGTATCATTATCCTGTTTGGCTCATTAATAGAATCCACCAACGACCACATCATCATGCCATATGGTCAAATGAAGGAAGAGTCTTGCACCGAGTTAATTTCCCTGATCCCGATTTGATAAGACGAGGATCAGGCACAGCAGCAGGCATGGCACCGTGCGTTACACGCGAGTCCTTTTTTTTATTCTGTCAGTCATGTTTGACCGAAAGGGAACGGTCCTTCTTTGGTAATTTAAGCGATTGCTGATGGTATTGTTTTTTTGTTTTTTGTTTTTTTTTCTCAAATTTTGACTGGGGATGGTGCTAGAAAACAACAGTTGTTCTAGCACTAGATGTACTCATTATAGGCTATCATGCTGGTCAGTGGAAAGTGCCTTGGCAGGGTTACAAATGAAGGAACGTATTCATTATCCTTTTAGCATGGTGCATTCCACAAAATTGTTATTTTTCCAATGAATTCGAAGAGAGGGTTGAACTCCACCTCCACTGTGGCACTAATTAAATAATTTTCGAGGCAAATACATTTGTTCGAGGAAAGGGTTACAAGCGTTGGTCATGGGCAATTTGACAGCGAAGAGTCAACAAGGGCTTGGGTGTAGAGTCAGTCTTGTGCCTTATGTTAGTTTTGATGTTGATTAAAATTAAGTGATTGTTATCTAATTTGAAATAGGAATGGGTGGAGGTTATTTATGTTAAGTATTCTAACGCACTCATGTACTTTCTAATTGACTTTGATGGTACATTTTAAATATGCATATACTCCTATATAAGTAAGCTTTTGAAATTGACGTTTTTCAGGAGAAGTGTACTCGATTAGTTGGTGTTTGGCACGAGATCTTTCGGCTTGTTTAAGCCAGCTGTCAAACCTATGGGCCGCAAATGCAAAGCAATCTGAGGAATTTCGAATTTCAAAGATAGAAAATTTTTTGAAAAGAGAGTGAAAGGTTTGGACGTGTAGAATACTAATTGGTTTATGACGTTCCTTGAAATATTTGACTATCATGGGAATACTTTAAAGTCAGTGAATTTCATTAATCCGTAGTGCAATCAAGCTGCGTATCTTATCTGGCCCCACTCTTTGAAAGCTGCATCCAGTTGAGCACGCTACCGCTGATTATTTTCTCTGAAATCAAATCTATATCAATGAATCAGCTCTGAAAGCTGACTATTAAATATTTCGAAGGCGATTATTATCTCCATCCCATCACTGATTTATATGATTCATATATATATCTCCTGAATGCAGAGAACCTTTGATGCATACTGCTTGTGGTTGAATTCCCTTCTTAACCAACTTGGAAGATCTTGGGAACCATTATGATAATTAATGGAACGCTGGTGACAGGGACTGTTCTCGAAATATAACATAATTGTAGGTCTAAACACTGGTTGCCACAAATCGGTGCCCTCCACTTGACGCTCTATATAGCTCTAATAAATGCCAACAGCTAGTGTGGAAGCACACATTTATTGTGAAATCAATGTAAAATTTTATTGATTCATAAAGTTCGGTCTATGGCAATTATGAATGGAACACAACATCGTTCATGTGACCACCACGGCTTCTGTTGCAAGCGATCATCCGAAGGTCAAAGTTATCGATTACGTTTTGAAGAATAAGTTTGGATGTTATGTTTGAGATCCTGAATTGTCGCATAGACCTTACTCTTCAAATAATCCCACAGAAAGATGTCTAAAGGTGTCAAATCGCATGATTGATGGCTTGTGTGGGCGGTAGCACGATCCTGTTGAAACCGGAGATTGTCCAGACCCAATTCATTCAATTTTGAGAAAAAAAATAGCCGGTCAACATGTTGCAGTAATGTTCTCGATTCACTGTAACTGTCTCTCCAGCCTCATCTTTGAAAAAGTACGGGCCAATGATACCGCCAACCCATAATCCACACCATACAGTGATTTTTTTAGGATGCATTGGTTTTTCGTGAATCTCGTATGGGTGTTCCAGTCCCCAGAAACGATAATATCGTTTATTTACGTACCCTTCATCCAAAAATGGGATTCATCGGAAAACATCAAATTCGATGACAAATTGCTCTGACGATCCAGCATCCAATTAAAATTCACCGTAAAGTGCCATAAGTGAAGCCCAATTGTTGACTTCGGCGATAAATTGAGGTATCTGGCTGGTGTTGAACACTTTCACCCACAGTGCTGATGTTTTGTCGTGGACGTGCTGGCCGAGCATGCTGTTATGGAGTTTGACCCGATACCGAACCAGTTTCTTCAAAACGCTTCACCATTGCACGAAATTCCGGTCTCACTAGGGCGATTATGTTTACCGAAAAATTCACGAATCTTATAAAATGTTATTTTTACAGATTGAGAATTTCTTCAGGGATTAAAATTTCTCAGAGGAAGTGTCATCTCCTTAAGTCACTTAGAGCCATGCATTTACATAAAATAAATGTCTTCCGCAGTTTCGTCGCCTTTGGCCTTTGGTGGCAGTGCCCGGTTAGAAATCCAACCAATATACTGACATTATCCATTTTGAGTTGTAGCGATTCCTTAGATTTGTTGTGGAAGGGTTTGATGGCTCTTTTTAGCCTGACGGGGCCCAATGTGATATATGGTACACATTTTGTTCTCAAAACTCTTTCTTGATGTGTTGGTTGCAACGGCCAAACCGTTTCTAGTCAGTTCGCCGGTTATTCGATTTCCGATAATACCTTGTGACCAGACATCTACCAAAGTAACACTTTATTCTTATGGAAGAGATCTTGTAGTGTATTGAAGCAATACAAGAATGATTTGGGATCAATGAGATTAGAGCCCGATGCCTTAATGGCCGTTTGACTGTCCGATAGTATCTGGATGGGGACGCTCTTCATTCCTTCAGCGAGGACTAGATTGGCATACACCTAAATCACATATATTTCACCTTTTTCCATTCGTAACGATATTCTGGTGTTTGGTCCAAATATATCAGCACCCACTCCGGTGTCCACCTTTGATCCATTAGTATACTTGATACCTTTAAGGTTTGAGGTGTGGTTTTTGTAGTTTCATGGTTCCCGGCTTGGGATCACTATATTGTAACTTCTGGCGAAGCACCGACCACCGTCTTAACTATGTGGTCCAACCAGATCAAGTTAAGATCGGGGGTTTCGGAGAGAAGATTCATTCGATCCATGTGATCTGAGTGATTAATATCTCCTATTTGTAGTAGCCTAAAGACGGAGTGTCGTTACTCCAATGTAATCTTCTATAGCTGCTATTGGGCATGTGTGCATTGCGATGCAAGTTTTTGTTGCCGCTGCAGCTTTTTTATTGCACATTTCTCTTTTGTTATGTTCTACCATATTACTGATTAGTGGGTGATGATGGGCCGTATAATCATTTTATATATCTAATGGGTGACCTTTGGGGTTAATCTCCAGATCTGACTATACACATCACGGCAAGCCCACATGACCTTAGTCGCTTTGGTAATTTTATTATTAATTGTGAATTCCAATTTAGTTTTTTATCGAGAACCACTCCAGGAGGTTTTACTTCGTTGGAGTACATAATTATTGTACCGTTAAGTGGGAACTGTTAAAAGCTCAGATTTCCTTTACAAGTGAAAGGGACAAGTATAGTTTTACTGGGGTTATGTGAAGGTTTATCTCCAATACATCAGTCGCGTACTATCTTTGGAGCAGTCTGCATCTTATAGCAAACGTTTTTAGCGTGTATACTCTTCACTATGATGACTAAGTCGTCGGCATGATAGCCCAGATTACTAAGTTTTACCAGTTGATCATCAATGACTAGTAACCATAAGAGCAGTGAGAGAACAACTCTTTGTGGACAGCTTTTTACGGCTGAGACATAGATTTTAGTTTTACCGGAAGATGTGCAGATTTTCCGGTTTATGAGCATCGCTCTAACCTAACGGTTAGTGGGATGTTCAATACCATTTTTGGATATAGATTCCGAATTGGATTCATATCCGGTATTATCAAAGGCACTGCCAATATCTAGGCAGGCACATATTGCAATATCATTTTGTCCGTAGGCCCCTTAAATCTGTGTTACCAGATTTACTGATGTCCTGATGTCTAAATCGATAAGTCTTTCCATGGGTTAAACTTATAGGTCGATAGGATTTATGTAGTTCACTAGGTTTATCTGGTTTGGGTATAAAAACTACGTTTACCTCCCAGAAGGCTTACGGGATATAAGCTATACCTAAGCTATACCTAAATAAGGCGGTTAGAATGGGAGAATCAGGAGCAGATCTTTTTGAATCAGTGCTGGGATGATTCTGTCTCATCCAGATGCCTTATATGGTTCAAATGAGTTTATTTTCATCTTTGTCTATCCTAAACATATTTCCAGATTTTTTTTTTTAATTTTCTGACCCGCCAATTGCGGAGTACTGAACTAAAAGATCATTTGTACCATTTAGTCAGAACTATAGCAGGGCTAATAGGTTTTCTACCATCCGAATGAAGTTGATAACACTAACAGCAAAGCTTTTCATTAGTTCGTTTGAGCCGAATTGTTTCCTGAAGAAAGTTTTTCGTCTAATTCCGTTGTGGGCTGGACATTCACATACGATGTGTTCAGCAGTTTTAGATTAGCAGTCGATTAGATTTATTTTACTGAAGTGATATCTTAAATCGTGGTGTCCTGTGAGGTAACCGACTAAGTTTTTGATATCCTGCCCACCCTAAATCTAGAAATATGTTGGCATTTTTGTTGAAGGGCAGGATAGCTCGTTTGGCCTGTCTACGATCTGGGGTATTCTCTCAATATGAGATGCCTTTCGAATGCTCCTAGCTATTAATACCAAAATTGGCTGCGGATTTAGGTCCATTAAAGGGAGTTTCTGAACCCTTTCTGTTCATTTCGCCGGCCTTTTCATTTCAGATAGGCTGTTAATTCTGTTATTGTTTTGTAAGCTTGTGGCTGTGTGTTTTTTAAAAGGGTCAAGTTTCCTCTCGATTAGCTGTGAAAGTATCGTCTTCTTTTTGTAACACTCCTAAGCCATTTGAAAATTTCTTTAATAGAACTTTTTGGAGACGCGAGATTTTCCAGGTACTCGCAATTCTTTTGCCAGGAAGCTCTCTTGGACTTTTTCAATTCCTTATTGAAGTTAGTTCAATCGGACTTGTATATGTCACAATTACCAGTGTGTTTACGGAATTATTTAATTTGAGAGTTCCACCATGATACACGCCTTTTAACCATATTGCATTTCAACTTGCAACTGCATTTAGTGATGAGATAATGACCTCATTCAGCTAATCCGCTACCTCATTTACGTCGCCAATGGACTGTAGAGACGAAGGCGGAGAGTCAGCTTTGATAGAGAGATTTACTTGAAAAGTGCTCCAGTTAGTGAGTTTCTTCATGTATCTAGTTTGACTCTATTGCCCAATAAGGATGCCTTATCGGACACATGTCAAACTTTGAAAAAATTATGAGGAAACGGAGACGAGACATATGTTAGAAGCAGATTTTTACTAAATTTCTAATTTGAAAGTAACTCATATCTTATATTGTTGTCGCTGCTACCCCAAATGGACGGTGGCACTGTTCGATCAGATTGTGTACGAGAACAGGAGGAATCGCATCTAGATACATATGTCTCCGGGACAATAGGTTGAGGAGCACACGATCTCTTACAAATCATTCCGCTGAGGTAATTCGATGATCGCTGCCACCAGGTCTCCGGTGTTAAATCCTGAAATGAGAAGACATTTAATTTTGGAACTGATCCGTAGTCAGTAGCAGCCCTCGGTCTAGAATGTCCTCGGGTAAGGTTCTTGAGTTAGTTTTAGGGCAAAGTTCTCTCTAGCACAGCATTGGTAAAAGATATATTAATCACCTTTTGCACGAATAGGGTTTCCCTGCAAGTTTCTCTTAAATGTAGCCATCATCGTTTGCGACTCGGTTTATTATCGCCTCTCCGTCGTTTGGGAACCGCGCCAAGATAGTGGCCATTTGGACTCACACTCGTAGGACGAGCTGCATATTCTGGCGCTGAATCCTCGATAGAGGCACAGAGCTTTAATTTTGGGTCTATTCGCAGCAGCCGGTTCTTGTGTTAATCGGCTAGTTGAGGAGAGCTTACATGTTCTATCACCCTCAGTTGCAGCCGTATTAAGAGTGTTGTTTTTTAGCTCCTTTGACAGACTACTGGTGTTGGTCGCAGTAGGAGTTTTGTAGGAGCTTCCGCCTTGAGCCTCAGCTTACCGAAGCGCTACGTGACATGACCTTTTATGTCGATTAGTCGTTTTATCGCACTGTAATTAATAGGAACACCATGTGAACATCTCCACTCTTTACAGGGAACCCCAGGTTCTGGTGTTAAGACTTGAGTTTTGTGTATCTGAGGTCGTAAGAATTTTCTCGCTAGCTAGTCCAATACTTTGCGGAAAAAACCCTTTATGATGGGTGGTCTCGGAAATGAATCCTCCTCCACTAACATCACGTTCAGACCGCATTCCTTCTCGATTTTTGAGAAATTACTGCTCAACCAATTCGCAGTGCCTTTACTTGCAACAAACCAATAAACACGATCCAGCCAGGTAGTTGTTAAAAGACGGCTTTACCTCTTCGTGTCGTAGCTTAATCGAGACATCGGCAACTCCCTCCTGTAGAGTAAATTAGATAAGATTAGATTAGATTTAATTTTTATTTTTGTACTACCCCTAAAATATATACAAATTGTTTTATAAACAAAAATCAGTTAGCATGGCATTGCCGTCTGCGTGGTTGACAACAGCAAAGTACAATGAATTAATTGTTCATTACTATTATTTCGTTTCCTTTTTTCCTTTTAGAACATTTCATTTAATATTCTGTCTCTATACTGTAAGGCAGTTTGCAGTACCTGATAGTAATGGAACGTTAATATCCTTTGAGGGATTTATTTCACGCAAAATTGAGGACCTGCCAACAAATTGAAAAATATCCTCAGTCTTTGTCAAATTATATATCTTGCCGACTATCGGTAAGTCGTCTCTGTGGGGGATATAATTTAGCTTAAGGAGCCGTCCACATGATTTCAGCACCGACGTTATTTCCTTTATGCTGTGTTCATTACGAATATAGTTATTGTTGTGGCATAACCGGCTGTAGACTGCTCTGTGGATTGACCCTGTTGTTCCTTTCGAAACCCTTCTCTCATCTGTAGTTTTAGGTTTTAGCAAAGAGTGGTGGTAATCATGAGCATATACTATGGTGTAATCGATGGAAGATGAAATGCTGTCTTTATATATAGTAAAACCTAAGTAGTTTGTCTCACAGTCTCAATTCGTTTTCCTCCTCATACTTGAGCAGCATAAAAGAGAATGGATTCCGAAGTAGCTTCAAAAACATCATCTCTGCAGGTATGGGCAATATATTTGTTGGTGAAACTGTTTCTCCGAGCAGCATTAATGGATGCTTTTGACTTCGACTATTTTTCTTTTAGATGCCTCTGCATATTGAGATTCCTAGTAACTCCATCCTGTACTTGAGGTATTTGCTCAAGACTAAAGGGGTTGATATTGATATCTTTCGGGATTACATCCAGCCTGACATGGCTCAGTTTATTACTATATGGAACCTTTGTATAACTGTAGTATTTCCTGGAGTCATCGTATCGGATCCGTTTGGCTTCGGTTTTGGCAATGGCAATATCTAGAGCGTATTCCCCACAGTTACCTTGTTTCAAGGCGTAAAATGAAATCGGGAATGAACTTCCTAGACAAGGTTCAGAGGGAAACTTCTGAGAACTCGAACCTTCGTTAACACAAGTTGTGTCCTAAATCGGGCAATTGAATTGGTAGATGTATGATATTTACAGGAGCGACAACGGTAGATATAAGGACTCTCCAGGATTTTGGTGGCCCAAATGAATGGTTTTCCTTATTTTTAATAGAAAAGCCACTATGCTGTGAGTGAGTAGTAACTCACTTTAATGTGCTAAAAATAACCCGCACTACCAAGTGAGATAATATAGCGACAAGGCAGTTCAGGGCAGACGTAGCAGAAGGCTGGACATGCGTTTAGACAAAGCCAAACTTCCATTATTTTTCATGAAATGCAATGAAAGCCACTTATCCAGCATGGCAGATAAATTGTGGCAATTGTGGTAAGCCTCTAGTTAAGCTGAACTAAATTAAAACTCATTTTCAGAAGACATAAGCGATGATCCATGGGCGTAACAGATACCTTGCGACCCATAAGTGAATACAAGAAACAAACAGAGTACTAACGCGTTGTGATTACGTATTGCCAACAAACAAAACGCTTAAAAACTTATCAAAGTAGAGTATGGGTCTTCAGTTTTTTCTTACAAAAATCAGTCCCTATATCCTTTTGGTGTCTTGAAGACGCTCACCTTTTGCCTCATAGTAAGATAGCAGCGGTAAGCTTATACTTTCGCCGCGATACCAGCTGAAAGTGCAGTGAATCGCAGGTGAAGAGAGCTAGGTGGTACTGCCTTGAATATCTTATCGCAGCAAAAGGCGAATTTTCGGAATGTCAGCTGACCGGGAAATTAAGTTTTTCGATATCTGACTTACCACAAAATACACTACTGTCTGTTTATCAGCAGCATTTTAAAGTCATGCAACAGATATTCATTTAATGCTCCGCTGCATGGCGACACCCGAAATGTACGGTGGCATCATCTGCGTTGATATGGGTTGTGATATTATGGCCACATCCAGCCAAAGATCAACAATTACACAGTTTCATTTTGATTTCCATATGCTTAAGGCACGTGGTGTATATGTATTCTGTGCCTCAATCCATATCCGCATCCGCATCCCAATCTGTACAATTAAAAGATCATTAGAACGTTGTGCGCACGTAGTACCCACGCGCGAGATACTTAATGAGATTTATCGCAAACAGTTTGGCCACACTGCACATAGACGCTCCGCTTGCGATTATGGTAGTTGAGTTGTTGTCGACGAGCTGTTTCATTGTTGTCGTTGCGATGTATTTTGAGGCAATTAAAACCCACATTGGGGCACGTTTAATTGAGGTTCCGCACCAGCACTACTACCATCTAAACCGCACCACCAACGGTAGATAGCATGTTTTCCATCATCACAAAGGAGTAAAGCATCACTGGCTAATGCAAGTACCCCGAGATAGATACAAATACGGGTACTTGATATCTGTAGCTGTATCCGTAGGTCTTCGGTTTGTAGTCGCATACGTTTGTGGATGGATGTGCCCGAGATGAAAGCGCACAGATCAGGTTACTATCCGCTAGAGCAGGGATGAATGTGGACAGCATCTAAACTTCGTTAATGGCCAGATAAACGTAATAAATAAAACGCCTTGCAGATTATTATTAATAATAAATAGCCATGCTCGCTAGCGCGTCTAAGCCTAGGCTTCTATCTGAAGCCCGTCCCCGTGGCACGCATAAACAAATAAGATTTGTGTTGCGCGCTGTTGTTCTCTCTGGACGATTAGGTTGTTTTTGGTTTTCAGAGGGGGGCTAGCAAATCGCCATCTCATCAAGGTGGTACTTTAGATGAAAACCGAAACGTAGGGGGCATAGATTTTTCCTTTTGATGTGCCGAGACCGCCCAAGTGATGGCGCTGCTTTGTGGTGTAGATTGGTGTATGGGTCGGAGTTTCATAAACGCTAGCCTGACATGCGATAAACCGCTAGTGCCACCAACAAAGCATTTAGCGAAAAACTTCTTCTTGGCCGATGTCAATGAGAAGTTTTTTGGGAGTGCCTTTTGGATTTTGATTTTTGGTTTATTGGATGGAGGAAACGAATATTTCGCTAGAGATGGCGGGTGATTTTGATCACTAATGACTTAAGCTGCTCCGTTGACCAGGTTAGTTGTCTTTGGTTCGGTCATCGTGTAGGACGTGAGCTATGGGTGTTGGATGTCTGTTTGGGCAATGATGAAATATAAGGTGCGGCTATCTGGTGAATATTTTGATTTCTAAGAGGGATTTGCTTTTTTATTAAATGTCGTCAAAGAATTGATGGGTGTTTAGTGATGTGATGACGTTTAAGGAATTTTGTTAAAGACCGAAGCGTTTAAGATATATAAGTGGCCGCCGTCCGAATTGATGACCATTCTCGCCCGATTTGTAGCATTTTCCGTCACTCTTGCCAGAACTTCCGGCGATAGGGTCTCGCATTCTTGACGAATATTCTCTTTCAGGGCATCAAGAATGTGAAGCTTGTTGTCATAGACTCATGACTTCAAAAAACTCCACAAAAAGAAGTCTACAACGGTTAAATCAGGCGTTAAGCTAGCATGCCCACCAGTGCAAATCGAAAAAACGAGAGATTAGGAAATGCAGCCCTCAGAATTTCGGTTGTGGCTCGTGCCCTTTCTCCATCCTGTTGGAACCACATGTTCTCCAGTCTCAATTCATCAAATCGAAGAAAGAGAAAGTCGTTGAGCATGGCTCTGTAGCGCTCGCCGTCCACAGTAGATCCAATGACGCTTCCAGCGTAAACAGCACACCATGGAGTAGCTTTCAGCAGGTGTAATGACCTTTAACTCGTGGTCGAGATTCGTGGCTTGAGGGTAGATTACACGCGCTTTGCGTTCAACAGCTAACAGCTGATGCACTGTCTGCACTTTGTAAGGGAACATCTTACAGTCTTTCACCAAAATTCTCTGTAAAGACCGCCGACTGATGCCCAATTGCCCGGCACGTCGTCTGGTCGATACCCCGCTGTCCTCTGCGACATCTTCAACCAAAGTCGCGATATTTTCAGCAGAACGGTCGCTCCGGAGCCGGTCATACCTAGCAGCATTTCGTGTTGTTCCATACTCTTTTAGGCGAGTATGGGACAACAACGTCGTAGTGTTTGCCCAGTTGGCGTTGGACGGCCGGGAAAGTCATACTGCGCCAGTACCACCGACAAATTATTCCGCAAAAAATCGTAACAATCGTTCTTTAGGAGTATAGCGATTCATGTCTTGTTGACGTGTATTTTGTATCTGTTAACTTGACAAAGTACTTCAAAGTTTACTTTAAAGTAGAATTGACATTTACTATAACTTTTGCATCTTCCGATAGGATGACGACTTTTCCGGCACCTTGTACAATATATAAGGCATCTATCCGCCGAAAATTGGAGTGCAAGGCCCTCATCTGGACAGGTGCTCCTAAAACCTCCTTGCACCTGCTAAATAGGAGTCAAAACTGTATGATAAAACTCATAGGTGATGCTAATAACACCCAGCCAACTGACAAGCTCGAACACCGGCGAAATGTCTCCTGTCTCACCTTGTTCTTTCGCTATTTTTATCACTACTGCCCCATTGAAATTGCCACTAGCATTCCGCCCTTTAATACGTTTCACGGTAACACTCGTCTCGCAATGAATTCTTATCAGTTTACCCTCAACCCAACTTTCTGAAGTAGTTTGAAATATCGTGATTCTTTCCTAATGCCTGGTCGAGCTCTTTATTTTCCAGTCATTACAACCTGCAAACATTCAAAACCAACGAACATCGGTATCTCTCTGTCTTTCCTTTCTAACTTTCCTTTGACGGCGCTGTGCAAACATTTTAAAGGTACGCAAAATCCCTTGAGCGCGAGTTAAAAGAGGAAATGGGCCTTTTGATTAAAAAAATATTTATTTATGACCACTCCGTCTCAGGTGTATTATAGAATATGAATGAATAAAATAATTTGCACAGGTGAGTTCCAAGAACTTGACCAAGAACTGAGTCGTCAAGTTATTGGGTCAACTGTGCAATGACAAATTCTGGGAAATTTGAGTCTATACAATGCAATTGGAAATTAATATCTAATCTAAATAATACAATATGTTGATGACCGGGGTGGCTCGTGACGAAGTGGTGTGAAGAGGATGTCAAGGTCTGTGCATTACAAGCGAACGACCCCAATTGCGGGCACCAAGGCGTTATTAGACCTAGTTACACATCATGAAGAAATTCAAGAGTAGCAGCCATAAAAGTACTCAAGCTACATCGCGCAAACCACTTCAAACGAGGTAACCTCCTTGGTCCAGGTAGGTCGTGGTAGAAAACAAACAAAAGATTTTGCTATTCAAATGAGCAGTCTATGGAATACTTCATCTCCAACTCTCCAGCGTTAACACATAGACGAGCAACATTTCGAAACAAATAAATTCTTCATAAAGAGGACTTGAACGCGAGTTCTCAGAAAGGGCTGATTCATTTCTGGAAATATTAAGGAAATCATGAGAGAAAGAAGCATAGTAGATCAATCTGCATTTGCCTTATCTTCATATTACCATACCATAACATCCCTTTATCGATCAATAGTTGGCTAGTTTTTCGTGTTGCTTTTGCTTTTATGCAGAATGATAAGAAAGCTACCCCTCCACTGTTTGGGTATGTGATTTTCTGAACGACTACGTATATTAGTCAACCATTTCACTGCTGGTAACTGGGTATGTTCATCCTCTACTTATTTGTATTTCGATGTCTGAATCAACTGCGAATTTTTTTCCTTTTCCTTCAGCAATTTTCAAAACATAATATAAACTCTCGTCTATTTTTAAAGCGACCTTCCACCTCCTATTGGTTCCCTGCTTGTGCTAGTCTTATAAGTTAGAGTGGATGCTCTTACATCCGTTGTGCCGATTTATCCTTTCAAATGACACCAATTTCAGTTTTCTTTCGTTACTTTACCTGTAACCTAGAAGTTCTAATTTTTACAGGCCACAACTAAGTATTTAACAGGACCTACGGATAGACAAATCAATATTCTGTGATCTTGTATTCCTCCCTGAAGCAGTCCTCTTATCGATTCTCTTCATCGATAGCCTAATAAATAGTGTTTTAACATGTTCCTCCAACAAATCGAACTTTTACCTGCGATTATACTGTTAGAAACCCGTATCAGACTAACTACAACAGAGAAAAAAAACTTTCTAATATCCATTGGCACCAACTTTTGCCCTACACCAGCAAACCTAAATCCTTTGAAAAAAGTTCAATCGCCTCACGGTACTCAAGTACTCGTAATTAGATCCTGTGCCCAGTTTTATTATGCAATTCGATCGCTTGAAATTAAGATCAAAGAACTGTAAGTGTAAACCACAAAAGGCGGAACGTCATACCGAACATAGTCAACATTCTTCCCGATGTCAATCTAACTCGAAGTCTACGTAGATGCAAAATACCTGACAGAGGACTTGTTGACGTTACCCCAAAGGTACGAATACGAGTATCTGTGCTCTCTCATAACCGCGGATATACTACGGGATCAACAAATGGAGCTCTGAGTTGTGGTGGTGCGTAGAAATTGCTAGGGTAAGGTCCCGTTAAGGCCGTAACCACAAAAGATGATTTATTCCAGCATTGACAGGTTGTTCGCTAGCTTCAATGCATGCCGTATACATCGTATCTATTAGATGTTTGTTCCGGTTTTAAGTAGATTAAAGGGATTTTTCTATTGATTTTCTCTCTTCACAATATGAATGAAGGTTTCTCCCAAACGATCACTGGAGATATTGCCAGTGCATGCGTGAGCGCGTTAAGAAACCTTACAGTATGGACAGGAAATAGTGAGACAATTTCTTGCGGACTTATTGCACGATCGTTGTTTAGAAAAAATGTGAGTTTAAAAATTTTCTCTTTTCCAAAATTCGTGCTACGATTTACGAACTAATATTCTCTCCTTTGATTACACCTCCCACCGTTGGTTCTAATCCGCTGTGGACTTCGAAAATTCATTGCATAAGTATTGTGATGAATATCCCTGCATTCAATTCAAATCAATTTTCTTTGGTATCCCAGGATACCATATCGAATTCGTGATTATGCTAACTGGCAGTGTACTTGTCTAAGAAATTCGGAGTTTGAAAATCCTTTTAGATAAACCGAGGCAAACAGTTCACTTTTTTTTTTTTGAAGACGTAAAGTGTTTATATGATCACGCCAAAGAAAAAGTTCATTTATGGTAACACCGAGATACTTTATCTTTTTGACAATTTCGATTGCCTTGTTGTTGAATTACAGTTGACACTGGTCGTTTCGGTGATACGAGTGTATAGTGAATATTTCTTCTCGATTAAATGCATGGCGTATATGCATCACTTTTATTTGGTACTCGTAGCATTAATTATAATTAGTCCATTTTCATACCACAAGACCAATCTGCTTGCTGCATACTTTGCGGCTAGCTCAACAGTTCCAGACTGTGTTTTGTCTCCGCCTACACTTGAGTACGTCGAATCTTCAATCGTCAGCTCATGAAATATCTCAAAACACAAAAAGTTCTCAATGACCGTCAGTACGGTGTTGTAGCAACAGATCCACTGGCGATCTGATTGCATGTCTCACCGAAAAGTTAAACCAAAGCGTTCATAAATCTGGCGAAAGTAAAATAGTTGCACTTGATATTTCTAAAGCATTTGACAGAGTTTGGCATCAGGCTCTTTTGTCGAAAATGCGTGCATTTGGGATCAACTACTCTTCAGTAGATAAGAAACTACCTTTCGGAACGTTCAATACAAGCTATCTTGGATAGTTTCACAAAATAATTGCTGGTGTACACCAGATCTCTGTTATTTCTCCGACACTCTTTTTAATTTCCATCAACGATCTCTTCCCTGCTACTTCTAATCCAATATATTCTTTTGATGGCGACAGTACTCTCTGCTTTTCATATTCATTCCCTGACTCACGTCCCTGCTTTAGGGCAGTAGAACGGGAACGCCAGCGTATGTTAAGCTCATTCAGTTCTGATATTAAGAGTATAACTAATTGGGGAACCACTAACAGAGTAGAATTTAATGCTTCCAACACACAATGATGTCTGCTGTCGTTAAAGCGAAATTTAAACACCCAGCCATTATCCAAGAATGGCACTTGTACATCATCGTAACCAAAAAACTTTCCATTCTCGATACGTATGTCAATGACAACTTGCGTTGGAATGACCACATATTCGATGTCGTCAAAAATGATGCGAAATGGCTAGGTTTCCTCAAACGATGTAAGAAATACTTTTCCCGTTCAGAGCTGGTCTCAATATATAAGGCATTCATCCGCCCAACATTGCAGTACAATGCACACATCCGTTCAGGTGCACCTAAAACACCTCTACACCTTCTAGAAGGCATTCAAAACCATGCGATAAAACACATAGGTGATGCTAATGTCACCCAGTCAATGGATACCCTCGAATACCAACGAAATGTCTCGTGTCTAACTTTGTTTTATCTATTTCCATCATCAGTGCTCCATATAAATCGCCAGTAGCATTCCGCCCCTTCAAACTTTTAGCCGTAACACCCGTCTTGCTATGAATGCTGATCAGTATACCCTCAAGCCCACTTTCGGACGTACTCTAAAATGTCGTGATTCGTTCCTAACGCGAACAACTCGCTTGTGCAATGCCCTGCCGATCTCTCTATTTCCTAGTCATTATAACATTCAGACATTTAAAACCAACGTACATTGGTACTTATCTTACTTTCCTCACTAATGTTCCTTCGCCCGCGCTGTGGGCAAACAACATTTTAAGGGTACCTTACCCCTTGAGCTCGAGCTACTTTACAAAAAGAAAATTACATTATCAAATTGCCCTTGAAGTATTTCTATTACTGAGTTTAGTTGTTTGTATTTTACTATGGTGGCTATCGTCTTCAAATGCATAGGCTATATTGTTTTGAAATAACCTCAAAAGTTCTTTAGTATATGGTATATAGGGTAAAGAGAAAAGAACGATAGGAAAAAAAATTTAAATAAATCAACAACGGTGTGAGATATAAAATTGATTCTGGCTTTATTTTGAAGCTACACTCACGCCATTATGTGTGGAATAGCACATCACTCAATTGGTCGCCTCGGCTTCGCTGGCAGTGCTTCAAGCGGTATGTAAAATTTTTGATGACTCGGTCCAATACGTGCGGCGTTATTCCGGCCCATAGCGTCTCGAATGTTGGCCTCAAGTTCGTCCAAAGTAGTTGGCTTGTTAGCACAGACTAAGGACTTGACGTAGCCCTAGAGAAAATAATAGAGTGGTGTCAAATCAAATCAAATTGATGAACGCTCACCATGAGATGACCCAGTCGCCAAAAATTTCTGCTCCACAATTTCGAGCGCTGCGTCGCTTGTATGGCATGTAGCTCCGCCTTGTTGGAACCACATAGTGTCTCCTTCCTCATTGCGAAAGAAATAAGGTCCGATGATGCCGCCATGCTATTAACCGCACCAAACAGTCAGTCTTTGTTAATGCATTGATGTTTGTCCGAACACTTGTGGATTGTGTTAGCTCCAGTAATGGAAATTTTGCTTGATAACATAGCCGCTGTGAACTCACGGCGTTGTCTATGGTCGTTCGGCTTCAATTCTTGCGTCAGCACAATATTATACCGATTTAGGTCCAAATCCAACCGCAAAACAAGCTATGGTAACTCTCTGGTGATGCCCAATTCAGCCGAATCGAGATTTCTGGGTCTTCTTCTGTATTGGCCGCCAAGGCGGCCTCTGTTTCTTCATTTCGTACCACTTCACTCTGTCTGGTTGGTGGCTTAAGACCCAAAAGAGTGTACTCAAGTGCAAACTTTTCCCCGGTGCGACGAATTGTTGCACACTGATGCGATGACGACGACCGAACTCACGACGAAATTCACGTTGCGTGTTTACAACTGAGGCGGAATTTCGATCATATTTTTTTTAATCTTGTAATCTTGTAATTTCTAAAATCTGAAACTATGCATGATGAAATGGTAAACCTTACTGAATATTTTGACAGCTGGATGTCATTGGCAACTTTGAAATCTGCTGAAATATAACAATTGAAAGACTATCATTGCCGTATCTGGTTACTGTATAGAATGCACAAGATGGACTCCAGATTAGAGCATTGTGGAACAGACTCAAAGTCGTTGATACCTTTACCCTAATCGTCCTATCAGCTCAGTAGTTTTTGAGCAAGTTTGGCAAGGATCCCCTTGCACCAATTCTATTTAAGGTTTCTAAGAGCTTTTCTGACTGAGAGCGTCGAACGCTTTACGAAAGTCAAGGAATACCACAAGGGCGTGAAAATTCCGATTAAGACTTGCATTATGTGTATTGCATTATGCCGTTTGCGCTGTCGCTGGATCGAATTCCTAACTTGAGACATCGGCAAATATGTTAAATTTGCTGAAGTAAGCAGTAAAGTACAAGATGTCACAGACATTATTTCAGATGATATCAAGTGCAAAATGTAGAAAGAAATCATCATGAATTTAAAAAAGAAACATTGATCAAGAAAATAACATTTAACGCTGAAATAAATTTTGAGGGAAAAGCATCTGCTGAGTGACTGGAAGGGAAAAGCTTTTGGATTGCGATACAGGCATAACTGTGAAATAGTCATAATTGGTTTCGTAGATGCCGATTGGGGAACAAGTGTCATTGATAGAACATCATAAAATTGGAAACAAAACCTCCGAATTATTCTAAACATGCATTGGATTTCGGCAAGGAGAAGCGTTGTTGTGTGATTCCTTTAATCTTGTTCTAGGGCAGATAGTGCAGAAGGCCGGCATAGACACAGAAGGTACTATATTTAACAAATCCATCCAGCTGCTGGGCTATGCAGGTTAGGTTAGGTTAGGTAAGAGTGGCTGTTGGAAATACCAACCCACTTAGGCCTATTGGCCCATTGTGATGCCACATGGATCTGTGATCTTCTTACTACTGGAACCAGTTTGAGCTTTTAATAAAGCGTAGGAGACTGTTAACGTCTATTTTTTCTAGATCGTTTAGGTCGTTGTAGAAGAAAGCTCCTAGGTGAAGCTTCCTTCTCTGAGAGAGATCTGGGCATGTGCAGAGTAAGTGGGGGATTGTCTCCTCCTCTTCCTCGTCCATGCAGCTTCTACAGAAATCGTTAGTAAAAGCGCCAAGGATAAACTTAGGCAACCGCTGCTACTTCTGTTTGTCCAAACAACTAGGGTCCAAACTCTTAATTCGAAGGTCCAAAATCATGCTCCCTGATCTTGCCAGCCCTGCTTCGGGATTTGGAAAACATCACTATACATGGTGATAACCGCAGTGCAAAACTTCTAACTGAAAATTTATTTTTCCTTCAGCGAACTAAACACACTCATATTCGCTATCATTTCATCAGAATTATTTTATCGAAAAGAGAAAGCAAGCTTAAGTATCCTCCAATAGAAGAGATGCCTGCAAATGTCCTAACTAAGGCTCTCTGCGGAATAAAGTATTATTAAATCTAGGAATCATCAAAGTTGAAGGTCCTTCTCATTGAGGTGCCGTGTTGAGCATCCCTGTATTCAACTCAAATCGAAGGCTTCAACTGACGTTTCACCCTTATTTTTATATTCATTTCTTTCTGTGTATATTGTGTTTTCAGTTTCTCTTTATATATGTTTTTACTATGTAATATATCGACTCAGAAATATTTCGTCTCTTCATATTGAACTCGGGATCAATATTTTCCACAAAGTGACTGACAATGTCTTTTGCTATCCGAAGCAAAATGGGGCCGAGTTCAGCTTATAACATCGAAGAAATCCACTTATTCGCTACAGCCACTAGGCACTACTTATATTCCTGGTTGATTTGGTTACCTAGGAACTTATCGACAGAGCATCTGTAGCAGCTTTTTCGCCTTACGTTTCAAATTTAAGCACGGTTTGCTATATTTCGGTATCACAGCAGGCCGACAGCTTTTCTTGTAGGTCCATTGAAACGTAAGAATGACTGTCCCCCGTATAGAGATCGATGAACTGTAGCTCCCCTTACCGTGTGATCCAGTAGATGCAAGAACTACCTTTAAGATCAAAGCTGACCAATACTAAAACCATCCTGCAACAGCTTCAAACAAATCATTCCGTAAGGAATCCATACGTATGTAAGTAATTTCCTCAAGATATCTATCGGTGGTCGAATTTTATAGCCCCCAGTGTAATCCTATAACGAGGCATTTAATCGATACCGACATTAGCACCTATTTATCTCTCAACATAACAAATTGTCTACGGTGATCGTCTATTTGCCGCCCCAAGATACGAGTAAGTACTACGGCAAAATACTCATGTACGAATACTTTGAGGTAAGATACACCCGGCAAGATAAAGTGGAAAAGAGATCTTTAGCATCTTGCATGTGCAAAATGCCGAAGAGGAAAGAAACCGACCCGTGCGCCTCAATGTTGTACTCGTATTTGGAGCAAATTAATAGTCAGTGAACTAAACGTAATCTTGGAATTAATAGAAAATCCACGCGACAACGTCGTCGATGAGTACGAGTATCTACAATACGAATACAGAATAATGTCTAATATCTGGTGTACACATATGCTATCCCCGTGCTTTGATGATGGTCGTCGGTGGATTCGCTTCGATGTCATTACATGCAAACCGCGCAGCATCTTCAATGCTCTACCTCTTCTGGAATATACATAGTGTCTAGAGTAGAGAGCCGCATCATTGATGTCATCGATGCTACATGATTTGCCAGGAGATAATGCCATCAGTCGAGTGAGTTCGGTATGCTATTGCTCCCTTACCCCTATTCATACTCTACGTGGACCCCCTCGTTGAGGTAAAGACTTTCGACAAGTAAAGTAATCGGATCAGTCGAATACCATGCCTATCCATCGGATTGCACTAAAGATGCCACTTAACTATTGGCTGCGTTTGTAGTCGTAGTCTCATAGCGCATGTTCGTTTGGCTTGACATGGATTTTCTCTCATATCCAAAGTAAAGTTGTCCCCCACTTCACAGATTGAATGGCAAATGTGGATCGGGATTGGGATCGATATGACTGTCAATGGGGTGCTATTAGCATTTTAATGCTGCCAATTGTGAATGATCTTTGGCATTGGAACTGGGGAGTAGATACTTTTGTAGTAGAGTACACGAGTGTATCTCATCGGTTGTATCTATTACTACACTGTTGTTCTCGAATCTCTATGGCTAAAGCTGGAGCTGAGTCTAAGGTGAATTGTTGCTCAGTGATCTCCTCCTACCCCATGTTTCCTGTGAATGATTGTTGTGATGAAATGCACTGAACAATATGACAAATGTGTATGGTGTCGAACCTTTAACCCAAGCAAGTGGGATTTTTTTTTCCTATTTTTTATTTTTTTTAATACAAAGGCTCTGGCAACTTGTTTTCATGTCGTAGTCGAGGTTTTATTTTTTGGTCGTGAAAAGAAAGTTCAGATCCGGAGAGAATAGAGTTCGCGGGATAAATTTCCATTTGAATTGACGAGTGGAAAATGCTTCGATTTTGACTTTGAGATTCGCGATTCTGGTGGTCGTGAGTGTTGCGTGATCGTGAACAAGTTGTTTTGGTTGTCTTTATTAGACCCACCCACGTGGAAGTTATATTTTAATTGAAATATGAGGAGGAGTATGTGCAGTTTTGCATTTCTGAAAATTTCTGGTAAGGTCTTGAGGTAACTATGCCCTTAAAATAATCAGGATGCATACGAGATTTAAGAGACTTTCCAATTGGATATTAAGATACAAAGTAAAGTAAGGTCATAACAGGCACGGATAGTTTGAAAAACGATCTGCAATATACAAAATGTTTTCTATGAAGTAGCCTTTTACGAAGTTGCAGGATATCCAGGTATTCGCTTCAAAATATGAGCCTTGACTTTGAAAACAAACCAAAGTTCGGTTTTTGCTTTACTTACTCAATGCAGCACGTATCAGATGAAGATCTTTGTCTGAAATCTCCAGGCAGCTTCCGGGACAAGAATCTTTCTGGCAGCTGCGATTGCTTGCTCATCAAACCGAAGATTAAGTATCCCTTATGTTTCAAGTTAAGGTGCTGGACGCTATAGTTTATCCGCTCCATGTAGCCGAGTCAATGTAGTCTTCGTAACGTAACTTTTTGGAAAACTCATAAAGTTTGCTGCTATGCTCTTTTATATATTCTCCCACCTCACATGGGTCTTATAATGTTATCGCACTATTCTTCTTTCGAAGGAATCAGGTCCACGTTTCTGCTTATAGTTCAACACTAAGCCCAGTGGAGTAGAGGTAAGTAGGGTAGGTAGGGTGCTTTTTTGTTACCACGACTCGTATGACCAGGTTGATGATATGTTGCTGAGGATGTGTTGTGGTCATCGAAGAATGGTTGGTTTAGTACACGCGAGTCTGGATTTTTCTAGCGCCGGACATTTCCGGAGGAAATGAGAGAGAGTTTCCTTCCCATTTTCATTCACGCAAGTGGGGCAGTGGAGGTTTGGCGGCATTCTCTCCAATTGGTCAATGTCCCGTGATTATCACCCTGATTCTGCCGATATCCGGGCGGGTTCTGTTTAGTAGAACTTTTCTTCTATTCTTATTGTCGGTGTTAGTTAGTTAGTTAACCCTCTCCATTGGAGGTTGGCCCTCTTCAGGAAATGTAAGTGGATTTGTACTTTAGCTGCTCCGAGTGGTATGTGGAACATTGCCGCTAATGAGCTGTATAAGCTGAGCTCTGTCTGGTTCTGAGTGGGCCCTGGTGGGAAATTATACGTGGAAGTACTTCGTGAAGTTTAGTTTAGGTGTCTTTTGTCGGTTGAAAACGTGACTACGCTGTTTAATAACGAGTCCATGATAAGGCCGTGCAGTTCAGAACCCAGATTCTTGGAATCTGACTGCGCTGCATAGTGTTTTATTTTTCGTGTGTAGGTCGAAAGGCAGAAGATGCAGGATCACAGTAAGCGCATACGCTGTGGCCGACCTCAATGCGCCCCTTGGCTGTTCTTTAGAGCCTTTTTAATTTCATGGGGTTGTAACCATCACTCAATTTGAGCCGCCATACTAGTGTCCCGTAGATGAGAATTGAACGCACTACGTCTGTGCACATCTAAAAGGTTATCTTTGGTTGAAGTCTCCAAAAGTTATTCCAACAAAATTTTGCTTCAGGCATAGAAGCTAACGCATGCCTTCCGTACTCCGTGTTCCATGTTTTGCTTTTAATTAGGTTTTGGGTAAAGCATGATACCAAGATATCTAGCGCTGGAGGAAGTAGAGTAGTACAGTAGTAGTAGAAGAAGCAGAGGGGAAATAATGCCGTCCTGTGTCATTCCTCTATGGGCGAATTTGGTTAAGTAACTGTTAACTAGTGTTGCCTGATTAATTCTTGTTCTGAGCATAGAGACTATCCATTGGCTAATAAATTCCTCTATGCCAAGTTCGATCAGAGATTTGTGAATAGCTTCAGTGTGTACATTATTAAAGGCTCTCCCTATATCTAGTTGCCCCGAATCCTTCAAGAACTTGCTCCCGCGTTTACCTACAAATACCACGTCTTTCGCAAGAGTAGGATACGTAGTGCAGAATTAAATATCTTCTAGATATTGAAACCAGCCAAGATGTTGTTAGGTTTTGCGTTCTCTGTAGCATGACAGGTAGTATGACGTCAAGATCCGGGGACATGAACGGGTGAGAAGCCCCTAATAACCCAGGAGTTCTATTCTGCAAAAATGGTTACAATGATATTGCTGTAAAATACAGTTTGTGCTTGCCTAGCCTCCCGGGTTCCGTACTGATTTCGCTGCATTCGGGAAAGTGTGTTTTCATCAGGAGTTCCAGGGTTACCGTAGACGATTCTGTCCATTCTTCCTCCATCTGACTTTCTTAGAAAGTAAGGGTTTCAATGTCGAGTCCTTGAGGCCTGATTCTTGCATGTCCTTATAGCGTTCGCATACAGACTTAAACAGCCCTTCTATGGCTTCCAGTAGTTGTGGTTGTAGAAGATATTGAAAATCGCTCTGGTCATATGTCTGAGATTAGAGAGATCTTCATTCAATCATGGGGAAGTGTTTTATTACTACTCGTACGTTTTACTGGGCACGAGGCTTTGTATGCAATATCCATTGCCTTCTCGAATCTCTTTACCTTTGCCCCCAGTTCTTCGATTGCTACGGTGTTTTGAGTATGTTTTTGGGTTTTGTCCTAGGGCCTTGCCCAGACTTGGTTCAATTAAATCCCTTAGGGTATTTCAACGGTTTAGTGGACTAGACCTTAGGATTCAACTCATAGAGGATCCATCTGTGGTCTGAGAATGACTCCAGATTGGAAACTCTCCAATTTTTGGCCTTAAAGTTGATGTATTTTGGTTTGACCCCTGAAAGTTACCGTACTAGGAAAGAGAAAGGTCGGGGTCGTGCCCTTATTGCAGACAGATAGGTTAGTGGTTAGAAGAAAATCGAAAAGTGACTCACCTCTTTCATTATCTTCTGTTATGCTGTGAGTTGCTCCACTTCCTCTGGCGGTGCTGGTCTCTCATGAGCCATGTGTGCTGTTGAGAAGTATGTTGCGTAAAGTAGAACTGACAGAGATTTTTTAGTCTCTCATCGATGATATGGTAGGTCTGGCAGCCCAACCATTTCGGCTTCTATTAGGGCCTATTGTGCCAATCCTTTATTTGACTTGCAGTGATAAAGTTGAAAATCTCACCTGGGTGGATGTCGGCAAAGCAACGAGATATGTAATACATGACAAGCCGCTCAAGATTGTCGCTGAAATGTCGTGAGATCTGTGAGGAAACGTATGCGGTGTCTACTCACTGGGAAATGACCAATAAATAATATCGTAAACACATCTAATCATCTCCTGTTAGGTTAACTAGGAATTTCGAAAACCTATGCAATGATTTAGGAAGAAGTAAGCTATGAGTTATCTGGTTTGGCAGAACACATTCGATGTGGAGTGAGTGTTAGTTCACGTAGTTTTTGAGGAAGCTTTTTTTGATTCTGCTAATCGGTTCTAGACCAATGAAGGAGATAGTAAACGAGTTTTCGCTACCAGAATACACTTTATATGACGGAATCTTGCTTCTCCAAATTGTGACGATTTTCAAAGATGAGGTTGGCATAACTGCTAAGACGATTAACTGCAGCCTGCATCCCCTATTGTAATAGACAAGGCTGTGTGTGTTTATTGCACAGTTCCACCCTTGGTATGATTCAAGATCTACAATTTAACCCCTTGCTGTCCGTACCCAGTACTTATTGCAACTCTACATCAGATCCAAGCCAACTGGAAAATCCATCCAGTCCGGGGGACCTGACTCCCACAGTACCATGTTTAATCACCTGGTATGGACTACTACTCAACAAAACCTATGACCGGCAACTTGTAACTGGTCAAGTCGTAGCAACCTGAAGTTCTGAAAACCGTTACGATAGGACCATTACTTGATCTACCCTCGTGTTTTATTAGACAATTTCATTCGTGGTAGCTACGTTAAGGTACCTAACAGTCCACGTGCAGTACCGAGAATCGAATAATTGACTTGGTACCAGTATCCATTTGACAAAAGTGGTCAGCTATGCAGGTGTCAACAACCACTTTTCGTCCAAATCTTTGATTCAAAAACCCCGAGAGCTGGTTCTTTAATCATTTTTAGACCTGGACTTTGAATATGTCAAAGAAGCCCTGAAAGACGATCACCACGCCAAGAGGTTGGATGCCGGCAGCACCTACATATATGGGGAGCTTCGCTGTTTCTTTACCCAACGTTGAGTCCTGGTATCAGACAGGAATAAAAGGCATCTATAAGAGCTATTAGATCCACTTGTGTATGACTTTGGATGGGAGGTGTACTCGAAATGACTTTTAGGACAACTGAATCTGAACCAGTCTTCTCAAATCAGTTGGTCTAGGATTAGTCTTGAGCAACCAGACCACTGAAGTGTATATTAGAACTGTGAGTGAGCATAGGCTACTGCTTCAATGAGTTAACCATTAAGGGATTTGAGGAGGCTGTCAGTAACAAGCAACCATTAAAAAGGGTAAGAGGACACCAGTTCCGAGATTTTCCGAGATGACCTTAATTGATTTAAACGATTCTTTTCCTAAGCATGGATATCTATTTATGATCGTTGAAGGTGATATCCTCTTGGGAGTCCGGTTAGTGAGCTAACACGGCTTTAATTGAGGATCATGGCTTGGTGAATTACGATCACTTCTGACAGACTCTGGAACATTGAGAAGGTGTCCAAGGGTATCCTTCCTTCCTCCTATGAATCTGAACTCCACGCGCATGAGGAATGATTTGAACGACATACACTTCAGATTTTCAGCATCTTAAAGAGACATAGATCTTACTTACTCGCAAGGTAAGCACGCTAGTTCTTGTTGGACTTAGGTCTCAACCAATAGATTTCTTTAGCCGACTTTATTATTGACCAGACGTCTCCAGTAACGCACGCCCGCCCCCTAGATAAAGGTCCCTCTCCACCTGAGGTGTTCATTCGGAAACCCGTACGGCCGGATCATTCAGGTTCAACATGTCCCAGCCAACCTTGAATTACTGTTCTTCTGGCCAAGAAAGTGTTGCTGTATCTACAGCTCGTATTGCTCGTCGTATTGAGTATTTTCCACTCGGAACGACCAAGAATGTACTCACCTTTGCTAGATAAAGTCCATGTCTTCCAACCATAGAGTAGAACTGGGATGAACATTATCTTATACGGGGTCACTTTGGTTGCACGAGAGCCTTTCTTTACCCAAAAAGTCAGCGATTGTCAAGAGTTAATGAGAGTAGACGAAATTCTATCTACCTATTGTGCCGTTTTGTCTTCTACGTCTGTGAAGAAAGTCCTTCTTTTCACGTCATTATGCCCTAATTTACCTTTTTATCCTCTATCAGCATCAGTATTAGCAGGTAGCTCTGCAGACTTTTTGAGGATTGAGCCAATAGGGTTGAGGTCCGACTTCGCACAATTCTTTCTTTCTTCTTGCCTGAAGTCATTTTGATATTAGCGTCGGTTACAGAGCAGTGCGCATTTTCCATAATCATTTGTTTAGATACGACTGCGTATTATAGAATGGAAGCCAACGATTTTCTTGCTTTCGATTTGATGAACAGGGGGTTCACATGTCTTCGAAAGATCTGCAGTGAGGTTGTAAGTATAAAAAGAGGGCCAGAAGGCCTGGTGGCGGTCAGCTTAAGACCATGCTTAGTGAAGAATTTTGTTGATTTTGACTCAGAGAAACCTCTGTTTTTGGCACCCATACATTCTCTGTTGTTATGATTTTGTGCTGAGTTGGCATACTGCCTGTCTGCAGGCCATCATCTATGCTGTCGGATTTTTTTTTTGAGAGAATATATTTTTCGCTACCACTCGTCACTTAAGTGCCGTAATAACTATTCGTAGTATAGTCCTCGATTTCCATCTTAGCTGCATGTATTGTTGGAAGAAGCACTTCGAAGCCAAATCAAGAGTTTGGTATTTGAAGAGAAAAACCACAGCCACTACCCCGTAAAAGCAGCTCACATTCTTAAGCACACATTTCTGTTGGTGAAATATGTGAAACAAAAACGTGATCGTAAATCAATTTCCAACACAAAGTCCTAATTTGAGCACAAATTTCCGCTATAAGTTCCTTCCAGTAATCCGAACAGAGCACCAGCTAAGCGCCTCTTATCTAATGAACCGTCATGCAATCACCAGAGAGCATTGTAAATTCGAATCTAAACCACTTAACGCCCGACCAACAATTACTCGAACAAAGTCACACTTTGTCCGCCAAATGTACCGCGTACATCTAGTAATATATACGGGTACACACCGCCGCCGCTGCAGCCGTCGAACAACACACATTCCCGACTGCACCTCCAGAATCGGTCCTGGCACGTTCATCTGATTGAAATCTCCCAAAGTTTACAATTACACTTGGATGCAGTGTACCACGAAACCATGACGATTGCTTTACGCCGTGCAAAGATTAATTCAAATTTATGTTGACTCGCTGGCAGATTAATTAAAGAACATAAAAGTGTCGTTATAGAACATAATTATTAATTTAATCTCAATTAGATATCGTTTCGGTCAGAATTGGCGGGAAAAATCAACCCAAAGCGAACCGAAGCAAAAGAAAACACTAGCCACCACGTAGAGTCCAGTCCAGTTCAGTGTGTGATTCATCAGAATACGAGCAAGCACACCTGAACTCAACCAGCCAGACAAATCTAACTCGCCAATGGATACTCAGTTTCTGGGTCGATCACCTAGACTTACACCTCACAAAAGTGCAATTCGGATTTGGGATTTGTGGCACTGGCGCACGTAGCACGTGCTAAATTATTAAAAGCACTCGTAAACGTTTGGCCAATGTTAGAGCTCGTAATTAATTTATCCCAACCTAGGAAGCAGTCCCGCTTCCATACAAGTATCTTGTGCGGGGTGTTCAGGGATCGATACGGATACTCCTAACCAGGTACCATTTGGATTTTGTAGGCAACGATGGCCACGATGACTGCTGATTGCTATCGTGTAATACATAGTCGTTGATCTTATCTTCCGAGGATAGAGTTGTGCTCCATTCCAGATGATCATCATGATGATGAAGCGAATGCAAAGGGGTTTCATCCACACTCACACTCACATACAGATCTATGACCGCCACGCCACCCCTTTCAAAATGACACCCCGGTAATCGTATTCGTATTAATTATTGTTGCCACCTTTAGCTGTGTAAAGTGTTATCTCAAAGATAACACGACGGAAAGGTATTTCTTAAATCGAACAGTTCAATGACGGAGACCGGAATCGATTTCCTTGTTTCTTGAGGCGCATGAGGTGCAAAGTGCAGACCATTTCTACTGATCTGAAATGGAATCGGATTAATAGTGGCTGGCTAACTGGCATGTGGCAATATCCAGAGCTTCGGCATGACCACATATAGTATTTGCATACCAATTGTGGGCTTGGCCCATGTATTGTATCTATGGCACGGACATACATAGACCAAACAACGCTCTCTCTCTCTTTGCCGCTCTCTCTCTCCGGGGCGGTATAAAAATCCGAGTATCTGTAGAATTCAACGGCACTGATGAATTATGGGCATTTGGTGCAAATTTGGTCAAATGGGCTATTCCAGAGGGGAGATTCGATTCGAAAGATTTCTAGGTGGCGATTGCTGCCATGCCAAAGTGCAATAATAAAAATAGAATTAGACTTGGCGTGTTTTACTTGGACAAGTGGACTGGTGTGTGTAGCGGCCGGTGGTAGCCTTCAATGGTCCACATGGAAGGTGTTTTGCAATGAAAATTAAGTCTTACGATTTCAACTTATTTATGAAATTGGAAATTAATTTTTTCGGTTATTGATATTGGCTGAGATAAGATTTTACTGAAGCTAGGTTATGGTGTGAGAAATCACCAAGAAGCCAGAGTGGCAAGGAGGTTTGGTGCTGTTTTTTATTTACTTTAAGTGGTCAAGTGAATGTACACCCGCTGGAGTTGGTCTTGGACCACTTACCTTTCTAAAATAATTTTTTTTTTGTTTTATTTATTCGTACTTGGAAAGGTGATTTTTTTTTTTAAGATAATAAGCGAATAAAACGGGTGCAGAAATTCTGAACAAACTGTTTTAGAATATCCCAGTGCTTTTGGTACTACTAGTTACTAGAGTCTACAAAGTTACCAAGTTACCAAACATTATCCTGCGCCACTCCTTCGGATTAGAGGCTAGAATATACAGCAATATAAAATTCACTGGGCCCCAGATTAAGGCGCATCGACCAAGTTGGGGCCCAGCATAAAAAATAGCCCAATCTCTAACGGTGCATCCGGATACTTGGCGACCTTCGGATCAGGCGGCCTTATCTGCCTAATGCTGATCTCTGGACAGACGGACTACAATTTCTCCGCTACTCGTGGGAACTAAAATGAGTTCTACAAGCACAATACAACACAATACAAATACAAACCAGGTCCCCTTTAAAAAATGCTCAACGGTTATCTCTCTCTCCAACACGCGGATCGCTGGAAAAATCGTGTGGAAGCAAAGACCAAGCACAGTCGGTAGATTTGAATGATAGTATTACACCGAATAAGCGCAAAATATATCGAATGCGAAAATTCTGATCTTCGCGCCAGACTCCAAAATATGGAATTGCTCTGCGTTGAACTTAAAAATACATTAGGTGCCATTAAGACGCAATCTAAAACCGAGTGTGCTCCGCGATTTGACCGCCCAGAAAACTCGAATTTTTACACGGACGAAGAAGAGCTAGTTCGAGAAATGGACTGGATACTTAAGGAAAAGACTACGCAAAGCTGATTCCTCCCCAGAAAATGTATAAAAAGAAACGCTAGCCAGCTCTAATACTCAATAAAGGAAAAAAGCAACCCAAACAAAGACCGCCGCCGCCAATAAACGTCTTTGGAATCTCGGCCTATAACAAGTTGCACAAAATCTTAAAATCACTGTGTTCAACCGACTACAGAGTAAGATCCCGCAATCGTTAGATCGTTAGATACATGGACTGTCAATGTCCTTAAACCAGACAATTACCGTTAGCTTTCGCAAAAATTACCCCAAAAATAGACCCATACGCGTGGTAGCTAGAGGCTTCCACGCCTCTTGCCCTAAAGAAAACTTTTTATTTGACCTTAAAAATAATCGACGACGTTAATATACCTGCGCAAAAACAGCGCTGTGTTGAAGGTGAGAAGACGACCTCAAGACGCGGTCTCTCACTTTTTAGGCCAACTTTCGACAAAACCGAAAGCCTATTAGAAATCATAGCAGCGGTCCAACCCCGAAGCCTTTAAAGAAGCAAACGCCGTAATGGCCGCTAAAATCACCAATAACAACAACGTCAAAAATAACAATGCTCAAGTGAAAAGTGGAAAAATTTACGCGCAAATAGCGGCGCGAGCAAATACGACCAACTGTGAATCACCTGATCCTGTCTCAAATCTTTTCTCAGTAAGTCTCGAAAGACTAGAAGAACTGACTAAAACAAATAAGATAATAGTCGAACGGCTTCTCAACCTCGAAGCAGTTTTGTGTAACTAATTATGAAAGAGAAGCTCAATATTCTTGCGTGGAATGCCAACGGCTTACTGAAAATGCTTGATGAACTAAATATTTTCATTCAGGAAAAAGCAGTTGATATATGCTTAATTTCTGAAACTCACATGACGACACAATCACGCGTGAAACTAAAAGGTTACCGCGACCACCGCACTCATCATAAATCGGGAAACGAGGCGGCTCATCCCAATTTATAAAAGGCTGCATTGAACACTCTCTGCAAGCAAAAATTTATCTTGAAAAATTTCAAATCACTACGGTGCGCGCTAAAAATAAAAATTACCAATTTAGTATATCCTCATTCTATTGCCAATCGTGTTACAAAATAAAAAAACACGAATTCATTGACCTATTTAACTCTCTTGGACCAATCTTTATTATTGGTGGCGACCTTAATGCGAGGCACAACTTTTGGGGCTCAAGATGTATCTCACAAAAAGGCAAAACTCTCTACAGGGGCCTCGGATGTCGCCTAAACACCCGATCTGATGGACTTCTTTATCTGAAAAGGAGTAGATGCTAGTTACGTCATAGTTGAAGAAAGCTTCGATATTTCCTCCGATCATTCTCCAATTATTCTTTCATTGTGCGAATCCTTGGTTAAGAAACAAAGACCACCCAGATTATCCAACAAAAAAACTCACTGGGAAGTTTTCCGAATAGAGGTTGTGGAAAATAATGAATTAAAAGTACCGCTAAGAAGGCCGTATCAACTTGAAAAAGAAGTTGAACGGTTTGTTTAAGTCATACTGTAAGCGGCCTGGAATAAAACTCTATGCGAATCGAACAAAGTTGCCAGTTCCATCGGCATAAGATATCCGCCGGAAATCAGGGAAATGATAAGGAAGAAACGAAGAGCGCGGAAAAAGTGGCATAAAACGGGCTCAATAAGATAAAACGTCCTTTAATAGGCTCTGCAACTTGTTGAAAAAATTGATCAAGAACTTCAATAACCAAGGTATTAATAACTACCTAGAAAGCCTCACAGCGACAAAAGATACCAATTACTCCATACGGAGAGCCGTTAAAAGCATTCGAAAGTCCTAAATAAACGTGGCGCCAATAAGAAGAAACCAGAATGACTGGGCGAAAGAAGATAAATCAAAAAGCTATCGTTTTCGCAGACCATCTTGGAGAAACGTTCAAACCATTCGACGGGGAAGTGCTTCCAGAGAATGTCAATACGCTAGACGTGATGACGAACCTTCCAATAGAAAAGGCTACACTTAGGGAACTTAGACAATTTATAGACACGCTTAAGCCCAATAAAACCCCCAGATATGACTTAATTACAGGAGAGATACTTAAAGCGCGGTGTAATTGAACGAGCAATCGAGTGTAAGTTAGTCTTCGACAAGTCCTACCCGAGCAATTGTCTCATATTTTAAGTTCATACCTAGATGACCGACTCTTGCGTGTCAGACACGGAAACGAATATTCCAATTTTAAGACGATAAAGACTGGGGTGCCGTAAGGAAGTGTACTTGGCTCTCTGCTATATTTGCTTTTTACCCGCGACATACCGCAAACGGATGATACTGTGCTACCTACATTTGCTGATGACACTGCCATTTTGGCAACAGCTAAAACCGTCGAAAAAGCAACTGCTAAGTTACAGCGCGCCCTTACATTTTCCAAGCTCAGTTTAGAAAACAAATTGCTGCTATACAAGCAAGTGCTGAAACCGGTCTGGACATATGGTATACAGCTGTTTGGGGTTGTTCCAAAATTAGAAACGTTAACGTCTTACAGACACTCCAAAACAAAGTTCTCTGAGGGTTTGTTAATGCACCGTGGTACATTAGAAACGATGATATCCACAGAGACCTAGGAGTCGAAAACGTTCAGAACGAAATTAAAATGTTTGCTCGAAAACACAAAAATCGACTACAAGAACATACGAAAATTTCTGCTCAACATACCCTTGACGAGACAAATTTATTGCGCCGTCTGAAAAGGACTAAGTCTCTCGATCTAGCACGGTGATCAGCAGCGCTTAATTTTTAAAGTGCGTAGGAAACTTCAATGGAAAATCGCCTGCAAAATATCTTATTAAAGCAAAGTACGAGTAAAACGCGAAGGAAGAACTGCTTGTTGAGTGTGAACTCAGTCGTAGTCTGTATAAGGGAGGTGTTTTTTAGTGAGTAAAATCTTACACTACTATAAGCACCGGGCTTATAGTGTCTATGAGGATTTCTCACCTTCCCACAAGCTGCGCTGCAGTTCTGGCCAGTGCTGCGCTGCAGTACGATCATTTTAGTTTGGCGGTGGTTTCGTCAGCGGAATGAACATAAATTATCTACCTTCTCCCAAATTCAGTATTCAATAATGTACTCGTACTCGTAATATCCCCGCTTTTCTACACCATTTTCGCGCTTGGAAGGAAGTGCTCAGAATTCTAATGCAAAAATTGTACAACGGATATGTTTGTTTGAAAAGCCTAATCTATCGCCACACGTTCTATTACAAATTTTAATTTTATAACACCCCACAGCCCGTGAGTCACCAAGGTCGCTTGAACTACCTTCGCTGATCTGACAAGTCTCTCTCAATATCTGCCAACATGTGGATTGAGTTCACTTTAAATACTAAGGAAACTGGTACCGTTATCGCTCCTGATACGTACTCGAACCCTACGCCTGTTGCGGAAGGGTTCGAGACTACGAGAAAGTTGCGGAAGCACAATATAAAGCATCTGTTGACAGATCGACTACGTCTTAGACATTCAGGGCTCTGATAATTATGTATGTAAAAGGGCGATCCAGCGTTTCTCCTTATGACGTCCTTTTGATATCAAGACTGGTCCAAAGTAGTCCAATCCCGTATAAGTGAAAGGCCTCACAAATGGCGCAAGGTGATCCTTAGGAAGTGGTCCAATAAGCGGTGGCAACGCTAAGACAGGGATTGGCGGTCATTTTTCATTCACTATGGTGCAGATGCTGGGTAGGTAGCCAAAACTTCTGTTGAATTTCGTTGGCGATCAGTTCATTATTTTCTTTATAAAGGCGGTAGTGGAAATGATCCACAATCGACTTTGTTATCCAGTTGGTTTTGGAATGTGGATGGTATGAAAGTGGTCACATCTATTCGTCCCTAAATACCTAAAACACCAAAATTATCTAGGCACGGGGTGAGCTGTTAAACGCTACTAGTTTTTTCAACGTGTTATTGGCGAATTAGTTGGGTGATTTTACCAGAAAAAATCTCGGATTGGGCTCTCTCCTTACGTTGGGATGAATCTTATGACGCAGGCCATGGTCTTTTGCAGCAAGTTGGTGCGTAAAAGGTATTTAGGCTGAATCTCCTCCTCGCAGACATAGCTCGTGACATCATCCATCGTAACAGGCCAAACATCCTCGGGTAGTAGAAGAAAAGCAGGTTCGAATAAACACTTGTTGTTCACACTATATATGGGAGTGTATCGCGCTCTGGTTGCTTTATCCGTTGGATTGAGTTTGCTTGGTACTCAACGCCATTCGCTACGCTGACTGCTTTCAAGCACCTCTGTAATACGGAATGCGACAAGTGTCTTGTGGAGACTAAGGTCCGATCAGAATCAAAGGATTCCGCTCTGTGACGCTTGCATATCATGTTGCAAAGTCGTATACCCAAGATGGCGGGTAACAGCTCAAGACTTTGGATAGACTTGGCTTCTTTGGAGCTGTCCTCGTCTTTCTGCATCCGAAAGACACATTAATCCATCCACTTCTTTCGATTCGTAGGTACGCAACTACACTGTAGGCCTCCTCACTGGCATCGACAAAAATGTGAAGAACTATGCGGTTCGTTGATGCGATGTAAGGACTGTATCCCCTAGGTATCTTACATCTGATTAGCGTTTAAAGTTTCGCTTTCCACAATATCCATTTTTGGAAGACGGGAATTTGCGAAATCGGCGATCATTCCATCGCCATGGACATCGCTGCACTTAAGAATTCTCGATTGGTTGGGCATCTCTCTCCCAAATTGATATCTTCGCTTACCCTTGCAAACTTAGTTTTAAAAGTAAAGGCTTCCTCAGTTGGCTCCCAGCAAATCGATAAACCGTTTCCCACAGCGGCTTCGATGTTCATGTCTACTTCCTGCCTCTCCTCGTCCATACCGGAGATTCCTTCCAAAACGCTCATTGAGTTTGCGGTGAAATTTCGCAGCTTAAACCCCCGCTTTTATGGACTGAGGTCACGGCCTTGGTTACCTCCGATGCTTCTGCTTCATCGCCCACGTAGTGGTGGTATATTATCGCCCCTGCGACCCTCGGATGCTTATTCAGGAATTTCATTGTATTGAGATTCTTTACGAAGTTTGCCGAACATGGGCTATTATTATTATGGCACCAAAAGTCATGGACTTAAGGACATAAACATCGACCGGCTGATTCTTTCGATCTCTCCACAGAAAGCGCTGCGAGTTAGATTAAAATTTTGAGGAACATTTCCTTAATATCCACTTTGACTGCTATGGGCCGAATCGGAGAGTTGAGGAGGATATCCAGCAATAGCACGAGTTTGTCAGGACCCTTAAGCAAAAAATCTTTTAATGACGTATGTTCGGATTCTGGACCCCGAAATGAGGAAGATATCAAGTCCTCGATGTACTTGCACTTGCCTCCATTGTTGTCAGCTTCCTCACATATCGATTTTGGTTGTACTTCCTGACTATTTCAATTCACAAATCTCCTTATTCCTTGACATTTACGACTCAAGACTCCGTAGTCTTTTTGGTTGTCCCGTGTGGTTCAATGTACGAGCAAGCTTAATGGAAAAGATTCGGGTGTTTGAGAGGGCTTGCCTTAGGGCCTGTCTTCGCTTGTACAGAACACCAGAGTCGGAGTACAAAAAATTTTATCCTAATGAGGTCCTTTACAACAGGGCGAACCTAATACGAGTGGACAACTTCGTAATTAAGCTGACTCGAAGGCACATTGCAAGAGCATTGACGTCGACGAATAACCTGATATCTGGGGCTTACTACCCCAATTACCTTTACCACGAGAGTGTGCGCTCTGACGGCTTCGTTCCACCGGAAGCATTCCTCTACCTAGATCAGAAAGGGTTGATCCAGGATAGTTAAGCGGTGCCGTTAATCTTCCATGTCGCTCGGACAGCTGGGGACAGGCGACTCAACTACGACAGAGACATCGCACACGGCAGTGTGGATCGCCTCAGGTTCAGTAGGGCGGCGGGGAATCGCGATAAGAGGGACGTCGTTTGGCAGCACCATCATTTCTGGTGGTTGAATGATGGAGAAGATGTTTCGTCGTCGTTTCCGTCAATTACGGACCAGCCTCACTAATGAGGCAGAGCTGACCAATCTGTTTTCTCTGTAAACAGCGATGGCCGGCTTACATAGGTTTAGGTTAGCATTTAAGAAACATATACATATATCAGTGTATACATATGTGTGTATTGTACATTTAGTTTAGGTAGGCTAAGGTTTATTTTAAGTTAGATACTAAGTTTTTATTAAAAATAAAAAATTATGTCCATATGCTAAGTTTTGTTAACAATTTTTTTTCTTAGCTTTAAGTATACAAAATAAATAGTTCTAAGAATATGTAAATGAAGTCGAAAGACATAGTTATAAGAATTTAGAGTAGCTTAGAGTGCCTGTGTGGGGCCAGTAAGTTAGTGTAAGATTATTAAGTAATTGTAAGCTAGCATTTAAGAATTTTTTGTTAGAATGTAAGAGTTAGTGTTAAGAAAATAAAATGCATATAAAACTAAAACTAACTCCGTAGTCTTTGCTTCACCATTTCGAAACTTGATGGAACTTTAACATGTCTTCCACAGTAATCCCGTCTCATAGCGAGCACCAACATGCTTTGTTGTTTGAGAAAGGATCTCTTTTCAACTATTGATACTGACTGTTCGGTTTGCCGTAGGACACTAAAATTATCCAAGTTAATGAACTCACTCACTCTCTGGTTCAAGCATTCTTGCTCCTTATCCTTAACCGCTATGCTATGAAGAATAAATTCATCGGTATGCTCCCTCACATTTTCTGTTATTTTCTCGTCGTTATCGAGGAAACATAACGACTAGTTAAGATTCCTAAGGAAGCTGTTAAGTTCGGTTCCACTGACTTTCTCGCTCGCATTCTTTTCTCTAACCGCACAATATACAAGAAAATAGCTGATATGACATAGTGATCCGACGACCCTAGATAGCACATTGACCTTATACTTATCTGGGTGAGAAATTAAAAACAAGTCCAGGGTGTTGGCAGTATGACTATCAACTGGACTCATTTACTCGTACAAGCTGAGTTAGGTTGTTTTCCGCAGCGAAGATCTCAACATACCGTCCTTCAGCTGATGTCTGTTCAGAATCTCGAATCCACTCAGAATTGTATATACTGAAACTGCCCGTAATAACGATTTCAGTATAAGTCTACTGGGATAGAATTCTTTGTGTGAAGTCAAACAGCGCATCAAACTCGTTAAATGTCGAATTGAAATCCAGTTTAGGGCTTCAGCAAATAAAGCTTTTACTGTAAGGCGAAGGCAGTCCTAGATGTGGTCGACTATTGGTGATGGGCTTCCAGTGAAACCCCTCAAAACTGAAGGAGACGGGTGTCTGGTAACTCCAAGGCATTATGTGTAAAGAAGCTTTTCGCAATGTATGGAGCTTGTAACCGAGTAGAGTCCTCTGGATCTGGACGGCTATTATATCAATAGCCAATTATATCCAGGTGGAACACGTCTTTCCAAAAATATGTCACTGCTTCTATTACTAGACTCTAAGAGCGGCTTCTGCGGCTGCATGCTAGCTCTCCTGGCATGACTAGCTCTGCTCTAAACACATTCAAAAATCTTCCTTTCAAATCATTGCCCGCATTCTCAAAGCTATCTTTCCTATGAAAAGAAGTAATCTTTGGCAGAGCAAGCTTTGGATTTTTGATGATCTTGCGCAATTGTTCCTTGGCCCTGGTCTTATGCATATTCCGTCTGACGCAATGATAGCAGAACTCCTGTTGTTGCAAAAGTACGAAATCGAATTTCATTGTGCTCTGGAATGATTACATCTAAAATCTGAGCCAGAAAAAAAATTTGTTCTGTCTTCATGTCTGGCTCCAATGACAACAATGTTGATCTTCACTCCTCTTTAGGAAAATCAGATTTTTCTTCCAAGCGGAGATATACGCAATCCTGATGGTAACGGACTACCTATATACCTATATTTTTAAAAATCGGTGGAGGGTAGCAACAGCCGAAACCTTGCCGAACCCTTTCATCAATTCCAAGTTAGATTGCAAGGCTTCTCTGAACGTAGAAGGAAGAGTGAATCCACTGTGCCTTGTTAAGGTGTCAGGTTACAATGGGATTACAGAAAATGAAATCGCCGGTGAACTTACAAGGCATGGACCAGAGGAGATTTTCTCCGCATCCAAACCTGCGTTAAGAATACCTGCGTGCTATGTTACAATTTCCCTTGACAGATAGGTTTCGTATGAGCATAACTGCAGATGACATTACTCTAAAGTTGCCGTTAGGGCAACCGAAAGCTTCCAAGGGTCAACAACTTTTTTTCTGACCAGAATAAGAAAGACTTTAGACCTTGTATTGGCATCGCAAATGAACACAACACAAATCGCTATCGACGCCTACTTTAAGGGAGATGACTACACCGCGGAGCACAAGCACTGTGAGTGTCCGACTTAGGGTCACATTACTCAGTACTCTGCCCTGACATGGTAGGTATTCTGGCCCTGTACACACTTCATTACTGAAGCATTTTTTCACCTTTCTTCGAATAATCGAGAAATTCCAGTTACAGAAACACACAAGGAGTACTAGTTATTTGTCTAAGTGTTCCTTAGTCCCTACAGACTACTCTCGTTTAAATTTATTTGGGTCTGGCGCCATTGGCTCGATATTGGAGCTTGGTCACAAAAGAACTGAAAATTAACTTTGGAAGTATCAATCTCTTTACTGCTCCTCTAAAAGTCTGCGCTATAGCCCTATAAATATCTGATCGTTTTATTTGTCCTTAAGTCTCCTCCAGTCTTCTCCTAACTGGTTATCTACTATAAGGCTTAACATGTGGGAGAAAATAATGGGAATGCTTTGGAAACAATCGAAAATTCGCTCGTATACAGACGTGTCCTTGACTTGATTTATTAAACAATCGCTTGAGTTGGCCACCATCAAACACTTTTTAGGTTGTGATGTCATGCCGATGCTTTTTGACATTATAGTTGCATGCCTTGCGATCAACGCCAATAATCCCAGACAGCACAGATGGCGCATCTATACGTGCCTCGTGAAGAGATCAAGTCTCTATCATTAGTGGTTGTTGCATTGGTGGCGTCTCAATTTCCTAAGAAGTGGATGAGTTAGGAGTTCAAGATGCTTTCTGCATCAGAAAATAATGTAACTCATATTCAACCACGTCTCGTGTCAGGTTTAGATGGCATTAGATCCCAAACCAAATCTATGATGCCTCCAATAATGCAATCCTTATTCTGTGAGTAGGTATATTCGAAAAATCCAAAAAGTATCTCTGCTCCATGGTGTCCTATTAACAACTTCTTCAATGAGACAACTGCACAACATCCTTCTCTGGATCATTTTTCTCCATTAAGCATGCCCTTCTTTCGACTGTGAAGTTGGCAAAACAAAAACACCGTCCCAGTCTCGGTCGAGTCCATAGAGAGAAATCGTAAATCGAAGACAAATGGTTTGATTCGGCAGAAAATCACTCTTCGACACGACGTTGTTAATTTAAGCGTGCTTTTAAAAACGAAAATGTTCGCACCGCCAGTCCATCATTAATAATGCGCGCGAATACATTTCTTCGGCGCTCTATCAGTTTTTCATTAATAATCTGAGAGTCGAGAACCGTAAACCGAAAACCTAAATCCCAAATCGAAATCTCCAAGAGGCGCTGACTCCGGCACTGGCTCTGGCACTGGCACTGGCATTTACTTCGCCACCATCACTGGCACCAGCTTTGCAATCGGAAGAAATCCAGAAACCTGTCTTCTGGTTACACACTGACCCCAAAAAATACCCCTAAAGGGTCAAACCCCCACAAATCGCACAAAGCAAGACACGTATCTGTACGAGTATGTCACAAGTACAGCACATGACAACAAAACGGCTTTCGTAAAAGGTTAATCAGAGATCCGAAAGTCGCATAACTCAGACCAATTCCATTGGCACTTGTCAGTTCGGCTAATTATGTCCACGATTGGGACGCGAATTTGTTTGTTTGTTGTTTCAATTCAGCCTCTTTCTTCTCTTTGTTACTGTCCACGTTGTCCTACAAGGGAAAGGCGAATTTCTGTATCCTAGCATGGTCAATCAAAATGAAATCGAAGCGAATAAATATCTCACACTTTGCGTTGTAATGCGGTTTCCTCATCCAGAAATCTGGATACATTGTCAATAAATTGTTTTGCGTGGAATGATAAGCGCAGGGCCACCATGCAACGTACTTTGGTCAGTCATACGCTGGAATGTGGGCAGTGGAGACAGTATCCATATGAGGCACTTTCGAAAATCGACCAACACGGCCTGAAAAGATACAAAAGAAAAGGCGAAAAAAAATCACATTGCCCATGATTATGGTGGCAGCAAGATCTCAGCATTCCAATAATGTGACGATATTCGAAATCGAAACCGAGGATCTGGTGGACAGATGCACTTGCGGATGCAAGGGGTGGTGGTGTGGCTGTAAGAAGCATATATTGTATCATTCAGTTTATTTACTTTCGACAGATATTAATTGTAGATATCTGAATTCATCTATAATAAATGACATCACTTAGTTTGGCTGTATCGAAGGAGCAACCTGTATACCCGTGAAGGAACACATGTTAGCTTGGATGGGGCCAATAAATCTGTGTGGTCCACTGGTGTGTGGGGGTTTGATGATTGTTTTGTGATTTGTATACAAACAAAAGTCGATGGGGAAAGTGGGCAGAATCGATCACTGTTGAGTGAAGCGGTGGAGATGACATGTCTCGCTTAATTGGAATTGTCTATCCGTTTCAATGTGATTGACAATTCGAACTTTAACCGATCAACTCATCACTGAGAAATTCTTCAAAATTCACCTAATAAGCAGTTGTAGACAACATGCCTAGTACCATGTGTAAGTAAGGAACTGGACAATGAATAATTAAAACTAATTGAATGTTGTGTGGTATGCAAGAGATCTTGATGTGGACAAGCACAATTCAACCACAGAGCAAAAATGTTTGTAGCCTTGCAAGCGTTAAGCAGAAAGTTGATCATGTTTTGGATTTCGTTTTCACATCCTAAATTCGAACAAGGCTGAGGTCACATTCCCAACTGCGTATTCTACCTGCGGTTAGGTCTTCCTATACTGCGTTCCCACACTACATTCAGAGGATTTGTTATATTTAAGTTTGATGTCCAAAGCTTTCTACGCTTCCTTATGGACAGGTGGACGGACGTTTTCGTGGTCTTCGTCCAGATTGAGTGGTGTTTTTTGCTCTGACACGCCCTTTTCAACTTTATTCAGTTTCTTACATCCTATAACAATAATTATTAATTATTATACCTACAATTTACAATTTTATTTTTCACAAAATTTACTTCTAGAGAAGAAAGAAAAAACCTAGGTATTTAAAATATTTAAAAAACACACTTTGTGGCCAAATAGAAGACCAGTTGTTTAGCAATTGTTGTACCAAGGAATTAAATTTAAAAGCCGAAAGAAAAGGAGAAAAAACGCAGTCTATAACATTCAATGTGCGAAATGGCGAAAAAAGTTGCGGTGAGAGTCGAAATAGAAAAATGAACTGATCGAGATATGATAAATGAGAATGAAAGTTGCAGTAGAAATATTTAGTACAGTTGACTAAATCGTTACTTGTAAAAGTGTCTCCACCTCAGATCTAGATAGCAGCCAAATTTTGAGTTTTTTAAGAAATCTGAAACCATGTGTAATTTGACTGGATAGTTCCGACGGCAGTTAGTTGAATATGAATGTCCGTAAAAAAAAGGCGAATCATCTTCTCTCTCCTCCTTCAGACCCAATGCACTTACGTCCCTTTTTTCCAAGGTAATGATAAATCGTCAGCTCATGAAATATCTCGAAACACGAAAACTTCTCAATGACCGGCAGTACGGTTTTCTTAGCAACAGGTCCACTGGTGATTTGATGGCATGTCTCACCGAAAAGTGGAACCAAAGCGTACATCAATCTGGCGAAAGCAAGATAGTTGCACTTGATATTTCTAAGGCGTTTGACAGAGTTTGGTATCAGGCTCTTTTGTCGAAAATGCGTGCATTTGGGATCGACGACTCTCTTCTTCAATGGATTAAAAATTACCTTTCGGAACGTTTAATTCAAGTTGTATTGGATGATTTCAAGTCTGATATTCACAGAATAAATGCTGGTGTGCCCCAGGGCTCTTTCTGTCTCCGACACTCTTTTTAATTTTCATTAATGATCTCTTGACTGCTACCTCTAATCCAATATATTCCTTTGCTAATGACAGTACTCTCTGCTTTTCATATTCGTTCCCGGACTCACGGCCCTGCTCTTCGGCTTTAGAACGAGAATGGCAGCGTATGCTAAGCTCATTAAATTCCGATATCAACAGCATAACCAATTGGGGAACTATCAACAGAGTGGAATTTAATGCTTCCAAAACACAATGCTGTCTGCTGTCATTAAAGCGAAATTTCAACACCCAGCCATTATCCATGAATGGCACTTGAATCGTCGAAACCGAAAAACTTTCCATTCTTGGTATGTGTGTCAATGACAACTTACGTTGGAATGACTACATATGTGATGTCGCCAAAAATGCTGCGATATGTCTAGGTTTCCTCAAGCGATGTAAGAAATATTTTACCCCCTCTGATCTGGCCTCGATATATAAGTCTTCGCTTATATAACGCACGTTATCGCATTTAGGGTGATGACTATGAATATCCTCAGTCTGTACGCGACAATTAGACAATGAAAAATACATAGCCTTGGACTTATTACTAAGGACCATTTGGTGATAGTTCAGCCAAATTCCAAGCAGATGGAGATCAGCTGTCAGTTCGCTTTTTATATGCATCGTATCCTTGCCTAAATAGGACAGTGCAAGGTCATCCGCATAGCCTATTAAATTAAGGATCATTTTAGGTCAGAGGTAAGTTAAAAATGGAGTTAATGTACTATAGATTAGAAACAGTATTCTTCCAAGAACCGATCCCTGTGGAATACCAATATTCAGACACCTTTTTTCTCCACTCATCACTCCATTTACTTTCACTTTTTGTATTCTGCTAATCAGGAATGATTTGAACCATTCAATAATGTTTCCCCTGAACCCAGCATTCAACAGTTTTTGCAGCAATATTTCATGACTCACTAAATCAAAGGCGTTTTTTAGATCAAGAAATATGTCAACTAACTTTTGACTACGAGTATTATCTAATGCACTATATATTCTGCTTAGAAAGGCGGTAATTGAGTCCTCCGTACATTTGTCCTTTATAAAGCCATATTGGGATTTACTGAAAAAACTAGTCTTTGCTAGGAACCTTATCATTTTATTTACAATTATTTTTTCAAATATATTTGAGTAGACAGATAGTAACGATATAGGCCTATAGTTATTCGGTTCAGTAGGGTCTCCCTTTTTAAAAATTTGAATAACGATACTTGTTTTAGAGCATCCTCTAAAAGCTCCCTCCCTCCCTCTTCGAAGCTCTTGTTTATTAAAAATGCCCAAGGACTTAAAATAAATTTTCCGATCTTTTTAATCGCCAGATTACTTATTCATTCCATCTATTCCAGAGATTTTTTTTGGCTTAAGAATGTTAATTACGGAAAGCAGCTCTGCATTCGTTATCGGACTGAAGACAAATGAACATTAGGTGGATTTACCTAACAAGAACTTCGCATTTGTTTTATTTAGCTTCAATGTAATATCTGGCTTAGCACTTTTAGCCTCATTTCTAAAGAAGTAGTTCAATTCGTTGCACAATTCCTCATTGGTATTAATATTCCTACATATCTCTAAGTTTTGGGATTTTTAGTTTATCTCTCTTCTGATCATTTCCTAGAATATGGCTTTCCATTGCTCTCTGGGGTTGGATCTGTTATCAACAAATTTATGCCTAGATAGTATTCTATCTTCTGTTCAGCTATAAGGCTGCGTACAGTCGATTATAGTTGTTTGTACTTTTGTTTTATTGAGGGCTAGTTTAACTTGGTCCTATTTGTTAAGTAAAAGTAAAATTTTAAAATAACTATTTATTTTTTCCAAGGACACAGGGCATACACAGTTGTAAATTAAAGTCCACGTTAATTAAATAATTAAATAATTTTTTTAATGTCTTCGATAACAATTTTCGGTGCACCAGTTGACTTACTTTCATTCACAAAATTCGGAGCGATACCGGTAGCCGAATAATCAGTAATATTAAGCTCTAAGGCAAAGCGCATTAAGCTAGGTAAACCACTCAATATACCATAATCTTTAAATTCATTTTTCACAAAAACCACTGTACCGCTCTCCGTATATTTATCATTGCACTTCGGATATTGATAATAATCCGGTAGAGAATATTTACTAATTTCATTTTTAAATACCCAGATTTCTATCAAAACTACAATTTGAGGCATTACACTTCTAATGTGTTGATGAAAAATCATAAAGTCTTTAGGGGAGTTACAGAATTGAGATCCAACACGTCATTTCTACTGTAGAATATCTTGATCACATTTTGGTCTGTTTGAGTTTTCTCCTCTCCTGGTACGTGTCAACAGCAGCACACAAATCCGCTGTCGTCCTCGAATGAAGTGTTGCACGGTACGCCTACTGTTCGAACGATGGATTTCTGGTTGGTGATCGGCATGTGAAGCATAGTAGTAGATTGGCACTTATGTTAATCTTAAGATGTGGGAAACGTATGCTTGCTACAACAATGTTCCGTACACTTGTAAAGTCTATCAGCTTAAATCAGTTCCCGGATGTAATGTCGCGCAGGTTGTGTACACTCACGGCTCTACCAAAGACTCATGCATTTCCTATTTCCGCCGAGTAGAATTTTTACGTCACATTTGGAACACTGCTCATAGGTTCTTTCCAGGAGCGCATAAGAGCCTTCCTTGACATCGTCGTCTCTGTTGGCGAATGCGCACATATAAGGATGATGTTAGTGAGTTTAGCTCTGATACGGATTGTCACCAGTTGCCCGGTTGTAGGTCTAAAGTCCATGATCCCTATTTCTATTTCCAATAATGAGGCCACATCCAAATATGCGCTGCCCGCGATTACAATCGCTATAGTAAATGCATGCGATGCCATAAGCCCTTGTGAGCCCAACTTGTGAGCAGAAGTCAGTTTGTATGTGTTCTCGCAGGTCTTATTGTTAAATTTTGAATACACATCCATCCTATCCTCATGGTGGTCCTCATGTTTAACGATAGCGGATTATTACGATAACACCTCAACTTATAGACTCATCATCATTCTCACACCCGTGTCCACGAAAAACCCTGAATTTTTGGAAAAAAGCAGCTCATAATCTTTGATACCAAATATCATATTAGTTTCGGTCAAAGTGAATACCATATATCATGGGGAAGCTTTTGGGAGCAACGATGGCAGCTTTCAAGACTAGAACGCGTTCCTTGCAGGTGTAAATTGCGTTTAAAAGAAACACGGAAGACATACGAGGAGAGGTCATTTTTAACATCTGTGGAGGAATTCCTTTCTCTGGATTGAAAGCATAATATTAGTTGGAGTTGTACCATCGATAAAGATAGAGCCGGGCTCATCATGCAAACAATTGAGGTGCAGGCAAACATTCTGATATATACTGCAGTCATTTAAACAGAACAGGACATAGCGGCCGTCATCAACGATAGCACTTAGCTGCAAAAGAACTCCTGCAGTAAAGTACTCCATGCCACAAACTTTTGAATAGTTGAACAATTCCAAGCAACAACCAAGATTTAGTTGCTGCAGATATTATCTACGAAACGAACGGAGAATGGCGTTGCGTCTGCTATTATTATTATTATCACCTCCACCGAAGGCAGTAGCCGAACCTATTGAATACCGTGATTTCAGAAAGAAGAGACTTATCAAATGCTAATGCATAGAATACTTTTTGGGGCAGCATGAGAGGAAATCATCTCCTGGATTTCATACTATCGTCTGACCCGGATCTCAACAATGTTGGCTCTCAGTTACGAGAGTAAGACAGCAAGTGATAGACTTAACGTTGTCCAACAGGTATGCTAAGGAAATTACTGTCTGAAAAGTACTATCGGAGATCTTCATGTCAGACCATAAGTACATCGAATTCAGAATCGGATGCGAGGGCTTGACCCTGTTGAAGAGGACGATTCCGCAGAAAACCAACTGGGAAGCTGTTCAAAACCTGAACAGTATCCTCACAAAGTGTTTTTAAATGGCATGTCCAGCTAGTAAGCAATCCTGCAGATCTGCAGCGTCTGCTTAAAGAAACCAGAAAGCTTGTAGACAGGTCGCTTAAGACTAATTTGGAGGAAGACTCGAATCTTTACAGACTGACACAAAAATAATGTAAAAAGCTTATCCGGATTTAAAAGCGTGTCTCTTGTAATGACTTTTGCGAAAAGATCGAAACTATCGGTGAAATCAGTCAGCTGGTCAAAGTCCTCAAAAGGGGAACCAGGCTGGAATCACTCAGAAAATTGTATAGTACCTACACTGAGTCGAAAGTAGAGGCCCTCCGTCGCATGTTTGGGGCTCGCTACGTAGATAATCTAATCAGAACCACCTCACAACCAGCTGAATAATACAACAGGTCGTAGCTGATATATATCATCAGTTGTGGTAACGGATGAGCCCATTAAACATACACCTGCTTCAATTGGTGGCTTCAAGTTGCCTGGCGCCGCCGATGGCATATACTCAGTTATGTTACCAGAAGATATAGATCAGCTACTGGTAATTCTCTTCACTGCTAGGCTGGCACTGGAATAGATACCGAAACCCTGGCGAACAGTGAGAGTAGCCTTTATACCGAAAATCGGAAAAGTAAAACACACGCTCGCTAAGTGCTTTGTATTGAAGAGAATGGTCAAAATCCATTTATGCAAAACTGCCCTGCGAACGCATCTTCTGTGCGATCCAACACGCCTACCAACGCGGAAGATCTTGCGAGATTTCTCTTCAATGGAGCTGTACTGTCTGTTGACAAAAGCCTCTAAGGCGCTGTCGACCTTCTGGCAGTGTAAAGGACCTATCGGCAAGTCACGGGGCCTGTCACCGAGAAGGGGCCTCTGGATCTATAAGGCTATGATGAGGCCAATTATATCCTATGTGTCGATTGTCTGGTGGAATAAGATCTCACGAAAATACGTCATTGCTGCCTTTACTAGACTCCAAATAGAGATCTATCTCGAGTGCATAGGGTTTTGCTTAGAACGCCTGACACCCCTCTAGACGCATTCAGTAGAAAAAATACGAATTTGACTTTCCGAAGCTGCGCTTAGAGCCTTGCTGAACCTTCTTACGACTTCCAAGCCGGGTCGAGAACGCAATCAGAAGGCTAAATTCACTGAGTCTTGTCTGGGGCCCATGCCACAATGGGATCAAATGAAAAATGGAAATGAAATCGCTGATCTCAGAGGAGAGTTTTTCAGGACCCGAACCGATGTTGTATTTACCTGCTTCCTCGATTAAGGCTACCATTGAAAGTTGGCTTTCATATGACCACAACTGCCGATGACATGACTCCACAGATTGCAGATTGCTTCTCGACGTCTCTAAGAAGTTAGCAACCTTCCTGCGACATCGTCATACTTTCACAAGTGTCGCAGGATGTTATGTCACTTATGAGCCCATAAGATCTTTGTCTCTCACCTCTTATTAAACAGGAGACGGGTGCAGTCCATTATACTCGTATGAATATCAAGGGAAGATTCATCAGTGCGTCTAGAGCAAAACCAGGCTTGATATGGAAATCCCCATGCACCCCAAACAGGGAGTTATTGGAGTCTTTTAAAAGCAACAGTCATGTACTTTTCGTGAAAGCTTGTTCTAAAGAAAAGAAGGTCTTTCCTCTCATGACGCTTTAGTGAAAGATTAGCTCAAGATTGCGACAAATGGAAAGAGCTATTGTTTCCAGGTTTATTCCGAGTAAGCATAGGTTGACCGTATTCTGCAGTAAGCCTAGATTGATCGTGCTTCTGGTCTCCAAATGACTACCATCGCAAACTTTAGATGTGTATTTCCGCTGTTTTGAAGGTATCTCCTGCTGAATTCTCTGTTGAATTATAGGAATAAAATAAATGACTTCTGGTACAATTCGAATTGAAGTAACAGTAGGCTTACCTGACAAGTATCTTATGACTCTAGTCATGCGAATATACTCAAAGCAACGATATCATTTTTTTTTTTGATCCACTTCTGGTATAGTGGTATAGACAGGTCACAAACCTCCCTTAAAAATGTCTCTTTACTTGCACAGTGAATGAACGCTGTAGTATGCAGATCCGCAACTTGATCCTAGTCAATACTAGACTAGGAGGCCATGCTTCAAGGTGTAACATGAGACGAATTCCAGTCTAGACAGCTTCAACTTAGAGATGGTTAAGAACCCTGAACCTCCAGCTGCTTAAATTTAGTTGAGGTCTGCCGAAAAATAACGAAGAAGAAAAGGATTTAAAACATCTGACCGTAAGAACTATAAGGCTATGTTGTACTAACGTTCTAAATGGTACCTAAACAATGCCTTTGCTAAGAACGAAAAACGGCTTGAATGCAAATCTACATCTCAATATGTAAATGTGGGCTGGATCTTTAGATTAAGGGAAAACCCTGCTATGATAGCCAGTGCCCATTAATCTTTAGTAGTTAGAGTGAGCTTTGGAATATTTCCCTAGAAGTGGATAAACAAGAAAATGAAAATGCTTCTTATGATAAGTGACTGAGGGCATGCTCATCATTTAATTCAACTTTCTTTATTTACCCCATGCATCAGCGACATCCGAACTAAAACGTCCACGTCCCATTTCTTGTTTTCGTTGGCTTGCGCCTTTAATTAGGTAGAGGTCCAAAAATAATTCCCCCCTTAGGAAATGCACTGGTTTGTCGGTGCACCCTTTACAGTTTCTCAGTGTCATCATCGGGAGACGATTAAATCGATAACGTATGCCACCTTGTTACAAAGTGTATTCTCCTTAATGCGTTACATCATGTTTCTCCATTAAACTCAATTCTCGCCGAGTCTACATATACATATATGTGTATGCATGTATCTCCAACTCATCCGGCTGTACCATGAGCATAGAATGAACATGCTCCAGAAGCCCAGAACACTATCACCATCAGCATTGGCGATAGATACACTTCGGAAGCGATAAACTCGCTCGTAAATAACAATAACAACACCAGTAATTGTGTTGTGTGCTGTGCATTCCCTGTTGGATTGCTTGTCACTGTTGATGGAATCCAGTCAATCGACATGGGCAAGGAGAAAGATAAAAAGATACATACACTACACGACACCGTAAAGGGGTAAACGTAAATGCACAGCATACTCGTACGCATGCCATTGCATTGAATCGAATTGAATCAGACAAGATCGGATGGGATCGGTGCTTCGGATCATTTGGATGATTGTGTCGCCGTATTAGACACGATTATTACCCTCATCATGGAGACGGATAGGCCGATCGAGCACATTTAATTGGCTGCCGAGGGAAATGTTTGAAAGCAAACCCCAAAACTTTCAAATCATAAAAATGCTACTGCCCACCCTTGCGCATCTCGTCCCTCCCTCTGGAATGATGCTACAAGAGAGAAAAACATGGTTTTTAGTATACCACATTGCCAGTGCAGCTGTGAGAAATAAAACTTTAAGTTGGCCGTGTAAAGTGCACCTAGGAGGACACTCGTACATATTTGAATTTTACACTTTCGATGATTAATACGACAAGATGGCTCGTGGGTCCCGTCCCAAACGACAGCCCTTAGTCTTCGACGGGAGATTTATTTTGAAAATATGTGCGTGCCTGGGTCTAAAAATACTCACTTACCAGTTTTGAGAGTCAATTTTCTCAGATGCAATATGATTTAAGATCGGAGGATGCTGGTCGCATCTGCTGTATGCTCAAGTGGTGGACTACTCGCAGTAAGTGGTAGTTTGTAAGGATATGTCCTGGAACTGGAAAACAATATTGCGTGCAGTTTTATTGACTTCCTTGTTAGTGGGTAAGGAAGAGTTACGTTTACGTTTACTGCCACGTGGCTATTTAGGATGATTCATTATCTTGTTTTGTTTTATGCTTCACATTTTCTTTTTCTGAGGGTTGAAAAGCATGTTTTCGATCTTTTTCCTTTTTTTTTTTGTGAGTTAAAGGGTTTGAAGACGTACGTCAGACCTCCTTAGTCGTCACTTGTTACGGCTCATAAACGCAGATAAATTGTGATCGTGTGTCGTGGTAATTTACTTATGATTTTGCAGATGACATGAGAGCGAAAGGGCTTTCCCTCAATTTGTATTTGGTTATTTCTGGTGGATATAGGACTATTTCAGGTGAGGGTAGAATGATTTTTGGCATTTTAAGGTATTTGAATTACAATACATTGGCACCTATTGCACATTTACGAGTATATGGTGATATGTGACAAGAGGGATGCAACCAAAATAAACAAGATAGAGTAGTCTGTTACTCATTGACCCCAAATCTGTCACTTTTTGGTATACTGAAAGTGATCCGCGTACCAGAAGTAAGAGAAACAAAACACAAATATTTGAATTTTCAAAAGAGTCGACGACACTGCTTTTAAATTGTCTAAAAGGAAAGAAGACAGTGACGACATGCGACTATTTGTATCGGAAAACACCCGTCTTCAAGGTCAACTCAGCACTAGCAGAAAAGAAGTCTTATAAGCCAACGCAGGACGAACTAGACAGTATCCCATAAAAAAAACGATTCCACCGCTTGAGCTATTGGCGATGAATTCGATGCACTTATCGGCTCTCTACCTCCTGCTTCCGATAGATCCTATCTTACTCATAAACTTCTGTGGTGCGGACTAAGCTAGTATATCTACCAATAAACTTCTTCAGGTAGTACGTTCTTTCCCCACCTGCCTCCATTCCCGCACTTGAAGTTGGCTGAGATCCAGTTCCACTTAGAAGCGGTCGTCCCCTGCTCCGTCATTCCTCGTGTGGAGACTTGAAAACTTTTTGGACTGGATCTGTGGTGTCCTTTCGCTCAACATAGCCTAGGCATCTCAGACGTTGGATCCGTAGACGCCTGACTACACCAATGGGACCGTAAATCAAGCGCGCTAAATTCTCTTGAAACGGACAAGTGCTTCTTCATCCAAGTTCAACAAGATCCAAGCCATTAGGACATAAAGTCAGTTTGGTCTTACGAGATAGAGCTCTGTTACTCAATTAGCTCTTGAACACAAAGAAACAGCGATTGGCAAGAGTAATTCTGCGTTCAATTTGTGCGCTGATACCTTTCTCTTGTAACTGCGGAGCCAAGGTAAATAAAGTCTTTAACTACCTCAAATTTATACTGCCAATGGTGACGTTCTGGCCATGCCGTCGGTGGTGTGCTTCCTTTTACGATGACAGCATGTAAAGGGTCCGCCATCTAACTTTTTTTTTCAACTAGTGCTTATTTCGTTAATGGTAACACTTAGCTCATGTCTGATTTGACAGATAATTAGTTTTATCCTTCCGCTGAACGAATATGGTTGTGTATACGCTTGAACAACGCTGGGAAATATTGCCTGCGATCGACTTAGAGAAGATGCCGATTTTGCCAACAAAAAATCATCTTTTCAGATGAAGCTCATTTTGATCTTGGAGGGTATGTAAACAAGCAAAATTGTCGCATTTGGGGCACAGAAAACCCGAACGCATACATTGAAAATCCGATACACCCAAAACGAGTCACTGTGTGGTGCGGATTTTGGTCCAGAGGCATAATTGGGCCATTTTTCTTCGAAAATGAGCAAGGAGTGGCTGTTACAGTCAATGGCGATCGTTACCGGGACATGTTGAACGAATTTTTGTTCACAAAAATTGAAGAAGAGGATATTGGCAACATTTGGTTTCAACAGGACGGCGCTACGTGCCACACAGCCGAAGCTACACTCGATGTTTTGCGCCCTGTTTTTGAAGATCGCATTATCAGCCGCAGAGCTGATGTCGTTTGGCCACCTCGGAGCTGCGATTTGACACCGTTGGACTATTATTTGTGGGGTGCCGTAAAAGATAAGTGTTACACCGACAAGCCAGAGACAATTGACGCTTTAAAGGACAATATTCGTGAAGCCATTGGTGAAATACAGCTGCACACAATCGATAATGTGCTTAAAAATTGGACCGATCGTGTAGGCTACTGCATGGCCAGCCGAGGCAGCCATTTGAATGAAATTATTTTCCATTATTAACCGGAAGGATAAAACTAATTATCTGTCAAATCAGACATGAGCTAAGTGTTACCATTCACGAAATAAGCACTAGTTGAAAAAAAAACGTTTGATGGCGGACCCTTTACTTTGTTTTGTCCTTATTTGCCGTCAAAGTCATTTCAGCCGTTTCCGTCTCAATTCTCTTGAAAGGCGATTTAAAAAAGTCACTTGACAGGGCATCGCTTTGTTTAGAAACATTCTTGACATTGGAGATTGGTTATAGACGTTCACATAGTAAGGCGGAAAAGATCTTATAAGCGATGTTAATTAGACTTATTCCTCTATAATTGGCACAGCCAAAAGGCTCTCCTTTCTTGTGGATCAGACAAACGATGCTCAGATCCCGTGCTCAGATCCTTTCCTCAGACAACGCCTTAAAACTCAGCTGGCTCTATCAAGTCATCTTCAGCTGATTTAAATAGCGCTACAGGCAGTCGGTCTCCACCAGCAGATTTATTAGATATTGGCTTCGATATAGTTGACTAGCGGGAGGGAATCCTCTGCCATCTTCATCCAAAATTAATAGCCACACATAGTATAGTCTGCATATTCTCAACACCTCCTGTTACCGTGCACTAGTTTTATATGTTAAGACAGATCGTATGCAGTCAGTTACTTTTAATTTTCGTACAACCAATTTCAACTCCCCCTATGATAGCCTTCGCCTTTCTATAGATCATGTGCTTGCTGCTAAAATCTGTTCCATTATTGCCCCAAAAGAACTCTTCGTCTTCTCCACCCAAGAAAAATAAATATCTGAGATCACGCTCCGATATAGATTTTCATAACTACCACCTTGTTTACACCAAATTCTGTAACCTATGTGAATCACTATATTTGAATTTAATGTCAAAAATGTTTTCAATTTATTAATGTTAAAAGAAAAGCAAATAATTACCCATCCACATTAAAGCTCACCAATACCTCTGATTATCCGCAAATAGTCGAAGAGGTTTTTGCTCAATTCTTCCGCCAGTCGCTTGCTAACCACTCCGAAGACCCCGATTAGCTTTACTTTTCCTACTCGTACTTAGGCAGATGTCCACAAACATCACTGATTTCGGTGGATATTACTTCAGAATTAACGAAAGAAGAGATTGAAAAACTGAAGAACGAAAAGTCTGCCGGTCCAGACGGTCTGCACGACGTCTTGCTAAAAAAGTTGTGTGAATTACTTGGCACAATTTCTAACAGCTCTTTTTTAGCTCTCCATTCCACAGTGCATTTTTCTCAACAACTGGAAAAATGCATAGAATATCCCTCTTCATAAAAAAGGCCGAAAACACGAAATCGTAAATTACAGACCCGTCGCAAAACTGTCCTCTATTCCAAAGCTCTTCGAGAGCGTTTTATATGACTCAAAGTTTTTCCATTGTTCTTAAAGAGTAGATCAACAAGCAAACCTAATAGATTTCGGATATGTGCACTCTGGGAGAGTGCGATGTACGAGTAATCACAACCGATTTCAGTAAAGCTTTCGATAGAATTTTTCATAAATTCATTGCTCTGAGACTAAAGTGTGCCGTAGAAATATAGTATGCACTGAGACGTGTCAATTTGACGATGCCCAATTTTGGAACTGTCCCTACACATCAATTATGCCTACTTTGCCTCCAAGTTGTAACCATCGGGTACTGGTCGAAGTTTATCCGAACTCAACTTGCCAATCTTATAAGCGCGAGTGCTGATCACAAGACAAAAATATCAGGACTATAAACGGGACACCAGACGAATTTCTCAGATGGAATCAACGGTGGAATAAAATCCAGGAATAAAGTAAACAGAACCTTATCTGGGCTACTCTGACATTTTTGGAGCTCAGGTCGGTAAGGATTTCCGAGACTAAGTCAGGATCTTGGAAGAGAGATGGTGACGAATAAGAGTTTATTAGACCAACGGCAGCGCTCAAATGCTCGAATGGGTTACTGCTTTGGTCTACCCTACAACTCGTTCTAGAAGTATCTATAACGCAACTGTCCCCCCAGGTTGGAAGTTGTGCCGCAATTGTAACTCTCCGCCATGAAAGAAAAGTTACGAAGCAACAATAAGCCTCGTATAGGGACGGAGGAGAAATATGTCGACACCAAATGTGACTTTTACGAGCTCTTAGGTAAGACCTAGGAGCAGTGCCGAAGCTATGACAATAAAATTGCCTCGGTGATTTTAATGCAAATCTAGGAAGGGAGGGCATTTTTGGTAGTGCTGTCAGAAGGTATAGCCTGCACGGATCCACACAAATCGACTTTGCGTCAGGGCGAAACATTGTTATAGTTACCACGCGCTTCCCACACCTGGATATTCATAAGGGGACTTGGAGAACTCCTGATCAATCAACCGTCAACCAGATTGACAGGCAAGCTAACACTACAATCGCTAATACTACAACGCTACAATCGCAAAAGTTCGCCAAATCCTTTTCCATCCTATGCCATCAGCATCAAGAATAAAGAAAAACCTTTGATCTCCAAATCGATACACACTACCTATTGGTCGGGCTTAAGGAAGCGTATTACACATTCTATAGAGACGAACTATACAGAGCAATGTCTAGCTGTGGCATCCCAGCCTAACTCGTCCGTTTGTGCAGAATGGAGATGGAGAATGCACGATGCTCCATCAAGATCGGTATAGAACTCACAGAGACCTTTGATGTCAAAAAAGGATTTAGACCACATTATTCCTGAAAGAATCGTGAAAAACTCACTCTATAACGCATACGCCGATGTTATTGACATAACCAGAAGAAAGCAGCGTGATGTTAGTGAGTATAGAGGCGAAAGCGGCGAACGTGGGTTTAACGGTCAATGAGCTCAAGACCAAATATATGCTGTCAACCAGAAAGGACACCCAACACCGAAGTCTCGGACAGAACGTCAACCTCGACAGTAGAACTTTAAGGTAGTTAATGACTTTGTCTATTTAGACTCCGCTATCAATTCAAACAGCGACACCAGCACGGAGGTGAGATCAAACGAAGAATAACTCTTCACAATAGCTGTTTCTTTCGGCTAAGAAAGCCCAGCAAAGCCCTCTATCGAACAACAAAAGTTACCCTATATAAGCCCTTAATAATCCCAGTCCAGTTATTAAAAATGGATGAGGATTCTCTTGGCTGTGTTGAGAGAAAAATTCTTCGGGTGATTTTCGGTCCCGTCAGCATAGACGATGATTGGAGGAGGATGACGAACTGTATGGGCTGTACAACGACATCAACTTAGCCAGAAGAGTGAAGGTCCAACAGCTGAGGTAGCTGGGCCATGTATAGCCGATGGACACCAGTGCTCCGGTCCGAAAAATTTTCGAATCCGCCCTCGAAGGTCAGCGCATTAGAGGAAGACCGCGACTCAAGTGGCACACACAAGATGAATATCGTCAATCAACTGGATTGAGTTGGCTATAGACGCTTGCTGGTTGAGGCTCAAGTCCACCACGAACTGTAGCGCACCCTTAACTAGGTAAATAAGAATCACTCTGTTGAATCCTGACTTTTTCATAGCATGGTTTTGTTTCATCCGCTGACACAAGTGTCCGTTTTTTCAAGTTTCAGAGCGAATCTTTGTTCGTCTTTTACGTCCTCAGGCATAATCTCTATTTATCGTAAAAGGTCTTAAATGATCTGGGTCGTCGGTGTTGAAAGAAAAGGAAAGGCGTTGCTTGTTATATGAAATCGCTTTGGCCCTTTTTCCTTTCATCTTGGTGTATGCGCGTTCTATCCCTCTTTTTCAATAGGTCTCTTCAGCTCTGCGAACTAACCATTCCCACGTTTGGATTTGATTGTTGATTTCCCTTCACGATGTACTCGTAGTTACCTTGTAGTACTCGCAACTAGGGTCTTCCATTTATTTGTACTTTGAACGGCATCATCGTGTGTGGGAAACCTTCTGAGCTGATGAGCAATGATTTTCATCTAAAGAGCGAGTTTTTTTCGTTACTGCAAAGTAGATTCCAGAAATACACCTCGTGAGCACACTCCGGGCCATATAATGCCAGCACGGATGTTTGGGAAGAGCTGCCTTTAGTCTTTGAAGCGCGCAATTTCATGGATTCAATCTGAATACTCTGGACACCCCCTAGGGTTTCGTCGATGGGGATAACCATTCCGTCGATACACAACGATTTTTACATACGAATTGAAAGTTGCTGGAAAGTTAGCAAACAAAAATGCCACGCGGTTGACATTCAACATCCCGTCGCCTGCCACATAGGTAGGTGAATGCCTTGCTTCGTGATGATACTACTCGTATCAATCTAAATCTTTAATTTTGGTAAACTCCTTTCAGAAAAGATCTAAATCACCGTTTCCACTACCGGCGCGGTGAACTTTCTCTCCACTGCTACGAGTATCATGAGTCTTCGATAGTTGATGCAGATGTCATCACTGTTGTTCTTTTTTTGTTCTTAAAATAACTGGAGCACAATAGTTGAAGTATGACAGTTTGATTATTGCCTGTGTAAACATATGGGACGGCTGGATCAAAGTATTCCTGAGCGAAACACGTGCATTTCGTCCAGGTTTTCGACGAAGCAACTTAAAAATGAAACTATGATAACAGCTCATGACATTTCAATTATCCTGCCAAGATTTACCACTGAATCTTTTTAGCTACTATCAAAGCGCGATTGCCATCGGTCCGATCAATTAATGATAGATTCTTAAGTCATGTACTTTTCAAGCAGTCAGAACTGGTTTTGATAAACATTATGTACCTGTATGACCAAGAGATTTCCTGAGAGTATCTAGAGTACAAAGGATCTTGTCTTTTATTATCGAGACATTCGTATATACGAGTATATCAACAGCCGCATATACCAGAAGTTTCCTAGCACAGACCATGAAAATCTTCCCCACCTTCACGCGTTCATACTGGAAAAGATACACCCAATCTGGCATTTATTTGATGAATCATTCTGCAAAGTCTGCTCTCCCATAACTCCACGGGTATCACGAGTAAAAAAAATTATATAACAAAACTCAATGAATTTTAAAGAACCAACGCCCGTTACGCACCACTCAATTCGCATACAATTACCAATCAATCTCGTACGGATCGTAAGCTTCTCATAGCGCAATGTCTCTATGTCTGCAAAGAACACAATTAGAGCCCTCACCGACTTCAAGACGTAGTGAGTTTTTGGTCGCCGACCACAATTAAAATCAGGTTTCGGTAAGTTGGTGGCGCACCCGTCATCCTCCTTTTTCTCCTATTTACTGTTTCAGATTCTGATTCGGTTTCGGATTCGGCTTCAGATTTCAAATTCATGAATAAAACATTCCCATGGATTTTAATTGAACTTTATGAGATTCGATACTTGGTTTCGATATTTTACCTGTTCAGCTTGGCGGCGCACTGAGTCAACCTTTTACACCGTGACACTGAGCACTATCTACTCAAGTCTTACGCAAATGTGAAATCATTTCATATCTCCTTCGCCATATGCGACTGGGGAAGATAGTGGGTACATCCGTTTCCGCGTCATTAACTTTCTGTTAGATTCTTCTTTCCGCTGTTTTGATGAACATCGATTTCCATCTCACAAGGCGCGCAAGTACTCGTACCTACCCGTATACAATTTCCAAGAAACGCAGAACCCAGAGTGAAGTGCGACGACAGAGGAGACTCTAAGAAGTGTCGTCTTCTTTTTGGGTGGATTCCTCCATATGATCAAGTCAAGCGAAACAAGTGCCGTTGAGGATAGGTGGGTGCACTATTGTCGTGGTCGGTCAGTGGCTATCATCACCATGAACCATGCCGATGGAGGAGGTATCCGTAGAAAATGTTTTCGAATCAAAACTTACGGGAGCATGAAATTGTCTTGGCCTAACTAGGGGGGGTTAGATTGGCTGGAGTGTGTGCATATGTGTGCCTTTTATTGCGCACCGCTGATGGTTTCCAGTTGGAATTGCTTAATGGACAATTAAGAAATAAAAAGGAGTGGATATATGAGTCTTACCCATTTTTCGCGAACTCTAAGAAGCGTTACGGTTGAGAGCGTTCGCAACAATTAAGGTGAACATGTTTACATGTGGTTGATTTTCTAAGTGATGCGGACACTCTCGGATGAAAGGGATATGGTATTAATAACAAACGGGAAAAGTGATTGCTTCGGCAACACTTCAAATTTGTCTTAACAAACTCAGTCCTTTACCAAATATTATAAGGATGCTGTTATGTTTGTCGTTAGATATTTAAAAAAATATTTCTAGCTTAGATAACAAAAACTAAGCTGTATTAATGAATGCAACAATTGTTTACCAAACTAAGCTACTCTATCCTAATCTCGAAAAATCCAGCAATTAGCTAAGAAACCTGGAGCGACAGTGTCCCTAAAGGGGTTCAAGCTATTGGGCGAACCATCAAACAAAATAAATCCACTTCGCATTCGTGTCCAAATGGTACTCGTATATCTCATCTCCTTCTAAAGGGGTATTCTTTCATGCTGGCAAGTTCACTGAGCATACTTTTTCATCTATCCTAAGCTTTAGAACTACGTCAATACACCGACTGCTTATGAAATATCTTGACAGACGAACATTTCTCAATGACAACTTACGTTGGAATGACCACATATTCCGTGTCTCAAAAAGTCCTAGGTCTGCTCAAGCGATGTAAGAAATATGATGCTTTCCCCCATCTAATATGGTATCGGCCAAAATTGGAGGACAATGCCCACATATGGTCAGGGGCTTCGAAAATTTGTCTGCATTTGCTAGATGGAATTAAAAACCATGCGATAAAACTCATAGGTCACGCAAATATGGCCCGTTTATTAGAGACCCTCTAACACTGAAGTGATGCCCCTTGCCATGGCCCATCCCTATTTTAACCACCAATGCTCCATCGGAATTTCAAAAAGCATTAGAGCCCTTCAAAACTTCAACCGTAATATTCGTCTAGCTGTGAATGTTCATCGTTCTACCCTCAAGCCCACTCGTTGTCTGAGATATCTAAATTTCATCCTAATTCGTGCAAATCGCTTATGGAATGTCCTGCTAATCACTTTATTTCCAGCCGTTATAACTTGCAAACATTCAAAACCAATGTATATCGGTATCTCTGCTCCTTTCATCCCTGGTGTTCATATTCACTTAAGAGCGCGCTTTTTATTAAATAAAATAACAGAATCAGATAACGGAATAGCTCAGCATTCAACTATTCTCTTTACTAGCACATAAAACCGTAAAAATATTCCGCCTAAAAGCAAGTTCATCGAACTCGAACAATCTTCCAGAATGCACTCTCTGTTTCTAGACGATGATTTTTTTAACAACTTTTATATGAAACAAAAACTGTCAATACATTTTGCCACAGTATAACATAGATTCCTAGATTCATAGATTCCAGTGGTATTTCCAGGTAATTTCTTCTTAAATGTTGTCCTTAAGCATCAGGATTGTGGTTGGTTTGATAGTTGTACAGCTTTTTCTTCAAGTACATACGCCGTTGCGATTTTTCTATTCTATATTCCGAGCGTCTCGTCTGCAAGCATACCAATTGGGACCATTGTGTCCCCCCAGTCTTCTTTTTGGCTCCTTCGTTTTTAATGCCTCTGGGGATCGGGGAGGCATAGAAAAAGACTGATGTTGTTATTCTGGAGAGTAGGATTCTTCTAGTGTATCCAGTTCCACCGATATTAGGCAATATTCGTGACAGAACTACCAGTCCTTTCACATATATAGTATAACCGAAGTGCATTTTTTACTGCAGTTTGTTATCCAACATAACTATGAGGGACCTACTTAATGGTTTCTTTGGACGTGATGATTTGGTTATCGGTCTGAAAATTTGGCTAATTCTTCTGTTATGAGGACCGCTTCGGTTTTATGATCGGTCAGCTTCAATCTGGCGGAGATAAGCCAATATTTTACCAGAGCTTCATTTGTGGTTGATTCCACTTCATGAATCTGTTTGGCTCCTGTCACGACGGAAATGTCATCGGCAAATCTAATTATCGTTACTCCCCTAGGCAGCGTTTGTGCTAAAACTCCGTCGTACGTTATGTTCCATTACAGTGGCCCTAAGACCGATCCCTGTGGGGCCCCCGCAGTGAATTTGTAGTATTTTACGCCTATTTGTACCTCAGCTTCCAATTGCTGAAATAGTTTGTGAATACAATACAGCAAATAGTACGATGGGTCCACCTTAGCAAGTGTCCTTCTAAAGGATAATCAGCTCGCTGAGCTAAAAGCGTTTTTAACGTCCAGCGTAACTACTGCACAGTACTCCTTTGTACCGTAGAGCCGTCTTTCTCCCTCGATAGCACCCTTTGCGATATCGACAACCGCTCGCATGCCATCAACAGTTGAATGCCTTTTTTGAAGCCAAATTCCTTTCTCTTCTTATCCTCTCGAGAATCTTTCCCATGGTGTCCTAGGGGCATATTGGGCGACAGGAAGATGCCTCACCATATGCTGAACCCCATGGAATTATGTCGGCTTCTTACGAGTAAGTGATACTTTCGAGGCATCTCGCTAGTCTAAGAGTGTTCAGCCGTTTTTGAAAGTCTGGTCTCCTTTTTGCACGTCGAGCCTGTAAGTATTTTGCCTGCTGTGCCTTATTTTATCGTTCCATTAGTTACACGGTGAGAACTTACTGTTCTTTGCTCTTCTAGGTATTGAAGCACCAGGTCAAATCATCGATAAATATCTCTTCGCAAGAAAGATCAGAAGATCTATCATTCCAATTTAGCCACGTAAGTTTTGGGAGATGGGCCGGTTTCATTTCTTTAATCTCCATTAATATCGCCTGATCCTCGCTATGAGAATATTCCTCACTGACCCTCCACTTAATGGACCGATAAGTGTTAGGTCTGTCCAGTAGGGTCTGTCCTCTGATGTTAGCGAGTCTGCTGCACCACTCTGCTGCTCGCTGGCAGTCAAGCTGGGTCTTGCATAGCAGCTGCATTTATTTTTGCCCGCACGAAGACTTCTGTTTGTGCGCTTGCTCTTGGAAAGTACGAGTATGAGGTTCACATGTTCAAATCGCGGTCGGCACTATACTATACAGTGGCTCAGTTTTATTGTATCGTCTGGATGGTCTTTCTTGTCTCCTGTCTCTTTCATTTGGATTAGGTTTTGTTCGGTTATTCTTGGATTTTACTCCAGCGTTGATTCCATCGTCCGGTGTCCTGTTTTAGAGAGTGAGATGTATACCTCAGAGCTTCATTCGCAGACACTCATTACAGATACATTCTAAATATGCTGTAAGGCGCTTAAGTTTTCTTTTTTATTTTCTTCATTTCTATCTTTACAGCTTTCTGTCGGACAGTCGAGCTCTGAAGCGGCCCGACAGTATTGCCGGAGTCTTGCTTTCACTTCATGTCAATAGTTTTCTATTTACAACATGTACCAGTCCACTGTGCTTGATCCAAGGTATGTATGCTGCAAGCTCTCTTCTTTTGTGCCTAGATAATGGCATACCCGCACCTTTCATATTGTATATATGATATTGTATTGTTTGTGGTCTAGATTTCGAAAAAAGAAATACTATGTAATCAAGAACGAATACTTAGTTTAAGGCTAAGATACATTTTGCACAGTTTTCGGATGAGTTTCATCAGTGAACCTATATTCTGTTTTGAGGCAAAAGCCATTTCCAAATTACTCGATCGAAAAAGTTCCCCACTATCACTTCTTATGTCCCATGAATATTCCAACAAAGCAAATTTTTGAAAAAAGCACCCCAAACTCGTTCAACTGTAGCCAAGCAACTGTTGGCACTCAATCTGCATCTGACACTTGTTACCGTTTAAGTTAATACCTCTCCGATAGCAAAGTCAAAATGCCTAAATCCACGAGAAAGGACATCCATTAGACGCCTGATTACATTACCAAGCCTCAGCACTGGCTTAAACAAAATCAAATTCACAAAACGAACCCCTCCAGCAGCTCACAAGTAACCACAGTTCTATTCGAATGAAGGTCAGATTCCAGTGGTCATAATAATCCGCTTTATTGGCTGTCAAACGTCTCGCAGATACCAATAAATTAAACTCGGTGGATAAATTCCAGTAGCGTTTACTGTCCAGTTCAGACTCCGGCACCAGCGGCACTTGTTTCTATCAGCAGCCCCAACTGCGACCAGCAGGAGGAACATAATTTCTCACTGATAAAACCGCTGCCATGGAGATGGAAGCAGGATACGAGTAGAAGTGGCAGTCGCAGTTGCATTGGCAATGGTATAGTAGTCTCAGTGGCAGTACACTCTTACGATGATGATCTTCACATGTCCTCACGAGTGGCTGGGCACATTAGCTCGTTGGAATTTATTAGATTCTCAGACCATGAAACTGGCTATGGACAAGTGAAGCTTCTTTAAAGAGTTCCAATGCTAACAGATGCGTTATGATGAATTGCGTTGGAGTTAATGCCGATGGATGGGACATGTTAACCTCGGAATGTATTCATAGTACCCATTGGGGAGTATAGATGAATACAGAATTTCTGAAATATTTTCCATTGGAGAGAAGAGTGCTTTGGAATAAAGTTGCAAGTCGATTGACAAAGTCGTTAAAGCACTTAATATGGAGCCATGTCTATTTGCATTTTTCAAATCGAAGTATGCGAGGCTTTTCAGATGAAGTTCTACTATACTTTGTAGCCATTCTTAAGTAAAGATAGTGGTTCCCAGGATTGGTCTAATCTAAAAGATATCACTCTGCAAATAATGATTATAATGAAGAGTAAGTAGACTGCTTAGGGATCATCAACTTGCAGCATATCAGTCCAAGTACTTTATATTTCTCACCCTGAGGTGATCAAAATCATTTCTATACCAACGTTGTTTGATATTTTGCTTGACATATACCCTAGGACAGAGTTCTCTGATTTCTTCAGGATCGTATAGACAACCTACTGATGAAAAGCCCAGATTCCTTAACTTAATATATACTATTGGACCCAATCGTGTCAATACAACATTACTTACTTAGTCACACATGAATCTCGAATGTCACTTCAGGAAACATTTTCAAAGCCACCCAGACCATTTAAAAGGTAGATCTCACATGTTTCTGTTTCCTGGTGGTAGCTGCGAATATTATACTCTGTTTGGGACTCTAAACCGCAATATTTGTAATTCTGACAAAGCAAAGTAGTGTCAGGCTTCGAGTGATTCCTTCCGCGTTGATAGACTTTCAGACTTTCACAGTATCGCGCATGCTTTCAGTTTATTGAGCATTGGGATATATGTATAAGGTTTCACCTTCTGTTCAAAGGTCTAACTAATGTGGACGAAGACTTAATCAGATTGAATGTATGGCATCGCCGGCAGTAACTTATTTAAGCATGAAAGCATCGGTTCCCACTAGATCACCGAAATCAAGCAGTGTGGGGGCGGTAAGTACCTAGATGGAGGACCACATGGGAACTCGGTACACCGGGTGCTGTTGACAAACGCCACATGGGCACAATACCCCGACATAAAATCCCGTACTTTACATATTCATTTGTATCGATCCCTTGAAAGAAAAAAAAGAGCCAGGATGTCGAAATAGTGATGGTGACGGAGAGGTTCTCAACGAGTCAACGTCAACGCTTATATTCCCTTCCTCCATCATCTCATCATCGAGTTCCGGTCAAACTAAAATCATCCTGAATATCTATAGAGATTTGCAGTTTTTCTCCTATCTCTTAGGAAAACTGACTGGAGATAGATCACAGCAGACCACTTCGCTTTTCTGAACTAGTAAATGGCAATCAATTTGGTGATGTGATCACAACAAACGGTTGTATACTTAGATTGCTCATAAGACGTAACGTGTAGCCGTAGACTTCGAAGTTCATACACTTTTTTTGTTTTTGAAAAATGATTAACCAGGTTAATGGTATTGTCAATGCATAACTCCAGAATTTAAGATATCCGAACACCCTAAAGGACTTCTACATCCGATGTACGATCACGAATATTGCAGGCGCGAAAAGACTGTAAAATAACTGCCAGGTACAAGTTGGATTATCAGGCTGAACAGGCAGCGGCTCTTTCCAAAATCTCATGGGAATTGCTATGATGGCATTAAATGCAATTAAAACATTTCCAACGAGTTATCAGAGATGCTTACTTACTTACATACTTAGGTGGTATACATACAGTTCGATGTGCACCTGAGCCTCAACTAAAAATCCTCTCTAATTAGTCCGGTCTTTAGCTTTCTGCCTTCAGTTGCCGACTCCAAGTCGGTTGGGGTCCCCTTCTACTTATGCACCACCTAAGGCGAGGTCTCCTTCAACAACGTTATCCCTGGTGGTTGGATTCGCTCTACATGCCCTGGTCATCTCTGACGACTGATGCGCAATGTTGTGGCTAAGTCGATGTCAAAGCCCGTCAAAGCAAACGGGACCGAATGTTGTTTGAAGGATTTTTTTTCGCGAAAACACTGAGGATATCTTCACGCGCTTTCGATAGGGTCCATGCCACTGTGCCATAGTGTAGTACTGGGATGGACAAGGTCTTATATAGAGTCTCCTCAGTTTTTCGGGATAGGGTCTTACTACTCAATTGTTTTCTTATCCCGCAGAAACAGCGATTGGCAAGAGTGATTCCTCGTTTTATTTCATGAACAGCTCTCGCTCTTCGTTGCAGCGTCGCTTTGTAGGCTTATTCTTTTGTGCTTGTCGGCATTCTTCATCAAACCAGGTATTTCTTGGTGGTGGTAGAATGAAAGCCAGCGCATTAGACACGACGCGGCGTCTCTGATGCTGATCATACATTAGCAGCGTTACCACTGGTCTTCCGTACAGATTCTGGTGGCATAATAGTTGTTGAGAGATTTCGAGATACACGTTCGGCGAAGTTTCTGACAGCCTCTTGCGAATGCAGCTTCTCACAGTAGTTCTTCTTTGTTGTGGCGCTTGGCGTCTATCGCAAAATGATCAATTTGATTTGGCCTTTGATGATCCGGAGACCGCCATGTCATTTTGTGTATACTGAAATGAGGAAACCGTGTGCTTGCTGTTGTCGTTCCGCCTCAAAGTCAATAAGTCTAAGCCTGTTGCCAGATGTAGTATCGTGTAGGCTATGCTTATCAACTGTCCCACCAAAGATGTCGTCCTTCCTTATTCTGGCGTTAAAATCGCCTAGTACGATTTCAGCGTCATACTTCGGGCATTGCTCACATGTCTTGTCTAGGAGGCCATAGAAATATTCATTGGTGGCTTCGTCTTTGTATTTCGTTGAGGCATGGGCGCTTATTCCAGCATGTGCGGAAACGCAAGACTTCTTTCTTAATTTCGCTCATATGAAAAATCCGCTTCCGAATAAACTCTGTTTCTTTTCTCTATAGTAATCACCATACTCTATAACACAGTTTTTCATCCCCCTTATGTCTGCATGATAGCAGTCAAGGGCTTCCGCTAATTTTTCGGCTGCACGTGGCCTCTTAAGGGTCCGAACATTGCACATGCCCTTTAAACATTTGCTAGGGTCGTCAACAATGGCTCCATTTTTATCCAAGGCCATTAGTAAGTTCGTCACATATTTCAATCTCTTCCGTAGGAAAGGATGATGCTACTGGCCTGCATGACCTTGCCATTTTAGCCTGCATAAGTAAAGGTTTAGTTAGCATGAGATGCATCACTCAATATAAACGTATAAACGTTGCTCGAAAGTACTGAATACTCCGTATGTGGAATGGCATCGGAAAACACTGCAACATTAAGATTGCTATTCAAAAAATGAAGAAACTGGATTAGCACTCCACAGTCAGTCGTTATGACTAAGACTTAGTCTAAGACTAAGACTAAGACTAAGACTAAGACTAAGACTAAGACTAAGACTAAGACTAAGACTAAGACTAAGTCTTAGCAGGATCCGGTAATGGCTTTTTATTACCATAACCTCATATCCTGGTACCTATAATAGTGGGACTTCCTTTAGGGTGGTGAGGTTTTTGAGTGCTTTGTGACACTCTAAGACGGTCCAACAGGATATCCGAGAACATGGTTATTTTAAGTCTTTCATGTCTTTTATCTAGGAGAATTCACACAACTTCCAATAAATTAGTTAGTTCCGCCTGAAAGTCATCATCTTGCTTAGGGCAAATGAGAGGTGGGTTCGGGGTTGTACTATTCCTGCTCCTACGCTTTGAGAAGTTTTCGGATCCTCAGTATACCACTTTCGTAAATCATCGCTCAGTCATTAAGGACGTATTCCATGCCCTTTGAAAAGTAATGCGTGGGGTCCAGTTGGTCCAGAGTTTCAGATTTAGCAAAGATGCCTTCTATAAATTTTTTCCCAAGTGACCAATGACCAATGAGGTTGCCACGATGTGGTACACAAAGTATAGCCAGGTCTAATTACGACTCCACGTCCGCAGTTTGGGTCATTCTCATAACCTCTGTAATGCGCTGAAATTCGAGCCGTTGAAACCTGCCCTGTTTCGTTGTTGTTAATTTTTGTTTGGTGTTGCACCACCACAGTCCTTTTCAGTAGTGATATTCAATTCTTCATCGCCTAGGTTTTCCTTTATTATCCTACAAATTGCTAATCCAGTTTGTAGTCTTTGTATTTGCAGATCTCCTTGGGTGGACATGTTCCATCGATCTAAAATTTGCGTCGTCAAAACTCAATATCAATGAACGTCCAGAGGGTTATGTCTTTAGAATCTAGTATTCTTTCTAATGCTTGTTGTAAACCAGTGCTGGGTTTGTGAATTACTCTTACTGGTACGCAAGTAGTGAGTTGTAGGACGAGTTATACCTAATATCTCCTATCTTTCCGTAGTCTGTGACATGAAGGACGAAAGACTAATGAGCCTATATCGGAGACTCTGTTGGATTTTTGTCTCCTTTAGGGATGAAAATTACTTTAATTGCTCTCCAAGTCAATGGAATATGTTAAAGTAGTATAAGAAAGTATCTGAAGATATGAACTAATGTGGAGGTGATTCTGCTGGTACCTCTGATGCTGAGTAGATACACGGTGCTTTGTGGGATTTGAATAGCTACTCATTCCGTCTTTTCAAAGGTTATAACCTTGGTTACTATGGAGTTAAACTATCTCTGAATCTTTCCAAGACTTGAAAGCACTGTTTACATCTCACAGACCAAGAGCAGAGACATACTACTTTAAAGGGATGTATAATTGCTTGCGTATGTTACACTTATATCATTGATCTCGCACCGAGTGAATTCCGAGAGTTTCGGTTTCAAGAATGGATATGATACACTCATATTTTCTGGTAACCTTTTATGTCGCAGGCCAATCCTGTTGGCATCATAAAAAAAGAAACACGGCGCTGTCAATATCTAATGAAGAAGAAGTAGGCGTTGTTCCAAAGAACTAAAAACCTTTACTGGAATACTCTTATTGCCACAATACGGCTTGGAGGGGTATCGAACCCATTCCAGAGGGACAACACAGTAAAGAGAAAAAACACCTCATATGACGTATTAAAGTGAAAAGGGCCCTAAACTAATCTAGTTCGCGCTATCTAGAGAGAAAAGCTAGGTCCACCCAACAGTATAGCGTCATTGCACAAAAAAAAAAACAGCTTGATACGAACCACAATATAATTAGTTTTGCCCTTTTTATGTGCACAGAGTGGGGCCTACAATTTTTTGGCTACTGCAAACGGCAAGAGAATAAGAAACCTTTCCATAGTTAGGCATTAGACCGTTGCCTACATTGTCAGTGAATCGAACCCAGGGCCTTTGGCATTGTATTAAGTGAACTTCACCCCCGCTCGGCATTACCGCCTACGAAATAAGTAAAGTTCGAAAATATTTCTATGCCCATAAGAACATTCTGTAAAGCATATTGAACCAACCCATATTGTAGCAACAGTTTCGCTTATGGTCTTTTCCGATCTCTCTTTCAGAGTGCACACTTTTCGCTGAAATATGGTATCTACCATCTGCCATCATAATAGACAATGGCAAAAAAAATTTTATCTTTTGTAATCTTCTAAGCAGGGACTTGAGTCACTTGATTTCTGCAAATGATTGGCAAAGTGTTACGTAAGGAAGAATCGCCCCACTTCTGGCCATTAATACTTTTGCCGAGTTTGCAACTCAACTGACCTCATCCAGTTTTCGACTAAACGTTTTTCGCATGAAGAAGGTTACTTCACAGTATTCTAGACGGGAATGGATCAGTGAGTCTTTTTAAGCAGCTTCTTACATGCCGTGAGAAGTACATCCTCAATAATGAGAGGGCGAGCTGAAAACGCATGCACTATGAAATAGTATTGCAAGCCCTGCAATCATAGTCTATGACAAGATATGGATTTCTGGATAATTACGTAGTTGCGAGTGAAATAATCAGATCATACAAATTTGCAATTTGGTTCAGGATAATATTGCAGCAACTAAGTCTTCAACACACCAAGCTTGGAAGCTGAATTTATCTATCGGGTCGTTCATAGCAAAGATATTTTCTAATACCCACAGATCTAAGATGCATGATGCTTTGAGATTTGTTCCATTACCAGAAGCCGCTTTGAAGTGTTGTAGAATTATCAAGGATAAAGATAGACGGTCACATTTATCATTTTGACGTTAGATCCTAATTTAGAAGCATTGGTCCTTTTGGACGTAATTTTATTCCTCCACGCAAGGATGGAAAGTGCTCTCTTTAGGGGCACATACTTTCTTAATCAGAGGTGTTACCAAAACGTTAACAGTTCTTGAGTTTCCAACATCTTGGCAACTATCGCAAGTTCCTTTCCATAGTCAAGGAGGCTTTCTGTATTACTTGGAATACAGAAACTGAGAGAGCCGCTAAACCCCGGACTAAAAGTTTCTGAATAGTATCAAATACAGACGCATCAGTCTGCTAGTTGCTTATTAGCGTGAGGCTTAAGTGCCAAAAACTCATCAGCAACCACAAGGACAGAAGTTGTAGGTCTCTTATTTCGGCTAATTTCGTAACACTCCAGAGTAGCTTTTCTGTTGTTATTGTATTTAATCCAAAAAAGGGCACACACATGTGCGCTTTTGAGTGTACTCGTATCTTCTGACTGTGAGTCGGCTTTATTGAACACAAATCATTGGTTACTTAAGCGCCTTTGCCAGTTCGAATTATCTTGGGACTGTCATACTCCTTATAAACATGGCGTACGAGAAAGTCAACTGGATTATGAGATTTTTTCACCTCATCAACTTATCCCTACACAGTATCGCATCAATATCAGTGAATACACGTCTAAGGGAAAATTGCGGAAATGTTTTACCCTTCACTAAGCGATTGTACCTATCTACTAGTACATACATCGGTTCAAATAGAAACAAACTACGATCGTGATCACTTTTTTCTCGGTTGCACATGGGCGACATCAAGTTGTCCCATGTAATTACCATTTCATCTTGACACAGCACACCACACCATCGGCTAACAAGTGGGTCGGACTCGCGGTGAAATTTTGCCTGTTGCTTGCAACGGCAATCACTACCGTTGTATTGGGTAGATCCTATCCACCCACCGGACTCCCTGGTTGCTCCCATTGCTCTCATAATAACTTTTATTATTTTTATTAATATTTGTCTCGGACTTTACTAAAAAGTTGTTGCCAACAGGCAGTCGAATTGGTAGCCAGACAACCAGCTAAGCATCTAGGCAGCTAGAGCATGTTCCATGCTAAATGCGACATTATTCGTTTTTAATATGGGGAGGCAAATCATACACAAAATTCGGGTCAATGGGCACCAGAGCCACCATTTGACTGCACCAAACGATATCGTGACAAAATGTATTAAATGCCCCAAGACAGCATAACCAAAGCAAATCGCAGCTGAGTCGTCCAACTAAGATAGGGGGGGCTCCATGGAATTGGTGGCTGCACAGTTACGAATAGGTGGCTCTATCGTGAATCCTTAGAGTAGTATTTTGTTGTCTTTTTCTGCCCATAGCCAGCAAATGACCTGCTCTAGATACTTAATCCAATAGCTACACGGGTCTATAGATATGAGTACAAAATAATTATTTAGATGCATTTGCCTTTGATTAGTTTATGCACAGAGTGCGATATCGTATTTCCATGTAGAGGCTTTAAGACACTGTGAAATTGAAGACAACACAGCTGAGAAAGATACACATGACTGAAATATGGTATACAAAATCCAAGAAAAAAAGTATCTTTTACCTGTTCTTCTATGAGTTGGTTCGTGTAAGTGCATTTGTGATGGTAATGCGAAATGATGGGGGTCCACCTCTCACTCTGGTCTGCTGTCATCACTGGAAATTATGAAGTGGACACATGCAGCATAGCGATGAAATCCATTCGGAAGGATTCAGGCCATGTGCAAATAAAGAAAATTTCATTTCACCATCGTTGCCGTCGGTCGTCATCATAGACAAAGCCGGAGGAGCATGATGACAGAGTTTCGCCAAAGAATTATGCTTCCGTGTGTAGATCACATCGAACTGGAATAGAGGTGGTCCAACTTGGTAGAAAAGTCTGTATAAGCCTGCAAATGGAAAGGCATGTGGAGTAATTCATAAGACAATGAGTGTCGTTTGTAATTAGAAATTTATTTTCATATCCAATGATAAGCCAGATTTTGCACTCGCGTAGTGAGAGATGACGGTTTTTTCTTCTTCCATGAATGGCACTTTCTACATCTGGGTAACTAGATTAAATTGAGATCGGAATGCAAAAAATTACAGAGGTAGGTACATTAAACCGCATTCTTAACTGCTCTAGAATATACATATTAGAAAGGGACACTGTCAACCTTCCTTTTCCATGATTTGATTAAGTGCCCTTAATGAAATGAAGAACATTTTGTTTGATCATTGCTTCACAAGCTCTCTGGAGCAGATCTAGCTTCCTCTACTTTAACGTGCCACTAGCATAAGCAGTTTTCAGGTAATCTTTTTTAACTTTTAAATTCATTTTTATTGTTTCTTTCAGTATTACTTAAATTCTAGACAAAAATGCTTAAATCTAATTTGACAATAATAGTTACTTAATCTAGCTTACTGGCTCTTACCGAGCGCTCTAAACTTAACAATTTCAATTCAAGTTTGCCTTTCGACCTTAAAACTATCTTCTGATTAATCTTATCTATATATGAAATTTCTAAGAAAATAATTTTAGAAAAAAACTTAGATTCCGTATCTTTTTGTAGTTTTATATAAAACTTAAAACTATGGCCCTATTCTACTTAACCTACCTAAGCTACTTAACCTAACTTAACTATAATCGGGGTGGTGAGCACTCGTAGCCTCTCGCACCGGGTGGTCACCATCCCAATTGCGATTTCGGGCGCCCGTCATTCGTCAACATCGTGCACACGCACCACCAAGACTTAACCAATGCGATAAACCACTGGTCTCTTCTCAGAGGTGCGGCCTCACGCTAACAAACGCGGCCTTTCCACGAGATCCCCCTAACTATCCCTAATCTAACTAACGACCTAGGATAGAGAGCCAACCCTTTCTCCTTCTTGAAGCCACCGTGTCTTCGAATCACCTTAATCAGGAAATTGTCAGTCCTATTCAGATTAGCCCCATCGTAAAGGACTTTGTTGGGATAATATTTTTTGTACTCTGATTCTGGTGTTCTGTACAAGCCAAGACAAGTCCTAAGACACTGCCTTTCAAACACCCGAATCCTTTCCATCTGATACGGCGCTACGTTGAACCACACGGACAACCATACGCGATGACTGGCCTGATTAGGGCCACATAGCATATAACTTTAACCCTGGAGACAAGTTGACTGCTGTGAAACAGTCTTCTTGTCAGAGCTAAGGCCTTCTTGGCTCCAGCAAGACAATCATCTATATGTTTGTCAAAATACAAATACTTATCGAGCCAAATACTCGTACCAAGGTATCTCACTACGCTTCACACCGCTAATGGCAGTCCGTGCTGTCCAATGATGGCCAAATTTCGCCAGTTATGTCTGGTATCCCTAGAAGCCCATCTCAATGGAGTCCTGAACAAGATTGTTTCCGACTTTTGAAAATTGATTTTCAATTTCCAATCATCGCAATACGCCTTAATATGATCGAAATCACGCCGCAGAAGAGTATTGATGACTTCGATTTTTGGACCTGATCTGTACGCCACTAAATCGTCTGCGTACGCTATGGCATGATTGAGGGAACCTACTAGATCGCTTGTGTAAATGTTAAACAGTATCGGAGAAATCACAGCCCCCTGTTGTAAGCCGTTTTTAATGTCAAAGATCTTGCTCGAAATAACATTGTTACATTTAACAACGAACTTCTTTCCCATAAGCATGTCGTAAATCATATATAGCAGAGGTTTCGGCATACCCATTCTCGTCAACTTATAGAAAAGCCCCTCTAACCATACGGTGTCGAAGGCCTTCTCAAAGTCAACGAGGCAGGCACCCGTACACTGGTTCTTGCATTTATTCCATTGTATGTCGGAGACCAGCTTTGACGCAGCATGAAGAGTGTCATGCTTCGCCCTAAAACCAAACTGATTTTCCGGAATTATATTATTTTCCTCAACCCACCATAACAGCGCTCTATTAACCACCTTCTCGAATACCTTGCTAATATGCGGAAGCAAACTAATCAACCGGAGATTTGCAGGATTAGTTCTAGCTTTATCCCTTTTCGGGATTGGATGTACCACTGCTGTTTTCCAATGCGTCGGATAATATGCATTATTCAGCGCATTGCTAAAAAGCGTAGTAAATATATCCACTGCTTCCAAGGGCAGGTGTCTTAATACGACATTTGGAATACCGTCTACTCCCGACGACTTTTTGTTTTTCAGAAACTCAAAGATGCACAGGAGTTCATCTTTTTGCACGAACAAATGCGAGGAAGCTCGTTCATTAGCGATGATAACGTTTGCCGCGTTTTCTTCACTGAATACGGTGAAACCGTGATTCTCAGACCCCCAATTTTGGAGTTCGTTGCGCAGATAATAGTGACTTACGTAGGCCCTGTTGCCAATGTCGTGATTACGGCGAACCGGATTGTTCACCGTATACACGGCCTCGAAAAAGGCTCGCAGCAAATCTACTTTCTCCTGTGGGTCCTCGACCACGAAAAGACCGTCGCCTGAGTCGGCACTCTCTGGACTTATGCCTACGGTCAGTAGTGTCTGTTTGTTTTCTGTCGTTTGTGGAATTCGGACACACTGAATGTCATTATGATCTTTCCTCCTGAACAATTTATTTATCTGTGGTATGTTCCCACAGATTCGGACTACTGGATTTTATAGCCCGAATCTTATCGCCCCAATACAGACTTACAGACTTACTGTAATTTTCTTTAATTAATTGTTTTAGGTTTTTGATCAATGACTTTAGTGTTCTTATTTCCGGGTCGTTTCTGTCAGTAAACTGTCTGTACAACTGCTTAAGCCTCGAGAGCAGTCTACTTTTGTGTGCGTACAATGTTTGTTGGAGTTCTGTATTTTTCCACCTGGCTTTCGTCGGAGTATTCTATCCGAGGGATAGTCTGCTCCATGGTTCGTTTGATAACGTCTTGCATTGTCAGTAAACTACGGTCGATTTCTTCGTTTGTCAAGTTTCTGTTAGTCGGGGGATCAATTCCATTCAAACGTAAATTACGCTTTAAGATTCTGGAGAAGCACGGCCACCGTACCTTACGGTAGTCGTATGGGTGCACTTGATCGTACTGCTCCAGCTGCGTTTGCTCGTTTGGGATCCGTATTGTGGCGGCAAGTCCGTAGTGATCACTACCGTACTCGAACGCACGCAAGCAGTTCCTTGTGTTTCGATCCACGTTAGTCAGTTCTAGTCTACTGTCTATTAATGCCAAGTCCAGGAAAGAACCGGCAGATGGGAAGGATGGGATATTCGTCGCGTACAGTTCAAGTCTGTACTCAATCATATTTTGACACCACCAGTAGTATAACTGGTTGCCTCTGGTGTTTGACGGATTATTTCCCCATGCCGCATGTCTAGCATTAAGATCTGCGGCCAAAAAATAATAATTTTCCTCCGATTGGAGCTGAAGGCAACGAAAAAGTAATTCGAGCTCAGTTATAAATTGAATGGGATTAGGTGCTTCGGGTGCATAAAGCGACACCACATACATTCGCCTTCGACTATGAAGAGGAATGCATACGATGCATGCTTCCAACACCCGGAACCTCATTAAATCCCCGCTATATATGACCCTATGGCGCATGACTTTACGTAATAAGATACTAACACCACCCCCTTGTGAGGAGTGTGGACGGTCCCTTCTATAAATATTGTAGCCACTATACCCAATTTTGTGATTCTGGTTAAGCTTAGTTTCGCTTACCAAACGCACATCTGGGCATTCACTTAACAACAGATTTTGTAGGTTGGCCCTTCTCTCGATCCTGATTAGTGAGTTAACGTTTAACGTAAGGATCTTCAGATTAACCTCATTCAACGTAGCAGACATTATATCGGCGTGCCAGACATGTCAAACAGGGTCGAATAGATGACGTCAATTCGAGCCGCTTGTTCATTTAATTGTTTCTGAAAATGATCGATTTTTCCGTGCAATGACAGAAGGATCGCTTTCAAATCCAGATCCGCTTCCGGCGCTTTTTCGGCTACCTTTGGCGTATTTTTTGCTGTCATTGTGGCCTTACCCGATCCAGATACCATTTGGGCAAAGGATACATTGGGTGCCACAAAATTAGAGAAAGCACGACTCTTTTGACGCTTCTCTCCTTCGATCTACTGTTTTCTGACTTTCTTTTTCAGCTCCTGGAACCTAGGACAGCCCCTAAAATTAGCAGGGTGCCCTGCTGCAGAGCACGCAAAAGAGTTGACCCCTATCCACTACTCTATCGTTGCCTAAAGGACATTCTCAATATTTGTGGTCCTTGTCGCACTTAACGCACCTAAATTGCATGTTGCAATTAGCCGCGGCGTGCCCGAGCCTCTGGCACCGCATACATTGCAGTACACGATCTGATCTCTTTAATTTTTCCCAACTTACAGCATGATAATACAGGAATTTGATTTTTCGCAGACTATCGATTTTGCTGTTGGGCGTTAACTGTACTAAGAAGAATGGTAATTTGCGGTTACTATCCCTTGCCGCGGCCGTGGTAAACGGCTTGACCCCCACGAACTTAAGGTCGTCGCTCTCCAACCTTTTAAGCTCTTCTTCGAGCTCCTCCGTCTTTATTGCTGGATCGATGCCTTTCAACAGCACCGTTTGAAGTTTTTCACCCTTAGGGGTATATGTATAATATTCCGTATCTGCTTTTCCTAGAACGGTACGAACCTTCCTGTATTCCTCCATGCTACTACACATAATAATGTGCTTATTCGCACTTAATCTTTTGACATAAAAATTCTTAGTTGCTAGCTTACATAACTTAATACTATCATTGATTTCTAAGTTACATACATTAATGGGAGGCACCCATTCCCTCCCATTGTTGTCGTGCTGTTGTTTTCGTTGCTGCTGTTGTTGTTGTTGTTGCTGCTGTTGTGGTTGCTGCTGCGATGTTTGCTGTTGTACTCCTATTTGCAATTTCTGCGGTGTACGTTGCAGTTGTTTTTGTTGTTTTTGCGGTTGCTTGTTCTGTTGTACTTGCTGTTCTTGTTGTTGTTTTTGCTGCTGTTGTTGCCTCTGGTTTAGTACTTTTTTCTGATTTTGTTATATCGGCAGCTCTTTCATAATTTGCTGTTGTTGTTGTTGTCGTTGCTTTTGCTGCCGCAACTTCTCTCTTTTCTCAAGGAGCTCTTTTATAAGCTTGTCGAACTTTGCCTCATCATCCTCTTCCTCTTCTGCTGAGGTATCAGTATCAGACAAATCTTTAAATGAGTTCCCCTCTCCAATGTAGCGTCACTCACCCCCTTCAGACTCAAAAGAGTACTCCTTTTCCGCTGCTTTAATGTCTTCATCTTCTCTGATTTTTTTCTTTGAGGACAATTTAGATGACGTTTTATTTTTTCTCCGCCTCTTTTCTACTTTCATGTCATCACCTGATTTCTGCATTGATGCCTTAGTTGTTGTTGCTTGCTGCATATCACATGCTCTTGTAGTCATTCGATATATCCGGCTGCCCGGTATCCGTTGCTAATCGGCACTACTATCACTTTTTTTTTTTTTTTTTAAGTTTTAGCACTAAGAAATGAAAAAAAAGTGAATACCCCACCGTGGGGCTCGAACCCAAATCCTCCACGCCTCGAGTCAACCTCTATTCCACTGAGCCACAATGTTACTTAGCAACAACTTGCTTATTCACCACTTAATTATTTTTTCACTTTGTTGTGCACTATGAAAAGCCGACCGTTCTCTATGCGAGATGTGTGACGATTATGAGTTTTCAGGTAATCTCTCACTGCCCAATGATCACGCCACCTCTTTCTCCGAGAGTTGATCTGAATGGATTCTCTGGACTTGGAATCTATGTAAATATCATCCCAAACTTCTCCGCGAATTATCGAACTTCTTACGTAGCGTTGCTTAGTTTTGTCAACAAGACATTCAATCAAAATCGCAGACTCTTAACTGTCAAAGACGCCTTGACTTGAAATTGAAAGAGTTAAATGTAAAAAGCGGTGGTAAGCTTCGATCTGGATTTCTGGGGTTTTATGTAGAATTTGTGCAGCGTAAATTTACGCCTAGAACCACAGTGACAGCAGCCAATTAGATCGTTGACAAATGATTTCAAGCGTACACATGAAAAGGTTACACGATCTTGTATGCAAGGATTACGAGGCCTATGCCTCCGTAGTTTGCACAGCTTAGCAATATTATGTATATAGGATAAATGATGGCCAGTTTCCATTTATCTGGCGTAGCTTCATGGGCCAAATCTTTAATATTAATTGATGTATGCTGTGTTTAAATTGGTTTAATTAGATAAACTGGCCCTTTGCTCTGCGCCGGAGAAGGAACTTAGTTGGAAGATAATTATTAAGAGTCATAAGAAGAAAAGCTACCGTTGCCATTCATCCAGCTCAAGGACAAAACTAAACGTTCATCCAAAACTAGTGAGCTGGATTTCAAGACCTTATCCGGGCTACTCTGATATATTTGGAGCTCAGGTCGGTAAGGATTTCGAAGACTAAGTCAGGGTCTTGCAAACGAGATGGTGGCTCATCCGCCACTTTAATAGACCAACGGCAGCACTCATATCGGGATTACTGGCTTCGGTCTAACCGACCTTTGTCCTAGGGGTATCTATAATAGAACTGGCACTCCAGGTTAGGGGTTATGCCGTTGGGGTAACTTTCAGGTCATGGAAAAAAATACCCACAGCTACGAAGCAACAAGAAGCTTCCGACACGAACGGATCTACTGTTGACAACCCCTGCAAACGAACTTCGGATCTGTGAGTGCAATGTTAGATCCCTTAATGGGAGGCATTTGTCTCCTGTAGAGCTAATATTACTGCCATCCAAGAAATGCTATAGGAGGGGCCGGACAAAAAGAGGATAGAAAACTGCGACATCTACTACGGCGATTGTTATCGACGGTAAAAGTAGCGCCTATTTGGATGCAAACTTAGGCAAGAATTCTTGACTTTCTGGAATGTTAACGAGAGCCTCGTAACAATCCGTATTAAGGCTAAATTTGCAAACACTAGGAGAACAGAGTACAACGCCTGAAGTCGTTTGTCAATAACCTGATTGGTACATATCAGTGTGGCTTCAGGCCGGGAGAGTCCACCATCGACCAAATATTCATACTACGGCAGATCTTGGAATAGACCCAAGAACTCCAAATCGATACACAAGACCTATTAATCGATTTTAGACCCGTGTATGCCTATTTTGAGTGTCCCTGTCAAACACGGCCGTTTGTGCAGGATGATGATGAAGAATACGCGTTGCTCCATCAACGTCGGTAAAGAATTCACCGAGACCTTTGATATCAAAAAACGATTTAAACATAATAAGAGACATAAAGTCCATCCAATTGCTCGCATGCTATGATGAAATTGACATTATCGGAAGAAAGCAGCGTGATGTCAGTAGCGCTTTCGCGAGTATTGAAGCGATCGCGGCGAAGATGGATTTAAAAGTTAATGAAGTCATGGACAGAACGTCAAAAACTTTGTCAACCTAGGCTCCACTACCAATTCAGACAACTACAGCAGCGCTGAACTCGAACGAAAAAAAATACTCTTACCAACCACTGTTTTTTTTCTGGCTTAGCCAGAAGAGTGAATATCTAACGACTGAAGTGGCTGGGTCATTTAGAGCGGATTCACACCAATGCTCGGGTCCGAAAAATCTTTGAATTCGACTCTTCGGACTGCGCAGTAGAGGAAGACCGCGACTCAGGTGGAGGACGCAAGCGGACGGAGGCTGGTAGCTACCTTTGTTTCTTGAGGTCCAGGTCCACCCCGGAATGTAGCACCACCTTAAGTAAATAAGTAGGTAAGCTTGTTATACAAAGTGGATGTAAGACTCATTTTCTTCTACGGAATCGTTGGTCTGGCGGCTAACATTAGAGAGGATATTAGAGGCCTTCTTTGGTTCCCCACGGCGGTCTTAGATATCAAGCTGCATTCACTTCCTGTTGAAACGTAAACATTCTACATACTACAATTCCAAGCAAAACGAACTACAGAGCTGCATTCGAAGACTCAAATCCAAATCAATCAAAATAGGAACTGGATATTAATTTTTTATGTTTAGCTTAAGCTTTCGTCGCCTCCACTACTGTAGCCTACTTCATGTAAAAGTGATGGCTATAAATGAGGCACTTTGTAGACTTGGCTTCTACGCAATAAAAGGAAAGTCTGATGTACCATTCACAGAGCCAAGAGGGTATTAAAGCCAACAACAAGCTCAAAGTTACAAAAGCAACACCCTATATCCATACGGGAACCATTGGTGGGGAATAAGCCTATCTATGGTCTCGAATGTTTAAGGGTTTTCACATTACTATATGAGCGATTGGAAAGACCGGGAACTTACTTTTTTGTGCCGAATTCATTCTCACCATCTATACTTAGATTAAGCAGGGAGGTGGCACTATGTACTCCTATTACTACACTCATGATAGGCATTCTATACATAGGCAATCCTGCAGCCAAAATTTACTTGCTACAGACAAAAGCTATGAAACGAACATAGAATGACACAAATTCGGCTTTGAGTCAGCTTATTTTCCTACGATTCGGTACTACCGCTACCACCAGAGGCGGTGAACACTGTGATTCTAGAAAGGTGGATGTCGTGATATATGCTGCGATGCTAACAATTATTATACTTTTTGGAGCAGATGCAAATGCAACGTCTGAGGTAATCAACTATTGGAACTCATACTATCGCCTGACTTGCTGCTAAATGCTGACTCTTAGTCAAAATCTGTTACGAAAGTGAAACTCTTACTGACGGAGGCTTCAATCGAATTCAGATTCGGATGCGAGATATTGGAGTTGAAGAGGCGGAATCCGAAAGATTAATTGGACACTAAGCAAGCACATCGACGCCGCCCCCAGATTCTGAATTAAAGAAAATGTAGAAGATGCCCTTCAAGGCCTAAATATTGCCGCCATTAAATGTCTCTCGCCAAAAACGTTTGAGAATGAAGAGCATATGAAGAATGGTTGAGCTTTATAGTGTGTACAACAAACTACCTTACAAATGGATCCTCTGCCCAATATGCGACATGCTAGTTAAAATCGAAAATCCTGCCAGAATGCGATTTAAAACCTGGTGGACAGACTTAAAACCGCACCCGGTGGAGTACGCTCTGAACATTTTCATAACGACATGTGTAACTCGGTTAGACAACGCAACTTAGACGGAATGCAAGTTTTGCGGATATGAGCGATGCTATTGAAAAGAGCCTTAATTGCGGCCATTATGTGCTGGCGGCAATAAATATTATAGTAGTTACCCTCAAGGCGGCGTCATATATACGCTGTTATAGTGCATGTCTGTAGACTCACTTCTAAACGCTCTCAATGGTCCCAGCGTCTACGCTCATATGTAAGTTATGTAGCTGTACACAGGTTGCGCTAGACTTGATGGGCGGTTGGTGCACTATAAATGGGCTTTAAGTGACTCAAGGAGGAGGAACCTTACCTCATCACCACCTCGTCACCATATTTGATAACAAACTTATTTGAACTAAATTGTCACGTCATAAAATCCCAAGGTGCTATTGGCCTTCTGGCATGACTATGATAAAGCCAATTATAAACTATTTGTCGGTTTGCTTTCACGAAAATGCGCCACTGTTGCTTTCACAGACTGTAAAGAACGGTCTGTCTCGACTGCATGAGGACTTTCTCCAAGACGTCTGGATCTGATATAGACGCATCGATGAATCTGCCTCCCCTTAATTTTCATTTCATGGGCTGCACTTTCAAAGCCATCTTCCATTTAAAATGAGGTGGCCTTTGTACAGCACGCACTGGACTTTTTATGACTTTGCGAGCCGAGTGCCTTTCGACTCTAAGTCGATGTTCCAGAATCTGAGCCATGCAAGGAATGTCGGTTCTTTAGGGATGGCTATAAAACCAGTCCACCACGCCAGTTTAGAGTTTTTGCTCTGATAGGAAAATTTGCGTCTGGCTTAGAAGCGGAAATATAGATTAACCTGATGACAATGCGGAAAACCAGTATACGAGTAGAAGGGAAGTTCCTGCGTCTGTAGGGACGGCTAAGCTGTGCTAGAGGCCTTGCTTAACCCTCCAACTGCTTCCAAGCTAGTTCCAGAATGCAAGTCTTCTCTGAACGCAGTATAAAGGCTAAATTTACTGAGTCGTGTCTAGGTCCTAGATCACGATGGGATCGCCAATGAACTTGTTAGGCAAAACACAGAAGAAAGTTGGAACATGTATTAGGACTGCGTTCCTTCGTTCTCGTTTATTATTTCCGATAACAGTAGGGTTTCTTCTGAACATAACTGCAAATGGCATTTTTCAAGATGCCGGAAGCCCAAGTGAATGTGTCCCGACATCTCCAAGGCTTTGCTGCTGCCTCTCAATGGACTCCTTGCTGGCATTGTAATGGGGCTCTGCATGAGTATCGCATTTCGATGCAAAGTTCTGTAACTGCTGTGGTTGGTGCTAGCACTATATGCACTCTATCTCTGAAAGCGTTTACTTATACAAGATTCCAAGATGTGATTCCTCCAAATGGGACACAGGATTGCCTTGGTATATAGAACCTCGAGGTTTGAATTTTATTCTTTAAAAAAACTATGCACCATCACTTGATGGAATCACATTTAAATTTGTTGTACCGTACGACAGTAAAATACCTTTTTGCAATCGAAAATCCACTAATCGGACAAAAAATTTAATTGTTCGCCATCAATGTCGCCCGGTAGTGATTAATAGCTCCCCAATTTCTTCTGAATCACATGTGTACCATACATGACATTCGACTTCTCTTTAGCTCCCTGCCAGCATTTGGATCGTCAAAGTCGATATTACCTACTCCTAAGAGGACGACACCACCACCAAACCTCGTCATCGTCATCTTCGTTAAATAGTGTCAGATCGTCTCTGGATTTTGTGACCATCTCAAATCTGGGCCATAACTCATCTCTGATCTCCATAAAACAAAAAAAAAGTTAAACGCTGTTCCTTCACGCTCCAGCCTGGATCTGGTACTCCACTGATATTGCGTTCTTTCTGATGCCTCTCTACTATGCTAATCCGACTGTAAAATTTCAAAACATTAAAATGCCATCCGTCGCAATGAGACCCTTCATAAGGCTGCGATGATTTGGATACACGGGTGTTGAATTCTACTTCTCAGCGTGCACTGTAGGTTACCAGCGCTCAGCAATACTTCGCCAGAAGTTCACAAGAGCTAGAGAGATTTCCAAAAGAAAAAAAAGTAACAATCCAAGTTAATCATCTTTGACGTGAGTTTTATTGCCCAGCTTTGTCTCCCTCTTCGACTGGTTTCCTCCCCAGATTTCCTGCCCCATCCCAGCAATAGCAAAAGACAACAGAAATCGGTGGCGATATCATAGTTCGTTTGTTTATTTTATTCCATCATCCGTTGATGAGCAATTGGATTAGCGTTTAGAGATCAACAGGGATTATAATTTATAGCCGGGTATTAAGGTCTTCATCTGGCGCACGGAGCTTTGTTCGATTGTCGAAATGAGACACAACCGAGCACGGATCACAAGATAGGGCATATCGGCACATTGCATCTGAATATGATGGATTCGGTTTGAACTGGGTATGGGTTCGCCTTTGCAGTCTGCCTCTATCTATCTACGGATATACGCTGGGATTGGGAATGGAATTAATCCGTGAAATTTTAATGAAGATGCAGACCAGCTTATTCGAGATGGCAATGGTGACGCCAGCGGTTGAGATTTGTTGTTGTTTTTTTTTTTTTTTTTTGCTTTTTTGGGGCAAGTTGTGCAACGAATAATTACAGATTGGGGAGCTGGCAAGTGAATTTGTCGGATTTTTTTCGACTCCGAAGCTTCGGTTATGATAAAGACGACTGTGGGTCAGATTGTGGTTTTGTGTAGTTTACGAAATGGTAAATCATTTATTTACAGTTAGTTGCCTCATCTGCTCCTCCAACTTGCCATTAGGCACTCGAAGGTTAGCTGGATGGAATTCCAACTGTGGGAACTAGGTGATGGGTAAAGAGTTAGCTGGGCATGATCGCGTTATTGACGTTTCACGAAGATGACTTGTTTCATTAGTCACGTCAAGGCGATGATGGATTACTCGAATTCTAATTGAAAGATCTAAATTTGGAGTAATGAATTGTAATTCAGCATTCAAAAGTTGCAACAGTGTCTGGGTTACAGCTATATATGTCTAAATATAAATAATATAAGAAACGACATTATATTGTAGGACTAAAGACATCGTTATATGCGCTGTGAACGTCTAGATTGGAGTCAAGGATTTGTAAAATGGAGGATGTTATATACTAAGGATCCAACCACGAGTTCCTCAATTGAAAGATATGAGTCATATTCGTTGGTAAGTAGATAATGGCAATAAGCTATTTGTGTCGCAATCTAATCAGAACTAGAATATTTGAAATTTATTACAAATCGAATCTCCATCAAAATTATCTACGAAAATCCCACTTATCCGCGTTAGTGTCTTACCTTAGGCCTACACTGTCCATGCAAGTTAACACAGAATAAGTTCACACAAGTGTCAACAATCGATTTGTCTGCATAAACAACATTACAAGCCAAAGACAGAGGAACCTCTGTTATTTTTTTTCTGTTTCTTTAAATATGGCGCGCTCAAGGGGATAGGGTACCCTTAAAATTTTTGCACACAGCGCGAACGAAGTAAAGCTAGGGAGGAAAGAAAGATAGGTATTGGTATACGTTGGTTTTAAATGTCTGAATATTACAATGACTAGGAAATAAAGAGTATTCCACAAGCGAGTTGTTCGGCTTAGGAATGAATCACGATATTTTAGAGCACGTCCGAAAGTGGGCCTGAGGCTATACTGATGAGCATTCATAGTGAGACGAGTATTACGGTTGAACGTTTGAAGGGGTGAAATGCTACTGGCGATTTCTCCGGAGCACTGGTAGTGGAAATGGCTATAGAACAAAGTGAGATACGAGACATTTCGTCGGTGTTCGAAGGTGTCCATTAATTGACTGATATTAGTACCACCTGTGATTTTTATCGCAAGGTACAGGGAGGTTTTAGGTGCACCTGACAAGATTTGTGCATTATACTCCAATAAATGCCTTATATATTGTGGCCATATTAGAATTATTTATTACATAGCTTGAGAAAACCTAGCCATTGCGCAGCATTTTTGATGACATCGAATATGTGGTCATTCCAATATAAGTTGTCATTGAAACACATACCCAGAATGGAAAGTTTTTCGGTTTCGACGATGCTAGTGCCATTCATGGGTAATGGCTGGGTGTTTAAATTTCGCTTTAACCACTAAATTCTACTCTGTTAGTGGTTACCCAATTAGTTATGCTGTTAATATCAGAATGGAATGAGCTTAACATATTTTGACGTTCCCGTTCTACAGCCGAAGAGCAGGGACGTGAGAAAGTAGAGAGTACTGTCATCACCAAAGGAATATATTGGATTTGAAGTGGCAGACAAGAGATCATTGATAAACCTTAAAAAGAGTGTCGGACACAGAACGGAGCCCTGGGGCACACCAGCATTTATTTTGTGAATATCAGACTTGAAACCATCCAAGACAACTTGAATTAAAATTTCCGAAAGGTAGTTTCTAATCCATTTGACGAAGAGAGTCAATCCCAAAAACACGCATTTTCGACAAAAGAGTCTGATGCCAAACTCTGTTAAATGTCTTAGAAATTTCAAGCGAAACTATATGCTTTCACCACATTGATGTACGCTTTGGTTCGACTTTTCGGTGAGACACGCCATCAGATCACCAATAGACCTGTTGCTACGAAAACCGTAATGCGGTTATTGAGAAGTTTTCGTGTTTCGAGATTAGCCAGTGTGGAAGAACACCTCTTTAGAAGAAGGGGAGATATACTCCTGCTAGTACACGAGTTCGAAGGTGGATTCGTCCCATTAAAGATGCGACGCGGAGACAAAGCACAATCTGGAAGTATTGAGCTGGCCGTAAAGTGTGCAGCAAGCAGATTGGGCTTGTCTAAGGAGCTGACAGCTGGAATGTTGTTGTAAATGAGAATTGGGATGGAAGATGAGGCAGAATTTTTAATGTTTTTAACAAACGCCCAAAAGCGTTTACTGCTTTTGGGACATTGTAGTATTTTTTGCCTCAGTTTTGGTCGCATTGAAATTTCAGTCGCTTAAGTAGGATGTGCAGTCATTCTGTCAGTGTCAGTGATCATATCAGCAGCAGCATCCCCGTTGTTGTCGAGAAAATATAAGAACCAGTTAAAATCCCGAAAGAAGTTGTTAAGTCCGCTCCAATTGGCTTTCTCGTATTGGTATGCGGTTCTTTTGGGAATCTTTTCTCTAACTGTGTGATGAGTTTACAAAAAATTAGCTGATATGATACAGTGGTCCGACAAGCTTAGAGACTTTGGGAAGTATACGTTCGGTCTGACTGCAACTTGCGGTGCTCAAATGAGACCCAACTGTCAATGGACGCAGGCAGACCCAGCGTAGGTTCGGGTCCTGAAAAACTCCCCTGTGGACCTTGCCTGGCAAGTTCATCGGCGATTTAATTTTACGTGATCCACACAAAGGCCACACAAGGATAAATTCATCCTTCCGACTCAGTGAACTCTTGCATTCTTGAACTAGCTTGGAAGTCGGAAGGGGGTTCAGCAAGGCTCTAAGCGCAGCTTGGCTGTCGCTACAGATGCAAATGCTTCGCCTTCTCCACTGGTTCTCCGCAATATAGTTCGCTGCCATCAGGATTGCGTAAATTTCCGCTTGGAAGACAGATGCAAGCTTTCCTAACGTGAATTGAAATCAAACGTTGTCGTCCTCCAGAAAGACACCAGCGCCACATCCTATATTGATTTTGGAGCCGTCCATGAAGACCCGACTGCATTCCTTTCATTTCTCAGATTCTGGCCGGAACCAGTCTCTGGCATAGGGAAAGTCGATTTTGTATTTTTTCCGCAGCAGGAATTCTGGTCTCGTTGCAACGGACGGCATGTCCATAAGACCAGAGTCATAAAACAGCCGGCGTGCTAGGTCATCAAAGCTCCAGTCCATATTGTAGATCCAAAGGGTCCCATATCTTGCCGATAGCGCCTCTACAGTGCCAAAAGGCCGACAGTGCCTTGGAGGCTTTCGACGTAATATGTTTATTCCAGTGAAGTTTCTTATCTAGGATGACATCCAAATACTTTGCTTCTTTGGAAAATTGGATAGTAATGCCTTTAAGCACTGAATGAGTCAGATCAGACAGCTACCTCCTTTTCGTAAAAAGAAAAACCTCAGTTTTGGGTTGACCCATTTCTAGTGGACCAGTTCTCGACCACATCTAGGGCTGCCTGAGCTTTAAAGCAGACAGTCGCTAGACACGATCCAACAGGCAGTACAACTATAACATCCGCGTATGCTTGTGCATATACGTTAAAACTATTGAGCGCATTGAGCAGTTAGTCGACGAACATGCACCATAGCAGTGGAGGCAGAACGCCGCCTTGCAGGCAACCGCCACCACATATTGACCACAGGCAGCATCCGCAATCAATGTCGCATTCACCAGCATTTCTTTTATCCGCAAAACTAGTGATTCCGTCACCGTAGCTGATGAAATATACAACCTACGGTGTGTTGTTGTGTTCAGCTTCGTTGATAGGAGCTAGTTGTGAGCTGGCTCGGATTAGATTACCTGGGAAGTGAGACTCAAGCACGAGGTGGAGAGTCTCTGCTTTCGACTCAGTATACGAGTAGGTACCGCCAGATTTTCTGAGTGTTTCCAGCACTGGCGATCTTCCCCTTTTGAGGACATTCACCAGCCTACTGGTTTCACCGATAGTTTAGTTCTTTTCTTAGAAACCTTTGCAAGAGGCGCTGTTCGAAATCTGGATAAGCTTATATTGTTTTAGCCTTTGTTTTGTCCTAATCTTAGGAGGAGCACTATTGTACTTGTCGAGCTCCTCCTTAAATCGTGTTCAGTTGGATTTATGCAGATTCCTCCTCTTCAACAAGGTCGAAACCTAGCATCCGATTCTGAATTCGATGTATCTATGGTCTGACATGGAGAACTCCGATAGTACTTTCCAGCCAGTAATCTCCTAAGCTAATGTCTTTGAATAGCTGAAACTCTCATTTGGTTAAACAATGGGCTGGGTATCCTTGATAATATGGTTGGAGATGGAGGTTATGTTACTTGCGTGTTAGAGTAAATCAGTCACAGAATGGTAATAGAGTGAAAGATATTGGTTTTTGGCCTCGATTTGATCCCAACTTTTGATATAAATTTACATAAATATATTCTCCAAGCTAGCTGATTCAGAGATCACAATTCATAGTTAGAAACTGAGTCATCTGAAAACCTGATCCTTGAAATTGTATGTACAACTCTTAATTGCGAGTTCAGTTGCAAAGTTCGTTGAAATCTCTTTTTAACGACTTGTCGAATCTTGTTGATGTAGGAATTTGAATCTATTGTTTCTCATAAATCTGTCGAACTCTGGCGACTTCTAGACGCGACAGGAAAAATTCCAATCAAATCAATTGCAACCAGGTTCACCATTCTCCTCTGAGTCACAACAAAATAAAAGTAACAGAGCCACCGGCTGTAAACTTATTGATTTGCCAAAGCTCGACAACTACGACGCCAGGTCGTGGTGGGTCAGATTAGTACACTTACACTGTACCGTTGATTGGCTTCGCAAGTAGGGATACCTCTATGCGGTGCAAATCCGCCAGAAGTGTGATCATCGTCATCATGATTGGCTTCGTAATCACGATCACCATCATGATCATTACAATGCCTATTGCTATCGTTGTCGTCATAGTCACAGTCGCTCTAAATTCAATTACCTATACAAACCCTCACTGGTACTACCTACAGTTGTTCTGGTCAGCAAAGTTGAACCCTTACCAAGCAATCGATTTGCCTATCAACGAGATAAGTCAGATTGAGCGAATGCCCTCTTGTACCTCTGGTACTGCATGGCGAACTGCAGGTTATACAAATCAAAATCTCGTCCCAGACATTCTCCCATAGACGGACGGACCACTGCATCGATTCATTTATCCAAGCTAATTTGCCCCTCATCCAAGTCACTCGAAACAGGCTCGCAGCTCTCCTGATAGCCCCAATGTATCACGATGGATTTATAGTTTACAATGCACGATCAATCAAAAATCGTGAATATGTGGTGTTCCATCTACTGGTGAAGTTGGCTCAATTTACGAGTACGAACGATTTTTTTTTCTTTCTCTTAACTCGTGTATCTATGAGTACCTCTTCAGTGATGAGAGGATGAGATGATGCAGATACTAACTTGGCCAGAGTATGTGTGGCGGCTTGAAAGAATTATTACACCTGATTTGGATCAGATCTCATGAACTTGACCATCACCATCGCCATCATCATCTTCGTTGTAGTCGTAGTCGTCGTCGTCATCGTCATAGTCATCGTCATCATAGCCATGCAAAGCAGCTGATGATAGGTTCAGGACAACTGCATCTTTAGCATCACTCAGAGTGGATCAGAGTTTAGAGCACATAATGGGGACGTTCGGTATCCGTATCCGTATCCGTACGTATATACCGCTGACTGCTGTTGTTGCGGCTGCTGCTGTTATCATCCGCTGATCATCCAATCACGAATATTTAATTTCGTTTCACCTGAGGTCTTATCGTTTCTCGTTCCACTTAACTATTGGATCTTGTTTCCTAGTTCTCTTGGTGTACGAGTACGAGTGCGAGTACGAGTAGGTTGGAGTAAACTCCTAACTTTTTCCGAAGTATGGGTACCCTTTTTACGATTTTAATTTGTTTTTTGTGGAAAATCTTGTTATACCGTTGTGCAAGCGAAATAAATTTATGGTTTATGGCGACGGCAATGGTAGTGTACCTGAGAATTATTGTCGGGATACCTGCTGTACGGTAAATACTGTGCGGGTGGATGAGATAGTTCAAATTGGTCATAGTCATTCAGAAATTTGTATGCTGAGGTGCATTTCATTAGATCGGAATGAGCGGTAATAAATGTCAAGCCGCGCTTATTCATGGTCAAGCTTTGGGAATTTATTAAAAACCTGTTGGAGCTAGAAGCCTTCAAATAAAAATCGATAAATAATTCGAGTACAATAGAAAACATCGTGCTGTGCTGTTAAATAATCCAACGCATTGGGAGAATTATAAGATTTCGTGATTGAAATAAGAGTTCTAGATCAGTTCTGGAGAGCTGGCTCTTCAAAAATGTGGATGATGGAAATCCTTTTTTCAATTTCAAAATTCCAAATTATCTAAAAATTCCAATATGTTAATTCATCTGAGCTATTCTTATTCTTTCAGGTAATTTGAACTAAAGAGGAGACTATCCAGATTATATTGCTACCACTCAACCACTTCAAAAAGCTGGTTGATAAGGCCGCCCGATACCTGCCGATAGCTGAAGAAAATCGCCTTAGACTACAATGCAAATGCATGCCACTAATTATTGAACAGTACACTCACCCCAGAGATAAGTCAATCTTTGTAATCTGCAGATTCCGATACCGCAGCTGAGGCTTGACGAAATGAGCAAAGCATCTCCCTTCTTGCTTTTAGAATGTCAGGTGGGGCCTTTTAGGTATTCTGAAAGCATGAACGGAACACCTAGTGCATGAACGGAGGTAACCAGTTAAAACCTCCAATATGCTCCAGACACATCAGTCTGTTATCTTTCTAGTTAATGACCCTCAAATCGTCATTACTTTCTCAGTTTTTCGTATTGATCGTAAGATAAATTCTCACTTATGACATAGCCATTTGGTTAGTAATAGCTAAATGTAGGGCACAATAGTATACTCATGCTGCTTCGCGGTCATCAGTCGTTCATTGATCTCCGTTGAGTTTTAACGTGTTTCGGCTTCCGAGTGAATTGTGAATAGAGTATAGTGTATAGAATAAATCAATAAGAAGAGACATTTGAGGGTCTATTTATAAGAACCAATTAGCACAGTGGCAGTGTGTTCGCCCGACAGACCATAGGTCGTGGGTTCGAATCCGAGTGGAAAAAAAACCTTTTTTTTTCATTTAATTTCATTTCACTTCATTTAATTTAAAAATAAATAATAAAAAGAGGGAAACAACATGACGCGATGTATTCTGGAGAGCGGCCCGTTAAGCCAATTGCGGGACCAGTTGAAAAGACAGGCGATACATCAAGTGGTTCAAGCCAACCAGCAGTATTGGCCGAACCAAAGAGGAAGAGGAGGAGGAAGCAAAGGCTTACTCCGAACCTAATAAAGTGCCCTTCCCTGTTAGCATCTACCGAAAAGCTGCCTAGCGGAGCGGGTGAAGGGGTACTACTCGTACCAACAACATCAAAAAGGGCAGCAGCACAACAAATGGCACCGAAAGATAACTTCCCATATGAGGCTGATGGTGGAGAAAGCCAACATAGGGAATTCGAAAGTATGTTCGCATCTCTGGCGGCTTCTGAGTCAGATGACGAAGAGGAGGAGGTAGAGAGCATAAAAAATAATATTAAGCTTCTCCAGCAAAGAATGTTAGCTATTAAGGCTAAACAAATAGCAAGGAGGGAGAAAGAGCAACTAGGAGAACTTCTCGTGTCTCAACAGCCACAAAAACAGCAACAACTAACAACAAAAAAAGGCAACACGTAGCTACTCAGCAGCAACAACAAAAACCAAAACAGCAGCCTAAACACACACAGGCTCAAAAAATCAATCAACAAAAACAACAACAACAGCAGCAGAAGAGCCAGCAACAACAACAACGTAAACAACAGCAACCACAACAACAACAACCACAACAACAACAACCACAACAACAACAACAACAACAACAACAACAACCACAACAACAACAACCACAACAACAACAACCACAACAACATCAACAGCAACATCAACAACAACAATAAAAACAACAACAACATCAAAAGACATCTAGAACAAGGGTTCCACTGTAACACAGTGGAGCGCTACCTTAAAATTAAAAGTTTATTGAAGGATTCGACGACGGAGTTCTTCTCCTACACCCCGAAGGGGGAGAAGCTGCAAACAATGCTGCTGAGAGGATTAGAGCCGTCGACTGATCCGGAGGAGCTCCTTGCACTGATGAATGAGAAGAAGTGCGAAGTGCGAATTCGTGGGGTCAAGCCTTTCACCACAGCCAGAGCCACATTTTACAATGTGTTCGCTGCCAAAGGTTCGGGCACGCCGCGTCGAACTGCGAAATGCAGCCACGATGCGTGAAGTGCGGAAAGAACCACAAGTCCGAGGAATGCGCTCTGGGTAAGGACGGAGCGTCTGAAAAAAGCCAACTCTCTTGTGCTTTATGTAGGAACACGGGGCACACCGCAAACTATCGGGGTTGTCCCAAATTTCAGTACATCAAAAGAATAAATCTGGCCCGACAGCAGAAAGTGGAAGTGAAATGTTCACCCGTGCATTTGCAAACTCCAGCCGTTACTCCCCATGTTACCTACGCCCAAATGGCGGTAAGTAGGGGAAATACGGTACAGCAAGCGAAGGTTGCTTCTCAGGCCTCAGCGCCCAGAGCACCGGAACCAGTACCTGACATGCTAGCTATCTTGCTCTCTATCCAGGGGCAGATGGCTCAGCTACAACGTCATTTGGCTGAACAGACCGCGCGGGTGGATCAAGTATACGCACTGCTGTCTGGCCTAACGCACCTTTTGCCGTAATTTGTACGTACGTGGCGGAGCAAACCCTGAAGGTCCTTGCTGTGAATGTGAATTCACTGATTAGGCTCGAGCGACGAGCCGCACTATTTAAGTTGCTTAAAGACCAAGCCCCTGATGAGCTTTTGGTTAGCGAAACTAAGTTTACCAAGAGACACAAAATGAGGCACAGAAGATACAAAATAGTACGAAGAAACCGACCCAACTCCATTCAGGGAGGTGGCGTTGGAATTTTCGTACGAAAAGGTATACGTTTTAAAAGAGTATACAGTCGTGTAGTACGTAGGTTCCAGGTGCTGGAAGCATGCATCGTGTATATTCCTCTCCGTAGTGGAAAGCGGTTGTACATGGTGTTTGTCTATGCACCTAAGGCTACTCAATCCACCTTATTTATCTCAGAGCTCGAGACACTTTTTCGATTTCTGAGGCTGGAATTGGAAGACAACTATTTTATTATCGGTGGAGATTTCAAAGCCAAACATAGTGATTGGGGAAATAATACACCAAATACTAGAGGGAACCTAATATTCAATTGGTGGGGACAACACAGTGTGATGTATCGACTCGGATAGTCGTCGTTTCCCAGACACGGGTCCTATTTGGATCTTCTGCTGTTCGACGCACGAATACAACTGACATGCACTAACCAACAAACTACAAACTGTCTACGCACTTTCGTGTATGACAGTGACCATTGCGGTCTCAGCACCGAAATAACTGTTCCAAACGAAATTGCGGAATTGGATGAGTTTGTTCAAAGGCATTCCTACAATTATAGTAGGGTGCGTTGGACACACTTCACCAGAACACTGACTAGAGCACTCTCCTCGAATTCGCTCTACCCACCGTCCATCAGAAATCTGTCAAACGAGGAGATTGACAGGTATCTAAGACTAATGGACGAGACAATCAAACGAACAATGGACATAACGATACCTCGGTACCAACACACTGACGAAGAAGACTTATTCCGCAACGCAACTATTGACGCACTGCACCGACAGAAAAGTAGACTGCTGTCAAGACTAAAAACCTTGTACAGACAGTTTACTGACAGACATAACCCGGAGATTATGACACTGAAGTCGTCGATTAAAAACCTCCAAGTATTAATAAAAGAAAATTACAGAGCATCTGTAAGTTTGTATTGGAACAACAAAATTCGAGCTGTAAACACAAGCAACCCGAATATGTTCCCGCAAATAAATAAAATATTTCGGAGAAAAGATCAAAACGACCTTTCGTGTCTTAAAATCACCCTAACGACGGACAACGAGAACATACTTATAGCAGCAGGCATCGATCCAAATGAGGCCGTTGATGATGACAACTTCTTTGTGATCGAGGATCCGCAGGAGAAGGTAGAGGCTATAGAAGCGACTTTCCAGGGAGTGTACAAGGCAAACGACATTATTGGCCCGAACCACGACCTGGAAGGTCGAGTTCTTGTGCACAATTTCTGCCTTCGAAATGAAATTGTGAATTGGCGATTCGAGAGCTCGGGTTTCACCCAGTTCAGTGACGAGAATATGGCGAATAATGTCATCACCAACGATAGGGTACTACCCCCGTTCATTTCGAAGGAAGAGCTCCAAACAATCTTCGAATCGCTCAGAAGTAAGAAATCAGTGGGGACCGATGAAATACCGAGCATTGTGCTTCGACATCTCCCACTAGAAGCGGTGAACATTTATACCACCCTGTTTAATAATGCAATGAATAATGCACATTATCTGCGATGGTGCATCCCATCCCCAAAAGAGATAAAGACACTTCCAATCCGGCGAATCTCCGCTCGATCAGTCTTCTTCCAAACATCAGTAAGGTGTTCGAGAAGGTGATCAATAGAGTCCTGACTAAGTGGGTTGAGGACAAACATATAGTTCCGGATAATCAATTCGGTTTTAAGGCGGGGCATGATATTATTCATACTGCGTCGAAACTGGTTTCTGATAGGTGATCTGATAGGTTCACTTCACCATGCCATAGCGTACGCAGACGACATAATCGCGTACAGATCAGGTCCAAAGATTGAGGTCATTAATATACTTTTGCAGCGTGACTTCGACAAAATTAAGCGATATTGCGATGACTGGAAGTTGAAAATCAACTTTCAGAAGTCGGAAACCATTCTGTTTAGAACGCCTTTGTCTGGGGCCTCTGGGGATACCAGAAAGAATTGGCGAAAGTTCTCGATCGTGGGGCAGCACGGGCAGCCACTTGCTTGTCGAAATGTAGTCAGGCTAGATCAATTTCTGTATTTTAACAAACATATAGATGTTGCTCTGGCCAGAGCCAAAGGTGCATTTGCCCTTACAAAGAGACTGTTTTATAACAGCCAACTCGATGCGAAGGTGAAGGTGATCTTCTACATGGCCCTTACCAGGCCCATGCTTGTATTTAGATGTCCCGTGTGGTTCAACGTAAGAGCAAGTTTATTGGAAAAGATTCGGGTGTTTGAGAGGGCTTGTCTTAGAACTTGTCTTCGCTTATACAGAACACCAGAGTCTCAGTACATAAAATTCTATTCCAATGAGGTTTTGTACAATAGGGCGAACCTAATAAGAGTGGACAATTTCGTCATTAAGTTGACTCGAAGGCACGTTGCAAGAGCAATGACCTTATCGAACAACCTGATCTCCGGGGCTTTCTACCCCAATTATATGTTCGCTTTGACGGCTTTATTCCTCTAGAAGCGTTCCTCTATCTAGATAATAAAGGTCTGATCCAGGACAGATTGGCGGTGTCGCTAATCTTCCACGTCGCTCGAACAGCTGCGGACAGGCGACTCAACTACGACAGAGACGTCGCACATGGCAGTGCGGAGCGTCTCCGGTTCAGTAGGGCGGTAGGGAATCGCGACATGAGGGATGTTGCTCTGCCTCACCAACACTTTTGGTGGCTAGTTGAAGGAGAGGATGCTTCGTCGTTGAATGCCTAAAGTAATAAAGTAATAGATAGCTTCATCTGAGGCAAAGCGGGTCAGCCTAATTTTTTTTTTTAGCCATAGCCGGCTTACACAGTTTTAGGTAGTATTAAGTTAGTTTTAAGAAAAAAAAATTTATAAAAACCAAAAAAAAAAAAAATATATATATATATACATGTATTTATATATTATGTATATACATATTATGTATATATATATTTATGTATGTCTATGTTTGTGTTAGATGTAATTAGGTTATATAGATTAAGATTTATTTTTAGGTAGTTTGTAGGCTTTTAGTTTTAAGTTTTATAATAAATTAAAAAATGTCCATATACTAAGTTTTTGCTTAAAATTTATTTTCTTAGTTTTAGTAGTAATAAATGTAAAAATAGAAATAAAAGCAGACTGTAAGATTCGTCGAAAGACATAGTTTAAGTGTTAGGTTTAACTTATAGTGCCCGCATGGGGCCAGTAAGTTAGAATAAGATTATTTGTAAGTAATTTTTAAGCGTTTTTTGTTTAGCATATAAGAGTAATTTAAGTTGAAAAAAACTGAAAAAAAAATTGAAATGCTGCATCGCGGTCTCCGATCTTCAATTAACTTCAAATTTGGTTTCAATTACCTGAACCGAGACAGAAATGAGTTATTTTGCTCATTGGGTCCATTTGCAACTTCATAGACAAAGCTAAGATGGTCGAAGCCATTGGCGCATACTGTACCGTCTTCCAAAGCTATTTTTAATTGCTGATTGCCGAATCGGATACTGACTGTCAAGCATCGTCCAGATTCCTATTTCTGAAAATCATAAAATATAGAGTAGTTAGAACTGGGACGCATTTCTCACCAAGATGGATAAGTAGCACAAAATAACACTTCGGAGACACTCCGATGTCCTGGAGAACTGTGTCGCTTATAAACGTAAAGCCATCAGTCTCCTTGAGCAAAGAAATGGCACGTTTCTAAATGCTCTATAGGGCAATCAAAAGGATGCTTGTCGGAGCAACTGTGAGACAATAGCCCATACTCGATCCTAAAAGGACTAGAAGGCTGCCAAAATTAGGTCTAATTTTCGCGCATTTGTTTGCATTTCACCGAGCTCTGTTTTCAGATTTTAGACTTTTACATAACTTTACGTACACTGATGACCCGCCTCTCACATTTTAAGATTGATGACATGCGTGATAGTAGCTCTAGTCTCTTATCTTTGCTTATGACATGGGTTTTCGAAGTTAAGCGTACTTGAACAGTATGAACATGATTTGGAGGATTAGTGTATGCAGTAGTCTTAGAAAAGACTATGAACGATTTTATGTTGTCTTCATTCGTTGTCCACTTACTCTTGCTATGGCTGAATGTCTCAAGGCCTGAGGGCAGAGTTAATTGCAATCTGCATGCTGAAAAGGTCCACAGGTTATAAATGAAGCAGAGTTTTACACAAGTGATGCTTATGGAGAAAGCCCGATCTGTTTAAGGAGGATGTTAGTCCGTCCGACTATGACATAAGTGAGAATTGGTTTTACAAGTTTACAGACCTCTTGCACAAATAGATGGCCACTACATTTCCTTTCCTCCTGAGTTTGCTTTCCTAGATACCTGACACTCCTCGAGAGGCTCATTTTTGGTAGGCATGCTGCCGATTTTATAGTTTTCTGTAATTAACACTCGAGGATCTTTGGCAACTGACAGACCGATGGGTATGGGGTCATTCGGGAGCATATGGGAGGTTTCACCTGCTTTATGTATAAAAACAGCGGTTACCTCAGTCCAGGCACTAGGTATTATAACAAGAGCTAAACGGGTTTTAAAAATGCTTAACAAGCGGTCTCTGACATTCTGAAAACATTCTACAGTTTTGCATGGAAGAAGCCATTAGGCCTATGTTGCCTTTTATGGTACGAAGCTGCTATAGGTTAGATTGTTTCACCCATGGATTCTTTCTTAGAGTACCATGTGGATAATTAAAAGCGCTTAAGATATGAGGAATTTTGAACAGAACTTGTCATAGTCAAGATGATTCGACTGCGCCCAAAAATTACGTCAGAACCTACGTTGTGCCTACCTTACATATCTTTTACATGTTGTCCCTTGTACCAGGACAACCTGGTACAATCAATAATTTTTATCGTTTGATAAATTGAATAATTGATAATTGATAGAAAAACCAGTTTCTATGGTTTGAAATGCTTTTTATTATTTAATATAATCTCCCTGAACTTCAATACACTAGTTCCAGTGATCTTCTATTATTTCTTGGCTCGAGGAAAACCGTTTTCCACGCATGAATTTTTTGAAATGTTAGAACAGCCCGAAGACAGAGGGAGCTAAATCTGGCGAAGATGGTGGTTGGTTCTCACGAATTTTTACATCAAGCTGGTCAAAAAGGTGACAATAATAAACTGAGTTTATTTCTTTACCAGTTTGTAGGTAATCAAGTCTCATCCATAGTTACGAAACGATGCACAAAATCCTTCTTATCCTTTATAAAATGCTCCAAGTGTTGCTGAGAAAGTGGTATTCGAATGTATTTTTGTTCCATTGTTAGCAAATGCGGCACCCATTGTGCACACAGGTTTCTGAAACCCAAAAATTCAAGCCAAAATATAGCTCACACTGCTCAATGGGATGTCTAGGGCTTCTACTAAATCTCTCTCGGCTAATCGACGATCTTCCAAAACCTGTATTTTTGCTACGATTTCTTGTGTTGTCCTTCACGAGGCTCATCTTCAAGACTTGTACGACCACGTTCAATTTCAGCAACCCATCTTTCTACTGTTCTAATTGAAGGTGAAGAGTCCTTGTACACTTTTAACAACCGTAACATACATGTATTTGTTGTGGTGCTACACCTTCCAAAAATAAGAATTTTATTACTGAACGATATTAAATTGTATCCATGGTGTGTTCCCAAGTCACGTTCCTGTCCGGTTAATTTGTAACAGCAATTTTTGAAGATCCGTGGTCCACCACTGCCATTTGGCCTCTTTACTGTGTTATCAGATGAGGTAAATGTAGGATTCATTGTTGAGTTCATCAAGCTCGAACTGATATCGGAATATTATTTCTGCATCCAGCTGGTTTGCATAAGCGATCTTGATGTATTCCTCCCAGATGATAGCTGACGGCAATCGATCGCTTATTAGATATTCGATATGCTCAGTTGTATGTATCAGTGGTCGGAGTACGACGGTTCATCAAACACTGTAGATTACTAGGGACAAAAGTGAGGCCGAGAACATCTTTGCGATTTTAAGTTATGAACGTGGGACTTTTACCAATGTGACAAACAACAAGATTAGTACCTATTGACTTAAGCATATGTCTGCGCGTCCGATGCCTATTTTCTTGTTTTCTGGCGCAGAAAGCAGAATTCATTGAATTTCATTTGTCCCTGCAATGGTCCTAAGCAATTAACCCAGCTTTTTTGTTTTTGTTGTATTTTTTTCAGCACTTATTGTAGTTTATGAGGTACAAAGCAGTGGGTTCCAATGCCTTTCGCTTTATTTGCAATCCCGATCTAATTATGAGGGATGTCTCGGTGGTGTCCGTTCTTTAGTACCTCCGTATTCTTTGAAACACGTCTTGGCTATCTTTTCATTTAAAGGTTATTTTCCCTAAATTCTTGGTGCTATTCTTGGCCTTCTAGTTCTGTAAGATGTTAATTGAGATTCCGATACCATGGAGCTTTTACTAAAAGGGTAGCACAATCGCAACAAAAAGTTCTCCACAAAATCTGAAGAGGCGACCCGAAAAAAGGTGGATTTTCCGGTCTCCTACAATATCATGTTACCTGGTGTAATTTAATCCTTTGTAACGATTGATAGCGATTTTGAAGGAATATTATTTTATTATTATTTTAGGAAATTAAGGGATGGTATCTTATGTTCTCTATCTGCTGCCCTTACAGACTAAATGTAAACATATGTAAATGGGTTTACAGTTTCCCATACGATGATGTGTTATGTACCAAACTGTTAAACTACAGGCTTAAACCCAGTTTAAAGCAGCTACAATTGCAAAATTCATAATATTCTCTGACGAGCTGGAAACATAAATAGGCACTCGTGACATGTGACATGTGTCAAAGTCAAACATGCTCAGTTGGCATTGCCATTTCATCATAGAAAGAAGAACACCCGAACAACGCTTACAAATTATTGAATTTTGTTTTCGAAATTCGTGATCTGTGAAAAATCTTATCGCGCACTTCGACCATTTTACGGTCATCATATAGACCTATTGGACAAGCTGTTCAAACCATAGTGACCAAATTCCGCACCAATTTCACGCCACCTACCCGTATGCGTAGAGTGTGTTCAGAGGAAAATATTGCTGTTTTATCCGCCAGTGTAAACGAAGACTGTGATTTGTCCATTAGTGGCCGTTCGCAGCAATTAAGATTGTGACTACGTGGAAGATTTGACGAATACAGCTCGTGCAATCTGCCACAGCGTCGAATTTTCGGTGAGTGCGCCTTAGAAAAGCTGGAGAAAGATCCCCTTTTTCACCGAAAAATTGTCTTCAGCGACGAAGCTCATTTCTGGTTGAATGGGTATGTTAATAACCAAAACTGCCGTATTTGGTCCAATCAAAATCCTCAGGCAATACAAGACCTGCCAATGCACCGAGAAATATGTACTATTTGGCGCGGTTTATGGTCCGGCGGAATCATTAGTCCGTATTTTCTTAAAGATGACTGTGAGAACCTTCAATGGCGCCCGCTATCGTTCTATGATTTCGAACTTTTTTTTGCCCAAAATGCACGAGCTCAACCTGGTCGACATGTGGTTCCAGTAAGATGGCGCTACATGCCACACAACAAGCGAATCGATGGACCAATTGAGAAATGAGCTCGGTGAGCAAATTATCTCTCATTTTGGACGGGTGAATTGGCCGGCTAGATCGTATGGTTTGATGCTTTTGGTCTTTATGGGGATACGTCAAATCACTCGTCTGTGCTGATAAACCATCGTCAATTGCAGCTTTGGAGGACAACATTACATGTGTTATGCATGACCAAAACGTAGTCGTGGTTAACATTTCTATGAAATAATATTTAAAAAGTAGATGGCAAGCATTGATTTTTCATTGATTTGGCATACACTTTTGCAAATTTCCTGTGTTTTCTTTCTATCGAACTTTTTCAATAGCTTTAGACAAGGTCTAAGTCAATGAGTCATTGAGCAGGACCAGAGTGATAGAGGCCTTGTATAAAGCCAGCTTAATCCCACTGGAAGGGGATCTGTTATTTCTTCCAGTGCTCAATGAAACAGGGACGGACAAGAGTAACTTTCATCTGCGCTGATGTCGTTGCTGCTTAAACTGTCAAGCCAAAGTAGACGAAGTCCTGAACTACCTCGCCATTATAACTGCCAATGGTGACATTTTGGCCATAGCGTCGGTGGTATGCGTTCTTTTGAGATAACAGCATATATTTTCTTTTGACCCCGTTTACTGTCTGTCCCATTCGGCCGCTTCAGTCTCAATACTCATGAAAGCTTCATTAATTAATGTCATCCGCGTACTCAAGTTATTGCTCAGATTTAGTAAAGATGCACCTTTTGTTTGCCAGAGAGTTTTGTACGATTAATTTTACCGCGATGTTAAGAAAGTTACGCAGTTTTGTTTAACATACTGTAGCTGGCTGATCAGTTGTTTATTTCAATTCAATTGCAGTATTTATTTACTTTTATTTGGCAACCTGATCGTCTGATCTTCTCTCAATTTTGACAAACAGTAAATGATATGTTCCGTTAAATTTCTGATATAAATGTGTGGGTAAATCTCCACACGAGGCTCTTTTTTCAAATAAGTTGTCATATGATAGGCACTGTGTTTTCATTTTCGTCAATACCGACCTTTGTAGGGCTGCGAGAATTTAGCGTAGTCACTCTACGTAACCTTATGTGTTTTGCAGGAACGTCGAAACTAGATGAGACGTTGTATAGCTCGTCCAATATCTGGTGTGATATGCGGCTTTAGATTCTACAAGTAGACGGTGAGTGTTGATCTGAAATTTCCGATTCTTTTCCAAGTTTTACCTTAGTGTGAGTATTTGATCGGTGGCGGGTTTTTCGGGCATAAAACCGCTGTGATACGAACCAATAGCTTGTTCATGAATGGTTTCAAACGCTCACATATTACGGCAGAAAAAATCTTTTAGACGATGGTGTAGAACAATCATTCTTCTATAATCGGACGAACGATGCCGATATTCTATTCTTCGAGGATGATGTCCTCTGACCACATATTGCAGATGAGCTGGCTTACATTCACACCTAGGTCACTTCAACAGTTAGTTCATCTGAGGCAACTTCGATATGACTACACTAACTTCGCGTAGATTAGGTCATCTTGGTCTAGGCGGAAAGGTTCTCTCCGTGTGACAACATGATTCTGACCATCGTCGTTGCTGTACTTTACATATTCTCACCGACTGCAGCTCTACTACTATTAGTCCATATTCATCTTTGCAGAGTTCCATTATGGCATTGTAGCCCTGGTATGTTCGTTTTATTCTCTGATTGAATTTGTGAACGTTATTCTTGTAGTATCAAATCTCCATTTTCTTGATTGTGGGCTTCTCGTGCTCTTCTTTTTCGTTCCGAGAAAACTGTGCGATTTCCTTCTGGCTACTTACGACTTATACATATATCAAATATTATATGGAGCGAAAAAAAAAGAACGAGAAATAGTGAACAATGGAAGCAGTCAGTGTAACTTTGAGTTTGCTTAAATAAAAAAATTGTGGTCCTTTAGCCCAAAGCACGCTATAAATGACCGTTTGTGCTCTACTCAGAATTCACCTGTAAAAAGAATGGTAAACCTTAGGACAACTGCATGGCTGATGAGCTTACCAGAGGTAAAAGTTATAACACCAAGGCATCTGTAGCAACTCTCATGCTTGACGATCTTAGTGAACTGTCATCTTTTGGTGTTAAGAACAAACATACTTAACTTTCCGGTTTAACTAGTTTCTTGAAAGTCATATGTCGTAATAGACACAGGGCAACACAAATCATATTTTCAGATCTAAATTCGACTATATTCTGGCCCAATTAATAAGAGATACAACTCTTTCTACAAATAATTCTATATCCTATGATATATCAGAGATAAGCTTTAATTCATCTCTCATTTCTCAGTATCAAAAATTTACATTTCTTTAAATGGGCAAGTTACTTAAGATCCTTTGTTTCATATACCTGGACAAGGGCTGAAAGATTCATACGACACTTTGGGTATTAAAATCAAACATTCCCCGCAAGTTTATGCTTCCAATTTTTATCAAAGAACACTTTGCATTTGCTGGCACGAGTTAGTGTTAATTTTACACCAAGCTCTCCCCATTGTCGTGTATCATTGCAATGTCAACATTTGTAATGGGACAGCTGTGCAGGTGAAAAGTAACACCCGCTCTCGTAGCCCTATCACAAACAAACACGACAAAGTATCATATTGCACAGAGTTAGGTATTGTGCTCCTTTACAATTATTTACAATCAATACCCAATGGGCAAACCCTCAATGGTCAATCACTCCTTTTTCTTCTGCTAGTTGCCTGGTGCTTCATCTGCTCCTTTCACAGATACACCAGCCCGCTGATGCACCAGGCAACGATTGTATTTATTTTTCTAAATCGTGTAGGAGTCAATGGTCACCGGGGGCAGCTGCCGTATATCGTGTGTCTCATATTTGTCAGCCTTTCCAGTGCTGGTCCATTGGATAAAAATAATTATATTTTTAAGAAACCAAAATAGTCCATCGAATCCTTTCCATGAATAGTTCAATTGGATTTTTCTATTTTGGAACATGATCCCATCGCACTTGGATCTGGAAACTATGAATGACAAGACCTCCGATTTGTCACCCTTCCACTCGGGAACACTTACTGACATGGTGACTTCTTAGCCAAGCCCTGTGATTCACTAGATGGAACCATAAATTAACGGACGCACGTTTTTAACAGAGAGTAGCGGAAATGACGAAAGTACGCACTGCACAGACTATCAGCACAATTCGAAAAATAACTCACGCGCACTGACATTTGGTGTGGGTCACGTGCCCTGCATTAGATAAATGTACCGACATAATGAGGGTGGACAAAAATACAGAGGAAAGTACAAATAATCAACCCCTAGGCGACGATGAGTCGCAAACCTTTTAACCAGTTAAAGGGTGCGTTTAGCAAGTGGTTGACTGATGTTCCGCATGGTGACTTGATGCGAAGTGGAAGAATTGCACCTAGTCTGTGCTGGTGCTTGTCAATTATATTCCGTGAAGGGTGGTGTTGGTGGTGGTAGTGACTATTTACATCCCTTAGTTGACATTGTAATTCTATTTTTTTTTTCCTATTCTTCATTCCGCCCCGTTGTTCACAGGTTTTTGTTGAGCTTGATTGTGTGTGAATCTCTTTATGCAAGTCCTGAGTGCGGAACGAAGTTGGGAATTGGGAAAAAATAAAAATATGCTCCGTGTCACTTGCAGTCATTCTTTTGATTTGACAGTTGTGGGAACACGGAGGACAGACATTTAATTCTATTTGTTGGAAGCGCTTGTGATTGAGGGAGATATTGTAGGCCGCGAAGTGGCGGTGGGAACGTTTTTTTTTAATTTTTTTTTTATTCAATTTGTTAGCAGAATTAGGAAAGAATTAGATAGACATGATGCAAAATACTGCTGGTAGAGTGAAAGGTAATGAGTACTCGTACATGCATCAATTGAATAAAGCTAATTGGTGCAAGTAATTGGATTACAGATACTTCATTGCCACTCAATAGAGTGTGGGATTTTATTGGAAATGTTGCTCATGAGTACGGGCAACAGATCAGAAATTGTGTTTTGTTCCTATTAGAAATTGAATTAGTACTAGTTTTCATTTCATTGGCAACACAGTTCCTTTTAACATGATTATGTACGCTTTATATACTTTGTTATATTGCTTGTATACCATTGAATTATATATATTAAATCAGTCGCTTAACAAAACCCCCTTGAACTGGATGTGTTCCGTGTTTTAATTTTTTTTTTTTTAACAAAGGTTATGGGCCCAGACCCACGTTTTTGAATAAGACAGTTATCTTGCATTTTTTTTATTAAATCAGTTTTAATATACTGAAAAAAAAAAAAAAAATCCGCGGGTTATAAATTATTGGTTAATTTGGCGCGAAATGAGTTCGTCTCTGTATCAGATAGATAAACTATCGAATGATAATTTTGATTGCTGGAAGATACAGATGAGGTCGGTCCTCATACATTCTGAACTTTGGCCGCATGTTTCCGGAGAAAGCCAAACGCCACAGTTAGCAGCTGATAACCAGAATGCTGCTGATATCGTCAATTGGAAAAAAAGGGACGAGAAGGCTCTTGCGACCATTCTACTGTGTGTACAGTCAACGCAATTGAGCCACATCAAAAACTGCAAATCAGCGAAGGAAGCATGGACAAAATTAGCGGACGTTCATCAACCTAGTGGTCCCGCTAGAAAGGTAACTCTTTTTAAACAACTGCTAGCTTTAAAATTAGATGAAAGTGGTTCGGTCTCCAATCATTTAATCCAATTTTTTGATACGGCCGATAAATTAATTGAAATCGATATAAAGCTTCAAGATGAATTGCTCGCGATCATTCTGCTATCTAGCCTTCCGAAAAGCTTCGAAAATTTTGTCGTCGCGATCGAGTCCAGAGATGCCCTACCTCCTATCAGTGTGTTGAAGACAAAGCTTTTGGAGGAAGGGAAGCGGCGGGAGGATAATCCGCAAGACATTAGTGGGTCTGCATTTCTTATACGGCAACAGCCGAAAGCACATGAACCGATAATCAAGCATCGTATTAAAGGTAAATGCTACAATTGCCATAGAAGGGGATATTTTGCATCATCATGTACAGTACCGAAAAGCTCTTCTCATAAAAATGTGGGTAAAAATGTGACGTCATCGTTTGGCATGCTGAACATGCATAGTTGCTCTATTCTGGATAGGAACAATTGGGTTTTAGACAGCGGTTCAACTTGCCATATGTGCTGCAACGAAAGTTTTTTCACGTCAATGCGACCACATGTAGAGAAAGTTCAACTAGCAGCAGATTATTCAATTGAATCGAAGGGAATTGGATCCGTTTTAATCGGTACAATTGAACTAAGAAATGTGCTTTTTGTTCCACAGTTAAAAACAAACTTCATTTCTATATGCAAAGCTGCTGAGAATAATCATTTTGTTCGTTTTAATAATTTTGGCGCGGACAATTACGATGATAAGAATAACCTAATTTTGCATGCTGAAAAATGTGGTGATCTTTATTTGCTAAATATAAAACTTAAATCAAAACTTTTTTGCATGAATAAAGTTGATAATTATTTGTTGTGGCATGCACGTTTTGGCCATTTAAATTGTAAAAGTTTGCATGATCTATATAAACAAGAGATGGTAAAAGGATTGCGTTTGGATAATGTTCCAAAACAAATCGGGTGTGAAGTCTGCTACAAAGGGAAGTTATGTAGTTCAGCATTCCCAAAACTAAACGAGATTCGAAGTCAGCGGATTTTAGAAATTGTCCACACAGATATTTGCGGGCCAATGAGAACGACTTCATTAGGGGGCGCAAGATACTTCACTTTGTTTATTGACGCTTTTAGTCGAAAAGTGTTTGTTTACTTTCTTAAAGCTAAATCCGATGCTTTTGATGCATTCAAAATATTCAAGGCCGCGGTTGAGCGCGAAACTTCTTGTAAAATAAAATGTCTTAGGAGTGACAATGGGCGTGAGTACGTCAACGCCGATTTTACAAAGTACCTGGCCGCAAAGGGAATAAAGAGGCAATTGAGTGTGGAATATACTCCACAGCAAAATGGCATCGCTGAGCGAGCAAATAGAACCGTGATAGAGATGGCTAGGTGTCTTCTTCTTGATAGCGATTTGCCTGATTCTTTGTGGGCTGAAGCAGTAAACACTGCTGTATACTTACGGAATCGTTCTCCAACCAAATTGTTCGATTCGAAGACCCCTTATGAAACTTGGTGCGGGCGGAAGCCATATGTTGGACATCTTCGCGTTTTTGGATGTAAGGCATTCAAATTAGACAAAAAACCAGGAAAAACGAAATTTCAAGCCAGAGGAGTAGAATGCGTCATGGTTGGTTACTCCAGTGAGTCCAAAGCATATAGGCTCTATGATCTCAAGACGAGAAATGTTTGTAAAAGTAGAGATGTTAAATTTTTAGAAAATTCAATTAACATCGGCCAAGGAAAGAGTAAGGATTTTGAGTTAATGGACTTGAAAGACAGTGAGCCTAAAGAAGCAGAACATTTTCAACTCCCAAAGAAGTTTGTGCGTTATTCTTCAAATAATAGTGAAGACTCTTTTAACACGGATTGTGGAGATTATGACAATGGTGTAGGTGATGATGGTGGTGATGCAAATGATGATGGTGTTGATGCAGATGATGATGAAAATGGTGCGGTTGATAACGGTGTAGATGACGATGACGGGGATGTACAGGATGATGGCAGTGGCAGTGAAGACTGTGGAAATGAGATGGCTGAGGCAAGAAGTCTTAGGCCACGATTAAAGAATGTTAAAAACAACTACTTTATAAATGATTTAAAGTTGTGCGATAGCCCTGCAACAGTAAAAGAAGCTCTGAGAAGACCGGATGCACATAAATGGCGGCAGGCAATGAACAGTGAGTACAATTCTCTTAAATCAAATAAGACTTAGGACTTAGTCGAGTTGCCGCCGAATCGTCATGCTATCAAATCCAAGTGGGTGTTTACAATAAAACACGATAAAGATGGAAATCCGATTCGCCACAAGGCAAGACATCATATTGACGTTACATCTGCATACTTGAATGGTGAAGTTAAGGAGGAGATATATATGGAGCAGCCTGAGAATTTTGAGGATGTTTCTGGCGGCCAAAAGGTTTGTAAGTTGAGGAAGGCTATCTACGGGTTGAAGCAAGCCGGCCGTGAGTGGAATAGCAAGTTGGATGAAACACTTCAGGCTCTCGGATTTAAACGTTGCTCTACTGATTCGTGTGTATATACGAATAACGAAAATGGACACAAAAACATTATTGCGGTATATGTCGACGATCTTATAATTGCTTGTTCACAGAAAAGCCATGTAATCAACATAAAGCATGCAATTGGGTTGGCTTTTGATATCGTCGATAAAGGTCCAATCGATTTTTTCTTGGGTATAGGCATTGGACGAGATCAAAAGACAAGATCTATAAGTCTTTCTCAGGAACAATATATTCGGAATCTTCTGGCGCAACATAACATGATGTCTACTAGAAAATGCAGTACACCTTTGGATCCAGGGGATGTTCTTAGGAAATGTCCAAATAATCCTAAAAGTAAAAGGGTGGATGCAAAACAATATCAGTCACTTATTGGGTCGTTAATTTACCTGGCAATTTCAACAAGGCCTGATATTCAGCATGCAGTGAGCAGATTAGCTCAATTTAATGCTGAACCTTACCAAGAACATATGGCAGCTGTTAAGCATCTTTTAAGATATCTGTTTAATACAATTACTTATAAACTCTCTTTTAAGAAAACTGGTGAAGCTCGTAAAGGGTTCGCAGATGCTGATTGGGCCAATTGTGTTAACGATCGTAAGTCATACACTGGGTATGTCTTCTTACTTGCGGGCGCAGCTATATCGTGGGAGTCTCGAAAGCAGCAGGCAGTGGCGCTCAGCAGTACTGAGGCCGAGTACATGGCATTGGGATCAGCTACGAAGGAAGCGGTTTACCTGAGACGTTTGACAGAAGAAGTTGGATTCAAGTGTGCACTAAGGGGCCCTACAGTGTTAAACGGAGATAACTTGAGCGCACAGAACTTAGTCAAAAACCCAATCTTCCATTCAAGGTCAAAGCATATTGACATTAAATATCATTACATTAGAGAAATTTATAACAAATCTTTGATAATATTAAATTTTGTCCCAACTAATGATATGATTGCCGATGTTCTTACAAAAATCTTACAGAAATCGAAACATGAATGTCTATCTTTGAAACTTGGATTGTTAAAGTAAAAATATTTAAATTTAAATTACACACATCTAAAGGCACTGTTTCGAGAGGTGGTATTAGAAATTGAATTAGTACTAGTTTTCATTTCATGGGCAACACAGTTCCTTTTAACATGATTATGTACGCTTTATATACTTTGTTATATTGCTTGTATACCATTGAATTATATATATTAAATCAGTCGCTTAACAAAACCCCCTTAAACTGGATGTGTTCCGTGTTTTAATTTTTTTTTTTTTTAACAGTTCCCAGTATAACTTGTAGCTAAGAAAAATCAGGTAACACAGTAAAACGTAAATTGTTATGGGGGGATTGATATGAAAATTAACTGAAGGTAATTATCAACCATAAGTGCATGCCCCTACATACACTAAGCACTAAAGAACCACTAGTTCTATCTTGATGGGAAATTTACGCATGACCGACGTGAGGATAGATGTTGCCCTCTGATACTGAGACGTTGCTGAAGATCTTGGGTTATCAAAATTGTGAGCGCTTGGTCAACGACTTGTAGCGTTCCCTAGACATTTGCGCCGCAAACTGTGGAAACGTACCCGCCAGAGAGAAGGTTGCCATGAGTTGTTCTATCTTTCACTTTTTCTTACCCGAATTCACACTTTTCTCTCATGCAAATAATTTTACCATTAACTTCAAGAAAGCTCCCGTGGATAACCCATCAGAAACACTATCTAAGGATACCACTGCGGATTTTACTGAGTCTATACCTCCTTCCATAAACAGCATACCAAACGAGCCTACGTCTCATCCTGAGAAGATCTAGATGACACCATTCTTGAGGTATCTCCACCACCCTGCTATGAACCTAAAGGCGGTACAGATTAATTTCCATAAACCCAGAGTAGCCGCCTCGTCAAGGGCACATCAGTGAACATATCGTTCTTATCTAAACAGAGAGGCACGAAACAAAAAATAAACAAAGAGGGTACACCAGAACTTGTGCTCTTGCTAGATCAGCACATAATCTCCATTTCTTTCCTAAAAATAGCACAGATGATATCGCATGACGCTGCATATCTCCAAAGATGGTAAAAAGACACGGTTATCATCTAGAATACGTACCTTCCTCATGATGACCATGAATCCCCCAGACACTTGAGGATACTGATTAATAATGAGGTCGCCCGCAATTAGAACGAAATCGTGCTGGGCTGAGACGCAAACACACACCACGACTCTTGGGGCAATACATACACCCACCCAGAGATTAGTCAATTTTGGAATGTTTGGTGGATTCTAAATTATTAGTCCATAACTTAAGTTCCCAAAAATGAGGCAAGAAATTCTCTACGCCATCCTTGTCTGAAATTATCTTTATAATTCGATAGACGAGAGGAAAATTCCAGATGAACCGTCCTTTACTGATCACCGACAATTACAATCACATTGCAATATCCCAGCAAGAGTATGATGAACTCTGTTAAAGTGCGTGTCCATTTGAGAGCACTATCGCAAGTAAACGTTCGAGAGTTACTCTCAAGACTCTGTCCACTTGAGAGCAATATTTTCGAGATTTAACTATCGAGAATTGGCTGCGAGATTGCTGAGAGTCAATTTTCTGATAGGACTCTCAGACCCCCGCCCACTTAAATGAATTTATTGTTACAGTTATCAGTTCGGTTTGAAATAGTGGAAGCCTATGACTATGAGAACAGTTCGAAACTAAGCCAAAGGGAATACCACCGGAGGTTATTGATAATGAGGAACTCGGGACAACTGTTGAAGAAAATCCAGCTAAGACTGTTACTTGGCTTTCTGCAAAGTTCAAAGTTTTTACTACAACCATTAGTCGTTACCTTTCAGCCATCGGAAAGGTAAAAAAACTGGAGAGATGGATACCCCATTCTTAACACCAGAATGTATGCTACGACGTTTGGAGTCCGGATTACATCCACATCTTTATACAGCTCGTACGGTTCGCGGTTATACCTTCTCCTCCATTCGCCATCCTCGCAGACAGAACCAAATATTCGACGTAGAATTCTTCTTTCGAAGGGATTCCAAGATCTGTTTGCTGTCTTGCTTATTGTCCAGCATTCAGCTCCATAAAGCAAAACTGGCAAGATCAGGATTTTATAGAGCATGATTTTGGACTTCGAGTTAGGAGTTTGAACAAACCGAAGTAGCAGCTGTTGCCTAAGGTTTTTCTTCGTCAAATCTCCACTAGGGTGTCATTTGTGGAGTTTATATTGTATTTGCCCCGAAATAGATAAACACCTTCACTACCTCAAAATTATAGCTGCCGATTATTAGGTTCTGTCCTAGACGGTGTCGGATCGGCGGATCGGTTTTTGGTTGACAACATGTACTTTGTTTTATCTTCATGTATCACGAGACCAACTCATCTGATTTGTCCTTCTATAACAGTAATAGCCTCTATAATGACATACTGGGAACGGACGATGATGTCGATATCGTCTGTATAGCCCAGCAGTTGGACGGATTTGTTAAACATAGCCGTCCGGAGTTAGCCAGGTTGATGTGTGTATTCTCTTATGAGCGAATCGAGTACTACTTATCACGGTATTACCAGCTGTCGAAAAGTCATTGAGTCGGAAGCCATTATCTGTTGTCGTTTCGTGGAGGCTGGTTTTTCCGACCACTCCGCCAAATATGCCCTCCTTACCGATTTTGACATCGTACTCCGGACGGACTCCGTCCAAGGGGTAGAATTCCTCTTTGATAGGGTCCTCAGCTTCATTGGTAGGGGCGTGTGCACATTTGAGGCTGATGTTGTAGAATTCACAAACAAGCGATCGCTAATTGGTTTGAAATCGATGACCTTCGAACTGAGCCGCTTTCCCACGACGAATCCGTATCCTAATATGTTATTTGCAACCTTTTGTGGCAGCTGTAATATATATCAAACTCCTTTCTTTTCATCATTCCTGATCTTATCCAGTGCACTTTCTGCATCGCAATAGGATATTTTCCAGTTTTTTGGGTAGCTCCTGGAGCATATAATGTTCTAACATTCCAGGAGTATACTCTTAAATCAGTATCCTTGTTCGCTCCGTGTCGTCGTTTTAAATTGGGTCCGTTTTCTTCCGAGGCAGTTTGTTCTCTCGTAATAATCGCCACGCACAATCGCCAAATTCGGCTGGGGTAGAAGAACATGTCCTCTTACTTAGAACACGGCTGTATACATTAGTTCACTATTCAACGGCTGCTGAGATAGCTATCCAGGGGCGCCACGTGGAGGCTATATGTTAGCTTGAGCTGTACAGTGACAGGGATTGTATCTGGCATCTCTCCTAGTTGAGTGCGTTCAGAACTTTACCCTGTTGTACAGGGTTGAATCCACCAACCGACCCTAAGTGCCAGAGTTCTACGAAAATCTGTTCAATTTAAAGATGCCAATATACGTATGTGTGAGAAATGGCCTGAATATTCAAAGCCCAATGTAAGATTACCCACAGCACACGACCCCATTCTGTAAAATTAAGCCACCTTCTTTGACAGCAACCCAATTAGTATTATGGAGCGCAGTTATGTATCAACACCTTGTGTCATTGTATATTCTTTGACAACTACCTCAGAATTCGGATTGCTACCGAATGCATTGCTTGTAATAGCAGCTCTTTGAGTTCCTTTGATCCAATACGGATCAATCAAAATGTAAAGACACAACTGAATTTAATTTGACTGCCAATATCTTGTAGACATTTGCTTTAGAGATATTAGCAAAGTTGAAAACATCAGGATGATGTACGCAACTTTCATATGTTAATTTGTAGCATTGGATAAGCAGTTACTTAGTTAATAAAAAGGGTCTAAAGGTAAGGATCAACAATCGGGATTTCTGACAGTTAACAATCGTTAAGTTTTAAAACTGAGATTCTGCACCAAAGTATAAGTGCTTGATTGTCACTTTCTAAGAACCAAGAAGCATCCAATAAATTTACAGGCCGTTGAACTGCGATTTTTTACTAAATTCGCTAGTTTCCGTATACATATCTCAATTTCGGAAACTAGTCGGGGGCGACTTACTAGCAGAGAACTTGCTTCCTTCTCCACTTCTGTACCCCAAATTTGTTTAGGGCAGTCCGTCCTTCTTCTATTTTGCGGTAAGAGATTTCACCGCATCGTTCTCGGCCGTTTTCATTAAAATCTGGTTGTTCGAGATACAGTTCGATCAGAATATCACTAAGATGGTGAGCAGATACTCTTATCAGTTTAATACAAACTGATCAACTAAAACTAAAGGACAGGGAAAATCAAGGTCGGGAGAGTTGTTAATTGAGGATGCTTTTGAAGGTACTTCTGATCCAATGGAAATCGAAAACATAGGTAATTCTATTAGCTTCACGTAGCATACGAGACAACTGTTCGTTAAAACCATATGCCATTCCGTGGTTATGTGGCCGAAAAAAAGTAGCAGACCATTTGATCCAATCTGATTCAGCTGTGTGGAATAGTTGATGGTGCCGGTTAAAAGCTGGTGTATAAAAAGAATATCGGCGGATTTCCAACGTTTTTCCAGAGACGGAACAATTTTAGCCGGTCATCATAGAGCGGAAGGATTTAGCAGTCAGACCATGGGAGCTTGCGCAGATCGAATCGTAGGAATCTGCGTTGCCCAGCTTCGATACGTAGAGTATGGTTTTCATAGTTAGGGGGACCATACCTGGCTAGCATATTCAAGGAGTAGCCTAACAAAGCTGACAATATTGATGTTCCGTCTTGTGAATAGCATACTGAACGCATGTTGAACTCTCCCAATTCTGCTACTTATATTAAGTTCGATTTCGTTTATTGAGGCAATGCTTCCCAAATAAAGGAAAATCTTAACTTTTTCCTATTGACCAGCAATGTCTAATTGCGTGTCGGTGTTAGTGTCTCGGAGAATCGAAGCATTTTAGTGTTAACCGTATTAATTCTTAGCCTTAGGTACTTTGCTTAGCACAGCTTCTTAAATGTATATCGTTAGGTGTAGTCTGGTTATTTTAATTTAATGTCATTTCAAATATTAGTTGAGGCTTTGTTTACTCAGGGCTGCCTTAAGCACACTATTACTACTAATTGTCCAACAAGAAAGTTAAAGGGGTTCCGTTTTCCATATGCATACCCACAAGGGTGTACACCCGTTTAAGATCCAGGTGGTGCAGGAACTTAAGCCAACAAGACAACAGCTGAAGACAAGCATTTGCTGGCATGTCTCTTCACCAGCTTGAAGCCAATCCTTACTTGTAAGGACGAGGTTAACTGATCAAGAAAAATTACCGTCTCTGAGGTAAAGCAAAGCGAGAAGAGATTCATGAGATTCGATTACAATTAGAAAAGTGCACTGTTGTATATATGTGGTCTTAGCGCTGCTGACATCACTGGTCCTAATCTTTTCATAAATAAAGCCCAAGCTCAGGTTACAGTTGACGGATACTGATCATGATCGACGACTTCTTCGAAAATATGGACGAGATTAGTAGTTTTAGACACTATTGGTTTAGAAATAAAAAAAAACAATTTCTTTTTGTTTTAAACCGATGTTCTTTATTAAGTTTATCTTTAAACTTCGTTTGTTGGAATCTATCTTAAGACTAAATTATCGTTTGCATGGTTACCTTTATGTAACCTATGCAATAAAACATAAGTTGCAGTGGTTGCATAGGTGATCGTCCGGTAGTTCTTAGAACTGACACGAGCGGATACTTTGTAGACATTGTGTCATCATTTTTATTGTGATTCAATGATCACGCGGGTATCGTGTGTCGTTCGTTTTGGTGGGAACTCGGACGGTCGCCTTTGCATTACAATTTTGCTTTTGTTTTATATTATGTTCTTGTTTTTCGTGGAAGTGTCACCTGCAACTGTAACACCCCCACCGTTAGCTTGAGGCTCCGACGAAACCTTTACAATTGTCGTTTTTCGTTTTCTTAAAATATAAATGCATACTAATGTTACAATTATTATTATATTTAAGGTAATGGAAGATGCGTTAAAGGACTTATTGACATTTGATGTTTTCTCAATTAGATTCGTATTTTCTACATGCTTTACATAAAGTTCGTCTAATTTTACATTATTAACTAATTTACTTTCTTTAGTTTTAGTCATTAAATTTGGTAAAATGATGGTTTCATATATTCTCTTCTCGAAATTTACAAATGTTTTATTATCGATTGATATTTCACAATTTTTAAATTTAATCAAATAGTTTCCTTGTATTTCAGGATTAACATTATTACAATTATGTATAATTTGGGTTTTGTTAACATTTTTAAGTACAATAGTTCCTGGAGTAATTTCCTTAATTTCTTTAATGCTGTCTAATATTTTGGGATAAAGTGCTTCAGTAAAAGTCATTATATTTTTAATACAACTATCTGTTATCGTAACCAAATTTCTCTTCAGATTATTTTCGACTGGAAATTTGTAAATATTATTTCCTGCGTCTTTTAGAATATTTTTGTCGTTGATAAGAATGGCTTTGCCCTGAATGTCAGGTAGAGGTTCAATTAGAATTTTGGTATAGGGTAGTTCGGAAATCCTAGGTATCAGAAGTATCAATATAATTTGGTCTTTGTAATATTATACTGCTAACTTAACATCTTTGTAAGCTTCAATATCAGGAATCAATTTCATTTCTTCTGGGCCTAAAACGTTCTTAGTAAGGACACCTAATTTACTTGAGAAAAGTAATTGTTCGACACCCTCGATCTGGTTTCTTAATAAAAGAATGTCATTATTGACTTGATATATATGCTGCATTAGTAGAACTTCGTCTTCTAAGGTCATGATTCTCTTCCCTATGTCATTATTGTGAGAGTTAAGGTATGTTTCTATGATCGTTTGTTGTTTCTTTATATAAGTCGTTATGTTTTGGATTTGCTCAGAAATTTGCTCATTTATCCGTACTTGGGTATTAGTTTGTTTGATTAGTGTCTTGTCATCGTCAAATAATTCGTCTAATTTTCGTTTTATTTGTTTCTCGTCTTCATAGTCCATTGTGCCAGCGATAACTTTAAGACCTGAACCTAATAAATCTATTAGTCCTCTTTTTGATCTAATATGGGGTTTAATAATTTCTAGTTTTGCTTCTAGCAAGAGAAAGTTTTGGCTTATCGCGTTGTACATAGGGCTAACTAAATTTGATTTATTTCGGAACACTAAGGTATTGTTTCTAATGTGGTTTTTTGCTATTTCGAATTCTGTGGTATTTATTATATGTAGTACTTTAGTATAGTCTTTAATAATATTATGTTTTCCTAAGTCCAATGTCATGTATCCGTTATTGCTGTTCATGTCGTATAGAGTCATCTCTTGTGTCAAAGTTGTTGTCACAATTACTGCGAGAATAAATGTCGTCAGGTGTGTCGCCATCTGTAAAAGGGTATACGAATATATTTTAATCTAAGTCTCAATTAGTTTGATGTTTCTTTTGTGGTTTGATCTGAGTTTTGTAATAGATTTTTTGGTTTTTTAAATCTTTTAGATGGTCTTCGTCGACTTTTTCTGTTTGGATTTTTCTATATTTAGAATGATTTTTTCCTCCTCTAATTTCTTTTACAAAGTTCTTTCTATCTTTTAAAGGAATGTCCTGCCTATTGATGTTTAACCTATTTATCACCTTTTGTTTCTTTTCTAGGATACGATTATGGATTTCTTTATATTCGTCTTCGTGAATTTTACCATTTACAAAGTCTACTGGCCGTTTGTTTGTCGTTGAGTGGATCGTATTATTGTAAAATATGATTATTTTTAGTATCTTGTCTTCGACAGTGCCTTCATTGTTAACTTCGTCATGCTTAAGGAGTCTGATATGTTCGTTTATTGTATTGTGTAATCGTTCGACATCAGCGTTTGATGTGTGATTACTGTTAGAGGTAAAATGCAGTTCTATGTTTTGTTGTAATATAAATTCTTTTAGGGGTAATGCTTTGAAACCTAGTTCGTTGTCTACTATTATCTTTTTAACTGGTCCAAATTGACTAAAGTAGAAGGAAAGGGCTCGCTTGAACTCTGTCCAAGTTCTTCCTAAAATTTTAATAGCGCATGCGTGTTTCGAAAATTTATCAATTATTGTAACGAAGAGAGATTTTTCAAGGCTATAAAATACATCGACATGTATTATTTCAAGAGGTCTTGTTGGGGTTTCGGTTAGTTTAAAAGGAGGTCTGGGTGGATTTCTAACATATTTTTCACTGTTACAGACATCACAGTTGTTGATGAATTTGGTAATTCTTTGTTTCAGTTTTGGGTTATAGTAACTAAGTGTTAGCTCTTTATAGACTTCTTCTATTCCCCTGTGGTTGTTTCTCGAATGTTCATTTTCAATTATTGTGGCTAGTTCTTCCTCGTCTGTTACGTCTTCTAGTAACTTTAAACACCTAATAATTTTAAGTTTACCATTGCTTCTGAAGTATTTAATGAAAGTTTCTTCAATCATATTAAAAATGTTTTCATCCTCTACTAAGATTGCATTCAAATTTTTGGGGTTAAAATGATTTTTAAGGAGGGTTAAAGCGTTTTCTTCGTCAAAGGTTTTGGCATATATTATTACACGATTCTTGTTAAAAACATGTATTCTTTTTAACTTAAGGGAACCGGACTGGGATTTTCGGATTATGATTTGGGTTTTAAAAACGTTAATTGAATATTTGCTCGTAGGAATTATTTCGTTTTCTAAAATGTTTACCTCGGGATGAGGTATACGGGAAAGAGCATCCGCATTCATGTTCTTAGTGCCTTTCTTATATTTGATTTCGTAGTCGAATTCAGAAAGTTTCAGACGCCATCTCACTAATTTCGAATTTGGTTCTTTTACAGAAAAGAGCCATGTGAGTGGTTTATGGTCTGTTTCTATAATAAATTTTCTACCGAAAAGGTAGGGGCGAAAATAACCGGTGGCCCAAATGATGGCTAGGAGTTCCTTCTCTATGGTACTATAGTTTACCTCGTGCTCGTTTAATGTGCGACTTGCATAGCTTATTGGATGATTGTCCTGTGAAAGGACAGCTCCTAAAGCATACTGGCTTGCATCTGTCGACAACACGAATTTCTTATTAAAGTCAGGATAGGTTAAAATAGGGTCGTTGATTAAAAGGGTTTTCAAAGTATTAAAGGACTGTACATATTCGGGATCTGCGATGTTCATTTTGACGTCTTTTTTGAGGTATTTCGTCATAGGTTTCGCTAATTTCGAATAGTCTTGGATAAATTTTCGGTAATATCCGGTAAGGCCTAAAAACTGTTTTATCTGTTTAGTTGTTTTTGGTATGTGATAATTTTTAATGCATTCTATTTTTTTTGGATTCGGTCTTATACCGTCAAGTGCGACTATGTGTCCGAGGAACTCAGTTTCTTTCTTAAGAAACTCCGACTTATCTAATTGTATTTTCAAATTGACTTCTTTAAGCCTTTTGAAGATCTTCGTTAGTGATACCAGATGCTCTTGCAAAGACGTTGAAAATACAATTATATCATCCATGTATACGAGACAGATGACGTTGATATAATCCTCTAGGATATTATTCATGAGACGTTGGAACGTCGATGGCGCTGTTTTCAGACCGAATGGCATACGAAGAAATTCGTAGTGGCCGTTCTCAATGCTGAATGCCGTCTTATGGATATCTCTTTCGTCTATTTCTATCTGATAAAATCCTTTGGCCAAGTCGAGTGTCGTGAAGTACTGACATCGCCATAGTTTGTCAAGAATTTCATCGATACACGGGATCGGGTACTTGTCGTCGATCGTTACCTCGTTTAATTTGCGGTAGTCTACAACGAGTCTCCATTTAGGTTTACCGCTGGCGTCGACCTTCTTAGGGACGATCCAGATAGGTGCCGAATACGGAGAATTGCTATGCCGTATTATTCCGTTTTTAAGCATTTCTTTTATCTGCTTTTCCACTTCTATTTTGTGGATGTATGGGTACCGATAGCTTTTTGTTTGAATTGGAATATCATTGGTCGTTCTTATTCGGTGCTTTATTGCGTTAGTAAAGCTTAAATTATTTTCTTCTTGATGGAACACATCTTTGTAGTTCCTCAGGATTTTCTTTAATCCTAAGTTTTCTTCGCTATTTAGATGATCAAGCCTGAGTTGTTCTATTAATAGCGGTTTTTCATGGTTTTCAATTATGTTGAAATTTTGTTCGTTGACGGGTTGAGTTACGATATGCTCGAAACGAACGGTTTTTTTTGTGTTTATTAGTACCGTTAATAAAATTAACTTGAGCTAATATTTTATGATCATCCACCTCGTAAATACCTTCTTCAATGGTCGCGTTACCATCCAGCGTCTTTTGCTCTGGCAAATAGACAAGGCCTTCCCTTTGATTTACCGGTAAGGTAACTTCACTAAAAGTGCTACGTTGGTTGATCTATTTTTATAGTGAGCGCATGATTCATTAAAATGCAGCTTCACTTGCTTTTTCCCTAAAGACAAGGTGTTGTTTCCTAAATTTATGTTTGCTTTTAGTGGGATTAGAATATTGTTACCTATGAGTCCGTCAAACTGGTCATGGAATGGGTAGATATACATCTCGAATTTGTTTTGCGGATTTCCTAATTCTTTAAACATGGGTATAATAGCTTTCTGTGATATTTTGACGTGAATGTTAAGGGTTTTTACTGTGATTGGGTTTTTGATAGGTTTTATTTTATCTGGAGAGCACAGCCCTGGATTGATTATCGAGTGTGTTGCTCCGGTGTCTATAACGAATTTTAGTGGTCTTAATTTGCCTTCAACTACTATATGTGGCAGTTTTGATGCGAGGCATCTGAAGGAAAATTTTCTTCATTGTCACTGACGTTGGTGACCGAGGTATTACCTTTATTTCCTTCATCTGGTTTTCTTTGTGTTTGGCGTTTGCTTCTGTTTCTTTGTGCCATTTCAATTTCCATGGGTTCTGGGGAAGTTTGGTATTGAGGGTTGCCGTCAAATTTTCGACTAGATTGGTTATGATATGGTTGGGATGTAGATGGTCCTGGAGTATAATTATGAGGTGTTGGATTTATATGGTTATTAGGAATAGTATGTGAACTTGATTGTTGATGGAAACGGTTTGAATGTTGTCTGTTTTTATCATGTCTAAAATTTATATTCTTATTATTACCCTGATTACGGTTAGTGTTATTAGACCTACTGCTTTCTTCTCTAGAACTATTTTGGCTATGTTTGACCTTATTGGACGATCCAGAACTTGTAGGGTATGGGTTGAAATACGCATATCCTGATTCGTGCAGGATATTTACGGCTGCCTCGAGACTATCGGGATTTCTACAATATAGGAGAGACCTCATTGGCTCGGGGATTTTGTTTCGAAATACGGCTAAAGCGGAAGTCTTATTTTGTGCAATATTTGCTGCGACGGTTTCTTCATTTTCTCCCATTATTTGTTTAGTTTTGACGTTCAGTCTTCTTAAGATACCTTTTATATCATTATAAAAATCGATGGCGTGAGTCCTAAACCTGACAGATCTTAGTTCGTCGAAGAGTTCTTCGAGCGTAAGACGGTCGCCAAAATTATTGTACAAGATTTGTCTAATTTCTGACCATTTTGTAGTGTGATTGTTAATTTCAATCACTTCGCGAGCTCTGCCTTTTAATTTAGATTTTATAGTATCGGAAAAGATACTCTGGGCTAATGGATCATATTTGATCATAATAGGGTGTATTTTATCAATTAAGTCTACAAGTTTTGCAAGTCCCTGAAATCACCACTGAATTCTGGCAACTTCGAGAGGTATTTAAGGGGATCGATGTTTAGAGTAAGCATGGTTGTTTGTGTGTTATCGGTATTGTAGAGAAAGTTTGTCACTAAGTCGGTTAATTGTCTTGACTGTCTAAAATTGTCTAAAAATTTCTACCTGGTCTTCCAGTGTCTCTGGTATGGACATAAGGTTAATAACTGCTTAAAATTAATTCTTACCAATGCTGAATAGATTAGTGCTTTTGTATTTGAGTTTCCTTGATGTTGGGATGTTATTGATGGTGGTCTTGATGGTAGTCTTGATGGTGATCTTGATGGTGATCTTGATGGTGATCTTGATGCTGATTTTGATGGTGGGTTTCCTTGCTCACTTGGTGGTTGTAGTGGTCACTATTATGTTTTACTGCACTCGTATATACATATATTTTATTGTCACTGTTATGTTTTACTGCACTCGTATATACATATATTTTATTAATTTCGATTGATATTAATTATACACTCATATGCTAATTGCTGCGAACAATTTTTTTTTTTCCCAGCTTTTTTTCTTCTTTGGTCCACTATATATATACACAATTTGATGTTATATACACAATTTGATGTTACGTTTGGTTACGCGACGATTCTTTCGTTCGCGATTAACTGTTTGATTCTTATTATTACGCGACGATTCTTTTCGTTCGCGATTTAATAATCACAAATGTTTGGGATTGTCAATTAAACGTAAACACGTATACAAAAAAAAACTTCTGATTTTTTTTTAAGCTTGACACAATCCTACCGACTGCGCCAGTTTTAGACACTATTGGTTTAGAAATAAAAAAAAAACAATTTCTTTTTGTTTTAAACCGATGTTCTTTATTAAGTTTATCTTTAAACTTCGTTTGTTGGAATCTATCTTAAGACTAAATTATCGTTTGCATGGTTACCTTTATGTAACCTATGCAATAAAACATAAATTGCAGTGGTTGCATAGGAGCGGATACTTTGTAGACATTGTGTCATCATTTTTATTGTGATTCAATGATCACGCGGGTATCGTGTGTCGTTCGTTTTGGTGGGAACTCGGACGGTCGCCTTTGCATTACAATTTTGCTTTTGTTTTATATTATGTTCTTGTTTTTCGTGGAAGTGTCACCTGCAACTGTAACAATTAGTCCGGACGATATGTAGTTCCTGCAAGATGAAGTTAAGTGCCGCCTGGTCAACTGCCTTTTGTAGTACCATTGATGACATACATACGGTAGATATGTGCACTGCCATCGGACCACTACATTTGCCACTCGTTGTAAATATGTATTGGATTCTTGCAGGTAGAAGTTTTGAAAATGCTTCCGGATTTGCATTCCGTGTACATAGCTTGTTCCCATATATTGATCCATTTATGTTAACGAATATGTTTTTGATTTGTAGCCAAAGTTTGCTTACTTTTTGGTTATCATCCGAAGTGAATAGTGCTTCCCATCCAATATTTTTACACATTCCATATCACATAAAAACTGCTCGTAAATTCTTTTCCACTCCTTAGAGCCTTCGGTCCTTCGTCAGTAATTGTATAAATTTAATGGAGCTTGTAATATGTAAACCAGCTGGGATGACGAAATTCCCATGAAATCAATGTCGACAGATTAAATTTAGTCTCTCGATACTGGTTCCCACACATAAAAAGAATATTTAGGCAATAATCTCGTTCCGTAGCAAAGGTGTCACCTAGGATTAAAAATTACACCCACATCCATTCAATTATCTTTTGAGAGAACAAACGGGGGGCGAAAAAGCACCCCAATTTATGGTGCTTTCTGATGCATGTCAGGTTGTACAGCGGTGAAAAATAAAAAATGCTGCCATCTTCTTCCAAAAATAACGAAAACAAATGTATCCAAACTAATTGCGCCTGATAATTGAATACAGCTCCACAAATATTGCCCGAACTAGCACGAGTCTATCTTTGTCCCAGGTGTCAGGTTCGCTTCACAAAGTGTCAGTCTACAATTTCATCTGGAATTGATTATATTCATAGGTTGATGGTTTTTTTTTTTTTTTTTTTTTTTTTTTTTTTGTAGAAAAAAGATACTTTTCCTGTCTACAAAAGTATAGCACGTGGAATTCCATAAAAGGAACAATAATGGCATAGAAATTTTGGCGCCAACACCATACAATACATAGCGCGCACGTTCTGTAGTTATGTATGTTCATAGGCTCGTAGCGCATGCCAAAAAACCCTTGACATCTGCACATCTGCTCCCACAATCTGATTAAAGTCGTTTATCATATCAATTGGGTTGATGGTGAAATTTACTCGTATTGTAGATTCAGCAACGGCCGGAAAGACAAGAACAAGAAAAACAAACTTATTCTTGTCCCGGTGCACGGTGGCCTATCTACAATACAACAAACGAAAGAATACAGTATACTCGTAGCAGCAGAGAGTTTGACTTGACACCCCTCACAAAGTATCCAAACAATTGTTGCCGATTATTCGCTCTTTGGATTCGAATAGGAATTCGAATTCGGATATCAATCTCATCATTGCGCACCTTTCCTGTGTCTGTGTTTTTTCTTCTTTTTTCCCCTTGGTCGTCAAAGAACACCTGGAATTATCTCTCTAGACTATTTTATGGGTGTTGATTCCCCTTACTAAGGGGTAACTCCCGGATACTGAATCAGAGGAAACCATGAATAGTTTCGTCGTTGTGTACTCAAAGTTCCAATAATGATCGCCTCTTATGAGTTACAACTACAAGACGTTTACGGTACGAAATCGAGTATTTATTTTTCTACTCTTTCGTTCTCGTCTTGCATTGGTATGCGGGGCGGAAGGAGAACAACACCATCTATCCACCTGGGTTTTGGGATTCAAGGTATTCAAATACAACATCGACCATATATACTCGTACTGCGTCACCCTCCTCGCTCTGAAAATTTCAAAAATCTTCAGATAAACGATGAAGACGACGACGGCCACGTTGTGTAATTATGTTCAACGATTTTCCATAATCCCGAGAATCTTGTTCTACACAACGAATACGGCACGTTCAGGGGAAATGAGAAATGGAAATGATAAATTTGGGGGAATGTGAGGTTGGTTACAATTTTCAGTTTTCGATCTGCATTTCAAAACATCAAGGGTAAGTACGGGAGTTTTTGTATGTAATGCAAGTGCTCGTCGATTTCAAGACACTACTCGTACAACAGTCGTTTCCTTTGAAACGAATTTATAATCTTAGACAATGGGTCGATCGGTGCACTACTCGAATTTGCTTGACAGGGTTTCGTTTTATTCGTTTCTTCATTGTATTCACTTTATAACAATATTTTAAGCGCAATATAAACAAAGGTCTCACATAGCAACATGTCTCGACAGATGATGATTCGTTACAAAAACAAGATATGTAGAACAGATACGGGCTTACATCTTGTATCCCTGTTAGTAAGGTACATGTATGCCATATTCAAAAAGTTTCTTGGATTTATTTTTAAAATGGTAAATACAAGCTTATGCATTTAAATCGATATTGTCGTCTTCTAAGTAATCCCCATTGACTGCAACACACTTCTACCATCTCTTGTAGTTGATATTCGGTATGTCCTTGAGTGCGTTCAGCGATTTTTCCATTATCTCTCGGTTGTTGAAATGCGTTCCCTGAAGCGATGTTTTGAGTCCGTCGAACACGAAAAGTCATACGGTGTCAGGTCAGGTGAATTTGGTGGCTGTTGGTCAAGAAATGCACGCGTAATGAATACATCGTGATGCAAAATCCACGAGTGGTCTTACCACAATTGAAGTAATACCCCTTGTTGACAGTCTTGACCTTCAGGAAGAAATTCATGATGCACAACACCATTTCTATCCATAAAAACACTGATCATCGCCTTGTTTTTTGACTGAATACGTCGTAGTTTATTCGGTCTTGGCCCTTCCAGAGCACGCCATTCACTTGTTTGATATATTGTTTGTGTGTCGTAAACGTATCATAAGCCCACGACTTAGCTCCGAAAAGCATGTCTTTGCTACGTCCCCACGCTGCTTTTAAAGCCGTGAATTGACTAACCCGAGATGTTGTTCATCTCTGCTAACTCGTTGATGTGGTCATTCACGAAAAAAAAAAAAACAATTTAGATCGGTCAAACGAGAGTGGCATACGTTGGCTTTTCCTAGAACTATTTGTGCAAGGTGGTGTGTACAGTTTCACATCCGCGTAGTACCATTCGAGAACTTTTCCAGAAAATGCAACCGAGACTGGTTAAATGGCAAGTGCTCTGTAATATTAAATAATGTGTAAGCTCCGATGAAATTAGATAAGATTACGGCAAGGGCTTAGTGACGTTTCTATGTCTACTTGATTTCTCAAAGGCATTTGATAAGGTCAAGCATAAAGTACTGTGCTGGAAGCTGAAAAATTCATTTCGCTGGAGTGACATATTTGTAAGACTGATTCGCAGTTTTGTCTCTGCAACAAGTCATTTCTGGAGAAAAGTCTTCAGCTCTTAAAACTATTCTACAAGGGGTACCTGAGGGATCAGTTTTAGGGGCGATTTGGTTCTTCCTATTTATAAATGACCTTTGTAGAACATGATCTTGAACATGATCGGCAGACCGAAGTAGCAACGGTTGCCTTAGGTTACTTTTCATCGAATCTCCACCATGATGTCGTTTGTAGAGTTAAAATTCGCCATGTAGGGCAAGGTAGGTGAACTCCTTGACTACGTCAAAGTTGTAGTTGTCGATAGCGACATTTCGTCCTAGCTGATGTGCGACGGAACGGTTTTTAGTCGACAGCATATATTTCGTTTTTTCCTCATTCACTTTAAGACCAACTCGTTTAGCCTCTTCTTCAATCGACGTAAAGGCTTCAATTACGGAACGTGCCATTATATCAATATCATCCGCGTCTGAAGCTGAACGTACTTGGAGAAAATAGTACATTCCGTGTTAACTTTTGCCCGTCGTACTATCTGCTCAATTACTAAATTGAAGAAGTCACACGATAGAGCGTCTCTTTGCCGAAATCCGGTGCGGGTGGAATAATTCGGAGGTTCTACTTCCACACTGCACGGCGCATCGCGATTTTCAAGTGTTCAAGTGTTCAAATGCTCAGTGCGATGGATACTGTCATATGCGGCTTTGAAATCGATGAAGAGTTGATGTGGGTCGACTTGGAACTCGTTGGTTTCAGACGCTCACACAGTACACTGGATAGGATCTTATAAGGGACGTAAAATAACGATATGCCTCGATAGTTGTTATAGGACATAGGATCGCCCTTCTTGTAGATGGGGCAGATATATCTAATATTCCAGTCTTCGGGCATGCTTGGGGCATGGGAGGCTTTGCAAATGATCTGGTGAATGCTCCTTCTCCAAACATTGCCTCCGCCTTTGAAGAGCTCAAATGGCAGGCCTTCCGAGCCAGCGGCTTGTTATTCTTCAGCTTTAGTATAGCTGTGCCGACTTCTTCTAAGCTGGGCGGGAGAACTAATCCTTTGACTGGAGATGTGTTCTCTTCTTGCTTTAGTTTTTAGTTTTATTCATTTTTCCATTTGTATTAGATACCTAAAGTACTAAGTAATTTTAATCTTAATGTACAAACCTTTATCTTTAATTAAATTCAAATTGAAAAAAAAAATCCAACCCAAAGATACAACTGATCTGTCTGAGATTTTGAAATATACGAGTATAAAGTGAGGGATGATTCTACCGTTGAGTGTTGTCGTTGCTTTTTTGGATAAAAATCCCCTCTGCCCAAGTTTATCCAAAGTTTGTGCAACCCAAATGTTTAGAATACTTTGTCGGAGGAATGCCAGAATTTTTTTAATCATTCCACACGAATCCCGCATCGTTGACGTTTTGTCTGCGAGTCACAAAAAATTCGCCGGGATTTCTGAGGGTTGCGTTCAAATCTTCTTGACATCCAAGTCCTCCGAGTCGGAGTTCATTTGACCAACTAACTCGATGGCATTTTCACTTTAAGAGCTCCTTGACGAGAGCGATGCCACCGCTCGACCATAGCGTTTGCCTGCGGGTGGCACGCTGTTGGCTTTAGGTGCCACACGAATAATACGTTGTGGAAATGCATAAATAAACTGAATTCGAATTGCCGTCCGCGATCTGTAGTGACTTGTAATGGTACACCGTACCGTGAGATCCATCTTTTTATAAGCGCCCTGACCACCATCCCAGCAGTGATATCCGCGATGGGTATAGCTTCCAGCCATCGTGTTGCCCCATCGATTTTTGTCAACAGATAGGAAAATTCATTTGATGGTGATAGCGGACAAACCAAATCTACAAGAATGTGTTGAAACCGTTCGGAAGTCTCTTCAAATCGTTGTAGTGGTGCTTTGTTTGTCGAGCTCTAACACGAATCACAATGTTTAACGAAACTCGCGCATTCCTTTCGCATACCAGGTCAAATAAATTTTTGTTGGAGTAGTTTTATATTGGCCCTTACCTTAATATGTACCAAACCATGTGTGCTTTCTAGAACAAGTTTTCGAAACTGTTTAGTAACAACTTGGCGCACATACATACCTCACACATCGCAAATTAAATCGGCTGTTGGTTCTAGGTTCCTGACTGCTTTCAGAGTGAGTGATATGTTGTTATCTTTCAACAACAAATGCCACTCGGGATCAATCTCCTGGTCTTCTGCCAACCTCAGAAAATTATTGCTCTGGTTCGTGATTATTTCTTCTATCCTCGAGAGTAGGTCTGAAACGATGTTACCTTTCTCGGGTGCATGGCGTATGTCTGTCGAAAATTGGCTTACGAGTATATATTCCAGTTGCCTAGTTTGTCTTAAAGAAGTTTTGTCGGCCTTCTGTTGGAAGGCGAAGACTAGAGGCTTGTGGTCCATATAAGTGAAAAACTCTCGTCTCTCTCGGAAATGATGGAAACCTTCGAAAAGCTTTTGCATTCCATTAGTTTTTGAAACTCCTAAATAGCTATAACTTAATGAAGGCTTAGTTCCTTCTGAGAGTATCAAATGACCTAAAAACTGCACTTGGATAAACTCACTATGAGATTGTTTTCATCTAGCCTCGTAAAACCGACGCTCGTATTCTTCCACCGCCTTTGATGCCAGCAGTATGTTATGTCATCTATGTAAACGACCGTGAAATCTAGTCCTGGTAGAACTTCATCAATTAGTCGCTGAAAAGTCTGTTCTGCTTTTCGGAGCAGAAAACGAACTCATATACTCCGAGTGGCGTAATAATGACCGTTTTTGGTACATATCAGGAATCCACAGGTAACTGGCGGTATGCATTTTTCAAATCAATTGTACTGAATACCTTTCTTCCGTAGATGATATGGACGAAGTCTTGAATATACGATACAGGGTACTTGTCTGGAACGGTGATAGCATTCAGAAGTCGATTGTCCCCGCAAGTCGTTAAAGTTCTTGAAACCATATGTAAGGAAGTGGCCCAATGCTCTTCGATGGCCTACAAATTGTAAGTTTCAATTTGTCAGATGGGGGACGTTGTGGTTTCGCAGTAACTTCCGGGCATTTCGTTACTCCGCAATGCATAACGTTCGTTGCTAACTGCTGTCGTCTTTTCGACTGATCGTGGAACAGGTTTTTAAACTCCTTCAGAAGAGAAACAAAAGAATAAGAATTGTCGAGAAATGTTAACTGAGGCAAATTCGATGAGTAAATTTTTCCGAAATGTGACATCTTTCTTGCATTGTCTCGTAAATATATACACGCGCTTGTACCAAATAACTGTTAGGTTGTAAAACCGAAGGAAATCCGACCCTGAAATTGGGTCTGGACATTTGCAACCGTGAAATGCCAAAAAAAGCTGAGTCGCAACTCTGCTGACCATACGAGTATGTATTAATTTCAGTGGCATTAACTGCGTAGATTTTAATACCACTAGAGAGATTGGCTCGTTGGTGGAATTATAGAGATAAAGTTCCGATGGGTGGCATCATCGTAGATAAAAAGTCAAGCTAAGGATACGCCAAACTCATTCGTCTCATTATGACTTTGACATTTTAGTTTCCCGTGGCGTTGGAACCAAATTTATAATGTTACTAGCAAAGGCTGCACTTTTCGCCACGTCGTGCCGAAGAGCTTCGGTTGCTCGAGTGGCCACGCTTCCATTGCGTCTCATGTTGGTGAGCACGTGTGGGTGTGCAATCGCGACGAGACCTGCTTTCCAGTTTTTTGTATCGCTCCGAGAACTAGTTGATCTGTTCCATCCACTTCTAGAGCTGGCATTCGCTTGATGTAGTTAGGCGGTTGGTAGAAGTGGCAGCAATCGTTGGCATTAGATGTGTTATTTCCATCATGACATCAGCTATCTTGGCTACCTTTACCAACAGCTCCTCACTCCATGGTAATACGATTTGCTGAAGTGTAACTGGGGAACAACTACAATAGGTTTCGCATTTGTTCTAAAAATTGTGCGGGCTTTTTATCACCCAAGTCCATCTTGGACAAGATCACTTGGTGTGAACTCTTGGATTATACGCTGTTTGAGTGCCGGGTACTTAGCAGGCACCGATGGCTGACGGAGAAATATACGCACTCTTTCTTGATTTAGGCTTGCCCTATTACGTTGTTGTCAACATACGGAGGTGATGTGCTTGGTTCAGCATTAGCATTTTCTTCCTTTTCGTTCATTGTTTCGCCGGGCTCACCAGTTTGTAAGAAAGGTGGCGCAAAATTGATCACCCTATCAGAAGATGGTATAATTTTTTTAAATAGCGTCGTACGTCAATCATATTTGACATTTGTGAACAGCTAGCTACAGTATACAAACAGACAAGCAATGGAGCGTGGAATAATTGTGTCGATGTTTTTGACCAATAATTGGTCGGTGGTGTTAGTGCAGCGTGAATTTCGACGTCGTGTCGTGCAAACTGGGCAAACATTCCGGCTCTTAGCTACTCGACTGGAACAGAGTAGAACCACAAGAAGCCATGCAGAGCGTAGGTGCCACCGGATTGGTCGTTCGGCCGAGAATATCGCGGCTGTGCCTGCCGATGTCGCTGAAAACGAAGAAACAGCAACCAGGCGACGGGCCACGCAATTGGGCATCACCAGCCGGACCCTACAGCGAATTTTAGTGAAAGACTTACACATATTCCCGTACAAAGTGCATCAGTTAATGTTTCCTGACCGACAGTCGCGTGTGAATTACTGTAAAGTCATCCTCAATCTCAACAACGAAAAGGACGATGTTGTGTCGAAAATCATCATGAGCGACGAGGCGCATTTCCACTTAAGCGGTTACGTCAATAAGCTAAATCTTCGTTTCTGTGGCATTAAAAATCCGCGTGTGATGCACGAAGAGCCATTAAATCCACTCAAAGCCACGCGGGAGGAGTGATTGGACCGTATTTTTTTGAGGACGCCATCGGCAATACGGTCACTGTTACTGGCGAACGCTACAGGGCCGTGATAAACGACTTCTTACTGCCGGAATTGGATAAGCGGGGCTTAGTGAACATGAAGGAAGCAATTCCTGGTCCCGTAATCCCCCGTTTTGGCGATTTGGCATGGCCAGCAAGATCGCCCGATTTATCTTTCTTTGGGGCTACTTGAAGTCGTGGGTTTATGTCAACAAGCCTTAGACAATCGCCGCCCTTAAGGAGAATATTCGACAGAAACGCGAACAGTTCTCACCGGAAATCTTGCGGAATGGCATGGAAAATGCGATAAGATGGGCACAAATGTGTATCAACACTGACAGTAGCCACTTAGCGGATATCATCTTTTCCACTTAACAGAAACAATTGTAAAGGTCCAAGTAAAGATTTCCATCACTCAAAATCATTTTTTTTATTTACAACATCAATCCGACTTATTTCTGAAGCTTCAGTCCACCGTGATGCTGTATAAAACCAATCTTAGGGATTACATAAGGCGCGCACATTTTAGCGACCACCATGCCGAAAGGGCCAAAACGATTATCCGCTTAGCATTGAACTTAAAAAAGCGCTGAAAAGGTGTGACATAAGTTTTTGTGACTGATGCAAATACAATAGTTTTGTCGTTATAAGACAGAGGAGTCACTATGAATTCTATCTGAGAATGCCTGGAGAAGTTTCGTAGAGCTCATAACACCTCAAGCTTGAATTGCGTATAAACAGGAGAGCTTGAAGGCCTGATATAGCACAAGGTACGGGCTATCTTTCAAAATCTACACCAAAGAAATTTTTTGCCCAACAATAACGACAGGAACTGAGTTTGAAAGAAGGATCGTTGGACGTTTTATATACACATTTTGCATGTGGCTTGCTAGGGTGTTTTTTACAAAGCGCATCCTCTCGATCTAATTTTGGGCCCACAGACGTGGCCCAGAATTTGAGTTCTATCTTACCAAAAATTGACTTTTAAGGCTTGAATCGTTTGTGATTTTCCAATATACACCAAAGACTTAATATAGCCAAACAGGAAGTAACTACTCGTAAGTGGGGTCAAATAGCACGATCTTGGTAGTTAATTCACTGGTTTCATAGGCAGTATCGCAGGAAGCGGCGTCCTTTTGGAGTCATATATCATATGACTATAATGCGAAATCCATCCTTATTTCTTTTTTTTAGAACGGAAGATGTCTTTGAAAGCATAGTCGATGATATTGATATCAAGTACAAAGAGATTCATCAGTGCCTCTAGAGCAGTACCAGCTTGTTCAATTAGGCAACCGACGCATAGGATGTATTTAATTTTACTATAGCCATGTAGGCCCAAATGACCCTCTTCCAACACAAGTATATCTTGTGGAAAGCTCTTGCCAAAAGGACAACGGCGCTTTTGAGGTCTCGTCTCGGCATGTCAAATCGAAATAAGTGTGTTGTCCAGGATGATACTGAAATACTAAACTTCATTGGAAAAATGAATGGTGATGCCTTGAAACACTTGATGGGTGAGATCAGTCATCTTGCTCCTCCTCGTAAAGAGAACAATCTCAGTTTTAAGAGGATTGACTAAAAGCCCAATCCTTGTGCCTCCTGCGATTTTAGAGCTGACAATCGCTAAGCATGATCCAGCAGACAGTACAGCTACATCATCTGCATATGACTAAGGCAGATGTTAGAACGATTGAGAACGTTATACAGTGCGTTGACCAATATGCACAATAACAGTGGAGACAGAAGACCTGATGGCGCCTACACTGAGTATTTCCAATCTGGCTGATTTTCCTCTTTGAAAATTTTGACCAGCCTGTTGGCTTCACTTGGTGTTCCGATATGGTTTGCAAAAGTCTTCATAAGAGTTACTCTTCAAAATACGGATTAGCTTCTTATATTCGTTTAAATTGAATCTGTAAAAATTCCGGGCTAATTCAACTAAGATCTAAGTGTCCTGTTTAGAAGTACTCGCTGCAAATCTGCGTTCCCCCATGGAACGAACGATCTACAGGAGCTCGTTTAACCATTTCGGTGTTTCTACAGTGCCACCCTGATCAGGTATCTGTTCCACGCTTAGTTTGCGACACCAGTAGAACATTATTGACTGGAAACAAAAATTAAAAATGTCATAATGAAGAAGAAGATGTTGCTATCAAAGATTAATCCACCAAATAGTAGACCCTATTTAAAATACCACGCTCAAAACTGAGGTAATTTAGTTTTACTCACTGACTCTCTCCTCCATCAGTTTTGCCACAAAGTTTCTTCTTTAGTCTTTCAACTCGCAGAATCACTCCATTACAGTAACCACCATCGCCACAATCATCACCTAAGGAGTTTTTCTCATTAGCATGCCCCCGAAATAGTCACCCCCTTTGGTGGTGGTGCTTGTTTACCTGATTCAAGCAAACAATCACCACGAACCCAAAATGATTGGCCAATTCAATGGCAATAAATCTAGCATAATGCAATCGAACGAATGCAATTACAATTTTTGAGAGATTTTCCAAAAGATTAAATCACACGAGGCACCAAGAATCGTAATCCACGTCGCCACAATCCACGGGGAAACTATCTACACTATAGTGGAATAGAGCGTAAACCGTAACGGTAACAGTAACCGACTGCAGCGCCATTTATCCTGAGGGCTTCTGTCAGCCACAATGCACTTAACCCAAAATCCAAATTCGATTTCATTCAAGATCTGCATGTCTTACGAGTATGCCACACGGTTCAACTGTATCTGACCGATCGCCAGATACGTAAACCTAAAGTTGTGGCGCTACAGCTAGGCAAAACTTAGCAATTCACAACATTGGGGTGCTGATATCTTAAAATCAAATCAAAATCGAGGAGTAGAATACGGCAAATGGACCTAAAGATCAGGCAGCTAACAAATACGCCAAGTCCCGTATCGTTCTGGCAAAATTTCGTCTATTAATTTATGAGGCATTGTCTTTGGGAGTTAGCACGTGGTCAGATCAGAATTGCAGAGCTTTGAAGGTTGACGGGCGGTCTAGTTGAGTCCCAGAAGTGTTTTGGAGTATCAAAGCTTTGTACCGCCTTGAAGTGGCAGTTGCGATTTGATAGTTGATTATCATATTTGATGGTGTAATTATGAGTGTGTCTGGCTAGATTGAGATGAGTTGTTGCTTTAGCTGTGTATTGCAAGAGGAAAGCTGAAGGCGGTGATTGAACGATTCAAGGTTTCCCAGGTTATTACACAATCAGACAAACAGGCGGTGAGCAGCAATTCAATGAAGATGTTGAAAATTTCAGTCGAGTTGGTCAAAAGTCATTTGTTAGAGGCAGGGGAAGACGATGGCTCTTCAACAAATGAGGTTATGGACGTAACGAAATAGTGTTTAGAACTTATAGACATTGGTCCTAATAAATGACTCTGTCGAAAGCAAATGAAGGTCCATAAGGCATTGCTAGTGGATCTGATGAGTTGAAATAACCTAACCAGAATCCAAGCAGAAGTTTCTCTCGAAAGAAAAGAGTGGCGTCATAAGAACATCTATGTTGGCATCATAACAGTGGCACTAATAGCCTAGATGGCAGTTGCTTTATAAGGATTGCTCGAACATAAACAGCATTTACAACTATTTTGCATAAAACCTTAGTGAATCGCTACTATCACATCACACTACCAACCATCATTACAAAGAAAATTTGAAAATTAAGAGGTTCCGTGCACAAGGTCAAAAAGAGTAAAAACTTAGTAGAGTAATGCCTTTAAGTAGACCCACAGCAGTAAAAACATTGCAGTTCAGATTGCAGTTGTGCTCAATTTGGAATACCTGCTAGGGTTACTACGGTCGCAGGCCAAAATGTATGAAGATTTGGAGGCGCAAACAGCAATTGTGAATACTTGACAACTTGACAGAGCTAGACATTCCAACAAGGAGATTCTACAGCCCACCTAGAAAGGGAGATACAACGTTGAAGGCTATGGCGCTTGTGACATACTCGTACCAGAGTCCGCAGAGAGTACCTTGCTAACAAATTTAGTTGAGACGCCAATAACTAGTGAACAAAGTGTGCAACACTATGAAGAAGGTATTCCAGACTACCGTGGACTAAAGCTATTACCAGAAAAGCAGCCTTTATGATTGTAAAAGTGCGTCCAACACCAGAGAAGTAAAAGAAGAATGCTGCGTCAGAACTTTCATCAAAAAAATAGGAAAGTAGCTCAAGCACCATTGCGGTTCCATAAATTGCAAGAGGCTAGTGAGCTCAACAATATCTGGAATTTCTATAAAAATCAAACCGCTCGCTGGCTAAGAGCTACAGACAAGGATCCCAGACTCAACGAAACAATAAACCAAAATTTGTCACCAACATGTTAAATTAATTAAGGTTAGAGCGATCGTCGTTGAGATGCATTTATATCAGAGTGAATCCATTATGATGCCAGAAGATGATAAGGGATCATTAAAGGGCGATACCCTTGCTACTTCTGTAACCAAAGAGTTTTCTTGATAAATTTTCCAAGGCAGGTGATCTTTGAAAAGAAATCATTAACATTGATTAAAGCCTAAAAATTGCTAAAGCAGGGTAGTTGCAAAAGAAGTGCGGCACTAATTTAGTTACCTCCTCGTCCTTGCAGCTCCAGCAGAAATAGTTGTGAATAGTAATTGGCTGCGCGTTTCTTCCTTTGTGAGTTCGAAAATATTCCTTCTCAGGGGATAGAGAGCCCTCTTGATCTCTTAGGATCACATACGCGCGGTCATCTTTAACCACTCTTTATTTGATGGTGTTCACAGTAAAAGATCTGTGCTTTTCAATATCCGGCGCAGGTATTGGATTAAGGATGAGCCAAGCAGCGGCCTCGAGGACGGATTTAGTGAATGCAAAGATCCTCAGAGAAGACCTATGCAACAACGCCTTCGACTGCCTTAGGGTAAAGATGTAAAGATGGTAGGAAGCTTCACATAGTCTGCATTCTTTCCTTTCCATTATTGAAGTCAACGCTAAGGTCAAGTTCAGCTAATTGAAGCTTGGTTGGTTGGATGCTGCCACAATGGAGTCTGTTATGTCCTACAATAAGACTTTTTTTATTGATACTGCCTGTTGACCAGATCTAAATGTAGCAAATGGAGCAAAGTTTGGAGAGGCGCCAGTACTTATGCAGGCATCTCGCTGCGTTTTTCTAATAGAGTGATGTAAGTTTCTCTTTCCAGTTTACGTCACTAAACCGCTTACTACATGTATAAGTGGGATTTGGTCTCACGACAGTGGTAAAGACACGAGTAGATGGCAACTAAAGCTTGTTTATTTCGTTCTGTAACATTTTCTTTCAACCAAAGTGTGCTGTCCAGGCAGGAGTGTCGTTTAACTAGGGCGGTATATCTTAATTTTTCTTATAAAAAGGGCCAGCTCCCCTTTGTCCTGATTAACACCATGTTTACAGCAATGTCCAAGAAGAGAGTATACTTACTACTTACCACATACCACATGTCGCGTCTTTAGTAATTTTTGCAGATTGCATTTGATGTAAAGTTGAACGATGTAAAGGATGTCAAGGACAACAACCTGATAGGTTTAGGATACTTCAGGAGCAAAAAGGAGCCTGCTTTCGATATCAAAACTACGATACTGGGTATTGTACCGAGAATCATATAGGTTTTCAGAATGCACAACACTGGCTCTTTGACATCCTGAAAAGGATTTTTTAGTTATGAAGGTAAGTTACCGTGCGATTCCTTGCGGTATTTTGTTCCTTGTAGATCTAACGATTCTTCTTCAAAGTCAACCCAGCTGCCATTCCGGTGCTTCAGTACTATCTAAAGTGGAGGCATTTCTATATAACTTGGCATAGTCTTGTGGTGGTTGGGCTTTCTTTAGTTCTCGTTCGTAGATATTAAATGATGCATTGTAAGTCATGTTCAGACCTATATAGTTTGTGTGCAGTGATTTTTGAAGATTTTTGGTCAACCACTGCGAGCGCTTACCTTATGTCTTCCCTACTGTATGACAAGGTGAGTTAAAGGCAGGACTTAAAGAAAGGGCAAAGGTGAAGACAATAAACGAGAAGAGAAATCAAAAATCTCGTATAGAACTGGTCCTTATAAAGCCTAAAGGAAAAGAAAAATAGTCCGACATCCTGAGGGATATACGGAGTAAGGCGAATCCTAACAACACAGAAACTGTTGTTAAAACAGTCAAACAGTCGGGTCGAAGACAAAGGACAAGGAGACTTTTCTGAAATCTCTAAAAGAAATTCTTGTAACTCCGGTAAATGTCAAGAGTGCAAAAAAACACTTGAAAAGGTGAAGAACAACTGCTTCCAGTGACCAGAATATTTCAAGGAAATCTTTACAGGAGTCGAACAGCTGAAAATCTCCTGGTTAAAATCAGAAGTGAATTGCGAGTAGATGTGGTCATCATTAGCGAACAATACATGAACAAGAAAAGGCCTAACTGGATAGCCGACTCATTATGTGCAGTCTGAATACGGACGAAAGGAAATTCCCCAGCAAAAGCCAAGGCGCATTAAAAGGCTTTGTTTGGATGAAAAGCGATGGAGTCACTGTAATAAGTATTTATCTCACGCCAAACGAAAGGATAGATAGAGTTCTGTCAAAACCATAAGACTCAGAGAACTTCATGGCTGAAATCAATGAAATCAATGGGAAGATCCTGGTCGCCGGAGCCCAGTAATGGGGTATGCCAACCATAGACTCAAGAGGAAGCAAATTCTCGATATGGCTGCCAGACGGGGCCTTAATATAGTAAACGTAGGAAACTCAAACACGTTTAGGAGACTGGATATGACGGAACTGTTCCAGAGGGAATCGATTTCCAAAAGAATACAGAACTGAAGAGTCAGCGAAGAATATAATGCAACGGCCATCAATAAATAATCTACGAAGGGACCAATGAGTTCCAAATTGGAATCCAACACGAGCTCCGAGGTGGAACGTCAATAGACTCAGCGAAATATTTCTCACGTCTGTGATCTAAAAAGGAAAAGGCTCTGTACTCCAACTTGAAAGTGCTTCAGAAATAAAAGCTCCAGTCAGGATGCAACTCATACGGCTTGCATGTGATGCTTCGATGTCCCGAGTGAGTAGCTCCAACAGATACAGAGCCCCAGTATACTGGTGGATAGAGGAGATAGCCGCGCTTCAGAGAAGATGCCTGCAGCTGAGACACACAGTAACCAGAGGAAAGGGAAGACACGCTGAGCCTATGGAAGATATTCTATCAGAATTCAGAACCAAAAGATCCGGTCTCAAGAGGACCGTCAATAAGGGTAAAAACGACAAGTGGGACGATCTTTGACAAGGCGTCAATATTGGCCCCTGGGGACTTGGGTATAAGGTTGTCTTATAGGAGCTCGGGCGACCAACCCTGTCCTAATTGAAGAAAAAACGGAGCGCATGGAAGGCACGCATCTCACGCTGTCAGGCCCCCCGACTCGACTCTGGCCTAATGACAGCAAATTCCAGCTTTCAGTGAATAAGAGTTGAGGGGTGAAAACCCTTCAAAATCAAAAAGCCCCCGGACCGGAAGAACTACCGATGGAAGTGCTGAAAGTGATCGCCTAAACATGTCCTCAACTACTGCCGAACATGTATAAAAGTTACCTTGAGGGAGGGGTCTTTCTCAGGAGTTGAAAGACTCAACGCCTGGTGCTGATCAGAAAAGCCAAAGAAGACCCGGATTCCCGATCTGCGTATGGACCACTTTGCATGCTGGACACTACAGGGAAACTCCTAGAAAACACGCTGAAACCACGGCTCACAGATGCAGATCAGGTGACCTATCCACGAGATAGTATGGCTTCAGAAAGGGCCACTCTACGATCGAGAACTTCTTGATATTGTCAAGTACTAAAAGTAAGTAGATTGAAACCTGATTGTAGATACTCTAAGATGGACTCATTTCTGTGGCTAGTATCTGCACTGCACCATCAAACGCAGTGTGCATTTGCATCGTACACCAGCACAATTTTGTCCTGATTGCGGGCGACCTTAGCAACCAGCTCCTGAAATGCCTGAGTGGTGCAGGTCTTTTTGCCATCCATTGCGTTACTGCGAAATCGTCTGTGCAAAATATAGAAAAGAAAAATCTGGAAAGAACACTAGCTCTACCTTTATTTTTTGCCACATAGAAGATTTTGTATTTGGTGGTCTTACTCCGGAGATGCTGTTCCAAACGAGCCATAGCTCCTATAGAAGGAGAATTTTTTTACAGCCCCCAGTGAGCCAGTTGGTGAGGTTTGAGGCGCCGAGTCAGGCCCTGTTTAGCCACCTTTAGCTTAATGGTAGGGTGGAAGAAATACCACAGAGGCACATCAGCAATTGCACTCTAGATGTAATAAAGCAGCAACTCCAGCAACTGTTGAATGGATATGTTGATACCTTTTCTGAGTATTTGTTGGGATGAGTAGACGGTATTTTTATCTTATCACGTTTCCACCGAGTTGAGGAGTTCAAAACTGTTGTCTGTCAAAACAATTAATTCAAAATTTCCACCCAGAAACATAAAGTTACTGCACTTTTCAACCTTAATCCTGCTAGTTCTAGCAAGAAGATAAGAAGAGCTGAATATTGGGGAGCAAGATACAACTACGAGCTCTATAAGTTGTACCAAAATACAATGGTGGTCCGAAAAGGCAAAACAAGATGACTTCTATGACTCAGATAGATTGGGTGAAAGGACAATAATGCTCCAATTAAGTGGATCTTGAAATTTCACCCAGCATTTTAAACGAACAACAAGACCGAACATCAGATTCAAATATTAAGACATTCCGGCTAACACAAGTCTTGATTTACAAAATAGCCTGAATTATCAAAGGCTGGCTTCTATCATGTGACGAGATCACACTAAATAAGTAGGTAAGTAGCAAAATCCCTATAGATGACTTCTCTAAAAATGTCGCCCCCAATTTTTTTTTTTAGAAACTCGTCGAATATCCATAACTTATTTTGTGATGGAAAATTTGACAATGTTTACTATTCCCCTAGCATCGTTCTCTTACTCTGATTTTGAAAACAATCTACAATCAAACCGCCAAACCTACAATCACATTGATCATGAGTTCAATTAAGTCCCTCACAAAATTCAAGCCCAATTGCAAAATCATCATCTGCATCAGCACCCATACCGGTAGCGAATCCTAACTTGAATCGGAATCCAAACCAGCAGAAAAGATCATCATCCTCAAGTCCACTTTGCCATCTCATGATTCATCCGTATGTGTTCTGCGTGAGAACTTTTCCAGCACGACCTCAAAATGGCCATTGTCTACCTAGTGCTCTATCGCTTGGTGTTTACCATATTTACCCACGCTACTGCACCCAGGAACAGTTTTGGAACCTTTTCGTATATCGGAAGTTGCCTGTAATAGTCCTTCTAATGCGGGACTATTTGAAATCACCCTCCGTTGGTGGCTGTTTTAATTCAATCGGATTGAATTATATCAACCAGGAGGGATGGATCATCCCTGCAAGGATCTTGCAACAGGAGTAGCCTTCGGTGCTACCCGCAATGACACACAAATCATCCCACGGCATATAACGCATGACCAATGCAATTGATGAAGAAACACCATCCACGTAATGCTTACCCACTCGTCGAGTGTATCAGGGTTTCTGGAAATATGAGATCTCTTTGACACAAGGGTTGGCTTGGCCGGCGCGTATACGTAGAAGAATACCCCTCTACTCCCGATGGGAATCATCATTAATGACTATACGGAAGAAGGAAGTGAAAAGCATCCTCCACCCCTGCTAAGGAAAGTGTTCCGTGTATGCGTGAGTTGAGTTGGAAACGTATGTTCTCTGTTGGCGACTGTGACAAATGTACGCTTGTTGTTTGGATTTCTAGTAAGTGCATGATTACGCCGAATGGAATCATGATTAAGTTGGTGCATGTGGATTATGAACACATCCCCGGGGCATTTACATACATAACTAGGAAATGATCAGGAGAACTTGGTAATTCAATCCTGCGAAGCGCATTCGAATCTGAAACACGCAAATATGAATTTACGATTTGGGATAAGTGTAAATAGTGTTTGCTTTTATGGAAATATTGTACCAGGTGCACTCGAGAATGTTGTATCATTAGTTCCCGATTCTCCCAGAGAGGGTTATGAATATGATGCAACGTAAAAAAATGTATTCATATTTCATACGTCCTGCGTCTGGGGACTAATACGACATATCCAAAGGGGTGTACGAGTATTGTTGTCTGGATTAAGGAGCTAAGCTGATGTGATGACGTTTACCAGATAGAGAATCGGATGAAGCATAAGTCGAACATAACATAAATATATTTGAATTCATCCAATTCTTTACGGTTCTAGATTTCCAAGAGCATTCGACAAAGATAGTCGTTACCTTTGGGTATAGCGAGCGTATCATTTCGGTTCTTCCGAGAAGTTTAGGTAGCCTCACAGGAAAACAAGAAACCATGAAGAGTGATGTTTTGTCTACATATACATGGAACTACCATTAGGTTCTGAGTTTTTAGTTAGCACCACTTCGAATCATAATATATATCACATGAGCTATTAATCACTCATCAAATAAATACTGCAAAACAACAACAAGCAACGAAGGAAAAAAAACTCAATATTACATATTACAACACGATCTTCAGTTAGGATCAAGATAATAGTTATTATTGAGTACAACAACCTTGCTTGGACTCCTATTCCACCTATCCGAAATGTCGATATGTTCAATTCGATGTTGTTCGAGTAAACCTCCATAAAACTAAATATGTCCTGTTTTCCAGGAAATATAAAATTCCAATCATAGACTCTTCCTCAATTAGCGGCACCAGCTTAGTCTTCTCCGATACAGCAAAATATCTGGGTCTTATTTTTGACACCAAACTAAACTGGAAACCTAATTTTCAAAAAAGAGTCAAGAAAGCTACAATAGCCCTATTATCTTGCAGAAAAGCGATTGGAAACAAATGGGGCCTTCAATCTCGCATTACCCACTGGCTATATGTCTCGGTTATAAGTCCGATACTCACTTGTCTGGAGGACAATGCAGTCAACTCTATCGAACTAAGCAGAGTCCAAAGAACAGCATGTCTGTGCAGAAGCGGAGCCTTACGCACTACTCTCTCCGCGGCACCGAGTATTCTGTTTCACATGGCACCCTCAATATTTTCAGCAGACAGCGGCAGGCTTCTTAAAGCGACTACAAAGTGGACAAGTAAATTATTTGGCCACTCTAATACCAGATTGACCATATCCAATTTGGCACAACTGACTAACCATATTGAGTGCACTATGGACAACGTAGTTAAGAGGGAGTTGTCTGAGATAAGGAAGCTGTGTGATGCCCTGGAGAGAAAAGAATTTCTAACCGACGCTGTTATTTTTGGACTCCCTAAACTCGCGAACGAAAATCTGCATAGTATATTCAACAAGCTTTGCAGTACTATCGACGTTGCACCATCAGCTCTAAAGAACAAATTTCGTACGGCACATCGCCATAACAAAAACGAGCCCAATTCAACAATGTGTGAGAGAGAAGTGCAATGCTTAAAGCACAATATAAGCAACTGATCGTCTGCATGTTGGACAATGCATTCAATATATACTCTGTATCGTAATTACTATTTTAATAATTTTTCCCTTTTTTATTCATATTTTATATTTATATTTTATATTTTTCCTCATTTTACATTCTATTGCATGTTTGCATGTTATTATGTTTGTTTGTGTTTTTGATGCTCTGACATTCGATTTCATTAAATTATTTATCAATGGAATCAGCTGTTTATAGTGGTGGGTTCAGTCTGAATGGAATGGGTGAGAATTTGTTTCGAATGATTCGGGTCTTACGTTGGCGGAAAAAGGGCTTACATACGAGTATATGCCATCTCAATGCAACTGAGACTTGGTTCTCCTCTAAATTTCCTCACATGACGTATGATGTTGAGGGTTATAAACTTGTTCGTGGTGATAGCATTGATCGAGTGAGTGGGGGGTCTATTTGCGCAATGGAATAGGTTACCAAGAAATCTGCAATCCGAATGCCAATTTTTCTTCCGAGTATTTGTTCCTTACTCACATGTGGTCTTGTGAGTATGCTTTTTGGAGTGATATATATAGACCAAACAAAAATATAAACATTTCACCTGTCATGAGCACCTTAGAAGTGTATGTGGGGATATAAACTGCAATTTGCTAAATACTCTTTGTTTCGCCCAAGAGTATGGACCTTACAACTGTTAATGTATCGACAGCAACTCATTTTCCAAAAAATCCCCTTCTCTTCTCGACGTTTTCTTTGTCGACGATACTGATAAAGCCCTACTTTATAGTCAATTAACAGCGGGGCGGGTTTCTCGAAACATGACCTGATTCAGTAGAAACTCCCATAAGCTACAGGGATTTTAAAAATATACAACATGAAAATCTACGAAGTGAAGTCACTTATTTGCACTGGGAACAAATTTACTATATGTTTTCCGTAAATCAGCAGGTAGTGTTTCTGCAAAAAATTTAAAAGCACTTTTTGATCGACATGTCCCTTTAAAGTATAAAACCATTAAACGTAGTTCTCTGCCCTGGCTTAATGGTTGTATACTTGATTTAATTAAAGAACGTAATATCGCGTACTATGGTTGGAAGCGATATAAATTGAATGTATTCTGTGACACTTATCGTTCCCTTCGTAATTTAACAGTGCTCCGTATTAAATCTCCAAAATGGCTTTACTACGAAAATTTGTTGAGTCCTAACATTCAGTCTGGAAGAAATCTTTGGCAAAAATTTCGTAGGCTTGGAAATTTCAAGCAACGGTCACAGGCACCTACTGACATAGATTGCAAACTTCTAAACTCTCAGTTCGTATCTATATCTGTCCCATTAACACAAAATTCGAATATGTACTGGTTTTCGTGGTCCAGTGCATTAACTTACTGGTGAAAAAAGTGCCACTGAAGAATATTTTAATTTCATTCACTTTACAGACGAAGGCATAGTTGAAGCTGTATTGTCTATCAAATCGAACGCAACAGGTAAAGATGAAATATGTTTAAAAATCCTTCGCCCTCAAGTTCTAAAATTCATAACCTACATCTTCAACTCAATAATAACCACCTGTGAGTATCCGAGCTTATGGAAAAATGCTAAAGTACTCCCGATACCTGAGTCGAACAATTGTGCTGGCCTAGAATACAGACCTATTGCCATCTTGCCATTTCTATCGAAAGTATTCGAAAAGGCGATTCTAAATCAAATGCAAGAGCACCTAAATAGTAACAAACTTTTAGATCCTGCCCAATCAGGATTTCGTGCGAATAGGAGTTGCAAACCGTGCTACTTTTTTTAACGTTGCTGGACTTCTCGAAAGCATTCGACTCGGTTGATCACTTGGTTCTCTGTAAAAAGGGGAACGATTACCTACTCTGAACATGCCTAGGTCTCTCCCAAAAAAGGAAACTCCTTTCTTCTACAATGAAAGCGATCTAAACAATATAGACGTTAACAGTCTCATAAATATGGATCAATAGACTTAAGTGGCACAAAATTTCGCATAGGTGCCCTATCCTTCAATGGGCATAGAAAGATTCTTCCCAACTGGGTGGAAGCTTAGATCCCACTCAAGCTAATGTCAAAGTTATCACATGGTGAAAAGCCTCGGTGACACTAATTAAACCGAAACTAAAACGAAATGTTATACATAGCTTTTCTAAGAATTGAACATACGATTAATGTTTATGTTGATTACAAGTGGATGAGTCATGAAACAACATAATTATGCAGTAAATATGTTTTTCTTCTTTTTTCCATCCTAAACATTGTAAAATCCAGGAACCACCTGAATTATGATTAAGCCAGTTTCTTATGCAAAGAATGATATTGATAAACATATTTGAGTACACTCGTATTCATCCACCTAGACCGTTTGACGTTTTCGAATATTATATTCGTAATATGGACTTCATTCGATTTCAATGAAATCAATTCAGTACTCATTACTCATGAGTATTTGAACAGATGAAGACCTGGTGCTTAGTACAATTCAACCTTATCTCGAGCGCATTAAATCTTTGAGTCATATAAAAACTGTGCTGAGGTTTTGAATTTCCAACGTAAAACCCAACACTCACCCTGGCTCGAAACCTGTCCCTCTAAAGGAAAACTGAAATAACTTGAGTGGCGCAGACCGAGGCGATCAATCCACCCAAGCTGCGAGTATGCGAGTAATCATTCCGATACAAATAACTGTGCACATTGCATTTATGGAGTAAATTAGGATTTTTTTTCCCCCGCTTTGTAGGGACAGACATTTGTATGTATGTACAGTACACAAGAATATGTTTGTAAATATTTTCATGATAAGTCAGTTACAATCGTTCCTTTTGATTTGCATAAGACCTTACAGACACGAATATAGGTACTTGTGTTTGGTATGTTGTCGATATTCTAACAAGGGAAGATTGTAAACAAGTTACGTTTTGGAGTTAAGGTGGTAAGTCCCCAATGCAGTATGATTGGATTAATACAGTGGTGTGGAAAATTTTGTAAACACCTTTTGTTAATCTTTAGCCAATGCGGAACTCCCAAGTCAAGACATCATCACTAAAGTGATGATGAACGTGGTTACAAACTGAAGCTACTAAGCCACAAAGTTAGCCACTGGTACTGGTGAGAGATGGCATAGAATTTGTACAGGCAATGGCAGCAAAGTATTATAGATAAAATATGTGCAGGTTGAAATGCATTTATAAATGGACAATCCTCTCAAGGGTCAGGCAATAAAAATGCTTAAGCCAAGCTTAGGATGAACGAATGGCAGAGGTCTTGGCACACCACCTAAGAGTTGAAGTCGATAACAGAGCAATATCAGAATAATTGCGAAAGTATATATGTACATATGTATGTACGACCCAACCAGATGTCTTAGAAACTATATTACACAGGATTATCCTATAGGAATGCCACATCCTTTGATGCCATCTCAGCATATGACAACAGACTCTCCATCACAAAACGGAAGAAGTGGTTTATATTGACAGTACTAGAACCAACCTTTGGCTTGATGCATGACATCATCATTCAAAATTCAGTGCTCAGCATAGACTTACATAAGAATTCCCACAGAGCGCCCAACTCAACATCCTTTGGGTTGCGGAAGATAACTAAAACATAGACGAACATGCTGGAAGTTGAGCCAGCATATCTCAACAAGAAAAATTATTGGATTAAGGCGGATCAATATAAATTTGAGAAACGGCACTAACGCGTGTTCTGAGTTATCAGTTTTATAAACACAACCTACACTATTCCAAGTCATAAGCATAGAAAGGCCAGATAAAGGTGAATCAGGTGAATCACTTACTCACGTAAGTATTTAGGAGGCGCTATAGTTCGGGGGTGCACCTAGGCCTCAACTAACTACTTTCCTTCCTATTTTATCAATCCCTCACACAAGAGGAATTTCCTCAAGTTTGGAAGACTACTTTCATAACCCCGATCCACAAAAAGGGATCGAAGAATGCAGTAACTAAGTACCGTCCTATTGCTAAGCTTTCTCGCATACCTAAAATGTTCGAAAGTATTTTATATGAAGTTTTAAGTTTTCAGCACAGTCAGCATGGATTTATGAACTTGGTTGAATTTGTATCCTTTGCGCTATCAGCCCTAGAAAATGGCAACGGCATCGATGTTTGTTGGAGAGAAAACTGTTTATGAATATTTTGGTAACTCCCTCTCACACCACTACACACTTACATTTGAATACTATATATAAAACTTCCTTAAATGTACTTTCAGTTCATTCTCAATAAAACTTTTCCAGTAAAAGTGAATTAAACGGTCAGTGTGTTTTTGGGAGCAATGGAAATTGAAGCGAGAAACGAAAAACTCATTTCTGAAGAGCAGTGGCCGTCCTGGAAATTCCAGATAAAAGTAATATTGCGGTCATGTGTCTTATATGATGTGGTTACTGGTAGGCTGGTCGAACCCGCAGCAGATACGGCAGAATAAAAAACCTTTATTATGTCTGATTGTAAAGTGCAAAAAATCATTCTGACGTCATTAGGGCAGCAATCACTAACATATATGTATTATGTACTGCAATACTGCTAAAGAAATGTGGGAGAAACTGGAAGCTGTGTGTGAACAGAAGACGCTTACCAATGTTCACATGCTAGAACAGAAGTACTATTCCTTGGTTAAAGATGACATTGCAACACATATATCCAAGTTGGAGTCAATTGTGCAGCAACTACGTGATCTGGGAGAGACTGTGTCAGATAATATGCATGGGAATCGACAAGTGCATCGGAACGGACACTCGCAAATTTAACCAGCCGCCTAATCGTCGAAGAAATGCGAACTTTACAGCACCCAAACATTCACCAACAACAAAGTGCATTTGTCACTGCACGAAAGCAAAACCAACAAAATTATTCTCACTCAACGAACAAAGCTGGTGGTTGCGGGGGTGGTAAGTGCTTTTATTGCAAGAAGCCATGACATTGGAAAAAAGATTGTCCGTAGAAAAAAATCAGCATAAACCCTCTCACCAATACCAGAGCGACATGCAGAATCAAAAGGATGCGTTCATTTCTACTCTTGCTTTTGGTAATACTGAAAACCGCAATGATATTTGGATTTTGGACCCTGGAGCACACACGAACCACATGACGTTCAATAAAATTTTTTTTTCTACAGACAGTCATTTTAGAGAACCTCAAAGGGTTCGTGTGAGAAACGGAGAACTGATTTTTGCTACTGGCCGCGGAAATATCAACATTCTTGCATACAATAATTCTATTTGGCAAAGGAAATTTTTAAAAGATGCATTACTAGTTCCCGATTTGAAAGTTAACATATTTTCATCAAATGCGACTTTAGATAAAGGTTTTTCTCTTGTATCAGATAGCATAAAGTGTGAGTTGCGTGATAAAGGCAATATTGTGGCAATAGGAGTGCGGCAGAAGTCATTATTTCATGTGATATTTAAGGTTGAATACTATTGTTTTGCTAATGTTCCCGATAAATTAGATAAATTTCAAACGTGGCCTAAGCACATCAAAATAAACACACTGTTTCAAAATTTTTGTTGACGGAGAATATTTCGGTAAATGTTTCAAAGAATTTTTTTTGTGAACCTTGCGTTTTTGGTAAGCAGTCGAAATTAAAGTATCCTGTAAGCTACAGCAGAGCACAAAAGCCTGGTGAATTAGTGCATGTGGATTTATGTGGCCCAATGCAACAGGTTTCTTTGTCAAATTCGAAATATTTCCTGCTATTTAAAGATGATTATTCACATTATCTTGTCGTTTATTTTCTGAAGTTGCTAAGTGTTTGGAGCAGTACATTGTGAAATTAGAGACGGAAACTGGAACAACATTACATACAATAAGAAGTGACAATGGTACCGAGTTTAAGAATGAAGCTATTAAGCGTATAATGCAAAACCATCGAATTTCTCACCAAACATCTGTGCCGTATTTTCCACAACAAAACGGCCGAGCAGAAAGAGAAATGAAAACTCTGGTGGAAGCGGCTCGGACAATGCTGCATGCGAAGAACTTACCTATAAAATTGTGGGCGGAGGCAGTTAACACTTCTACTTTTGTGATCAACCGGACGTGTTTAAACTAAAACAACAAATCACCATACACAGTGCGACAGGAAAGGATTTGGCCTCAAATTGTGTGGATTGGAAGATTTTTGGATCAGACCAAAAAAGACAGAAATGGGATGTAAAATCCGAAAAAGGAATTTTTGTTGGATACATGGATGGTGTTAAGGGCTACAGAGTCTGGATGGAAGGAACAAAAAATATCAAGGTAAATCGTGATGTAATATTTAAAGATTCGGAATCAGATGATGAGATGATGAGATGAGAAAGAGACAGTCTGTTGAAAAAGAAGTGACATTTTTATTTTTCTGATGGTGAAAACAACTCTTCTACGCGACCTGTTTTAAGTGAAAGCACAAATTCAGATGACGAAGTGTATCAATCTGCGGATGAACAGCTCCATTTCAACGATGTTAGCGTGTTACGCTTATGTAGCAGAAATTTTGGAGCCATCGTCACTTAATGAGGCTTTAAGTTCAAAGAATTCGAAAAAGTGGAAGGCGGCATTAAGAGAAGAAATGGACGCACTTCAGAAAAATGAAACCTGAGAACTTGTTCCTCCTCCCGAAGGTCGGAAAATAATTGACAATAAGTGGATGTTCAAGGCAAAAGGCTCCAGCACTAACGAACCGTTACGTTTTAAAGCCAGACTCGTAATAAGAGGCTTTTCTCAAGTAAAAGGAGTAGATTATGATGAAACTTTTAGCCCGGTAGCACGATTTAGCTCTATCAGAGCAATTCTTCGGTTGGCAGATTCAAACAATTTCAAATTAAAACAGTTTTTGAATGGAGTACTTAAAGAAGAGATTTTCATGAAGCAGCCTGATGGATTCAACGACAAAACAGGACGGGTGTGTCGTCTTCAAAAGAGTCTTTACGGGCTTAAATAAGCATCCCGCTGCTGGAATGAAAGATTCAATTTTTTCCTTCAGTCTTTTCAATTGAAAGCATCTGATGCAGATCCTTACGTATTTGTTGGAGAAGGAATAATTCTGGCGATATATATCGACGACGGTATTGTAGCAGCAAATAATGATGAAACGATTACATTACTTGTTGAACATCTCCAGAAAGAATTTGTGCTCAAAGTTTTCGAAGCAAAGTATTTCCTACGACTGGAGATGAAACAATTTGATGACGGAGTTTTACATCTAAGCCAGAAAAACTTTTATTTCCAAATTTGGCATGATGGACTCAAATACTGTGTCAACACCAGCAGAAAAATCAGCTCTTGAAAAAGATGGCAGTGCAGATTTTGATCACAATTTTCCTTACAGAGCAGCTGTAGGAAGTTTCATGTACCTTGCCATCAGGACAAGACCCTATATTTCCTTTGCTCTAGGAGTTGTTAGTAGATACATGGAGAAACCATCCAAAGTTCATGTAACGGCGTATCATAAGATACATTAAAGGAACTCGCGATTATGGTATACTTTTTAATAAAAATAATAAATTTAAACTTGAAACTTACAGCGATGCTGATTTTGCTGGAGATCGAAATACTACACGTTCTACTAGCGGTTTTGTTTGTTTCCTCGATGATGCTCCAATTTCTTGAGGTTCTACTTAACAACGGTGTGTGGCACTCTCTACAACTGAATCCGAGTATGAAGTAGCCGCAGAAGCAATCAAGGAATTGTCCTGGACCACATTGTTGCTGAAAGATCTTCGTGTTTGTTGGCAAAATTCAACATTGTTTTTGGACAACGAGAGCGCAGTTCGGATGATTAAAAACTCCGAATTCCACAAAAGAACCAAACACATCGATGTCAAGTATTATTTTATACGAGATATGTATGCACAAAAGGTTTTCGACATCATACATGTTTCATCCAAAGCAGATATCCTGACTAAGGCTCTTCCTCGAGATAGTTTTGAAAAACAAAGAGAATTTTTCCACTAAACTTTAATTCTTCTTGTTCAAACAATCAATTGTAAACTTTTCTAGAATTCATTTTCGAATTAATAATGATCAGTTTTATTTGAATCAATTGTGTATTATATTATTATTATAAAAAAATATTAATAAAAGTGGGAGTGTTGGAGAGAAAACTGTTTATGAATATGTTGGTAACTCTCTCTCACACCACTACACACCTACATTTGAATACTATGTATAAAACTTCCTTAAATGTACTTTCAGTACATTTCTCAATAAACCATTTTAACAGATCGGTCGCTTGTTCTTTCTTTTCACTGCAACAATGTTATTGCTATAGATTTTGCTAAGGCCTGCGATAAAATACTCTTCAATACATCTCATCGATTGATTCTTTTCAAATTGTCTTATCTCAGTTTTAAACCCATTAATATGGATATCTTCGTATCTGGAGAACCGTTATTATAGCGTTCGTTTTAGAACAACCACATTTTTAGTCACTTCTTGTGTCCCACAAGGCAGGCATCTATGTTTCCTTCTTTTCTTTTTAACTACAAACGATCTTGAGAGGATTATTAAACACTGCCCCCTATTCAATTTCGCCGATGACACTAAATTCTGCAAAGCTATTTCTTCACCCCAAAAAGACCTCGATATGTTTTTCATTTGGTGTCTAAAAAATTGCTTAGAGCTTAATGTTTCCAAATGTCAATCAATGGCTTTGCCACGTAAGTCCAATCAATCTCCTTGCCAACTTTATTTTCTGCTTGGCCAACCGATACCCTTCGCGACCTTGGAATATTACACAATAGAGAGTTAAACTTCCGTTCGCATATTGATGAGATAATTCTTAAAACCAACTCATCACTTGGTTTTATCAAACGACGGTCTAAAGAATTTTGCAACCCCTATGTCATAAGGTTACTTTGCATTACACTTGTCCGGCCCTTTCTCGAATATGCCAGCCAAGTGTGGTCTCTTTTTCAGCGAGATCATATATCCCGAATCAGAAGAAGACGTCGTCCCCTTCGATTTGCCCTTCGTTGACTATCCTGGGATGACCCATTTATTTTAGCTCCCTATCGTGACCGATTCAAACTTCTTAACCTAAATACCCTAGAAAAAAGCAGAGACGTTGCTGACATTCTCTTTATTCAATCGACTGATTTGTGGTTCTATGGATTGTCCCTCTCTTTACAGTTCTATAATATATCCTTCAACACTAAACCTCGTAATTTACGATATCCTCACCTCCTCTATATTCCAACTCTCCGTGAGGTTAACTCAAACCTCTCCGTTTTTGATTTCAACCTGAGCACAGGAACATTCCCTTAGTTCCTAGCCCTTACTTTTTGTTAATTTTTAAGTCCAAGTTTTTAAGTTAGATTAAGCTGGTGTTAAGCCAAATAAATTGGGGCCTCATCCCTACCAAAAAAATTAAAAAATTTCATTAGCCCGGTCCTTAGTTTACTGCCTCTAATTGTGCACTCTAAGTGGACTGAGGTCCCCTTCTACTTGTGCGCGCCACCTAAGGTGAAGTCTTCCTCTACTGCATTGTAATTCCACGTAAGATTCGAAGACTTTGAGGGCTGGATCATTTGTACCCATTCGCTCTACATGTCCTAGCTATCTGATGAACAGATTTCTGACTACGTCGATGTCGCTGTACATCTCGTATAGTTCGTCGTTGAACCTTCTCCTTCAAAGCCCATCAACGCAAACGGGACTGAATATTTTTCGAAGGATTCTATTGATTTTAAGGCTGCACTTGACATAATTTATAGAGACGAGTTGTATAAAGCCGTGTCTAGTTTTGGCATCTCTTCCAAACTCATCCGTCTGTGCAGAACGACGATTGAGAACCCTCCCTGTTCCGTTAAAGTCGGTAACGACTTAATCGAAACCTTTGATGCCAAAAAAGACTTTAGACTTCGTTCCAGGCTATCTTAAATGGATATGCTCTACGAAGAACTTAAAAAAGAACTGAAATGATTAAAAGCAACAGACAAAACTAGTAACGTTATAACCCAAACTTGGGCAGTGTCTGCAGTAAGTTGTAACTCGTCAGGCAAAACAACCCTTCAAATTGAGGAAGATGATTTAAGTTGCGAAACGGACTGGATACTGCAGAAATGACCAGGTAAGAAACAGAATCATCACTCGGCAATTGCGGTAATAAATACTCAATCAACGTGATCAGGATTGCGGATTACAACAAACTTCAAAACACTTTGAACTCTATTTTAAAGACACTGACTGCTATCGCTTACTGTCTCGAAAATTCAGTACGGAGAAAATTCAGTAGCACACTTACGAGAACAAGCTGGAAAGGTCAATACGTGTCGTAGATAGAGGGCTTCATCCATCGGTGACCTGATATAGTAAATAGGCATTTCGAAATTGTGGATGCCTTTACGGCGATAGAAGCAAAAACCGGAATGGAAGGAAATTGCGGTAAAAGGCAGCCTCCTTCTTCAACATGATTATCAAAATCGAACCTCTGTGTAAGAACATAAAACTAATCCCCCAAGGAGAAGGTAAACGCTGCCAAGTGTTCAATCACACACAAACGTGATTACCAGAAAGAGTCAGGTTGAGGGAGATGCCCGGGAAATCACCGCTAGACTGTGAAGGTAGCAAGCAAACCTCTGCAACGTGTTAAACCACCTGGAGAGCCCAGCTAAGTATCGCGGTTGCATAGCAACCAGGAAGTTGCAAAAAAGGCTAAATAAATTCATCAAGCTACAAAATGAGCATTCAAAAGTGGCAAGTAGGGAAAGGCTTAAGTCTAAGTATCTATAAATTATAAAAGAAAATGTGATGGAAGAAAAACTATTAAGACGGCCGCCGGTTACCGGACAAACCAACATAAGCTGCAAAATTACATAACGAAGGAACCGAAAACTCGGCGCACCCTGCTTCTCATGTTTTCTCTATTACAAAGGGTGGTTTCTGTCGGATCTTTTTAAATAACATGTTATTTTGGCACTGACAGCCCTTATGCGCTCAAAAAATTGACAGAAATTCAGTATCATATTTTCGCGGTACGAAATATTGTAGATCGATTTACGCTTGTTCAACGTCGGGAAATATTGCAAAGTTATACTTCTAAAGTGCATGTTGTGTTGCTGAAACAGTTCGAATTTTGAAAAGAATTTTTAGTCAAAAAAGTACGCAAGTTTGAGAAGGAAGTTCGTAAAACTGGTTTGCTGAGTAATGACCGAAAATATTTCCGTGTTCGTCTTATGCGTGCGCTCAACGGATAATATTGCAGATCTTGCCGAAAGTATGCGCCTAAACCCAAGAACCTCAACGCGCCAAAGATCTCAGCAACTGAACAACAGTGGCAAGCCTGTGGAGAAGTTTGCATAAAGATCTTATTATTCATTTACAAGAAGCTACCCGCTTCGTTGTCGCTTCTCTGTTTGAGCAGCTTAGACCAGCTCGAAATTGAAGACAAGCTTGCTCAAGAAATCATTTTTTCAGATGAGGCGCATGTCCATCTGGGCGGCTACGTATTTCAGGCTCGGAAAATCCACTCGTAGCCATAGAGCAGGCAATGCATCTTTGACGTGTGACTGTTTGGTGTGGCGGCGTTATTAGCCCATTTTTCTTCTAAAGAAACATTACAGTCAATGGAGAGCGCTACCGAGGCATGATAATCGATTTCCTTATGGCCAAAAATTGAGTATTTGGATTTGGGGGATTTATGGTTCCAGCAAGATGGGGCTACTTGCCACAAAAGCCGTCCAACAAACGATTTGTTGCACACTGTTCAATAATCGTATAATTAGCGCTTTTGCTGATGTTGCTTGGTTGCCACGGAGCTGCGATTTGACGCCGTTGGACTTTTTTTTTGTGGGGTAATATTGAAGATCTGCGCTATGTGAACAATTTAGAGACAATTCACGCACTCAAGAACAATATCGGTCAAGCTATTCGTGAAATAGAGGCCGAAACCATCGAAAATGTATTGAAAAATTAGGTTGGCAGGATGGCCTACTGCCAAGCCAGTCGAGGCAGTCATGTCATTCAATAATCAATCGGAGGGTTTACTCTTTTCAAAAAAAAAAATATAAATATAAAACAGTGTTTTTTTTATAGCCTTTTTAAAAATAAGCCAACAGATGGCCCAGCCTTTACTTGAGTAAAGCTAAATAAATAAACTTATTTTCGAGAAATTAGCTAGGATCGAAAACAACTACCAGAACAAGCGAACTAAATCGAAAGCATGAATATGAATCAGGAATACGAGTTAAGAGAAGAATACTGACGTTTGCTTTATCTTTGAAATCCATATGGAAAAGGGATCGTGTGCAAAAATTAGAGGCTTTAGGAACTATCACGCTTACCATCCATCTGAAAAGGCGAGAGGCGGATCATCCTTGTACATTAAAAGGTCTGTCGAATATACTGAAGGCCTTAACATAGAACTCGAATCTGTGCAAGTAATCACGGTACGTGTAACAGACACAATAGACATGGTTTCCTTACCATTTCAGCCATTTACTACCAACCGGCACCCTCGCTCGAAAAGAGTGTCTTCAAAAATATATTTAAATCACTTGCATCTGCAAAACACATCTTCTGGGGCTCAAGATGCATATAACAGAAAGGTAGAATGCTCTATGAAGCTGGTATGGATCACAATTATGACTTACATTCGACGGGCAAACCGACGTACTAGCCGACAGATACCGATCCTATCGATTTCTTCGTTGCAAGAGGAATATCTAACAATTTCATAAAAGTTGATGAAAGCTTTCACCTTTCCTCTGATCATTCTCCAGTCATTTTAACGATGAGTGAATCTCTAATTAAAAAACAGGAACCAATACTAATTCGGAAGGCTTCAAGAATAGAATTGAAGATCTAGGATTTGAGGTTGATCACTTCATTGAAATCGTTCAATATGCCGCATTTAATACCACAACATATCAGAGGAAGAAACCAACAAACTACGGAATAACTTAACCGCCGCTCTAAATGGTAACAAAGTCGTACTTAAAACCATTTTAATAACCTGTGTAGCCTGCTGAGACAGACTGTAAAACTTCAAAATTATTATATCAAATTATTCGCTTTGGAAATCATTAAAAGGTACTAAAAGATGTATAGACTCCGCACCAGCAATTAGAAAAAATAAAAATGAATGGGCGAAGGGAGTTAAGAAGAAAGCTTCTATTTCCTATCTGGGAGCCTTTCGACGGTCAAGCACTCAACCAAAACATCAGCAAATCGTAAGGAGCATCAGACAATTACACGATGAGAAATGCAACGCAAACGGATCTTTGCACTGAAATAAACAAATTAAAACCAAAGAAAGCTCCAAGTTACGACTTAATTACCGGAGAAGTCCTTAAAATTATGGGTAGAAAAGCATTAAATAAACTTCTTTCTGAACAGAAAAACCTCCGAATGACAATAAATCTTTTAGACTGATTTCGATTCGCCCAATTTTATCGGAAATCTTTGAGAGGATACCACATCCTGAGACGAGTATACTGCCAATTATTGGCGCAAAAAATCGTATCCCTAATCACCAGTTTGCATTCAGGAGTAAGCATTCAACTAGTAGTCAGGTGTATAGAATCACCATCAAGCTTTGGAAGAAAAACAGATTTGCTCAAGCGTATTCCTTGTCTCTTATGTCTTCCCACAGAGCTTTATTAATATATTGACACAGTATATTGACAATATTTGTTTCTGTATCAGACTTCGAAATAAAGTACTCGTATCGTAATTCAAAGAGATTTTAGCCGGCGTACCGCAGGGAAGAGTTTTCGGTCCACTTCTGTATCTCCTATACACCCGAGACATACCCCAAGGAGAGGGGACCGTTCTAGCTACATTTGCCGATGACACTGCTATGTTATTGTAGTAGTAGGTAAAACAATTGAAGAAACAACCGTGAAACTGCAAGGGCTCTCCATAAAGTATATGAACAGACAAAGGCCTGTACATACAGAAAGAGAGTCGGTCTCTCTCGGTCTGTATGCCATTTGCAAACGAGGCTAAATACCTTGGAATGACACTCGGCGAAAAGTTAAAGTGGAAGTACCAACGTTAAAAACAAACGCAAAGAACTCGAAAACAAATACTCGTACATAGTACTCGTATACAAACATAGTATCGAAAACAAGCAGCTCTCATATAAGCAAGTGCTAAAGCCGTTGTGGACCTATGGTATATAACTTTGCGGTTGTACCAAGTATACGAATGCCAATATTTTACACACTTTGAAAATGAAGTGCTAAAAGAAATTGTCCATGCACCGTGGTACATAAGAAATGGCGAGTTACGAGTACACCTAGACCTCGGAATTCCTACTATCGAAGACCAAATCAAAAATTAAAAAACTGATAAAAATTAGGGGTTAGGAATCGTGGAGGAGATGAAGTTTGAGACGAGAAGCGCTCAGGATGAAATCAAAACGGGGAGGTTTGAGTTTACCTTACAGAGCATGCGGGAGATTGGTTCGTTGGAATCATAAGAGAAGAGACGAGGACATCGTAAATTACGAGGGTTAGTGTTGAAGGAAATAGAATTGTAAAGGGAGGTGCAATCGCAGATAGCAGTCGATGAATGAAGAGAATGTCAACTACGTTTCTGTTTTTGTCGAGGGTATTTAGGTTAAAAAGTTAGAGGCGGTCACGATAGGGAGATAAGATAAAGGGGTCATCGCAGGGTAGTCCCCGAAGGACAAATCGAAGGAAATGAACATATGTACTCGCTGAAAGGGAGACCACACTTGGCTGGTATATTCGAGAAGGGGCCGGACAAGGGTAATTTAAAGTGACCTTGTCACATAGGGTTTGCAAAATTCTTTGGACCATCGCTTGATAAGACTAAGTGGTGAGTTGGCTTTAAGGAATATTTCAACAATATCCGAAAGCAAGTTTAATTCTCTAGTCCAAGGTCGCGAAGGGATTGAACCTGGACTTACGTGGCAAAGCAATTGACTGGCATTTGGAGACATTAAACTCTAAGCTACTTTTTACACACCAAATAGTGTCTATCGAGGTTTCCTTGAAGGAGAATAGAGTCTTGGGGTGAAGAAATAGTTTTGCAGAATTTAGTGTCGTCGGCGTAAATGGGCAGAGTGTACTGTTAAATAATCCTCTCAAGATCGTTTGCAGTTAAAAAGAAAAGAAGGGGACCTAAATGGCTGCTTTGTTTGACACCAGAAGTAACTAAAAACAGGGTTGAGAAGACTGACTTAAAGCGAATTATGGTATAATAACGGTTTTTCAGATAAGAAGATATCCATTGTAATAATAAAGAAAAACAATTTGAAAAGGATCCATTGATAATATATTTTGTCGAAGGCCTTAGCAAAGTCTGTAACAATAGCATCGATTAGGTTGCCATTTTCTGAGGATGAAAGCGCCGAAACACTTGCACTTTCCAACATTTTAGGTATGTGAGAAAGCTTAGCAATGGGATGGTAGCTAGTGACTTCATTCTTTGATCGCTTTCTTCCAAAATTGGGGGAATTCCCTTGTGTGGGAGATAGATGAAATAGGGGGAAAAGTGGGCAAAGTAGGGACGTGTTTTTAGTGAGTGAGAACGTCACGCTACTATGACCATGCGCTTCCGATCCTCCTAGTGTCTAATGGAAGATTTTCCCCTGCTCTCACCGAAAACAAAAATGCGCACAAAGAACTGTGCGGAACTCACAAGTGAACACGAGAGCCACAATCTTTCGAAAGTGTGTGCAACTACTAGATTATGTCGATAGTATTGGCATCATTAGAACTCAGCGGCCTATTACCACTGCATTCGCTAGTATTGAAGTGGAAGCTGCCAAAATAGGTGCAGCGATAAATAAGAGCAACGCGAAGGGACAAACAACGGCGACGTTTTCGACAGAATGTCACAACCGATAGCTATACTTTCGAGGTAGTAAAGGAATTTGTGGCCGTGGTTCAAGTTGTAGTGTATTGGCTTCCCAATCGGACGGCTCGGGTTCAATACCAATCGTGCCCGAAAGTCACTCTCTTTTTCAGGCAACTAAAATCACGTAAGATGAGTGGTTGCCTGGAATACAGCAAGTCCAATTACACTAATAATTTAGTCTCCCCATTAAATGTTTCATGCCACCCATGGAGCGAAATAACCACTGAGCCCAAAAATCTTTCTTTCTCTCTCTATCCCATTTTCCTAAAAAACTTAACACGTGCTCAGGAATTTTAAGTGTAATAATACCCAGTTGAGTGTTAAGTTCTTAAAAAAAAACCAACTGCATCATTTTAAAATTATTTCACTTAACTTAATTAATCTTAATTAAATCTAAGCGAAGCTTTTGTTCCTCAGTGTGACTCAGTTTTACGACACCCTTATGTTGCGCCTTTACTACATTTTTAAGGTGCGCTAACACTCGCCAAGTGATTTCACTTGAGCAGCAGCAGTCGGTCATATTCATATCGAGCTCACCCTATCAGTTTAAGATTCTTTCAATACGTACTCCTCTGGTCTTTAGCAGTTTTCAGTCCTTGTCATTGTACTGTTAATTGCGCACCTTCTTTATTGTGCACACCTTGCTATTTACTACTTAGCCCCCTTACTCATCCTATAAATGGACTTAAGCAGATATGAATATCTGAATTGTGCAATCGAGGGGTTAACTACAACAAAACTCGTACTCGTACACAAGAGCCGACACAGAGGACGGAATTGAACTTGTTGGCTTGGTATCTTCCGTTGAATTTGAAAAATGAATTTAATTTCAGCCTTCCCTTTCCGAACCGTTTATGAAAATGAAAACCAACCGGATGAGATTGAGTCCAGTTAAGTAATGGAAATGACTTGAACTTTAGGTACTCGTACAATGTTCATGTCGAATAAATTATGCTAATTTTGGGATGTGCGTGCATGTTGACAAAAGGAGTTTACAACGTATCTACGGCATGTGAAAAGGATCATCATCATTTTGGTTCCGTTGTCTTTGCGGGTATTATGCGCATCGTCTTTTGAAGGTACCTTACCTACACGATTATTCTCCCAGGGACTTTAAATCGTCAAGAATATCTTTTGGATAGTGTGCCCTCAGGAAGTGACTCAGAAGACACTTGGTTGAGGAAATTGATTTTTATTTACTCTCCTGCGGAGTTTTATTTTATTTTTTTTTTTTTTTATATACCTACTTACACTTTTATTTCTGTATGAGTGTGAATGAAAAATGGGGAGCAATTAATTCCAGGTCACAGTCATAATATTTGAGAAGGGTAATTTCGAAGTGGAGTAGAGAGAGGTAGGTATACATACGTACCTACTCCGTAATGGTATTCCACTGTGGAACAGAATTTTAGTTAGCCGGCCCTTTATTGAAAGTGAACTTCCTGTCAGATACTTACGAATACTACCGAGCAATTGATACAATTTTCCCACGAAAAATTAATAAGTTTGTCATTGGGGATAACGAGTACATTGCACTTGGTGTGACAACTTCAGACTTGGGAACTTGGGAATAAAAACATGTCCGCGGGCTGACAGTTGTCGTAGAAAAAGTTTTATTATAGAGAATGTCGCTATTGGTTTTCCATTTTTCGGAACCTGATCTGATCGATCTTTCCGAATGATTTAGAGGAATCGGGAATAACAGCTTTTCACATAACATGCTGGCTTCAGTTTTGTATACCTAGATGGTTTGGTTTCCTGTCCAATTTGTAGGGCCACATAAGGTGGTTTCGTTCTGTAATGCGGAAAGTGTAAATGGAACTATTTTAAAAGACTCAATTGAGAAAAGACTGGAATAACAGTTGAAGACTTATCACATTACCATTACTTTGAACTATCCTCAGCCTAGACTTCCGTTCATAGCTTTGTCTTTCCTGAAACGGAAACATTCATGGGGTGGGAAGAGCTCCTGGATGTCATACTTTAAACAAACAAAGACAATCTTAGGGTCGAATTTTGCAGAGTTTCCCAACTCGAGTTATTCTCAGATCACAGATGGATCATCTACGAGTTGAGTCTCGAAGCCGAGACCACCACACCGTTTAGAATCCCGAGTTAATTGAACCGAGTTTGGCCAAATCTTTAGTACAAAACTCAATAACATGCCCTATAAACACAATACCTTGCAGCCTTACAAGGACTGTATAAAAACGCAATAAAGACTTCCAAGAAGCGGGCCTGGATGGACTATTGCCATTCAATTACGTACTGCAACTGCTTCTCGATAAAAAACTAAATTGGGATTCACAATTAATAATAAAATTATCAATGCGACTAATGCCATGTGGGCTTGCCGTCTTATGTATGGTAAGACGTGCGGATTAACTCCAAAGGTCACCCATTGGATATATACAATGACGATATCACCCATCATCACCTACTCATCAGTAGCATGGAGGAACAAAACAAAAGACAAATTTGCCATACAAAAGCTGCAGGGATAACAAATTGGTTTAACGCCACTCTATCTCTTTATAAAAATAGATGGCAATTCGCAGTACGGTCATACTACTACAAACAGGAGAGATTAACCACTCAAATCACATGGATCAAATGAATCGTCTCTCCAAAATCCCCGAACATGACATTATCTGCTCGGTAAACGACCGCCTACCTAGGACTCTGTGATTCGGAAAAAGGTTCAATATAGTAATCCAAAGCCGAGAAGCATGGAACTCCAAAAAAAGTTTCATGGATAGATGTGGGCGTTAAATACTCTTTTATCCGAGGCTCTGGGTAACAAAATGAGCCCCACGCTTAATCCCCAACCTACAATAGAATGCGTAGCCTTTTCTACAATCTCTTAGATACAAGAGGGCAGATGTTAATAAAAAAAGGCGTAATGTGCACATAAACAACAAAAAGTTGAGCATCCTACATCTGGACCTCTTACGAAAAAATGCAAACAGCTGGCTGAGATGCAAACAGCACCGTTTGCTTCGTTGATTGTTTCCGTTTTAGTTGTTGGTGATGATAGTGCTGTTGTTTTCTCTGTTGCTGATCCTGTTGTTGCTGCTGTTGTTATAGTTGCAGTTTCTGCTGCTTTTTTTATTATTGGTGGTTTTTCCGATGTGGTTGTCACAGTTGTTATTAATGTTGCGTCTGAAGCATAGACCGCTGTCTCATGTTATTTCTATTGCTTTTGTGACTGCTTTGAAGCTAGCTACTACTGTTGTTGCCATTATTGAGATTTTTGTAGGTCTTGTTGCCTTCTCGCGCTCCTTACCATTTTTTATTGCTTTTAAGGCACTATACATATGTATATAAACGACTCAAATATGTAGAAAATGTGACGCCGCAGTTTTAAAAATTTTGAGCTACGTCTCATCCATCAATTTTGTACGGTATCTTAGAAGCTGGATGTGAAATTTCTTGACTATGACAATAACCCATAGAATTGATCCGCGAAGCTTCTTCTTTATTTCGGGTTCGTCCCAATAAATCCGTAAATCCACAGCACGAGAGAATATTTATAACAAAACTCACCATTCCTAAGGCTGCAAACATCTGCAAAACATTGACACTTCGATGTCACAATACCTTCGCTGATTGTCCTATGCAAGCACAAATCGTCCTCCCACACTCTCATGCTGGCAATAAAAATGACAAATTTCAGCAATTTACCAGGAAAACACTTACAATCAGCCACAAAGACCACATTACACCATCAGTCCTATCCATTTGCTAACAAATGCCCACAATATGTCGACAACCACTTTTCCAATCCCCCAAATGCATCCAACTCATTATCCCACTCGGGCTCAACTTTTCAACTATTCCGACGCCTGATTAAAGATTTTCTTTTCTATTGCAGCCAAAAATCGGAAACCGATTTTTCTCTGATCATCAGTAGCTGATTACAGTAACCAGCAACACACCCCATGGTGCCACATGATTGCCACAGCAGTGCGTCCAGAGATACAGAGATGCGGCTACCTTAGTAATACATTGGTGCGGCAGCCAAGTTACAGCGGCGCCTTAGACAAATCGACACATTTGCCATTCAATTGGCTTCCCTTCACGATCTCCAGCTGCAGCTGGAATTCAATTTGGAATCGGAAACGCAGGCGAAATGCCTTCAAGTTGCACTCTGATTGTATTGATATCTTAATTCCTGCAACATGCAACAGAGGGCGGAATCCCATAAATGCAGGCCATTGCTGCTGCTGCTGCAGCTATGGCAACATTTGTCCCACTCCAGTTCGTTCGGACGTCATTTGTCATCTCGAAGAATTCGAAAGTTTCGGAAATGGTAACACGGTCTCGATGGCAAACAAACTGCCACTGCTGGAACTACCACATACCGGTTATATGCACCACCACTACTAACAACGACAATTGTAACTGCCGCTATCCCCACAGACACCGACAACGACACCGATACAGCCACTGACACCGTCATCGTCAGCCGGTAAACGTGGACAAGTGTGAGCCCGATTGTAGTGGCCCCTATGACTAATTCGAAATTATTAATGGTGCACATGCGGTGGCAGAAAGTGTATGCTCCACATACATACTCGTATGTACATCTACCCCTTGTAGATTTGTCGCCCCCAAAGTCTACCAGCAATTCCTGCGATACGGATACCAACAATGGTCACTACTTTGCTAACCGCCAAGCTGGTCAAAACGATTGAAACAGCAAAAATTTACAACATTGTCTATGGCCAGGTTAAGATTCGATCAGAGATTCGACGCATTCCCAGATGAGACGCATGGTGGTACCACCGCCGCGGCGGCAATAGTGGCGGAGGTGGCTTAGGTGACCGCTGCTACACCGGAGCCCTGGGGAAGAAAACTTTGCGCGTTATAAACTCGTCGTCAGATTTCATAACATAAATCTGTACAGCACTGTAGTTCGGTGTTGGGTAGATACTTGTAGTGCGCGCACATGCACTCAGGCAGTCGCTGCATATGTACATAAGGTCCAGAGTTGTTAGCGCCATGAACCAAGGTACACCGGTCACACTGGCCCAATGTAGAGCAGTGCAATAGTACAGATACACATACTTACGGAGTGGGGGCTATTGGACTCGCGTGGCCATTGGTATTTGGTGTTCGATAAACTTTTCTGCCGCTAGAAGAAAAGTTTTTGAACTCCTTTTTGGCGTTTTTTTAAATTTTTTTTCGGTTCTCCACCGAAATGAATCACTGCACCGGAATCTGCGCAGCATACGAATATTCGTAAGATAGCATTTGGCCTGTGTGGCTCGGACTGTATCTATATCTGTGTCAGTATCTAGAGTATCTTAGAGACTTTACTTACGCGTCATGGTGTTGTTTATCGGTGCCATTTGCCTTAAATTAGCTCCTGTCTAATAGATTTCGGCACGGATAATTTAAGGTGGTTCCAACTAGGCGATAGGAGTTGATTTTCTGCCGATCCTATCCTTATTTACTGCAGTGTCGGATTGTATCGGATGTATGGCGACAGAAGCTAGCTAGTGGAGTGTACTCGTACCTCGTCCGTCTGTTGTCGTTGTGATGTAAATCGCTCTAGATACGCGCTGAATTAGAAGGAAATTGCTTAAAATTTGTTAGAATTACTTTGTCGGTAATCTGGGCCAGTGCACATACCACACCTGATATACTTTCGCTTTGCATTTGAGGTTCAAGAGGTGTGCTATATTTCTTACAAAAGCCAGCACTATCAATTTGGTACGCGCACTGTTTTGGTGGTCTTGAGATTTAATTTCAATTTAGAAGGTTGCTTGAAACTTGGTTTGCTGTAATTCACAATAAATTGGCAAAATGATAGGTAAGGAATCGACGACCCATTCTCTATACCTACGGAGGTTAATTGCATAGCTATTGTAGTAAGGAGCCAAGTAGCTGTCACTCGATCAAGATGCTGGTGTCGAAGTATAAACCTTAACAAGTTGTACTGAACAAATGGAGTGTCAGACTAGAAGTAAACATGACTTTTCAGTCCATTGTACACACCAACTTATCACCAAGTTCAGTGATGATTCCATTTGACCCACTTATCGCCTCTAGTTTAGCGATTGTAGAAGAATCCTCTATCAACGTATCAAATGGTCACTTCTATGATTGGAGGACTCTCCGTCAACAAATTGTATCCATTCTAACTAGTTAACTGGTACATTGACTAGCCGTGATATTCTCAAGTTATATCAAATTGGCGTTATGTCACGGCACCAGAGAGAACTATCCCTGTTCATTTCGAAGGAAGTTCTTCGATCTTCGAATCACTGAGAAGTAAGAAATCAGTATCCAACGATTTGGACAACAGCACAAGGGGGACGAATCTACGGTCGATAAGTCTCCTTCCGAATGTCGGCAAGGCATTTGAAAAGGCGATCAAGCCCTGACTAAGTGGGTTAATTATATTTCCGGATAATCAATTCGGTTTCAAGGCACAGCGCATGATGTCTCACATGCTGCTTCTTAACTGGTATCTGATATCCAATCGAACAAAAGTAAGAAACAATGCCTGATTGACTTGGATGAAGCCGCCGATACCGTGTGGTTAGAAGAGCTCTTGTTCAAGCTGAACAGGTTGGGAATAAATAAACGACTGCTGTACATGCTTTTTAATATGCTCACAAGGAGACAGTCCATCTAAATAAATGGCGATGTGACTTCTGCTGGAATATTTGAAATTTAAAATGGTCTGGAACAAGGTGCGGTTAATTCGCCGATCCTATTCAACATCTACACAAACGATCTTGTGGGATCACGCATGCCGTATGCACATGGCTGAATCGCGTACACGACTACGTCCAAAGATTGAAGACATGAATATGCTCTCACAAAGTGACTTCGATGAGATTGAACGATATGGCAATGACCGGAAATTGAGAATAAACTTTCAAAGGTCGGAAACCATTCCTTTTAGAGCACCTTTGTCCGAGGCCTCTGCAGATACAAGAAGGAATTGGCGAAAGTTTTCAATAGTGGGACAACACGGGCAGCCACTTGCTGGTCGAAATGTAGTCAGATATTTTGGGATCTGGCTCGATCAATATCTATATTTTAACAAACATATAGAAGTTGCTCTGACCAGAGCCAAAGGTGCCTTTGCCTTTACAAAGAGACGGTTTTATTTCAGCTAACTCTATTCGAAGGTGAAAGTAGTCTGTAAGCCCTTATCCGGCCTATGCTTGTATTTGGAAGTTCCGGTTAGCTCAACATGAGAATAAGTTTGTTGGAAAAGATTCGGGTGTTTGAAGGGTTTGCCTTCGTTTGTACAGATCATCAAAACGGGAGTTCAAAAAATTATATTATAATGAGGTCTTATACAATAGGGCGAACCTAATAAGAGTGCACAATTTCGACTCGAGGGCATACTGCAGGAGCACTGACTTCGACGAACAGCCTGATTTTTGGGGCTTATTACTAACTTATTACCACGAGAGCGTGCACATGCAAACAAAGAGTTCCTCTGTTTAGATATGAAAGAGCTTATCCAGGACAGACTAGCGGCATCAATGCTAAGGTTCCATTCGTCGGGCCTACTTTCGAGGACCCATATTTTGAAGATGAGTTGATACATGCTTGATGTATCCAATCATTACATGCTAGTATAAACAGCCTAGCAATTAAGCCATCGAGTCCAACAGTTTCGCTAGACTTAAGCTTGGAAATCGATGTTCTGGCTTCATCTTGAAATTTTGCCTCTCATCGTCTAGATTGAATAGTTCAATCTCTCTGCCGGTGAGATGTTTTCGGTCATTTCCTTTTGACAGTCTTTAGAAATAATCTTACCAGATTCTCAGTACCGACGGTGGTTCTACTCAGCTTTCCTTCTCCATCCTTGAAGATTTCTGTTCGGGTTGTACAGCTTGGCAAAATTTTCGAACTTTATTCTTCTAATAGCACCCCTCTAAGGCTTCAATCGAGCGCTTCTCATGCTCTGTAGGGCCGCTCAGTACATTCGGTATTTTACTAGATTTGCCGGTCTGCATTCGACATCGAAGTAACCCTGAAAATTCATTACATCTGCGGTGGCCTCAATGATTGCTCTTTTGCAATGATGCCCACGGTCTTCTACGTTCGATCCAGGTAGAATCGGATTCCTCGAGAACTTAAAGGAAACTCATTGGAAAAAGCTCGGGTGATTGTATATGTATATCCGCATCCATATCTTGGCTACAACAAGATAATAGTTCGAGTCGATGTTAGCTGATCGGATCGTACGGATATCATAGTGCCTTGCATCGGTAGCTATATGATCAATTTGGTTGAAGGTTTGTTGACCAACCAGGTCCTTTTATTGAAACCATGTTGGGTAAGGTAGGTAGGTAGGTACGTAGGTAGAGGTGGCGGTTCAACATGAACCCAAGTAAAACTAGAAAGTGCCTTTTTGTTACCATGACTCATGTGACCTGGTTGATGATGTGTGTTGTTGGGGATGTGAGACAGTCGGTGCCTAGATCCAACCTGTGGAGTTAAGAAAACGGATTAGATCTCATATCCCTTTACCCGAGATGTTGTTAAGATCAGCGAAGAATGGTTGGTTTGGTGCACGCCGCCTGGCTCTTGCTAGTGTCGGACATTTTCATAGTAAATGGGATAAACCCTGCGGCAGTGATTATCGCCGTGATTCTGGCGATATCTGCGCGGTTGCTGTGTCACTGTGCCTCGGGATCCAGAGCGGCGTGATCCAGAAGTGTTCGCTTCATTTTGGTTTTGGTAGCATCAATTCAGTTATTCTCGAGTTGACACCCAGGCCACAAAAGGCGGCCCGTCTCCATGATTTCACTTATCACGGAGGAAACGTCCCTGACACTTGTATTTTTTTTTTTAAGAACTTAACACTCAAGTGGGTATGAATTCACATATGTATAATGCCCCAGCATGTGTTAAGTATTTTTGGGAAATGAAATAGAAATAGAGAAAGAAAGATGTTTGGGCTCAGTGGTTATTTCTCTCTATTTGAGTATTGTACTAAGGACTTGGCCAAACTTGGTCCAAGATTTCTAAACGGTGTAGTGCTCTCGATTCACCTTGCAGAGGATCCATCTGTAATTTGAGAATGACTCCAGATTGGAAACTCTGCAATTTTCGACCCTAAAGGTGTCATTGATGATCTCTTGATCTCCTCCCACCCCATGAAAGTTTCCGTACTAGGAAAGGCAAAGGTTTTGGTCATGTCGTTATGGTTGTCCTTCTTTGTTATGGTGGCTGTGAGTTGGTTCACTTCCTCTGGCGGTGCTGGTCATTCAAGGGCCATGTATGCTGATGAGAGGAATGCTGTTTGGTTCGCACAATATAGTTCAATAACTGTTAAATCGTTTGAGCTAAGATTGGAATACAAAAAAGTCTTTATATATTTCTTAGCGGATATGCTTGTTCTGGGCTTACCGATAGCCTGATGCTTGAACAGATCGTATTGTTTGTCTTGAAACCACATTTATGGCCGAGCCTCTCACCCAGGGTTCCTGGATAATACCAATGTCAATATTTTCCTCTTTATGGAAAACGTGCAGGTCACCAAAGGCACACCTATAGTGACTCGCATTAGTCTGTATGACCTTCAGCACTATCGTTTTTTTCAACGATCACCAGATCCTAAAAAAAACATGTTGGTTTCGACAATGTCCATATCATCCTCAGGACCCAGTGATAAGAAAACCTTAAGCTTGGCGTGCCTGCTATCAAACCTAAGTTGCGGTTCCTCCGCCTTAATGGCTGCCCAGTTATCCATTATAACCACTGGGTTGTGGGGTTTAAGACATTGGAGGTGCCTTCCTCCATCTATCTTCATATTGGGCAAACAAATGTGGGGCCTTGCTCTCCTTGGGATGTCAATTGCTAGGATAAGCTTGAGCTTCAAGCCATTCCACGCACCGCTAACTTTAGTAACGCATTCACTAACGAATTCTTTGCAGAATTGGTCCTTGCGTTTGGTCACCCGATATCCGATAACAGTCTCGCAGGAGTGAAAGGTAGCCAGAGGCTCACCTCTCGGCTATGACTTTCTCGCTTGTGGAGAGCTCGTCCACTAGTGCAACTTGGAGATAATCTCTGACCACCTTGGCTGAGGGTCGCTTTTGGACAGCACTGGTCAACTAAGTGGTTGGTTTGGTTGTGGTTTTGATAGCCGTACCTACGGCAGTCATGGTGTTCTTCGGGGCTTCGGGGCATTAGAGGGTCTACTTGTACTCGTCAACGATTAACTGGTATTTAACCTTGTTTGGGTTTACTCCCTGCACCTTAATTTAAATATTGAGTTTCGTTCTAGGGACAATTGAGTGACTGTAGGCATTCAGTTGGTGGACTTATAACCGGCCCTCTGTTGCTTTCGCCTCCCGCCATGGTGGCAACCAAACAGAAGGGGTTCTTCGGGTACTCTCATTAAATATTAATACCCCTCAGGCTCATCTTGGGTGGTAAAGTGCATATTATTTTTCCCCATTTAGTCGCCTTTTATGTAGTTTAACGAATTCAGGAAATATTCTATAAATCTTCTCCACACGAAAATACAAATAGTTTAAGCTAGTTTCCGAAAAGCCCGGAAAGAGTGCCCTTTTTAGCGTGACCGGTGTCTTCTTATGGGAGTCAGTCCAAACTTCATCAGATGTCTTAATAGATAGCGTTATTATCGGGCTTTAACTTAACACTTTGAATCGATAGATTCGCAAAAGTGCCCTCATGAGTTTATCTTCACAAATCAATTCTTTTCTTTTGCGGCTCTTCTTTTTGTAGTTGAAAATATGAACTGCGAAAAAGCACTGCATCGCCGACTGCTTTTGTTGTGGCTGGAAATGGTTATGATTGAACGGTGTTATCCTTAAAATTTAAGTTGAGTGGAGAGCTCTTTCCTTATGATTGAGTCCATTAGAAAGTTCCACACGATGGTAGATAAATAAAAATCGAAATCCTCTTAGTATCTGGGGTGAACAAACTTGAAAGAACCGATTTTATTGCCACTTAAATACCCTTTTAGTTTAACCAATCAATATAGTGGCTTTATAACACCTATTCGTGAATATTAGTGCACAAAGTATCAACGAAGAAAATCTATAAACTTTTAATTGTGTCCACATTTAAGCTAATTAAAAACTATTTCGAAAATCTATGCACAAATTCTAGTCACATAAAAATGCTCAACTTTATTGACGACTCAAAAATATAAATGCAATAAAAAGCAGAGGTTTATCCCAAATGTAACCGTTAAAAGTTCAAGACATCTTAAATAGTCTTCGAATTGCCACTGCCATGGTGTTTACCCTTTAAATATCGAAATACATCCATCCAACCGAAAAACCGTTTATGACAATTCGTACAAATCTACCGAAACGTTCCCATTCAGACGTGCCTAATAGGTTTTCCACCAAAAATTCATAGGGCCCGCTCCAGAGAAAAATTGCCAGCTATAACCATCAGACGGGATTCGAAAATCCCCCTCTCCAACGAAAAAAAAAATTCCTAATTCGATCCAAAATATCAAAACGACGACACTCCAACGATTCGGCATTCCATTTCGTCCATCAATACTCGCATAAATTTCCGATTTTATTTCACTTCGAGCAAAAATTGCCTTCAAATACTCGTATCTATGTAGATGGAAACTAAGGTACGAAGCGCATATGTATGAGTATTCGAGTGTCCCCCCTTCGATTTGTAAAGAAGCTGGAACAGATCACCGTCACCCATGTTCTATTGACTTACGATTTATGCTGACAGAAATAATTGCCATCGCTTTCCGTGTCATCCTCGTCTCTAAATCGCTTGAATTGCTCCCCAAAGTCATTTTAGGCCGTCTATCTAGTCATCCTCATGCCCAGAAAAACAAAGTCGTTCGTACCGCTCGACAATAACAATAAAATAACCGTCAAACAGGTGCCTAACATGGAGGGCGTGCTAGCGAGTGTTTGGTAATTATTTTCAAAATCTGCAGGAGGTGGGGAACGACGAGATGGAGGAATTCGGGTGTTCTCCATGGTGTGGTTGGAACATGCACCAGCACCAACTTCAAACTCAGACTTTTGGTGATTTATATGAAATGGATTGTTTGAGCTGGGCGCCTGCCTTCTAGAGTACCTATTTAAAGCACCAAAACGCTTTCGAATAAGCGATCGCCGACAAAAAAAAAATTTCGAAAAAAAATATTTTGTCACGTTCGAAATTGTCCAGAGGGTCCGGGTTCATTTTGGTGCTCTCCAGACTTGCGTCTATGTCTGTCGCATCCATTGGATGTTTATTTGTTTTCGGTTGTTGGGGAAACAGAATTTTCTTTCGGCTTGGGGTGAGCTGAAAATAGTTCTTGCTTACAAGCGGGCAGGTTGCCTCGGCGGACTGCTCTGCCACTTAAGGACACTCTTCACTGCCATATATTTAACTTGCTGTTAGCTACAAATACCGACTTCCGTATATCTTGAGATACGTAAGCATGTTAAGTTGCGTCTACACCTCATCTAATCTAGGTGCCTACAGTGAAAAGATTAATTGTTATCGAAAATCTTGGCAATTAATCTTGATTACGAGCGTGGCGTTTTTTCTTCGCCGTCGCGTTACTGTTGTTGTTGTTGTTGTTGTTGTTCTTTCATTCCTCGGTGACCGCGATGCGTACAAGTTACGTGCATTGATAGATCTTATGGTGTCATTTAATGGTCCGCACTTTGGATTTGTAGAAGAAGCATTGCTTGCGGGATGTGGATTTTGTGCGTTTTCTGCTTTTTCTGTGTTTTCCTTAAGGGAGCTGCATCAGGAGCGCCCTCTTAATTGTTGGAGCGATTGAGCGTTTGAAATACGTGCATCGTAACGCTTTATGCGCGCGATATGTTACCTTAATTGCGATAAGTTGATCCTTATAATGCTCGAGCCTTTAGCCGGACTGGTGTATCTATAGTGTGATAAGTTTTCAACAAATTTTTTTGTCATCGTCGTCGTTTTCGTCTGTTTTTTTTTTTTTTTTTTTATCTTCTTAAAATATGGTCGCACTCTATGGGTGAGTTATTAATTGGAGGAGTAGTTATATTCATAAGTCTTCGGAACATGCCGAAGGTTTTGCGGCAACGGTGACAAATTATTACAAACCGATTGCGGAGTGTGAGGAGTAACTGATGAAAGACGTGCGTCGTCATAAATTTCGATAACATTTTCAAATGATATTTGGGGTCAAAGATTTGAAACTTGAGTTGTGTTTAAATAACCTTTGCCTTTGCCCTTAAATGTACTCGTAGGTATGACAGACGAAGAAATTGACACTCTGGGAAACTGATAGTGTTGATGCTTCTTCATTGACAATAGCTCTAACTGAAACCTTTCATGTAACTGTTGAAAGGGCTCGATAGAAATTCTGACATCTTTGAGTTTTGTATACATCTGCTGGCAATATGGTATACCTCATAGAGCAACTTTAACTTAGACACAAACCTAGAACTGTATTCAAAATCATTTCGAAAATGTGTTTCTAATGCTTTGAGGTCGAATCTTTAAAGAGGTTTTGATCTGTTACCGCTGTCAATGACAGGAGTAACCTTTGTCCTCAAAACGGACTTCCAGTTCTCCGTTTACCCATAGCATTGCAGCACTATAGTCAGGGAAATTCTTCTTCCGATTGTGATTTATGAATACCACGCTGTCACACTCGTAATAGTTGATGTTTCATATTTGACGACTTTTCGCTACCACAAATGAAAAAAACTTCCAGTCTAACCTTCGGATTAATGCAACAAACTCATTCCACCTTATTATTCACGGGTGTCGAGGTGAAAGGTATTTTGCAGCCATATTAGCCACTCATGCACGCACCAAGCATTGTGCGTGTTAATTGCAACAACAATATATTGATGAGGTGATGGATGCTGCAATCTATGATTCGATCTGTATTCTTTTGCGCTGTTGTTGTAGAACCAACCTCACAATAATGATAAATAATATTCAGTTTGGTCCATGCAAGAATACAGTGATTCAGAGAACAGATGACAATAACAAATATTAAACTGATTGTGAAGAATGACAAACGAGTATGTGCCATATTACCATGCTTCATTTTAACTGTTGCAACTCGTATGGGGTCGTCCTGACCTGGATGAACTGTCTCGATTCGGCAAAGAATCCACCGTGTTGGAGGAAGATTTGGTTCCTTCTCACAATGTCGCCAATCTTTAACTTAGGACGTTCTTGCAGGGTAGTAAGATACTCCGCATGCCAGCGTTTCGAAAACTCTTGGACAATGATTCCAGCGACCTAGTCGATTTTGTGGCGTCTATAGGTAATTGTGTAGCGTCAGCCTTTTGAACCAACAGAGTATATTCATACATGAGTTTGTTCATGTTTGCGCGCCCTCACTGTGTCAAGTCCAATAAGTTGACCCCTTGTCTAAAATAAATTCCACTAACTCTTCTTACATATAGTACTCACAACAAAACCAGTTTCTAGGAAACGTCCCTCCAATTTCTAATTCCCTCATTGCACTTTCTCCGTAAACAACCACTCTCCCGTGCTCTTGTCCCGGTGGTGAATTTTTCTCTTTTGTCCTAGAGAGTGTTGGGTATTTAGAATTCTGGCGCAAGAGGTGGAAAGCCTGGCTAAGGTTACAGATCATAATATGAGAGTAGGTTAGGTATGAATGTGCTGTGATGAGGAACATAATTTAGGCAGGAACCTAGTTTTATGAGAATATAGAGTTAGAAACAGAAGAGAAAAGGAAAATTTTTAAGAAAGGCAATGCAAAGAGGTGAAAGAATTCGGTCAATAACCTTTACGTAAGTCGAATCAGCTGGTCGATCGCCCGCGTCAAGTGCAAGCACTTTAAGGGTAGTTAAATCCCTTGAGCGCGCGAAAATTATAAAAAAAAGACAATAGTGGTGTTGTATGGAGATTCCAACGGCAAGGTCGTTGGATTTTTTTTCGATTCGAGACAGTCAGCGCGCAATGTCGTGACATTTTTCTTGGAGTTTGGTTCGAGACTTCCCCAGGAAGACCAGCTGGTGCAAAGCTGTTGACCGGGTGTTCAAGGCATGACGGTGGACGAGTGAAATTTTCTCACGTATATAGGTATGCAGAGATATTTTTTGGAAAGATTCATTGTGCGTCGAGGTAAAGAGTAAAAACGGAAAAGGGAGAAGTTTCAGTGTAGAACAGTGTCCGTAGACATAAAACGTTTTGCTGCTTAAAGCTACGCGGATATAGTGTATCATCACAAACCGATATTGTACATCAGGTGAAGTTTTTAAGTTTAAAAAAAATTATTTTCATGGCATGCTTTCCACTGACTATGTATTGTAAATGAGCTGATCAATGTCGATGTTGCTACCCTACGTTCGTGTAGGTCAGTCTGACTATAATACAAGTTGTCCATTTTTATCTTTGCCGGGTTCCATTCTGGCGTTGTAGCCTCGGCATGCTCATTTAATTTGTTAGGAAATCTTTCGAAAGTTTTTTTTGCAGCAATATCTCGCTCTTCCAGTTCTTTCTTCTCCTTTGTAAGAAGCCTGTGCTCTTTTTTCTTTTCTCCTCGTAGACATCATTCCATGCAGCGCAGCTTTATATGCTTCTTGTTTGGCCGCATGTACTAGTCTACATTAATTGTCAAATGGGAGGTTTGTGCCTGCGCTTTGAAACCACACACATCGGAAGCGGCTTCTCCGATGGCCCTTTGACAACATTTCCATTGGTGTTCTATGGTTTGTATATGGAGGCTAGGGTTTGAGAGAGTGCTGAATACTAAAAAGTTACGACCTGTTACAAATTCTAAAGACATGAATTCATTCTCCATTGTGTTTCCGATTACCCGCTCAAAGACGGCTTCTTTACCCTAGCCTTGCATAAAGATCTCCTAGTGCAATTTTGGTATCACAGCCGGAGCACCGAGCATATGTTCAGTCTAGATCTAGAAGATCATAAAAATCGTCTTTGATGGTGTTGTACTTATTTCTCTAGGAACATTAACGTTAATCAGTCTTATATTGTTTGGACTTATTGTTGTCACGCAAGGGAATTAACTCAGCCTATATGATACTTAAGCACATCCCTAGTGTCTTCAAAACTACGCGATTTAGACCAATTTTACCACCAGACTTCTTTTTTGACATACGCTTTAGGTTTTCGATCTAAAAATCTAAAATTTTCGGCCTAAATACATAGAGGTTATGGGAGACAAGTCGCATACAATGTTGAACATTTATAATTGAAATATGAAAAAATTGTCCATCGGACAGGTTTTGTATTTAGTGAATGAGTCCTTTGTAGTGTGTAGGGTCACCGTGAGGCGAATTCATGCTATTGCCTTAGTTAAATTTTTCTGGTAAGGCCTCATTGACACACGTTTTGTATACATTCATATACGAGTACTTTATTTTCCTATATACCGGTAACTATAATTACTAGGACGTGAGCATGTCCAATAACTTTATGTCCGAAGTTATTGAGTTAGCTAAGTGTGACGTACATCATAAAACCGGCAAAAGGACACCGCATTGTGGGCAGCTCTTTCCCACAAATACTGCCACAAAGACTTCTGTAAAATTGTCTTCTACGGTTTTCAGGGATTGTTCCAATCTGCTTTTTAGTTGGATGATCAATATATCAGCGGGAAGAGCTATACATTCTTACACCTCATCTAATTTTGTTTGGGGGACTACTGCTCCATTTGATATGATGCGTTGGCAACGCATCCAATTACTCGTATCAGATGACTTTTGTGCACTTAACAGTACTATACAAGGTCATATTCCTCGCTCCGTAATATGTGCTCAACGAATCCAGGGAAGTAAGCGAGGTGCACATTATCTCTTTGCTTCCGTCTGGGATGATTGCTGCTAGATTTTATACAAGATCAATTCTATGAGTTGACTCCTTAATATTCCAATGCCACTTGCATGACCTGTTAAAAACAACCTTCTCTTATCTAAGTTCCAGGGACAGGCTTTTGCGATAAAACCTAAATATGTACTATACGAGTATGTCTGACTCACATTTAACATGGTATGTAAGTTACCCTGCAAAGATTGAAAAGCAGCCATGGCTATCTTTAGCATCTTCTACGTTTCTCCTCTGACTGGCGAGAGTTGTCAGATATCTTATTTTTTGTTAGATTTTTGTAGGCCAATTCTAACTATCCCCGACTCTTGCTGTCTACGCTAGAACTTTATTTTCTGCTGATGGTTATAGCTCTGATATCAATTAAAGTGGTTGACATAGGAATCGTACGTTCAGCAGCAAGTGCAACTACCATGTAACTGCTATCACTGGAGGGCCGCAGAGCTATTTTCGAGCTCATAGCAAGTGGTTTGTTAGCACCGGCAGTAAGTGAAATTTCCGAGTTGGCTTCTCAAAACTTTTTGTGGTGAGTCGATCTTGCTTTGAACTACCGTTCCAAGGGTCTAGCCATGACCAGGTGCACAGCGCTCTTTTCCCAATGCTAGGCACGCATGTTGCCATTTTGGATGTCCAATGGAGCCAATTTTTATTCATTGAATCGTCAGTCCATTTCTGTTCGTCTATATGCGGTTTCAAAACTAGTCCACATTTTTTTTTTCGCTTCCCAATAAGTTAGACCTTATTTAGTCGGCAGTGATGATCTCAGAACATATAAATTGCAGACAAGTCCCCCTTCTGAATAGTGTCGCCGAACTGAGAGTTGGCAGGTGCCACTGAGAGCTCAATTGAAATTTCGAAGACCGCTTATTGTGTGTTGCAACCAATTGATCTGTGGTTGAAGTACAGTTCTAATCCTACTTTGCCAACTATAACACTATAAGAGGCCTTTTTAAAAAAATAAAATCCTATCTAAGCTGCGCACTAATTTTGGAGGTTTTAGTCTCAGATTTTGTTTGATCCAATCGAACCTTACTGCGGGGACTAGTTTTGTTGTGCACCAAAGCACCAACCTTCTTCTTGCCCACTTTTACTGCTACTTTAAGGCACCTTTGCTCCAACGATTTTGATTGACGAAGCCTCTGAGTAGGCCATGAAAAGCCTGAGCGTTCGATCGATGTGATTCTCCTAAGTCAATGCCGTTTTCGAGATTCTGAATATTGAAAATCAAGCCTGATATATGAAATTTAAGGAACCATAAATTCGGATTCGCCAGAATTGCGGTCGACATGAGAAGTCGAACATCAGGCGCTAACTTTCTGGAAAAATTGATCGGAAACATGTTTATATCAAAACCTACCTTTCTTTGGCCCACTTTGATATTCACACCCTGTCGCCCACCCGGTCTTTTGATACCCAAAACAGGAAAATCCCATTTTCACTGAAAGGACACACATTAGCATACCAGTTTCGTTGCATTCGTCTCAACTGCAGAAACCACTTAATCTCATAGTCACTTTTCAAATCAATATCTAGTCACCGATTAAAGGCCACCACCCTCAATAAATCTCCAATTTAGAGAGTTAAAGCCGGTCTTTCAGTAATCCGCATGATCTATTACTTAATTCCCGTTGCCGGTGCCAATCAAAACGTTCGTTGGCAAAAAAAAACTAAAACAAACTCGTCCGGTTGCGCCGGGCTGAGCCACTTCCCTTTACCATACATACGAGTGGCCACCGCCATGGTCACTTTTAAGTCGCCAGTTTCCCAAATCATTTTCGACTCCAATTATGATCAATTTAAATGGATTCCATAAATCTGTGCACTGGGCCAAGCTGCCCAAATTGGTAGCGCATTATGGTCCGTCGATTGTCATTGAGCTATTGCATCATAAACACACTTCGCATCGAATACTGTGTGGAGCGACACACAAACAACAGCCATTTGTGAATGGAAACGAAATCGAAGCGATCGACGCTACGCGACGCGACGTTCTTTTGCGCTCATAATGAGACTTCAAGTTTTGGCTTCATGACAGAACCGAAATCTCGAAGCGTGTGCCTTCACAAGTGGTCACTTTAGTAAAGTATCCGTAGATAGTGCCCCTCCCGTTTCGACCAGTTGTAGAAATACTAAACGTGTATCTGACGGAAAAGTGTTTCTCAAATCTTGGACATTGACTCATATGCTGCAGTTAGGAATGACTCTGATGCAGTACGAGTAATGCTGCGCGCATGTGACTATTAATTGGCATAAATGGTCCAGAAGGTAAAAAAAACAACAAAACAAAAACGTCTACCCATAGCTAACGTCCGCGTCTGGGTCTGCTGGGCAACTCTACATCACTGCCAGGTGCGGGTGTTACGATATCGCGCTACGAAACAAGTTCAGCTGGTTAGGCTTCCACCAGTTCCACCGCGAAATGGACACTTCTTATTAACCACTGCGCCACCGTTACCGCCACTGCCATCGCACACTGTCGTTGTGTTCTAATTTGTTGTTGCACTTTTGTCGTTGCAGGACCCTTTTGTCTTTTGACGTCGTCAATGCCCAAGTCGCCAGCCAGTAGTTGTAAAGGTAACAACGAGGTACGGCGGCGGTGGGCTAAAGCAAGATCCCTGTAACGCAACCAGACTCCACTCTTGTATCTGACCATTGTCGCAGTTGAGTAAACAAAGTTTCCGGTGAATTGACCAAAGCGAAAGGTTTTTTTGGAAGCCATTATCACAAATCCTAAGTACGAGCTCACGAGTTAAGCTCGCGCGATTTTTATATTTTTATGCGCGAGCAACTCGAACGGAGTAATAAACTTTTCCAGAGACTAAAATCGGTGATGGTTGGATGGGGGTAGGGTGTTTAGAGACCCAGGAACCGCAGGTGGAATGATATAATTAATGCCGAACGAAAATTGTCTAATGAACATTTCGAGCATTGTCCGATTGGGCTTGGTCTTAGCACCGCCAACAAACACCGGTTGGTCTGTATTTGACTATGGTCCGATCGTGGATGGCTGTTTTACGAACGGATACACACTTACATACGAGTATAGTGGCCGGCCACAATGTGACTTAAGTCGGTTATCTAGTTTATTGTAATGGTGATATAGTTTTGCAGCTTATAGATTGTCGTGGCTACTGTCCACGTTGTTGATTGTCACTGGATTGTGTTTTATTGGAGTGTTTCAAAATTTACTATGCTTCTGGGTAGAGTTTCTATTATTTTACAGGCCTCGCGTTTTACCTTTTTTTATTTTCGATTTATTGACGTTTCTGCAATAACACGTACGGGGCAAAAATCGTGTTTGCCGATTTTAAAAGCTAATACGTGTCGTTGTTAAATATGGCTGAGTCTGTAATTGTGGCTAGTCTAAGGAGGGTAAACAATACGAGGTACACATGTAGGGATATAGTCAGACATACTCCAAACAGATGTCAATGACTTCATCTAGACGGTGCTGGCAGTGTAATGGACGATAGCAAGTCACTGCCTGTATATGGAATGAGGCAATTAAAGTAGTGACGAGATGCTTCATGGGATTCATAAAGATTAAAGAATCGACAAATCGATGAGGGCGGTCAATAGTGCTCTTAATACAAACAAATTCCACTAATAGGTCAAACTCATTTTCTACGGTAAACTTCCATGTGAATGTTAGACTTTTGCTAGCTTGCTGTTACATCTGTCTTGTGATCTCTGTATGTGATCTGTAGAATGGAATGCAAGCAATCCACCAAGATATCTAAATTTGTTCTGTCCACGTACTGTCCGTAATTATGGCAATCGAGTCTAGACTAATTGAGTCCCCTATTTAGGATAGTAGATAGCTGCTACTTGAATTCAAAATTATGATACTCTGAAGCTAACCTAAGACGACTCGGCGAATGACGCTACAGATACGGGTATGTTAGGTATCGAAAGGCAACGACTACAAAATTCCTGGCTGAAGAGGCGCTGCCATAGAAAATAAGCTCTACTTAAATTTCTACATTCTAAATGAACAAGCCCAGGAAGCAGACAGTCGAGGAAATACAGACCTACCACTGTAGGAATAAAAACACAAAATTCTACAGCTATAATGCCAGAATGGAACGATGAAGTTGGTTGCCCGCAGCAGGTGCTAGAAAGTTGAAGTACCACCTCTGCGGATACTGGACACTAAACTGGTGACGACAAATAAAAAACAGAACCATTCTTACTTAATTACTTAAGGTGGTGCCAGTCCGGGGTCGACCTAGGCCTCAACCAAAAAGCGTCTTCAGCCAGGTTGATCTTTCGCCAGCTGCTTCCAGCTTCGCACGCTAAGTTGGTTGAAGTCCCCTTCCACCTACGTGCGTAACCTGGCGCGGTCTTTTTCTACTGCGCTGTACCTACGCGGCGAATTCGGCGGATTGATGTTCACCCACTCTTGACCGTTAAATCCATATTCGTCACTTCAGTCTCAATACTCACGAAAGCGCCACTGACATCACGCTGCTTTCTTCCGATTACATCAATATCGTCGGCGTATGCGAGTAATTTGACGGACGTTTGAAAGATTGTGCCTCTTGTGTTAGTGCGCTGGTTTCGCAATATTCTTTCAAGAATTAAAGAAATCACATAAAAGCGCATCGCCTCGTCTAAATCCTTTTTTGACATCAAAGGTCTCGGTAAGTTCTTTACCGATCTTGATGGAGCAACGTGCATTCTCAATCGTTATCCTGCACAGAGCGATGAGTTAGGCAGGGATACCAAAGCTAGATATTAGTCTGTATAGTTCGCCTCTATAGACGCTGTCATATGAGGCCTTAAAATCGATAAAAAGATCGTGCGTATCGATTTGGACTTCTTGAGCTTTTTCCAAGATCTACAGTAGTGTTAGTATTTGGTCGATGATGGACTTTCTTGACCCAAAGCGACAGTGATGTGTACCAATCAGGTTGTTTACGAATGGCTTCAGTTCATACAAGACACACAATCAGATCTTATAGGAGATGTTAAGAAGACTGATGCCTCTGTAGTTGGATCAGTTCAGAGGGTCTCCTTTCCTGAGGATCGGACAATCAATGCTGAGGTTCCATTCGACGGGCATACATTCGTCTAGCCATATTTTACAGATAGGATGGTGTAGGCTCTTTACCAAATCATTTCCTGCCGCTTTGAAGAATTCGGAAGTCAGTCCACTCCACCAGATTTGATGGACTTAAGCTTAGATACGGCTATCTGCACTTCATCCAGGTCGGGTGGACGGAATTGTTGGTCTAAATCGTCCAGGTTAAAAAGTTGGTCCTGAAAGCAGTATTTGGTTCGTCATCGCCGCTATACAGTCTACAGAAATGCTCTTTCTAAATCCTCATTATTATCGGCTGAGACCCTAATGCTGTCTTCCCTTATTCGTCTCTCTGGGTTTGTATCCGTGGCACGTTTTTTTCACTTTGGTAAAACCTCTTAATTTCTTCATGGTCCTTCTTTTTCCTCCTGTGAAGCCGGTGTTCGTCTCTCCTCTTCTGCTCGTAGAGCTCGTGAGCAGCTCTAGTCCTTCGATGCAGCGCAGCTTTCTTAGCCGCATGTACTTGCTGCACATATGTACTGCACTCGTTTTCAAACCAAGGGTTTCGTTGTGGTGGTCAAAAGAAACCCAACACATTAGAGGCGGCATCCCTGATGGCTTTTTGGCACTGTTGCCACTGGCGGCATAGGAAGTCTTGGAAGGTTAAGGGATCGATAAAGGATTTGGTGATCTCTTACGATTGTAGCCTTCCGACGTCGAACTTCCTCACAGTATTAGCTTGCCTTTGCGATGTTCGCTGAAGACAATTTTATTGTCATAGCTAGAGCACTAGTTTCGTCCAAGAGCTCGTAGAAGATATCCTTGGTGTATACATCTTTCTCCTATGTGGGGGCATGCGCGCATATAAGGCTAATTTTGGCAAATTTATCCTTAATACGGACTGTTACGAGGCGCTAGTTCACATGCCGGAAACTCAATACCTCTTGCCTAAACCTACCTCTAACAACGAATCCGCATCCAAATAGGCGCTGCTTTTGCCGTCGATAACAATCGCCATAGTAGATGTCGCAGTTTTTCATCCTCCTTTTTTCCGGCCAATCCCATCGCATTTCTTGGATGTCGGTACCATCTGCTTTGCGGCAGTTCTTGTTCCCCGTTAGTTTTTCGGCTGCACACGACCTATTAAGGAGCATAATGTTACATGTACAGATCCGAAGTTCGTTGTTTTTGTTTCGTTTGCAGGGGCTGTTAACAGTAGATCCTTCCGTATCCGAGGCTTGTTTCGTAACTTGGTTTATTTTTGCCACGGCTAGGCAGTTACCATGGTGTCACAACCCTGAACCTGGAGTACCTGTTCGATTGTAGACACGCCTAGCGCTGCCGTTGGTCTATTAAGGACACATCCGCCACCATCTCTTTTCCAAGACCCTGACTTAGTCTTGGAAATCCTTACCGGCCTGAGCTCCGAATATATCGGAATAACCTCGTTAAGGTCTCATTTGTTTTATTTAGATATTTTACTTCACCGTTGATTCCATCTGGGGAATTTATCCGCTGTCCTGTTTATCGTGCTGCTATTTTTGTCTGCTGGTCAGTACTCGCGCTTATAAGTTTGGCAAGTCGGGTCCGGATGAACATCGACCAGTACCCGATTATTAGCACTTGGAGGTAAAATAAGCACAATTGATGTGTAGAAACAGTTACACGCGAACTATCTGTGAACCATTCACAAATGCATATATGCGATTTTGCACAATACTGAAGCTAATAGCAACAATTGTCTGAAGCAAGATCTATGCCAATCTAGCCATGCATATTGCTGCAATTATCTGAAAACATCGTACTCACTCAGACAGCGCTACAATTATGTAAGTGTGGACCAGTTAAGCAGCGATCAAAAAGAGTGATTATTCCATAATTTTTGGGCTGATGTCGTTTATATTATATTTTATTATTCCTATAAGCTGCTTCTGCTTCAAAAGTTGCGAACGCTCCATTGACAGCTCGCTGTGCTCTTCCCATAATGTCAATGAAAACGCATCACCTTGTCGAAGCACGAATACTTTTCTGACATTATCGAACTTGATGGAGCTACGGTCTTCTCGTCGTTATGAAGATGCCAAGCCTACACATAGATTTGTATAGTTCGTCTCTATAGATGATGTCATATGCGGCTAAAGATAGTGTGTTCCTAGTTGGAGCTGTATGTGAAAATTTGATCTGTGGTTAAATTACTTGGTCTAAAACCGCACTGAAAGGGCTGTTATCGACTGTGGTTCTGCTATGAGGATGAAGAATCCTTGCAGATTTCTGTTGGGCTTTACAGTTTTGGCATGGTCGTTTTATTTTTTGGTAAAGTTCAGAAGTTCATTCTTCTGCTAGCACCTCTGGTCAAGCGCTTCTTGCACTCTTTATTTTTTTTCTGAGGAGCGTATGTGCTTCTTTCCTTTTCTGCGCTTAAAGCCTGCAAGCGTCTATCGCTTTTTCTGCAGAACTCCTCTGTACCATCGAACATCTAGCCGATGTCCTCGACTGCTGTAAAGCAAATATTACCGCCATGTCACAAAACTGTGACATATACCACATCGATTTTCACAGAGAAAACATACAGCGTCTATTTTGGTGCTGAATGGCAGACTTTGGCGTGAAGTCTTGAGCTCTCCACATATAAACTTTATTACGTTATGCATCAATATGCGCTCCAGCCACCACAAAGAAAAAAGGCGACGCTTTTTACGAGTCCTCGACAAAACTTACGAGCAATGTCCGAAATATGGCATTCAAATTGTCTTAGGTGTTACCAAGGTACGTCCAAGGATATCTCAGAAATAGTGAGAGGAGATTCAACTTAGAACAGCTGCGAGCTTGAGTACATCACGGCTCCTGGAACGGACAGCTAGCTGCAGTGTGGTAGAGAGCATGCACTTATTCATTGGTTCTGCTTGATTGATTTTGCTTGCAGAAAATATGCCTGAAGAGCAGAATCTTAGCACCTTTTGCGGGTTAAAGAAAAGTCGAAAGTACATAAGGTCACAGAAACTTTTTATGTCAGAGAAGGATTGGAACAAGGTGATACGTTCCGCAACATCGGACAGAAAAAAAAACTGTATGAAACCAGCAAGCCAACATCAGAGGCTGAGTTTTCCAAAATTATGTGCAACTACGTCAGCATACGCTGATGGCATTGAAGTCGCTGGCAGAATGCAGAGAGCTTCGTTTGGCAAGATGAGGGCAAAACCAAGTAGTCGTATGTATTTCCAAGCATGAGACATTCCATATAACATCCTTATCATCCCAGCCTTACCGTATTGTACAGGAGTATGGAAGTTAGCGAAGTGGACGAAGATATCCTTGGGCATTTTGAACGCAGTATTCTTCAAGTGATATTTGGGACGGTTTGCTTTGAAGGGATCTGAAAAAGAAGATATAACAGCTAGCTCCACGAGATATACAGCAACAACGGCCTGGTTGAGATGGCTAGGATATGTTGAGGGAGGGACAACGGAGTAGAGGAACACCTCGCCGTAGCTCCCGCACACAAGTAAATAAAATGGAGACTGTGACTATTTAGGACTGTATAACAATTGGCTAATTACTAAAACTTAAGAGATTTTTTGCTTGCGACGCAGGTCCACTCTGGACGACACATGTCTCATGTTTTTAACGTAAGTACCTGCCATGTGGGCTTAAACTTACGGGATGCCCATACATCCATGGGAGCAAGGATACGCCTTGCCATCGCTCACAATGATAATCATTATTTGATACCAATTCGGAACTGTGTTGCCGGCACAAGTTCCACCCTTGGTATGAGTCGAGGCCGACCTAAAACCTCTTACTGTTCTTAGGGTCACAGCACCCAGCACTTATTGCAACTCCACATTGAGTCAACCAAAAGAAAACCAAGGAAACCAAAAGGAAAACCAAGGAAAACCATAGGAAGACTCTTACCCACAAGGGGGCCTACCTCTAACAAGTCAGGCCCGGACCGAGATCCGGGGGGCTCCTGACTCCCATGGTACCGTGATTTAAGTCCTGGTAGGGACTACCGGTGGTCCAGCCGCCAACAAGACCTATGACCGGCAGCTTGTGACTGATCAAATCGTAGCAACCTTCGGTAGCGTCATCTGAAGATGTTTACGATAAGACCAGTACTTTGCTCTGCCCCCGTTCATTATTAGACAACGTCATTAAAGGGCGAAGCCTTGATAATTGGGCGGGGGCCCACTCTGGACGACAGCGTCATCTAAGCAACGAATTATATATTATCTTCGAAGCGGAACACAATGCAATCGCCTCTGAATGCGGCACTTTAGATACCCCAGCCGCCTTTGAAAGCACATAACTCTCTATTTGAACCCGTTCTTAAAAATCTGAACAATGCATATAAGATTGCCTAGTTTCTTTAAAATTGCAAAATTACGTTTTCAGTTTCCATTGTATCCTTAAGACAATTTTCCTGCTTTTTTACATTTTTCACTATTTTTCCAAACGCGTCTACTCAAGACAAGTATTTCTAACCATTTGTAAATATTTCATACTCTCAGGGGAAAAACAAGAAATTAATCCGGTCCTCCAAAGGAGATCTAAAAGAGAGGTCCAGACTCTGGTTTTATTTGCCTCCATAAAGGCCTCAGCTGCCTAAATTATTCGAACTACCCAGCATCTTGTCTTGTTATCTTGAAGATCTTCTTTAATGTAATGTAATTTCGGTGATTCGAAACATTCCCACCACCCATTTGACAAAAGTCCGTATTATATCGTCCTTTGGATTCCAAAATTCCCTCACTTCATCGAATGATAAAAAAAAACAATCTTCAGCTGCCTGGTCCAGGATATAGGCTCGTATACCACAAGAATAACGAAAAACTTTGCTTTATCCCAGGACATGATTACAAAAGAATTCAAAACCCAGTATTGCTACCCTTAACTAGGGGGAAGGAAGGAAGGACTTTTATGGGTTGCTAAAGAGAAAGGTGACGCGCAACATATTGTTTTGAGGATCAGGACACATGAGGTGATCGCAAAGAACCAGCTTCCAACCACCACCCGGTTTTTCAAGGGTAAACGCACATTGTCCGCCAGGTTGTACGTAGGGCGATGCACGTAACGTACTCACGTATTTTCGAAAAAGCCAACCCTCTGGGAAAACTATGAAAAGAGGGCAACAGAGTGGGGAAGTTAGTTTTGGTAACAAGAAGGGACGAAATATTCCCACAGATTTTAGTTGATGTATGGTACATCTAGGAAGGTACATGTATCGTTGATTAGAAGGTGAGCAGGTATGCGCAGCAGTGCTTATTCGTAGTGGGCTGACTGTACTCAACCTCATGTGCGTTATTGAATATTTTCGAAGGGGATGGAATAGATTTTCAGCAAGGTGAGACACGAAAAACTTGTTGGATTGCTGTTGATGAATTTTATTCGTTAGGAAGAGGAAGAAAGCTGCACATACGGATGGCAATAGGCAGCTGGTTCTTTGGTATAACAATAGACATTCTGGATTGTTGTGTTCGAGTAACGATATTGTATTTGGAAGAATAGTTGAGAATAATATCTGACGTTACAATGAATTTAAACAAGAAATTACAATTTGGTTTTTATACATGTTTACATACATACATACTCGTATATGTATGGTAGAAGTTTGTGTCTTTCGTTTATGTAACAGGTTTACGTTTTGGATTAAGTTGCTGTGTAGAAATAACCCTAAGAAGGAACTTTACAGGTTTTTAAACGCATTTACAACTGCCAAATGCTCCGTAAGCGTTGGCAAAATTTTAACTTGTATTATCCAGTTCCTGCGCTTACATATGTGGTATATGTACATACATACTATCAATATTTAACTATAGGATGCTGTTTTCCCTTTTTTTTGGCTGTATTAAAGTAGCAGGAAAGCTTAAGAGTTCACCCTGGAGAGACGTCGAACTAAGTGCCAAGGTCGTTAGATAGTTAAACAGTATGATGGTGATACCACAGAATTATACTTCAGATGGTACGCGCAGAAGCTATAATCCACTCGTCGCTTTTCCGGTTCAGAAGTTGCTAGATCACGATTTCGATAACTCCCACGGCTATTTCTTCGAAACGTTCGGTGTATTGGGCTGTAACGATGAATAAGGAACCTAGGAGACTCAATCTGTTGCGATTCATCAGAACAGACAGTTTAATGTTCAGAGTTCGAGAGTTTATGCCGGGAAACTGAGAAGATCGAACGGGATCTAGAAGAGGCAAACTATAAAGGACTTTCGTCTAAAGGGGAGTTAAAAAGGAGAAGATGACGTAAGGCAAACGAATCGGGACATCAAGTACTGTCGAAAGTTCGAAAGCGGAGGAGAAAACCAGATCAGGAGAAGTAACGCACGCTCTGGAACCGATTAGACTCTCGGAACTTAAACTGCATCCTTCTAAAAGCTTATAGCACTCTGCCTGGATGGCTCCGGTGCTGCAATAATGTTACAGTTCCTGTGCACACAAATCGGACGAAACGGTCAAAACACTTATGTTAGCAAAAGCAGCGGTTGCTTTTCCCGCATAAGGTGTCCAGATGAAAGGGGAGCCACAAACAGGAAAGTTCATAGACTTGGTAGGAAATAACCACCGGAAAGCGTTGTCGGAGGCTTTCATCGTGCGAGGTATCCACCAGAACGAAACAGAGGGTAGAGCATTGCTTTCACCAAATGATGTGTCCGGTCAGGAAAAATTCCCGCAGACCACCAGTTCAGCACTGGACCGCAGATTCGCAACAATTACGTAAGGTAACTTCTTAACAAGATGTTTAAGACTTATTTGGAGGAAGTCTGGAATCTTTACAGATCGAAGTAAAAAGAATAATGGCACCTACACTAAATTGAAAGGAGAGACTCTATATTTGTTATCGGTTGTGGTAACGGATGAGGTACACTGTTATTATGTACTGATTGTCTCTTTGGTTTGTTTTGTTTTTTGGCTGACCTCAATCTTTCGCGCTCAATAACTGCCGCTTTGCCACTTCTGACATCGGTTCCGCATATATTTTGTGCATTACCCCCAAGTGTTGACCAATTTTTCGATTTTGCTGAATTTCATTCACAGTGCATAACAGTGCGTAAGGTTCATTGCTTACCTTTTTGTTTACATTTGATAAATTTGCCATGTCTTGCGGAATCACTAACTGTCCAATCTTTGATGTCAACGCTGACTTTGTCACTTGTAAGGGCATCTGTGGAAAATCATTCCATGCAATTTGTGTCGGATTAAATAAAAGGAATAGTGTATTCATCAAAGACTTCTCTGACAACCTCCTATTCTTTTGTGATGAGTGCAAGATAATCTCGCTTTCGCACGTGTTGCTTGCTATAAAGTGCCTCAGTGACTCTAATGACTCATTCCAAAAAAATCTCACAAAAATGATAACAACGAATCAGTCAAATTTAGAAAGTAGTGTCAGTTATGTTGATGAACTAGGCAACTCGATTCTGTCCTCAACCGAAATATTTAAGTCCAAGCTCACCAACATCGATAAACAATCTGCAAGTCTGGTCGAGATGAAAACTGCGATCAATAATCTCAAAGCAGTTTGTTTCGCCCAAAACATCTCTAACCTTAAATTGTGCGAATCGATAAACAACCTGCGTGAAGATCTTGAGACTCATTTTCAATCTACCTCAAAGAAACAACCATCTCTAATGCAGCCTGATCCAATGCTCGAAGTAATCTTTGACAGAATTAACGGTGTTGGTAACAATCTAGCTGCCGCACAGTCAACCATTTTCGATATTGAGAATCATATCGAAACGGTAAGCAGCAAACTTGACGATTTACCATTCCACACAACACCATCAGAATGTCCACTATAATACATCAATTTTGACTGAATTACTGGAAACCGCAGTCAACCCACTTTTACCACCACCTCCTCGTTCACCACGGTTAATTAAATCTACAAATTCTCCCGCTGCCACTTCAATCCAGGAAACCGAAACTGTTTTACTGTCAACTCCTCCCGTCGCCGCCCCACGCAGGCTAATCAAACATTTTGGTACTACATGGAGACGTAGACCGGAAAAAATTGAAACCGATATGAGTACATTCTTCATCAAAGGAACCCCCGTAAACGCTGATATTTCTTGGATCACGAAATTCTTTGCAGGCAAATACGGCATCACCATCAGAAAATGTGAAATGTTCCTGCCATCTCACCACAAACGTAATCGAAGCTTTAAATTCGACCTCCCTGCCAGATACGAATGGTTATTTAAAAACCCTGCTGGTACTAATTTCAACGTTGGAAAGATGCGCATCTGTAAATGGATCGAAACACCTACCAAGAAACAGGATAAAACGAAGCTTAATTTTAAGTTACCTAAACCCGATTCCAAATCCCATCCCAAACCGGACTCTAATAAAATACCGAAACCCGTCCCAAACCGTAGCAAACCTGACTCTGTACCGAAAACCGTTCCCAACTCCCGTTCCAAATCTGACTCTAATTGGAGATTTAAAACTAATATATTCCCCAATTTCGCCCCTCACACTCACATCCCGAACCGACTTCATCGGTCCTCTAACTATATTGCACCTGCAGCCTCCGTTCCACCCAAGCCACCGCGTCAACGCGTCTCTTTCAAATTAGCACCAACCGCTCACAATAACCCCTCGGAAATACCTAACCCCTCTGCACGTGCCACAACTAGCACTTCTTTCCCTAATTTTGACCTTAAAACCGGAGCTAAATATCCCAATTTCGTTAGGTCCCATATTATAAATCCCTCACCTGAACATATGTCTAATGCACCTTCTATCACCCCTGCATCTCCTTCAAAATCTTCGTCCACCTGCTCCATTTTTGACCCCCTTCTGCCTCCCACAGTTAAAATAACCCAACAAACTTTTGACACAACAGAATGTCGTTATGCACTTTCTAGGCTTAGAGAAAAAAAGACGTACGAGAATATACGTCTCCTTCTAGCGTATCTGCATGACAAATGAGACTCAGTTTGTTATGAGGGGAAAACTAAAACTAGCGTCGTGGTCTCAATACAGCAAGAAGGTCTCCCTACTGACCTTACAAGTCTGAGGAACTTATATATCAAGTTCCACGAGATTTTTAATATGTCTCCCCAAAAAGACTCAGACGACCTTGCTGCTTTGGTAACTATGTGCACTCAAAAAGGATCTCACACCTCCAACGGAGCAGAGCGGACAACGACAAATTTTTTCGTCCCTAACGAGCTACCATTGCCAGTGTTTCGACCATCCACTCCTAGGCCCTCTCGTAAACCCCTTCCTCTTACCTTTTACTATCAAAACGTAAGAGGACTACGATCTAAGACCCGTGCCGTCTTGCGCCAATCTCACGCTCTCCCATTTGAGGTCTACGCTCTGACCGAAACTAATCTAATTCCCGATATAAAGAATCAGGAATTATTCCCCCTAGTTTCAATGTTTTTTGAGACGACGATCTTACCCGTCCAAATGATGATGCTCCGTGTCGAGGTGTCCTATTGGCCGTCCGCAATGACCTAAACTCTTTACCAATCGCTGTTTCTACTTCCTCTAAGCTTGACTACGTTTCAATAAAGATTACACTCCCCTGCAGGTCCCTGTACATTATGTGTTTTTACATCCTACCGGCCCAACCAATCGAATGCTACCAACTCGCTATCGATGCAATTGATCAAATAATTGACTTATCTAATCCTCTCGATGATATCATCGTATTCGGCGATTTCAATCTACCTCAGCTGCACTGGACTCAATCAGATGATGAACCTTTTTTTATCGCTAATCCTATTTCGAGTAAAGAATGTCTCTTCTTGGATGAGCTCACAGACTCTAGCTTATGCCAAGTTAGTCGGGTCTCTAACTATATGGGTAGGCAATTAGACCTCATTTTCACCACTGACCCCATAAACTCCTCTGTCTCGCTCTGTCCCCTTTCACTATCGACCATTGATAACTTTCACCCACCACTTCTTCTTTCTCTTTTCCACCATTCTCCTTTCCACCCCACCCCATCTGCAGCTACCACTTCTTACGACTTTCATAAAGCGAATTTCCGCAAAATTAACGCATATCTTAGTAAGTGTTCTTTTGATTTCGCCAATATGCCCCTAAAAAGTGCTCTCTCTATTTTCTACAGAGAGTTATTCAATTCTATTTCTCTCTATGTCCCCTTTTCGCGTAATAGGACCTCTTCTACGAGCCCCCCGTGGTATAATCGTAAACTTCGCTCTTTACGTAACAAAAGAAACAACAAATTATGGGCAGTTTTCCTCCGATCCAACTCTTTTGCTGACTATTCAAACTATTTCGGGTCATAACTTCAATTCGCCCAGCTCTATAAGTTTCTCTATCAACGATACCTTGATAGTGCGCAATCAAGGCTTATAAATGATCCTAAGTTTTCTACCAATTCGTTAACTACAAAAAAAAATCTGACGGTTTCCCTCCATCCCTCTCATACGAAAACATATCATCAACCGATCCGCATACCATATCCAACTTTTTTGCTGCTTTCTTTAAGCAATCTTTTGTCGATAATTCCTTCGTACCGGATCCCTCTTATTTCAAATACCTACTTAACTTCCCCATTGGCCCCACTATTTCTCAAAGCTTTGATCATACAGTAATAGAAAACAAATTACAACAACTTAATGATGAACACTTACTTGGCCCAGATGGCCTTCCATCCATATTTCTTAAAAAGTGTTCCTCAACTCCTTCCCGCCCCCTTGCAAATCTCTTCCGATTATCGCTCTCTCAAGGTGAATTTCCACAGATATGGAAGTCCTCTTTCATAACACCCATACACAAAAAGGGATTAAAGAGCGAAGTCACTAATTACCGCCCTATAGCTAAACTTTCTCATATACCCAAACTCCTCGAAAGCATTTTGCATGAAGCCTTAAGCTTCCAGTGTAAATCTTTTATTTCCCCCAATCAACACGGCTTTCTGAAGGGTAGATCAACTACCACTAACCTCGTAGAATTCGTGTCCTCTGTTCTCTCAGCCTTAGAAAGTGGTAAAGAAGTTGACGTTATAACAACTGATTTCAGTAAGGCTTTTGACAAGATATCTCATAAACTAATCCTGTTCAAATTGTCCGTCCTGGGCTTTGAACCCATATTGCTTAAATGGATATCTTCTTACCTGGATAATCATTTTTATAGTGTTCGTTTCAGGTCTGCCCTATTGGCCCCTTTCTTGGCCACTTCAGGTGTTCCTCAAGGTAGTCACCTAGGTCCTCTCCTCTTCATCCTAACTATTAACGACCTTCAAAGGCTCATTCAACACTCAACACTTTCTCTCTATGCTGACGATACCAAATTTTTTAAACCCATTTCCTCACAACAAGACTCCACCCTCCTTCAAATAGATCTAAATAGTTTTTCCACCTGGTGCATCAAGAACTGCTTAGAACTCAATGTCTCCAAATGTCAATCGATTACTTTCTCACGTAAGTGCAAGAAGTCTCCTCAACGAATTTACCATCTCGACGGCCAACCTATACCCCTTGTTGAATCTATCCGCGACCTTGGCATATTATGCGACAGGCAGCTTAATTTCCGCTCGCATATTGATGAGATAATTTCTAAAGCAAACTCATCACTCGGCTTCGTTAAAAGATGGTCCAAAGAATTCTGCAACCCGTACGTGACCAGATCACTATACATCACTTACGTTCGCCCCCTTCTCGAGTACGCTAGCCAAGCGTGGTGTCCCTTTCAACGAGTTCATGTATCTCATATTGAGAGGATCCAGCGTCGTTTTCTTCGATTTTCTCTTCGAGGTCTACCTTGGAACGATCCTCTAATCTTACCTCCCTACCGAGACCGTCTCAAACTCATTAACCTGAATACCCGTGAGGAACGAAGGGACGCAGCAGACATTCTGTTCATTCACCGACTGCTCTCAGGCTCCGTCGATTGCATGCCTCTTTGCAACTCCATTTTCTTTAACACTAACCCTCGTAATCTACGTTCCACCCGTCTCTTTTATCTACCTATCCACCGCACTACATATGGATCTAACGAACCAATCTCCCGTATGCTGCGTAAGGTAAACTCCAACCTTTCCGTTTTCGATTTTAATCGCAGCACACTTTCCCTCAAGTTCGATCTCCTTCACCATCCTTAGCTTTAAGCCCTAGTAAACCTTATTTTATTAGTTTAAGTCTTAGTTTTTAAGCTTGTATTAAGCAAAATAAATGGGGGCGTCAGCCCCCACCAAAATTCAAAAAATTCCGTTGATGTATTCAATTCGTATCTAATGACTATGACATATGCACGAGTACATTCGAGTATGACACACAAATGCATAGACCAGCTGCTGAAAATCCTGAGGATATACCTCATTGCTGGCCTGGCTCTGGCATACATACTAAGTCATTGGCGCGGTAAACGCGATCAGTTTTACTGCCTCCGTGTTGAAGAGTTCAAGATGCAGCATACGTCTACCAAGGTGTGCAGAATTAAATGCGCACTCGAAAGGAAAAGTACTTTCTGGACATTTTTATCGACATTAAGGGTGCTTTTGACCGCATGTGTAACAAGACGAATCATTAGTTTTGGGGAGAAAAGTAATGCTGGCGAATAGGACTCTGATTGTTGGAGGCAATGTGTGATACCGGGGTAAACAGAGGTTACCATAATTCGACGTACTGTATACACTGCTGTGGTGCACATGATGTATGGTCGATTCACTACTTAAAACTCTCAATGTAATTCTAACATCTGCATACAAACGAATGAAGTAACTGTGCTGCCTGTTGGCACTCTAGAAATATGCTTTCACTAAATATTGTCGAGAAAAGTTACGTCACTGTTACTCCAAAGAACTGATATATCTCTGATGCATAGAGGCTTTTCCTAGAATGGATTGCTCCGAGGTAGACCCTCTGATTAATCATCCTCCTTTCCATCTCTTTCCCTAAATCATCTTCGATTTAAAAAAAAAGAGGCTCATGGTGAAAACATACTTTGGAGTTATAAAAACCTTGCGTGCCGACTATCTTTTGACTCTATTCATATATTTAGACATGCCGTCTTTTGTAATTGACTCGAACTCCTTTTGCAGTAAAAATATGGAATGGGAATGCAGTCGGGTCTTCACAGATGGCTCCAAAACCGATCCTTTCTGAAGGACATAAATTTAATATCTTCAAATCGTAGGTACACATAATCGTGATGGCAATAAACTGTGTTGTGAAAAATTTATGGAGATGCGTCTACAATATAACAACAGCCAAGCTGCGCTTAAGGCCTTGCTAAGCCAAGTTAGTTCAAGAACGCAAGGCTTCTCCGAACTCAGTCGGAAGGCTGAATTCTTTGAATCTCATCGACGGTTTGATGAGGTATAACTTTTGGATATTAGTAGACCATCTAAATGCTTTCCGATGTCTCTAAGAGATCAGTGACTTTCCTTCAGTAGGAAAGACTAGTATCGTAACAGAGCACTGCGCTTTTGCGAAACACCTTGATGTTCTAGGCGAAAGTGGCACAATATCTTGCGACATTTGCTACGAAAGTAATGATGACACCATGGAACACTATCTCTCAAGGGTGTCTTGCTAATACTTGTGAGACTGAGAAATTCCAGCCAAAGGAGCATACAAAAAGTAGATTGGGTTGTTCTATGTCTGATTTAACCTGAAGGTACATCAGAATAAGTGGAAGTTCCAAAAGCCTATTACAAACTTACTAAAAACCACCCAAATGGGTTAAGGACTCTTGTGCCCTTAGATTTGTCGACGGGGTTATTGTTTTGTCTATATTGCCTTTTAAAATGCAGGAATCTTATCAACAGTGAGTGTAATAAAAAAAATACAAGGCTCACGGTATGGACGGAATCCCTAGCTTAATGCACCAGCTTAACTAACTTAACTTAACTAAACCGAAGAAGACAATGACCTCTTTAGCAAAACAATATGGTTGCGATACTGCACGAGAAGCAATATCTGGAATCAGATGGAAAGTCTGCAAGAACACTACTGCACGGTCGGACTCTCGATTTCAATTTAAGAACAAACGAAATATGCATGTACCAAACTACCAATAGCATGATGGTTATGAGCATTGCGAATAGGAGATTATTTTGAAGATACAATCCTTTTCTATGGAATATATCTACAAAGGGTCAAAGAGAAACAAAATAACAGTTGAAGTTCCACAATAGTCAGTACTAGGCCTGGACTGGTGGGATATAATGTATAGAGTACGGCGATTGTGCATACGAAGAGGAGGGGACATCATTGGACTGGCAGATAGCATCGCAGTAGTAATAGTTGCAAAAACCATAAGGAAATGACACAATCCTGCAACAAAATCATAAAAAATATAAAGACATGGCTTCCCTTCTCCGGTCTGGAACTGGAAGACTACAAAACAGAGGGTGTTTTCATAAAAAGGCACAAGAAAGTTGAGCATTTGCCTATACGGATTGGAGAACACTGTATTGAGGTAGAAAGTCATATTAACTACCAAGGGAATCATTTAAAATACGGCACTGAATGACTAGTAGCAGGCCTCGTGGAAGCAACAATGGAAAATGAATACTGGTTTGCTAAATGACTAAAGTTCATGTGATACAAATTCTAGATAAGTTGGTGGGACTACAGCCTGTGTCCTTCCGATTTTGCAAACAGTAGAGCAGACATCGGTATAAAAAGCGACCACCAATGATAACTTCTATACCGAAGAAGCAGCCAGTATGTATGTATCACAGCAGGACCGTCTACAATACCACAGAGGAACTTACAGGTGGTCAAGATTCCACATATCATCTAGCTTAGACAGCGACCTCTTGACTTCGAATGAGGCTAACAGCTAACCAGATGGAGGGATCACTTTGCTGCTGTCCTAATTCATATAACACGATGAGCGTGAACTTCCGCTCCCTGTAATAATAAAATTATATTAGGTATCAGGGACTAAAGAAAAGAAGGCAGTTGGCGCAAATGATATCCTAGTGTAACTCTTCTAAAGCGCACTTAACATCTTAGCGGATATCCTGAAGCTACGTATTAGGAAATCATGGGAAACAGAAGTATTTTCCGGAAATTGGAAGATGGGAGTGAACGTCAAACTGGCTAAAAAGGGATACCTGACAGAATGTGGAAAGGGATATGAGCGATAGTCATATAAACAGCTAGAGTAATTTACCTGACTTAGAGTCACGATTGAACAATCGACCGGGAACACGTAGGCTTTCGGGCCGAATCCTCCTCCATCGACCTCATCAACAGGCTGCTGATCATTATTGAACAATGCGTGCGGTATAGATCCCGACTACACTTGTTCTTCATCGACTTCCAGAAAGCTTTCAACAGCTTGAATCGAGATGCTATATGCTATATGGGATGCTCTGTGAAGGAGAGGTGTACTAGAAAAAATTATCGGTATCTATGAAGGAGATAAATGTCACGTAGCGGTGAGATGTTAGATGAATTTTAAGTTCGTGGCGGAATGCAAAGCGGATGCATTCTCTCGTTATTGCTGTTCCTTGTTGTAATCAGTGACATGCTCCATGCAGCACTATGTGGAACAAATATAGGACAGAGAGAGACAATGACATCATCTGTGAAACATCTGGACTACGCCAGTGATAATGACACCTGCTTTCACACAAGATGATGGACTTACTCCAAATGGCCCTTAACTTTGAAGCAGAGGCGTATAAATTTTTGCTCAAAACAAATACGGCAAAAACTAAGGCCCGAGCATATCCGTTTCCTAAATTTAAAATAACACCAGCGCTTAAATCAACATTTCTGGGCAATAAGTCGAGAGGATGACCAACTTCCTTTATCTTGGGAGTATGGTCCCAGAAGTTAAAGCAGAAGTTGCGTTCGGTATAATGGCTAATATCTGAAAGACAATATTTTAAGGGTTAAAAATAGGCTTAGTCTATTTGAGTACAATGTAGAATCTGTGCTACTATATGGATTTAGAACGTAGAAGGTGACTAACACTGTCACAAGGAAGCTATAAATCTTCATTAATAGATGTAAAGGGTTTTCCAATAGGGACTTGACAATTTTGAATTTAATTTTTGAACGCACTCATTCACTAATCATCAAACTGTCACTGTCAATTTATTCAGTAAACTCAACATTTTCATCACAGTAAAGTACACTAACGAGCAACGTCTGCAAATTATAAAAATTTTCTACCGAAATTCGGAGTCGGTGATTGTAACTTTAAGAGCGTTAACTCAAATTTTCGGTCGTAATTCTCGCCCTAGTTGACAGGCAATAACAAGTTTAGTGTACAAATTTGAGTCTACATATTCGTTGTGTGATATTGCCGTGTCAGTGAGACAACGGGTTGGTCGATGTGTCGAAAATATCGCTGCCGTTCAGGCGTCCGTAGCAAACGATCCAAATCAATCAATTCCACGGCGTTCTCAAGAATTGGGCATCGCTCCAATCATATTATGGCGTATTTTGCGTAAGGATCTTGGTTTACACCCATACAAGATCAAGCTGACTCAAGAATTGAAGCCGATGGACCATTTGAAGCGACGTACGTTCTCCGATTGGGTTCTGGAAAAGATGCGCCAAGATGATGAACTTCATCGCAAAATCATCTTCAGTGACGAAGCTCATTTTTGGCTCAATGGGTTCGTCAATAAGCAAAATATGCGTTATTGGTGCTTCATGAATCACCACTTCATCCACAAAAAATAACTGTTTGGTGCGATTTGCATACCGGCGGCGTTATTGGGCCATAGTTTTTCGTCGACGATAGCGATCGTCACGTTACTGTGAATGGTCAGCGTTATCGCGCCATGATCACCGATTATTTTTGGCCCGAATTGGACGATATGGACTTGGACGATATGTGGTTTCAACAGGATGGTGCCACAAGCCACACAGCACACGCTACAATAGATTTATTGAAGAGTAAGTATGGTGAGCGTGTTATCTCAAGAAACCAGTCGTTTGGCCGCCTCATTCGTGCGATTTAACGCCGCTTGACTATTTTCTGTGTGGCTACATTAAGTCACTGGTTCATGCCAACACGCCCACGACGTTGGAAGAGCTCAGAGCCAACATTGAACGCGAAATAGCGGCCGTTTCGGCCGAAATGGGTGGCCGAGTCGTTGAAAATTGGGTCTAACGGATCGACCGCTGCAAACGTGCCCGCGTGGCCATATGAACGAAGTCGAGTTCCATTCATAAATGTTTTTATTGTACTTCAAGCCGATAATAAAGTTCTTGAAATATCTCAAATGGTTTGCGTTTTATTTAAAAAACAATCTGTCAAGTCCTTATTGGAAAACCCTATATATGCAGCATCTAAAGATCTTCTGGCCGAACCGTACATCGAACGACCTATAAACCTATAAATACGAAGGGAACTTAAGTGTATTACAGAACTCAGAACACGCTGGCGCGCGCGGGTGATATGAATGCTCTGTGTCGCACGAGGGTATCGAAAATTAACAAGCGAGAATGCCTGTTGCGGAGTTTCTAGGCTAATGCCAAATCAAAATCCAGGTTGCCTATAAAAACAACTTATTTGCAAAGATCAGCAAATCAATCCTAAAGTACGCAGCTCGTATGTACGAGTATATGGGCACCAGTATAAGTCCATGAGTATCATGAACATTCCGAACGGTCTTGAAGGATGTAAATGATGTAATCAGCAAGATAGACGGGCGGCATGAACCTTTACAATCGTTAATCGTCTCCACTCCAGATGACACTCATTCAACGAGACAGCTCAAGACTAAAATCGATACAGAATATCGGACAGAATTAAGTTACCGGGATTAGCAAGATACCCCTAAATCCCACTCACTATATTAAAAGAACTCCCACTTAGCTCATTTATCTGCCAAATAAAAATTGGTTAAACCAATTCCCCGATGCCGATGTCACTTTCTAGGCATGATCTACTAAAAACTAAAACGAATGCATCCCATAAAATTAAAAATTAAAAACAAAGAAACAACAACAACAAGCACAAAAATTAAAAACATTCAAAAGACTTAATTCCCAATAACTTTACTCCGGTTAAAAGGTGTACAAATAAAACCACAGATACACCCATCGACGATAATTAAATAGCACAAATGACGATGTTTGCTGCCATCTAGTTGCATTTACTACGCGATAAAAATCAAAATTGGAGTCATCAACTCTGATGCACTCTTAGCCCATCTAATAAATAGTCAATAAAAAGAAAATTCGAAAAAAAAAATTCTCGTTGCACATAAAACCGGGACCACACTCTCTAGACCGATATTTTACGACTTTCTTGCAGGGCATTATTTCTATGGTGTGGCAATTAAAAAAAGTATCTTCTAGGTGAAGATATTTGAATTGATGGTATCTAAATAGCGATTTGTAGCGCCACACAAGGCTACTATTAAATTGGATACTCCAATTAGTTTGAGCCGATTTTAAAATGGATCTTCTGTTACAATTCCAACACTGCAAAGGAAGTATGTATTCTTAGAAACTGGGGTCAATGGTAAACACCGACAAACATCCTCCGAATTTCAAAGCGGGATGTACATTTAATCAGTAGAGCAACAAAAAAATAAAAATAAATAAATAACTTGTATTGACTCTGCGATAAGTTACCTTGAACTTCAATTAAGAGGCTGACACTTTGCAGAATAAGCTTTACAGGCTGTGTATTGTAGATTGAAGGGCAATAAAAACTCAGATTATCTCATTTCCTGCGAACTGATAAGACTCGAAGTATGCAAATATTCCCAAAAAGAACACTTACGAAGGAATTGTTGCGCCAATATGTGTCCAAGTTTATACTATCCAGTACCTTGATTTCGTTGAGTCTTTAGCTTCTTCATGACCTCGTCTCGCACTCTGTGATGTCATCTGGTAATTTTTTTGGAGTTGACAAAACGGACGAACTGAAAGCAATTGCACAAAAAAAAAAGAATAATTCTTGATCCAAGCGCCTCGAATACGATGTACTCATATACTTGCATCTTAAAGCTAAGTGAAATTATCGCGGATGATTGAATGCTGGTGAATACCCATCCGTCCATAACAGGGAACTCTATTTTCTTCTACTCTGCAAGATGGCGATACAGTTCGGGGTGGACCTGGGCCTCAACCGTTGCACACTGGGGCAGAATGCCTTAAGAGTTGGCATTAAATCAACCAGCAAAGTTAGGAACTTAAAATTTAGCATCATTACTCTTGGTGCTAATGTTAATTTATTGTCAAAGTTATTTTTGGCCTATAAGGTAGTATTGTTATTTTTTGTTATAAGCACAATTTTAATCGCAAATGGTCCACATACGAGTATGTATAACATACATATAATCATTTACAATTCATCATCACTTTCAATGATGTCATTACCACTTTCATTTGGGAAAGGGTCAGATGGGGATCTGAGCAAATCTACGGCTTCTTTCGGCAAATGTTACATTTTCTTTTTCGGAATCCTTTGCATACCTGTTAACAGCGGATCTGATGACAACAAACAAAATTTAAATATATCCGCATTCGTGTTTTCGCGGCTATTTTTACGAGAGTGATACTCCCTATATTTGTTAAAGTGCTTATTGCGCGCCTCTTGCGCTTCTTCACTTAACTGACCAATGGGTAGTAAAGCCGATAAAATTATCTCATTCCCATGAATCAAATATTTGTGGACGTGGCATATAGTACCACGGATGATTCTCTATGAAATATTTAGCAGTTTCATGGGCAAACGCTTTAAATTTCGGGACATCATCGTGTGCATTTTTTTAATCAAACCCAAATCAAGTTTGGTTATTTCTGCTGAAATTTCTGCATTTTCAAAGAACCTCGTTGCCGTGTTTCCGTTATTGGAATTTCTAAAGCTCGGCTTGGGTTTGTCACTTTCTTCTCCTTTAGCTTGCCATTGTTTTATTCTTAATTTATATGAAAGGTAAAGAAGGCATTCAAAAAAACGGATCCATCTGTGTAACACAGATAATCCAAATTTCAAAATTTCACTTTTAACTGGCCTTTTTATCATTTCTCCAACCGAATTGAATTCTTTTAACTTAGCATCGCAAATATAGCACTTTTGTGTCGAAGAGTTTTCGGTAATAGCATTACACACATTTCCATCAACCATGGTAAACATTAAATTGTGTTGAATCGAAACATTATTCCCACTTACCGTTACAATGCTAGGCTGGAGGTACTTAATTTGATTATCAACTCTTTGCTTTTCAGCAACAGATACTGCTGAGGATTCTCTAATAAATTAAATTTTAAGTGGTCTACAATACCGAGTTGAACTTGGGCGAGGATTCTGCCAGATTATTTCCACACCAGAAACTAAACGAAGGGGAACAAGACATGTAATTAAAACAGCTGAGTCATCTGCATGAGAGCCATGAAAAGCTTGATTATATGAACTGTGACCAGAGCTACCATCAAAGCCCCATTTAGAGTATAAGTATATATTTTGTAATTCTTTGGGCTTTAGCAAACCAATAACCTCTTTTTGAACAGTAATCAAACGTTCAACTGTTAAGTTGAGTAAGCTTTGCAGATCAGTGTTAACAGAAGTCTCTGAAATGCACATTTTTTCAGGTTCAGGGTAACTTTTTTTTAGACTCTTGAACAACTTTGTACGACGGAAATATTTTTGGAGCTTTTGATCTTACGAGTATTATTTCATACTGGAATCGAGAGAGATTTGCCTCAATAATCAATACGAATGCTTCTTCTCCAGTCATTGGAGTTGGTTCAGTAGATTCATTTAAGGCCTCCATACACTTTTCAGCATGACTTGAAACGGTGGTGATTTCCCGAATTAATTTTGCAGTACGCGATTGTCCAGATGCTCTCAAACTCATTTCAGAAGCATATACCAACTCAGAAAGAGATGTCGATCTATTCAACTGTTCCGTTTTTTATCGTTTCGCTCTTGATGATCCTTCTTCAAAAGAAATGTTTGAGCGACCTTGTTTTGAATTAATAGAGCATTTTTAGTGAACAAAACAGGTGTTTTTAGCCAAGCGTAATTGTTTTTTTAAGAACCGTGCTCCTATGCGACATGATCTCTCCCAACGCGATTTGAATTTTGCTTTAAAATCTGCAATTTTTTTTTATTGAAATCATGTTCAAAAAGCGCACTGCAATTAGCACGGTTTTCAACTGCTTGCCTTAAAAACTCGATTTGGCTATCCAATCCTGAGCAATCCGAATTCTGCATTATATTAAAGAGTTCTTGTCTTGTAATGGTCAAGCAAATCGTTTACGGAATTCAGTTGTATGTAAAAATAATGCATTTTTTTAAACTTTTTCTATATTCATCTTACAATTAAGATAACAAAAATGTTTATTGTTTATTTTTTATATATAAATAAACATTAAACAACCAACCTGAGCTTACTGATTCCATGACAAAAAAGTATTATTGAGATTGAAGTAACGGATGAAAATTTACAGACAATTTAGTAACGCTAGTCAAGATACGAAAAACATGTCTGCACTCGAAGTATAAAATAAACAAATGCTCCACTTGTGACGATTTACTTGAGATCACGTTATTTTAATGAATTTTCTCTTTCTTATTTCTTATTCTCTATTATATTTCGAAGAGAAATTAAACGTAACTTCAAGAAAAAGATCAACTATATAATTTGAATTTCTGCCAGCTAAAGGAGTTCTGCCCCATTGTGTGTCGAGCGTCTCCAGTCAGCTCGATCTTTACCCAACTGGCTCCAGTTTCGCACGCTAAATTGGCTGAAGTCCACTTCGACTTGCGTGAGCTATTTGAGTCACGGTCTTCCTCTACTGCGCTGTACCTTGAAGAATTTTCGGACCGGAGCATTGGTGTCCATCCTCTCTACATGCTCCAGCCATCTCAGTCGTTGGACCATCGCCCGAAAGAATTTTCCTCTCAAAGCAGCCAAGAGAATTCCCATCCATTTTCGATAAAGTCCAGGCTTCTGCGCCATGGAGAAAGACTGGGATTATTAAGGTCTTATGGAGGGTCACTTTTGTTATTTAAGAGACGACTTTGCTGGGCTTTCATAGCCCAAAGAAACAGCGACTTTCAAGAGTTATTCTTCGTTTGATCTCAGCGCCGTGCTGGTGTCGTTGTCTAAATTGATAGCGGAGCCTAGGTAGACAAATTCTTTAACTACCGAAAAGCTATATCTGTCGAGGGTGAAATTTTGTCAGAGACGTCGGTGTTGGGTATCCTTTCTGGTTTACAGTATATACTTGTTCTTGTCTCATTAAAGATCTCAGTGAGTTGTTTAGCGATCTTGATGGAGCAGCGTGCATTCTCCATCGCCATGCTCCACAAACGGACAAGTTTCGCAGGGATGCCAAAACTAGACATCTCTGTATATCTCGTTTCTATAGATGCTGTCGTACGCGGCCTTAATATCATTGAATAGGTGATATGTACCGATTTTGAGATCATCGGTTTCTTCCAAGACGTGCAGTGGTGAGAATATTTGATCGATGGTGGAGTTTCCTGGCCTAAAGCCACACTTATACGGACCAATCAGGTTATTGACGAAAGGCTTCAGGCGTTCAAACAACACGGCCGATGGGATCTTGCAGGCGATGTTAAGAAGACTGATGCCTCTGTAGTTGCGGCAGTTCCGAGGGTCTGCTTTCCTGAGGATCGGACAAACTATGCTCTGGTTCCATTCATCGAGCATTCTTCCGTCCGACCATGTTTTACAGATAAGTTGGTGAAGGCTCATATGTATTTCGACTAGAGTACGAGAGTCTATTTTTGTTTCTATTGAAAACTGAATGAAAGATAAATAGGCATAAATAAATAGTCGAGAACATTCATTGCCTGATTCCTGAAAATTCGACTTAAGAGCTGGCCAGATCTTTAGTAATCTTTCAGCAGGTGGACATAGAGATTAAATCCTCGTAGTAACAGTTTTTCTAATTTCTTTCCACTCCAATTCATTAGCTTCAAACTGGAGTTGCGAATCCGCTCTTTTCTTAGCCGATCAGCTGAAACATGGCAATTGGAAATTTTTGATACAAGACTTCCTATGTGTACATACATACATATATCATAGTCTAACCTGTCTGTGGCATATTTTACAGCATTTTGTAAAATGTTAACTGGACATCCAGCATTCATTATTTTTCAAAGAACAAGAAGGTGATTCTCAACACCTGCATCACAGAAATATCGAAAGCAAATGGGAAACATTTTTCGATATTTTCTACTGCTTGCTCGATAGAAAAGTACAAGTTTTTATCTTGAATTTTCTTCAAAATGTTCTTAACCGATTCTTTAGAAAAGGCTTGTTGCACCTCTGTCTTTATCCTTCCACAGTTAAGCTTTTGGGATATTATAGAGTCGCTTAAAATAAATCGCAGCATTTTGTGTCGGCAGTCCATGCTGCTGTAACTTATAGAATGCCTGCCAAAGTCGCTTTACTTTCTAGTTCTGTATATGTCTTAGGTGGTCCCGGCTTAGAAAAGTCATTTATAACGCTTGAAGATGTCATATTTCGGAGAATTTCCAACTGGAATTTTGTGGATGTATGTATTTTCGAACACTTTTGTGAATTTTGTAGGTGCCACCTTGAGGAACCGGTTTTTTAATTACTTGGAAAACACTGAGCATTTAACACTTGGATACTTAGCTTTTATTCATATTACTACAACACTGGATCTAACGTTGAATTTTCATGCGATCTGATGGCGAAGGTTGTACATTAGTTAGAAATTCACTTAAGAGATGAGGCGGATACACTCTCGACTACCGTGGAAACGATTAAAAGACAACGATCTTCGAATCTACACGTGAACATAAGCCTCATTAGCGTCCCCAACGGAGTAAAAGAACGACGTTACCAAAGTTTAATTATGTGGAATCGTCGACAAAACCTACGAGCAATGCCCCGAATATGACGTAAAAATCATCCTTGGCGATTTTATTGGCAAGGAAGATATCTTCGGCCATATGTGGGGAAGTACAGCCATCACCTCCGGAAGTGGACACAGCCTTATTGATTTTGTGGCCGAAAGTAATGCAACTATAGATAGCATACAGTTTCCACACCTTGATATCCATTAAGAGACGTGGCTGTCTAGAAACATGCACTAGAAACAGTCTTTGCTAAGAATCTGGAAATTTTATTTCTGCAGACTGTTAAATGATGATGACAAACAACAGGCAGAATGAACCATTCAACCTAGACTAAGGTAGACAACATTTCCGTCCAGCCGACCAAAATGAAGTCACTACAGCAATTTCCAAACTTAAGTCTAACAAAGCTGCTGGACCCTATAGAGGAATAGGTCTATTCAACAAGACCTTTCGCCAGCAGTCTGACCGGTCCCTATCGGTGTGGTTTAAGCCCCGGAAAGCCTACCATATATAAAATTTTCATATTACGTCATGCACACTACTTCGTCGTCGATTTCAAAACCGTATATGATCTCATCTGTAGATACAAAGTATACAAAGCTATGTCTAGTTTTGTCATCCCTGCCAAGCTACAACTTTGAGGTAGCAAGGGGCTCTATCTACCTCGGTTCCGCTATGAACTCCGACAATGAGATTATCCGAGGAATCTCATCTTGCTAATCGCTGCAATTGAGTAGTAAAGCCCTCTCTGGAGCAACCAAAACGACTTTATACAGACAGTTATCATCTCAGTCACGCTTTACTGCGCATAATCTTGGGCACTGACTAAAGCGAATGAAAATGCTTCAAGGAGCTACGAGAGAAAAGTTCTTTGGGTAATTTTCAATCCCATTTGCATCAATGGATAATGGAGGAGACGTTTCAACAGCGAACTCTACAGCGATGCCGAAAAGAAAAGCTGGGATAACCTTGAACGCATGGACACCAACGTCAAAACGTACAATGTAGAAGTGGAAGAAGACCTCATCTAACTGCGTGTGTGCAACTAGAGGCAGCTGGGAAAAGACCACGCTTGCTGGAGAGGCGTGTTAGCTGAACCCTAGGCCACCCTGAGCTGTAGCGCCATCTAAGTAAGCGAACCCACCGTTTAGTAAAAAACTTCGAATCGATTTATTCTCCATTATATCGCCGTACCAGAGTAGCAGCGAAACACTAGCAGTGAAGTAAGTCAAGACCGCAATCAATCGATTCCGCCGTTCTCAAGAGCTTGGTATCTATCTCTCGAACGTTCCTGTCTGGGTATTTTGCCGCTTTGCCATGTGTCCGTTTAAGATCGTTTTGAGTCAAGAGCCAGAGCCATAAGACCATCTTGCAAATCAAATTTTCGTTGCTTCGGTACTGAAGATGGAAGAGTATCCGAATTTTCACCAAAAAATCATACATACGCAATACATTTGGTTAAACGACTTTGCTGAGCCAGATTACGGTGTTTGGTCAAGCGAACAGCCGGAAGTGTTCTTCTAATGTACCTACGGCTGTTTGGTGTGGTTTTCATGCCGGAGGTGTCATTCAAACATACATACTTCTTCCAGCTGATGATGAGTCGGTTACAGTCAATGGAGACCATTTTCGCTCCATGTAACCACACCTTTTTTAGGGATAAATTGGAACTGGAAACCTGGGTATTTCCCCAGTATGTGGTTTCAACAGGGCCGTTGAAGTTGAAGCTCGGTGATCATTATATCAATAGAAATGGCCTTGTCAATTGAAGTCTCTGGTCTATGCGAACAAACTTAAGACGACTTAATGAAACAGTCACGGAAAATTGGATTTACCACCTGCAAGCTGCTAGGTGGAGGACATTTGAACGATGTCATATTTCATAACAAATGGTAGGTATCGATAGAAGTATGTTACATCATCTTTGGATTTCCTTTCCTTGCTTGAATCTTTGATGAGGGTCTCGGATAAGAAGCCTCAAGGCATCACTAAACAAGGAAGGAACGTATACCTATAAAAGTTAAACTGCAAAAGCTTATACGGAAATAACTTATACGACGCAGCCAACTCACATAGCTCCATCGACGAGGAACCTATGCCTTTTTAAATGAGCTGGGAAAGCTAAAGCTACATTTCTAGGTAGAACTAAAAAAAAATATCTTATGGACTTGTGGACGTCCGTTCTCCAGGGTGAGAGAAAAAACCAAGTTAGAAGTAAAAGTTAGAAAAAAGGCTTTATGTAATAAGCTTTAATCACCGTGCCAAGAGCAATGGGGGACCGAACTGAGTTTATCCTTAACGAATTCCCTTTTATAAAGAATTAAAAAAACTCCCTCTATTAATGCTTTTGGCGGGTCATTTTCTTTTATAAAAACAGCACTGGCTTCCTCATTCATTTCCAAGAGAAAAAAAATTTGTTCAAGCAGCTGAGCTATGATAAATACCTACATAGTTTGCTATGTAGATAAATTCACCTAATATGTAGCTCGTGCCATACGAAAGGTGATTAGGGAAGTCATAAGTCTCAATTAGGCATTAAGAACTCCTTACAGACCCTTGGCTACACCCGCCACAATCTATTGCATCGAACTCCCGCAACGACAGTTGTAGAACGTGCCAAATGTAGGTACTCGTGCCTACAATATAAGAATTTTTAAAGAACTTCAACGACACTTTCAGAAACCATCAAAACAACTCATCTTGTGATGAAGAGAAATCATCTAAATGCTCATCATAGAGCAGCTGCATTGCTGCACAATTGCATCCAGCATCCAACATCCATTATGCAGCAAAAACCGCGCAATTTCAATTCAAAGAAAAACAAAAAAAAATCCAAAACCAACGCTGCTTTGATGAAAAACCCCCTCTCAAAAATCATAGGTGTAAAGTTGAACCCCTAAATAGCAAGTAACATGCGTTCATACTCATATGTACATACCTATAAACTATCAGAGCAAGCGAAAAAAAAACTATTATCAAAACAGTTCCTAAATTCAATTCAAATCGAAAGTATAATAAAACCTCTCTCCTGTGGCATGTACATTACTAACTTTACCAGCAATCCGCATCCCAACACACATCTGCCACCCATCCAGCCGGTGGTTAAATTCATTATCATCATCAGCCTGCTCTCCTGATTTTTTCCTAAGTGTGCAAAACTACCTGGCGGTAGCCCTTCTATGTGTTTACATATCTACTAAAACGAAATTACGAAAACAACCCCGAGAGTAAAACCAGTAAACAACAACAATACCTATAACGTACGGTATTCTGGCCCATATTGCACAAAGGGTGATCGACGACACAACGACTTCGTATGACTAGCCAGGTAGTTTGTTCGCCACCGGTTGCAATAGTGCGCGCCAAAAACTTTTTTTTTAAATTTGTCACAGACTCAGTTCAAATTCGAAAAGTACACAAATATCACCACTACTATCTCACAAAGTCAGAAAGAGAGCAATGGAGGAATCTGCAGAGAACATAAGAACAATAGCAACACTCTCCGGAAGAGAGCTAAACCGCACGATCCACAAACCATCTACTGATCGGAATCATGAAAAATTGGAACAAGAAATGAACAATTTCACGGTGAATCACTGCAGAGTGAACGAGACAATATAATTCGATACTCTCAACGTTTCAGTTCACACCTGTTTACCCCGCCATGGTGATGGTAGTCGTACGATCAATGAAACGATCTGCTTCGTGCCAACCCCACTGTTCATACAACTCCACCCATTTACATTCACACAGATACAAATTCTTGTCTCTTCCGATCTACCACGTCGCAGCTGTGAAAAGAGAGAGAGAATACAACAAATCTCTGCACACCGATTGGACGAATGACACGTGCACGATCAGTACAATCGCACACAAACTTATAGAAGCGGATGTTCTTCGTATAAAGAGGTTTTCAATGCCGGTAGTTGCATCATTCCTGGTTTGTCGGCCTTTGAGTTGTGAGAGAGCGCGTAGAACGTCTGCTTGGCAGAACGGATATACACAGATACACCGGAAATGGATCAAAGTTACTACAGTAGATGTCCGCTTAAGAAGCGACCCATATTCATGCCCAAATTCGAGACCTTGGATAATGGTAACGTCTACTGAAACTGACCGAATTTACTTTTACTAATTTTTCTTTTCTCCCTCCCCGGCTTCCAGATGAAGGTCCAGTGGATTTAAGTATAGCAACGACTAAATGGATAAAAATTGATTCCCCCAGTGATCTTCCTCAGGAGGCGCCTACTCATCATGATGAGCTGGTTCAACGGATATACGACGAAACCAGAGAAATCGCTCGAGCTTTTCCCGATGTCTTCACCCGTGACGAGATCGCCCGGAATTTAGTGCGACTCGGTTATGGTGATGTCAAATTCCAGCGAACAGAATCAGTTGGATCATTGGAATCATACATGGATACTCAGTCTTATTACGACAGTTACAACAACAACAGTAGTATCTTTGGAAAACCAACTGTCACATATAATGAAGAAGACAGAAAGCCCACCGATCTTAGTTGTAATTCACCATATTCAATAGAGAACGCATCATCCTATGATGATATCTCAGAGCCCGAGGATCTTACCATGAAAACCACTATCAATCGACGAATTCTTGGCGAAAGCAATCTTCAAGAAAGTGTCACACCCAACCACAACCACAACGACAATAATAAATCGTCCGGTGATCATTACTACCAGTGTCACACATGCAACAAATGTTACTCCACATTCACTGGACTATCGAAACATCAACAACAACAGCACCACTATGATGCCGATTACAAAGTGATCCACGTCGAAGTGCCTATGGATGAGAAGCCAATCAAGCCAGTACAAGTACCCAGATACCACTGTAAAGACTGCGGCAAATCATACTCCACATTTGCTGGACTTTCAAAACACCAACAGTTTCACTGTCCCAGTGCCGAAGGTAACCAAGTGAAGAAGGTCTTTAGCTGCAAGAACTGTGACAAGGTCTACGTTTCGTTGGGGGCACTTAAAATGCACATACGGACGCATACTTTGCCCTGTAAGTGCCCAATTTGTGGAAAAGCCTTCTCCCGCCCTTGGTTGCTGCAGGGACATATCCGGACGCATACTGGAGAAAAACCCTTCAGCTGTCAGCACTGCAATAGAGCATTTGCCGACCGATCAAATCTACGAGCGCATATGCAGACGCATTCGGATGTGAAAAAGTACTCCTGCCCTACGTGTACGAAAACTTTCTCACGGATGTCTCTGCTCGCCAAACATCTGCAGGGTGGTTGTCGCACCACATCGCCACAGAGTGGATTCTACAGCGACGGTGGCGAAGTTAGTTCCACCGAATCTAAAAATCACATCGTTTACTTGCCCGAGCAACTTCACCACCAGCAACATCAACATCACCACCAGCAACATGTTGAGCAAGAATACTACATCGGATTGCAGGAGGATACTGTAATCAGTGATCAATGACAGGATAATTAGAATTTAATTTATTTCTTAGTTTCTAAGGGTAAAGCAGACAAGCAGGACACCAAAAATTAGTTATTTCTTATTTATTTATATTTAATTTATTTATTTAAATATTTATTCGCAACACACCGACAAATGTTTGTCTAGTCAGGAAGGAAAGAATCTTTTTTTTATATGTATTTTGAAGAAGGAGCTACTCGTAAGAATGCATCAACTTGTACCTAGGGTTAGCCTAAGTTATTTTTAAGGACTCTCTGATTTTTTTTTTATTTAAGAATGTGTTAAGTTTTGTGCGCTTATTTTATTGTTTAAAATGTTGTACATTGTTTTTTTTCGACCCAGTAAATTGGAGATTAAGATGAACTCAAACCTCGAATCGAATTAGCATAGTTCTTAAGTTAAATCCTTCTAAACAGGGGTTGACCTTTAGACTTAATTGGAATGTACCTATAACTGTGTAAACCTAAAAATGTATAAATTGTTTATTTAATTGGACAAATAAAAGAACTTTAAAAACACAACAAACGAATGAAGATGTGAGGTAATGGTTTTTGTAAGATCGTATAAAGTGCTCTATCGTGATCGTTAATTGAAAGATCCCATACTGTTTATGGATAACTGAGGAAGTTTCAAAGTTTCTACAAATGAAAAGTCCTTTTCAAATATCGGTCCTTTGAGTGCAAGGTAAGGTTTGTCTTTTATAAATTTTATACTCTATGTATTACGCAGGAGATAAGGGAACGTTATAGGTTTGTTTTAGGTTTTCCGAAGCCATTGATTAGATAAATATATCTAAGATTCTAATCCTGTGAATGTTTTCTAGAAAACCTGGGGGCATTTTTATAGCTGTAGATTGTGTTTATGGCTAACCTTCGATTTAGCTAAATTGTTCGCAATCACAGAGCGACAATCGTATTTAGACCACTAGCGATGTCTGTTACCCCACTGGTGGGTCTATCGTAGAAATTAATTTGGAACTTATTAATTAGTGTGATGTTACCACATTTCGCAACAAGCCACGATGATGATGACTGCCACTTTGTAGAATATTTTAGAGCTCAACTACGTGCACAGCCTTAGATTTGTTGGGTTCATTCTAGGAAGTTAATAGATCAAGATGACGCAATCTTACTTTTTTACTTATGTGGGTGGCGCTTCAGTCCGCAATGGACATGGGCCTCAATCAATATTCCTCTCCAGCCAGACTTGTTGTTTGACAGCTGCTTCCAATTTCGCTTTGTGAAGTTCTTTTGTACAAGGGCAAGAATAATGTTCATTTTGAGATCAGAATACTGACCAGTCTGACTCGATTAGCCTACAACAAGATAGTCGATAACGCAAACGTAAAACCCACAAGAGACTGTGCTCCCAAAACTCAAACAAAGACGAAGAAGGTGACAACTAAACGACATTTTTGCTGTTTGGTTTTTCAGAGTTTTATTTTTGACAGGTCACGCGTGATTCGTGACATGTGTCAGCTACCAATGCACCCGGAAAAATGCACTGTTTGGTGCGGTTTATGATCCACCGGAATCATTGGCCCAGAGTTAATGGCGCCCGTTATCTTTCAATGATTTCTAACCTTTTTTTGCTTAAAATGCATGAGCTGAACCTGGTCGACATGCGGTTGCAGCCAGACGGCGCTATATACCCCACAGCATGCGGATCGATGGAACAATTGAGAAATGACTTCAATGAGCAATTTATCTCTCGTTTTGGACCGGTGAATTGGCCGGCTAGATTGTGAGATTTGACGCCTTTAGACGATCTTTTTATGGGGATACGTCAAATCCCTCGTCTATGCCTGTAAACCAGCATCAATTGCAGCCTTGGAAGACAACATTACACGTGTGATTAGCTAGACAGCAGCCAATAGGCTCGAAAAAGTGATTCAAAATTGGATTCTCCGTATGGGCCACTTAAAATGTAGTCGTGATCAACATTTCTATGAAATAATCTTTAAAGCGCAAATGGAAAACATGGATTTATTAACTCAAATAAAAATTGGTGCAGTGAAATAACTCCAAGCGCAATAACGCTGAATTTCAAAATTCGGTTTTATTTCTTTATGTGAAAGTGAAATAATGTCGAATTGGGCTTATTTCACTTTCCATTGTTTTAGTATTGCTTTAATATAAATCAATTGCCATCATATCATGCTGAAAATTATTAAAATAAATGGTACCATGTCAAATCGACCTTTACAATTACAATTACAACTAAAATACAATTGTTAAGAAATTTTACGCGCCTGCCTGACAGTTGATAACATTCCCTTAGCGGGGCGACGAAGTCTCGTGAGCGTCTAAACCGTACCGATAAAGGGGTTAAATCATGTTAGCGGGCGAAGCGAGCCACCTTCTTCAAACTCTGAATTCGGCTTTATTTCACAAGCAATTTCACTTTGTCATTGCGCAATAACGCCGAATTTCAAATTTATGAAAGCGTCCTCGGGAAGGATTTGATTGATTTTCCGGCACCCTGAGGCAATTATGCTGATATGAAAATCAAATATTAGTGGAAACCTTAACCGGGTACTCAGGCAGTCTTATCAGTCTTATCACAGGTTGGGTGATCTTCGCCTAGTGAGTCCGATGGCTCTCTAATTTCCTATTATCCCATTGTTACCTGGAACCTAGATACGATTCAGTAAATTCAGCCATCCGATTGCGCTTACCACCAATCGACGATCACGTCTCGAAATTCGGTAGGGATGATTCAACAGACAGTACAGCTGCATTATCTCCAGATGCGTAAGCCTAGACCTTAGAGCCATTAAAAGTGTTAAGCAGTGAGTCAATTAATATGCCCCATAGCAACCGAGACAGAACAGAATAGAACAGGCCACCTTTGTTTACACCCGCATCACATATTGGCGACAGTCATCATCCGCAATTCGTCCTCGCTCTGTTGTATGGCATAGTTGTACATGTGTTGTCGAAAGTACTCTCATTACCGATGGAAATACCTAGCGCATATACCTTCCTGTCGAGTGCCCCTTCAATTCGGCCCACCAAATCGGGCACGTACATTCTAGTTTGCCATATTATCCGCAATCAATTTGTCCTTGAACTTTGTTGGGATACGATGACCCTCTTATCTTGACCTTTATCACCAATTCGTTCGATATGGCTGAGCCAATGGCCAAGGCTATAAAAATCTTTCAGTAATGTCTCGATCTTATGGCTGCTTCTCGCACTAAAGTTGGTAGCTCGCATAGTGCCTTAGTCTTATCAATGGTATCTAGTTGATCGAACTAGAGGAAAACTGAAAGGTGGGTTGTAGCCGTCGTTATTTTGATCTTCGTTATTTCGGTTTATTCGATCACTGCGCCAAACTGAGTGTCTCTGGATCATTTATGTTCTCACGACTCGTGGGCTCATTTGGGTGGTGTCGATCCCCACTGAAAGTCAATTTTAATATTCGGATGTATCTGTACAAGCAGTGAGGCCATACGAGGATTGACCAAGTCCCTATGGACTATTGTGCTAGAGTCGGATCAGTTCTAATTAGGAATATTGGCTTGACCAACATCATCAACTTTATGACGATGAAACGCTTAACGTACTTTGAAGCCCGAAGAGCCTTTTCTTTATTAAGGTGATACCAACCGCCTTCAGTGGTTTTATTAATTTCGAGTCCTTCCAATGAGAGAGCTCTGTTTACCAACCGATTGTTATAATTTGTTAAAGCGACATCTATTTGTCTGTTGCATCTTTACTTTTATCCAATACCGAAACCAGTATTGACTGAAAAGATCGCTTAAATTATGGCTTGATCAATATAACAAAATTTTATTCTTTACATCATTTTATTCTGTACCCAACCATCTTTTTGCAATATGTGGATGAAATAATTTGAGATACTGCATTCAATTAGTACAGACATTTTCTATGGTGAAAAGAAAAATACAAATCGACAGATGACATAGTTAAATCGACAAAAATGCTGTTAAACAGGTAAATAACGTTAAAATCACTTGCGTCGGACGACAACAAAAAATCGTTTCACTCCACGCATGTCAATAGCCAGCAAATTCCAAAAGCTAAGCACCCAGTCCAACCCACTTAAAGCAATCCTAAGTCAATTACATATTGGTAAGTATGCGGGCTGCCAACTTAAAAAAAAAGAAAAAGATAAACATTAATTCCCTAACTGACATATCATGAGACAAAGTTTAAGCTGACATTTAACTCTGTCAACACTTCCAAATCAGAGAAAAATTCAAACTCTCACCTCTCAAACGTAACGCCTACGTTTGGAGTCGTTGTCAGAAAAAAAAGAAAATTAAAAATACTAACCGCCATCATTACAACCAAGTCGGCCGTATTTCAAGTTCAACTAGATACGCGCAGTACTCGTAAATATTAAACAACAATTCACACGTCACAGCCAGAATGCGCGCGCTTGGAAACTGGGATATTGCCAAGTCAGACAAGCAAGCGTAAGAATTAATCTTCAGAATCAAGAAAGCCCGGCTCATACTGATCAATAGTCTCTAATCAATTGCCACAGCATGACTCTCGGAAATCCAGACACAGCTTCTTGTTGATTCTTATATCATAGATACCCCGATGTTTAGATGCAAAGACACATAAATACTTATACACTGTTCTGCACTGCTAACCGCTCGTGCATTAACTACAATGCATATCTGATTATCCGACATTTAATTACAATTGTTCAACTTCGGCTGTCTACAGCTCCGCCAGAGGCTGTAGAGCTGGAAGTCGTTTCACCTGGAGCTCAAAGTATAGAGTCTGAAGTATGAATCATCATTGACGACGACGTTAATGGGGAAAACTTACTACCGCTTAATTTTGAGACCCCGCGCACTGTATTACCATGTGACGCGGCGTCGTTGTTGGACGGGCGGGCGCTCCTTATTCACTTAAATATACCGTCCACGCATTTTTGGTGCTCGATACCAGTTTGGTGACCCATTGGCGCAGTGTGCACGCCATGATTAGTGTTATTGTAGATTTGTGGTGATAGGTGTGCGCATGAATTGCACGACAATTACAAGCACTGGTACTCGTATCCATATCTCCTGCCCTTGACTGTTTGACAGTTCGATTTAGCGTTCCAGAGGCTCTGGCAATATTATTATCTGTTTTATTTGCTGGCGAAAAGGCCTAGTTTGCTGGCAAGAGATTGACCTAAATCCAATGATGTGCAATGAAGAGGATGTTGAGGTGAAATTCATCCAAGTTGCCAGTGGAACGAATGATGCAGATACCTTGGTTCCTTTAAACAGAGCACGAGAAGTTTCTTTTGTACTTAAGTACACGGGAAGAAGTTCGTCGTGACGGTCGTTTAGATTGTTCTTATCCCGAGATCGGTATGTATATCGTAAAAGGTTTATACATTTTTTTGCGTCGATATTGGAATATTCAAATCTAAATCCAGGGGGCCAACTTCTACTTTCTTTTTGATGTTAGTTCGACTTTGGTGGAGGTCATGGATATGACATGTTGACAAATACTGACAAGAGGCTACTGGAAAGAACTTTTCAAGTGTGGGTTGCACAGCTTTTTAAGAACTCTACGCTTTATAAATGAGTATAAAGCATATTTTTACTTAGAACTGGAATCTGAACCCACAGACAGACTACGGTGTGGGGATATCTTCTGGTTAAAATGCAGCACTGATCGGAATCGGCAGACACTCGATCGGAATAGCAAATTAAAAAGTCATAACTTCCGATAATTGATCATACCTCGATGGTGTAACTATAGAAAAAAGTCATTTGGCGAAGATCAGAAATCTCTGATTGGGTCGCAAACAAAATATATTTTCGACCGACGGCTGGTGTTAAAAATATAGAACTTTCAAGTTGACATAAATTCTCCACAAAATTTCCTTATGTTTAGCTCTCTTATAAATCTAGATGGCCAGTGGAGGTTCTCCATAAAGAATAATTTGATGTATCAACATTTTCAGATTTTCTGATTGTTCTGTTTTTGCTATATTCGAAGCTATGGAAATATTAACACTTTTCTTAACACATCAACTATGAAATATCAAATTCTCAAAGTGAACTTATTTATTAGACACATTTTCGAGTTAGAATTTGCTTTATCGATTCGGAGAGCTACTCTCTTTAGGCACTGTCTCTCAATGAACATCTGAGCTGATATTGTTTGTTGTTTCTGCTAATTTGAAGATCACTTTGCATCCAGAATCCCTTGAAGAGCTTTTCTCTGTGCAGATTATGACACTTAGACCCATCGCGTGTTGCTTTGATATTAGGTACCTGTCTATGAGGTATGTCTCGCACGAGGCAAGCTAAATAAACACTTTATTGGTACTATCGAAGGCCTTTTCAATATCGATGGACGACAGGTGAATTGGGGGCCCATATTTCACACTCTTCTCAATTATGATGACAGGATGTTCATGTGGTGAAAGGTGAGGTCTTCGTCAATAACGTTGTCCCGATAAACCCAATTTGAGAGCTCCCGTTTGAATACTATCGAACGTAGCAGTGACATTCCGCTGAGCTCTCCCAATTATTTCGTTATCATCAGAGTACGCTAGTGTTCACTTGTGAATTCCGTACAATTCCTTCAAGTATGATGCTAAAACCGTGTCTAAAACCTTTTTTGACATCAAAGGTCTCAGTTAAGTCGTTACCAATCTTGATGGAGCAGTGAGCGTTCTCATTCGTCATTCTGCACAGTCAGACGAGTTTGGCAGGGATGCCAAAGGTTGATGAAAGGTTTTATTATGCAATCTTGAGGGGGCTTATACCTCTATAGTTGGCGAAGTTGAGGGGGTCTCCTTTTTTGTGAATCGGGTATTCAGTGCTAAGATTCCATTCATCAGGCATACACTCTTCTGATCAGACCTGAGAATTGAGTTGGTGCATGCTCTGCACAAAGTTATTTCCAGCAGCTCGGCCGGTAAGCCGAAAGTCCAGCTGATTTGTTACTCGTAGATTTCAGTTTAAATATTGCTATCCTTACTTCGTTCTGTTCTGGTGTTTGAGTTCTTCGCCGCCGTTATACAGTATGCAGAAAAAGTATTCCCATATTCTCAGCATCGACTGTGACTCTACTATAAAATTCCCTACTTTATATATACAGCCTTCTGTACGGGTCTTATTGCTTTGAAACCGCCTTTTTACCTGTTGGTAAAACTTCCATACGTTAGTTGGAAGTTCCCGTGTTCTTTTTTTTTCTTCTTGAGAAGCCGATCTCTTCTTTTCGTAGAGCTCACAAACAGCTCTCGCCCTTCAGACATTCTCAAATCAACAAAAGAAGTATTGAGTACCATCTGAATGCTTTGTGGTTGTAAAAACTCCGAGAATATATTGAGAATGGTGTCAATATATTTAGATCAGGCAGCGATAGGCCCAAATTCCCAACATCGGCCTGGTTGGCACTCATTCCTTTACTGAAAAAAAAACCAACGTTTGTGTCATTCACACGTTAATAAATGAAGGCATCTTTAGGATTAAGAGGACTAAGCACTCACGGCCCTATCTCCGGGAATAGTCTCGACTGTTGTGTTGTGGCAAGGTCAATCACCTAACAAACAAACTAATTGAGTCGCAAACAGGTAGAGAGCAGCTCTTTTTTAAGATCATGGAGAGGTTTTTTTTTTTTTTTTGGAACAGAGCACACAGACATAGAACTAGCCCAATACATTCCTTGTACTCGTATGTTCTTTTTACTGAAATTACTCAGTCTGTCGTAGAAATGTGAGCAGACGCTTCTGTTATAAAGTGAGTATGGTACCAGCATATACCACAGCGCCGAGAACTTGCAGCCTCATGCGGATGTAGGTCAGGCACTCACAGGAAGTTGCTCCGCGGATTCGTCATTACTCTCAGAGCAGGAAAAAATGTAGCGGCCCGTTACACGCCAGTCAGTAGTCTTCTACATTTTCTTCTGAGGGACAACAGGAAAGTCACTGACACAGGTTCATCGGCGATAGCACTGTGACCGGGAACTCAGACAAGACCCAGGTAACTTAGCCTTCCGACTGTGTCAAGAGAAGTCTGGCTGTCGCAACAGAGTGTATATTTCGCTAAAACTACCAATTCTTTACAATATGGTTCACTGGCATCAAGATTGTGCATACTTTGGCTGGGAAGATAGACGTAAGTTTTCCTAAATAGAGAAATCTAACGTTGACGTCCTTTAAACAGACACCAGTGCAACGCTTTAGATCAGTTTTTTAGCTATCCGCGAAAATCCGATTACATTCTTTCCTTGCCCAGATTCTGGCCCAAAGCATTCTGATGTCGTCAAAGCTCCACTGCGTGTTTTACCACAGACCACTTGTTTGAAAGAAGTGAAAGATGGTTTAGAGAGTGCAGTAGGGAGGGAGATTCATCAGTGCATCTTGATCAGAGTCAGGTATTCTAGGGAAACTATCCTTGCAGCCGAGATATACAATTCCTTGGAATTTGGTAAGGCAGCACTGACGTAAAATTAATAGAAGCTTGTTCCAACATACAGCCGATGCATAGCATGTAATTGGCTTTATTATAGCCGTGCTCATTTTGCCTCTATCTGTAAAGATACCAGCCTTCTTCCAAATTAGTGTTAAGCGACTTGTTCAGAAATTTTGGCCACTGCAAGTCTGCGCTCCACCATGGAACAGGCTATCGGCAGGAGTTTTTCCTGTTTGGACACATTAGCTCAAAATATTTGGTGAGGGCACCGTATAGATTCCTCTTCCTACTATTTTGTTTTGAGTTTGCTGAGCTACCCCGTAAAGGGTGTCCAGTTGATCTTTGCGGATTTCTCTTCTTCAGCAAAAATGCGGCTACGAAAAAGGCGAAATCTTTCGAGTGTGGCGGCCACTGAAAATCACACGAAACCGGTGGAATAGCGGACTGTGTAAAATTCAGTTGGAATCCGTTCCGAAAGCAGAAAAACATGTCTCGGAAGATGGATATCAGCAAGGACAGCATGGCACGCATCTTAAAACGTGATTTGGGACCCAGCGCATACAAAAGACACACCAGCCACTTACTCACAGAAGTATTGAAACAGAACCGTATGTCAAAATTGAAAGCCTTGCTTCGCCAATATGCGAAGAACGGTCATAGACGAATTCTTTTTACTGACGAGAACATTTTCACCGTTGAACAAATAGAAGCTCTTACCTCACGACATACGTCTGAACTCGTTCTATCAAACGGAAAGTTTAGAGAGCATGAGGCTTCCACGGTTTTTAAAGAGACTGGTTTATATATATTTATTCATTTGCACGTTTCAAACTTAAAGGTTATCATACAGCAGAATTTTCTTAATGTTGAGAGAGGTTTCGGAAGTTCTTTCAGAAAATGGTATCTACGTATCCATAGGGCACGTCAGGATTAAAGAAATCTCAAACACTTTCCGTAGATGTTTTGCCAATTGATTGAATGGCACTTAATGAATCCATCGTGCTTACTTATAAACATGGCGTGCCTATTGTACAGTGATTTTTACAAAAGATTTCTTTCAGTGCAGGAGTGTCAATTTCTGCCTTAAAAGCAGAAAAAAGCAATTACAACGCTAGCTGAGCCTTATTTCAGTCAATTCACTGCCTTCAAGCAATAATAATGACGAAGGATATACCTCCTCTGCCCTGAAACCAAATTATTTAAACCAACGAATTCAATTAGAGACACGAAACTCCAGGCCTGTGTACCACACCAAAGACTCTTGCCTGTCGCAGCTCAGTCTCACCATCGCATCAGTCTCATCATCTCGGGCTCACCATGATATTGCAGAGTGTTTATTATTATTTTTTATTTATTTATTTTTTTTCATTTTGCGTTCGTCTTCTTGGGAAACGTCAAAGCGCGTATTTACCACAACAACGCAGAAATTGAATCGAAAGAAATCAGTTATTGCGTTGGCGCACAAAAACGATGTCTTCGCCTGGATTTCAAAAATCTCCATCAATCTCTGGATAGTCTACTGTGCCGCACACAGCCCCTTTAGTTCGGTTGCTTGCATTGAACCCAAAGAGGCACGGCCCAGCATCACTAAAAGTGTTCAATTCACAAAAGCCCATGGATGTTACCACGTTGGTTCATCATCATGATCATCATCCTCATCTTTATCGTCAGCGGTTTCCGCACAAACAAGTGGATTTTGTTGGTGGCTGGAGCAGGGTTCAGCACCACCATCACCAGCAGAGATGCGCATCATCAAGAGTTAAGGTGTTCCATGTGAATGGAGAGCTCATTCAGGCGATCTTTTTCCAGTCGATGTTGCTTCCTCCTTTGACAACGACTCCTCTGAGATTTCGAACAGCCTGCCTAATTAGTGTAATCGCATGGAAATTATACTCAACGGTGTATGGTCGGAAACGCTTGGCGTGCGCGCGATATTAGGTAGACGCGGAGTGTGTAAATGCGTGGGCGTCAGATCATTCGAGTTTCCTTGTTCGTTTACTTTTTGATTATTTTTGACGTTTCCCTTTACGTTGTACAGTGTAACGGATGGTGAAGAAGTTTTTGTCCGAAAGTCAGGGAGAAAGGAAACGCATTTGGAGTTTGGACCATCTTAACGGGAACTAACTCATTACGAAAAAGGAAATAACCCATAATGTGCTGAATCACGGTACTACAGTACAAATGTGGTTCGGGTGACGATCGTGGCGCTGGCTGGGTTATTAACGAACCCTGAGGTGTCCTAGACAAGGTGCTACCATATGCGGCAATTAGATACCAATAAACGCCATCTGGGAGTCGTACACTAGTACGTATAGCTGCAGTGTTCAGTTGGGTTAGACACATTTGGCAGTACACTAATGATTATCATCACCGTAAGCAGAGATCGTGTTAATGGCCGAACTTTCCGCCCAAATATGGCGAGGAGAGATGATCTTCACTTTGCATATTGATCGAGTGACTATCGATGCATGCTTCCAGTGGTGTTAATTTTTGGTTTGACACGATTAACCGTTAGTTTAGTCGGTCACCTACGTTTATTTGTGGGTTTTGGAAAATTGTTGGCTGCTGCGAGGTGGTAATTTGTAGCGAACTGGTGGAAGTAATTTGATCAGGGAAAGAGGAAGTTGGCATTAATTGTAAAGTGCGTTAGGAAAAAGTAACAGTGATTGTTAGAAATAAGAAGATGATATATATATTTACAAGTAATGACATACGGAGAAAAACCGTTCAAGTTTTGACTCAGCCTCGCTTCTGCACATAATTTTGTTGAAATATTGTATTCCAAGTAAAAAAACGATCTTCTCTGTGGTCCTAGTTGGAACATAGACCTACACACAACCTGAAGGATCATTCAGAATAGCGATTTCCATCTTTTAATGGAAAACTGATAGATTCAATAGCCAAAAGTCACTTTTCCATAATATAATAAGAAGTTAAAGCTTTCTCGAAGGCCTCTCTACATTTATTCGGCTTTGAACTTGTAGCGACAGTTTTCAGCTGTTATTTTTTTTAGAAATATTTCGGTTAATTTTAATAAAGATTAAGAACCACTCCCTTGTACGTTATAAAACAGAATTTTAAAGAAATATTGTTTTTTTTTAAGTTTTAGCCTTTTTGTTTAAATAGACCGCAAAAAAATTAACTTGATGGCGTTCGAAAGATTTTTACATGCTATTCAATATTTTCGTTTCGGGAATATGTCCACCACGGCTGTCTCTTACAAATGTCCGATTTTCGAATACTTTGTTGAGCAATTGGGGGCGCATATCGCGTATTACTCGAACAATGTTTTGCTCCAAAGCGTCAGTCGTTACTGTCTTATCGACATAAACTAATAAATTGACGTAGGCTCACACAATAATCCAATGGCGTCTAATCGCGCGGTCTGGATGGCCAATTGACGGCTCCATTTCTTGAAATGACTCAATTGCCAAATCGTGTTTTCAAAAGCGATGTTTTCGTCGGAATTTTTTGTCACAGTTCTTCCACATTGATGTTCCGCAAATTTGAGAAGAAATAGTCGTTGCTCATCGGATTGTACTGGTGTGTATTGACAGAAACTTGTGCTTTGGCCTCATTTTTGCAGAAATAAGGACCCATAATGCCACCGGCTTACAATCCCCACAATACGGAACATTTTTCTGGATGCAATGGCATCTGGTGAACTTCTTGTGGATTGTCTTCTGCCATGAACACCCGACGCAATAAATGGTCTCGAGGCTATAGCATTTACACCAATTGGATCCCTTCTAAGCCATGAGAGAAAGAATTTTACACACAATTTTCCAGATAGTGGATGGCCAAAACCAAGTTGCTGCGTACGACAACGAATCAATAAATTGTGGTCCACTTCAACACAACATGTACAGAATAGATTAAAAATATGCGAGCAACCAAATAATGGCCTCGGATAAAAATGGACTCATAAATGTTTAAATGACAACGACCTTCGGATCTGCACGTAAAATGTTCGGAACCTTAACATGCCACTTGCAGTCGACCAATTAGCTTAGATCCTTGACGTGCGATGGGATGGGCCGGACATAAGGAGGATGAAAAACTATGATAAATACGAGTACCATGGTGATTGCTGTAGGGAAAAGAAACAGCTCTTATTCGGATGCGGATTTATCACATGCGGCAGACGTAGGCAGTCATGAGCTTCCGACATGTGAGCGAGCGTCTCATAACAATTCGCATTAGGGCTAAATTCGCTAATATAAGCCTAATATTTCCCATGCCTCAAGGAGGAAAACAAAGACGATGCCCCAATCTTCTTACGAGCTCCTCGATAAGACATAAGAAAAATGTCCTAGGCGAATGTAATAGGCAATTTTGTCGCCAGACTAGGATAGGACGACATCTTTGGTAGGACAGTTGGTAAGCATACGCTACAAGACATCACGTTTGACAACGGACTTAAGCTCATCGACTTTACGGCGAGACGATTACTACAGCAAGCACATAGTTTACACATCTCAATATACACAATGGGACATGGTGGTCTCGGAATCATCAAACGCTAAATCAAATTTATCATTTTGTGATAGACGTAAGGAATGCCTCTTGTATACTGGACGTCTGGATGTTCTGGGCAGCCAACATTAACTCGGATCATAAACTTGTTTCCCAAGCACTACAACGAAGAAGAACTACTGTGAGAAGATGTAACGTAGAAAAGCTGCAATCGCCATGAGACCACCGAATTTTCGGTGTATCTTCCGAGTATCCCGGAATCTCTCAACAATCCCTGTGTCGTCCGTATCAACTACCGAAGACCAGCGACAACGCTATCAACGTGCCATCACAGGCGCACCAACTGATATGATGGATTTCACCCGATCACCACCGAAGAATCACTGGTTTGATGAAGAATGCCCGCAAGCACATGCAGCTAAATACGAAGCGTACAAAGCGGCGCTGTATCGAAGGATGTGAGTGGCTCGAGAGCTTTGCGAGCAAAAGAAACAGGAAGAACATCGTACATCGAAGAGTACGAGAAGAGCGCGATCGAAGTTATAGAGAGGTTATGCTCCAGAAATAAATGGAAGTTTTACCATCAGGCAAAAAGAACATTTCAAGACTTGAAGACCCTTACAGAGCTTGTGGAGACGAAGAAGAAAATCCTCTAGTAGAGTTGCAGTCGATGCTGTGAACATGGAACATTTTTTCAGCCGACTGTATAACGGCGAGAAAGCCCAACATTCCGTCGTCAGTCCGAAGAGACCATTTAAATTAGATGATGATAGGCAAAATGTCCGTCCACCTGAAGTAAGGATAGCAATAAGCCAAAATCCAACAAATCATCTGTACCTGACCGGTATTCAAAGGCCGAGGTAACATATTTAAATAGCTGGAACTGAGTTTGTAGAGAGCATGCACCAACTCATTTCTCAGATTTGGTCAGAAGAGTGTATGTCTGATGAATGGAATCTCAGCAATCTCGCAATCTTTGAAAAGTCTCTGTAACTACTAGCGCACGCCGATGATATCGACATACTCGTAGTTGTTAAAACACGGCGGGCGGTCACCGATGCGTTCGCTAGTATTGAAACGTAAGCTGCCAAAATGGGTTTAGCGGTAAATGAGGACAAAACAAAAGTATATGCAGTCAACAAGACAGAGTACACAAATTCGACCAATTGGACTGAACATCATAGTCGATAGATATTTCTAGGTAGTAAGGCACTTTGTCAACCTTGACTCTAAATTCTTGAAGCTATAAATTCTGCCAACAACACCTCAGCAGCAATAAAACGGAGAATCACTCTTGCCAATAGTGATTTATTTGGGCTAAGAAGGAAATTTTGTGTTAAGGCCCCATCCCGAAAAACTGAAGAGACCCTATAAAAGACCTTGATCATTCCAGTCCTACCTTATGGCGCTAAAGTATGGAGAGAAATTTCGAGAGAAAAATCCTTCGACTATACGAGCTGTAAAGCGACATAAATCTACTCAAAAAACTGTATAACAGTCGCCTCAGTCGAGATGGCTAGGACATGTAAAGCGAATTTACATCAATGCTTCGACCCGCAGAGGGACTTACTAGTTGGGCCCCAGCTTTACTCCTGTAACTGTAGCGCCACAAAAAAAACTAAACTAAACTAAACTATGTAAGCTGATCTGACATTTAACACCCTATTGAGAAGTCTGTCATTGCACTAAAAAAAAACCTTTTCAATTGACATTTTTTGGTTATTATGATAAAATTTCTCTGATGATGTGGTTGGAATTGAAGACTTCTTTTTGGTTTCCATCCACTTCACAGGTCCTAGCTATCTAAGTCAACTAATGGGCACTTAACTTATCAATACGTCTTATCTTTACACCCCAAGAAGCAAGAGTAGGATAGGTCTAATATAAAATTTAAATACATACTTGGTCCTTCCGGACAATTCCTTGTTACTCAATTGATTTCCTAGTCACATGGTGTAACCTTAATGTACCAGGTTATTCCATCATCACTCTGACAATCTGGCAAGTTTAGCAGCAATGCCAAAGCTCAATATGACTATGCATGCTTTGTCTTTATAAGTACCGTTAAATGCAGGTTTAAATTCGGATTCTTGGATTTTCTTCAGTATCTAACGCAGCGTGAATATTTGGTTAATTGTATCAGATCATAGGCCAATGGTTCAAGGGGTTCACATTATATGGCAGACAAGATCTTATGCGCGCTGCTTAGGAGGATGATGCCCCAATAGTTAGTCCGCTGAGGTGGTCTTATTCGTAGTGGATCCGCAAATAATACTGAGCTTCCATTCATCATGCTTTTTTCTGTCAGAGAACTCAAACAAAGAACTAGTTCATTGTATTCCTTGTTTATTCCTTTTACTGAAGCATCTCATACTTTGTAGAAGGATGAGTGAGAAAGTGCCTACTGTGCCAGCATCAACCGCATGAATGAATAATACCATCAGCCTGATGAGGGCATAGACACCAAACTCAAAAAAATTTTACTCCAGAGTGTAGTCATCACAGTTGTTACAACTGACGTCGCAGGCTGAGATCTGTTTAGTCTGGCGGCATCCTAGTAAATTACGCTATCAGTTTGTTATACTCGCCCTAACCGAAAAAGCACACATTCTTAATGCAGGCTTGGGTTCTGAGAAACTCATCTCTAAGCCTTTGTAAGTAAGTTAATCGGAGAATGTCACAAATTCGTTTTACGCCAGCTTATTTACCCTACGATTCTGTATAACAACCACCAGCGAAGGTGACTCATCATATGCTGCGATTCTAATACTCAAAATACTTTTGGGGCAGAAGTAAGTGGATTGCATACTCTCGTCCGACCTAGTTGTCAACAATGTTGGCCTCACCCAGTATTTTTTACGAAAGTACGACAACAAGTAATCAACTCAGCGCTATCTAAACCTTATGCTAAGGAGACTGTCAGCTGGAAAGTACTATTAGAGGTACCCATGTAAGGTTTAGGTACATACATCGAGTTCGGATTCGAGTGCACGGTCTCGATCTTGCTGAAAAGGAGGAATCGGCGGAAAACCAACTGGACACGATTTAAGGAGGAGCTAACAAGTTAGCTAGCAACCTTTGAAGGTTCAAATAATCAATGTACAGATTCGAATTTCGTACGTCTTTTTTCATCCTGCAGTGGCCAAAGAGATCAAGATCTCGCTTGTTTCGCAACAATTGTGTTGTTTTATGTGGTCAAGTAGTTTACTCCACGCGGACGAAAGCGCTGGGCCAGGTATATGTAGAGCAGTTTGTTCTGGTCAACGTTTTCCCAAATCGTACAACAGCCAACTTTCCTTCATCCGGAAAGGTTTTGGGGCTTATCTACTCTACAACAGCAAGAGCATGGTATTTAATAGCACTAGGTGTCAACATTTCGATTATGCTTTTGACTATGTTTTGGATAGCGAAAAGCATGCTTCCAATATTCTAAACGTATGTAGAGCCAAGCAGCCCAAAATATGCACTTATGCAATCCAAAACAGAGCCCCACTTAAAAATTGGCATCAAAACGAACATCAAAACCTATACTTCCAGTATCTCGCTCCTGCTTTTGCGAAGGCGCTATTTATTCGACTATAAACATTCATACATACATATATGGGTTTGCCTGTTATGGATACCATTGTACATCTCCCATTTGGTGCTTATCACGATAAAGAAACTTTTATACTTCCAAAGTCATCATAGAATCCATTGCGAGAATAGGCAGCACCTCTGGCCATGCTGAAGTGATACAGAGATCAGTCAAATGTACAAGTACACCTCACCGGAAGGCTACGAGTAAAACAGATCAAAAAATATTTAGAGCAAGTTGCTTCGAAAGCAATGGCCTTTAGAAACTTTAAACTGTCATCAAACCTTTGATATTGAAAAGTGAATTTGCAGTCACTGAAGGTTGTTCTCTGGATTTTTTGTGGTTTCCCAACTACCTGTTACGTCCACTTTCTTTAAAAAACAAGCTCCAACCACACCTCATTACTGACTCAGACAATGATCTACCCACAAATAACCAAAAATGAAAAAATAAATAAATGCATGGACTCATCGATATACATGTACTCTACCAATTTCCCCACGATATCTCTTGATTTTTGTTTCTTCTTCTGTACAACGAAAGATTCGAAATTAAAGAAAACTTTCGAATATAATCTGATTCAATGCATCACACACTTGTTATCATTAACCTAATGGCACGTCAATAAATTTCCCTAATTGTTTGACCCACAAAACGCACAAAACATTAAAAAGCTTCAAAACTCTTAAAACAAAACCTTAAGTAAGAGCAGGTACATACTATACGTTTCGACAAAAATCAGGGATTGATGCATCCCGCATCAACGCCACCATCATTGCCATCACCATCATCATCAACCATCAACCATCTACCATCGACCATCATCAACATCAACATCACAATCACAATCCCAAGACAAAAACTCTTAAAGATTTGACGAAATGTTCCAGAAAACAAAGAGCAGATTAATTTAATCGCCTGACCATAGTGTGGTCAATCAATCACATCATAGCAACCGACGACGCGACTACGACGGCATCTTCTGCTGCAACCTCAATCGTCGATGGCCGCCGTAACTGCCGAGTAGGCACTATGTTTAACGATCATCACCTGTATCTGTGAGATTCTGTTCAAATTCAAACAAAAGAAACTCAAAACCCCAAGAACAGCACAAAAACAAAAACCGAATGAGAAAATCAGAAAGAAAAAATAATAATAAAATTCCACCCACATTCTGTATACGAGTATCTGAGTGAGAACTGTGGTAGTGCTTATGAGCCAAAGAAACCACCTGACATTACAAACTGATTGTTGTACGAGTATTATATTACCGCGCCTATACCGCCACCACTCCGTATCTATGCAATGCCAGCAGCCAGTCATTCGGCTAATTCACCATAAAAACATTTCAACCTGTTGCGCAGAGTTCTACCACTGGCTATAGATACGCGCAGTACGATCATTACGATCACTCACACCATGAGCAAAGAATGGAACACCACCACAAACTGATCGTACTCGTACTTTTATTTACAAATGAACGCGGATCAGCATGAGGTTTTTATTTTGTTTTCTGTTTAAACGATTTTCCATGGTTTCATGATTATTTGGGCTTGGCCATTTGGAGTGGCTAGTACTGTACACCGATCTTGCTCTTATCATCACGCACACCAATTGTCGGATATGAGTTTCTGACACAGCGAACCGATCTTCATGGCAAAACAAAGAAATCCGAAGATACTACGAAAACGAATTTGAATTTGAATCCGAATTCGAATTCATGTTGGGAATCACTGCAAGATCGGGAGATTTATTTGTGTTCCCTGGAAACGCAGCAACAATCTTAGTGATCTCAACGATCGCAGCGACCACGACGACGACAACATCGGAGATGACGACGCAACATCCGCACTCTACACAAGAATATCTCTGTATTCGCATCTGCGTTGAAGGTGAATTTGCCCGCTAACAAATCATACGAATAAAATATTTCTACCTGTTGTACAGAGATCGAAAGATCGGACCCAGTGCTGCCCCCATCATTGTCGTATAATGCGGTTAAGAGGCGGCGGGATCTGGGGGAGCAGTGTCGTTTCTCCGCTGGACCGGACCCGTTCAATGGGTTTTTAATTTATTTTCGCCTTCAATTTCCTTTGAGGAAGCGAAGAAGAACCGTCATCGAGGGCGTGCGGCGTGGTGTTTGAAGGCAGGCAGCAGTGGTGGTGGCAATGGTGGACCCAGCCCGCGTTGTTGATACTTGAATCACACGATTATTAATTCGATCAATGCTTCATTATTATTCGTATAGTTTTTTGTGTTTTAAGTTTTTATTGTTTTTGTTTAATCTTAGCTTGCTCTGGTGCTAAAGCTTTTGTTGCTGCTGGTGGTAAGGCTGCTGTTTTCTTTGCTTTTACCTCGAATTTTGGTCACAGTTGGAACGGCCGACCGATCGACCGACGGCTGTAAGATACGGGTATGTCGTTGTATGTCGTTTCGGGCTTAGATTTTGGACCACGAGGTGGGTATGTGATGGAGGTTTATTTGCAGTTTGAGATTATTTTTAGCGGATGACAATTATTGGAGTGTTATAATCCCATCAAGATACGGCAGCGGTTATGTAAACTTGTATTGCAGAAATTATGAGATTAGCCTCTGAGCACAATGTTGCAAAATTGTGGGTGTAAAGCGCCGTGCACAGATATTTAACCACTCGGTTGCGTGTACTGTCGAAATCAAATAGAAACACAGGGAGCTGAAATAGAAAACAAGATGCTGAACACGAAAATATGAAGGAACTAGTTCGCAAATCAAAGAAGATACCTTTGTTTTCTACGAGGTTTTTTATTCACTTTTTATATACAAACACGAATACTCGTATGTACATTATACAAATTCTTTTAGTCCTTGTATCAATGAATCAAATAACTGAAACCGCAGATCACATTAATCTGTTGCTGCAATACCAGTGAGTGGCACTGTTAGTATCATAAAAGACCACCGCTGAGATGATTCTCTATGTAATTCTTAACAATCACAAAATTTTTACTTCACCATGACGGAGGTTGTTTAGTTAGAAAATGTAGGGCTCACCACTAAGCTATCGAGAAAGTCCAAAATAGCGAAGCTGGGCACATGGAGAGAATCGAGATGCCTTCCACAGTGCCAAGTGTTGATGTCTATATTTAGTGAAGGCCTCAGTTAATGCAAGGCTGATATCCCTGGCCCATATGGTATACCTGATTAAAATCCAGGCTTCCATTCAGCTTTGGGCCTTTTGTCACGCTCTCAGACAGATAGTTCTTAGGGATTTTAATTGGTTGTTCCGCCAGCAGCAGGGTGAGCCGAATCGGCTGGGCTTTGTTTTTGGCATAGAAGCCAATAGCTGGAGCGTTGGCTTCTCCACTGTCTTGGGGTCTTAGTTAGTATGTAGTAATGACCTCCTCAAAAGTTTTTCTATCCAAGCCTGTGTCTCTCCACTTTGGAATAGTCATTTTGGTATGATTTTGGCGTTTCTCTTTTAGTAGCCCGAAAATCACAACCTGACGGTCACTTTGTGGATAGTTTTCGCTTCGCTGACCCATCATTTTGTGTTACGTGCTAGAAAGCTGCTGAAAAAAGTTATGTCTATGATAGACCATGTGCCCGCTTTTCGGAAAGTGTTTTTCGTGCCCTCGTTAACTACAACTATGGATGTTTCGAATGTCTCGAGTAGAACTCTTCCTCGCTCTGCTATTAATACTGGGATTTTTCCTTTTGCATCCGTTACAAGATCATCCAGCAACTTTTGATATTGTTCCTAGGACGGACTTGGCGGAGGGTAGCAGCTGTAAAAGTAGATACCACTGAGCCTGTCGCCGGCGAAGCCTTCCGCCAATTCTTTGGTTTTCTGAGAGGCTTCGTTTCCACATGCCCATATTGCTGATTTTCTTATCTTATCGCTTACCTAGATACATTTGCTTAAAGATTTATATGTTTCACTGTTCAGGACCACATCAACTTGCTATTCTTTAGTCATTTGGGTAAACAGGTCTTGTGCCACTTTATAGTTCGACCATTTCGTGTATCCCCAACCTGATATAAGCCTAAGCAGGACACCGAGGAAGTCATCACCCTTATAGAAAGCGTCTTGGGAGATATTGTCCCTTATACCTAACACACACAAGTGCTTTGGAAAAGCGCATGAGTGTTTGAAAGCAGTAAGTAGTCTTTCTTACATAGGAACAGCAGTAATGTTCCTTCCTTTTTAGAGAAGTCGCTAAGCAGAAGCTTGGTCTACTTTCATTTAACTAGGTTGGGTGGAAGACGACGTTATTGATAACCAACTCAGATGATTTTATGAATATTCTGAGAGTTAGCATCGCAACCTATGAAAGGTCACATTTTCCTGGAATGACAATATTTAATGATGTTATGTTTTCTCTGTTAATTTTCGTAACGTATGACTGCAGTTGTCAAGTCCTTATTGCAAAACTTTTAAAATTTTAATGCTAAGACTGAATCCGGCACAATAAGGCAAACCGACGATCTTTTATGTTACACTACTCGCTGTACAATAGTACGAAATTCCGCATCGTTCCAGTACTCCTTATGTATTTTCCTGCGCCAATGGTTCTTCTTGGAATATAATATGAGGTTTTGTTGAAGCCTGCTTGATAGGGATGTAGTAGTGGTCTTGAATTGGTAATATTAGTGTTAGTAAATATCACATATAAATACTGAGGAAGAATTTAAACACACTTCAATTTAATTTCGAAATCATCCCTTCTGAAGTTCAGATAAGACACGCGACTCACACCTCGACTTTATGGGTTAGACCAAAGGCTATTCCAAGCCAACCTTGAGACGATAACTGCTCTTTTTTTCCCTGTAATCGCTTTATTGTGAGAACAAACTTTTCACTTTCTAGTGTGGAGTTCAAAGACTATATTAGACTTGACTTAGCATCCCAGCGTCACTAGGAGCATAATTATAGTTCTGATCTACGCCACGCTAGGTCTCAAAGAACTGCACTTAGGCTTAGGCAAGTGGGATTGTAATCACCGTCACCATTCATTCATACCGTCCAGAAAAATCGCAAATAAAATGGCGAAGAGTGGTCACTTGTCTCGAATCATTAGCTTTGATAAGAGCTTTGGTATTGGGATTTTCGACAGAGATAAATGGAAGAGCCAAATAGAAACTAATGAAAAAGAACTAGCTTTCTACGTCGACAGATCAAAGATGACAGTCTAAGTGATTAGCGGCTGGTTGCCACAGGCACCCACCTCCTTATCTTCACCCATCCTTGTGTCAAGTCCAGCATTATATATACACAGTTGTGTCAACATAGACGGTTTCTTTGATTTGGCCGAAATGTAATAAATGGCGCGCATCAGAGTAGGTGCCCCGAAAGCTCAAAAATTGCTGTTCTATTTGATTTCCGAAGTGGTTGAACTCATCGTCGTTCCCACATTGTCAGCTCACTTATTTCAGAGTGTAAAAAGTGAAGTTAGGAGGTCTTCTCTCGAGATCCAATTCCCATTCACCTGAACTGCAGTTTTATCTTGTTGCAGCACTAGTTTATGTAGACTTGTGAGCGTCAATTTAACCATCTTTCATTCGCAGCAACTACTCACTAATCTTAAAAAGTGAGCTATTCCATGTATTTGATGTAGGGACTCATACAATCCGCAGATTTAGGTTTTAAGTAAATTTTCATCAAGGTAAACTTACTGACACACCAAAAAGCAATATTTACGACTGAACAACCACCTGGACGAATCAGAATACCTGCTTGTCTGCAGTGTTACCGACCTAACCACCGTACTACAATAACAAAAAATACATCCTCATTAAAAAGCCTTTAAGAGTTCCGAAAACTGCTAAAAACACAATCAAGATTGTGCTTTACTGTTTATTTTCTTATCAGCGGCAGCGTTATTTTCATCCAGAATCCCATTAAGCCACCAATACCGCTTCTTCTACTCAAATGAACTCACTGCTCTGACCACATTATCCTTATCCATTCATCAGTTTACTTAGCCAACTGCTAGTTGCACCTTGCCAAACTGCAAGCTTCACAAACCACAAGACTATTCCTACAACTGCACAAACGTACTCGTATTTGTAGTGTCCACCACCACTTTGTCCGGAAAGATTAGCACGACGACCATTCGAGTGTATGGGTAGTTGGACGTACTTGTGCTTCATCACTAGACGAAACTGGCAAGTACACATAAAACACCGTTTCATAGTGGGCAGCCAAATAGATGCTTCTCTCCATCATGGCGATATCATGTAAATTAAGGCACGAATAACCCCAGCATCGACTGCAAGGTTGGTCCTCCTTTGGTGCCTTGGACCAATAATTCGTACAATCCTGCGCGATATGCAAACTCGAGCAGAGAGAATCAATCATTTGCCATTCAAGTTGACCAGAAAACGGATAGCATTCCGTATGCACTTGCCAGTGGAGTTAGACTCTATTTTAAGATCCAATTGCAAGGATAAGCCACCACCAGGCATTGGGCTCTGACAACAATTTCAGGCTACAGGGAGTACACTCAATTGAAAAAGAATCACACCATGATGTAGCTGCCCATCGGCCATTTGTGGCAGTGACAGCAACAAGTAGACAGGAGTACGAATACCACTGGAGCTCCAGCTGAATGTCAATGATGAAGATTATGGAAGTTGCAGTGACTGACTTCTGCGGAAATCTCGCGACTCACAGATGTCATCTTTTTGAGTTGCAATGATACATTCGTACGAATATCCGTAGCCATATGGATGTGCTGGCTGCAAATTTCTTATGGAAGAATTCTACAAGCGTCGTGATCGTCAGAGACGTGCAATTAACTGAGCGCGCGGATTAAAATCGGCGATTGGTGTTCGAAAATTTTTTTATTTATTTTTTGTTATTGTTATTGTGAGCTGGAGTAGAGTCAATGGAGAACCCTTATGCCTCGAAGTGCTCATATCTCTGGTTGTGGGTGGAATAAATGCATCTTTAATAACAATGTGCGATGTGAGATTCTGTGGGCTCCTCTGTCGTACTCTCTCGTACCCTGTCGTGCTCGATGTGAACTCTTTTGTTGTGCATGGAAAGCGCAAAATGATTTCGAAAACAAAAAAAAAACTGCAGCACGGCATTGTTGCAGATTGATTCATCGGGATTTTATAAGTCTGACTTGGGTGACATCGTCGAAAGTAACCTGTTCCGACTTAAAGTTAAGTGTGAAACAATTCTTGAAGTCCTCTCAAAACTGGGTCAAACATTGCCAAGAATCGTAAGCTTCACATGAATGCAAACTTAAACTAGATATTGTACATGGGCTATCACTTTTAGTTTTTTCCGAAAACATGGACGCCACACTTTAGTACGAAAATGGTAGGTCTGATGTGGCTTCCGTATGGGACTCCATTCATCGTTGTATAGTTGATCTACTAAACAATCTACGTGATGGCTAAAATAGTCACGTTAAATTTGAGGATACAGATTAATGGATACCTTTGTAAAAAAAATAATATTTGAAAAAATAGGAGCACAACCCAGATAAACCTTAAACTTTATCTTTGAAGAAGAGCGCTGCTGTATTCCAAGCACTTTGGTAGGTTTCGACCTCAAGTTGTTTTTTTTATTTTGTTTTTAGGAGTCGATATATACGAGTGCTTTTTACTGTTAAGTTTGCCTCCTTATATGATTTGAAAACGGTCTCTAAAACTCAAAATATGATCCTCATAAATCTTAGCGTTGATGACTATGTTTTTAAGGTGAATCAAAGAAGACTGCCATGGAAATCCTTTGAATTTATTGTACGCTACTTAATTAAATATCACAGTTCGAAGCTGTAAAATTGTAAGGCTAAAATCTGTTATCGTTTGCAGACACTGTATTGTTCTTCGCCTACTCAATAGCCAATTTACTTTCGGATATTCAGAAAATACGTCTATCCAAGCCGGTGGTTACACTTCTCCCTGGTTATTTCGTTCAGGAATCTTTTCCGGCTCTACAGAACTTTTCGTATCTTCAACATGATGTTTTGGGTTGGATTTGCTCTACCTATATTCGAAGGGGCTACATGTAGCGGCGTTTATAGAAAAGTCAAAAAGAGGTTATATAATTCTGGTTGCATCTCCTATGTATGGAATATTTTACTGTTGCTGTTACAGGATCATGTTATTGGTGTCGACAGTGGGCGCTTTTAATTTTTCAATCCACAAATTCTCTCATATTCAGACGACTAAGCTCCTACCGAGGAGTATTGCTTTCGGCGGTAAAGCTGGAAATTGTATCTGCCGCTGCTATTACGGCCTTAATTTGGTTGAGATTTATGAAAATTCATATTAACGAAACACTTGAATATTGCATGTCGTTAAATCATTCCTCTTTAAATTGTTGTAATACTTGTTGGCAGTCCCTTAACAAACGATTTTGCCAACACGAACTTCTTTGCTGGTGTATAAAATTAGGCCCGAAGTGAAGGATCAAGGTTTTCTTATTCCTATCTCTACTAATGCGCAGTATCATTTTCTCGAAACAGCCAAGTGCTCTTTCATCTGCTTACAACAAGGTCTAAGCTTCTGCGCCATAGAGCAGGACCGGAAGTATCAGGCTCCTATAGAAAGCCAGTTTGGTCTTATGAGAAAGGCCCGGTTTCTCAAACTTCGTAGCCAAGATATACAAAGTCCTGAATTAACTCAAAGATGTAACAGTTTAGGGCAATGTGCTGGAATTGGTGGTGTGCTACCTTTTTGGATGACAGCATATATTTTGTTTTGTTTACAGTTGTTTACCAACAGACCCACTTTGGCAGTTTACACCTGAATACTCACTAAAGCTTCATAGACGGCTGGTTAGGTTTGTCCAATCACATCAATGTCATCCGAATACGCAGGTAATTGTTCCGACTTAAAAAAGATCAGGCCACTTTTGTTGCCCTGTAAGTTTTGCACGATTCTTTTTAGAGCGTGCCCTGTAAGTTTTGCACGATTCTTTTTAGAGCGTGCATTGAAGGTCTCGGTTATTTCATGATGGAGCAGCAAGAATTCTCTATATACGTATATCCGTATACGGAATCTGGAGGGCCAGATTCTTAATAAAACCCTGGCCATATCGAAAAATTGAAAACAATCGATTTTTCCGTGTCGCAGGACCCATCAGCATTTTGTTTTCCTTAATGTTGTTGATATTTCCATACTTTTCCTTCGGTTGAACTTACCACTCTTGTCTTCGTAAATCAAAAAAATGTGCGTCTCCAGCGGAATGCGATGTCTTGGAAGATTGGAAGGGCTGCATAAATGTTTTGCGGCTACATGATTAACACCATATGGTATTCTGTAGTTGATTAGCGAAAATTCCATTGATTCCATTTTGGAAAGCTTGATACTCGCTTAGGTTACGTTCGGTAAGAGTGGCTGTTGGAGAAACCAACCCACTTAGGCCTATGGCCCATTGTGATGCCACGTGGATCTGTGATGATCTTACTCTTAGAACAAATTTGAGTTTCTGATGAAACGGAAGGGACTATTAAAATTAGTAAAGACGCCAAGCCATCTTGTATACTTTCCTGTACAGTTTCAGATCCATCTTTTACCATATTGCATCCAGCTTTAGTAATAGATTGAACATAGTAATTGGTATACCGATGCTACCTTTTTCTGGAAAGATAGGTAGAGTAGTTCCAATATTGGCGAGTTCATGGATCTTACAATTCTATGGAATGTCTCTGTGCCCCGGCCCCAAATATAGGTGAAAGGCGAACTGCTCTGTTCTCTACCTAAGGGATGATCGGTAGTAAAGGGCTGTTTTAGAATTTTGTAAGACTGAGTCCAGGGATTTGATTGTGGTCTGAATATGCGGATATCCCCAGAAGATGCCACTTTTTTTTCCAGCCAGAACAGAACTTCTTTAATAGCCAAAATTTTCACCTAGAACATACTACAGTGATTTGGAAGAAGGGGCTTAAATTAAGCCTCTGTCAAAGCACCTCAACCAACCCCGCTATCAGTCTTAGATCCATCCGTCGAAAAGTTGATTGACTTGACATCCATGAAAGCATCTTCCTCCCAGAAGGATCTAGACGGGACGCTTACAGGAAGTCGATGGAAAGATTTCTGGTGTGTTAAGAATATTAACGTGTCCACTGTGTAGTCGCTTCAAGTCAATGCGCGATTAAAGGCTTTTTTGTGTGAGAATAAAGCTACTGCAGCTTTCTTGACCCTTTCTTGAATGTTAGGTTTCCAGTTTAGTTTCCTGTCAAAAATAAGACCCAGATATTTCGCTGGAGAATACTAAACTAGTACCGTTGATTGCGGAAGGGTCTACGATTGGGATTTTGTATTTCGTGGAAAAGAGGACAAGATCAGTTTTATGGTGGTTTACTCCCAATCCACTACGATCCGCCTAACGGGTTAATCTGTTAAGATTTTGCTGAAGCAGCTCTCATACTCTTGAAGAGTGAATATGTAGTCCTTTTCGTCAAGGAGCGTGGGCCGCGGGAAAATTCTCCACTGTGTTGATGGAAGAAGGACAACAACATTCGAAACTGAACATGAGGTTCGGACCTTCAATAGGCCACGAAAAGCTGACCTACTAGCGAAGGGCGCGCAACATCGTTTGCCTAACATACCTGATTATCTCGGTTCACACTCAGTATGTTAAGAATGTGATTATTTTTCCTCTTTCAGTAGAACATTCAAGCTCATCCAACATACAATGCCACAGATATATTGAGGAACTATCAAGAATAGCAACATAAATTCGTGAAAACGATTTAACTTTATCATAAGTGCAGAAGTCCTCTTTATCAGTGGTATGTTCACTCAGAAGTTATGCTCTGGTTAACTTCTATCACTATGCTGGGTGTTCATAAACATGTTCCATTAGGAAAATATCTAGCTTAAGCATTCCTAACCTAGTCTTCTTATATTATAGTACGTCCTCAGCTCAAGACAAGGCACTACAGCTATGCCTCATTGGTGAGTCCATCCGTCACCATCGTATTTTGGCACCCTAAAAAGTTTCATTCACCTCAGTTGCAAATATGTTGAAGAAGCTCATATAAGACATTTCCATTTCAATCAAGTTTGTATTGTCGAGAGCGGTATCCATTGGCTCCCACAAGGATGAGCTGTCATATTTACAGCACTCTAAAACATACGATTGTCCCCAGTAAGTGCCTACCTGGTTAGAAACCTCACTAAGATGACCCACGTTACATAGAAGTTTGTACCGATTCGTTGACTGCTCTCCGGACGTTCCTCTACATTCACAATGATGTTACATTGTTTACCATAAAACAAATGACAAGTATCTACATGTAATAAGAGCAATTCCTTCATTGTTGTCGATATTAAAAATTGAATGATTACATCACAAAAAAAAAAAAAAAATCAAAAACTCAGCTAAAATTGAGACGAGAAACTGCATTGAGGCAGAATAGAAACAAATTGTATTTGCCACCATAAAATACTCCATAGATCTCGTGCCAAACAAACATACAAATATCAATCAAATGACTGACTTGCCTTATCGCATTGCGAGTCCAATTAGCACAACTCATGTTCAGCCCACATCCACTTGTCGGCGCATAACTGAAACTAATCAACGAGCCTTTCAACTTTCTTTTCTACATATCAAAGGCTTGGCTCATGTTACAGAACGATCACGGAATTGAAATGTTCGTTTTTCTCTTCCCGTCAATTAATTTTCTATTTTTATGCAAAAAAAAAATAAAAAATTCCGCATGTCCCTATATAACGGCACCACAGTCTACAGTCTACATTCTACAGTCTACCTCAAAGTATGCCAATTCACATGGCAGTATATCTCAATCAAAGTGGCCGAATCTAACTGCTTATCACACCCACATCAGCGGGTGATTCATGTATAAAACATTGAGAAAGTCCACTTGATCTGGATTCAGATCGAATTCTTTGCATTAGATGCAAACATACATACGAGTACATATAAAACGTCTATCACAATACAGAAACAGAACACACTTGCCAAAACATGCGTCATACCAGTTCTCCGTTCCACCACCACCACCAACAAAAGCAACAACTTGACCAGGACCAGTGATTGCCACTAGCTACGCCATGCGTTTCATTCTAAGGCGTGGTGGATGTCCACCAGTTCACTTATGCCAGTACCTTGGACTGTCCGTCTGTCCGTCGTCTGTCCGATTGTCACCAAAGGAATTTCTCACTTGTGTATCGCTAATGATTTCATTAAATACGCAACTGATACTGGAATCACCGACGAATTAAGAGATAGCTTTGAAAGTCCACCTGAAGGTGGTGGATGGCGGCCCAAAGCCGATGCCAAAGTGTGCTGGGTGTGAAATAATGATGGTAAACCATAAATCGTTTGACGCCTAATACCAAGTTCCAAACGCACTGTCACAGCATAAATCTTCTCATTCACCCCCTTTAAGTTGAGTTTGTCCACAAACTAACCGCAGGTACTTCACAAATACTCCACAGATACTGTACAGATACTTTCTATGTAATTGGACATGCTCGCGTATACACAGTGCGTACCGGTTTCTGTAGTGTCCACGACGACACGGCTGGTGCACCATCCGAGAGCGCACCATTAAAATCCAATAAATTAATAAATTATCACATTAAAATAAATTGCATCTAAATGTTCTTAGATTCACATTAATTAACCAGAGATTGAATGATTTATAGGCAGATCAAGTGTCGCCTGAGTAGAGGACGTGGACCACGACGCCGACGACGACGTCCAATACGTTTGTAGATACAGTAAAATGCGGCAGATACTGGACCAAGACATCAGTGGATGTGTTACAACGCCCGGGCCCGAAGGAGTCAACACCATTCGTTCCGCAATATGTGCAGTAACAAGTGCCTCCGTGTTTGAAGTAAGTAGATATACGCACAACCGGCAGCAGTAGAAGAAGATTCACAGTCCAGCCTCTGCCACCTCATCAAACTCGCATCACCATTTACCATCACCATCAGCATCAGTATCAGCATCATTTCCAGCATTATCATCATCATCATCATCATCATCATTATCATCATCATCAGCAGCACCATCAGCGTCATCGTCATCTCATCTCATTGATTGCCAATTATACGGTGTTGGAGTAGTTGGCATGTCTTAATCGGTGACAGGGCCGATCGCTAAACATTGACGAACTAAACGGATAGTCGGATGGGGCCCGGCCGGGCCCGACTGGGACGTCAAAAAACAGATACGACCATTGCAATTCAATCTACCAGACTGCTTGATGAGATATGTACATCGGATATACGGATACTTCAACCTCAGTCAACCGAAGTTAAACCAGTTTAAATGCCGGTGGTCACTGGGGCTGTTAGCGGCTGTTAGTGGCGGCAAATTATTCAAATTTAATGGCTGGTTAAAGGCGATGTGTTCTGATAAGGTCCCCTCCCATACACCGATTGAGATGGATCGAAGAGATCGATCCGCTTTCGTCTTGTCTCTTGTCTCTTATGTCTACCACATCTTCCATTCAAGCCCATGGGAATTTCTCCCCACACAATCATCACCATATACAGTACTCATTTGTATCTATGGCTTTGTTCGATCGATGAAATATCAGAGTCTTTGTTTTGCGCGCCACTTTATCTAGATTAAGGTCTCGGAAAGTATGTTTTTAACACTCCAAATGAATTGACCACCCTGGCAGCGCTATTAAGTGCGCTTCACACATACTAAGGCTGTAGCGATCTCCACTGGCCTAATGGCTATATCTTTTGGCTGTTTGGACTCGGATACGGGTTTCTTAAGTTTCGAACACGTTTCGGCAACTCTGGAGCGCTCAGTTTTTCCCATGAATTATGGCGTAACCTGTTCGTAAAAATAAGAAAAACACTCGTAATCTGCTAATCGGTTAAGTTTATTGGGTTTTCTAATTAATTGGAACCATAGTTTGTTCTTATTTATGATTCGGATGCCACACTGATCGGTAGATGGAATTTTGATTCCTTCTGATCGTGCCGACACGCTTTTGTTATGGTTACGCGAGCCGCCTTTGTGTGGCTTGATGTTGCCTGGCTGTTGTTCTATTTGGCAGTGGTGACATATGTCGAAATGTGTTTGTTAATTAGATTTAAATTTAATTTAATTGGAAAGATGTTTCGGGAAGTTGATAATATTTATGAGATGTCCAGTTATTTGTTTGGGTATTTATGATATCATTAAATGGCTTATCGTTAGGTGGCCTGAGAGATAAGATGTTTTGTTTAACTAAATAGGAAACAAAACCAACAGGAATTATTGTAAAGAGGCAGCAATAATGTTTTTTTTTTTGTATCTGCGGGATATCGCCTACATTTTCGCGCAAGGAAAGTGCGACAGCCAATGCTATGTTACCAAAAAAACGAAGGTAATCCTAGTGGGTGGATGCATTCAGTTGTTGGAACTGTCATGAAATTTATAAAGCTCGAGAGGTCAAAAATAGAAAAACCAGTGCTAAGTTAAGGGATCACATATTATTGATCATATATGGATTGATTTGCCAAATGGATTCTGGAAGGCAGAGTACGACTAACATCGATTAACAAGAAGAGTATCCAGCGGTTTGATGGTTTCTGGATACCAACCACCTAGTGCATGGAGGTGTAGGAAACTGTGGAGAAATGCTAGAGATTAAAGTTCTCGCAGAGGGCAGACGTTTACCTGAACCTGGGGATGGAACAATGAGCGCTTTTATATAAAATTGCATACTCCAGTAGCCTCAATAGAATTTAGTTTTGAACTTAAAGAAAAAACGTAAGCTTAAACTGATAAACGAGTGATCTCTACCATGCTACTACCAATAACTTTACGGCACCTCCAAGCGGAATCCTGTAAAAAATACAAACAAATGCCTTACTGATATAGATTCAAGATCAGCTCAAGAGATAAAAGGATCGCCTGACCATATCATTTAGGAGAAAACACTACTTTTGAATAAGCGTATCGAAGGCACAAATTTTCAGCTATTTCTATTGTAACATTACTTCCTTAAGATGGCGCTATAGTCCGTAGTGGACCTAAGCCTCAACCAATAAGCGGATCCAGCCAGCTCGATTTAGCTAGCTGCCTCCCGTTTCGCACACTACGTTTGTTGAAGTCCTTTTCCACTTGCGTGCTCCCCTGAGGAGTCGAGAAAGATCGCGACTTCCTCTACTGTCTACAGCGCTGTCCCTGAGGGGTGAATTTAAAGCTTTTTCAGACCGAAGCATTGGTGTTCATCGATTCTACATGACCCAGTCACTTCAGTCTTTGGACCTTCACTCTTCTGGCTATGTAGACGGGACCGAAAATCACCCGAAGAATTTTACTCTCAAGGCAGCCGAGAGCAAATGGGTTCAAATTTGCTGTTCGAGAAATAGATTTCCTGGTTATTTCATTCCTTAGTCCAAAGAAGCAGCGATTGGTTTGACCTCAGAGTTGGTGTCGTTGTCTGAATTTATAGCTGAGCCTCGATAGAGAGATTTCATAACTACCTCAAAGTTATATCTGTCGAGAGTGACGTTCTGCCCGAGAGGTCGGTGTTGGGTGTCTTTTCTGGTTGACAGCTTATACTTGGTCTTGCTCCCATTGATTGTTAAGCACGTCTTCGTTGCTTTTGTCTTAATACTAGCGAAAGCGCCACTGCCATCAAGCTGCTTTCATCCGTTTATATCAATATCGTCGGCGTATATGTGTAATTAAACAGAATTTTGAAAGATTGTGTCTATTGTGTTGGCGCACGGGTTATAGCACGAATAGCTCGATTCGGTCTTAAAATCGATGACTAGGTGGTGTGTATCGATTTGGAGCTCATGGGTTTTTTCCAAAATCTTCTGCAGTGTGAATATTTGGTCGATGGTGGACTGTCCTGGAATAAAGGCACACTGATATGGAAGAATCAGGTATTTGACGAACGACTTCAGGTGTTCACACAATCCGGCACATTGTAGGCGATGCTAGTAAGACTGATGCCTCTGTAGGTGGTGAAGTTCAGAGGGTTAACTTACTTGAGGATCAGGCAAATAATGCTGAGGTTCTATTCATCGGGCATACTTTCGCCCGATAAATTGGTGTATGCTCCTTGCCAAGGCATCGTCTACCGATTGCGATTCTACTCGTACTACTACATATCCGTAGCATGTTTTTTATACCTTTTGGAAAAATTTCCTAATCTCATTTCTGGAGTAGTAACATATCTCTCAATTTCCTCTACCGTCCTTCGACTAGTTCTTCTACGCATCTCCGATTTGTATGCTTCTTGCTTAGCTGCGTGTGCTAGCCAGCATTAGTTGTCAAAAAAGGGGTTTCTTCGCAGTGGCCGAGTGAAACCCTGCTCTTAAGAGGCGGCACTTCTAATGGCTTTTTGGCAATGTTGCCACTGGTTTTCGATACTTGATACTGTCGGCATACGACCACTTAAGAAATTAATAGAGACTTGATTGAAAAAGGATTTGAAGATCTCTTGGGATTGTAGCCGTCCGACGTCTAATTCCATCATAGTATTAGCTTGCCTTTGCAATGCTCGGGATATCTACAACCGTACCTTGGCTACAACAAGGTATCGATTTTTTTCGGAATGTTCGGACATCCGTTATACTTTAGGTGTGGCTTGCGTCGACCGCAATGTGTTCGATCGAATTGATGATGAATATAGAGGGAAACCGCGTTTCCAATGTCTGGTGTCTTGCAGGCTATGCCTTCCAGCAGTACTATCAAAGATGCCCTCTCATCCTAGCTTTACCTCTGTGAGTGCGTGCGCGCATTAAGGCTAATGTTGGCAAATTTGGCCTTAATACGGAATGTTACGAGCCATTCGTTAACATGTCGAAATTCAAGACTTTTTGCCTAATCTGCACCTAGATAGACGCTGCTTTTGCCGTCAATAACAATCGTCGTAATAGGTGTCGCAGTTTTTCATCCTCTTTTTGTTCGGCGCATGTCATCGCATTTCTTCGGTGGCGGTAACATCTGCTTTACAGCAGTCCTGGGCCTCCGCTGGTTGTTCGGCTGCATGTGACCTATTAAGGGACCTAACATTCAACGTTCAGATCCGAAGTTCGTTGTGGTTATTTCGTTTGAAAGGGTTGTGAACAGTAGATCTGTCCGTATCCTAGGCTTTTATTTGTCATGACCGGGGTTACCCTGGCGTCACACCTCCTACCTAGACGGCCACTTTTATTCTAGATACCTCTATGACGGGGGGTCGATTAGACCGAAGCCAGTATCTCGTTCGGGGATGTGAGCGCTGCCGTTGGTCTATTAAGGGCTCATCCGCTCATTCCAATATCCTGACTTAGTCTCGGAAATCCTTACCGACCTGAGCTCTAAATTGAAATATTTGTTCTAAAGCAATACCATACAGAAACAGAGCACGCGAAAGCAGTAAAAGTTTGCAATGCTTTGGCGGGTAATGGTAGTTACAGCATGTATCAAGATGATGTTGCAGAAACCTTATTGTTACCTGAAAAAAATTTCGAGCTGTCGAAATACTTAGTCAAAAGGAGCAGAAAATACACAAAAAACAAGTTCAGTTTCCTAGGATGTCTGAAGTTTGAATCAAGGAAATATCACAGTAACATCTTTCAAAGGAAGCGGATATTCGACTTCGACGGAATCAGAGTTAGAGTGGATTATGTCCGGATGTGAAAACTTAAACCAGATAGTTTAAATCGATTACAAACACTTCCATTGGGTGGGTGATTCACAAGAAACAACTTGAAACGATTTACTGACGCAAAAGCAAATTCGTCTGATTCCTAAGAAAGTTTCGATAGTTCTTTCAAAATGCTTTCAATTTAAATTTAATGAGAAATATGAACAGGTTCCTATCGGAATACAAAGATACAAAGCTTGATTCAGCTAAAAGTTTAGCAATGTGTGATCAAAATGTAGGTCTGCCATGGTCTGCCATGGTCGGCTATAAGCAATTCTCAGTAACCAGATCATTTGAGATATCTGTAGATGCCTTCTGCTGAGACTTTGAAGACATTTCATAACAAATGATGGACAGGTGACAAACTGTCGTCCTTGTTTTTTGACATAGAACTCCATTCACACATTGACATCATTACAGTCAGAGTTAAGTCGACACTTAAAAATTCCAAACAGTTTTTCGTCCCCTACGTAACCATAATCCAGCCAAGATTCAGTCATTTTATCTAAAATAATCTCTGCTACGACATTGGGATATTACGTCACCTCCAAGAGACCGTTTGGTCTACGTTATTTTGGTAAATTGCAGTGGAAATAATACTGATCGGTGTCAATGATTCTGGATTTCTAACTCAAGGCTATGCTGATGACGTGATCATAACAACTAGGGGCAAAGTAGAATCATTACTGGACAAATGCAAAATGCTTTTAACACGATAGATGTTGATGGCAGAATGGTTAACCCATGCAGAGCCATCATCACTCTATTTACCAGGAGAAGAAACTAAAGTCTCTAAACTGTTTCACTAAATGGCATACAAATCAATTAAAAAAAAAAAAACTTGGGAATCTCTAGATCTACATCTGTACTGAACGGCAATAAAAGCCTTGTGGGCTTTTGCTCCAGGCTCTTCTTTAAGGAATGGCATGCGCAGCTATTACGGGTTTAACGCACACTTACGGTAAAAATACTCCTTGACCTCCAACTCCTGCCATGTACAATAAATATTATAAAGGCTGTATGACTGCGATTGCACTAGAGCCTCACCTTCTAATATAAGCAACAACAAAGCATTTAACTATTTGGATACAGAAAGACCGTTGAAAATATACCGATACCATCCTCTCTCCACCGAAAATCCCAAATTACAAACTTGATTAAGAACCAGGATATGCACTAGTTGAGAACAACACCAGAAGATCAGACATCAATGTATAGTTAGAGAGCCAAGCAGATCTTAAAGTTCTCAAGTCCTTTAATTTTGGGTATAATCCAATTTTTTAAATATTTACAGATCCTTTGCGGATTTTGAGCCGCGGACAGTAAGGCATCGCTGGCAACTCATGTGCTGACGACCTTTGGCTGGCCTCTTGAGGCGTGCCTGTCAAGCAGATAAAACAGCGGTAGATGCATAGCTGTTGAGCTTCACCAGACTTATATTTGATGTACGAGTACCCTTCAAAAGAGTTTCACACCTCCAACGAATTTGCCACAATTTATTTTTTTGCACTTCTTCTTCTTACTTTCTACTACCAAAATCTTAGAAGCCTCAGCTGTCGTTCTGTGCGAGCTTTAACATCTCTCTTTTAATATCTATGCTTTGGTTGAGACAAATCTCATCTCACACATAAAGAACCAAAAATGATTCCCCCTTTTGACAAAGTTTTTCATGATTATGACGATCACTGTTCGTCTTAAACATTTTTTGAATCTTCTCTCATTGCTATTTCCTCTTTTTCTAAAGTAATCCCCCTTGGGTGAGTTATTACATTCTTTCGAAGCCTATCGGATCGTGCCTGCTTGTTATCGGAGCAACTGACGTTTTTATCGACTTGGTTTAATTTGCATCAACTGACGTGGACTCCGACAGATAATTAGTCTTCTTGTGTCTTCTTAGATCGTCAGCAGATCCCTTGATTCTTCAAAAACGTCTGTCTCCTATCTGTTTAATAGAGATTGTCTTAGTTGCGCCCTTTCACCTCCTTACTTTGGTCATCTCCGGTGTCCCACAAGGCAGTCACCTAGCTCCTTGTCTTTTCATACAATCTGGACAGGTTTATTGAACACTCCTCTCTGTCGTTTTAAGCCGATGTTACTAAATCTTTTAAGGCTATTTCTTCACCACAAGACACCAAACTTCTACAAGATAACCTCGATTGGTGCTATAGACTTGAAGCCTAATATCGTAAATGCCATCGCGATGTGCAACCATTGAGTGCAACTGGTTTCCTCCACTACTTTATCTTGTTCACGAACAGTATGCACCCTAGCTTAATCTCTCCGCAATTATGCCAGGGAGCTAAATTTCCGTTTACACATTGATCAGATCATCCTTAAAGCCACCTCATCTCTTGGCTTTACGTGAAACTGCGGCCCATAGAAATTCCGAACCTTACGTAACCAGATCAATCTGCATTACCTTTGTTTAGTCCCTGCTTGAACAAAGTTTGGGCTAATTTTCAGTGAGCTCATGTGTCCAGAATTGAGGTGAATTGGCGTGACTCCCTATCTAAGTATACTGCAGAAGCTCAACTCAAAACTGACTGTTTCAGATTTTAACTGTAGCATCACCGAACGATACGATACAGATAACACTTATAGGGAAACTCTCTAAGCTTAAGTGAAAACCTGCAGCTCATAGAACCAAAATCGCACATTTATGTACTGCCGGCCATATTGGTCGAGGTGTATGTTGTCGAAGACCAGATGATAGATCAAATAGCTGCTCCAATCGTAAACTTTTTTGAAATTTGTCTCTACTTGCGGCATCAACTGTATCAATATGAATATAGCGACATCAAAACGTCGGGTGACACAGCTGCAACTGAAGCTTACTCGCATATTGTGAATTCTAGCCCGAAACACCCAAGATTCGTAGGATGAAATATAGAATTCGCAGTTCTACAGTAGATCTGCAAGAAACAAGGTCCTTATCAATTGAAAAATGAAAAAAGCACTGTCTTAGCGGAGCTGTAAAATTTTGAACGTTAGTTCAAACTAAGAAATTTGACAATATAGGTACACTTAAATACTTCGTCAAAGTCCTTTAACAAATTCAATAAGGACTTAGTTTTTGGCTCGAAAATATTGATCATCTTGATATGAGAAACTGTGCTGAACAATGATTTTCTATGGCTACCAATCCAATCTCCGTCTTCTTTCAAAGCTAAGATGTTCGTTTCTAGTATCTTATCTTTTTTCTAGGTCTTCCTTTCTTTTTGAGTTTCCCATTTTGGTCGTAAAGCCGCTTCTTAAACATCTCCTATTCCACTTCCTCACCAGTTAAAGCACCGCTAGCCCAAGCTACGAGTACTATAGATCTCATCCATACAATCTTTCGAAATAAAATGTCATTGTATAGGACAGCATTTAACACGAACTTCTTGGAGCAACTTGTTGTCCAATCTTAATGTCCGAAACCTCAATGCCTTTTGCATGAACTGCACGTTGTTTCTGTGGGCCGTCAGCTCAATTAGCGAGTGAAAACCTCTCCTAAATACCTAAATTTGGTCCGATGATCCCTTCGATGATCAACATCACGACATGTGCCACAGTAGTGTAACTAACAACAACCATCGCAGCCCCAATCACACTTCTTTAGGATCAATTCCGATTCGAACTGTGATCCTCCAGTCAGTACTCGTATATCTATCTGTACGATCCCATCTTCGTGGAGCACTTACTAAACCGCCGCCGCCGATCGTTGACAGCCTCCATATGCAGATCAGCAGCAAAGTCACTTCTTGGAGAGCAAAAAAACCCTTAAGGAGCTGCCACATCGCGCGCAAAAATAAGTCGTGAGTGCGTGAATCTAGTGCAAGCGCTATCTCCACATTAGGTCTCCCTATTTATGTAACACCATTACCAGGAAGACACATTCGAGACGAGATACGGATAACAAGTTTGGCTTTGACTAGGATTCCTATGGTAGGTAGCTGACTAAATTGAAGAACATTCAATAGAGGGGGTCAAATAGACAGGTCACACTTCTTTAGACGGCCGCTCTCGGTTGGTTGGGCCCTTTTCATTTAGAAACTCCGATAGCCTTTCCATGTAAGGAGATCAACTGTCAAACAATTGGCGACGGAATAAATCCTATAATTTGGCAGTTAATCGAGTACACGCACCAACACCACTGTCACTGTTGCGACCATGATTGACATAGGAACTCAATGGAAGACTGGATACAGTGTCTCATCGTCAAAAACCTGCAACAGGCGCAACCAGGGCTGTTATATTAATTGCGTCTGGATGACTGACTGACTGCACCTTATTTTTCGTTGTCGTTGTTGTAGACGTCGTCTGTGATTTCTTCACTGCTGCCACTTATAGTACATACAATACATACATCTGGACTAAGTGTTAGCACGCGGCTTGTACTTGTACATGTATTAGTCGTAGCAGCAGCGTCACAAACATCAATCGCCCCAAAGGGGCACAGAGTGGCACTGGATAGATTTCATGTATCTGCAACATATTCTCATTCAATATCTATCTGAATCTATGTTTTCCATTGCGGTGACTTGTGCATATTTCAAATCGCGCAGCGCAGTGCAGCGTCAGTAATAGCTGAGGCTATGAATTGTTGGCCTAATCGATGTCTGCGCTATGACTCATGGCTCTGAAGTTGAGTGCAGCACCTACACGGGTTTTTTGTTGAAATCTTTTTCTTCGGTATCTTTCAGGTTTTTGAACTTCAAACGAGAAATTAGACTGACACTGTATCGATGGGGACTTATTATTTATTTTTGGTCGCGATATACGAGTATATGTATGTAAGAGACCAGACTGGGTAGTAGAGATTGGCACATTTATCAAGGCTTTTTTTTGTTGTTATTTGGATAGACTTGATTGTAAGGGGAAGATTGTCGCACCGAAGAACTATCTGAATGGGTTTCAGTCATATCCCTTAGTCCAGATTCTTATTGACATAACGTTTATCTGAAAATGCATCATAGTCACCTAGTGGCCTACAAGAAATTTATCTCAGAGATAAATTTATAGAAACAGACTCCAGCTGTTTGGGGGATTTGATTTAATTTCGCTTGGATATTATGGTAAATGGCAACAGGTCCCTTACTATAGGTAGCTCGCAGGGTTTTCCACATCATGCGATTTACGATTTATTGCTTGGGCTTGTGCAATTGTCAATTGGTGAATTGCATTATATTGCCGTTGGCAATATTGTGCCTTTCGGTGGTGTAAGACTTTGAAAACTAGAAATATTGTAATTGTAAAGGGTAACTCTCATGGTTAATGTCGGTTTTGGGGAAAAGGCTTTAAGAATTGCCTGAAGCTTTGTTGCTGTGATGACGTGATTCGAGGACTAGCAAATTGAGTGACGAATATTGGTGTTTGCATATGGTATTCAAGTTGGTGAAATTTATCTGACGAATTTATGAAAAATATCGCAGGAGATACAAAATGTTTTCCATTAAGGTTTCTTCGTACCTACTCACAAAGCCACAGAGAGGTGAAGAAAACAAAATGAAAATCCTTTAGAAATATTGATGCAGCGATATTTATATGCAGGCTGTCAGAATTAGCATATAATTCTCACTCAATTCGTTAACTACCTGTTACCCTGTTTTTTGTGAACTTTAGCTGAAGGAATAAAGTTGTATTGATCCTACGAATGCAAAAGGTTTTCTGCTGGGAAGCAGTTCCATCAGTTTTAGACCCAACTTTGACCTTAAAACTCCCTTCAGCATCGTTGTATCCTAAAAAGTAAGTCTCTGTTAGTATCTATGTATGTAGTTAAGCTTCACTTAGCTTTCTGATCGTTTTCATAGGCAAGAAAGATTTGAAAATAACCAACACGTTTGCTCGCCGTTCACATGTAGTGCTCGTAGGTGTGCCATCGAAACTTTCGATTCGAAAGATACGTCAACTCCTATCCAGGTAGCACTGCTATGAGCCCTCTAATGAACCAGGACTATGGAGGCAAAGCAGGGCACATTGTAAATAAATAGACGACGCAACAGTACGGGGTAATCGAAGTCCTAGCCTTCCCAGTTTCAGTTTTTTTCAGTTTTAAAGCATTTTATTTCCTTAATCACTAACTCTTCCATACTAACAAAAAATGCTTAAATGCTAGCTTAAAATTACTCGTACTTAACAATCTTATACTAACTTACTGGCCCACAGGCACTCTAAGCTACTCTAAATTCTTATAACTATGTCTTTCGACTTTATTTACATTTGTTTTACTAATATTTGTTTTCTATACTTAAGGCTAAGAAAAAATATTCGTTAAGAAAAAACTTAGCTTATGGAGCCTTCCCATTTAATGTGTAATTCGTTTTGTATTTTCGTGTAGCTATGTACGGTTTTGTGGCGACTTCAAATACCGCGGGAATGAGAGACTTGAAAGATTGTGGCCCTGATGTTAGCGTGAGGGTGTTACACAGTTTTTTCAAGGACTATACGAAAGAAATCACCTGATGGCGCATCGTCTTACTAAATCATTTGTAGATATAAAAAGTCTCGGTGAGCTCCTGACCAACCTTGATAAACCAGGATGCCAATTGGTATCAGAAATTCATGCGCTTTTTTTGAAGGTGTATCGTATCTCGATATACATAAGGGGGCTTAAAGATCTCCTGATCAATCAACTGTCAGCCAGATTCCCCTCATTATCGGCGTTGACGCCAACGCAACCTCCCCTCTTTGGTTTAGCTAGGAATCCGGACTCCCAACGGGTAACCGGAGCCAGAATCGGGGGAATGTTCTTGGTGAATGGGTCGTTGCGCGCAATGCCCATGTTATCAACGAGCCGAGTGAGGTGTATACCTTAGATGAGGTTAACGTTGGCAAAAGTGACATTGACGTTACGTCTGCCTCTAAATGGGCGAGATTGGGTTTCCCCGGAAGAAGTGGATGGCCTATCCCTGAAGCAGCGTAAAACCTTGCTACACGCATGTGTTCTATCTAGATGGCAATCTAGATGGGATGATAGCGAAAATGGCAGGGTTACTTACGGCTTCCTAAGGGATGTGCTAACCATGAGAGTATTTCCTGAACGGAATTTTACCCTCAGCCTGGGCTGTTTGTTGACCGGGCATGGCCCTCTTAATGCATTCTTGCATAACAGAGGGCTTAGCGGGGTTGCGAGCTGCTCATGTGGAGCCACCTATGAGGGCTGGCTTCATGTCCTATGTGAGTGTCCCAATTACGCTGACATTAGGGACTTGCAGGTTATGGGGATCATCTTTAATGGTGAGGCCTACGATGTCGGTTGAATTATCACGATCCGTAATTTTGCAAAAGAGATATTTATTAGAAGACGCAGTACGCAGCTAGCGGATGGAATATAGGAATTTTTAAATTTGTTGAAAGGCCTCCAGTCCTGGGCAGTGAGGTGTCCAACTGGAAGTAACCGCAAGGTTGCGAAACTCGACCGGAAGCTATATTCTGGTACCACGGGAGGTCAGGAGCCCCCGGAACTATGTTTCCGGCCTGACCTAGGAGTTGGCCCCCTTGTGGGAGTATCGTGGTGGCTGTACGTTTGTACCCAAAATCGCGGGGAGAGTAGACCGCTTGGACATCTCATGGCTTAGCATATGTTGTAGTTTGCTACGACCTGTGCTCAACCATGGGATTGCTATGGAACCATCTGGTTTGCTCGATGTGGAGTTGCATTGCAACCGGGTGCCATGACCCACAGAATGGCGTAGGTATTAGATAGGCATCGACCCTTCACCAAAGGGGAAGTTCGTTCCTTACACACGACTTCGAATCTGGTACTGGTGGTAGTACTTGTACTACCTGAAGGGCGCTTATCAACGCATTGTTTTGATATCTTATGCGAAGACGTACCAGCCTTCACGGCAGGTATCTACGTAAAACACAAGAGACATCTGTCACCCAGAGTGACCGCATTGCGGTGGATGTAAGGCATCCTCCAGTATTACGGTTGTCCGAACGGGGCCAACATCGACCCGGACCATTACCTTGTTGTAAAAATATTGAAGACCAGTGGCAATATTGCCACACCAGAGATGCCGCCCCTGGATTTCACTCGGTTGCCACAAGGAAACCCCTAGTAGGACGACGAATCCCAGCAAGCAAAAGCAGCTAAGCAAGAGGCATAAAAAGCGGCACAAAAAGCGGCACTGCATAGAAGGATTATAGCTACTCATGACATCTACCGGCAGAAGAGGAGAGATGAACACCAGCTTCTTAGGAGGAAAAAGAAGGAGTATGGGAAGCTCACGGTCGAGGAAATTTAGAGATGCTACTGAAGGAATTTGATTCTGAGGGTAAAGGTGAAACAAAAATGCCACGGACCTAGGCAAGTCCGAAACCAAAGATTATAGATACGAAAAAGAGAACATCGTGGTAGAGTCGAGGTCGATGCTGATAATTTAAAAAGATCACTTTTGTGGACTGAATAACGGCGATGGTGAACCAAATATCCTTATCAGGCAGAATGAACCAACTTGGGTGATGTATCATAGATCAACAATTCCCTCCGCTCGATGAACTGAAATAGCGATAATTAAGCTTAAGTCAAGCAAAGCTGCTGGAGCGGAAGGCCTGACTGCCGAGCTTTTCAAAGCGACTGGCGATGACTTCGTAAAGAGCATATTCCTACTCAACTGTATGCCCGATGAATGGAACCTCAGCATTGTTTGTCCGATCCTCCAGAAAGGATATCCTCTTAATTGCGCCAAGTACTGTGGTATTAGTCTTCTTGACATCGGCTACAATATCCTATCTGCTGTATTCCGTGAACGCCTGAAGCCGTTCGTCAATAATCTGATTGGTCCATATCAGTGTGGCTTCAGGCCAGGAAAGTATGCCATCAAACAAATATTCACACAAAAAACCCATGAGCTCCAAGTCGATATACACCACCTATTCAACGATTTGAAGGCCGCGTATGACAGCTTGTATAGAGACAAGCTATACAGGACAATGTCTAGTTTTGGCATGCCTGGTAAACTCGACCATCTATGCAGCATGACGACTGCTCCATCAAGGTCGATAACGACTTAAGCGGGGCCTTTAATATTAAAAAGGGAATCAAGCGGAACTCACAAGCGAACACTGAAAACACAATCTTTCCAAAGCCTGTGCAGCTATCAGCGTAAGACATAATTGGGGGATCATAACTGGCTGTCATCGGTACGTTGGATAGTATTGAAACGGAAGCTGTCAAAATTGGTTTAGCGGTGAATGAGGGCACAACAAAATATATGTTGTCAACAAGAAGGGACATGCAACGTCGACGTATTGTACAGAACCTTACGATCGACAGCTATAATTTCAAGTCTGCCAACAACACCTCAGCAGAAATAAAACGAAGAATCACTCTTGCCAATCGCTCTTTCTTTGGGCTAAGAAGACAATTGAGTAGCAAGGCCCTATCCCGAAAAACTAAGGAGACTCTATATAAGGCCTTGTCCAGCCCAGTCCTAGTTTATGGCGCTGAAGCATGGACCCTATCGAAAGCAGATGAAGATATCATTAGTCGTGTCGAGAGGAAAATTTGGAGCAGAGGATTCAACGACGAACTATACGAGTTGCACAGCGACATAGCACTAGTCAGAAAACTGCGCATCAGCCGCCTGAGATGGCTAGGATATGTAGAGCGAATGGGCACCAATACTCTGGAGTCTTCGCAGAGTCTTCGAATTTAACCCGAAGGGACAACGCATTAGAGGGAGACCTCACCTTAGGTGGCGCGCACAGGAAAGGCATTTTAGCTAAGCCCCTGGTCCACCGAAGCTGCAGCGCCATTAAGGTAAGTAAGTAAGTAAGTATTAAAATATTACAATTTTTTAATAAAAAAAAAGATTATAAACAGGGTGGAAGCACGAACGCTTCATTTAAATTTTATTTTTAGAAAAACACTCTGAGTCACTGCTGAGATTCCAATCGTGACTACAATTTGATTTATTAATTTACGATATTACCCAACCGATTACAATTTGTCCCATCATGCCAAGTTATTCATTTCAAAGAAAAAACAAAATAATAAGTCAAAGCCCAGATTCTATGATAGTGTCAGGCTCATTAATTAGCCCTAAACAGATGGGAACAAATCGAAAATGATTCACCTCTATCCATATAGGCAGAGTAACTAGCTTTTCCACGATTGGATCTGACTCACAGAACTCCCAAAATATTGACAAATACTCGAGATTCCCCAAAATGTATCAATTTCGATTGATTAATCGTTAGATAACTGCTTTTCGTTGGGCTCTGTGATGACGTATAGTCAAGCTCCCGTCTGATGTCCCGTGGAACCCAGAGAGAACCCAATAGATTGGTAGTCCATGGAAACTGCGTATTGACAGGTAGCTCCTAGGTAACTTGAGCCAACATATACTCGTATTGTAGTATGCATCAGCAGTAAGAGTCTTCCTGGAGGTTTTATTTATATTTGTCTCCAGATTGAAACTCTACAGATACAGTAATGTCATGAGAAGCTTATATAAATCTCCACATCATTTCCAGATTGGCTTCTGAAATACGAAAATTAAAAATCTATCCCCTTTCGAAAAACCGTAGCCGGCTTTGATTGATAAGATGCCATAAATTAATGGCGATCCTATCACCCTGGGGGCGAAAGTATCTCCCCGGTGGTCACTATTATTTGATAAATCTGAGGTATTAGACCTGCGGAAAGCTCAAGTGTCGCCCGAACAAATCAATATCCAATCGTGGTCTCCCCCATTCCAATTCAATTCCAGCAAATCCGAATAAAGAAGAAGCCTTTGTTTGAAGATTTATAGGCCATCAAATGTATCTGTTATTAGGTGGCGCGACATAACAAAAAAAAATACAAAAAGAAAAGTATCTCTTTAGTTTAAGCGGCCTGAAAACAAAGGAAATCAACACGCCAATAATAATTTCAATAAATTTCAAGGCTTTTGCGGTGTACGAGTATCTACACTATCTAAAGATGACGGTTGAAAATCTCATTCAGACAGGTAGAAATTGTCGGTCAAAAAAAAACACAACAAAAAAATATAGAGATATTTAGATTGGCTTTGATTTGCTCACACGTCTTCGGGGAATTAAAATCGAAAATAGACGCCAGTTCTTGGCAATAAAAATCTCATGCTCTGGACAAAGAGATACGGAACGGACACAATATTCGTATTTCGTATACTACTCGTAGCTGGCGCATTGGCCAGCGCTTGGTATTTGCTATTGGTACTGATCAGAGCGCTGCCACACCGTGTAATCAAAAGAATTATTTTGAATATTAATCAGGTTGAATGTGAGGGCGATTAACGATTGAATTAGATTCGGATTCGTTGTGTGTCGTTTTTATTGTTGAAGTATCTTCTCGTGCACGGTTTATCGCAACGAAGACATCAGGAAATTTGAGAAACATTCGCTGATTTGTAGCGAAGGTTATGCAAATTAGTCGTGTATAATGGTAATTCAGCCGAATTAGGGAGCCGAATCGGGAGTAGGAATTTCTGGGTTGTTGAGGCTTGAGATATTCTCATACCTGACTGTGTTCATAGCTGGGAAGTGGGGGCTTTCATTTTAAACTCAAAGGTTAACCTCATTCTTTTGATTTATTTACGATAGTGGTTGCCGATTTGATAATGAAACGGTGATGTTTATAACCGTAATGATAATTATCTGACCCTAGATAGATGTTTAGGAACTCTTGAACTGAACTCACTTACACATTCGCGCATTCGTCACTTTTAATACGCAAAGCCATACCGAATGTAATGCTGACTTATAGTTTGTGCAAAAGCAAAAGCTTTGCACCTTCAGCTAAAGGGATACGGTATCCACGCTCATTCCAAATATCGAGGGTATCTGTCCTTAATTCTTGATGATCTAAGAAAAGTTACTTTCAGTTATTCAGGCTTAACTCTTTGAAATTTGCGATAGTTCTAATAGCTGCTCAAGAGCCCTATTCATGATCTCCTGTCACAAGCCATGGTCTTGTTGCTTCCACATGGTGCACGGACAAAGGATGCGCTATTGCCCAATACCTGACTATGAAAGAATTTTTTGTATTTCAACTCTTGTTTTCTGTTTAAGTGAAGTCAAGTCCAAACCAAAGGCAAGGACAGCGCTCTTATCAATATTCTGGGCAGGTACGTTCAACGTACCCCGCTATGACAGTTAAAATACGCTTGAACAAACTCCTCAAATTACACAAAACCCTTAGGTTGCTTATTTCGCTGATAAGGCAATCTCCTTCGTCATACTCGAACGCACATTTAAAGTTTATACAGGAGTAAGTTTTGGTTGGATATCTGCACTGAACTTTTCACAAGAGTTACAATAAGTAAATTTAATACTTTACAACTTCTTGCGAATTTTTTTAAATCTTTCGAGAATGAGGTTGAACTAATCTTTTGGTTGGTTCGGAAATTTCCTGGTCTGAAACTTGGAACCTATCTGCTGTTTGACCTGAGGATTTGGACAGTCACAAACTTTTCCTATAGTAGACAAAATCGCATCCTCATCTTCTTGCGGTGTTTACTAAAAAAGGTATTGATCTAACGACGATCATGTATCAAGCTTGGCTATGCCCCTACAATTGAAAACTAAAAACTGCTCGTGCTCTTCTCATTGAGGTGAGAAACCGGGTGAGGTATAAGCACCAGCTCATCAGAGTGCCCTGCCCTCGAGCGTGGACTGTAAACCGCTATAAAAAAAACTCTCAAGTTACCGCAGTCTTCAGAAGCTGTCTCCAGTTATGAATTTCATCGGTGATAGACAGCAGAGCCCTCCCAATTATGTCATATCACCGGAGTACTCTAGTAGTTGCACAAACTTTCGAAAGATTGTGCATCCAGTACTCACTTCTGAGTAAAGTAAATTGTGAGCACAATTCGAAGTTCACGGTTTAGTGGCTAGCGACCTTGACGGAGCAGCGAGCGTTCTCAGTCATTATCTGCACAGACGGGCGAGCTTAGCAGGGATCCCAAAACCAGACATGGCTCTATATAAGATCGTCTCTATAAATGCTGTCATATGCGGCCTTAAAAACTATTAAAAGATGGTGGGTATCAATAGAACTTTTTCCAGGATCTGACGGAGTGTGCAGATTTTGTCGATTGTGAACTTTCCTAGTCTGAAACCGCACTGATAGGGACCAATTAGATTGTTGGCAAAGGGTTTCAGACGTTCATACAATATGACAGATAAGATTCGATGTTGAGAAGACTTATACCGCTATAGTTGGCGCAGTTTAGGTTGTCTCCTTTTTTGTAGATCGGGTATACGATGCTGAAATTCCTTTCATCAAAGCAAACACACTTCTGACAAGATCTCTGAAATGAGTTGGTGCATGCTCTCCACAAAGTCAATTCCAGCAGTTTTGAATACCTTCAAATAAGCCGTCAACTTTGGTAAGCCCTCAGGTCCACCTAATTTGTTGGATTTTAGCTTAGATACTGCTGTTATTACTTCGTTTTGGTCAGGTGGACCTGCCTGACGGAGGAATGTTGGGCTTCTTCGCTATTATAATGTCTGTAGAAACAGTTTTACCATATTCTTAGAACCGACTGTAACTCTACTACAAGGTTTCCCTCTTCATCTCTACAGGGTTCTGTACGGACCATCTTGCCTTGATACGTTCTTTCTATCTATTGGTAAAACTTCCGTAATTTTTTTCTGTAGTACAACCTCTCAACATCCTAAATCGCGGGGATATTTTTCTGGAAAGCTGATGTCCTTCCCGTGTCTTCTGCTCGTAGGGCTTACGAACAGTTCTCATCCTTCAATACAGCGCCACTTTGTAGGCTTCTTGTTTAGCTGCAAGTGCTTGCCGGCATTCTTTATCATACCATGGATTTCTTGGTGGTGGTCAGGTGAAACCTAGCACATCGGTTACGCAGTCTCTGATGTCACGTTCGCAGTGTTACCACTGGTCTTCGGTACATGATACTGGCAGCAGAGGACTTGTTGAGAGATTTCGGGATACGCGCTCGACGAAGATTCTAGCGGTCTCTTGCGATTGCGACTTTCCTACGTTATATCTTCTCACAGTAACTCTCGGTTGGTTACAACAACGTGGAGATTCCATCCAATTTTGGCTGCCCGAAATGATCGGGCGTTCCGAATACGTCTTACGATCATGATTCCGCCATGTTCCCTTGGATATATTGAAATGAGGAAACCGTGTGCTTGTTATAGTGACATTTCGTCCCGCCACAATGTTAATAGGCTACCCACCATGTGTCCTACCAAAGATGTCATCCTTTCCTGTCCTGGCGTTAAAATCGCACATGTGTCTTGTCGAAGAGCTCGTAGGAACATTGGTTGGTGGCATCGTCCTTACCTTCCGAAAACCCTATAAGACTGACAAAACCCCTGTCCAAGAAATGCGATTAGAAACTGAGACACTTGCTACAGTCGTTGAAATGGTACGCGGCACCTAAAAATAAAGGCATTTGCCTTGGACAAAGCCAAAGTATAAAGTAAGGCATCTTTCGTAGCATGCTTAACATCACATTCAGAAACGGACACAGGCGGAGAGATTTTGCCAGTGGGTAGGACATGTTTCCTCCAGCTAAGGAACAACAATAAGAAATGGGAATCTTCTGGTTAGAACACAATTAGTCAGATTAATCATTTTGCAATAAATTGAAGAAACGCATCAGGTATTCAAGATGAACCGAACATTCATACGTGTTTGGTGTACGATGGGTGCAATCACAAGAGATCTACAGAGTCTTTGTCAACTTCGTCTTGAGCAGCCTCTCTCATTATCTCGCATCATCAGCATTATGTTCGAATGACCAGTGGCTATGTTGAAAAGTCGCCATCAGAAACCACGACAGATGACCGCAAACAAGAAACCCAAGAGGCGTATCGTGTAACACTACTAGCGAGTACCAAAGCTGAGTTCATGGCAGGGGAAAAAACCCGAACAAAAACTTCATCAAGGGGAAAAAAAAGGAGAGTTCGAAGCCCGCGAGGTCTAGAAGATCGAAATACGCTACTTCAGGTATGGGATAAGAAAGTTTTGGAGGAACTTCTAAAGGAAATTATCTAATAAGAAACATGCACCAGCTCATCTGTAGGATTGTGACCAGCTAATTTCATGTTCGGTAAACAGGATACTAGGATCGTTTGTCCGTTCCTGAAGAAAGAAAACCCTCGGAAATGCGCTTTCTAATGCGAAAAAACTTCTAGGACCAGATTAGCGCGCTTTAAGAGCTGACAAGTGTACTATCGACAAAATATTCACTCTTCGCCAAATTATTAAGAAGACCCATAAAAAACCAAATCGATACTTACTACCTTTTCAGTAAGTTTAAAGTTTGTTACTATAGAGTGTATAGAGATAAGTTATACAGAGACACACAGGCACATACAGATGCTGGTTACATCTCTAGCATTTCCGCCAAACTTGTTCGGGTGTGCAGGATGTCGATAAAGGATTTGATGACGACGCGATACGAGTATCATGCGATTTCTTTTAGATTGTGTTTGAAAGAATTTTGTGGAACTCGCAAGCCAACAGCAAAGGCACAAAATTTGAAGACTCTGTCGAACTTATTGCACATGAAGATGACATGGACATAATCAAGAGAAGACAACGACATGGCGGTAATATTTCAGCCCCGAAGAACTTCGAATCCTTCCCAGCGAAACAACGCTATACCAACCTTCTAGGAAGGCTTTTCGATAGGTGCCGCAAACAATTGGAAGGGTGCTTGGGTTTTTTCCGAATTCTGTGACGTTCCTTTAATTGTGCCTTTTGATAAAACTTTAAAAAACCGCTGAATATACTCTGTTCCCTGCTTCTCTTTCTTTTATTTGTGGAGAAACCGGGAAGAAGCAGTGCAAAATTAGTAAACCCTTCAGTGATAACATGCCTTAAGTATCACATAACACCTATCACATCACTGACGATGACTCTCAGCCTGATGGGAGCGTAGGCCGAATACTCACAGAGATAGCCCTCCGCGTTGTGTTCATCACTCGGTCAGGAAGTGTAACAGGATGTTTTGTCCCAAAATGTTTTATCACTTATGCCCAACACACTTAGGTAAATGAATGTGAAAGCGTAGCTCTTGCATTCTTAAACGAGTTTGGAAGTAGTAAGAGCGATCAGCAAGACCTTAAATGCAGTTTGGGTATCGCTACAGACGCATAGGTTTCGCCCATCTTTTCTTTCTTTACGTGGAATGAAATCGAATGTCATCGTTCTCTAAATGGTCACAAACGCCGCATCCTAGAACTGTTCCTTGGCACAGATTCAGGCTGAAATTACTCTTCGGCATAGGGAAAGTATGTATTTTCGCAGTAAAAGGATTCCTGCATTATCATTGCTTTACGCGATACGTTCATAAGACAAGAGTCAAAATACAATAGGAGCACAAGATCATCAAAACTCCAATGTTTATTGTATACCACTTCTTTTTAAAAGGACAATTGCTTTGTAAGCACAGCCCATGATATGAACTTGAAAGGTAGGGAGATTCATAAATGCATCTAGAGATGAGCTGGTCCCATGTTTTGCCCAAAGCGCTTTTACACTGCAAGAAGACTAACAGCGGCTTGGAGGCCTTCGACACGACCCGTTTATTCCAATGAAGTTTGTTGTCTAGGATGACATCTAAATAATTATGTAGCTTTATTGGAAAAGCATATGATGATGCCTTAAAGCACTCGAGGATTCATATCAGAAGGAGGTAGCTCCTCTATTTCTAGTCGATAAAGTCTGTAAAGCTACATCATCTGCATATGACTATTGAGAACGTTAAGTAGTGAGTTACCTTTGTTACACCATAGCAGTGGAGACAGTACGTCTTTTTTGTCTCCGTCCGGAAAGTGCGCATACTAATGACTTATGTTAGCGAATGTCTCTATGAAGTGGCTTACTTATGCCATCCGCAAAAGCGTTTAATGTCTATCGTGAGTTGATCACGAATTAAACTGGGGTATTTCGTCTTCATTTTAGCGAGTTTCTAACTTTCTGTATTTGCCTTGTCGTCGCCTTTCCCTGATTAAAGTTTCCACAGACTAGATGATATTTCAGTGCTTTGTAAAATCATGTCGACTCTTCGATGTTAGTCTTCGTGCTATTTAGAGACTACTTATCTTCTGCCATTAATACCTACTTAGCTTCAGTCTGGTTAAGGGCTCCTAACTCAGGTTGACCCTTGCCAAGTCATTTAGATGAACTCGCTAACGACAGATTAAGCCCTCAGCTTCCACTCTCAAATTTAAACTTCATACTACCACTCTATTTTATCTACTCACCCAAAATTTGAGTTAGGCTCACATTAAATCGGTTGCATTTAAGTAGAAGAAGATGAGAAAATATGATCTTACACTTCTGCCGAACGAGTGCCTCATAAACTCTATATTGTCGGTATTTCACAAAATATTCAATTTCCAATTGATTTCAGATCTATCTACGAGGGCGTAAGATACCCGTGTTTGGTAGCTACTCACTCCAATTTTTTCACACTAGATTGATGGCATTGCGATTCTTTCTCAACTAACATTCTGTAGTATTTTAGTTTGCAACCTTTCCAAAGTATCAAGTGGGCGAACTCACAACTATCAGAGTCGAAACTTCCTCCTAAAGGCAAATCTTAACAAAGTTTCAATCTTCAACCTTTAAAATATCGGGAGCAGGTCTTGTTACCTACTGAAACGCTTGTCTTTTTTTTTTTGAGTTGCCAGTTCTTCTACAAAACTTTCAAATCTACTTCCTAACCTAACTTCAATCGTAATGATCTATCTGAAGTACAATAAATGAAACCGTTCTATGTTTCCAATTTTAACGACTCCAATTGAATACATAATGATTCGAGGTAATAAAATGAAACCTGCGGTATTATCATCTATCCATCCGGTGTACACGAAAGGTCAAAAGAAATTCACTCATGAATAAGTCAGACCTTAGATACGAGTACATATGAGTGTATATGGCTAATAAACTTCCCACAATAAAAAATCAGCGCAGCCAAAATAGCAAAATCCCTGTTCTCATGTAGTTATATATGTTACATATACTCGTGTACATACCACGACATTCATCTTATGGCTAATGGTTGAGAGAGAAGTGCGATAATTGCCTTTGGTTAGCGATTTCAATATCCCAACAAAGCAATCACGACCCGGCCAACAAAATAAAAGCTCGAACTGATTTTCGCCTCATCTACATCCTCCTCCATGATGATGAAGTATCCGTACTCATACTCGTATTTCGTGGTAGAGGAGAAGATACACTTTCCTCACCTGGGCTTCCATTAATTTTCATGTACAAGTTGGCGTTAATGGCCTCCGACAAGACAAGACAACTTTAGACATAGATCATGCCGATGTTCCAATTTTCATTTTTACCCATTGCCATGATGAAGGTACTCGTACTAGACCTTCCATTCAAGCATCAAGCATCACCGCTATAGCCATCATCATCATCAGTATCACCATCAGCATCAACATTAGCATCAGCATCAGCATCAGTATCCATTTGTGACTGACATCTGAACAGAAGAAGAATCCTAAGCGAGAAGAAAGTGATCAAGCGATCGCCTTTGTCTAGGGACACTTTTCTCCTCTTTGGCCATCGAGTAGTAACGATAGTAACGATAGTTCCCTTAATTACAACTTCATCGCGTTTTTAACTTAAGCCTGCAGCATATTCGTATTCTCATTTGCGGGATCGGCTTTTTCGGCCGCGATCGGTGCACGCGCGAAAATTGAGCAATTTCATTGGCATGAAATCAATTAACTGATCGGCGAAACATGAAGATTATACCATCAGACATAATTTCCATGTAACATGCACACAAGCGAAGCAATGTACGATATTCGTATTGAAACTCGTACTTGTATCCAAACATACGTTCATGTTCGACAAAAAGATCAATCGGTGCAGTGCGCTTGTTTTTCCCGAGATCACTCACCTTGTGATTCCCGCCTTTGTTGGCTCATTAAAGTATCTCATCACGTGGGAGGTAGGAAGTCGGAAACTCCACCTATTCGGATTACGAGTGCTTGCCGCTATTCCACGTCATCTGCGGATAGTGCTTACATCCTGTAATTAACTCATAGTCAGCGCTCATTACGGTCCGGGTCCTCTCAAACGACGACCGTTCGAAGATACAAAATTGCAAGTCCTACTGCCCTGCAATATCTTCAATAAACAATAATCACGGTCCGTAATAATCCGCTACCTGTTTATTGGCTGGAAAATTTGTGTGAAGTCACTGAAGCTGCTGTAGCTGCCGCCTAATGCAGTGGCGGCACGTCGCAGCGGTTTCTGTTATCCGTAGTTGTGCTAAGAGAGGTACGACTTACCTTCCTTGTATCTAGATTTGAGTACTCTGCGAGGTACTCCTAATCGAACTCGTACTCTTACTCGTACTTACTTGTAGTCTAGAGGTGAGGTGACGCTATTCCCCTGGTGGTAGTTGTAACACGCGATTTAAAAATCGTGGAGTAGCGCACTATTCTCGTATATCCGTAGTTCCCTTTACAAACCCCCAATACAAACACACTTAAGATATCACAGGCTTTCGCTCTAGCAGCCATTCGTATCTATGTGTATCTCAGAGTGAAGCAACCACTGCGATACATTCAAGTGCATTCGGGTAAACGTGATTTATAAATAATAGAAGTTGACGTTAATAAATTTTAATATGAAAATCTATGTTCAGATGGTGGAGTTGATTTTTGTCATTTTATTTTTCATCTCCCAAAAGATACCAGATACCTTTAGCGGGACCAACAAGACTTCAAGTGTGGGAGACACAGATAAAAAAAATTGCATCTACCGAAAGGATAATCCTTACATTCGAGTGGGAACATGGAAAGTCTTAACGATTTAAGGAGGAAAAGTTTTGCTTTTCGTCAGCAATTAATTTCAGTTTTAGGCAATATTTCAGCGGGCTGTGAAGCAGAATTAATATGGCGACTTGCTATAAGTGATTTCATGTGACGGAACCCTAATGAGCGGGTGCCTTAGGTATGGAGTTGCAATGTAATCCGTTGCATGCAGAGCTAGTGACATTAAGATGACGGTGTTGCTGTCGCCAGCATGCTCGTAAATTGAGCGAAATGATTTTATAAAGGAATTTCGTTGAAAATAGGAGTATAGGGCCATTCACCCGGGTAGGAATCTGAGGCAAAAATTGAGCTCGTTTGAAAATAGTGCTTGCAGTGTATGAAGGTATATTGGTTTGACATGTCTGATAAAGCTTATGAAAACTTCCAGAGAGTGGCCAAGCCAAATAATGACACTAAACCGAACTACGGTTTATGTTGTCTTAATTTCTACCTTCGAAATGATGAGGAAAACAACGAGAACTCAAATTGACAAGCAATGTCATTGGCGACGAAAGGATGCTATGTCTGGTAATTTCAAAATTTCGAAGGAAGAGCTCTGTGCAATCTTCAAATCAGTGAGAAGTAACATATCTGTGGAAAGCGACGGCATACTAAACATTGTGCGTCGACATTTCCCAGAAACAGTACACCAAAAAGCACTGGTGTACATTTATATCACCCTGTTTATTAATGCTTTGCATAGTGTCCATTATCGATGGAATTATTTAAATGGCGCTATAGTCCAAAATCGATTAGGGCCACAGCTAACATGTCTCTCCAGTTAGTCTTTTGCCAGCTACCTGCAGTTACTCATATGAAATTAGTTGAAGTCCCCATCATCGTCCTCTACAGGCGGCGTTGTCTCTCTAGGTTGGATTCGAGAACTTTCCAGGTCTATGCGTTCGAGGTGACCTAGCAATCTAAACCGGGTTATCTGAGCCTTTTTGACGAGGTCGGCATCGCTGTCGGAAAGTTTCCTCCATTCTCCATTGATGCCAATGAAATAACCTTTCTCTAATTTCACCAATGTCTAAGTTTCTGCACCGTAAAGCACGACTGGGAAGATCGGGGTCCAGTATAAAGTCTTTCTGGTTACTCGAGAGAGGGCTTTACTACTCAATTGTCTGCTAAGCCCAAAGAATCAGCGTTTAGCAAGAGTGTTTCTTCGTATAACTTCCGCGCTGATGTTATTGTCGGAGTGCATTCGTCTTTTTTTCTGTCGGAACAGAGTACTCAGACAAAGAACTAGTCCATTGTACTCCTTGTTAATTCCAATTAATGGAATCTTTCAGTCATCGAAGAAATATGAGTAAGAGTATGAGTGATAAAGTTCCTGCAGTACCAGAACCCACCATGTCAAAGACGAGTACCTGCAGCCTGATCCGAGCGTGAGCCGTACATTTATAGAGGTAGTGCTTCGCTATGTCGTCATTACTTTCACAGCAGGCGTCACAGGATGTTGTATCACTTATGTCCAGCATAAGAGCCAATCTAAGATGGTCAGGTCTTGAAGGATACGGGGTATCTAAGGCTCTCTGTCCACTTTTTACGGTAAAAGATCTAGGGCGTTAATAAAATTATACAGGGATAAACCTAGAACAATAAAAGGAATCCTGACAGGACACTGTCTCCTGCGGAAATACGCAAAGAGTCTCAAATTGTCAGAGGCGAATATTTTCAGAATCTGCGGTGATGTGCAAGCTGTTGAGCACATAATACACACACTGCGTGAATGCGAGGCACTATCGCGAAGTCGAAGAAAATAATTTTTGGAAAACCTAGAGGAAATAAACGGCATGGACTTCAAAGGCCTAATTGCTATTTGCCAAGAAATTGGATGTTTCACCGGGAGATTGTTTAGGTTTTTGCCCTTTGAATATAAATTTAACTGATTCCACAAGGATCGGCATGGGCTCTTTTTGTGATGACAAGCAAGTATCCATCACACCCCTGTTTTAGCCAAACTTAACCAATGCCCAGCAAATTTAAGTGCCCAGTCATAACTCCAGTAAACAACGTGCAGTCTTTCCTGCTGAGGACAGCAGGGAGGACGCTGACCTCTTAGAGATGCCGGAAAGCATTCGTTTGGTCTGCCTACAAGCTGTGGAGTCAAACTATCTGGAGTTGTGATCTTATGAAACCTAACTGTCAATAGAAGCATCAACCGAGGGCGCAGACAGACCCAACGTAGGCTCGGGTCCTGAAAAACTGTCCTCTGAACCTTTGTTGACAAGTTCGTCTGCGATTTCATTTCCCGTGATCCCATTGTGACCTGGGATCCAGACAAGACTCAGTGAATTCAGCCTTCGGACTGCGCCCAGATATGTCTTGCATTCTCAGCTTAGCTGTTGCTACAGATGCAAATATTTCGAGTTCCACAAGTGGTCTTCACAATATAGTTCGTTGCCATCAGGATTGCGCATATCTCCACTTGGAAGACAAGCGCAAGTTTTCCTTACGCGGAGTGAAATCTAACATTGTCGTCCTCCAGAAGGACACCAGCATGACATCCATGAAGACCTGACTACATTCCTTTCTTAGCTCAGTTTCTAGCCGAAACCAGTCTGGGAACAGGGAAAATGCAGATAGGGACGTCAGCCATACCTAGATTTAATGGTCTCACCAAAAGCTTTGTCCAAGCGTACAATAAGAGAAGACACGTGTTCTTGTTTTTCCGATTTTTTCTCTCCTTGTGAGAGTAGATTTTCCACTATTCAGTGTCGAGTCCAGGGTTCTGGGTATGAAGACGCGTTAGAATATCTTCCGTTTCCTGAGTTGCACCGAAGATGGCGCGCGTCAGTTTGGGTTGTCCAAAAACCTCGAAAGTCGTAGTTCCCAAGGATGAGATTTTCGGCAGAGACTCTAAGACTTCTGTTTTCCATATCGTCGCCCTCTGCTTGAATGCAAACATTCTCTGTGTTGACTAGTTCCCAAAGTCGATCGACACAGTGTTTGCACTCACCGCCGTTCAGACTGCTATCATTCGAAGCGCCAGATATGAGATAACGGCATCCTTATAGGTACGCCGGTTTCGGGGTTTTCTTGGAGGTTACTTTTCCAGCAACGTCCAAATTCCACCACCAGAGTTGTTTCTCAGCGATTATTTCACCGCATCACGGAACTACGATCCTTGCTGGTTATAGCATTGACCTTGTCCGGATATCGTGTTCTTGCGAAACCCCGCTGGCTTTGTTTTCGTCGATGAGTTTGACCACTTCTTGCGTTCTCCGTCCACTGGAACTGCAGCCCTTGTCTGTTGCAACACCGGTTTCATCCGGGTATTGTGAGCAGAGAAATCCATTAATCCATTCTTAGCCCTATTCGGGACATGTGTCATGTGCTTTTAAAGAAAGTCGTATAGACTTAAGTCCATATATTCACGGCGGCAAGGATACGCCTCCCCATAGCCTCTGTGCCTTGCTGAGATACGAAAGCGGAACTGTGTTCCACCCTTGTTATGAGTCGAGGCCTACTCTGCTGTTCTTAAGGTCCCAGCACCCAGTACTATTTGCTGCTCTATATCCGCTCGAAAACAACTGGAAGACCCTTACATGTCAAGGCCGGTCCGAAGGCCCTGATTCCTATGGTACCGTGTTTTAAGTCGTGACATGGACCTACCACTCAACAGGACCTATGCCCTGCAGCTTGTAACTGGTCAAATCTTAGCAACCTTAGGTGGCGATATCGAAAAATGGTTATAATAAGACCAGAAATTGCTCTACCCCCGCTTTTTGTTAGACAATTTCGTTAATGTAAGAAACCTTGTTAATTGCGCGAGAGCCCTCCTATTCTCGACAGAAGAAGTGGGCGCAGTTTCTGATCCGAGAGATTGGTCGGTTTTAATGGGTGTCACTTCCACCGACCTCCGTCGCCGCTGGGGAGTCAGACTTTTAGCACTCGCGCCTTCGACAGCACCTGCTGTGTCTTTGCGTTGTTCTGTTCGTTTCCTCTTCAACTGTCCCCTAGACGGTAGTCCTTCAGAGTATGCCTCTTCTGGATCCCTTTCCGCCTTTTCGGTTTCCCGAGACAAGCCGCCAAAAATAGCACTCTGACTAACCACTGGTCTACTCTGATGGAGTTTAACCATAGCAGGCAGAGCCTCTCCGGTAATCTCTCCATCGTTCCAGCTTAATCTACCGAATGTGTTGTATAAACAGCCGCAGAATTCATCGCAGCTCCTGGGTCAGGGTCTAAATTGGAGGGAGGTTTTGGAAGCATGTTAATTGCATACTGTCCAGAATCTGCGCCCCAAACGCAGTCGAAAAAACCATGGGTGGATTGTGGCTATTGCGAGTACCATCTCGAGTATAATACTTTGGGGTCATCTCCGTACTTTTAAACGTTTTGCTTCTAGTCTGGACGTCTTTGGCACTTATTTCAACGTCTCACCTGAGTCTTTTCAGAAGCTTAAGATCTTTGACTCTTAAGCCTTCCTACCACGACAAGGCAAACAAAGAAAGCAAAAGATTCGTGCATTCTTCATCGTCATCCTGCACAGTTAAAAAACTTTGGAAGGGATGATAAAACTAGATATGGCTCTGTATAGGTTGTCTCTATAAATCATATGCGACCTTGACATCGACTGGTACTAATCGATTTGGAAATTCTTAGTTTTTTTCCAAAACATGTGATCTATGGTGCTCTTACCTAACCAAAAACCACACTAATTGGGGCCAAATAATATGATAGACAAATATATTCGATGTCGAGGAAACTTATTTTCCTGTAATTAGCGCAGTTCAGGAAATCTCCCTCTCTAAGGATCGAACAATGCTAAGGTTCCATTCGTCGGAGATATGTATGTTACTTCCGTTGACCCAGACCTTGGTGATGAGTTGATGCATGATCCGTATCCAATCATCACCTGCTGCTTTTAGAGCTCGGCGATTAATGCATCGGGTGCAGCAGCTTTGTTAGACTTAAGCTTGGAAATGACTGTCCAGACTTCGTCTTGGTCGGTCCAGGTTAAATGGTTCATTCTACGATTTCCTTCTCCAGCCCTGCAGATCCCTATCCCAACAGCGTTGCTCGTGCTCGTTTTATTTTTTTGTAAAACTTCCGAACTTCGTTTTTCTGACAGGAACCCTCAGTCTTTATAGAACCAGGTATTCATTCGTCCTGATTGCAACCCAGTACATCAGACATCAGAAGCAGCCTTTCTGATTTTTTTTTGGCAATGATGCCACTGGTCTCCTATGTCTGCTGTTGGCGGTATCGGGACTTCTCAAAAGGTTAAGATAAACTCTATCGGAAAATGCCCAGGCGGAAAATTCAATTGTATCTACTCAACGTTGGATTTTCTCACAAAGGTTCGATTCGCCTGTTACGGATATCCACTTCCGTATCTTGACTACAAGAAGGTAATGGTATGGTCCTAGTTGATGTTAGCTGCACAGAACGGTCTGTAGATGGTTCGCTAATCAGCAGTCAATCAGGACTATTTATGGACACAATCGTGTTCTATTTATAGTTAGATAACATCCAGCAGCGAAATCAATAATTCCGTGTCCATTTTCGGATGTGAGATCGTGTAGCCTGTACTTGTCGATCATTTTTCCAAGGATGTCCTCCTTTCCTATCGTGGCACTAAAACAGCCAAGGACGATTTTGACGTCCTTGACGTTTTGTGGAGGAGCTCGTACAACTAATCTTTGGTAAGGTCGACATTTTCCTGTGTCGAAGGAATCGCAAGAGCAATGAACTCCACGAACAACAGTGCTGATTGGGCAGTGCTACTTATCTTCTACGTCATACGAACAGCTGCGAACCGGCGATACAACAACGACCAAGATGTCACAATCGATAGTGCAGGACGTCTCCAATTTAATAGAGCACCAAGAAGTAGCTACGAGTATATGTAGGATGTTGCTTGCAGCATCAGCAATGTTGGTGGCTTAGTGAAGGAGAGGAAAGTCTCTCGGCGTTTCCATCAAATAGTTCAGCGTAGCTCCACTTTGGGGCAAAGCACCTAAACGTTTAAAACATAGTTGGCTAATATACTATATCTTAGAAAGAATTTAGGTAGCTAAAAGCTTAACTTTTTTGCGAATAGATCTTGTAAGAATCTCAGGTGCTGTAGGTACTTCAAATTCAAGGACATATTGTAAGAGGAGTACTACGAGTGTGTGGTAGTTCTTTGTCTAAATACTCTGTTCTGACAGAACAAAAAAAAAGAGTAAAATGCAGTGTTTTGAAGCAACTTAAATGCAGTTTAAATCACTTGCACCAAACAAGAAAATGATGCTGCTTTAAGAATACGGAGACTGATTCTGGCTATGTCTTTTCTTTTGATGCATTCACAGTAGACATGCTTAAAACCTGCGGTATGACATGCACTTACGCTCTTTTAGAGGTCAGAATCGAAACTATTAAGTTCCTCTGAGTAAACAGTTCTAAACTTGTCTAAAACACTCTAATTACATAATGACAGTGCAGACATATCCGAATATAGATACTTCTAGATTGAAAATCTGTATGACACCCATCGAAGTGTAGAATACCTACAAATAGTTATCACTTAACTGGTTACTTCACAGGTGATCTTAAAGAGAAATCACTTCTAACCTAACAAGTTCAAAACACTAACACCACCATGGGGTCAACTATGGATCATCATTTGTATCGCAGCCTCAATTGGTGGCCAATTCCCTGCACAGCTGGACAGAAAAAACACCTCACACCTTCTCGCACCTTAAGAAATGGGTCGGTCGATCGTCGAAACAGTTTCCTATTCATTTCAAATAGCTCAACAGTTTCATTCTATGTATCGCCAGGCTAATGAAGCTGAATTAATGGCCAAATAAACTCTTCAAATTGAACAGTTTGTCCGGGGTGAGAACAATCAATCACCCGGCATCGAAGCTATCGAAACGGCTGAGATGTGAGTTCAAAGTGAGGTACTATCTGGTCATGAGGGCTATGTAACTATTCATGAGGTCGTCGTGTTTTATTATTAATATGCATTCTGGTCAATGCGAGATGATGTTTTTGCTTTTTTACATTTCTCCTCCTTTTGCAGAAAAAGTGAAGTCACTCATAGTTTCAGCGGCCTTTTGGTTGCATTCAAAGGAATTTCTATTTTCGCCCATTGAATGGCTCCCAATGTCGGTATGGATACGAGTATACTGAGGCCAACACAATTGAATTGCATCTTTGAAAGTGATTAGACAACACAGTATGGCACGCAGGTGAAAGATGAAAGGATTTCTTTTATTAACCGTTACTTCTGTAGGCGCAAGTTGAATTGGACAAAAGATATTAAATGGAATGATCATGCACAAGTATACTTTTGTTGATGTTCTAAGAGACTTTCTCTTAGTTCAATACATCTCAGCATACAATGTCGTAGAAAGATCGAAATTAGAAACTTTAAACAGAAAATTTAAAAATTAACATCTAAACCTTTCCTTGAAGCCTACTCATCACCGGCAAGAGCTATCTAATAGCGGATGCCTTTCATTGATTGTAAAAAGGAAAGACTGGTTCTGGTAACACTCCACGAATATGGAGTCTACCGACGGGAGACTTGATACGATCTACGGATATCAGTACATGTTGGTCAGACTAGGAGTGTTTGATGAATCACAAGACTGATCGGAAGTACCTAGGACGCGATAGAGCATCATAAGTTCACTAAATCTCCTCTTATACTTGATCCTATTCTGTAAGGCACTACTAGGTACAACGAGTGTATTGTGATAAGGACTCACTACCCACTTAGAAATACGACGGTAGGATTGCTCCTGATTGCTCCTGAAGAGAGATCTGTAGACTGGAACCACCCAGGTAATTATATAAATTTCGAGAGGTTCCTTAACTCAGTCTTGCTTGAGTCATCCAGTTAAATGAAGGAGCTCTAATTCTTTTCTCGAATATGACAGGACTGTTACACAGCAAATGATGGACAGACTCAATCTCTTTTTTGTCCCAACGGCTTCTGAAGAAATCCAACTCAGGTGGTAAACGATCAGGAGCTTCCTTCAAGTTCTTACATTCCTTGGTCCAATTATCAAGCAGTCCAGTACCGAAGCAGCTGCTAGGCGTTCTATCTTATAATAGCTGCTGAGTTACTTTGGCTTCCAGCCCCACAAAAATGTCCATAACAGAACCATCGGCCTTCAAGAGCACTTTATGTTTTTGATTTTTTATTCTTTAACTCATTTCTCTGAAGAATTCTAGTACAGAATCTTCTGTCAAATGCAGCCTTAAGGTCATGTGATATGTTTACAGGTATATTGCTGTCTTAACTATAGGTCAAGCGTTATTATAGGTTTCTGTACCCAATTTTAAAGCAAAGGTCCAGCGGGATGAGTTTGGGAATGGTCTTCAGTGCCTTCTTCTGTTTGATCCCAGAATTCATATGCAGGATGCGTTATACATTTTGGTGATGCTTCAAAGCTGGTGATGCTCCCTAAACTAAGCTCAAGCTACGTCTAGAAATCATCTTGACGTAAATAGTCTAAATTCAGTCGACCTTTTGGGGCTTCAAACCAGGGATTGGTCTTGTGACAGTCCACAGAAAAACCTCAGCACTTAAAGGATAGATTCCAAGCCCTCTGCAAAAAGCAAGCATTTTCAGCAGAAGTACTCTATCGTTGAGGTTTCACTTTGAAGTTTTTTTTCTTGCGGGTTACTATAACCTTAAAGTGTTCGCACTCAGCGTGGTCGAAGGGAACTTTGGGAGGGGAAAAAGAGGGATCCCGATGTACGTTAGTCTTAAATGTTGCAATTTACAATGACTAGGAAATAGAAATAGAAAGTAGGGCATTCATAAGCGAGTTGTACGGCTTAGGAGCGAATCACGATATTTCAGAGTACGTCCGAAAGTGGGTTTGACGGTACACTGATGAGCATTCATAGCGAGAAGGGTATTACGGTTGAAGGTTTGAAGGGGCGCAATGCTACTGACGTTTTCAATGGAGCACTGGTGGTGGAAATAGCGATAAAACAAAGTTAGACAGTGTTATTACTACAGTGTTCGAGGGTTGAAGAGATGTTTTAGGCACACTTGACCAGATGTGGGCACTGTACTTGAATTTTGTGCGGATAAATGAAACAAACTGGCCCGATATCAGAATGGTTACATCGCCGCCATAGAGTTAAAACCATTTATCTTCCTTAATACCAACGTCGTGTTGATAAAGAAAGAACTTTTGCTCATTTTCTTTCTGTAGCTTACATTACCAAATCTTAGGAATTCCTTTACAAAGATCGCTGATTGTGCGTGCTCTTTGCAAATCCTCAAAAATCACATCTTCACTTACATTGTTGGACGCTACTTCGATGTCTAGGAAAGCCGCAAGGTATATTCCTGTCTATGATCATTCGCTTAAAAGTGTCGTAAGTACTAATCCACCTCTCATCTACGTGTGTTATTATTTAGACAGATTACTGTTGACAATCACATCTCTTGTAAGTATGTATACCATCCATTCCCAAATTTTTAGTAGAAAAAAAATTAAAGAGCTAATAAAACTGTAATCTGACTGACTTACTGACTAAAACTTTCAGTTACTGACGGCATCCAATGTACAATAGAATTGGTTTAATCTTAGAGTAAGCATTTACGCCAGCTTCTGCGGTCGAATCTAATCCATTACTGGTACCTTAAGAGGAGCAAATGATTTTGAAAAATGAGTGTTTATAAGGATCTATGTCTCTTTATCTGAATCAGCCCAGAACTCATCCCCTCTGCTGATAGTATTAAAGCTGTCGGTGATAGCGTTTTGGCCAAATTCACATAGGCAAGATGCTTCGCTGGTTGATTCGATGCAAAAGTTTCTCCAGAAAATCCTCTCTACCAATTCCATCCTTTTCTTTAGCTGATTAGCACACTTTTTGTAAGTAGACTTACTCGTATCCCATTCTTATGTAGTGTTTTAAACTACTATTAATCGGAAAAGCTTTCTGATATCTGTCCTGCGGATCGAACAGGTTCAGTCGATGGCATATCATAGAGAACACTTACGAGTACCCACTGCGTCGTCTTTCATCTTATTGGTGGAAATATTTCCCTGGGTCGCTGACTCACTGGTTTCTGCAATTCTCTGTTGAAGGCTACTCAGAATTCGGCCTGAAGAATTGAAGAAATGTAGCCAGAAATGGTTGGATAATGACGCCTGCTTGGAGAACATCCAAATGAAAACCATACCAGAGCTGTTTTCCGATACAAGTGATACATTGAGGACTTCCTTGCTTTTAAATGTAATAAAGATACTAGTAGAGTTATTACTTCTGTTGCGAATTAAAAAATTTGAGTCGAATACTGAAATCAAAAGAACCTCATGCCAGAGAATGATATTTGTTCTAGTCGAAGTGTATACAAGTAGTGGACATTAGCGTCAAAACTTCCTGTAATGAAACTGTGATATGAACAACCTTCTGTTCTCCCGTGGGAGTTTATATTCCGTCATCGTAAGACAGACACGCAGTCGCTATATAACATACGAGTATGTATGAGAAGTCTTAGCCTTTTTTTATAGTACAGAAACTAGCCTTACCGATGTCTGTTCTTCTTGCTTCTAACCTTTTACTCGTCTCGCTTTTGTCGTTTTCGTATTAATCTGATCCTAATCACATTACGTGATTGTTTTGAATCAATGGCTCCCGCATTAGGTTCAATCTGGTTGCGGTGACGACTGTGCTATAATGTAGATTAATTTAAACTACCTGCATCGTAAATTTAACATACATAACCACGGACGACTGATTGGGTTGAGCCAGTAAAGTTCGCTTTATGAGTTTGAAAATAGTCCATGCAGACTTATAAAGGAGACCCATCTGCTTGGTTCCCTTTAGTGAAAGCAAAGACTCATTCCTGAAGACGATGAAGACTTTTATGCCAGTTTTGGCATATGCCTCTTCCTCGACGACTTCCAAGCTCTTCATCCCAGTTGAAGGCTTCTGAGCCGTAGGAAGTTCAAGTTCTCTTTTCTGCCAATCCCATAGTCTTGTAGAGCCTGCTCTTCGGCTCTTCAGAAGATGCTTAATTACTACTCACTAATTTTAAAATTTTGTATTATGGTCTTTTAGCAAAATCAAACGACATCTGGTTTCGGGGGAATACTGACTGCTAGATCCACCATAGGAAATTCTAGTGCACCGTCGTAGTTGTCTTGCATCTTCCAGTAATGTCCTGACTCTTTTCACTGCGGTTTGCCTTAGCGGTAGCAATTTTGTGACTTGCTTCGCGATAGGACTTTGTCAAGTTATAGGCTTCATCGGTAAATCTTTGGCTATTATCCTGTGTGCTACGAGTAGCAAGAATAATGAAAATGCAAACCCTATGAACTGTAGGAAGTTGTCAATATTTTCTCTTGACTATATCGGGTAAAAAGGTAATAATACCGCAGTTAGGAAATCGTGAATCCCAGAACGCTTGGTCTGCCAAACTGTATGTCCCGCATCATAGAAAACGAGAAGCGGCAGTGTCTCTGAGATTTTATCCGAATCCTAAGCTCGCAAAGACAATAGAAACGGAAAGTTAAGTGAAGAAAATCTAATGTCCATCTTGCCGACTTCTAGTCGTTCATAGAGTTCGTGGAGGGTGGTTAAAACTACTGCTAAATCTGAAAATTTTTCTTAACAAAGAAGTTAGATGACAATTCTTTCTCAATGAAATTGAATGGATCAGGCTAGCAAGGGAATTCCTCAAAATTGACACAGATTTGCCTTCAAAAATTTCTTTTCATGTAGTATATTCATCTCTGTCTCTTTTTTTTGTTTGATATATCAAGGCTCAAACAAAAGATGACAGACCTACATATGTACATCTGATATTCCTCCAGATTACCCTTAAACTGAAAGGAACAAAGCATCTACCTTCGAGAAGCATACATGAATACTCGTACACTGCTTTCAAGGTACAACAAAGAAAAAAACAAAAAACTCCAATTCAGTGAAAAAGAATCCAAAAAGAGGTATACGAACTGAACTCCTTCTTCTAGGTGAAATAAAAGAAAAAAAAATAAGTTGAACGCAAATTTGCCAAGGACAAAACCACCTGTACCAGCATATTGTAACAACAAGCGGCATGTCCAACGCCACCACAGGTACAACAATTTTCAGAACACAAAAACGACCAGCACAAACCCCGATCCAGATCGACCATAAGCAGGCTAAAAATAAAAGGAAGACCATATATCCAGCGACCAGCAACGATAGCTGCTGCCGCAGTCTAAGGAACCTACAAACCCGTTGGTTAAGTATCCATGGGGTTATTGTGTCTGGGGGCAACTTATTATTTATTTTTGTATTCCTATGTCGTTCATCTGTATTGCCGCACTCTCGCTCGCGCTGGCCATCATGTTTTCCGCTTAAGCCCACACCTTGCAATTCTACTTTGGCACAAAGCATCCTGTAAATTGAGCATACCGCATACCTAAGTCTCAGCTTCACAACACCTTATAGTTGAACAGCCAACACCATCACCACCACTAAACTAAGCCAAACTACCGCCTCCAGGAGAGGGCGCGAAGATCATTCCGGATCATGTACGAAGCTAGTGCCTAAGATTTACGAGTACCAGACGCTCTCAGACAATCCAAACTAAGTTGCTGCTCGGTATGCTGCGACGGGAGTGAGGATAGTTTGGTGGGACTTCAACAATCGAAATGGAAATGGACCCACAGAAACAAGTGTACATCTGATGAAATGACCATAAGCGGTCCAACGGTCCAATGGTACAGTGGTCCACCACCAACAAATACAGCGTCCAACATCAGCAGAGTTTGGACAGTTGTTGTTGTCGGCCGCCCATTTGAAACATGGTCACCACCAACACCTTCGACAGGTTAAATGAAAATGAAAATAATAAAACGAAACATAAAAAGTAAAAAATAAAAAATCCAACGGATAATGAGATACAAACTGAAGCTACATGAGGAGCCTCGGAGGAGGAGAACGATTGGGCGAACGACGACTGTTGAACGGAAAGAGAGGAATTCCATTTCAGAAATTGATTTGCTGGATGCAGCGGCAGTGAAGAGTTGGTGGTGGCGCGGTGGCAATGTGATTCGTGGTGTCGTTCTTGTTGCTGTCGTTTTTTTTTTTTTTGTTTAAGTCGAGTCATTCGGTGCAAGTAGCTCGAGCTTAACAGAAGCAATCGAGCTTCAAGTTTAAGGTTACCCGCACCAGATGCGCATGTACAAACTGTTTCAGTGCTGATTAATGTTCACGGAGTTTGATTCTGGTTGCACGTTTTTAGATGCTGCAAGATGTCTACATACGTTTGTGCAACTAGGTACGACAGAGATAGAGCAGCAAGGCATGGTGTACAACATTTAGTGCCTTGCGGTAATAAATAACGTCATCTAATATGATTTTGCTTTTCGTATAATATAATAGATTTAGCTGAGTTTGGGAACAATTGGATCTGTCAAGTGATCTGAGTCGGAGCGCTCCATAGCCTGTATTCTTAGAGCGAAAATAACAATAAGTTGCAACCTATGGTTCTTTTTGCTTTTCATAGACTGCTGGTCACTACATTCAAATATTGTATTTTAAGTGTCTCAGAGGATGAGAAAAATTGCTCGTCGGCCAGATTACTCCAAATGCTTGGCACATATTGCAACAGATATGGGCTCATGTTTTATCATTGCATCCAGTCGCTTGAACATATTTGCGTGGAGTAGCTCAGCTCAGATCTGCCATAAGTAGAATAAAACAGATTCACTTTCTGCGAAAAGATTGTACTTTGCTCAATTTCGCTGATTTCCTGCGCTTTGCGTAAGAGCCTGAATTGAATTGATGCCTTAAGGGCGGACTCAAATGGGTGGCTCACAGTCCAGTGTGAAACTCAGAATTACCAAATAAACATCTCTGTTCGACGTGATCTTACTCCCACCGCCTCTAGTTCCGCAGAAAAAACGGGTCGGAACCACTGATGCAAGATCTTTCTTTACTGAGTTGTCGTTTGTGTTCATTCGCTATCAAGCTATCCAAACTGAAGAATTCAAAAAGATCGCATTGTTGTCCGTTTTGTTGTTTTATATTGTTGTATCCGAGCAGAGAGCTGAGACAAAGAACAGTGCATTGTACTCCTGCTCGTTCGTTTAACAGGGACTTCTCAATTTTTCGTAGAAAAATGAGTAAGCACTTCAGTAATAAAATACCTACAATACTACCAGCCAAGTGTGAGTACCCACAACCTGATCTGGCCATAAGCCGAGCGTTTCCTAGACATATTGACCCACTGTTTCATTGTTACAGCAAGATTTGCAGGATGTATATATGCCTAGTATATTTAGCAAAACTGTAGTGCCCTTATACTATGTCAGTAAACGTCTCTAAACTCTCAAAGAAATTAAGAAGAATTTGTTTAGCCTGCCGCACATCCTGAAGAGTCATGACATCTGCAGATAGCCAAACTTTCAAAGAAAGCTCTAACTATGGACTCTCGTATGAAAGCTTATTAGACATGACATAGGATATAATTGGTCTTATTATAGCCGTGTAGGTCCAATAGACTCTCTTCACTGATAAGCCCCATGTTTGCCGATAACTCCTTTATTGTGCTAGAGAGCCGACAGTGTTTAGTCCAAAAGTGTTTACTAACACTGAGTTTCGTTAGGGAAAACGGATGGTGATGTCTTCACTAGAAGAGTAAGACCAGTCAGCTTTCTCGTCAGAGAAAAGCCTCAGATTTAATAGAATTGACTGAAAGTAAATTTCTAGCTAGTCATTCATCACGTCTAGGGCCACCTGAGCTTTAGGGTAGTGTAGACAGAACAATGAAGGCGATCTTTATTTACGTATTGGTCGCAGCCAGCATTCGCAGTCAGAGTCCTATTCACCAGAATTGTTCTCATCCAGAAAACTAGTGATTCGTTTACGTCACATTGTCATCACTATAGTATTAGATAACGGCACTCATCACTCGAACCAGTGCTAGATACTAGCTACGGCGTGTTGCGTTGAATCTTCGGTGGTAGGAGTTGGTTCCGATGAGGTTACTTGGGAAGTGTAGTAATCAGAGTGTTCCCACTCTGGCTGATTTGCCCCTTTTGACGACTTTGATCAGCCTGCTGGTTTCACCGAGTGTTTTGATCTTTTCGCAAAAGTCATTATAAGAAGCACTCTTCGAAAGTCGAATTAATCTCTTAAGGCTTCCTCCAAATAAGTCTTAAGTGATAAGGCCCTGATTCATGCAATCACAGTATTCAGAGAGTTCGGTAGTACCGTACCATAGGGAAAATAATCAGACACAACGACAAATATTTGCTAAATCTTGGCTGCGACGCAAGTAGTAATTATGGATAATAACTAACTGCTTCGATTTCGCTCTAACAACAGCAGGCACCCTTGTGTTTTGGAAGCATTAAATTTCACTCTGTTGGTGGTTCCCTATTTAGTAATGCTATTAATATAGGACTTTAATGAGCTTAACATATGTGGCCGTTTTTCTTCTTGAGCCGAAGAGTAGAGACGTGAGTTCGAGAACGATTATGAAAAGCAGAGAGTACCATCGTCAGCGAAGGAATATAGAAGTAGCAGACAAGAGGGGATCATTAATAAATATTAAAAAGTGTGAACAGAGAACGGAGCCCTGGGGCACACCAGCATTTATTTTGTGAATATCAAACTCGAAACCGTCGCAGGCAACTTAAATTGAACGTCCCAAAAGGTAATTTCTAATCCATTGAAGGAGAGAGTCGCCGATCACAAATGCAAGCATTTTCGACAAAAGAGCATGATGCCAAACTCTGCCATTTTTTGGTCTCCTGGTCTTCTTCTGCTGGGTTGGTCCTGCAGGACCGAAAAAGTCTTTTTCTAACCCTGACAGGTCGAGTCGTACCACGCCTTTTCTTTTGGTTCGATACTTTTCATCCGATGAGGGATAAAGGATCTCATTCCAAAGAGATTAGTGTCTGTGATCATATCAGCAGCGGCATCCACGTCGTTATCGAGGAAACATAACGACCAGTTAAAACTCCTAAATAAGGTGTTAAGTCCGCTTCAATTGGCTTTCTCTCACTGCCATACAGTTCTTTTCGGAACCTTTTCTGTAACTGTCTTACCATTAGCTGATATAGCACAATGGTCCGACGAGCCTAGAGGGGTCAGCATATCGGCTTGATACTTATCAGGGTTAGAAATCAAAAACAAGTAGGTTTTGACTGTAAGACTGCCAACTCATTTATAAGTTGCTTCACTGCCTCAAAGTGGTAACATTCCAATGTGTTATGACATTGCTGGTAAGTTTCCTTACTTAAAGCTCATTTCTTTGTTATGCCTCCATTTAGCAATAGGTGCCTTTTAGCGACTTTTTTTTCAAAAGCCTGAAGAAAAATAATGAAGTCGACACTGTTTCGTAGGTCGCAGAAGGAATCCTTTCAGAGTTTCATTTCCTGTGACTGTTTTATTACACTCCAATCCGGATACAGAGAGACTTCTATTCGGCCTTTTTATACTTGACATGCACTGTTAACCTTCTGCAAAAGTTTCCGGCGCACGTTTGGCTATTTCTTTTTGTTTCGGATGAGTCGAGTTGTTTCGTCGGCATGAATACATTCTGATTCGGTACATTCTTCGTGAAGTTAAGAGGTTCTTTGTGGTGGTAAACTGAAATCTATGTGTGGGTGTGGGCATCTCTAATGGTTTACTGACAACCTAGCCATTAGTTTTGTGCGTTCGATAGCTTTTAGGAGACTCGACTAAACAAGCCTCACACTGTCTCTTACAATTGCTGCCATTCGATGGCATATTTCATATTCCTGGTGGTCTCAGTCAATTTTGGTTTCTCGGGAGGTTCAGAAATCATATATACCGGAGCTGTCCTTTACATCAATCTTAATGTTCTATCAGGATACTGCTTGGTTTATTTCTGCTCCTTCATGAGGATATGACTGCATAGCAAGCTTGAGGTAGCCGCTTTAACATAGATATGGATTGTAGCCATGTAGTGTAGTCAATATCCCTAGATTCCATAGTATTTTTAATATGGGTTTGGCTTTGGTGCAGTTCTCATCCTAAAATCATGTCCGAGGTTGTTTGTCACTTTACGGTGCTTTACGCAATCAGGATACTTCATTTGTGAAGAATTTGTAGGAAACAGAAATACATCCTCAAACTGATGCTTACTGGACGCACGTATTCACCTTAGATTTTATCTTGCAGAAGTCAGGCGATGCAAAATTATGTACAGAAAATATTCAGCTCACTCTCTAGAAGAAGAATTTTGAACTAATGCTTATGAGTTACCAGCCAAAGTGTCCTTACTGTGTTCAATCATTACAAGCGTCTAAGCTTAATTTTAGGTCATTATGCGAATCCCAATCCCGGATTTTTTTACCGTTTGCCTAGTCAATGCTTACATCATGCACGCCCCAAAATCAACATCTCCACACAATGCAAGACATTGCCCCTTCAAAGAATTAAATTGAGTCATCACCTTCATTCAGTTAAGGCAGTCTCCGTCGACTGTGACTGTGCACCACTGTCCCTACAGTCCACTTGACCATACCAGTTGCGCCTGTGAAGCATTCACTCGTTCTAATGCCCATCAATTACTGCCGCCCAAGCAGACAATTAGACCCATAAACCATTCATTCGCCCCGACTTGTAGATTTGCACATTAGCCAAAGCGAAATTTCACCATAGGAGTCAAGACTTCCTCCAGCACGCACCTATCTCTAACCGTAACTTCATATCCGTACCACACACATACTCGTGCTCGTACTCACTAATGTCGCGCGTTCACTTGTCATGATGTGGCGGAGACGGTGGTTACCTATGTACACTTGTCGAATCTCAGCACCAACAAATAACCTGACCAGGAAATTACTCTGCATTAAGCCACTCCGAAAACAGTCGTCGTAAGGATCTCGTTTTCCCACACCAGGTATTCGTTATAGAGCCGACCCCTTCTCTGGTGTCCGGCACCGATCCAGCGCAAACACTAGGCAAACACAACACAACACAATAAACCATCATCCAGAGCCATTCATTACCATCCTGCTGGGTATTTTATTGCTATGGCATCGGTATCGGAAAGGTGTTCCTATGAACACCAACACAAACCAAAACGAGGTCGGGATTAGGACCACCCTGATCATTCTCGTTAAAGAAAAAATGAAGGACTCATGGATCAATTAGGAGGTTTTTCAGTTTGTCATTTAAGAGTCACAAGTCACAACAATGAACTTGTCCAACACCTTACTGTCGGCTTCTCGAGACGCACCTTACCCTAGACAGGTTTGGGTATTCAAATTTATTTTGGTCAATCACAAGCCAAATTAAGTTCTCACAAAGGGATTGTACTGGTGCAATGGACTGGTGAAGATGTGACTCCACTACCCAAGCCTCTGACATGCTACGAACAATACCTTGTTGCGGAGATGGCTCTTGGAAGTCAACTTCTCGTCGAACTCGGGGGCCACTTTTGTTGTTCTGGTTGCAATGTGTCAAGTGGGGGTTCTAGGTAAATGTAAATTATGTCGTTTGTCCACTTGTTGTTAATATTGTTGTTGGCTGTATGTTTGTGTTAAGGGAATGATATCATCTACAGGAGCTGAGGCGCAGAGACCCACATTAAACAATGACAATTATTACATTTTTTTTAATCATACACCGCGATGATGCTGACGGTGACCATGAAGTAAACGCGTCAGTGTCAGGTGGCCAATATGGGATAATCTGAGGACATCGCTTCATTAGGATCGTTAAGCGAAGTTTAAGCTGGTTCAAGGTAGTGTGCAGCAAATGAGCTGGGATTTAAGTCGGAATGGATTTTTATTGATATGGCGGAAGCAGATATTCCAAAAACGATCAAGTTACTTGTTCTGGGTGGCAGAATAAAGAAATTTTGAGAAGCGTATTTAGTTTTATATGAGCACTTTGAAGGGAATTTTTTAAGAGTGCTGTATTTCAATCAGGACTCTGGACCGTAGATGAGGCTGTTTTATTGCGCACTGACGAATGATATTTAAAGAAATAAATCGAGTAAAACAATGGCAATCCCATGTCGGACTGAACGTATATTTTACGGGCAAAAGTTTTAGGTACATTCAGGAATTGGACTGCAAGAAGTAGACTTAGAGTTTCATCCTCTGAATGAGCATACAAAATTGCTTAGGAATTCGAAACCTTACAAAACAGTGTCGATACTGGCTTAGAAGTCCTGAAGTTCCGTAATATATTTCGTAGACACCTATTTGAGTTGCTTATCTCTGGTTATTGCCCAGGTAATGCACGGATCAATGCGTTGCTCAAAGATGATAACCGAGGTCTTGACGGGGTCGACATAAATCGGCCTGCTCGCTGTCGAAATTGTTTTAAAAAACCGACTTTTATGAGTATTCGCTGGTAGCAGCAACATTTTTGCCAGTTTTCGCACTTCGTAACGCTTCTTTTCTTGACAAGGTTGACGATTGTCCGTATTTTGCAATTTTCGGCATAAGACTCTATTTTCTATGCAGCCTAACCGGGCTTGATTTACGAAATCTTAAAATGGTAATGACTTCAACGTTACTTCAACGTATTTGGACCTTAGGTCAATAAAGATATTTTAAAACTAGTCAGAGTGCTGAAATATAAATGAAGGCGTATGATGACTTTACCTTTATGGGTAAAGCTCTGATATCCCATAAGCAGGTTACTGGACCGGGGCTATCCGCCATAGTGAGATAACCATATGTAGCCATACAATTAGCAACGACCATATACTGCCAAGCAGTAAGTGTGAGGGGTGCGCCGAACGAAAAGGGATATTTGCTGCCATATGAAACAATTTGTCCGACCACAAGAAAAGACACACTCTAAACTGCGTCGACTATAGATTCATCAACCTTCTTACCATCACGTAAAAGTTCTTCTTCATATAATGTAAGACACTGAAACATTTTTCAGTGATCGGATTGCTCCCTATCAATGCAGTTTTACTAAGTAAGTCTTGTTCAGACAAGTCTTGTCAGTCCCATCTATACAAAATATTTTCATTGGAATTAGTTTCACACTGTTAGATTATGTAGAATGACGATGATGATCCCTCAAAAAAGGATTTAGTGCTGGGAAGCTTCGAAGCTCTATACAACTACTTGTAAATGTTTATCTCGTTGATAACATTAGCAGAACGCAGCAAGCTGTCACTGTTGTGTTTGCGGTAAAACGGGTTAAGCTATGTACGGGGGCAAAACCAAGTATTTGCTGTCAATAAGAAGGGACCCACTACACTGACGAATCGAATGGAATAATAACTTTGAAGACGTTAGGGACTTTGTCCACTCCGGTTCAGCTATAATAATGACACTTTATTAGAAACCAAACGAAGAGTTTCATTTGCTAATTGCTATTTCTTTGGCCTAAGAACAAAAGTGAGTATCAGCGTCTTGTCAAGAATCACTAAGAAATTCCATAAAAGATCATAATCATTTCAATTCTTCTCTATGGCGCGGAAGTATAGGCGTTCGACGAACTTTGGTCTCTAAATACAAGATTTTTCGAGCGATTTTTGGTCCAGCTTGCGTTGACTGGCCTTGGAGGAGGAGATATAACAGCGAATTCTACGAGCTATACAGCAACATTGACATGGTTAAAAAAATGCTCTTCAGTCGAATTAGATTACAAGGACTTATAGGACCAATGAATATTAGCACTCGGCCCAAAGAGTATTCGATTTCTACTTCTATTCATCTGGCGCGGACAAGTGGAAAACAGCCTCAATCATCACAGAGTGTGAAGGTTGAGGCAGTTACAAACACATTCCGCTAACTGAACAAGCTTTTTGGTAGAGATGGAAGTCTATTCCGGACAATAGGCAGTTAGTCGAGCTGCGTATCTACTTGTCCGTCACTTGTTTCCCATTGCCATTCCGCTTTCCGAGCTGAAACCGAAAAATTTTCCATTCTTGTTAGATGTATCAATGACAACTTACGTTGGAATAACCACATATTCGATGTCGTAAAAATGCTGCCATATGTCTAGATTTCCTCAAGCGATGTAAGAAATACTTCACTTCTCTGAGCTGGCCTCGATATATAAATCATTTATCAGCCCAAAATTGGTCCCGGTAACTTCATGAGTAAACGCTAGCACACCTTTAAAGCACAATGACATTCGGTTCTGTACGTGGAATGTTCGGACACTTATCAGGCCACGTGCAGCCGAAGAATCAGCTATGGCCCTCGACTGCTATCACGCTGACATCACAGCCATCCAGGGAGTGTGATGGGATGGGCCTGACATACGGAGGATGAAAAACTATGGCAATCACCAAGAGTGCTATGGTGATTGCCATAGGAAAAGAAACAGCGCTTAAGCGTATGCGGATTTGCCATATGCGACAGACTTAGGAATGAAGTCTTGTCAATAAGTTTATTGACTTTGCGGCGGGACGAAATATTACTACAGCAGGCATACTGTTTCTTCACCTCAATATACATAAGGGCACTTGGCGATCTCCGGATCTTCAAACGCAAAATCAAATCTATCACTTTGCAATAGACGTAAGGCATGCCTCCAGTATTCTGGACGTCCGAATGTTCCGGCAGCCCACTACCTTGCTGCAGCCAACGATTTCTCAAGAGCCAAGTAGAAATACTGTGAGAATATAAAGTGAAAAAGCTGCAATCGCAAGAGACTGCCAAAATCTTCACCGAACGAGTATCCCGACAACTCTAATACCAGCAGCATTAAGTACCGAAGACCAGTGTGAAAGCTGCCAAGGTGCCATCAGAGACGCCGTAACTGATGTGCAGGGTTTCACCACCACCAAGAAATCCCTGGATTGATGAAAAATGCCGGCAAGCATATGCAGCTAAATAACAAGAAGAGCTGCTCATGAGCTCTGCGAGGAGAGGAGATGACAAGAACATCGGCTTCTCCACAAATTGAAAAAAAGAGGATGAGAAGCGCGTGATCGAAGATATTGAGAAGCTGTATTCCAGGAATAACACACGGAAGGTTTACTAAGGAAACGTTGTTGGAGAATCACAGTCGTTGCTGAGAATATCGAAATAATTTTTCTGCAGACTGTTTTACGGTGAAGCAGCAAACCATCCCGCCGTCAGGCAGAATAGACGATTCAATTCAGACGATGAAAGCCAAAACTCCCATCCACCTGACTAGAACAAAGTAAGCATAGCAATATCTAAGCTTAAATCCAACAAATCAGAACCTAACGGCTTACCAGCTGAAGTATTCAAAGCTGCTGGAAATGACTTTGTGGAGAGCATGCACTAACGCATTCCTCAGATCTGTTCAGAATAGTGTGTGCCTGATGAATGGAATCTCAGCACCGTGTGCGAATCCATACAAAAGGCGGTTTTAGACCTAAGAAAGTCCACAATAGACTAAATCTTCACACTCCTGTAGATTCTGGGAAAAATTTAACAAGTACGGCATATGGAGCCATCGTGTCTGTTTTCAAATTCTGGGGTCTGGTCTTAACCAGAGATTTGTTCTTGTCTTGCTAGAACTCGATCCTTGTTTCTCATTGAAGAGAGCTCTGATGCTCTCGATCCCGTTTAATGAGAATTTTACATCAAAACGTACTTTAGACCTACCAATATTACCACTGGATACAGGCACTTCAAATATTAGGAGTAGCTTGAAAATTACTTTGTAAAATCTTGACTCCTGTCGATTCAAGTAACAGAAAACTATAAACGTCGGCCCATGCGTCTGAAAATCAGGATCGTTGTTTCCAATGACTTAATTGGTTCAGGTATAATTCCTAGAGTACATAATGAAGCAACTACTCGTACATTAGTTGAGTCAATGGAGATGATGTTGAAAATTCTCACACTGGTGTTCGACTGCGAAAAGACGTTGCTGAAAAAATGCATCAAATGCCTTAAGTTCGGCCAAATAGCTACACAATGCAGAAGCATAGAAGATAGCTCCAAGCTATGTAGGAGATGTGGAATAGAAGGCCACAGTGCGAAGAAGCTCGATAAGGTACCATCCAGATGATATAAAGCACGTAGCTGGCAACAGCAGATGTCCAATCTCCCAGAGAGCTAGTACAAACAAAAGACTGTGCAGATAGTACTAATAAACCTGAACTACTGTAGAATAGCTCAGGATATCCTTGTACAAACGGCAAAGGGAGGACATTATCATGATTAGCAAACAATAACTAGATCTGTGACATAGCAAAATAGATGGCGATTTGGACATGTGGACGATATACCCTCAAAGAAGCAAGCGAACATATAGAAGGTTTCGTGGGGGTAAAAATAAATGGGGTCCATTTTCACAGCCGATATGAAGACCCAGCTTGATGGCCAGCGAATCCCAACTTATGCTGGACAATCTAACTGCAGATGCGCTCCACAGATCCCCAGTGGATATAGGAGGTAATTTTAATGCATGGGTCACAGAGTAGGGCAGAAGACTTATTAACATCAGGGAACATAGACCCTACTGGAAACATTCGCTTACCTAATAATAAGCGTCGTTAATGTGGGTAGGGCTAACACTTATCGGAAAGCGGGTATATACTCCATCGTCGACAACATCTTTGCAAGCAACGCTATTCAAGTGGAGGGTTAATGAGCAATATTATTATAGTGACCATCAGACCATATTAATGGAGATCAACGAAAAGAGATCGGCCCATCTCCCCAAACTTACGAGGCCAAAATGGAATGATAGATCCTTTGATAGCAATTCTTTCGAAGAGATGTTAAACGGTGATTTGACCATAAGTGCAGTGGCGGAAACACGTGCGTCTGATTTCACATCTTACATCAAAGCAGCGTGCGATGTGTCAATGCTTAGAATAGCAAATAGCAGGAAGGACTCACCGTGTTACTGGTGGAACGATGAAATAAGCAGAATACTTACAGACTCGAAGCGAAATTCAGCTATAGTGCCGATAGTGCTGAGGTCTATAGTAGAGCACCTATTCCAGCAAACATCAGCCACTAGGTGCAACATCATAAAAGAATTCAGGCCAGAGGAGATCGCACTAATTAGCCTGGATAAAGCATAAAGGCGGTTTCCATAAAGAGGTTCGATCTCTTCATAACAACACTGCAAAAGTGTAGAGAAGAAGGAACTTTTGTCGATGGAAAACACAGTATTTGGTTCTACTGCCAAAGAGAAAGAACCCCCTGATGAGCCATCTTCCTATCGCCCAATATGCCTCTTGGGCACCATGAGAAAGATCATCGAGAGGATAATTTATAATAGACTGTTAGCAGTTAGCAGAGCCCTCTCAGACAACCAATTTGGCTTTAAAAAAGAGTGTTCAACTGTTGATGCCATACGAGCGGTAGTCGATATCACAAAGCGTGCCATCGAGGGAGAAAAATGGCTCTACGGCACAAAGGTATACTGTACAGTAGTTACGCTAGGCGTTAGAAATGCTTTTAACTCTGCGAGTTGGTATTGCCAAAGATAGTAACGAACTATTTCAGCAACAGAAAGCTGAGGTACAATCCAGAGATACTGCGGGCGTCCCACACAGATCGGTTCTAGGGCCACTGTTGTTGAACATAATGTATGACGCAGTCTTATGGCTAACGCTACTCAGTAGAGTAACGATAATTAGATTCGCCGACGTCGTGACAGTAGCCAAACAGATTCATGAAGCGGAATCAGTCAAATATGTAGCAATCGCTCCGTTAAAAGATTGGCTTATCTCCGCCGGATTGGAGCTGGCTGATCATAAAACCGAAGCAGTCCTCTTCACGTCCAAAGAAACAAATAAGTACATGGGGGTTATGTTGGACAACAAACTGTAGTACAAAAAACATTTGGGCTATACATGTGAAAAAGCCTCGAAAGTAGAGGGAGCTCCTAGATAAACTACGATATAAGAATTCTACAATATAATACTATCCAGAGCAACAACATCAATCCTTCTGTCTGCCACCCCAGCCTGGGCTCTGCCCTGAGAACGAAGGAGTCTAAAAGGAGACAATCGTCAACATACAGATTTGCGCGCTAAGGACAGTTACTCGTAGCTGTTTTCGAACCGAATTACAGACGAAGCCGCCTTTGTTATATTTAGAATGGTCTCCATCGACAACCTTGCAGACGAGACGTTCAGAATCAACAATAGAAAAGTCTTGAGCCGGCACAACGCCAACGGCATCAAGTCGATTAAAACTGAAGAAAACGCAGCGTCAATACCTATTTGGCTGGCCCGTTGGACTACTACGTCAACGAATTCCCCCTTAAAGTCTTCATATATATCATCATCTTCATATTACATCATATATCATATATTATCCAAATTACTTTTCTTGAAAATATTTCCAATGTAGAGGCACGCAAAGTTTGAAGATATATTTATCTGTTACAGGAGGCTTAATAGGCTCAACGAAAACCAGTTATCTTCATCCTTAAAAATGAATTTGTGTCCTAAACTACCTTCTCTAACTGATACTCGTAGGACACGAGTAGGTGCATGATAATGTAAATTTAAAAAAAAAACAACACCATATGACACCTTTAGAATCGCTCTAATAATTCATGTGTTTCCTAATATTTCATATCTCCAGGGATATGCAACTTGTAAACCACCATTTTGGTTAGCATGTTGATTCACCACGGCCATACATAAACTCATATGTGGCGCGCATGTTGACCATCTGATGTTGGAAACTCGTGTTCAGGAACAATATCAGGAGGCAACATCATTTGATTAATGCCGCCTGACTATGATGTAATGCCGCCTGACTATGATGTAATGCCTCCAGGTCGATTAAGAACAAATGGTTACCTGTTTAGTTTCGTGCATGTTGCATGTTGCAGACTGCAGCTAGAAGGCTCTTGAAGTTTTCTTTTTTTTTCCTTTTAATTACCGTGAAATAAATGAGTCATTGAACGAATTAGATGGGTCGTCCTGCATTTGACCCGTTTTTTCCTGTTGTTGGAGGGTCAAAATTGTGTATGCTTATGGCGCATCCATCCCTTAAGTTGATAGTGAGGGTGGTTAAGTGTTACCTGTGCGTATGCTATGTTAACACGTGACTCGACTACAAAGCAGAAAGGGAACCCGCGGTATATTTACGTATTAATATTCAGAAAAATTACTATGATAGGGGTTAGCAGTGTCTTCATGGAGGGGTTGATACGAATATATAGATAGTTGGTGCTACATCCTTTGCATGCAGCGTCTGTTCAATTGAATTTCACTAATAAAGCACACGCGCGTTTATTTTTAACAAAGGAGTGTTGTATTTTGATTGTCTAATGGATTTTTGGTCTTCCACATTTTGTTCTTGAAAACATAAATCATTAGAATTCCAGATGAAAGGGACATCAGCCTTTCTTCATTTCAAGTTCTTGCAGTCCACTTTTGAGTTTTCAATCATCTACTGCCAAACACTCGTTCTTATACCTTTCAGCCCTTAACCATCATTTGTGAATGGCTATGGGGGCTACCTTGGATGTAGCAATGCGAATCTTCAGGAAAATGAAAAAAGGTCTGTGAACCAGCGTCCTGACCTTCGCTTTTGTGATGGATTAAGTGTCAGTGATGTTAAGGCTTTGAAGAACTCAAGTTGCAATAGCAATAGACTTCGATGTTTCCTCCAACTCTCTCCAGGACACGCATAGTAGATTGTCTGGGGTCGATGAAGAAAGATTTTCGAGCCGAAATTTAAAGTTAATCAGAATAATATTTCTAAAGGCTGGATTTAGGAAACCGAAAAGTTTTAAAAAGAACACAGTCTAAAGAGCCACTGTTCTTTAACGAGTTTGGTGCATTGTCTTTTCTGTACAAAGACCTCTATCCCTGTATCATCATTCTGAAATCGTTATTGCGTCCGATTCACCTTAAACAATTTTGGCTGCGACTTTCTATACAGACAACCCCCGAAGGATTTAGTGTTGAGATCTTCCCTGCAAAAACCAATGAAACCTACATTTTTAGCGTCTACCTAAAGGTAGTACAAATTGTTGATCGTTCGTTAAAAGTATAAGAAAGTCTACATCATCATCCATTCTCCATCATGTGCATTTTGCAGCCAGTTCAATGCCTCCAGATTGTGTCCAGGAAGCAAGACCTGCATGGATGCACTCACGTGTACCTTTACATACAACGGATTCATTGTACACGGGCTACTCGAATTCGATAAAGACCAATCAGTCGCATTAACACATTACCAGTAAAATCGCATTAACACAGAAGGTAGCCTGGACGACGAGTGAGTGGATTACCTAAATGATGGATTGGGCTAGTAGTTCAATATTTCAGGAACTTGCTTATATTCCCCGCGATGGACTTTGGAAACTGCATGTGTAAGTAAGCCATGAAGATAAAGATTACTAGCACTAGCCAACTTCAACAGAGTTGCCTGAGTTCAGTCTTTTTTTTACCAAGTTCTGCTCTTTGACATATTCAAAATCTAGGGTGAAAGGGGCTTCGGAACGAGTTGTCAGAATATCTGAAGTAGAAATCAACTCGTGTTCACGGCGGTGCAGTCGGCTCCTTAGGGACTGGTCCTTTAGATTAGGAGTTGCTAGTGTAGTATTAAATTTATGGTTAAAAACTACCGAAAACCTCCGACACTGATTACACCACTGTTAATGACCCATACTACTCGAAAACGGGAAAAGATTGTTGGTACTGCACGTGGCATGACAGGTCCCTTAACAGACTAAGTTTACCCAAAGAACTCGAGGAGACCCTTGACTGTTTTAAAGCAGATCTAACGCCATCCAAGAAATGCGATGAATAGGCAAGGCATAGGAAGTTTAAAAAAAATGCTTATGCTACGTCCATTTCTATCGAGAAGACAAACTGATTCGCCATAAGAGCCAGACGTGGCAAAGATGGTACCAAATCGTTAGAATACTACTGTGATGTACAACGTTTCACCCCACCACCATTGTGAATTCCGCGGTTTTACAATAAATACCAGCTGGCTCATGCAAATATACAGAAAGCATAGAAATCGACCCTGTAATGAATGACTAGAGCGGCTTGCGAGCTGTATGACCAAAAGAGAAAGGACGATCACCGGCTTCTCAGAAGGAAGAACTAAGACTACGAGGAAACAGAGGAATGTTATAGTAGGACATTTTACCAGAAGGAAAAAAAGAACATGGCAGGGCAACAAAGTACAAACAGAGGCCTGCAATGAAAAAGAAGGAAACCTAGAGCAGTTCAAGGCATTGGACGCTGATTTTGTTACGTTATGTGCCCAAAATCGAAGAAAGGAGATCCTCTAGTCTGCTCTAACTATAACGGTATCAATCTCCTCAACATCCACTATAAAGTCTTCTCGCCTGTACTACGTATATTCAATCATCTAAAACCTTTCGAGCACCAACTGACTGGTCCGTATCGGTTCGTCTTTAGGCCTGACAAGTTCACCATCGACAAGACTTTTGCACTACGGTTGATATTGAAAATGTTTAAGCGGCCTGGTATAACGTATATTGCGATAAATTATACGAAGCCATGTCTGGCTTTGGCATCCCTGCTAACCATGTTCGGCTCGCTGTTCTGTTGGGCTCCGCAATGATTTTACTGAAACGTCTGATGTCGAAAAGAGCTCCGAAAAGGCCAATGACACCAGATGCACAATCTGTCAAAAGTCGTACAACTACTTATACTACAAAGTATAGCTTCGAGGTAGTCAAAGTCTTTCCTAGGCTCCGCCGTTACTGTATACAACGATATCACCATAGAGAATCTTTGAAGTGTAACTCTTCCCAATTGCTACTTTTTTGGGGTTCAGAAAACAATTCGGACAACCAAAACAGCCCTCTATAAAACATTGATCATCCCATTCCTCTTTTGGGACATAGAAGCAGGGAATTTATCAAAAAATGATGAGGAAGCGCCCGGTGGTTTCGAAAAAAAAACTACGAGGGATCTATCGCCCTACATGCATCCACGGAGAGTGAAGAAATAAATGAAACAAAGAACTATATGACATGAACTTAGCTTAAAGAGTAAGAAATTGTCTCCTTTGATGGCCGGGCATGTAGAGCGGATGGACATCACAGCTTTTGTAGAGAATATAGCAGACTAAAAAGAGGAAGAAACACTTGTCTTCCATTCACAATCAGCTGCCAGACCCAACTCCTCGTATTCGCTGCTAAAACATGGTGAAAGTCAAAGAAAGTGGACAGTCAAAAAGTTGGATGCAGAATTCTCCACCATAAAACTTCTAAATGGTCGGGCCATTGGATAAGGCTTTCCTTGATTGCTTATCAACACCCAAATGATTTTGTTACAACACCAAAATGAATGAAATTACTGATCAATTTGTCAGCCGAAAATATTGGTGTGCCCCAGGGCTGAATTCCGTCTCTGATGTCTTGTCGGTCATTCCCATGTCGTTGAGAATACTCTTTGCTTCTCATGTCCGTTCTCGAACTCAAGTTCCAGCTCTTCGGGTGTAAAATAAGACGACAGCGTAGATAAAGCTGACTTAATTCCGATGTCAACAGCATAATTAATATATGAACAATCAGCAGAGTATAATTTGTTGCCTCTAAAACACTTTGCAGTCTGCGGTCGAAAAAGCGAAATTTAAACAACAAGCCATTATTTATGGATGGCACCTGCACATAACATGTAAGATCTCTGCAAATGCGACCCAACTTGGAAGTACAATGCCCGCATATGGTCGTAGGTGCTCCTAAGACCGTTCTACACTTGCGAAATAGAAAACATACGATAAAACTTACCTCCTCCTATTGTCAGTGACATTCCGCTTCTTCAAATCTCCAACTATAACATACCCATTATGAGGGCTAATCAGTATACCCTTAAACCCATCGTCTGATGTAAGTTAAAATATCATGATCATTTCTTTAGCCGTTCAACCTATTGAACGCCCTACTGAGCTCTTTATTTCCAACCATTATGTTCAGCAAACATTCAAAACCAAAGTGCGTTGGTATCAGTTTTTTTTTCGCTCTAATTTACCTTCCGTTCGCGCTATGTGCAAATATTTTAATGACGTTGACATGTCCTTAAGAGTGTACTTATGATAAAAGAAAGTATATTCAAAGACGCAGCTGGTGAAAGCTACACGCCTTTGCTGGTGCCGAAAAAGAGGCTAATAGAAGTTGTTCTAACTTCTTTCCTTTATACTACGAGTATAATCTACTCTCGGGTCTCTGGCATTGCCAGGAAGTTTTCGGCAAAACATAGAGCTTATCACCGAGGAGTGTTGTTGCGTGGAATAAGTTTTCATCTAAAAGCATCAATGCTACTTTCAAAGGAACGAATTGTTTCTACTTCGGTTTCAACTACAATAGAACATAAGTTCTGGCTACTTTGAACATATTCTGATTTAGGATTTAGCATCGACTTCTTTATCTTCTTGGAAGGTGACAACTTTATACCGCACTTTTCGTGGAGTCAAACATGCGTATGAAAAATCATAAGCCTATTGGTACGCGTTAAAGTACTCAGACACAATTCTTGATTTTCCTTAAGTCCCTGAAGTCTTATCATCTACCAGTAAAAGCCCGACATTGTGGTCGCGAGTCAACTAGAGTCGGAGAGTCAAAAGGCATATCCCCATAGTAACACTCTTTTTCGTTGAGATCTTCTTTGCGCTTTCAGCTATATATTCCGCATTCTGAGGCAACCCTTCAAGCGATGTTCTCGTGGAGCTATAGGTTTTATAGCCTTAATCGGCCGGTGGTTTGATGGCATCAAGTATCAGAATTTCTTTCATAGGCTATTGGACAGAGACAGTAAAGCGCATAATTCTGCTCACAAATCAAGTGAAAAAGCCTGAAACCGTTAGATTTTTCTCCATCAATTCATCCCTGTGTAAATCTTCATGATCACGATTTTTTTTACAGCAATTCAATAAAAGATAGACATCCCTATCGAATGGCCAAACGATCTGCTGACTACAGTCAATGTGTCAACCTCTAAATATCTTGTTCGCTGCTACGATTACTATTCGTATTTTCTCGGATCTCAGCTTTAATTTACCAAATGAAACCGATCGTCTTGGCCCCGCTGTCGGATGTTTTAAACCCGTCCAATCCCAGGAGTGCGACACTTGCCTACCAAAATGGAACCGATACTGATACTCGTACACCCGATGGAGCAGCACAAACACGACTTTAATGAGCATCAGAGGAGCGATTTTAACATCCTTTTAGCGTGTAATCATACACCTGACCGTAAATCGAGTCTCACTGGCACAGGCCTCGATAGTAAGCCAAAACTTACGAACATTCTTCCGCAATCAGTGCACGCTATGTGCTTCGGATTCACTCCTAACAGCAATCGGGTCACACTTTAGTCACTTCGTCGATCGTCCACCATTCGTGGACAGTTTACTATATCTCAATTGCCATATATTCTCATTACCTGGACGTGAATACTGTTTTATTCGTCCACGCAAATATTGAGGCATTCGTACTCCTGATTAAGTTACTCATGCCGCTCGGCATTGTTTTACGAAAAGACGGCCGTGGACGACATTCAAGTATCAGCTGTTGGTAGAGTAAAGTTTATTTGGCACCTGAAGATGATTATCTTGTACAAATTAATTGCAGGTACCTATCCGTAGTCGGCGAGACTGAAGGAATTTCTTTGGATTTAGTTTGAACTGATTGGAAGAAGTCCTCTGTATGTTCGTTGATGTCACAGAGAGTCGGTAATGGAATTCGAAGGAATACGAATAAGTGCGTGCGTCTCTGCTGTGCTCCAAGTCTGATTGTCGTTGGAAATGAATAAATTCGCATCCAACATTGCCATAAAGTATCTCGTGAAAGACGCATTTCGAGGAGGTGGTTTCTAAAGAAGAAAAATAAAAAACCGGCAAAAAATACCTGTGCGCGCCCTTCATCGGAGGACGCTTTGCTCGTGACCGTGTCGTTATGCGTATGCATTAAGTATGCGGGAATTCTTCTGTTGGCAAAGTGGAAAATTGTTGTAGGCCAACAGGGCAAGCACAGCAAGTGCGATTCGCACTTCATCACCTGGATACCCGCAGATTTCTTCGGAACAGATCCGTTGAGAGTCGCTTCTTTTTTAGTTTTCTGTTTTTGTTTGCATGAATATTTGTGCGAGCCGAACAAGTTGGCCATGATACATTGTGTACCTGCACTTGGTGCAGGTTCATTTTGTATAACCATAGTGGATAGTGCCAAGCTCTTAGTCTTTGAATTTCCGAGTATTGGCTTATGGGATCAAACATTTTTCAATAATATTTTCACAATATAACACCCAGGGTTAATCCTTATTCGATTATCTAGTCCAGAGGTTTCTTCACTACCTTGAAACTTGCTGATGTTCATCTAGTCACTTGGACGAATTTTTTTATATTCTGATTTATAAACCAATGTTTCCCGCCTTATTTTCCACAGAACTGACGGGTATGCTCGTCACTAGAGTGCCTCCTCTTTAAATGTTTTATGTAGTGGCATCGAGCTTGTCGAAAGAATTTCGGAACCTGAGTCAGCGGGAACACATCTCTTAGCAGCGGACCAACGTTGACAATCCCGTTAAGCATAAGCATCCATGGCACTGACAAATTTCTTATTCAACGAAGACCTTGGGAGTTAGTGAAATTATGTATCACTTCGATGTGCCTATCCAGAATCTGGTTGAAAAGCCACTTCAATTGCGATTTGACGAGAATGCAGGTTTGGTCGTTCCTGACGTCCAAAATATTAGACGTTCCATTAAGACTGCCTATCTTGAAATAAAAAAAAAAACAAAAAGTTTATTTGAAAAGTTCTGATTTTTTTATTTAAATACAGAGTGTAGACATGAAGGTTATGTATATAGCACAATATCCGACAAATGGTCGTCTCGGGACTGACGGCATACGTTGGTCCTTTTGAAGACATTTCCTATGACATTTTGGCTTAGTCTCGGCTCGATTTCATCATTGTGGATTTTCACAATTTCTATGCGTTTGGTCTCCGTATATTTTTCTATGACTAAACCTTAATCTTCGTATATGACAGCTGTCAAACAAAGTACGACCGACACAAAAAAATGGCGCAAAATTCAAGATAGGCAGTCTTAATGGGGCACCCTCTACAATGCATTAAGCACTCCGACAATGAACTAACCCATTGCGCTTCTTGTATGTTCCTCTTACTGAAATTTCTCAGTTGTTCGGAAAAAGATGAGCAAGTACGTCAGTGACAAAGTGCCTAGAGCACCAGCGCCCACCTGTAGCATGATGCGAATCTTTCTTACTAAGGGACAACAGAAAAGTCGCATTCACTTGATCTTTCGGAAACCTGGGGAGTCTTGCCATTTGCAGTTATGTTCATATGAAACCCAACATGAAAGTCCTAATCAAGGACGCAGGCTATACTTTCGCAGGTTAGGGTCCTGTCTAAAATAAAGTCTGCTCTGAGCCTTGCCTCGTCAGTTCGTCGGCGTTTTCATTTCCCCTGATCCCATTGTGACTTGGAACATAAACAAGACTCAGAGAATTCTGCCTTCCGACTGCATTCAGAAAAGTCTTGCACTCTCTAGACTAGATTGGATGTCATGAAATGGTTTATCAAGGCCTTAAACGCTGCTTAGAAGTCACTAAAGACTGACATGTCTCTCCGCCTAATCCGATTCTTCAGAATATATATATATACAAAGTCCCTTCCAAAGTAAACAGGACTTTTTAAAAATTTCTATTAAGTCCATCTATTGGTAATTACATGCGTCGGAAAGGACGGATTAGGACGAATTAAAGCGGAGTTCTTGCGTCTGAAGAGACGGTATATTTGCGCCATCGGTACAAAAATCTTCAGCGTGGAAAAATTGCTCAGAATTCTACATTCGAAGGACATCATCCATCAAGGATGCCAAAAAGAAGAAAAACGTCCTTTACAACATTGTGACTGGTAATGAAGCGTGGTATTTTCAATATGATCCAGAAACCAAACGCCAAAGTGTTGAGTGGAAACCGCCAGATGAGCCAACACCACAAAAAATCTCGTTTGGAGAAGTCAAAAGTGAAAACAATGTTGATTTGCTTTTACGATTCCAATGGCATTGTTCACAAAGAGTTCGTTCCACAGGCTAAAAGACAATCTTCCAAAATATTGTCTATATCGTACTTTTCTTCAGATTTTTAAACTTCAGAGTCACAAACATAGGGATGTCATCTGCTACTTGCGAATTCATGCTTAGGATAGATGTGATTGGGAAAACTAATAGCAGAAAGCGTGGCGTCAACTTGATGATGATCAGTCCTGTGACGATGAATACATACCAGTTGAACTTATTTTAACTCTTCGTGATGCCCACCAGTTACTGTGCACAATCCTATCTTAGTGTTTTGAATTCGGCTAGAATATCGCCCAGAAGCAAGTTGGCCGTAATGCGTTATCTCATCTACCGACCTTGTGACCGAGTTTTTGGCTAAAAATCCCATTATAAATGTCAACCACTCTCCATATTCGCCTGTTTTTTCACCGTGCGAATTTAACCTTTTCGGAAAAATGCATTTGCCGAAGAAAAGAGAGCGTCTTGTGGACGTAGAAGCCATCCAAATGGCTTGTACCAACATCATGAACAACATCCCGGCCGACGATCTAAAACATTTGCTTGACTGCAATGAGTCGGAACCATTTTGAATAAAATAAATCGGTTTTGCCAAAAAAAAAAAAGACTTTGCTGTTCTTATTTTTTAAAAAGTCCTGTTTACTTTAGAACGCACTGGTTCGAAGCCATCAAGACAACATATATTTTCGCTTGAACGATTCAAATACATTCCTGCCTCAAACTTGGCGTAGGCAATAAATTTCCGAGTTCTGGTGTCATTGCATCATATGGCATGTCCATAAGCCCAGAGTCAAAAGACACTCGTCGTGCAAGACTCCAGTGCAAATTGCAAATTGTACCAGTGATACATAAGATCACAAGCGTGAAAACTCGTTCCACTAGACAACCGGCATATAGGATGTATTTGACCTTATCTTAGATTACACTCATTAGTGACAAGGCCCATGTCTTGCCGAAAGCTCCTTTGCACTGCTTGATTTCATAGTTTCTGTTTTGTCCTATTCGGCAGCATTGCTCTTGTTGATAAAACTACGAGTATTGATTCGTTTACGCCTTTTTGTCTAGACAAGTTACACATGTCGTCAAAAGCTGAGTCGTCGAAAGGCACCTCTACGTTGATTAAAATGATGCCCAGGGTGTATGCTTATGTGTAAAATAATTTGACAGTTCTCAGCAGTTGTGTTACTCATTTAAGACCAGCAAATTTTGATGTTGAAAAAGGTGTAATCCCAAGAGATCGCTAGAATCCCTATCGCATTCCCTTCAAACTCTCTCAAGATCCTAGCCCTCATACAAAACCCACATAACACCAATGGTAATGTTTTCAATGAGACCTCAGAGAAGCTACTTCAGATGTGGTTGGTTTCAAAATGCCGCCGCAAAGCAGGTTCTAGTTTGACGATGAATTTAGGTGTAGAAAGAATCGTTCTAAACTTACTGGCCAACAAAAGAGACGCGATATTTTTTAAGTCCGCAGAATTACTAGCGGATAATGCTGATAGAATTGATGCGATTGGGTGAATACAGCAAGCATCTGATGTTATACTATAGCAAAACCAAGTAGATGCTGTCATCAGAAACGGACGCAACCACTGAAGCTTTGGCTAGAACGTCACTTTTGGCATTATAAATTTGAAGTAGTTCAGGACTTTGTTTACCCTCGCACCGCAGCTATAGGGTTTTCCAATAAGGACTTGTCAAATTTTTTTTTAAATAAAACGCAAACCTTTTGAGATATTTCAAAAACTTTATTATCGGCTTGAAGTACAATCAAAACATTTGTGATTGGACCTCGACTTCGTTCATATGGCCACAGCAGGCACATTTGCAGCGGTCGATTCGTTGGATCCAATATTTAACGACTCGGCCACATATTTCGGCCGAAACGGCCGGTATTTCGCGTTCAATGTTTGGCTCTGAGCTCTTCCAACGTCGTCGGCGTGTTGGCATAAACCAATGACTTAACGTAGCCCAACAGAAAATAGTCAAGTGGCATTAAATCGTACGAAGGCGGTCCATTTCTTGAAATAACACGCTTACCATACTTACTCTTCAATAAATCGATTGTAGCGTGTGCTATGTGGCTTGTGGCACCATCCTGTTGAAACCACATGTCGTCCAAGTCCATATCTTCCAATTCGGGCCAAAAATAATCGGCGATCATAGCGCGATAACGCTGATCATTCACAGTAACGTGACGATCGTTATCGTCGATGAAAAAATATGGTCCAATAACGTCGCCAGCATGCTAGGTCTACTAGGGCAAGAATTACAACCGAAAATTGGAGTTAACACTCTTAAAGTTGCAGTCACCGACTCCGAATTTCGATAGAAAATTTTTATAATTTGCTCGTTAGTGTAATTTACCATGAAAATGTTGAGTGTACTGAGTAAATTGACAGTGACAGTTTGATGGTTAGTGAAAGAGTGCGTTCACAAATTAAATTCAAAGTTGTCAAGTCCCTATTGGAAAACCCTTTACAAACAACAACTGTAGCAATGCAGAAATCCGATGTAGAATTACTGCGCTGTTGCTTTGATGTCAGGATGCAATTACACAGAGCACTCTCTCCTAAGACAAACTGGATTTATACAACTGTGCTCTGTGGCACGGGACCTTGAACCTTGTCGAAAGCAGATGAAGAAGCACGGTAGGGTATGTAGAAACAGATTTAACCACGAATTGTACGGAATGTACAGCAACTTCAGTCAAGTCAGGTGGATCCAGTGTTTGAATTGGTTGGGCTACGTTGAGCGAATGGAGATCACAGCTCCGGCCCAAAGAGTCTTCGATTCTTACCCCAAGAGACAGCTCATGGATGCGAAGAACAGGCAAGTTCCTCGCGCTGAACCCTGGATAACGCTTAAGTCTATTCACATTCGGATCATCTCAAACCGCATTCTCCAGCGCCGCTTGACTGGAGATATAGTACCTTCTGTCCGTATCTGCCAATCGGAAGAAAATACATTAATGTGGTACTCCTGCAAGAAACTTACTGCGTAAATTAATCAACTCCCTCGTCTCGAGGTAAACTAATTGGCGCCCTCTATCATCATGCATACGGTATAGCGACATGTGCAATTAAGGTCTTCATTCGAAAATGTGACCCTTATTGAAAATAAGAAAAGCGACAACGTGTTTATCACAGTGACATTGATAGGGAACCTTAAAATCGCTAACTTTTACAAACCTCCAGTATCTCCTGGCATCTAGAGATGATTCGAATCTAGGAGCTCTCCGCCCAATGTGACGCAAATCTTAGCAGCCACCACATTCTATGGAGATACCACTCGGATGACGATGACGGTTCGAAACTGTCGCTAATTGAACCTTCTACTCTAGTCGTTGGAACAGTAACTACAACCCAGATCTGTGCTTCGGTTCATCCAATTGCACAACAAGTGTCTAGACGGGTTTTATGTGATTTTCCTTAAAGCCAACCCAATTGTCCAAGAAACCGGGATAATAATCTCATTAGTAAACTCCACCCAACAGTGAACCATTTTTGGTATCCTAATAGCGACAACAAAGAACCAAATCCTGCGCGGTTATCGAAAAGAATATATTCCCGTCTGGAGTAATGATACTGACATAATGTGTGAAGAAATTCAGGAGAGTGGTGGCACGGAGATTGCAGAGGAACTCTTATAATCTTTAAACAATGCACGAAAAGAAAAGTGGATAAAAACAAGACAAAAGTTGGACTTTACCCAATCAGGTAGAGAGCGCTTGAAGCCTCATCCGGAATTTTGGGGCATCAAACTCCTTCCCATCACCTGATTTTAAATCGGATTGTCGATATTTCTAAACAAAGTCGGGCAAAGCTCACACCCAAAAATATAAACGGGTTACTAAAGGAGTTTAAAAAGGAGACCCATATAACCTCTGCATACTCTCGACCTTTTACCACTAAGGAACTGGAAGTAGCCATCGCATTCTGCAAACTTGGGAAAAGCCGCTGGAGTACACTAAGATCGAGCTATGTTAATTTTTTAATAGTATTCTATCATCCGGAAACCTGCCTATTGATTTCAAGAAGTCAAAGCCGACAGCTACCGTCCAACTGCTCTCTCAAGTGTATGTTATAAGATCCTCGAACGCATAGTAATATAACAGAATTGAAGAACCCATCAACGAAAATATTCCTGTAGAACAAGCTGAGATCGGAGAGGGTGGTTGCTTTGACCAGCAACAACTTCTAGTGCATGTGATTATGGTTTCAAGGTGGCGCTCATATGTACAAGGACACTGGCACTTGGGGCAACTGGCTAGCTATCGTGCTAGCTGTAGAGGCTTGTTAGTTGATGCCCAAGTTCAGCCCAGACTGTAGCGTCACCTAAGTAATTAAATGTCTGATACTAGATTGGGATATTGGTAGAATGTCCGATTCTAATGACGAAAAGCCAGTACTTTATTGCCAATTTAGTTTCTGTAGGCTTTATTGTCTCAATCTCCCTCCGTCAAAAGCCTAAGTTCTAAAGAGTTTATTGGCACTCATTTGCTCATTCATCTTGAATCTACTTCCAATCCTCATACAACGCGAGCATTATACTCGTACATCAAGTATCATAAAAGCAAAATTGCAATCTTGTCATCAGATAAGGATTTCTTAAGAATAAGGCTTATCCCAACTTTCTGCCCAAATTCAGCATAGCCTGCATAGTTTTCCTGTGCATAAAGTCATCCTTACTCCATTCATACTTCACAACACTTCCCAACAAAGCCATGCAAATTGGCGTCAGTTGTAGTGTTGCAGCCAAAAAATAGGAACATCTCCGATTTTCAAGTTCCCTTCCGGCATATTCTTTCAAACCTGCTGTCGAACACCTTTGTCACGGTATTGTCACTATTTCCAGCGATACTTGCAAGTTTCCCACCTGCGTCAAAAATAAGTACCTCCTTGTGCACCCTCGACAGTCCTTAAAAAGGCGTAGAAATCCATTAAATACAAATCACAAAGTCGTCAATACCACCGAAAAAGAGACACCTCTAGCCAGCATCTAGCATCTGCACTCAAGGCGTCCATGCGACACCTAAGTGCTACACAACTCAGTACCGGTGGACAGTAAACTTCCGATGACATCTGAAAATGGCCAGTGGAACTGGCACCTAACAAATATACACCAGTCAAACTACCAAACACCATACCAGAGTATCTGCAATGTTGCTCCAGCTCTGTAGCTGCCTGTTGTTGGCTATAGCCAATTGCATAGTTGCATGTATAGGTAGATAGCTGTCTGTCCGCCCTATTCGGGGGAGTTATCTTCAAGCCTGCCAAGACTCCATGTGTCTATACATGTTCATTTTCCAAAGGGAATAACTAATGTCTGCGTCCCGCTATAAATTCTTTAAGCAAACGTCAATTAGTTGCGCACCATGAGCCGCACTTTTGTATTTTGTATTCGTTCGCCTTGTCTTCTGGATTGGATACGAATATGGCTCTCGAAGGAACGCATTTGTGGCCAAAGTGGCCGAATTCTCAGCCATAACAGTGTCAGCGCCCATTGTCTCCTCTGGTAGGGCGATATTCCAACCGAGTGAGCTGTGCTATGCGATTCCATGTCGTCCTAATAAAGCCAACTTCTCGGACACTTGGATGCTGTTGCTGACGGAGGGTGTACGAGTACGAGTACGAGTATCTCGTATTGTTGATGTTGTTATCCTATCGACACTTTGGGAGGAAAATTGATTTGTTTGGGGTCTTGTTGTCGGGACGCTTGTATTATATAAATCGCTTGCACGTACATATATATAGTCGTATCCTATTTCAAAGGATGGTCCTGTGGGACCACTTAGTTTTGAAATGATGACATAAAGGAAGTCGCTGACGTATCAATGAGGCACAATGTCCATCGATTAATGGGGATACTTTGTTATCCAACTAAATGGAAACAAAAAGATTTTGTTTTTTTTCCGGATTGTTGGGAACTCATTGTTAGCAGGTGACTTTGGTTGTTAATATAAGAGACAAAAGGGATGAACTACGAGTATGTTCCACCAAGTCAGCTTCTGTGTTAACAGGATTTTGTCAGAAATTTGTAAGATCATTAATGTTGTTGATTTCTTTGTTACACAAAGAATGCTTTGTCATTCGATCGAGAATTGCAAGCTACCTAAAGGTGGCCGAGATCGATACTAACGTCCGTAAAGTGGAGTTCTGGCACCGGTTGAAAAAGATCGCGGTCTTGATGATATATAGGCCTACAAATTTGGCTGCCTTTATAAGGTCAACTGGTAGAAAAGTTGCATCTAGCATCCTCATACGCAAGAGGCATAAAGTCATCTCCAATCGCTTATTAGCTATTGATCATTGATCACACTATTATCAATAAAGCTAATCGAAATGTGAAATCTGCCCAAAGGAGAAGCTTATCTTCGGACATCTAATGATCTCATGGTCTGCAAAAGAACATCTCAGTGAGAAACCACTTCACCATGAACTACACGGTGGCTATTAGCCTAGCGATCCTATACCAATGTTGCGTTCGACTCAAACAGAGAGCTGACATCAGCTCATCAATAATGAGATGATGAGTACCCTTTCGGAAAACGTTAACAGGAGCTGTACATATCATGGATGCAATGTGCAGCAATGCTGCTGTTGTCTCTTGTAGGAACATCCAAATAATATATTTCTGCTTTACTGTGAGATTGCGTGCTGACTCAGCATCCTTTACCTATTCCGAAATATTGGAGATATCAATATGAAGCAGATTCATGACATGAGAAAATAAAGGAACGGTGCAGTCCTCTGAAAAGCCTTGAGCATATACATCTCCAACAGAAAAAAAAACATATGTGACAACTCAATCATAATCTATCTGCCTCCAGTTCTTTCAACCTATGCACGCCACTTTAGCCAAGGTCTTCTTCTACTGCGTTGAACCTCCGTGTCTAAGATTTTCCGTGCCGAAGCCTCAATCATCTTAGTCATTTTATTCGATCTCCGCTGGCTAAGTCGATGTTGTTTTACAGTCCGCACAATTCGTCAATGAAGCTTCTTTCCCGCCTCTGCAGACGGGGTCGAGAATCACCAAGAAGAATTTTTTTTTACAGCCTAGGACGGCCGTGCATCTACGCCATACTCATAGATAAGGACTTGGATGATAAGGGTCTTACATATTATATAACGTCGTCACTTCAGGTATTTCCAGAGAGGGCTCTGCCACTCAGTTTCTTATTGAACACAAGGAAACAGTGATTGCCAATGCCAATTCTGTTTTGTTCTTAGTGCTGGTGTTGTTGTCCAGATAGAAATAATATCGGCGTCTAGCTAGGCAGGACCTAGTTATACCAACTGAAGCTGTGTTTTACCTGAGACATCTATGTTGAATATGGTTCCTTTGCAGACATCATTTATGTTATGTACTTCATATTTCCTGAACTTTAGAAAGATTCTGCCTCTGGCTCCGGCATATGAGATTTCAACGGTTTTTTCAAGGACAATGTTTAAGAAATTCAAAGATGTTGTATCGTCTTACACAAAACTCTCGTTTACCAAAACTACACTAATATGACCTCAGGTCATAGGTTAAAGACAAATGAGAGATTTTAAGCTCTCAGGGACTATGTTCCTATACCTATTGATGGTGTTGAAGAGACTTATGACTCTATAATTGGGTAAGTTTAAAAGATACCCTTTCTTGTGCAGCTAGTAACAGTTGGCAGATAGGTCGTCAACTTTAGCAGCTTTATTGGACATAAGATTAGGTATTGCTGCTTTTTCTTTGTCCTGGTCAGGTGATGGAAATTGTTGGTTAATAGAATGGTGCGTTCTTCCAGACATCATTATTTTGAACATCATCTCAGTGATACATTTTGCATAAATAGTCCAACAATTGAACAGCAATTGATCGTTATTATTCTTTCGTGCCCATAATGTTCGTATGGTGGCCTGTGCGGCGGCTGAGTTTGCAGGGAAGTGCTTTCTTTACTTCTCAGTGGTGCTCAGTGAGTAAACCCTTAATCATGCAAGGACATGCGCGGCCAGAAGCATTATACTGGCCTATGCCATCATTATGCTCCTATCCCTATATGGAAGAGATTTAAATATGTGACGAACCAACTAATGGCCTCGAATAAAAATGGACTCACTGTTGACGACCATAGCAAAGGTTTAAAGGACAACGACCTTCGGATCCGCACTTAGAATGTGCGGACCCTTAGGCTACGTACAGCCGACTAATTAGCAGAAGCCCTGGACTGCTATCACGCATATATCACCGCAGTCCAGCAAGTGCGATCGAATGGGCCGGACATAAGGATGAAAAACTGTGATATATACATATATATACAATACTATTGTGTGAAGGCAAGAAGACCCGTGCCTTGTAGGAGAGTCACAGTCGTTGCTGAGAATACCAAAAACTTTTTCTGCAGACTGTGTACTCGTAACGACAACATCTCTCCTTTAGCAAACCATTCAACTCAGACGATGATAGCTAAAACTTCCATCCGCCTGAGTAGAACGAAGTAGAGATAGCAATTTCTAAGCTGAAATCCAAAAAATCAACTGGATCCTGACGGCTTATCGGCCGAGGTATTCAAAAACTGCTGGAAATGATTTTTGGAGAGCGTTCAGCAATTCATTTCTCAGAACCGGTCAGAAGAGTGTATGCCTGTGTGTGGAATCTCAGCACGGTATGCCTGATCCACAAAAAGGGAGACACCTTTAACATCAAATACAAGATCTTATATATGGCAGATGTATGAACATCTGAAACCCTCCGCCAACAAGCTGATTGGTCCTTATCAGTGCGATTTCAGACCAGGAAAGTCCGGAATCGACCAAATCTTCACACTCCGTCATATTCTGAAAAAAACTCATCATAAGGCCGAATATGACAGTATTTATAGAGACGAGCTATACAGTGTCATGTCTAGTTTTGGCGTCCCTGCCGAACTCGTCCGTCTATGAAGAATGACGGTTGAGAATACTCTGCTCCCTCAAGGTCGGTAACGACTTAGCCGAGATCTTTCATGTCAAAAAAGGTTTTAGAAAGAGTGACGCGCTGTCGTGTGACTTCTTCAACATCATACTTGAAAAAGTTGTGCAGAACTCACAAGTGAACACTGTAGGCTCCATATGTCAAAAGTCTGTGCATAATTGGGAGAGCTCTGCGGGCTATAACCGGTGCGGTCGCTAGTATTGAAACAAAAGTATTGAAGTAAAAGTATCAGTGGTTTCGTTTCGGTATCAGTTAAAACCTAGAATGCGCTTTTAATGTTTTGCCTGCAATATTTCCACAGAATTTCTCCGCTGGATGGTGTTAGTATTGGTCTAAAAAAGTTTGTTATTATGACCATTTTTCTTCTTTTTTTCTCTACAGCAATCATAGTAGTAGGTTTCGCAGTGTTTTATCCTTTTAGGGCTTCCGCTTATTGTTCAGCTGCACAATGTCTGTGAATGGTGCAAAGCATCCACTTACAAACCCGAAGTACCCTGCATAATTTTATTTGGTTCATCCTGAGTAAGCTCATCTACAAGTGTATTCCGGTTTCGTTTACGTGGTAGGCAGTTTGGCCAACGGATGGTAAAATACACACGTTGACGGAACCCATCTTTTAATGCTTGGTGGCAATGGCAGAAAACGGAAGTGTTGGAACTCACTGGAAACTCATCATCATCTCTTTTGTTTTACCTAGTCAGGGTAACTTCCGAAAAATCTTTAAATTCCCTGAGCTTAGAGAGTAATTGCTGACTGCCAAAAATATAGATAAGTTCAGGTAAAGTCCTTGCTTTAGTTATTCGTGGTGGACCCTGAAAACTGCATGTGTAAGCCCTTATAAAAGCAACCTAATATGGAAGCCTGAGCCCGGATACTATGTTGGATAATCGAACAACGGAAAAACTGCCCAGTTGGAATCAGCTTTATTGTGATCTCCTTTCACAATACTTTTTCACATTCAAATCACAAATCTGAAAGAGGCTTCGTATGGTAACGAAACAACTGAAAGTCTCTGATAAAAGTGATACCACACTTGAGGACCGAGCTACTCGGAAAATTATGGCAAAACGAGGAATGTTAGGTATCTTTACAGACAATGTATGGTCAAACAACTCGCGGAGATTGTAGACTCGTGTGATCGACTGGTTGGTATGAAGAAGGATGAAAACCTGTGATATAACTAGGGATGCGAAGACTAAGAAAAGAGGTTTCGAGTCTCAAGCATGTGAACTGGGCAGACTTATAAGTCCATATGAAGGTTAAATTCGCTACCTACGTGTGCACACCCCAACGGGATACAAACTTTGTATTACAAAGGTGATTACAAGGCACCTGGCGATCGCCTGACCAATTTAATACAAATCAAATTAATCACATTGACGTGGGAGGCAGTAATCACAAGGTCCTTTTCTTATGAAGTGTCTCCTTACTTCGTTCGAAGCCCTGTAAAGAACGAAGGAAGGTCTGCAAGGGCGTACAAGGGGACCTTGTGGTAGGTTCTTAGTCATTTAACCTGAACGATTATGGGAAACGATCCCTCTCACTCGACCTCGACGGCGTGAGAGTAGCCATATTCAATTTGGAATCCAACATGGCTGCTGGTATTGGCTGTTCGGTATTGGCAGCCTAGTTGTCAAGCTTTTCAAGGCTGTGGGAGATGGCTTTGTGAAAACCATGCGCCGAAATTATCAGATCAACGCATACCACACGATTCTATTCGTCTTAGCCCCATAGTCTGCGTCAACTATACACAAATGCACCATGTTTAACTTGTCCAGCTTTGGAGGATGTCCATGAAGAAAGATCTAGCGGTGATCCAGGGTAAAACGAAGTACCTATTGTCATTGAAAAAAAGACAAGCAACATCGAGGACTAGAACAAAACGCCACAATAGACCTGATGAGGAGGCACTTCCTCGTTTCGAAAGAAAAGCCAAAGTAATCTCGGCCTTGTCTGCATGAACGGAAAGTAGAAGAACAGATAAATATATGAATTGTATGGGTTTTATAGCGGCATGGACTCAGCTTAAAGCGCTAGAATTTATCGGTTCTTGTTCGGAAAGAATTCACCGACCCCACCTTCGGAGGCAAAAGAAGTTAGAAAACACCTCAACCAAGTTGATCCTTTGCGAAAGGGTTAAATAAAGAATTTTCGCTAACAGCCTTATTTAAAAAATGCAACTTACATACAGAGGTCTTTAAGTAACAAAAATATGAACATACGTGATCACTTACAAAAACAGTGTGAAAGACTATATTCTAGTTTCAAACTATTTACCTGACAGCAGCCTTCAGGAGTCATCTGAAAATTACGTGCTCGGCATTCCTGGCAGTATTCAGAAAAATATCTTTCGCTTCGGTAGTAGTAAATTGTTGGGGAGAAAAGATATTGATTGCTCCTACTTCGGCGGTAGGTATCCACTATATTTTAGGTAGGCGGTGTTGTTCCTGGGCATCCTCATGAAAATGTGGGAGCAGCTTTCAATAAAGTACCCGTCTAGTGGTATGTTCATGTTTGCTTTGCATCTGTTTCGGACACTTGCTGCAGTTGTTTACGATCACAGAATAGGCCGCTATCGAAAATCGTGTTGTTGCATTATAATTGGCCTCCACAAAAGAAAAATTGAAAAAGTTTCACGTCTCGGATCCTGACGTTAATCACCTGCAATTTTGGCGTATTGTACTGTGAAGTCATTGAGAAGGAATTCAACACTGACACTGAGAAGCCTCTCAATTAAAAAATCATCGTCAACAAGTCACGGATGTTTCAACAAGATCCTGTTTCAGCTCTCAAACATAATCCACTTAACAAAGGCAACATTTCTCATCATCAGATGATTGGCTAGCTGGTGGTCAGGGAGATCTTAACCCGTTTGGCTACGAAATTAGAAGCATGATCTACTCTACCCGACACAGAAGTATAGTCTCACAGAGTCTTTAAAACATGCCCTTATCCAAGCACTGGACAATTTTTTCATGAGCGTCTCAGATCTTGTTGGACCAGACGAAATAGATATAAGACAGCAACACTCAACGAAATACTCGTACCTGTAACATCAATATTTTATTTTAAAAATTATTTTCCTTAATTTCCTTTTGCAGATGTATTTCTGTAAAAATTCGCTATACAAAGCAAAGTAACCGAATTTCTCGTATTCAAGCCCTGAAGTCATGGGAGTACCAAATGCAACAGTCAACCTAATTAGTCCCTAGAAATTAATTTTCCTATTTCATTGTTGGAACTTTCTATTGTAGAAATTGACATGTGTCACCTAGATTCAGTACAATCCACCATTTACTTCGTCTATCTCAACGACTGTCATATACCCCGTACTCCGCTTCTGCATGTCACCCACCGCCCGTTAAGTGTATGCATAGAAGCGAATGTGGCACAAAAGTGGCCGGTTGAAAGGGTCTCCTCCCGATATAAATCGAACATCACGACGAACTACTTCCAGTTCAGCCCATATACGCTGTACAACCCGTGGATTAAGGTCAACGGGCGAACACTTCTCTAATTGAATCCCATGCTGGTAGTATTGATGGTACGTGGCGGCCGGCGGGCGGTCGTCGGCGGTGGTTCTGGTATTGGTACTGATACAGATGCTGTTGCTGATGCTGATGCTGGTGTTCCGCGATCTCTCTCTCTCTCTCTTTGGCTAAAAGTTTTGGCTTTTCATTTGGGCCGGGTGCATGGAGCTTAGAACGTATTCGTAATAAGATAACTTTGGCAGTGAACCTTCCACTTTCTCCCAACAACAACAAAATCTGAATCAAATTTTCGAATACAAATTCTCCAAGCTTTGGTTTAGGTTCAGATTACAACCTAGCGTAGCCTGTAGGGACAGCATAAAGTGCTATGTAAGGCGAGAGGCTTTAATTGAAAAAGTCAACTGATTTGGATGTGACCCGCTTATCGATGTATTTTATCTTGAATGACAGTTTGGTATTTGTTTTAGAAGATCATCCCTCGCCTGGACCATGCAAACTAATCCCATTTGACCATCCTAATCCCGTTGGTGATGATGAACTTTGAAGGGAACCTGTCGATTATTATTTTCTAGTGGGACGGGCGGGGAAATTCCATTCGTATTCGAGGAATCACAAACTGGACAAGTGAAATTTTTTAACCCACTGACAGCTGGTGACAGATGTGTGGAGATATTCATGTGGACAATCGTGTGACCTGTTCGGTTAATGGAAATCGCCGGTCGATTCAAATAGGATTTGATGATTGATCAAATCCCCTGATGGATTGAAGGTGTTAGGTAAGTGATTTCATGGGAAAAAGCAAGTTGATCAAGACACGAGGCGAATTTTCTGGGTGATGATGACATGTATTCGTTGGCGTTAGAGCGGTCAGATGGGAAAAGATTAGCTAGCATAAAAGGCCGAATCTGGTTATGAACCAATCATTGGCTCTTAGGATTGGTTCACTTGCAATACATTCAACCACGCAAAACGGTCTCGCTTTCATATGATATTGCCGTATCAACTCAGCAACTAGCCGTGTGAGATCACATTACTAATCAGAAAATAAATTTTCAAGTAATGTAAGGTTTCAAGGAGAGGCTTACCGGCTGTTGTTTATCATAAAGAGGTACATACCTAGGCATAGTACAGCTTAATACGCATTTTGTCTTGCTCCAATGGCATGTCAGCATACACAAACGAATCTGTGGTCTTAAATTTTTGTTGGACTTCGGCCGTCTCGAAAATGACCGGTCCGAGGAACAAGAACTTACCCTGTTGTGCATGACTCACTTCCAACACCTAATCCTAGACAATTCTAAGCTAATTAGAGCAAAGAAACGGATGGAGAATGACACAAGCTCGTCGTTGTGTCAACTTATTTCTGATTGAATAAAGACAACAAGAAATTGATTAAACTCTGTCCAACAGGTATAGAGAATATCAGCCAAAAACTCATTTGGGAATTCTCCATGCCAAACCATGATTTGAGTTTGAATTCCAAATGGGAGGCGAAGTCTCGATAGAAGAGGAGAAAGCTATCTGAATAGCCCTTGATGGTGAGCTGGAAAAATCTGTCAATGGTCCGTCTGAGCTTAGGACAGGATAGAAGGTAGAGGAAGTTGTGCAAGTTCATCACATGAACTGAGGTATTCAGTTAGAAAGAGCCATATTTATCGACTGTTCCAAGTAGGATCACTTAAGATCTATTAAGAAAAACATAAGAATGCTTACAGATCGATGCAGTAGGTCCTGAAAAGAACCAACATTAAAAAACCTTGTGGAATCATTACCGAGTCGCCAGTGGAGACTCCCGGGTCTCATGTCTGGAACTCACTTACCAGGCAGTTAGATTAAAAGCGTCTCACATCAGCTACTAATACGAGAACTGCGAGCGAGCTGAGTAATACAAACCACACAAGCAAAATTAGCGCACTTGCACGGAAGAAGATCCACAAACCCCTATTAGGACGCCGTCTCCATTTGAATGACATTCATGTGGATGAGCTGTGGTTTCAACATCTTTGGTGGCTTCAAGTCACGCGGAACTGTTGGAGTGTATTAATGCTACAAAAATGCAAATACCAGCTCTTGCCAATGCTAAAGAAAACCTTCATTGGTGCCCTGAAACTGACTACAGATTAAGACTCTGGTGAAAATTAGTGCACGCAAGGGCTTCAGATCTATTAGCCTGGTTTCATTTATGCTGGAGGACATGAACAGAATGGCTCAGGTGCATATTGGCGAAATTGCTATAACAGTGCGTCCTATGTATACCTACGTGGTTGATCTTGCTTTCAAACATGGTCGGTAAGAACTAACGTCAAATCTGTTCAATTCAGATTCAATAGAAGATTTTTCTAAAGATGCGCAGAACATTCGATGTGCAGTCAATTTGTTGCAGCAGGGACAAATTTCTCCCCCGCAGGTCTGGTCCTGTCAACACGGTTATAGTACTCGTTAGTGGTTCTCTTCTGAATGCTCCCAATAGTTCTCAAGTCTAGGCTTAGATGCTTTTCTATAATGAAGCTTCACTATCTATCGAATCCTGGCGACATTATGTAATTAGGCGAGAAGCCGTTTCTTTTTTTACAATCTCAAAGAGTGTTTAAAGAAAAAAAAACAATTCTAGTCCTGAGTGGATGAAATAGTGAAACCACTATCAAAGTTTCCGGTTCTGGTATGCATTCTCTTCGAACGGGGGAGCATATAAAGCTGCATCGAAGGATGAGAGCTGATTATGAGCTTTACGAATAGAAATGAAGGAAATAGCACAGGGTTCTCAAAAGGAAACAGATAGAACACGAGAAGCGTGCGATCGAGAAAGTGGAGAGAAGTTAGTGCAGGAATGACGTTCTAAAGTTGTATCAGAGAATAAAACGGACATACCAGTGCTAGAAAGCCAGAGTGGAATCCTGCAAAGATGAACATTGACAACTTACAGAAGGGTTATACAGTAGTTGGTGCTAAGAATATGGAAAGCCTATTTGTGCAGACTGTATATTGGCAGAATGAATCATTCACTTTGGATGAAGGCGACAGAGAATTTCGTCCCTCTGTCATGGACGAATTATTCTACCTTACTTAATTTCATCCTAAGAAGCTAAGATTTAATGAAGCTACTGGTGCATACGGACTGCTTACCAAGCTACTTAAACAAGCTGGAGATGACCTGACGCACATGCACCAACTCATCTATAAGACATAGTCAGAGGAAAGCATAAAATCACAGCTTCATTGGCCGATTCACAAGAAAGGGACTCTATTGTCTGCGCCAACTACTCGTATAGAGTAGTTCTACTAAACTTCTCCTAAAAGATCTTTTCTGGCGTATTATGTGAGTATCTGAAACCACCTGGTTGGTCCACACTAAGGTAGATCTTGGAAAATAAACCGTAAATTTCAGACCTACACTCGCCATATATGGTATTTCCCGACTTCAAAGTTGCACATGACAGAGTGCATAGGGACTAGCTATACAACACCATGCGCGGTTTTGACATTTCTCCCTAGCTCTTCAGCTTTTGCAGGATGACAAGAAACTATGGAGACATATCGCGGTTCCATCAAGGTCTGTTATGAATTAACCGAGTCCCGCAATGTCAGGAAAGGTTTTAGACAAGCGACGTGCTGCTCTTTTTAATATCGCCCTATAAAGAATCGTGCAACACCCATTTCTTTTAAATTGACATTGATGTGATTGGATGACCACAGCATGGCGTCAATGAAGCTTTCGTAAGTATAGGGGCGGAAGCGTCAGAAAAGGATGCATACCACCGACGGCCTGACCGAAACATCACAATATAATTTCATCGTAGAAATCAGACACAGTATTACTCTTGCCAATCGTTGTTTCGTTGGGCTCAGGATGAAATTAAGTAAGAGATCACTCTCAAGCAAGAGAGGGAGCGGATAAAGAAGCAGCACATTGTTTGCCGAGAAAGATGCAGCGACATCGGTCTAGTCAGGCGTATATATATCCAAAGTGAAAGGGGACCTCAACCAACTTGAAATGTGGCACCGAAGGCAACTGACGAGAGAACTCTGAACAACATACAATGTTGCCAGTGCAAGTTGTATTGAATTGTGAATGACATCTCGTAATATCAAGTTCTACAAGAAATCCTATCAAATACGTCAAATAGCAACAAGCTCTTGCCGTGCAGATTCCATTCCTATCATCCCACTGTCGAACTTCATTCCAATAACTCGGTACAACATACTTGTATCCGTATCTCCCTATACCACTTCACTTTGCAGTAGAAATTTTTGCGTTGGATCACCCCGTTGACACCTGAAACTTGTATATCAATTCGCAGGGAATTTATACTCCCTCCAATAAGTCGACATTCTAAAGATATGACTGGAAGCAACAATACACAGCATCTATACGTGCATACCGGCAATGTCACTACCACTGACACCATACAGATCTAGACCCCATCGCAAGTCTGTATAACTTGGTAAAACCACTAAAAGTATCGAATGCATCAATAGAAAAATTAGTCTGTAACAAGCACACTACCGGCGATATACACCACATCCACCAACAATACCATCGTCCATGGACCAAGTAGACAAACAGACAGACAGGCACTCACAGTCACCACCGCCGCCCGCTCAATATTAGTTTGTCAGTTTTATTGAACCAACATCAGCGGAACGCTACTCTAGTAGTATTTTTCCGATAAAATATGCATGTACCTCCGGTGTGAAGAGATACCGAAATGCATCTTAGCCAAAGGAAAACGTCGCCGCCGCACCGATGCAACCATGTCGTCCGTCCACTATCTTATTCGACCTGTGTATGTCGGCCGATCGGATCGGTATGTTCTCCGCCTATTTGGCTGCGAAGTAATCTCACACTCGTTCTCCTTCCGAAAGCTTGAGAACACCATCCATATAAATACTATTGTAGTACCCTGCCACTGTCAATGGCGATCCAATGGAGCACACAAATTGAAAAGTCTACCGCTGCTGCTGGTAGTGACCACTGGATCTATCCCAAGTCCCAACTCTTTATAGAGTAAGGCACCGTGGCGGTGGATTTGAATTTCGCGTCCAGTTTTATCCATTGTTACACAAATCTGCAAGTGCTTTCGGAAATTTCTCACCACATCCCTTTGTTGGGTTGGGGGTTCTTTCACTGGGCTCCATCATGAACTGTACTGAAATGATTTCAATTTGGAGGCGGCATCGCGCAACAAGAAGGCATACAACAAGTAAACAACACAACCGAACTGAGCTAGTTCACCACAAACCAGCACTTTCATGGTCATGACTCAGCGGCAGATACTATTCGTAAATCGCTGTTGCACTAAAGCTATAGATACATATTCATACGTACAACAACAGCAACAGCTTCAGCTACAGGGGCAGAGATAATACGCGATTTATTGGCGAGTCCACAAATTCAATTACGATGGAATGTAGCGCGGCGGAGATTATAGGCGAATATATCACATTACCGCGCTCAGGGCTGTCCAACTCAGGCAGGTCGTACTTACGAGTATAGGCCCAGACACTACGGTGCAGTCACACTCTGAGGGGTGTCTGTTCCGTATGCTGATGACCGGCGTAGTCTAGGTGATAAATAGAAGTTGCCGAACCTGGTGAACTAAATCGTTTATGTTCAAGACCAAAAAGCAAACGATTGGCGGATCGGACAGCGGTGCGGTATATAGCAAGGTCCTGCGAACCACCCAGAGGTTTGGGTTAGATTCCGCTTTTGGTGCTATCAGGAGGTGCCTTCTTCTTAGCTACGAGTAGCTTCTGCTGATAGCTCTGGTGCATCGGTCTCTTGATGATGGGTTCTCGTCGTCGTCGTCGTCGTTGTAGTCGTATCCGCGCAGTCGGGGTTAAGTTGGGTTATGTGAGAGGCTACCATTTTAGTGGAAACCATCGAACACACAAATTCACTCAGGGAATCGGTCTTGGGGTGATGAGATGGCATAGAGTGCGCGCTAAGATGCCGACACGATATTGGCGTCGCAGTTGCTTGTTGCTTGTTGCGCTTGTTGTACTGTTGTCTTGCGCCTATGCCTGCTTGTCCATACGTGTGGTGTATCTTCAGGAACCTTGTCTTCAATGAATGGGTGACGATGGAGTCATAGCTACAGCCATTGGTAGTGAGTTCCGTTTCATCAATTGTACGAAGAGTAACTCGTACACCTTGCTTGGATGCAAGTGCTCTCTAATGGAGGCTACACGTAAGTGCATTTTCCAATGAAAGATTACCACAACGGATTAGGGCGTCATCGTCGTCGTCTGCGTCCGCGTCCTCATCCTCATCCTAATCCTCAGCATCGTCGACCTCGTCTTTCTTTAACTCATCGGAGAGCGGCAAAATTTAAATCTACAAAAGCGGGTGCTTTATGGGATTGCGGTGTTTAGGTATTGCGATCGGATTTCAGTGTCGTTCGAGAAAATCGGCCGAAAAATTTACTACGCGCCGTTGTTTGGCATGCGCTATCGAAGTTTGTCGTTAACATGGGCAGCAAAGTTGGAACTTTAACGCAAAATATGTACATAGTTGCGTTGCGTTCGTGTGAAAGCATTTTTAGGGTAGGTACACCAAAAACTACGAGCAAATGGGCCAAATGAAAGGTGGTACCCTGTGTCTGTTTAATGTGAACACTGAACATACTCGTGTTGCACTTAAAGTGGATTTTGTTAGCAATTTGTAGCGGTAAGCGGCCGCCTTAAATGGTGCTAACAAGTTGTGTAAGAAGCTTGATGGGATGTGTGTCGCGGTTAAAAGGTAAAACCTGTGAGGTGTTCCAATTGGATATATGTATGTATAAGATAAACCTAGCTTTCACTCTGCTGAATTATTTGGTGGCACTATGTTTTTCTTATTCATTTTCTCACTTTAAAGTGGAAATCGTTGGCTAAATTGTGGTGATGGATAGCTGTGACAAGAGAATAGTTATTGAAGAGCTAAAAAGGTAGACATACTTACAAACCATTCCCACTTTAAAGCGCAGAAAATTCGAAAGAATTAACCGTGGGTTCTTTAAGGCCGTTAAAGTATGTTCATAGCTGACTCCAATAGTACATAGAGTTACATAAAGTGGAAGGGCTGTGGCAGTTCGGTTTTAGTCTTAAGTAGCATATATATAGCTATTTAACAAAGTTATAAGCATTGGAGACGCTTTGCAAGGATAGCCGCTAAATGGTTTTTTGTTTGTGTAGAGCCAAGCAGATACTGAATTTATTACTGTGGGGAATTACTTACAGGAACTTCCTTTTTGCTTTACGAATCGGATGCATAGGGCACGTTTGATAAATTTTCAACGGCGCTAATCGAAAGTTTTGATGAAGTGACTTTCCTGGCAGCAGCTTGGGCATCAGGTTGGCTGAGTGTATCGATATCAGCACGAGCATTTTCAGCGCTCTGTACTATCGTTACCATAGTCTTTAAAACCAGCCTTGCCTGGTTCACATAATCAGAAGACAAGGAACCTGTCTTAAAAAGTTTAACTCCAGCCTCAACGACGGAACCGTCAGCAGAAACGATGCAACCTAAAAAACCACCATCATAATATGTGGCATTGAGGGCTCTGATATGTAGCAATTGGAACATTTCCAGCTGCAAATGTTGCAGCCTTGGCCAACCAGCCGTTGTTATTTCCATACTTAGTGGGAGGCCTAAAACAGCACAAGTGAGAGCTTCTTATGGGTTGACGAAGGAAGCCTCCAGGCACATAAGCAAGATCTCCACTTCTATCCTTATGGATTTCAACACCATTGTAGTTAAACCGATTCTAATGTTCTTATCAATACCTGCCCCGACGACTGCGCAACGCCCAGCAGTACAACATAGTACAACAAATATTCGCTAGACAACTTGCCAATGTGGTGTTTTGGGATGTACACAGAGCTTCCGAGTCATGTGAGGTAAGCGACCTTGTGAAGAAGCTCAATTGCATGAACATGTGGTGATATGGCAGCGATTTGATTCCATACACGTAAGAGATATCCTGTAAGAGATTCAATCCCAATTCCTGTTGATCACTGGGTGTCTCAATGGTATATGTCAACAGCTCCCAAAAACAGAAGATACAGTGAGGCTACCACTGATTTGCTCCAAGTTTCTGGAGATACGACGAATGGGATCAAGTATGCAAAAATGGAAAAATTTCGACATTTATTACAGCTACCACAAAAGACTGCACATGCTAGGATGCGGATTTGTCGTGGAAGATCGGCTACGGTCAAAGGTAATTGCAATTGCGTAAAAGCGATTGCCTGGCTGTGATTCAAATAAACGCATCATCCGGAATCATCAGTCTAATATGTGCACACGCTTTTACTGATGACGCTGAAGACGCTATAAATGAGGAGTTGGACCAGCTTGCCCGAAGTATGATGTCAAAATGGTCAAAATCGGCCAGAAAAACATCTTCCGCGGGTTAATCGGAAAGCACAGCCTCCCCGAGACGACAGAGTTTCAAAGAGTACGAATCCACATAGGAACCTGGCGCAGTTCAGATGGCCGAACAGCCAACCAAACCGACTATGCGCTAATAGACGCAAATGGAGCAAAAATCGACTCTGATTCTTGTTGCAGCCAAATTCAAAACTCGACTATCCCACGAAAAGAAGCTGCAAACCGCCCAGAAAAGGAAATTCAACATTGGCAGCCTTAGCACAACTCGAGTAGCCAGAGCCTACAGAGAGTGTCTGAGCGAGAGACTCTCTGCCATGCATTCACCATCCACAAACGCCAACAATCTGTGGAACCAGTATCGCGACATTATCAAAGAGGTAGTCGAGACCACCGTAGGCTGCCAACCACCATCGAGTGAGTACGCCGGTAAAAGGTGACAGAAAATGAATACCTGTAAAAGCTGCAGCGCAAAACAAGGACGGCGGTAGAAGAGTATCGAGCCAGAAGAAGGGAGGAGAACAAGATCTTGCGTAAAAAGAAAAACGCCTGCGCAATCCCCTATTTCAAGGTTGTCGAAGAGTCTCGATGGATAGAGATAGCATCCGGATTTTTTTTCAGGAAAGCTAAGTGACTGGCAGCTGGCTTCAAACCCTGAGCGCATAGGCTCTACGAAACAGAGAAGGAAACTTAGTCACCGAGGCGCAGGGAATAGTAGATGTGTTTAAGCAGAACTCCCAGTAGCTACTAAATGGGCATCAAGTAGAGTGATATGACAAAAAGAGAACCGAAATCTAGTCAATGAGGATGCCATGCCTCCCCCAGCATGCTCCAAATTATCAACCAGATATGGGTGGATGAAGCCATGCCCGATGGCTGGACTATCAGCGCTATATGACCCATCTTCAAGAAAGGCGATCCTATGTCTGGTAAGAACTATCGAGGCATATCCCCACTAAATTTATTATATATACAAGATCCTCCTATATCATGTACTGTGTGAACATCCCAAGCCTTTCTCCAACACACTAATCGGCACATACTAGTATGGCGTCTGACACAGCGGATCGGCAATCGACCAAATTTCCTCACCAAAGCAAATCCTGGATAAAACGTCAACGAATTACTAGTCGAGACACGTAATGTTTTCTTCGACTTCAGAGCCGCATATGACAATATTCATTGTCTTAAGCTCTACACGGCGATGGCCGAATTCAGGATCCCATAAAAACTGATGCAATTATGTCGAGTGACGCTGGAAAACTCACGGTGCAATGTGTAATTTGGTAATAGTACCTCCGAACTATTCCAAACTTTGACGGGATTTCGGCACGGAGATGCACTGTCCTGTGATTTATCCAATTTAGTGCTGGAATAGAGAGTGTGCAGGGCAAATGTTAACACGGAAGGCACTATCTTCAACAAATCTGTCAAGCTTCTGGGATACGCAGACGAGATCGACATCATCGTCCCTCCCCAGCGTAATAGAGGAATTGAAGAACAGGCGGATCAAGTTAGTCTTGAAGTAAATGAGGACTAAACGAAGTTTTAGAGGAGTTTACTTAATAATGAATACACATCAACTCCACGAATGACATCCTAGTGGAGACTTGGCAAAGACTTACATTAGTAAACCGCTGCTACTTCGGTTTGGCAAAATAAATGAGTTCAAAACTCCTAACTGGGAAGACGTAATACATGCTCTATAAAACGTTGATCCTGCTAGTTCCATTCTCTGGAACCGTGAGGAGGGCGAATGGAGCAGAAAATACAACTGTGAACTCTATGAGCTGTGTCAAGATCTGGATGCAGTCAAGAAAGCTAAAACACTAAAACATGTCGACTACACCGCCTCAGCCACATCGAGCGAATGGACAATAATGCTCCAGAGAAAGGGCCTTCGACTCACAGCGCCGAGGTTGAAGGCCAATCATCGCCAATATACGCCCATCTCCCTGCGCCATAGATTGGGCTGGGATGATAAGTGTCTTACGCAAGTCTCCATAGTGTTTCTTGAAAAAGGCTTATCAGCCAATTGCCTTTTAGGGCCAAGGAAACAACGATTGTCAAGTGTCTTTGTTTGATTTCTGCTGAAGTTGTGATGCCAAAATATATTTAGCTAAGGCCTCAATCAGCTCACTGAATTTTATCAATAATATCAATATCACCATCATATGCAAGTATGCAAGACAAAATTTCAGCAGTTACGCCGCCTGGACCGGACGCAGCCCACACAGTTATGCTTAAACTTAGATGTTGCTATCTTAACTTAATTTTGGTCACACTGTTGGGAATCTTGGCTATCATCGCCCAAGTGGAATGGTTCGATCTGCCTGACAGTCGAGTTTTAGAAGTGCGCAGAAGTCGTATTTCCATGTACTTCCTAAAGTACCATATCTCCAAGTTAAATCACATGTTTCAACCTATGCTTATGCATCAGCTTCCTTTTTATTTATAATCAGCGCGCTCTCAGAGGATATATTTGGACTATCTGCAGAAGAGAAGTTCTGAACCAAAGGCGTTGAACAATTCAAGAGACACTCAACATAGAAGGAGTATACTTCCACTCCAAAATCTTCCGCGTCAGTGTTGCAAAATTTGTGAATAATGAAAGAAATTGACAGCGTAGCATTCACTCCGGTAACCCTGGTGATTCGTGGTTCAAATGATTTTCAACTCCATACGGTCATTTTGTAGTCTGTAGCAGTTATTTTCGTGAAACCAATTTCTCTTAGTTCCTTCTGCAGCTGATAGCAATTATGACCATTCTTGCTTGATCAAGCTTTGGTCCAGCCCAGCGCGAGGTATGGATAATTTTTGCAAAACTTCAACAGATCTTTGGAAAGAGCAATTTGTTAAGAGCCTAGATTTCCATATAATTTCAGACATTTAAAAGGTTGGGAGCCCCGCATCATTTCACAAAAAGAAAGAATATTGAGGCGTCCTTACCATAAGTTGGTCGTAATGATCCGGAAATAGTTGAAGTTGAGAGGTAAAAGTGATCCCATAAAGCCCATAGGGGTATCAAAAGGACAACAGGAGGGGAACATCACTTGACGTTTTATAAAAACTTCACTGTTCGTGGGTACTTGAGACTATTTGTTTTTTCCAAGGAACTTGAAAAATCGGAATGACAGGAGAATATTTCGGTTGAGAAATAAGTAGCATTTTGCTTCCGCTGTTCAGTCAACAGCAGATTTGGGATAATGGGTATTCTTTATACCATTCGGCTATTTTATCACGAGATCGTCAGCCTTACATACGAGTTGAGATAATGAATGAATTTTGAAGTATATTACAATATTTTTGGTAATTCGTCAGTTTTGAGAGTAGTCGTAAGACTGCCTTTGATCGCTCTTTGATACCTTACTATTGTAGTAAGACACGACACTTAGTCAGCTCTTTCGTTGTATCTGAGAGTTCAATACCAACCCAACCGCCTCCAGGTACTAATGCCCGTACTGTAATTCCTTTGACATTTTATGAAATATACTAATCCGCTTCATTGGAATTGTTATAATTAGAAGCATAACAAAGGCGGAGGAAGAGCAAAAACAGAAAAACAATTAAAATGTAAACTGGCCCGAAAGATCGCCATCAACTCTCCACTCTCCAGGAACATTGGTAGCGGCATCATCATTGTGTTTTTGCCTCGTCGCCGTCTCTATCACTGTGCACAGCCAGAAGCTAAATGATCGCCTTCCGCTTATCTCTATCCAAAGAGCAAACTGCCACTTGGCAATAGCCTGACAGAGTTGTGGCAGGTCATGACCTCCATGGAATTACCTTTACGTGCCTGCCCATTATTTATTTATTTTCTTCTTGTTGTTGTTGTGATACTCGTGGTTATAGTTTACCTCTGCTTCGTTATTGGTACATAACTGTCTTAAGCTCCTTGGGTAACATTCCCTACCCCCGGGAAAACGTCTAAGAGCAGTCAGTGAACTGTTAAAGTGTGCACGCGCGCTTTTGAACCCCATAAGCTAATTTAGATCCTCGACGCGTTAAGCGATCACTGTGTGCGCTTCCTTGAAGCGTAGTGTTGATGGGTTTTTTTTTTTCTGTTGTTGCTGGTTCAGGTGGTGCACTGCTATGGAAAGAAGAAAGTCTTCATGATCAAATGATCCCGTTTATCGATTAAAACAGTTCCGACATCACGACGAGAACTGAACAAATTGTGTTTTTATTACTTACGATTCACTTAAGGCGGTGGGAATAGAAATTTTGCCAGAGAGAAGAACTCTAATCAGATGGAGCTATGGATACGGCAGGAGATTTTGTAGTCAGTTGACAGAGATGAGAGACTCTTGTGTTCTTTAGGTAAGTTGTGGCGCGATCGATCCAATCGAATTGTTGGCTGGGGGCTTTGGATCTAAAGGGATATGATTATGAATATGAAATCTATAATCCAACTTTAATTATCTATGATACGTACTGTGCTATTCATGTAGTCTTCAAAGAACTCAATTTGTAAAGATGCTATTATGGATAGCTGAAGATTGTCACCTAAATCTTCTAACACTAAAGGTTGTTAGGATCTACTTCGTTAATTTGAATTAGTAACTATGAAACCTAAAATTAACTCTTTTCAAGCGTAGTAAAGAGCAAAACCTATACTAGAGTTTTAGTGAAGGACGACAACATAAGAGATCACAAATTTGTTGGCAAACTTGCGTTTGTTTTCCAAGGGGAGTCCTGATGGCTATGAACACGGAACTTAATGGGCAATTTCTCGATCTAATAATCGTTTTATGCTAACATAAACCTTATAGGCCCCATGCCCTTACGGAAGACAAGGACCACACAAGGACCTCGACAAGTCATATGAGCAATCTTCGAAGTATGACGTTAACATCGTATTAGGCGATTTTAACGCCTGAAATGGATAGGAGGACAGTTGATACGCATAGCCTAAACCACAACATAGCAAGCACACGGTTTCCTCATCCCATTATACCCAAGGGGACATGGCGCTATCCAGATCATAAAACCCTAAATGAAATTGATCACATTGCGATAGACGTAAGGTATGCCTCCAGGATTCTGGACGTCCGAAAGTTCCAGGTAGGCAACATTGACTCGCATCACCACCTCGTTGCAGCCAAGGTGCAGATTTCCCAAGCGCCACAACAAAGAAGAACTACTGTGAGAAGATACCATATAACGTAGGAAGGGTGCAACCGCAAGAGACCGCCGAACAGATATCCCGAAATATCTCAACAGCTCCTATTCTGCCAGAGTAAAGTACCGAAGACCAGCAGCAACGCTGCCAAAGTGCCATCCGTTTGATGAAAATGCCGGCAAGCACATGGAGCTAAACAAGAAACAAAGAAAGAGGCGCTGCAATGAAGAACGAGAGCTGCTCGTGAGTTCTACGAGCGGAAGAGACGGGAAGAACATGGGCTTCTCCAGAAGAAGAAAATGAGTTCGAGAAGCGCGCGATCGGAGATATTGTACTACAGGAATAACGTACGAAAGTTTTACCAATAGGTAAAAAAAGGTGTCAAGGCAAGAAAACCCGTACAAAAGCCTGTAGAGAAGAAGGAAACGTGTAGTAGTCACATTCAGTGCTGAGAATACGGAAAAAACTATTTCTGCAGACTGTATAACGGAGATGAGGCCCAACATATTGCCGTCAGGTACAATAGACCTTTCATCTTGAACCATAATAGCCATAATGAACCATAATGAACCATAATTCCGTCCACCTGACCTAACTGATGGAAGGATAGCAACATCTAAACTGAAATCCAATAAAGCGGCTGAGTCTGGTCGGCCGAGATATTCAAAGCTCCTGCAAATGGCTTTGTGAAGAGCATACACCAACTCATTTCTCAGATCAGCTCAGAAGAGTGGATGCCTGATGAATGGAATCGTATACCCGATCCACGAAAAAGGAGTCCACCTCAACCGTGCCAATTATAGAGATATAATTCTGCTCAACGTCGGATACAAGACTTTGTCTGCCATATTGTGTGAACGTCTGAAACCCTTCGCCAACAACCTGATTGGTCCCTATCAGTGCAGTTTCGGACCAGGAAAGTCCACAATCGATCAAATCTTCACACTTGGCAAATTCTGGATAAAAATCCAGAGAGCCTAAATCGATAGCCACCATTTTTTCATCAATTTTGAAGCCGCATACGACAGCATTTATAGAGACGATCTATAATGAGCCATGTCTAGTTTTGGCATCCAATTATTGGAATTTTATATTTCCTGGAAAAGAGAAGAAGATCAGTTTTATGGCGGTTTACTCCCAATCCACAGCGATCTGCCCAACGGGTTAATCTGTTAAGATTTAGTTGAAGGAGTTCTTTAATGATATCAAGATGCTTAACTGAGACGGCTGTAGCAACGTCATCCGCGTAGGAAATCACCCTGCTACCATCCGCTTCCAGGTATATCAGCAGTTCATTAACCACTAAGTTCCAGAGAAGGGGAGAGAGCACATCACCTTGTGGCGTACCTCTGCTGACACATCTTTTAACAGAAGAAGTACCCAGTTTGGAGTTGATTATCCTGCTATTTAGCATAAGACTGATCAACTCCCCAAGTGAGTCGTCTACCTGTAAAGTTAAAGGCACCCTATATATCTAGGAAAGCGACATGTCGAGCAACATCCCTAATTTCGCGACTCCCTAATGCCCTACTGCACCGGAGACTATCCGCACTATCAGCAGCTGTTCGAGTGACGTGAAAGATTAGCAGCACCGATATTTTATCTTAAATTAGCCCTTTGTTATCTGAGTAGAGGAGAGGAAGTATTGTTACAGTATTGTTACAGCAACATCCTAGAGGCAGGAATTCGATGTGAGATTGTTGAAAACATTGAAGAGCCGTACACGATACTTGATTTTATCCAATTTAAATTTGATAAACTAGTAACTTCATTGTTCACAAGTATAAAGATGGGGGCGCCGAAGGTAGGAGCTAATATGATTCCTTTTTTGGGACTATATGTCAAACGTTCGCCATCAATGGAACCTTGAATTAATTGGTCGATTGCTCATTTAATATGTCAAGGGACTCTCCTGTTAAAATCAGTGCCACTCCATATTAGACTCCGACGGCTATATTACGAGTACATGGGATGCTGCCATGCCTTCCTGCCTTCCCATATTAGAAAAGATTCTCCATATCGTCGCATGGAGCTAATTGAGTATATTCGATTGGAATGAATAATTCTGCCGGCCACAATAGTTGGTACTACAAATGAGTCTTTCCATTCAGAAATCACCTGAAGCAGAACTTAAATTACTGGTACAACCATTTGCGATCGAAGACTTTATTGCTTAAACTAACCACCTACCACAGACATTCCTAAACTTTGTGTTTGCAGTGTGTATTGCAATTTCTAGTATAAAGTGCAATCTAGCAACGCAGACTTTGTCTAATGACCGGACAGGCTGGCAGGCAGCCATCACTAGTAGAAGCGAATACAAAGTATCAGAGCATATCTCAATACTTCGAGAGTTTTTGTAATTCAGTTTAAGTTATTCGGTTCAAAACCTTAAACCAAAAGAAACACTGTTCCGTCGAACCACATTAGAACATAGGTTTCGTGTTAACCGCATGTTTGTTTCTTGCATCTGAATCCCACACAATACCCATTTCACATTTGTTCGATATGATTTATTTAATGGTAGTCCCATTTTAGTTCTTCCAACTCCATTAGGCGACACTTTGAAAGAAGTCCACAACTACAGGGAGTCAAATCCGCCAACGACAAAGTAACAAAATTCCATTCACACTTGTTGCACAGAGTCAGGAGCCAGCCGTGTCTGTAACTTACCTCCTGTTCATAATCTAAATTCATTGGTGTACAGTTACAGCCAGAAGGCATAACCAGGTCCAGTACCATCCTATTCAGAGAAAAGTTAACAATTTTCACACGAACACCATTTTCACGATACTGCCGACACTAACTCTACCTCCATCGCCGACTCTGAGAAGACGGAGGACTACTCCATCGGATGATGATGACGATGATGCTCTGTACTTGTTTTGCTTCTCCTCCAGAAGACAATCGTCGTGTTAAATTTCGCGTCAATATAATAAATGGCCAAAACAAATCACGAAACTATTAACAAGTGTGAATTTCATTTAAATATTATGACGACTCTCTGGACCTATAATCGTACATATATCCGTATATCCCTCCCCTAGCCATTAATTCAAGAGCAAACTACACCGAGACTCTGCATCAGTATCAGCATCAGCACTAGCATTATCGTTGAACCAAGCCATCAGCAGGACAAGTTGCGGGTGTCAGAAGAGAAGCAGAAACCTTATGCGCGCGCGCACATCCATAATGTCTCTGCAGCTTTAACAATGTCTCTAAATCCCGAATGGAAGGCCAAAACAAAACAAAACGAAAAGTAAAATAAAACCCCTAAGAGGAGCACAATGATAAATCTCTTAACCAGGTCGAATCCGAGCCACCAAAACAGCTAACAGCCAACAGTCATGGAAATCTAATGCCAACGGCACGAGAATTCTGTTTTGGGAGCATCCGGAAAGCATTTTGTCGGCAGCACATCCATTGGTGGGTTGGTAGCTCCATGCCTCCATGCCTCCATGTCTCCATACCTCATATAGTCACTTCTGGAGGATGGTGTATTAAGTCCGTTTTCAGAGTCCACCGAAAATTGATTGGAGCAGTCAGTTTCGTCCTGAAGGCACCAGGTCGGGAAGATGCACTAATTTGCATTCATCTATTCACTCTGGAACTGTAACACGTTCATACCGTGAGCAGGAAATATCTACGAGTACAAGTACACACGAGTATATGTATTTGAATGTATGCATCCATCATTACGAATATACTTGGAGTAAGATTTTTGTTTGTCGAAGGTAGTGTTGGTCAAGTGACAGTATACGATTTCACATGATATCACGCCTCTGTGTCAAATTAGTATCACGACCCCTCTACGCGGTGTTATTGTCAAGAGTCGAGCTCGTACACACCCGCCTTGGACTGATGAAGACGAAACGCCTGTCAGGGCCATAATTAGGCGTGATTGACTTATGGTAATATGGAGTTGGCCAATTAAGTACTTCACATTGTACCTCACCTCTTCTTACCGTGTGGGTACTTGTTTTGAAGTATACTCTCCACTGTCAATAACCTGTGTCATGTTGATGTTTCGGATATGGCGTCGTTGTTATTGTCGTCGTCGTCGTCTATAGACATTGTGTGACACGAGAAGAGCCTACTGTCTGAATGTTATATGTAGCTGCGAGTAGCTCCGTCCCGGGAAGCTCAATAATCGAAATCATATCTCGACTTTGACGTTGTTAACCGTTGAGGTGTACGAGTATGTACTTGCTGCTACGGTGGTAGCTACTTGAAGTTTGTCGGATCGAAAAGCAGGTGCTGTCTATCAATGACATGAGAGTCGTGACTTTGCGCCATATAACTTACGAAAAACGCGTTACTCATTTTCGTGGCGGCTGTGGTGTTTTTCTTTCTTTCTCTCGATGCTTTGCTTACAGTTGTTGTTTTGTGTCCGATTTCTGTGGGTTCAATCGATCGATTAAGTTTGAACGACTCATAGCGACAAATTCCACGATTTTGTTGCCACCTTCGGTTTTTGGGGATTTAGGAACACTGGGTTTGGCATCGAAATGGTGTTACGGAGAGTATGAAGCAAGATTTTGGCTTCCTGGAAGACTTGTTGGCGGAAATTCCTTGAACATTTCGTCAGCGGTCAATTCAATCAGAAGAATCTTTTCAACACCTCAGTGATTTGTTGCTGGACTTCCAAACATAGATGTAGGTGAGGAAATTTCTCATTACTGTTATGCACTCGGTAGATATTCAATATAGGTACTCGTAAAGAGCTGTATCATATAAGCATCTTGCTCTGTTGGCGATCAAAATAAAAAACATCCTATTACACAAATGAAAGAAGCAGTTCTTTCTGTTTTTGTCCTTTACATTGATTCCACTCCACTGCTACTCTTGATTCCACTGCCCAATCAATTTAACAAACTGATACTGTATGTTTCTGGCACTATCTATATCGATGGACATTTTCATGCACGATACCCGCATGAAACCTGCACTGCAACCTATAATGGCTGGAATTGCAGCAGTTGACAGAAATTGGACGAAGCGTTCACACCCAAAAAATGGACCAACACTGACTCTGGTGTCTGGAAGTCGGTGATAGTGACTTTAAAGATCCGTCTGAAACCTTTGATTCAATCAATGCTGACAGAGTGGATGGAATTTAGATACCGCGGGAAGATCAATCTCCAAGAATAACCCGAAACACCAAAGGTAAAAGACTGGCTTACTTATGAAGATGCTGCTATAATCTCCTTGAAGCTTCGAATTGGGAAGGCTCGATGACAAGCGTCTGAGCAATGCTGAGTGCAAGCACTGTGTTGATTAACTTTGAGAGCTGGTCAAAGCAGAGAATGCTTCGCAGTAAAGCAGAGGGCTGTGATATGGAATACAGAATTAGGGAGGAAAGAAATATAGGTGCCGACGTACGTAGGTTTTAAATGTCTGAATGTTACAATGACTAGGAAAAAAAGAGCTCGGCAGGGTATTCCACAAGCGAGTTGTTCGGCTTAGGAATGAATCACGATATTTTAGAGTACGTCCGAAAATGGAAAAAAATACTGCAATGTCCCAAAGGCAGTAAAAATTGTTGGTCGTTCATCAAAAACATTAGAAATTCCCCCTCATCCTCCATCCCAACGCTCATTTACAATAACATTCCAGCTGTCAGCTCTTTGGATAAGGCCAATCTGCTTGCTGCACACTTAAAACTTCCAGATTGAGCTTTGTCTCCGCCTACACTTGAGTGCGTCAAATCTTCAATGAGACTTTCGCACTTTCGTGTAGCAGGAGTACTTAAAGATATCAACATACATAAATGCGCACGTCCAGATGGTATATCTCCCCTTCTTCAGAAGAGCTGTTCTTCCAAGCTGGTGAAACCACTGCGTAAGCTTTTTCATTAATCCTAATATTTAGGACTTTTTCCGAGCAAATGGAAAACAGCATTTGTCCAGCCCGTCCCTAAAAAAGGCGAATCTTCTTCACTCTCCTCCTACAGACCCATTGCACTTACGTCCCTTCTTTCCAAAGTCATGGAAACGCTGATAAATCGTCAGCTCATGAAATATCTCGAAACACGAAAACTCTTCAATGACCGGCAATATGGTTTTCGTAGCAACAGGTCCATTGGTGATTTGATGGCATGTCTTACCGAAAAGTGGAACCAAAGCGTACATCAATCTGGCTAAAGCAAGATAGTTGCACTTGATATTTCTAAGGCATTTGACAGAGTTTGGCATCAATCTCTTTTATCGAAAATGCGTGCATTTGGGATCGACGACTCTCTTCTTCAATGGATTAGGAATTACCTTTCGGAACGTTCAATTCAAGTTGTCTTGGACGGTTTCAAGTCTGATATTCACAAAATAAATGCTGGTGTGCCCCAGGGCTCTGTTCTGTCTCCGACACTCTTTTTAATTTTCATTAATGATCTCTTGTCTGCTACTTCTAATCCAATATATTCCTTTGCTGATGACAGTACTCTCTGCTTTTCATATTCGTTTCCGGACTCACGGCCCTGCTCTCCGGCTGTAGAACGAGAACGGCAGCGTATGCTAAGCTCATTAAATTCCGATATCAACAGCATAACCAATTGGGGAACTATCAACAGAGTGGAGTTTAATGCTTCCAAAACACAATGCTGTCTGCTGTCGTTAAAGCGAAATTTAAACACCCAGCCATTATTCATGAATGGCACTTGCATCGTCGAAACCGAAAAACTTTCCATTCTCGGTATGTGTGTCAATGACAACTTACGTTGGAATGACCACATATTTTATATCGCCAAAAATGCTGCGAAATGTGTAGGTTTCCTTAAGCGATGGAAGAAATATTTTAACCCCTCTGATCTGGCCTCAATATATAAGGCATTCATCAGCCCAAAATTGGAGTACAATGCCCACATCTGGTCAGGTGCTTCTAAAACAACCCTGCACCTGCTAGATGGGATTAAAAACCGTCCGATAAAACTTATCGATGGTACTAATACCAGTCAATCAATTGACTCCCTCGAACACCGACGTAATGTCTCCTATCCCACTTTGTTTTATCGCTATTTCCACTACCAGTGGTCCACTAAAATCGACAGTAGCATTCCGCCAATTCAAACTTTCAGCTGTAACACCCGTCTCGCTATAAATGCTCATCTGTATACCCTCAAGCCCATCTTCGGACGTACTCTAAAATATCGTGATTCGTTTCTAAGCCGTACAACTCGCTTATGGAATGCCCTGCCGATCTCTGTATTTCCTGGTCGTTATAACTTGCAAACATTTAAAAACAATGTACATAGGTACCTCTCTTTTCTTCCTCACTAAATTTCCTTTGCCCGCGCTGTGAACTATCACCTTAAGGGTACACAAACCCCTTGATACTCGTAGCGCGCTCATTATAAAAAAAAAAAAAAAACTTTGCGGATTGTGAGGCAATTCTATGTTCAATGATTTTTTTCCCCAAATTTGTGTAACATGAATGCGAATGAATGCGAATGAATGCGAATGAATGCGAATGAATTTTGCATTGTGCTTCATACTGCCAACAAAACCATCGCTTTATTGAAAACACGATTTGGGAATTGAGTCATTTCAAGAAATAAACCCGTCAAATTGAGTCTATTGGATTATTTTGAGTGGGCCTACGTCAAGTCACAAGTTTATGCCGATAAACCAACAGCGATTGACGCTTGAGAGCAAATCATTGTTCGAGTAATACTATACGCCCCCTATTGAATCGAAAAGTGGTCGAGAATTGGACCTCTAGAATGTCCATTGTACGAGGCAGCCTTAAGGACATCTAAACTATAACACTGGACAGACAACACGGAAGGATGGTTGTTATACCGTCAACATACTAGACTTGTTTTTAACTTCTCATCTTGATAAGCTCTCCCCTCTAGTCTCGTTGGAACGCTGCTGATTTCTCGTACACTGACCACATGATTAGAGAAAAAATTTCTTGAAATACCTTTAGCTGGCCGTTGTATTTCCTGATGTGGTCACAAAGAGTGTTCTTTATTGGAATGAGATCATTTATCCCCAATTGCGTGAAGATTTTCAAATCAAAAGAAAAGGTGGGATACGACTCGAGCTGTAAAAGTACTGTCAGAGTTAGAGAACTAATTCTTCGGTCTTAGAAGCCGTTCGAAAGCGTTAAAATTCATGCAGCAGCCTCACGTTCACATATAATGAAATTACAGCCGTGAGTTCTTTTGAATTGGGCCAATCTACTTGCTACACATTTCCCCGAAGGATTAAAGCTTTCAAATTATGCCATGTCTCCACCCGTTGAATTTAAGCGCGTTGAATGTTCTATGGGACAAATCCGCTTTCGCACTCGTTCACAGTGGTTTCACTCTCGGAGCAAAGCGATTATAATTACTTGCTCACTGAAAAACAACTAAAGTTAATTGGTTTTAGAGTATCTTTTGGATCCTGATTCTGAATCCCCAAACCATTTTGCTCCATCAGGTCAAGTTTACGAGATCAGCGAAGTTCATTAATTTCATTTGCAAATTGGAACCGTATGGGCCAACAATATCGAGTAGATGAGGGTCGTGGATTTTTCAAAAAAAAAATTGGTTTGGTGGTTTACATATTAACCGTATTGGAACAAAGGATATCACACACAGAAAAGCCTTGCCCATACTCATTTTGTTCTGTACTACCATCGAAACCACATTATCCAACTATTGTAATATCAGATTAAAAAAATCAGTTTGCAGAACTGATTTCTGAGACTCAAGCAGACGTCTGGCTGTAGTCGGTCAAGTAAACTTTGGAGTTCTACCTCTGTGGGCAATTCTGCGATTTTTGCTCACGGATAATAACACGATTGTTTTATTTTAATTATTTGCTTGCAAGTCAAAATCTTTTCGGATCAAATACTGATTTTTGGTTAGCTTTACTTCGGTGATAAGTGAAAAAACTTGAAAAAACTGACTTGGTTGCCTTCGAGATGTAATTCAAACCAATCGAATTATTTATGATGCAATTAACCGTAGAAGAGTACATTTTTGCTAAGAGATTCAACTTTCTTTGTTTTCACCTTCCACTATACTCTGAGAAATCCTTAGTAGGTCGTCCAACAGAAGAAGATTGTGCTAAATTACTATTATTTTCGGAGATAAGTACTTCTAATATGTAAAAACACTTGCACCTGAAGTGGTAGCAACTGAAATAAAAATAATAAAAGAATGGTCGCTTAGAGCTCAGTTAAAAGTGAATCCGCAATACTTTAATACCACTGGCTTGATAGTATTATTCGAGGCTTTTATGTCAGGTTTTGTTAAATGTAAAAAACCAACTGGACACGATTTAAGGAGAATTCCGCAAGTTTGTGTATGCTCCGTTTAAGCTCAGAACAAAGCAAAACATAAGCCAAGCTGTTCAGAGTCTGAAACGCGCATTCTAATAATGCGTCTAATATTTTAAGCTGACATGTCCAGTCAGAAAAAACTCCCGATTTAGCAGTAGAAAAATTGTGGCTTATACGGACTGTAATAGACGATGACGAGTAAGATATTTCTGCTATAATTTAGAAAAAATACGATAATGGACATATGAATGTATTGGGTTGTATCGCATGAAATGTCAGATTTTATAGTAAAAATTTAAAATTTTTTATTCCGTTGGCATATATGATATTCTTCCAACGCTATACAAGGTCAAATATTCCTTTTTCGTAGAAGTGCAATGCAAAGTCTTCAAAGGCTTTTATGGCCTTTGCTCGGTTCCGGAAGATCTTCTGTCGGCAAAATGAATCCAGATTGCGGAAAAGATGGTAATCAATTCGGAAAATATCAGGAGAGTACTGTGGATGCGGAAGATTTTCAAATACCAACTGCAACAGTTTTTTCGCTGTTACTTGTGAGGTATGGGGTCTAGCACTGTCATACAAAAGTCATACAAAAATCGGACCGTGCCTATTGACTATCGCAAGTTGCTTTTCAGCCAATTTGGCATGCAATATGTCGATTTCCTCACAATATTTGATAGCGTTTATTTTAATTCCTAGAAAAAACCGGTACTTATAACGAACCCTAAAAACCTAACACGTTAAGCGCACGTACCACTTTATTTTACAAAAAAATAAAAGTTAAGGTTCTGGCACAGATGTTCACTCGAGAACTTCTTATTTCTGATTGAGCGCAAATCGGACATTTCATGTGGTAGAACCCAACATTTGCAAAATTGGAAGGAAGTAAGTGCACCTGTTAAGTGGAACCTTAGCGCAGTACGTCTATTTGTCCGATCTGAAAGAAGGAATAAATTGTAAAATTCGGCCTATAAAGTGTCTTCAATCTGGTGATACGATACGATACATGGTAATGTCTGGTGCTGCCATTCTATCCTACCACCACCGGTTACTAATATCGCCTTACCAGACTTTGCTTGCTTAAATTATAAGCACGGTGTTGAACAAAAAATACTTTAATATCTTGTCAGAAATTACTAATCTTTCCGAAGGAGAAAGTACAGAGGATTAACTCATGTGACTGAATTGAGGGTGGCCATGGAAAAAACCTTATACGAACTTCTTCAAAGTTATTGGAGATCATATCAATATGAATTTTTCGGGACTAGTCATTGCTATTACCGATGTATTGAGTTTCTCTTGACCACGCAACGACCCACTAGTTCGGCAAAGGAAGGGAAATGATTAAAATACGAATATGAGGTTTTTTTTTTTAAATTGTATACAATCAATACATAGTTTCAATTTTATTGATTCAAAGCGAAAGTCCTTGAGTTTACCGTCTGTTATGATGTATAATGACAGATCTTTCAGTGATGTGCATCAAATTTGGGATGTGCTTGCTTCTTTTTTCCAGTCCAATTTTATCTCCAAAAAGATTAGTTGTGATTTTCTAAATCAAAGTCAATCAATTGCGGTCCTAGGGTTAATGTCTTTACCAGAATGTGGAATTTAACAGAAATTATCGTCCCTTGATTCTAATGCAAGCGTTGCTCAAGACAACCTCCCGTCTCGGTTTTTTTGAATTTTGTCAACTTAATTTAGTTCACCCACTTAAAATTATATTTAACTTGTCTCTAAGTTTAGGGGTAGAATATTGCTCTTTACTTGGAATTCTTACTATCATAATGCTGAAGCTCGAGTGGAAAATATATAAAAACGGTTGAAAAAACTTGCCCTTAAGTTGCTTAAATTGCGCTGGAATAAATTTGATTGACTTAAAACCGCTAACTAAAAGAAGACTATATTACTCAATTCATTTTGGCGCATGATGTACTAACAGCTCACATTGATTCCCAATTTCTTTTATCAATATGTAATACGCCCCTTCTCGCATTCTGCCACCTAGAGAACACTATTTTCTTCATGTTGTTAAACTTAAAACTAATTATGGACATTTACTAAGGCTTGTGTAAACTATAATTCGTTAAGAAATATTATTGATTTCAATATTAATAGAACTGTCTGTAGGAGAGTCATTTTAATAATAAATAAAGGGTTCTAATAAAACAAACAAAGAAAACCTCAGTACTGAAATGACTCATTTTTTAGTTTTCAAGAAGTGAGCAATACAAAGCATGAGGAGACCCCATGTAAAACTTAGTGTAATACCGGCTTGTAGACCCCGAATTATTACAATTTTATTGAAGAAGTCCAGAGGACTTCTGTCGTTACCGTAAAAGTTGACTTTATTCTCTTGAAGAATCAGCGCCAAGCAAGAATGAAACATTACTTCAGTATGTCTATACTTTCCTTAGGTTATAATTTAATACTTAACCAAGCTTGTATCCATCCTCCCAGTCCAAATTATGAGGGTATGTTTAATTTTGATTTTAGTCTATACCACTAGAAATAGATGTTGTTTCTCGGCACTTACATACTTTGTAACAATAGCTATTTTCTACGAATAGTATCAGGCGCATACAAGTCTACAAAAAAAAAAATCAAATCACCTCATTGTATTGTATTACAAGAATCTTAATGTCTCAACTGTGTGTATACAATATGTGGAACTGAGTGACAATTAATCAATTAGGTCGACTTCTGTATAATTTTATCAGCCTCACCTTACAGCATGATATCATAAGATTGATGAATAGTTGTATCTTGTTCTCCGTTTCTTTATATCAGGAAGAGAAAAAAATCGAAAGGTTAACCAGACACCGTATTTGTTTTTTAGTTTTAAACGCATTTTATTTTCTAATCAATAACTCTTACATACTAGCAAAAAATGCTTAAATGCTAGCTTAAAATTACTTAACAACCTTATACTAACTTACTGGCCCCACACAGGCACTCTAAGCTACTCTAAATTTTTATAACTATGTCTTTCGACTTCATTTACATTTTCTTAGAACTATTTATTTTGTATACTTAAAGCTAAGAAAAAATATTGTTAACAAAAACTTAGCGTATGGACATAATTTTTTATTTTTTATAAAAACTTAATATCTAACTTAAAATAAGCCTTAGTCTACCTAACCCACATACGCATAAACACATACACACACATAGACATTATACACAATTATATACATATATTAGTATATACCTTTGTATACACTAATATATGTATATATTTCTTAAATGCTAACCTAAACCTACGTAAGCTGGCCATCGCTATTTACAAGAGAAAACAGATTGGTCAGCTCTCCCTCATTAGTAAGGCTGGTCCGTAATTGACGAAAACGACGACGAAGCATCTTCTCCATCATTCAACCACCAGAAATGCTGGTGCTGCCGAACGACATCCCTCTTATCGCGATTCCCCACCGCCCTACTGAACCTGAGGCGATCCACACTGCCGTGAGCGACGTCTCTGTTGTAGTTGAGTCGCCTGTCCGTAGCTGTCCGAGCGACATGGAAGATTAACGGCACCGCTGATCTATCCTGGATCAACCCTATCTGATCCAGGTAGGGGAATGCTTCCGGTGGAACGAAGCCGTCAGAGCGCACACTCTCGTGGTAAAGGTAATTGGGGTAGTAAGCCCCAGATATCAGGTTATTCGTCGAAGTCATTGCTCTTGCAATGTGCCTTCGAGTCAGCTTAATTACGAAATTGTCCACTCGTATTAGGTTCGCCCTATTGTAAAGGACCTCATTAGGATAAAATTTCTTGTACTCCGACTCTGGTGTTCTGTACAAGCGAAGACAAGCCCTAAGGCAAGCCCTCTCAAACACCCGAATCTTTTCCATTAAGCTTGCTCGTACATTGAACCACACGGGACAACCAAATACCAGCATGGACCTGATAAGGGCCATGTAGCAGATTACCTTTACCCTCGCATCGAGTTGGCTGCTATAAAACAGTCTCTTTGTAAGGGCAAAAGCACCTTTAGCTCTGGCCAGAGCAGCATCTACATTTTTGCCAAAATGCAGAAACTGATCTAGCCAGATTCCAAGGTATCTGACTACATTTCGACAGGCAAGAGGCTGTCCGTGTTGTCCAATAATCGAGAACTTTCTCCAATTTTTTCTGGTATCCCTAGAGGCTCTAGACAACGGCGTCCTAAAGAGAATGGTTTCCGACTTCTGAAAGTTGATTTTCAACTTCCAGTCATCGCAAAATCGTCTTATCTTATCGAAGTCACGCTGCAAGAGAGTATTAATGACCTCGATTTTTGGACCTGTTCTGTACGCTACCAAATCGTCTGCGTACGCAATAGTATGGGGAAGTGAACCTATCAAGTCGCTTGTATAAATATTGAATAGGATCGGCGAATTGACCGCGCCTTGCTGAAGACCATTTTTAATTTGAAATATTCCAACAGAAGTCACATCACCATTTTTCACGATGAACTGTCTGTTGGTTAGCATATTATAAAGAATGTACAAGAGTGGTTTACTGATCCCTAGCCTAGTCAGCTTATAGAAAAGACCCTCTAACCATACGACACCGTATTTGTTAACACACATTTGTGTGTTCGACACTTTGATGGGAATACTGTTCGGCTATCTCTTTTTCTTAAAGAAAAAACAAATATTTAGACAGCCTTGATCCCAAAGAGTGTCTGTCATTCAGACCGACATTCGTAATCGTCGCAAAACTATTGGCAGAGAAGACAAAAATTCAACAAGTAAATTTAATTTAACCAATAAATTCCTACAATTAGTGCGAGTTTTGGCTAACTGAACCAGTTGAGAAATTAGGCAAACGATTCTGTGGTTCCATTCATGAGGCATATCTTATTTCGACTAAATCTTGGAAATAATAGGCTCTGCGTGGCGACTGGTCGAGAAACGTCTGAGTATATTATAACTCGAATTGGTCCAGCAGCGCAACAATCAAGTTCGTAGCGAAGTGCTTGTCTTACCTCCTAATGGTGGTCTCCGGTAACTGCATGAGTAAGTCTTTACTGCCCGTCCATGTAGCATTATACTGGCCTACGCCGTCATAGGGCTCAGAACCCTATAGGGAAAAGATTAAAATATGTGACGAACCAACTAAAGACTTCGGAAAAAAATTGACTCATAACAACCTTCGGATCTGCACGTGGAATGTTCGGAACCTTAACAGGACACGTCTGCGAAACAATTATCAGAAGCCCGTGACTGCTATCAAGCAAGTATCACAGCAATCCACAAAGTGCAATGGAATCGGCTAGATATAAGGAGGATGAAAAACAACAGAAAAGAAAAAGCACTTATTCGGATGCGGATTGCCATCCGAAGACTAAGGAAAGAAGTATTGAACTCCCGGTACATAAGCGAGCGTCTTATGACAATCCGCATCAAGGCTAAATTCGCTAACATAAGCCTAATATGCACCCATGCCCCTATGGAAGACAAGGACGACGCCACCAAAGAATTCTTCTACGAGCTCCTCTACAAGACATATGAGCAATGTCTGCATTGGTAAGCATAGCCTACTCAACACCACTTCTGGCAACGGACTTAGGCTCATTGACTTTGCGGCGGGACGAAACATTACTATAGCAAGCACACGATTCCTAATCTCAATATACACAAGAGGACATGGCGGTCTCCGGATCATCAAACGATTAAATTGATCATTTTACGATAAACGTAAAACCTGCGTCCAACATTCTGGACGTACAAACGCTTCGGGCAGCCAACATTGACTCAGATCATCACCTCGTTGCAGCCAATATACTAATGCGGATTTCTCAAGCGCCATAAAAAAGCAGAACTACTGTGAGAAGATATAACGTAGAAAGGCTGCAAGACCTGTGTCGACGTTGCCAAAGTGCCAACATAGATGCCGCAACTGATGTGCTGGGTTTCATCCGACTACTACCCAGAAATCCCTGGTTTGATGAAGAATGCCGGCAGGTGCATGCAGATAAACAAGAAGCATAAAAAGCGGCTCTAACAAAAAACCAGAGCTGGTCGTGAGCTCTTCGAACAGAAGAAACGGGAAGAACATAGGCTTCTCCAGAAGAAGAAAAAAAGAGCATGAGAAGCGCGCGATCGGAAACATTGGGAGGTAGCATTCCAGGAATGACCCATGGGAGTTATACCAACAGGTAAAAAGAACGTGCCACGGTAAGAACACCCGTACTGAAGTCTGTAGAGATGAAGAAAGAAACCTTGTAGTGAAGTCGCAGTCGATGCTGGGAATATGGAAAAGCTTTTTTTGCAGACTGTGTACCGGTGAAGAAGCCAAACATCCCGCCGGCGAGCAGAATAGACAATTCAACTTAGACGATGATAGCGAAAACTTCGGATAGCAGAATCTAAGCTAAACTCCAACAAAGCGGCTGGACCAAATTTGTTGTTCACAAATTAGTTTGTGAACAGCATTAACTCATTACTCAGATCTGGTCAGAAGAGTGTATGCCTGATAAATGGAATTTCAGCATCGTAGACCCAAGTCCAATTCAGTAGTCTTGTTAGACTTAAGTTTAGGTCTTAATCTTATGCATAGGCAGCCGTGATTATGGATATTTGACAGAACAAAATTAAGGTCAAGGTGAACAAACATAAATGAATTGGAATTAGTTGAGGCTTGAAATCTAAGATGGGGACTAATTATATAATACTATAAAAAATACTAGGAATAGGAATACAACTTTGACGACCGCCGCAAACATTTTAAGTTAAGATGAAGGAAAACTCAAAAAGTGTTAATCTTTCTGCATGTAAGCAAATACCTTATAGCAACCCGCATCAGGGGCAAATTCTGAAATATAAGCCTGATTTCGTTCATGCCCCTACAGTGGGTAAGGACGACAGCATCACAAATGAACTCTATGACCTCATAAGCCGATCATATGGTAAGTGCCGCAGCTATGACACAAACATTGTACTACGAAATATTAGTATAAGACATTGAGTCATCGGGCCATCATAGGAAAACACAGCCTGCATAGTATCACATAGAATTTGTAACGCGCCGTAAATCTTCTCTCAACTCAATAAAGGGACTCTGAGACTCCCCAATTCAATCAACCAGATTGATTACATCGCGAACGACGCCGGACACTTCTAAATTCTGGATGTGCGAACTTTTCGTTGAGATAACATCGACACGGATCACTACGTTGTTGCATTCACTCTACGAATGCGGATATCACAGTGATGACGGAGTAATTTTTTCAGACAGTTAATTGTCTCCCTGTAGCTTCCTGTCAATGGAATTTCTCAATCTTTCAAAGAAAGACGAGTAAGCGCTTCAGAGGCAAATTACCTACGGTACGCCGTGTCGTCATCATATTTACAGCATATTTGTCACTTATGCCCAGCACACTGAAATACTCAGTAAAAGCATGATGCTCCATAGCGACAGCCAGCAGGACGGCGGCTGACCCCTTAGAGATGTAGCACTCGTTTGGTCTACTGAGAACCTGGAGAGTCATGACATCTGCAGTGTGCAGTTGTGAGGACACAGCTAGACCTAGCGTAGGTTCGAGTCCTGAAAAACTATATTCTGAGCCTTGCCTAGCTAGTTGGCGATTTCATTTCCGGTGATCCCATTGTAACTTCAGACCCAGACAAGACTCAGTCAATTTATCCCTCCGACTGCGTTCAGTGAAGTCTTGCATTTTAAAATATTCTGCAAGGCTCTAAGCGTAGCTTCCCTGTCGCTAGAGTAGCAAATGCTTCATCATCAGGATTGCGTATACCTCCGCTTGGAAGACAGATGAAAGTTTTCTTAAAGAGGAGAGAAACCCAGTTATAACTTGGAAGTAGTTAAAAATTTCGTCTACGTTGGAGCCGGTAGCAACGACTTCATCGCATAAATCGACGCAGCGTTAGTACTGCCAATCGCTGTTTCCTTGGGCTCAGTAGGCAATTGAAGAACAAAACCCTATTGTATAGGCGTAAACTAGCTTTATACAGGACTCTTGCCATCTTAGTTTTACTCTATATGGTAGAGGCTTGGACCCATATCGAACTGGCACTTGGCCATTTTGAGTGAAGGATACTTTCGTGATTTTCATTCCTGTTTGTATTGGCGGGGAATGGAGGAGGAGGGCTATAAATCAAATTCGGTCTGGTCGGTCGTCTGCGGATTAAACATTTGAAATTGCTGGGCCATGCTGAGCTGATGAACACCAAAGCTCCGGTCCATAAAGTAGTCGAGTCTGTGAATGCATACAAGATGCCAAGTGGACTATAGCGTCAATTAAATAAATAAGTATTTTGATTTATCTATGATAGAATGTATTTTTTTTTATTTGTGAAAAGAAAGTGTCAGCTCCATGACCTATGTTGCGTGCACTGGCCCTTTAGATAAAATTGTTCATTACATTTTCAGTCATTTGTAGTTGGCTTTATTTTGTTCACCATTTCAAGAAACCACTCGTGCAGGAAACAAAAGAGCGAAGCTTTCTCCTCATGTGTGTCACATACCTTTGAGTTTCGGTCATGAGGGCTAATTGATCACGGTTCGGTAGAGCAATAGTTCAGGGTAGTGGTAAAACCCGCTTCGTTTTCGAGGAAATTAGGTCCAGTCATACCTCTTGCCCAAGAACCGCGTCAAAAAATAATACGTTGTGGTGGAGAGACTTCTCGACGATTATTATAGGATTTGCTAAGCTTCATGAGGCTATTTTTATAAACAAGCCTTGAAGATGGAAGTCATTGCTCAAAATGATTGAATTCTTGATCAATTGCATGCATTCTAACACCCAATTGACGAAATTACGACACTCTTTTAGAACTCAAGTCTTTATGCAAAATTTAGTAGAGTGTTCAGTAGCTTGTTTCAATAGTAGTTATTGTGCCTTAAATTCAGCTTCAGTAAACAGAACAGCTTTGGGACCCTTCTTCCGATCATGTAGGAATCGATATAGCATCGATGTGGCCTTGCAAGGAGTCTGAAAGGTGTTCTGGAACCTGGATTTAATGGCGGACGATTAGAAGTGAGTGTTTTGTTCTAAAAGATTTTGAGTTCTAATTTCTGATGTTTTCTTGTTGTGATAATATCCAGGCGTTCTGTTTTTAAGAGCCTTTCCGGTTTTAAAGCTTATTATGGAAATATTTGGATACTGCACATCTTTTTGAATTAAGCCACAAGCTTTCGGTAATTTGTGCATACACAATAATAACGTGCCTTGCAGCAGTACTAATAATCGACATGTTGATATTTCACGTCCTACTGTTTCAAGTCTATGAAAGGTAAATGTCTGAGCTCGTATGTTCTTAAGCCCCCCCAATCTGACATACCTTTAGCTTCTAAATCAAATATGAAAGACATATTTTATTACGATGTCAGCTCCCATGTATACCCTCAAAAGTCAAACCTACTTGCCGACTGACGAAATGTCTACTCGTAATACCCTTAGACCATTATTTATAGTCACCACTTGGCCAGGTCATGAAAAATCAAAATCAACTTGAGCCCCCACTGTCTGGCGCCAGACTAGTTGCACTTGTTGAGATCAAATTAATCTTAATAATCGCTCCTCCAGTGAGTGGGTGCCCTAACAAATGCTTTAATTGAATTCCCATGAGCCGCCAGCCTTAGCCTGACTTTTCGATTCTGCACACAATAAGTCAGTAAAACATTAGCCTTCTGGATGCTGACTCAGAGACGAGATTCTCCCTCCAGGGCAATATTCAATATACAGCGCAGAGTTGCCATTGCCACAACGAGCAAAACAGTCGAAACACAATTTTTTAATTGGATAAGCCATTTACACTTGCCACTTGGCACATAAATCACAACTGCAGCACAATTCGTTCTTTGTGTCACCGCGCGCTAGGAATAATAATTTCACAATTTCTCACCATCTGGTGATGACGCGGACGCGGAATGAAGGTGGTGGTAGCTGCTGCAACGGCAATGGCCTCACAGCTTTTGGAAGTGGTGGTGGTGGTGGTTTTGATGGTGACAATCCTACCATAGTTCTATGGATTTGCCCAAAAATAAAAATCTTCCTACACTCCTGGTCTGATCTGTGTGCCAAGCCATAATGTGGTAACAATAGCGAGAAACCTCCGATAACAATGCGCGGGGATTTCCATTTTTATGTAATGTGGCGCAAAGTTCAGGTGCAGCAGCCGAATTGGAAAACAATGGATTGGCTATTGCGCCTAGGACTGCAGACACAGCATCCACCTACATGAACCACTTGAAGCTGCCATAGAAGGGATATTCTCTTCAGTATGGGGTGCTATACCGTTTGTGATTTTTGTAAGGGGAACCGCCAATTTTCATTGCAGAGATACTAAGACATTTACCAGTCAGTTGAACTTCTTTCATTTAAATCAGATATGCCGGTTTTTGTCAATGGTCTCTTATTCCACTATGAGATGTGGCAGTATGCATAGTATTTGGCCCTGAAATAATTTGTACATCCTTTTGTCTTGTTGAAGAACTCATCAAGAACACAAATCACACTGACCTGTGACATTGTGACAGTTTTCTATGGAAACTTAAGGGTCTTACTATAATCCTTAGAATCATAGTTTCTTCTGTCTTGCTGAAATATCTGAGATTTGACTTTTTCCCTATCCAAATCTCACTGTAGATCTCGAAAGTGAAATCGTTTATTGGTAACTGGGTGATTGCATATCGTTGCATATCATTGGCATGAAATGATCCCATGTCGTGATTACCATAATTGGAACCTTATATCATCCTCAGAACTATCAGTAAATATGAGCGGTTTGCCCCGTAAGGTGGCGTAATGAATTCCCTCACAGATCTTATGTTTGTTTTCATTTTAGAATAGTCCTTAAAGTGTGATCTAAAATGTTTTATTGCATAAATTTGGAAGTCTTATGACTGAAGCCTCTCTTGGAACGCTTGTTAGTGAAAAAAGTGGGAGGAAAGACAATTTCTATTTTCACCAAAAGATAGACATCTGAGATGATCAAGAGAACATTGCAACTTTGGGACTTACTTGCAGTTCAAGTAGGTGCTCTCAAGAAGGTGAACGAAGAAATTTATGGATAAAATTATGCTTTTGGCAAAAAGAGTGATGATTCTAGTCAACTTGCAGGACCTGGTCTCTCTTCAGCGCCTTCTCTACAAAGTTCCCATGCTATCATGCTCTTCTCCCTCCTCTTCTATTATTCACCGTTGAACTATATAAGGAGTGTATCTAATACTACATAATCACGCATATGAATTGGGCGACCTGTATCGCGCCTGATCGAGAAACTATTGATTGCTCAGAACTTGGTCTGGGCCAGAAGCGCAAAAATCAGTCACGATGAAGTGCTTGTTTTACCTAATCGTGGTGGTCCCCGGGCAACTATTTGCGTATCCCTATATCCGTAAATAGGCTAAAATTACAAAATGAAATCAAAATCGCTACCGAAACCGACACTACGCCTCCGATAAGGAATGATAACACGTTGGCGACATTTGGCTATTGGAAACGGACAAAGATTAGTTTCTGGAATGTGAAGACGCTTCTCGACAACGGAAGTGAAGGCCTCAAAATACCAGATTCCTCCAATATAAAAGGAATTCATGCGGTATAAGATGTACATCTTAGGGTTTAGTTAAATTAGATTGTTGGGCTTAGGGAATTTTAAGTCGGCAACTTGTAACGCTGTACTACTCTACTCCGGAGAGGCACCTGAAAACTACCGGGAATCTGGTGTTGGATTGCTGCTTTCCGAAACAGCTCCCAATAGGTTAATTTCCTTGGAGCCTTCAGACGTCACTATCCTGAAAGCCAGGTTCCGGACTAGAGTATCGCGTCACCATCATACAGTGTTACGCCCCAACGGAGCTCTCTTTCGTCGAGCAGAAGGAGGCCTTTTATAACCGACTCAGTGCTGGTTATGATAGTACATCACGCGGAGACATCATAATGGTAATAGGAGACTTGAATGCCAAGGTTGGGGATGATAATGATGGACTCAGGTATGGAAAAGCATTGTGCCGGTGACCGCAACGACAATGGCGAGCGTTTTGTCGATTTTTGCAACGCCAAACGTATTATGGGACTATGTTTGAGCACAAGACGTGCCACAAAGTCAGTAGGGTGTCTACGAACAGACAAGCAAATTCCAACCAAATTGATTAGTTCGCGATCAGTCGGTGATTTAGAAGCAGTCTCCAGGACGTTCGTAACAGAAGGGGTGCAGATATTGGAATGGTATGGGACCACCATCTGATGGTTGCTACCGTAAGATTATGTACAGCTGCAGTTCGGAGATCCCAAGAAAACACCCGAATGCCTAAAATTAATACCGATAGACTTAAGGATCCCGCAGTCCGCCAACAACTAGTGGACCACTCTTCACAAAGATGGAGAGCAATCAGTAATACGGAACCCACTATTGGTGTGCTGTGAAAAATGCCTTCATATCCGGTGATGAAAGTATAGTCAGTCGGTCACAAGGAATAAACAGTGTTTGGCTTTCCGAAGAAACTTGGGCTAGGATCGAAGAAAGAAAACACATCAAAGCTTGCATCGCAGCTACTCCAGCAGCAGGATTAAACGAGTTAAAGTCTGTGTATCGCGTGAAGATGGGAGAAGTTCACCGTAGCGTGCAATGTAATAAGCATAACTATATCAATGCATTGGCTACAAAAGCCGTAGGATAGAATTACTAAAGAGCTCTCAGGTGTCTAAAGCTCTAAACACCTGGCAAAAGACACAGACGGATCTATTCTAGTTTCGGATGAGAACCACCACAAAAGGTGGTTTTAAACCGCGTTTTCGCCAGTGAAGTGAACCCAACGCCCAATGATCCGTCCGTAGTAACAAAATACCGGATACGCACTGTATCTTTACCGCAATCAAAGCACTGAAGAACAACAAAGCGGTTGTACTTGACGGTATTCCCGCAGAGCTCTTACGAGTAGCGCCAACGACGTCGACTGAGTTCCTGCACCCATTTATTGATAGAGCTTGGGAAACAGAGAGTTTTCCTGAGTGGAAAAAAGGAATGAGTGTCGAGCTCCCACAGAAAGGAGATTTTACTCAGTGCGAAAACTGGAAATGAGTTTGCGTGCTGCCTGCAGTAGCCAGGGTAATAGCAAAAATCGTCCTCGAAGACACACTTGTTGGGAATTCAAAGTAAAAAGCACACGAGTCTAAATTCTATGAGTTTTATTAAAAGACTGAGGTAGATATAGTGTAAGTTAATATACATAGGTAGTTCATATATGTATGAAGCCAGTATAAAAGTTATTATAAAATGTAAGAGTAAATGTAATGAGGAATTGTCAGTAATTAATTTTCAACACAACCCTTCAATTCAGATTAACATTAAACTAAACCAAGTGTTTCTAAAAATTTAACATATTTTGTCTTCTTTAAGTCAGCGTTCACGTCAGCGATCATTTCATCAGTAGGAATATATGCCAGTGCGAGCTCCTTCCTTTCATAAACATCTCGTACAAAATGCATCTTTATGTCGATGTGTTTGCTTCTAGCGTGAAAAACTGGATTTTTTACCAACTGATGAAAGCTCAAGTTATCGCCGTACAGAATTCTTGGTTTGGTAACTAAACTATTAAACTCCATTTCACTAATGAGGTTACGCAGGAACACGATCACCTTTGATGCTAAGCAGAGCGCCATATATTCCGCTTCCGTACTACTTAGCGTCACTGTTGGTTGCTTTTTTAGATTCCCAAGACACCGGACTGCTGGCCAAGAAAAAAACATGACCCGTAAAAGATCTTCTGCCATCGATATTGCCACCCCAATCAGGGTCGGTATAACCATACAAATCGCGTCCAGATTTCCTGGTATAATTTAAAGTATTAGAAAGGTATTTAAGCATGTTTTTCGCTGCAGCAAGATGTTCGCTGTGTGGTTTCATATTAAGCTGAGACAATTTTATAACCGAATGAGAAATATCTGGTCGTGTGGTGGTACTTATAAAATTCAATGATCCGATTAAGGACTGATACTGTGTTTTATCCACTTTGGAACAATTTTTACAGCCATCATATTTTCTCAATTGAGTGCCAGGATCGATTGGTGTGCTCACTTTCCTACAATCGGTCATGTCAAAATCTCGTAGGAGGTCCTTTATAAGCTGCTTTTGGCCCAGCTTGATTGATCCCCTTACTCCATCCCTTTCAATTTCTATCCCTAGAAAATTGTTCAATGGCCCCTTGTCGACAATGTCAAACTCGAATCCTATTTGCGCTTTAATTGATTTCGTAACGCGCTTCTCCTTACAGGCGAGTAAGATGTCATCAACGTAGACAACAATAATGACAATACCTGAATCTTTATTTATAACATACGAGTATATGCAGCTGTCATTGATGAAATTCATCTTAATTTGAAATGCCACTGCCTCCCCGACTGCTTGAGTCCGTATAAGGCCTTCTGGAGCTTACACGCTTTGTCTGGATAAGCTTTATCAATGAACGATGTTGGTTGTTCCATATAAATATCTACATCTAAATTTCTATTTAGATACGCTGAAGTTACATCAAGTTGGTGTAATAACAAGCCATATTCAACTGCAAACGCAATCACTAAACGTATATTCGAAAACCGGGCCACACTAGAAAAAGTTTCGTAAAAATTAATGCACTACTTTTGTCCGCAACCCTTGGTTACAAGCTTGGCTTTATAACGGTCTATTTCCCCCTATTTATTGCGTTTAATGTTGAATACCCACATTGACTTAATCGCACGCCTGTCCTTTGGTAAATAATAAGTTTCCAAGTATCATTTCCAACAATAACATCGATCTCTTCTCTCATAGCTTGCATCCATCGACCACCATCTTTACTCTTAAGGGCTTCCGCCACCGAATGTGGGATTTCATTTTCTCATTCTCTTAAATAATTGATTGCATTAGGAACTTCTCTACTTCTGTCACTTCCTACTCTTCCACTTCTTAATACTTTAGGACTTACTTGAGGAGGTTGTTCACCTTGTACACTTTCTTTCCCCTCATCCTCACCAGTTCCATTCTTGAAAATACCATCTCCATTTTTTACTTCAACATCAGTTTCAGCAGCCAGAACATCGTCTTCAGGTCCCAAAGCATCTTCAAAAACACTTTCAGAATCTATTTCTGTTTTTATTTGTGGTATCTCAACTTCAATTTTAGGAGGTTCTGCAAGAAGGTAATAAAAGTTTCTACTAATTGGTTCAATATATGGTGTTTCGATAAACTTAACATCTCGACTTATATATACTTTACCAATCTTGCGATCGTATAAACGATAAGCTTTGAACTCACTCGCATAACCAATTATATCACATTCGATACCTTTTGGATTGAATTTGAAGTTCTCTGGTCGCTTGTTTAGCATGAACGCTTTGCATCCAAACACTTTAAAATGAGAGACAGATGGCTTAAAACCTGTCCAAACCTGGAGTGGTGTAACTCCTTGTAATGTACTACACGGTGATCGATTCCTTAAATATACGGCTGTATTAACCCAAAGACTCTCAGGCAATCCTGAAGCAATCAACATGCAACGAGCCATCTCCACGATTGTTCGATTCGCCCGTTCCGCAACCCCATTTTGCTGTGGTGTATAGGGTGCAGTTAATTGGCGTCGAATTCCACTGAATTCTAAAACTTTTGTAAAGGACCCGTTGACAAATTCAGTCCCATTATCACTTCTAATTCTTTTTGAAGTTAGCGTCTCAACCATGGTTTTAAATTTCTTAAAAGCATCTAAGGCTTCACGTTTTGCTCTCAGACAAAAATAAACAAAAAATTTTCTTGAAAAATCATCAACGAACAGCAAGAAATATTTTGCTCCTCCAATGGATGCTTTTCTCATGGGGCCACATATGTCTGTGTTAACTACCTCTAAAATACCTTTGCTTCTATTTTGTTCACACACATATGGCAACGAAGATATCTTTCCCTTCAGGCAAACTTCACACTGAAAATTAAAATTATCTTTACTACCTTTCAGACATAACATAAACCTCTTGCCGATTCGTTTTTTATTAAGTTGCTCAAGCTCTTTCCTTTAAGGTGACCATATCTCGCGTGCTAAACATAAAAATCATCTGTACTTGTTTTCTTAGAACACGTGTATGCAATAACCTCACCTTTCCAAGTGTCACATATGTACATGTTCTGTGATTTTTTCGCCGACAGTAAAATATTTCCAGCACAATTAATGATCTTCGCATGATTTTGATTAAAAATAATACGATTGGAGCTATGTGCCGCTTTTGCAATTGAAAAAAAGTTCGTCTTCATCGTCGGCACATAAAGAACGTCTTTCAGGGCGACACCTCACTGAATGGTTTTTAAAATAACTTCCCCATTACCATCCGATCAAACATATGCATCGTTAGCTAGTGCAATTCTTTCTACGTGCGGGCGAAAACTAGTATACATACTTTTATTACAGCAGAGATGGCTTGTCGATCCACTATCAAAAATCCACGATCGGCTTGTGAGCCCGCTGGCAAATGATGAAGCGGTGGTTTCATTTCTCTGCCTGTTTCTACAATTAGCTGCCAGATGTCCACGGCGATTGTAATTGAAACAGGTACCTTGTCTTCGCTTATACAGAACACCAGAGTCTGAGTACATACAATTTTATCCTAATGAGGTCTTATTCAATAGGGCGAACCTAATAAGAGTGGACAATTTCGTCATTAAGTTAACTCGAAGGCACGTTGCAAGAGCAATGACCTCATCCAACAACCTGATCTCCGGGGCTTACTACCCCAATTATATGTATCACGAGAGAGTTCGCTTTGACGGCTTTATTCCTCCAGAAGCGTTCCTCTATCTAGATAGCAAAGGTCTGACCCAGGACAGATTGGTGGTGCCGCTAATCTTCCACGTTGCTCGAACAGCTGCGGACAGGCGACTCAACTACGATAGAGACGTCGCACAAGGCAGTGCGACATGAGGGATGTTGCTCAGCAGCACCAAAACTTTTGGTGGCTTGTTGAAGGAGAGGATGCTTCGTCGTCCTTCAGTGATAAGTAGCTTCATTTGAAGCCAAGTGGGCCATTTTTTGTTAGCCATGGCCGGCTTACATAGTTTTAGGTAGGATTAAGTTAATTTAAGAAAAAAAAATATATAAAAACAAAAAAAAGAAATTTAAAACAAATATATATATATGCATGTATTTATATATTATGTATATACATATTATGTATATATATATATATGTATGTCTATGTTTGTGTTAGATGTAAGTAGGTTAAGTAGATTAAGATTTATTTTTAGGTAGTTTGTAGGCTTTTAGTTTTAAGTTTTATACAAAATTAAAAAATGCCCATTTACTAAGTTTTTACTTAAAATTTATTTTCTTAGCTTTAGTATTAATTACTGTTAAAATAGAAATAAAAGTAGACTGCAAGATTCGTCGAAAGATATAGTTTAAGTGTTAGGTTTAACTTAGAGAGCCCGCATAGGGCCAGTAAGTTACGAGGGGCGTTCAATATATTCTCGGTGTCGATATGAAATGCGAATTCAATTTAAATTGTTTTTATTTTTCAATATAATCTCCCCTAACATCAATGCATTTGTTACATCTTGAGATAAGCTTTTTTAAACCTCAAAAAAATAAATTTCCTCTTTCTCTGCAAAATACCCATTTATTGCCGACTTGAGTTCTTCATCATCCGAAAATCTTTTTCCACGAAGACATTTTTTCAAATCCGGAAACAGGAAATAATCACTAGGGGCAAGGTCTGGACTACAGGGTGGTTGTTGGATTTCTTCGAAACCACAATCTCGCGAAGCAGCCTTGGAAACTCGCGCCGTGTGAACAGGAGCGTTGTCATGAAGAAGCAACACACCCGCTGCGAGTTTACCCCGTCTTTTCTTTTTAACTTCCTCCCGCAAATTATGCAAAGTGGAAGCGTAGGATGTGGCGTTGATGATTTCACCTTTTTTTTGTACTCAAGATTCCCTTTAAGTCCCAAAAAACTGTGGCCATGAGATTCCCGGGAGACGGAGTGACTTTGAACTTCTTCGGGGGGTCTGTTCCTTTTTTATGCCACTGCATGGACTCTTGTTTGCTTTCAGGGTCATAGTTGTGGACCCATGTTTCGTCCCCAGTAACAATTCGATCCATAACACCGTCCGCGTTCTCACTACACATCTCCAAAAGCTCTCTACAGCATGCGATTCTCACTTTTTTCTGAGGCGCTGTGAGCATTCGTGGCACCCACCTTGCACTGACGTTTGAAAGGTTAAGATGGTCATGAAGAATGGTGTGAATGGTACCAATTGAAAGCTTGGTGATCTCTGCCATCATTTTCACCTTTATTCGGGCATCCTCAAGAACAAGTTTTTCGACTTCTTTGATGCTTTCTCCCGTACAAGCAGTAGCCGGGGCGCCGGAGCGGGGGTCGTCTTCAATGCTCTCTCTGCCTCTCTTGAACTCACTTGACCACTTTTGCACAGTTGATAATGAAGGTGCGAAACCCTGGTAAACAGCCACCATCTCTTCATGAATAGTTTTTTGACTTTTTCCTTGCTTAGTGAGAAATTTAATTACAGCGCGATGCTCAATTTTCACCATCATCGTCTCAGTTGCCATTATGATTCTGTTTAACTAGAGATAAAACGCGAATTAATATTCACATTTATATGAAATTTTACATGAATGCACTAAAATAATAGTATTACTTGATAAATAAGCCAATTTATATACACAACTACAGCTTCACCCCGATACCGAGAATATGTTGAACGCCCTTCGTAGAATAAGATTATTTGTAAGTAATTTAAGGTAATTTTTAAGCGTTTTTTGTTTAGCATATAAGAGTAAATTAAGTTAGAAAAATAAAAATGCATAAAAACTAAACTAAACTGAAACAGGTACCTCTAAAATTGTGTTGATCGGTTCTCCCACATTGTTGTAGACTTTGCTGCAGCGATCGCTTTTGTCTTCGGTTTCGCACAAATAATGCTTGTTCTAGTTCAAGTTCAATATTATTTGTTTCGGCCCTCTCCCTCCTGTGTCCTTCTTTCAGAAGCTTTATCTTTCAGTTCTCACACGTGGGTAAAATATATCGCGCTTCAATGCCAAGAACAAAATTTTCAAAGCTGTGTGGGAGGCTAGAGAGCAAAATTATACACAAAAGTTCATCCTGTAACTCTATACTTATCTCTTTTAACTTTTCGACGAGAGATGAAAAATTATTAAGATGCGGTAGCACGTGGGTATTTTCTTGCATTTTTAGCTGTAACAGTTGCTTAAACAGGGTAGCTTTTCTTGCTGGTCCATGTGGCTGATGAGTATTGCGTAGGATAATCCACGCTTCATTCGATGTCTTACAATTTTTAACATAGTTAAGCTGAGACGGCTTACAGTAAAATAGTGGCCAATGCCTTCTCTTCTTTTTTACTGCAACTAGCAGTACTTCTTTCCTCGGGTTTTGCCTCAGCTCCACTCACATATGACCACAAGTCACTATGGATCAACACGCTTTTCATTTGTAATTTCCATGACTCATAATTTTTTTCGTCTAATCTCTCGATTTGATACAGAGAAGACGCCATAATTTCTTATTTCTTTAACTTTCTTTACCTTTACACTGGGCCCGTAACCTATTGTTGGGAATTCAAAGTAAAAAGCACACGAGTCTGAATTCTATGAGTTTTATTAAAATACTGAGCTAGATATAGTGTAAGTTAATATACATAGGTAGTTCATATATGTATGAAGCAAGTATATAAGTTATTATAAAATGTAAGAGTAAATATAATGAGGAATTGCCAGTAATTCATTTTCAACAACATCCGACGCCGAACAAGCAGGATTCCGCACTGGATCTTCTTGTGTGGGCCACATCAACACCTTGCGGATCATCATGGAAGTTGAATACCGATCACCAATTCGCCTGCTGTTCATCGACTGCGAAAAGGCGTTCGACAGTGTCAATAGAGAATTTATCTGGCTTGCTTTGCGCAGGAAGGGCATCCCAGATAAATTTATTGCTATTATCAAGGCTACCAGGCTACGGGACCGAGCTAGATATAATCAGCCGAATCGGGAAAGTAAAGGCTGAGTTCGAAATGCTGTCCAAAATATGGAGAAGTAACTCTATCAGCCTAAAGACGAAGCTATGACTTTTCCGCGCCCATGTTGAATCCGTGTCTCTTTATGGGTGCAGCACTTGGAAAGTCACACCTGGTGTCACAGGAAAGCTGCAGACGATTGTGAACGTTCATGTCTGCGAAACATCTTGAGGATTTTTTGGCCCAACCGTATCTCTAATGATGAACTTCATGCGAGAACAGGTCAGGAAAGCATTGACTCTGTCATATAAAGACGTAAGTGGCAGTGGATTGGGCACACGCTTCGAAGAGATCACGAGTGCATTGCGAGTCAAGCGATGCAATGGAACCTTCTTAAGCAGAGAGGCAGACGAGTGGGCTGACCTAGAAGTACTTGGCGAAGAACGGTCGAAGAGGAATCAGCACAACTGGGGAAGGGTTAGAGAGAACTGGGATACATCTCCAGAAACCATACACGATGGCGCTTAGGAGCAGTGGAGACCCTATCCCCCGCAAGGGGAACCTCACGTACATAATAGGTCCGAGGACCTATGAATTGCTACTGAGTCAGCTGCGGGGTTGGTTAAATTTACGAGTCTTAGAAAGATTTAAATGGTAGTCAAACGCATTATAAAGACACAAGCGCCGACTCTTAAGACTCTGCCCATAAAGTCCTACACTCACTTCCACATGGTGAAGTCAGAGAACCTAGTATTTTTGACTGTAAGGAGGGTGCCCCGGTGCTAACAAGAGAGGAAAGGAGAGTATTTGCACTGGAAGAATTCTCCTTCATCAATGGATCAACGGCGGCATCCACGCCTCCAGTTGAGCTACTTTGTGCACATCTCTCCTTAGAGCTAATACGAGGTATTCGGAGCCCAGGTCTGAAGAGAGGTCCATGGTTGTATCGGGACCTGAAGTATAGATGGTTGCGCAGAAAACCTGAATAGGGCAAAGACGACTGTCATAACATCAGCGAGACTACTGCCATCTGACTGTTGACCATAATCCAGGAAGTGCGATATGAGATGAGTTTAATTATGCTCCGTATCAAATCTTCATCTGCTGCTTTAATCTGCTCGTGGGGTCAGCTGCTTTATTAGCATAGTCGAGTGCATAGACCTGATAGATCTGACACATATGCACATGACGAATTCTCTGCTTTTTGTCTAAAAACCAACTTACATCACACGCTAATTCGAGCACGTGTTTATCAGATCCACTTCTGTCATCACTGTTAGAAATGAACTCGGTTTGGCAATTACCCAGCTCCACACCTTTTTTCGACTAGAGTTCATGTTGTTTCCAAGAAAATCACCAGATCACTGTTAACACTTACGACTATCTCGTCCACAGCGAATTCCTTTAGGAAGTTTAAGGCATTCAACACTTTTAATTCGTTACCACCATAAGCAACTATGACTACGAACTACAGTATGTACATATCTCTCACCGACAACAAACAGAAATTTCAACTTTCGAAATCACGATCAGAGTAGAGCAAACAGACTTTGCAACCCTGAAACGCTTGAACTCCTGCCCTGGAATAGTGTTAAAATCCACTGACCCAGGATGCCCTCCAACCCGCCACCACTACCACCACCATCACACCAAGATAAGAAAATTAATTAAAACGCGAAATAATTACAACATCCACCTGTGAGATACTCGTATCACAGTACATTTAGAGTACGAGTATACCACGCCAGAACGCTGCTCATAAACACCCGCGCTGTTGTAGTCTCAAAACTTAAGCGACAGAGCAATCATGTGGTAGAAATCTGCCAAAAACCCCACACAACAAATCACAGAGCGGGCTACACGATGGCTTACTCGACAACGACGGACGGCGGCGGGCGTCCGTAACATTCGATTGCAACATGAGTTGTTACTGTATCAGCATATCAGTGCATCAAACAAACAAACAGACATACAGACAAGACGGACAGACATTTGGTGTGTTTTTTTTGGGTGCCTTCCCTGCCACAAATCTCGTGTCTTTCGCTTAACATGCTCTCGTACGCTTGTACTCTTACTCCGATTGCAAGTTCTGTGGTACTGATTGCTGAGATGCGATATCAATCCAACAGGTTGAATGAGTGTTGCACAGCTCTAGATACATGTTGCTGTTCCCCCGCCGAAATGCCGTCATAGGGGCCTTTGCCACAAAATCTGTGATTAGGCCAAAATCTCGGAGCCCGACACTGCTGCTGATTCCGCGACATTAATTAATTACGATTTATTGGGCGAATTCTGTTAGACGAAGGTGGCACCTGATAGTACAGAGGGTAGATAGAGAGATGGAGAGAGGTGGTGACTGGCACAGGGGTTAGATACATGAGGGGCTGATCTGAAAGGCAGGTTGGCAGATCTTGAGCTATCGATTTGGTCATGGTGCTTATGTCGTCGATTAATTGAAAACAACACATACACTGGCGTGCACACACAGGTGGGTTACTTATTATTACCTGTGTTGCCAATTGGATTAACAAAGCTGTCTGGGCTTGTCGACTCTCATGTTTGGGCTTTTTTTTATGCTTTTCCGCAATTGTAACATGTTGGGCTGTTGTTGGTGTAGTCGTTGTTGTTGCTATTGCTGTTGCAGTTGTCTAAAGTTGTTTTCGGGCTCTCTTATTTGATATTCGGTTTGGTTGTTTTGTAGTGGACTGTCTCCGATTTGTAGATTTTGAATTTTGATTTTGGTTTGGCTTTTGCGCCTATGTAAACACCCGGTACCGGTACCAGTATCGGTACCTTGGACGGTTCGACAAGTAACGCGTTTGTTCAAATCCACAGACGACCGACCAACTCGACGTTGCTTTATAAATTTACCTTTCGCTAGGTTATGCAATCTTACGAAAGGGATGTCAGTTAGTTTGGTGGAGAAAGAACGTACAGCTGACTAAACTGTTCCAAATGTGTTGCTCTGTGATATATGTGATATAGAGCAGCTGTCTGTGGCGGTAAGGGTGATCTAATTGCATGGAAGCTTTGCGATTTCATATGATTTTGTTAGATGTCGGACTAGATATGATCAGTAAATATCCTTATAGAGAAGGCGCCAGTAATTTTCAATGGCATCATTTCGAAAGTTGGTCGAAGACGTTTGTCATTAGAGTTTGCTAAGGTTGAAGGCCATAAAGGACTACTGCACATGTTGGCACACAGTAAGACAGATTCAGTGATAAACTTCGAATAAGTCAAAAGTCGAGCAATATGTTGTTCCACGGAGAGCAAACCGGAAAAATCCACGTTGAATATCTGGTTACGTACAGGTTGGAAAATTCTTTGGACCAAGTGATGAGTTGGCGCTAAGGATCATCTTATTGATATGTGAACGGAAAACCAGCTCACTGTCGAAAAATACGCCAAGGCCTTGAGAAGATTGAACCAGGGGAATAGACTGACTGACTGAGATAAGAAGATATCCTTACTTATCATCTTATCAGCATATCAGCTATCTTATCAGCATAGCACCCATTGGAGTGTCAAAAACTCAACAAAGCCTTCCATCCATTACAGTCCCGGGCGTCCTGCTTCCAGTTGAAAAGACCAAGCTGACTTATATCCGCGATCGCGAGATCTTTTGACAAGATATTCCCTTTCATGTCGAGCTTGGTGGCTTGGATTCGAAGAACTGGAGCATTATCATCCATCCGCTCGATGTGGCCAAGCCAATGAAGTCGACGGACTTTTGCCTTTCATAGTATGTCCACATCTTTGTACAGCTCATAGAGTTTGCAGTTGTGTCTTCTTCTCCAAACAGACAGGACCAAATAATCGACAAAAGATTTTTCTTTCAAAAGAGCCTAAAATTTGTTCCACTGTCTTACTTTCGGCTCCATAAAACAGAAATGGTGAGATTAACGCTTTGTAGAGCAAGATTTTGACTCTTTGCGTCAGGAGTTTCGACACAAGTTGTTTCGAAAGACCGATGTCGTTTGTGGAGTTAACATTTTCCCGAAGGTAGGTGAACTCGTTGATTACGTCAAAGTTGTAGTTGTCGATAGTGAGATTTTGTCCTAGGTAATATGCGACGGAACGGTTTGTAGTCGACAGCATATACACAACTCATTTAGCCTCTTCTTCAATTGCCGTAAAAACTTCAATTACAGCACACTGGGAATGTGCGATTATATCAGCAACGTATCCCAGAAGCTGGAAGAACCTTCCGTACCTTCCGTGTTGACTTTTGCCACCCAGTACTAAATTGAAGAAGTCACACGACAGCGCGTCTCCTTGCCGAAATCCACGGCCATCGCATTATATAACATAGCTTAGTGCGATGAATGCTGTCATATGCGGCTTTTAAGTCGATAAAGAGATGATATGTGTCGACTTAGAACTCGTTGGTGTTTTCCAGGATCTGTTTTAATGTGAAAATTTGGCCTGATGTCGATTTGTCTGGAAGGCTGGAAGCCGGACTGGTATTGGCCGATTTGTGCGGTGCAATACGGTTTCAGACATTCACAATGTACACAATGCCTCGATAGTTGTTATAGGACATAGGATCCTCCTTCTCGTAGATGGGACAGATAGAGCTGATATTCCAGTCGTCAGGCATGCTTTCGTCCTCCGATGCTTTGCAAATGATCTGCTCCTTGTCAAAACATTTATGCTCAGAGAGAATAACTCCTGGCTTTTTATTTTGGGGATAGGATTAGTTTCCACGCAAATTAAAGTGATTGATGAGGTTCCGTGGGGCGGCGATTGGAGGAGTTGACATAGATGTGTTCTCGGTTACCAAGTTGGAAGAGGATTCACAAGTATCACTAGGCTGGACCGTCCGCAGAAGACGCAGAATCTTTCCGTGTTAAACACAAAACACATAATATCGGAGCAGGCAATAAGATCTGAACTTCATCAAACACTTTGTTGCTTCCTTTGATGACTTCAAGTTGCTTGGATATATCCAGTTATGCTACAAAATGGTATAGACTGCTGAAAATTCCAAAAATAGTCTTGACTGCTAGCCTAGCACTGTCATACATACCGAAACCCTGGCAAACAGTGACAGCAGCCTTTATACCGAAAATCGAAATTGATAACTACACGCTCGCCAAGAGTTTCAGACCCATAGGTCTGGCTTCCCTAATGTTGGAAAGCACAGAGGACTGTTTTGAGAATACATCTTGTGTCTAAGATGCAACATGCATTTCAACGCGGAAGATCATGTGAGAATGCACTTCAAATCTGATCGGCAGATTTGAAGGCGCAGTGGACAAAGGGCCATCTCCATCGACCTTGAGGGATTTGACAACGCAACTTTTGGCCTAATGTGTAACCGGGCCAGATAGCACTTCCTAGACGTATCACTTCTGTACAACAATAAGAGTAATGTTTGTGATGGGAGCCGGTGAACAAGGGTTGCCCAAAAGGCAGCGTATTATATACGCTACTATAGTATATGCAGGTCGATTTACTGCTTAACTTCAATTATATCCTGGCGCTGGCGTTACCAGACTCCAAAGAACTGTTTGAATTGACTACATGGGGACTTTCTCTAATACCACACTGACAAATCTTACTCCCTTGAACATTCATATTATGGGATGCACTCCAAAGCTCTAGTTTAAAAAGAAGTCGTGGTTGGTGTACTGAAGTTTAGATGACCATGCTCGTCGACTATCTTTTGTCTATGATTTCACGGACATGCAGTCTGATGCAATAACACCAGATCTCCTGATGCTGATAAAATACGAAATCCACTTTCTCCGTGCCCAGAAGTGGTTTCGGTCAGAATACGAGCCAGAAAAAGAATGTAGTCGGAATTTCGCGAATGGTTCTAAAACCGATTTGGGATGCGGCGCTGGTGTCTTTCACTCCTCGTTAGGAAAATTTGAGTCTGTTTTCCTAGCAGAGATATACGCGATTCTAATAGCAACAACCGATATTTTGAACAGCGGGTGGAGGGGGCGAAGGGGTTTGACACCCAACTGAACCCTGTCACGACCTCCAAATTATTTCAAGAATGCAAAACTTTATACGCCGCAATTGGAAGGCCGAATTTAGTGCATCTTGTTTGAGTCTCAATGATCATGGGAAATGAAATCGCCGATGAGCTTCGTAGGCACGGTTCAGAGGACGCGAACCTGCATGAAAACCGCTTGCGACCTACCTCGGTTAGGGCTTCCATTGACAGTTGGCCTTCATATGAGCGTGGCTCGTTCGTCGGCGACTTTCCTGCTGTACATTAGTAGGAAAGGCTGCAGGCTGCTTACTGGCGTCGTCACGAGGCACTACGACTTTGCTAAGCACGTGTTGGGCATAACTGACAAAACATCCTACGACGCTTGTTACTAAGTGCCTATGTAGGCTAAATTTTCAACACTAATCTGTGACACATAGGCTATTTCTGGGTGTAGCCACATATTAATCCCTTTAGCTAGGAGGATATGGCATCGAACTTTCTCGCAGCAATTGACACACGACAAGTGTTCATGAGCAAGAAACTCGCTCTCTGTGTGTACTGGACGCAAAATAATCAAATCAGTTATGATGGACCTTAAAAGCTCATATAAAAGAGAAATGTTGTTATTTCCGTATGTTGTACTCTAACAGCATCCATTGTATTCGAAAAAAATGTACAGACGAGTTCGCTTCAGTCAATAGACACCGCTATTGCGCTATCGCGTGTCGACCAATTTTTTTTAGAATACATTGGAACTGGAAGGTTTCATATGTGGTTTCAACATAATGGTGCCACTTGTCATACAGCGGTGCTACAATCGACTTATTGAAGACGAAGTTCGGTGATCGTGTTTTTTGCCAAAAATGGCCTTGTCAACTGGTACAAACCGTTGCTTATTAATGTCGTGCAGGATTTTGTATCGAAGAAGCAAAGCCCGGGACAACTACTCTTATTTCTCCAATGGTAGCGCATAAGCAACGACTGCTCTGATAACGACGAAAATGAAGATGCTACGAATGTCAGCGTGTTCTAATATGAATTGGGAGTAGTATCCGCATTTAGAAACAGATAGAAAATAAATTTGAGACTGAGTAAATCCGCAGGTTCAACGAAGATAGAAGGTGGTTCTGAGATGCGCAAATTTAGCCAATAAGTGGGAGAAATATGTAGTACTCGATATACCCACTATAACTGATGCTGAACTTGGTCAAATGCTTTTGAAATATCGAGTGCAACTATTTGTATCTTGCTAGATTGGCGTAGACTCGACTCCGTTTTTCGGTGAGACATGCCATTAAATCACCACTAGACATGTTGGTTTGAAAACCGTAATATTGGTCATTAAGCAGTCTTCGAGTTTCGAAGTATGTATTTTGAAAACTGCCGATTTATAGGAATTTTCCTGACTGAAGAAAAAAGGGACGTAAGCGCAATAAACCTGTCTATGGATAGAGAAGGCGTTTACGGAGGAAAAAAGTTCGGTAGTCTTATTATGCAGTAAAAAGAACATGCTTAGGACACAAATTCAAAACAGAAGTATGCACAGGATAAGAATGGGAACATAATAGTGCAATCAGATTACTGTAAATATAACGATGAGGCACAATTTCAAAACACCTTTTCCTTAGTAGTACTCATTTATGGCTTCGATCAAGGGCTTCTCGGGCCCCTCTTAAATGTTGCAAGCAACACTCCTCTTGTACGTCCAATTGCATATGTACGGATTAAACCCATCACATGATTTTTGAAGGATGTTGCCATCGATGTTCCCGGTTGGATGATTGTAAGACCTGACTTCTAATTTGCAAATATCCTGGAGGTCTCCTACGATTGCAGACATTCTAAGTCATTTATCACTACAACACGTTTTTGACTTCGCTTTTTTAAGTTCTAGCTGATGCCAGCCCCTCCAAACAGGTATCGGAGCACTACACAGGCGTATTCTACAGCAATGGCAATGTGGCTAGTCTGCATGTTGGATTTTTTGTCAGTTCCTTTTATGGATGCTGATGAAGTTGGTGTCACATAGCCTAAGTTTTATAATCGCGTTGGCAAATTGAGAGGAACCTACTAAAAGTCATACTTCGAACATTGCTCGTAGATTCGTGACGCAATCTCGCGCAGGCAATCCTTGGTATAATCTTCTTTCTTCTGTGAGAATTTAGCTTTTATAATCAGAAGTTGTCTTATATTCTAGAACTGCAAAGACCTGTTGCTAAAGTCTTGCTTTGATCACAAAAGAGTAATAAGAGAAAAAGGATGTCTGACTGCCGACATATAGGCGGAAGTATGTTCCACGGTTAGTGTTGTCTGGGAGCTTCCACGATGGTATTATGGGAGTTTTCGCTGAGTGTAGCTCTTGTTGGAAGATTGTCGTGTCAGGATTTGTCCTCTACATGCGGAAAACATCGAGAAATATGTGTGCTTTCTACGATCTATGTGGATCTTTTGGTTTCCCAATATTTATTTATTACGTTGGGGCACAATCTTTAAACCGAAAGACTAGATCCTTGAAAGATTGTTATGATTCCTCCACGGATCTTGTTAATATTTTATTAACTTCAGTTTTGCCTAATGTACTATTATAGGCAGGGAAGGATAATTATAGGACACATTAACACAATCTTTACATAAAATCGCTCCTTAAGAAGGAAGCTTGATATTTTAGGACTTTGAGCTGTCTTCCAGAAGCTTCCTTTTTTCCTTATACTTGGGCCCCAGTCTAATAATACAGGCAACATCGTTTAAATCAATAGCTTAAATTAGCCTCTGATACGTAATGCGTATTTGAAATATACAGTTAGTCTTGAAAATTGTAGGTATCAGCTGCTGGAACAATAGGAGTCAGTAGCCCCGAGAACTTCGGTTCTTGTGTGGTTGTGATTGAAAGCTAAATCACAATCGGCTGACCCAACATTATAACAAAAACAGGGCAAAATGACCCTGTTAAATTGGCGAAGGTTTTAAATAGGCCTTACACTTCGCTAAAGAGGAAGTTCATGCCTTCACGAGATTTCAACTTAGAACTGATCCACTATGGAGTAAATGCATACAAAAACGAGACAAAAGTCGATTCTTAAATTTGCAAAGTTAAGAAGTAAAGCCATCACCAAACGGTAGAAAAATTCCCGCAGATTAAGAAACTGTGTTTTTTAAACTAATTTGGCCACTGCACTAGTCCAAAGTCAGTGAAAAAGAGAGCATAATTTCTTTTGCATCATCGAAGAAAAAAAAGTATTATTTTTGATTAATTATTTAGTTAACATTTCGCAGCATTTAATTGTGGCAAATTGATAATTCAATTGCAGGTGTGTTCTCATATATTCATAAAATTTTATGTTAAATACTTGTTTTTAAATATTTTTTGTGATTTATTTATTTATTTGCCTATAAAAATGATTTTTTTTGTTTTTTGTTATTTCTTTCTTAATCATTTTCTTGTTCTTTTCCGTTATAAAGTGAATCATAAAGCTGTAGTTGAAAATAAAAATGGGTGCAGGTTTTTGCAGGTTTGTTTTCTAATTGTTAGAAAATGTGATGTTTTACGTATTTTAAGCTTTTTCTTAAAAAACGTATATTTTGACATATTTGAAGGATCATCCAGTTTAATAGTTTTTACCAAAGAACGTTTATATGAGGTGATGAAAACATATTCTGAAGTTGGGTTTAAAGCAAAATTAGACTACTTAGAAAAATATTTGTTAGATAAGGCTTGTTGTGAAGAGGGTCAACTCGAAGAATTTAAAACTGAAATATGTCGTTTAAGGTTTGAACTTAAATTAAAATAATGACATTTATTTTGACTTATTGGAAACCATATTTTATAGAATTGATTTAAGAGCAGATGGCTTCGTTCTAATAGAGTTGAAAAGGATTTTTTAAGATAAAGTGAAACTTGGCTAATGTAAAATTTTGAAATTCCAAATAAACCTAGACTTGGACGGCCATCTAAATCGTTTGATCATCTTTGCGTTCGTAGTAAATGCAGACGAACTGAAGAACTTCGTGGAACTCATCAAACAGAAGAACTTACTTTTGTAACACAAATAAAATTGCGGGAATCTTGTGAGGTAGTATCTGCGAAAGTCCTTAAAGAAATAGCTCATTCTCCAGGGAAAGCCAAAGTTTGTAAGGAAGCATTGAAGAATAATCCTACTTCTAAACGTGAAAAAATGTCAACTCTTAAAGCGCTTTCAATTTTTTTCGAAGCAGGTTTATCCCGACAGCAAGACGAAATTGTAACAACGAGTGACAAGAAACTGTTTCTGAGTTACAGCACATTTTGATATACGCGAAAGTTCGAAAAACATTCAGATTCCGACGTAAACATATTTCAAAGTTCTTTTGTGTCTTTGCGATTGCTATGCGTTTCAAATGGGAAAATTCTTCGGCAAAATCCAACGCCATCATCACCAAGGTATGTATTGTCGACCTATAAGAATCATTTTTACTAAGGAAACTAGGGATATTACCCAAAGTGAGATTAATTATATAGAATCGCAGATAAATTCTCTAATGAAAACAGAACTGGATGGTTTTGCGCGCATCGAAGTTAATCATACGTTGGCACTTACATTGATTGATAGCAAGGTCTGTAACGCTGCAGCAGATACAAAATCAACTATGAAGTGCTATATATGTGGAGCAACATCTATGGAGTTTGACGATTTTTAAAAATCAAGAGATATTCACACAAATACATTAAAATTCGGATTATCAATTCTACATGCACAGATTCGTCTTTCCGAAACCATTTTGCATATTGCTTATAAGCCATCATTAAAGAAATGACAACTTCGAACACAGGAAGATAAAGATATTGTGAAAGAAAACCAAAGAGAACTACAAGAAAATTCACAAACCAACTCTGTTTAATATGGGATGTATTAAAGTCAGGATTCGGTAGTTCGAATGATGGCAATATAAGCCGTAGATTTTTTAATGATCCACAACTCTCTGCCGATATAACAGGTGTGGACACTCAGTTAATTTATAGGCTGAAGATTATATTAGAAGTTCTATCCAGTGGATATAAAATCGATATTTGGATTTTACTTCTATACTTTCGATACTTTATGTAAAGTTATATTCTTGGCATCCGAAGCTTTCCGAAGAAGCAGCGGAAGTTCGAAATAAGCATTTTAGACACTATCGCTTATTCTTAATCGATTATTATTAACATCTGACCCCCTAATAACAAGCCTTAGGCCTCATCCTGTTAACCAAACAAAATCTTTTTCGAAAGAAGCTATTGAAATGCTAATATCTGAGCATCCGATTACACCTCCATTAGATGATTCTGAAGGAGAAGATAATAATAATTCTGACGAAGAGAGCAGGTCCTGTTCAGAGTCTCTCTCAGAATAGCAATTTATTTTAAAAATCTTAAAATTGTTAAATAAACGTTTTTTTTTCAATAAAAAAAATTAATACCTAACAATAAGATGAAATTACAGACGGATATCTAACCATTGAAGCCAAAAAATAATTTTGTCTCGTTTTTTTCATGCATTTACATCGCGATCTTTGAAAGTATGTTATTCCCCATTTAAGATCTGAAGAATGGTATGAATGGTAGCACTTCTCCGGTGAAATCCTGAAGCTCTGATTAAACGAACTTTTAATCCCATGTGTGATGGCGTACCGAGGGCTTAAGCACTTAACTGTCTGCTTTTTTTTTAAATAGCATTGTCTAGTGATAAAGACCATCAACAAAAAGCCATCAACAATCGTGGGAATACGATTGGTACGGGAAGTACACGTTCTAAGTGTCAAAAACACTCAGTTGAACAGCATTGCGGTAGATGCGCTTTAAGGTAGGTCAATAATGTTTGTTACTAACAATAAATTTCTCTGATTCTATTGTACATAGCGTTCGATTCTATAATCTAAATCTTTATCTTCTTTTCGTGGTCATGGTTTCGAAACATAAGTTTGCGTCTGATAGCGCTCAACTTGGCGCAATGCTCAAACTTTACACATAAATGATTTTGAGTGTTCGCTAATTGAAACTGACTCATCAGTAACATTCCGCTGGGGCTGGGGCTGATGGCAAATCAGGATTGGATGAATTTTTGTACCCAAAATTATGTGTATTTGCTCCAGTCAAGTGGACCCCTGACTCAGAGGGTGATACAATTAATTTATCATATCCCATTACGATGAATGAGAACATATTCATTGCGAAAGCTTACCTACCTGAGACTACCTACCTACCGAACCTACCTACCTTACTATCTACCTGCCAAGCCTACACGATGTGGAGTCCATTCAACCTGATCGCGAACAACATGAATTCTGTTTCATTTAAAATTCCGAATAATTCACCTCCACCTTGAGATAGTGGCGAAGTAGTCAAGAGGGACGATAGGAGATGCCAGTATGAGTACGAGTACGAGTACGAGTACGATCCTTAAGACAACAGGTTGCGCACCCAACCACACAAAATCTCAATCGCTGTCGTTGTCGTTCGTCGTCGGTTGTTTGTTGTCTTTTGTCGGTCGAAGTAGTCAACTTCAACTTCAAGGGTAATAGCTTTATTGTCAGAAGACGAGAGAGCATCCTGCGCGACACTCCACTTCAGAGCAGCAACTCAAAGACTTCAGCCCATGCATCAGATGAAGAACCAAGCAAATAGCAGCAACAGCAACAAACACAACACAAGACATCCGCCCGCCGCTGATGGTGATCATGATCTGATTCAAGGAGACTTCTTCTAGGTCTAACTACCCCCTATTAAGATATTCGATAGTGTCCAGCGCACCAAAAGCTTCAGCTTCACATCCGAATCCGTATCCAAATCCACATTCGAATTCGAACTGCAAACTCCAAACTCCAAACTCCATACTCCAAGCATCCCAGCCGTAAACAGTTGATATGCAAAAAGAATGCGCTGCTCATGGATCCATGGTTGCGACTGAGGCTGGTCTTTCGCTTGGTCGACAGGGTATCTCTTCAGCCTCCGCCACATGGCTTCGCTCCATGGGCACATTTGAATATGATAATCGCGTCGTGAAGTTGTCATTTTACAAATTTTAACACGGTGCTTAACATGGTCATAAGCGAGAAATAAAACGACCTGAGCGCGGCTAAAAGAGATGCGCATCGTCTTATGCCTCCCTCCACTGGAGGAGGCACATTGTCGCATTGTCATTTAGAGGCCATGAAGTGGCAGCATCACTGCCATGGCCAGGATGACATTATAAACTCTCAGCTGGTATGGATAGCTGTGGGACAAAGCGGGATCTTTAAGTGAAAATAACAATGTCCAAGCTGAGGAGATGGAACTGCCGCGCGATTAAGCCTGCGATAGTGTGGCCCATGATGAAGGAGGGCGCCTCGAATACCTGAGAGAAGACAAGTGGTGTATGCAGGGATAACTTTGTTGGTGGGTTAGCTGGTTGGTGGTTGGCCTACCTGTTGCTACAGCGAAGTACATCACATCACAATATTACCACATGCGCACGCTGAAGCCGAGTGTGTAAAGGGAATCAGAGTCATCGGCAGTGTTGGAGCCGCTACGTACGAGTATCGTATCTCTACCCCTTTAGTACGTATATGCTCCGATGCTTTATGAATTCAATTTACGGAAAACGTGTCGCCGAAATGATATTTCTTTCGTGTTCCACGTATTTTTTATTAGTGTCATTTCGTAGGCATAAAAACATGTTCCATGAACGCGACCGAGAACGCGAATGCGAACGCTAGAGTGCGATACTGGCGCATAGTCGCACACATTCATTCATTCACCATGGTTACATAGTGTCCGGGGCCGGGATCAGGATACGAGTATTATGACATAATGTCAGATCATGTCGCCGGAGACGAAAGCGCAAAAGAACGAAAATTCGTGACTTTTAAGCGTTTTGCATTTAAGATTTCGAGTGTGGAGGATTGGGGTTTTTGGTCGTTTCATTGCGTCGTGTGGAACGCATTTTTCTTTATGACAGCAGAGGCAACCATCTACTTTAGTTGTTGGAATCCGTGCTGGGCCATTCTAAGGTCTTATACGAATGAGATTGAGGTAATGACATTCAAATCGATGACAAGTGATCGAAGTTAATAGCTGCGAATGCGTGAGGGGAAAGTTTCAGTTTTGTTTTTTACGGAACGATCGAGACCGCCAGAGTGAAATGGAAAAAGTTGATAAGTGAAAAGGTATTTTAGAATAGCACACGTTAGTTAAGGTCATGGCATTGTATGCAGAGAATGTCTGCAAATGTTTCCCTTTTTGGTGAAAGTTCCGAACTTTGTTGGTATTCGTATTTTGTCCCCGCTAGCTAGAGAGACAAACTGTCGGCATAATCTAACAAGACAGAAAACATGCATAGATGATGTGACGTATGTATATTTCTGGGCCTTATTTTATTTGAGATACAAACAATTGTTTTAGCTAAGAATAGGTATTTTCGCTTCTATTTCGGTTAGTCCGCGAATTATTGTAGTTGTTAACGTATTTGCTAACACATGCTCTCATATTACGCCAGACCACTAAGAAATAGTGCACATCGTCCTCATACGCTCTCACCTGAAATGCCGACAAGTAAACGAAACACTTATGTGCCCACTTGGGTTCCGTGGAGAGTCCCTTGCTGAAATATTTTGCTACCGGCCATCTAGACGAAGCAGTTTAGCAACCTGGATGTCTTAATATTTATTTTTCGTTGAACATCCAATACAAAATCTTAGAGTTGGGAAGCGCAGATTCCCATATCCACATACAACAGAATGAGCGCAATCGACGGGGAAAGAAACATAATGGTTTGTAGTACCAGATTGTAGTATCTCATTATAGACTTTCATAAAGACACATGTATCCTGATCAACGAATACCCAATGACGTCCACAGTCCGATACAGAGAAAGCCCGGCGTTGAAAGCTATAACCAAAAGGTACAGTCCAGGTCTCCAATATTAGAGTTATTATAGATATATAGGGTGACCAGATAAGGACGGTAGGAAAAAAAATTTAAATAAAACAATAACGGTGTGAGATATAAAATTGATTCTGTATTTATTTTGAAGCTACGCGCATGCCATTATGTGTGGAATAGCACATCATTCAAATGGCCGCCTCGGCTTCGCTGGCAGTGCTTCAAGCTGACGGTTCAATTTTTGATGACTAGGTGCAATATGTGCGGCAATATTCCGGCAATTGCGTGGCGAATGTTGGCCTCGACCTCATCCAAAGTGGTTGGCTTGTTAGCGTAGACTAAAGACATGACGTAGCCTCAGATAAAATAATCGAGTGGTGTCAAATCGCATGATCGCGGCGGCCAATTGGTGAACGCTCGACGTGAAATGATCCAATCGCAAAATTTCTCTTTTACAACTTCGAACGTTGCGTCGCTTGTATGGCATGTAGCGCCATCTTGTTGGAACCACAGTTCGGATATATTGATGTCGTCAAGCTCCGACCACAGAAAGTCGGTTAATTAAGGGTAATGGTGTTTCCTTCCTCATTTCGAAAAAAAAGGTCCGAAGATGCTGCCATGCCATAAACCTCACCAAACAGTCAATCTTTTTGGATGTATTGATACCTGGCCGAACACTTGTGGATTGTGTTCCGCTCCAATAATGACAATTTTGCTTGTTGTCATAGCCGCTTAGCCAAAAATGGGGCTCGTCCAAGAAGATGATTTTTTGGGCAAAATCCTGATCTCCTGTTATCCCACGGCGTTGTCTATTATTATCGACCGGCCTTAATTCTTGCGTCTTGCGTCTTATACGGATTTAAGACCAAATCCAACCGCAAAATGAGCCGTGTTGACTCCCTGGCGATGCCCAATTTCTGGGCGCCACATCGACATTTCTGGGTCTTTTTTGATACTGGCCTCTACGGCGGCGGCTATGTTTTCTTCATTTCGCACCACTCTAAAGATTCATAAGAGTGCACTCAAACTCAAACTTTTCTACTGTGCGACGAATTGTCTGCACACTGAAGCGATGATGACGACCGACCTCACGACGAAATTCACGTTGCGTATTTACATCTGAATATTTTGACAGCTGGATGCCATTGGTATTTGACAGCTGCTGAAACATAACAATTCGAAAAACTATCATTGCTATCTGATCACCCTTTACTTCTGCTTATACGAGGACTGAACCCCCCGAATTCCCCTCGACGTGATAATATTTCTGAGCATGGGACTCATTGGGTTATATTACTGCAGACTGCTGCCGAGGAATCAATAAGCCTCACTATTAGAACGAATGGCGCAGCATGCCGAATCACCCTGCGGCCGTTAAAACATGGGCCGCTAAAAAGAGTTACGGCGATTTTGATTTGATTTTGGTGGGGACTGACGACTCTGGAGCACAGGTTGGTCATGCAAAAAATAAAGTCGAGGAGCAGATTGATTGGACTTACGTGACAAAGTCATAGATTGACATTTGGATACATGAAGCTCTAAGCAATTTTTTAAACACCCAGTGGACAACCTATCGAGGTCCTCTTGAAGGAGAATAGAATCTGGGGGTGAAGAAATGGTTTTGGAGAACTAAGTGTCGTCGGCATAAATAGATGGGGTGTAGTGTTTAGTAATCCTCTCAAGATCGTTTATAGTTAAAGTGATAAACAGGGGGCCTAGATGGCTGCCTTGTGGGATACCAGAAGTAGCTAAAAAGAGGGGTTGAGAAACCTGACCTATAACGAACGCTATAATAACGGTTCTCCAGATAAGAAGATATCCATTTTAATAATATGGGATAAAAACCGAGGAAAGTCAATTTGAAAAGGATAAATCGAAGGCATTAACAAAATCTGTAGTAATTACATCGATTTCGTTGGCATTGTTTAGGGCGGAAAGAACAAAGGAAACGAATTCAACTAAGTTTGTAGTAGTTGATCTATCATTCAAAAATCCATGCTGACTGGGTGATATAAGCGACGTGCACTGAAAGTGGGTGCACACTTTTTGAGAAATATTGCTGCGAGCCCGTCTGGACCGGGTAAAAATGCATCATTGAGATTGTAATTGAGATTTGTAACTTTTTTCGATAAGGGTAGGATCAAAAGATTGAGAGAAAGAGGGGGAGAAATTGCGAATGTGTTGTACTTTAAATATGTGGGGTCGGGTATAACTATAAAATAGTTGGCAATAGTATCTGGAGATAACCGTCTGAGTTTCTTTTGTAGTTGACGAATTGATAAAATATTTTAGGATCGTTGATAAGGTTGGTCTGCGCTGTATCGGGAAAGCGTTGATAGAGGCAGTTATAGATCTGGGTGAATTGAAGATTGGTGTGAAAAAAACTGCCCATAATTTATTTCTTTTGATTCGTAAAGAGCGAAGTCTTCTGCTATACTAGGATGGGAAAGTAGATGATGTTTTATGCCGTGAAAAGGAGGCGTAAAGAGAAATGGAATTAAATATTTTGCTGTAAAAAATGGAGACAGATAGGTTGGTAAGATCACAAGAAGATGTACTAGATTTGATAGATATTAACTTTGCGAAAATTATCTTTATGGAAGTTGTAAGAAGAGATGGTAGTAGGGAAAGAAGTGGACTGTGGTGGAGAAATATGGAGAAATGAGAGAAGAAGAGGGGCCATGGTGAATCTACTATAGGGTTGGCAGGATCTTTAACTATATGGGGAGAGTCATCGTCATCTCAGAAAACATTATAAGAAGATAGAAATAGCTCCTGGCTCTTTATGTCGGGGATCAGATTGGTTTCTGTAGGTCATATACGTCGAAATATAGGAAATGAGATTTAGACAAATCAGCACGAGTTTTAGAGCGCAAGCCTCGTACGTTTTGTAAAAGGTAGTTTGTTGCGTGGAGGAATATGGGAGTGTAGATGAGATGCAGACAAAGAAGGCAACTTAGGAACGAAAAAATTTATCATGGTCAGCTCGGCTACGCTGAAGGTGAGAAACTCTTTTAGAGTGTACATAGCTGCGGAAAGCAGCGAGGTCACAAACAAGTGTTGCAAATTCCGTGGTAACTGTTGTAAAGTTTGCTGAGACTTGTTATATCAGTAGGAAGGCCATCCTGTTGAATGGAGAACATGACACTTGGTTTGGGGTTTCCCCCAAAGCAAACAGAGACGGATTTGTCGTAAAGATATGCGAGATATCTTTTTATCCCTTAACCTTAAGAGCGCACGACGGCATTCCGTGGTATATATATTTTTTTGGGCCAATTTAACGTTCGGTGGCGGTAAAGGGGATCTAAAATAGTAAAACCGAGGAAGAAGACGAGTCGGAAGCGAGAAGAAGAGAGAGGGTTTTTACAAACAAGAACCAGAAGGAGCAAAAGAACTAGGCGGGTGCTCTTCCTGGACAAATCAAAACGGCAATTACAGATACCCAGAACATGATGACGTAATGTACGGGGGAGCACATTTTCGGCTAGGAATGGTAACCAAAAATTGCCATTCTTCCCTGTACTATCAAGTGGTAGGTTTTAAAAAAATAATATGGCAAGTTTTCGTACTGCAATGTATGCGATGCCAAGGTCTTAGACTCTACGCAGCTAACTGTAACATATAGTTCAGGGGGGTAAAGTTTGAGAAGGGCGAGAATGACGAGAATTAACTATTTTATTTACTTTACAGGAACTCGAGACATCCCGTCAATTTAAAGGAATGTCAATTCAGGTGCTTGAATTTGATGGCACCTAATGTTCCCTTTGCCCAAATTTCAGTTGAATCAGATAAAACTACAATAACAGCAAAAAAATTCATTTGAGACCGCCGAAGACACCGGAAGCTGGTCTGGACTTGCAAGTGATTCTTCTGTACATGGATCAAAAACAAATAGGCGCACGGCTTGAATATACGTTATCTACTCGTATTTGACAAGACTGATGCGCTATCAGACACTACACTGGCGATCACTAGGATAAGGCCATACATTTTGCAATCGATTTTCACTCTTTATACCTATTGGAAATTTTGTACACAGAAACTTTTACTACCTGCGAACGGGTACATATTTTCTCAACAGAAATCCATAAAATTAAAGCGTAAATAAGAAACGATCATTGGAATTTCCCAAGATCAAACCATGAACTACTTGAAAAGCGTATAAAAAGATGCGCCACTAGGATGAGGCCACATGCAAAATCTTCGAAAAAAGGAGAACATGAATAAAATATTTACATTTTATGGTTTTAAGGCATTTATTTATTACGTTTTTCTACATTAATAATGAGTATGCCCGCCATTTTTCGATGTGACCTCTATAAGACCGTTTGAAATAGGATCATACAGTTTTCTTAAATAATCAAGAGAAATTTGGACGCAGGCAACACGAATAGCTTCGATTAATGTGTCCTTGTCTTCAAATTGTCTGCCGCCTTTATACAATTTACGAGATAACCTTGCCCAAACATTTTCGATCACGTTTAAGTCCAGTGAATAGGGCGGCCATGGCAAAATTTCCACGTCTTCTGATTGAATCCGACTTCTAACAACCCTGGAAGTGTGGATGGGGCATTTTCTTGTTGGAATATCTAAGGCAGGGGTCCGAAAATGTTTTTCACTTTAGGAAATGACCGTTTCAGCAAACATTTGTAGTTGTTTCCGTTCATTGTTGTGAACAAAACCTCCAACTCGGTGGTGCCATGGTAGGTAATAGCTCCCCACACAATTACACCTGATGTACGGCTGTGATGTCTTGCCAAAATAAGCTCCTCCTTCCTTAAATCATGGAAATAAAAGTTGTAACCATCGGGGCCGTCAAGATTAAACTTTTTTTCATCTGAAAAGATTCACTGCTCCAAGCGACATGTTCTCCTGCAAAATTCATTCGATGCTCCTTGTGTACTTGCCTCAAAACAGGTTTGTTTTTAAGTTTTCTTCTCTGTATAGTACTACTTTTTCGTATTATTCCTCTATGCTGGCTGATACTCTGCTTTTGGCCCTTATTTTAGTCGCTGGTAGAGTAGAATTTAAGGCACTCCGTAGAATTAACCGCTTCTCTAGCAATGTTGTTGCTTCTGCCGTGCGTCCTTTTTCATTTTTCCGATAGTGTTGTGGATCCGCAAGATAACTGTTTACAACAGTCTTACTTACGAGTATATTAAGCCTCCATGCAATTTCTCGGCCTTAGAGTCCTAACTCATTGAAAACATCTATTTTTCCTCTTTCTGACGCTGTCAAAGTCTTTCCGGAACCCAATTTTTTTTAACTAAATAAAAACGGTTCTTTTCAACGCTTTTTTAAATATACTCAACAAAACTCTGAAAAAAATCGCTGATGTGAACTCCTGCTACGAAATATTCCCAATGACCCCATTTTTTTTTTTTTTTTTTTGTAGATTAGATTAAGATTTTTGTTTATTTAATCGTACTATTTCCAAATTGACTTAGAACTAGATTTATAACTAAAAATAAACTTGTCGGCTCAACAATAGGGGCCCGACGATCTTCTTATGGCTAGTGTTACATTGTGTGTTACAATATTTATGTTTACTTAATCTATTACATGAATTTTTTTTTTTTAATACAATGAGCAAATTTTAAATAAAAGGTTAAGATATTAAGATTTGAGGGTGCTACCCTCTATTATGTCCAGTGTTGTTCTTTTTGTAAAAAGGCGTCGCTTCGTTGTAAATTATATTTTCGAAGTCTGGATCGGTGATAGCCCTTACATCCAGGTATCTGTGTCTGAGTTCCAGTGGCTGTTGGCAAAGTACCTGTATTTCCTGGTTTGGGTGGTCACTGAGATTTAGCAGAATTTTATTCGAGATCTGCATCATGAACTGGTCAATTGGCGTTATCCTTGCTACATTGTATAGATGCTCATTTTTGAAATGTTTTAGTGTCGTTGGATTCAGATAAAGTCCCGTACAGGAGCGCAAGATCTCCCTTTCAAAGATTTTTATTTTTTCCATTACGGTGGGTGAAATAGTATACCAGATTGGGCAGGCATAAGTAATGACTGGTCTAATTAGTTGCTTATAAACGAGCAACTTGGTCCGCTGGCTGAGCCCACTTCTCTTCCTTAGGAGTGGATGCACTAAATGCAGTGCAAATTTTTCACGTTTCAGGATTATGCTGGCGTGCCCATTGAATTTAAACTTTTCATTAAAGTTTATGCCCAGGTACTTTACTGTTCCTTTAGGTAATACCATTGAACCGTCTGGGAGGTGTATCCTGCTTCTTCTTACAAGGGTTTTTTTTCTTCTCCCGCTGATAATTGTCATTGGGCTCCGAAAACAGATGAGATCCGTCTTGCTGCTGTTGATCTTAAGGCCCCATTTTAAGTAGTACTCCCATAGACTTTTTATATGGTCCTGTACTCGTTTCGCTGCTAGCTCTGGTGCTATAGAGTGAGCATAGGTGATGGAGTCATCCGTATATAGCAGTGTCTTGCATCCATCCCACTGTATTTGATGGCTCGTCCGCCGTGTAGAGATTAAACAGGATTGGCCCCAGTCGTGAACCTTGTGGTACTCCGGCGTTGATCCTCCTGATGCTGGATTTCCTATTGTTTAACTGTACATAAAAAAGTCGGTTATTAAGAAAACTGGTTATTATTTTTACCAAATATCCAGGGAAAGCATATTGAATAAGTTTGAATATGAGTCCTTTGATCCAGACCCTGTCAAATGCCTTCTCAATGTCAACAAAACATGCCACTGTTGTTTCCTTTTTGTTTAGTGCTCGGGACACATCACTATGGAGTTGCATTAGAGGATGAATCGTTGCATGCTTTAGCCTAAATCCATATTGATTTGACGGCAGAAGACCTCTCTCCCCACTCTCTATGTCAATCTTCCTAAGAACTAGTGATTCCAGAACCTTGCCAACACAACATAGCAAAGCAATTGGTCGATATCCCTCCACGCACGTGCGTCCCATTTTTTTTGGCACTGGAACAACTTTGGTTATTTTCCAGCAATTTGGAAAGTAACTGTTGTTTACGCAGTTATTAAAAATTATCGTTAGCAACAATAATGCGAGGTTTGGTAACTTTTTTAGTAAAAAGTTAGAAATCTGATTATTACCAGACGATTTCTTGGAATTTCCGCCTTGGATAATTTCAGCAACTTCCTCAACTGTAATGAATATACCCCCATGAGAAGGGTCCTCCGAAGGATTAGTTTCAATGAATTCTGTGACGTGGTGGCAATCGTTTATGGATGCGGCGACTTGAGTGTTGACTTCAGTGATAAAGTCCGGAAGATGCACTGGAGGGCGGTCAGTAAAGCTTCCTTCAAAATGGTTAGCGAAGGCTTCAGCTTTTTCCTCTGGTGTGGTGAATGTTTGCGTTCCAAAGTTAATGTTGTCCGGGATGGTGTTCGCTTTCCCCACGAGTCGGTTTATTTTCTTGAAGGCATCTGGTCCCGGTTTGATGTCTTCAAGCCTTTTTCTGAAGTCCTCCTCACGGTGGTGTCTTATTGCTCGTTGAAACATTGTATTTGTACATTCGAGCTGCGAATTAATAGCTCTGTATTCGTCGTTGTTTCGGTTCCATGTTCGGTGGAAGATCCTCTGAAGGCGTTTGCGAAGCCGCTGTCTGTGGGTGTAGATAGCTTGGATGGGATGGTGGAGGTTTCCGTATTTATCTTTGCCCGTGAGTGGCTTTTTCTGGCGCTCAATGGCTCCGATCACAACTGTCTGTAGTTGTAGAATATTGTTATCTATGTCCTCATTAGATAGGCACCTTTGATGACTTGGTAGTTGAAGTTCTTTTTCGATTTCAGTCTTGAATCGTTTCCAGTTGACTTTTGTATAATTGATGTGTGTTTTATGTGCTGGTCTCTGTAGAAGTATCCTCTGGTTTAGACGAATTTTCAACTCTACCGCCAAATGATCAGAATCACTTACATGGGAATCGCAAGTGAAATTCTGAAAATCAAGTTTATGAGATTTGATGAGACCAAAAAGAAGTCCAGCAGTGATGGTGCCCTGGGAAAAGTTTTCCTTGGCTGTGACACTACTATTAAGGAGTGTAGGTCGTTGTTATTTGTTAGCCAGTCCTCGATGGCATTTTCTTGTGTTGAGTAATCATCTTGCCAAAGTGGGTGTCTTGAGTTGAAGTCTCCGCCAACCAGTGAGTATGTGTGGGAGCTGCATGCGTCGTTTATCTTGTAAAGATCATGGTGAATGTCGGTTTTGGTACCACCACAATGGTTGTATACAGAGACAACGAACAGGGTCTCTACTACCGAGACGTCTATGAAAACAGCTGTTGCTTCCATATTCCGAAGTCCAGTGATCTTTACGGGATTATGCTTGAACGATTCCCTTAGAGCAATTCCAGTTCCTCTTTTTCCGGGGCCCTTATCTTCCCGGGGTATAAAATATCCATCTGGTTTGTATGGGTTGCAGCCATTCAGTAATGTTTCCTGTAACAAGAGAATATCTGGTTTATGTTTCCGCCCCGCCAGGGTGCGGGCAGAAAGGCAGAGAGGAGGAGAAAGGAAAATTGTGTGTTTGGTTTCAGTATTTGCTCTCCAGGGGTGGGAGTCCGAATAGAACGGAGAGTTTTTTCTTCACTCAGAGTGGAAGGTTATAATTCGCAGTAATTATTTGTGCTTGAAACTCTACAACAGCCAAATCTACGTGTCAGTGTTATGCCTTCACACGCAGAATTTTTTTGTCTGAGTTCCAATTACACAACTGAAAAACTTGAAAGGCTTATTCATGGGCAGGATTCGAACCTAGACCCCTCCTAGTGAGAAGCGATTGCTAGTACCACTACACCACGGCCACACCTGTTTTGCCTTCTGTAGAAGGGTCAAGACAACCTGTCAGTATCCTCAAAGATATTGAAGTGATATTTAGGTCGTGTGTGTTGTGTTCTTGAGGCTGGTTGTTGTGCAGGTTTGTTGGCTGATTTTTGGGCTGGCTTTGCTTGTGGTATTTGCGTTGGTTTAGGTGCTGGCTTCTTTGTGCTGTTTGCTAAATCAGCTGCCTCTGCGAAACTTAATCCAGCCGAAATCTTCGTTGTTGCCGATGAGATAGCAAACTGCCGTTGATCCCTTTTCTTCTGGGCCTGTTTGTTTTTTTCCGCAATTTTTTTTTTTGAATTTAGGGCACCCTTTGTAGTTAGCTGGGTGTCGCACATCTCTGCAATTTGTGCAATATACCGCTTCGTCCTTTGTGTTCTCCGCTGTCCTTGGGCAGTTTCCAGGTAGGTGGTTATCTTTGCACTTGACGTACCTGTATTACATCCCACAGTTGCTGGCAATATGTCCAAATTTCTGGCAGTTACGGCATTGCGTAATGCCATTTGACTTGAATTTTTTCCATTAAATCTTCTGATGTAGTAAAAGTGTTTTTGAATATATGGTGGCCAGGTCACACCCTTTGGTAACTTCAACTACAAAGTTATTAAATAACTTGCCTGGTCTGGTAGATTTATACGGAGACACATTAATTACTTGTACTCCTTCCCTAATGAGTTCGTCCTTGATTTCGTTTGCTTGTCATCCTTCGCTGTGTACGTATTAAATTCTGTTTTCTGACGTTTGAGGTACTCCCTAATTTTTGTGTGGTCCTCTTTGCTCGATGTTGTTATGACACATTTTGAGCTACTTATGTTGTGTATTTAATATTCTATTTTCTGCGGCTTCGCAAAGCGACCCAGGTCTGCCACGTTTAGCCAAAAACAAACAATGGGAGGCATTATTGTAGGTCTTGGGTTCGCTGGAGCCTGTGGTGGTGACATGGCCTTCAAGGCTGCCTTAGATGTTGAAGCCTGATGTGGTGTCGAGTTGTTTTGTGTTGCCTTTGATGTCAGGGATGGTGTAGGTGCAGGTGCTGTTTTCTGTTGCGGTTTGTCTCTTGGGGCTGGAGATCCTGAAGTCTTTCGCTTCTTCGCTCGAATAGGTGGAAAGTCCTCGTTATTTTGTGAAGATTTAGACGGTTCTTCTTCTTCGGATGACGTGTCATATTCCACGATGGTATCTGATTCGGATACCATCTCTTCCTCAGTACTGCTATCATCTTCTGTCTGGGTATCAGCAATCCCATCGTACAGAATTGCGCAGTCCGCCAATTTCGTGTGCATGGATGTAGCAAAGCTCGGTCCGAAAACTGCTACCTGTTCTTTACAGTGTGCCACGAACTCATCGTACACTTTCTGCACCTTTTCCTTTGAGCGCTCTTTCTTACCCATTACAGGTAGAGCTTACTTCCGATTTTCCCAGTGATGTATTAATTGGGTTTTCGTCCTTCGGGGTAGAAAATTCCTTTATTTTCTTTGGTTATGATGGTTTAGGTAGATCCTTAATTTAACTGTTGAACTGATTTTATTCTTAAATTAAATCGCACGTCCGCTCGACTCGAATGTCCGTGATGATGATGATGATAATAATGATAATGATATAATGACGCAATGGCCTCATCCTAGTGACGCGTCTTTTTATACGGTTTTGAAATAGTTCATTGTTTGATCTTGGGAAATTCCATAAAATGCATAAGTTGCAAGTATTGGAAGCTCGCATCAAAGTGAGAGAGGAAGGAAGGTGGTATCACTTTACGCACTTGAAGCACTTCTTTTGTGTCAATTTACAAAAGAGCTCCAAAAAATAGGATTGATATAGGAATACGAATATATGTGGCCTATGGCGTTGTTGGGATGTCGATTTCGTATCTTCTTCTTTGCTCTATTTCTCTCGATTGTGAATTCGCTGTAAATTCGAAAATAAACTGCGGGGAAGTGGTCAGAAATTTCGCTCTCGGTAACTGCTTACCTAAATCTGTTAAATTAAACCATTGAGTGCCAACATTTCTAAGTAGTTCCTAACGTGATTTTGATCATGATCCTGAATATTAATACTCATACCACCGATAAGAACTACCACCATACGAGATGAACTTTATGTACATAAAAGAGTTATAATGTTTTCTAGGCTTAAACAGCTGCTCAAACAAAAACAATCCGGCAATAAAGACAATAAAATAAAAAATAATAAAAAAAATAAGACAATAAATGAAAAATAAAATTGATCTTAAGAAAGTGATTGCCTAAAAATGGTGTTGACATATTTAATTAGGAAAACGCTATGAACATCGCCGTTGGACGAGCGAACAGATGAACTCCTATGTATCTTTCATTTACTCAAAAATAAAAATTCGGGACTCGATCGAACAAACGAACAATCGCCAGGGCGTCTTCCGATCTAGTTTCTCTGAACATATCGATGAGTCCGATGCCGCCAGCATCATATGTAGAAGACCAGTAGCATCACTGACAAGAGCAATCATAGAGGTCGCCTATGTGCTGTGTTCTAACGTGTCCGAACAAATAATCAGCTAGTTCGATGTTGAATGCAGATAAGGAAATTTAGAAAACAGCGGTTATATGAGCCACTCTGCAGAAAAGAATAAGATGGGCTCTCGAGCCCTACAATCCGAAAAGGAGGGAAGAGTTTAGGCTCCTCAGAAGAAAAAAAACGAGCACGAATAACACACGATCGATGCGCTGGAAAGGTGCTACCAGAAGAACAAAGTTCAGAAGTTTTACCAAAATATAAAACGAAGATGGCAAAGCTGTATTGCCCGAACGGAAATCTGTACGGATGGAGAGGGAAGCCTAATACTAAAACCATCGTCTGTGATAAGAATCAGAAAAGTTTATTTCAGCTGACTGTTAAACGGTAACGACGAACAGCAGCCCACCGTCAGGCAGAATAAATCATTCAACTTACACCAGAACGAAGTAAGGATATCAATTCTAAGCTCAAATCCAACAAATCAACCAAGACCTGACGTCATACCGGCCGAAATATTCAAAATTGCTGGAAATGACTTTGTGGACGGCATGCACCAACTCATTTCTCAGATCTGGTCAGAAGAGTGTAAGCCTGATGAATGGAATCTCATATATCGGTATAAGTCTCCTCAACCTCGGATACAAGATCTTATTTTCATATTGTGTGAACGTCTGAAACCCTTGGTCAACAACTTAATTGACCCCTATCAATGCGGTTTCAGACCAGGAAAGTTACAGGAGTATAACAACGCGGAATAATCGTCACTATGGCAATTAAAATTCGTAAGTAATGCACGGTCATAACGGATGGTGAGCGTCACAGAGCCATGATCAATGAATTTTTCACTCAATTTGATGAATTGGAACTGGAGGACATGTGGTTCCAACAGAACGGAGCAAGCCACATTCTAAGGCAAAGGGTATAAAGGATCATATATTATCACCCTGTATATGGTGTCAACAAAAAGAGGCACACAACATCGACGTGTAGGACAAAACATCAGGATAAGGTGCTACAACCGTGACGTACTTTATCTACCTCGGCTCCGTTATCAACTCCGACAACGATGGCGCGAAAATCATGTAGAGTATCGCTCTTGCCAATCTTCCGAGCAACGAAAAAGACTTTATAAATACAAGACGCTGATCATCCCAGCAGAAGCTCGGACACTTACAAATGCTTGATGAAACGAGCTTTAACGTGGTGAGACACATGTGCTTCATGGAGTATCTCTACCAACGAAAGCATAGAGTTGCCGCGAATTATATATACCAGTACTTAGAATAGAACGCGAACCATGATCTTTTTGAATATTCACTCGATTCAAAAAGTATCTCTTTGCCGTGCTGAGACAGGATTGTACGTGTGTTTATGAAATGACCACTAAACTGCTTTGTCGGTCATACGTTTCGCAACGAATTCATACCCAAATACTCATCTGTGACGCATGCGATCAGTTTCGAAACTATTCAATTCCTTTTCAGAAAACAAAAAGTAACATCATGCAGGCTAAAATTCCACCTGAAATTTGATTCCCATTCAAATTGACGTTAAAGTCATGAAAGAGTTTCGCTGATTTTTCTCTAGATTCATCGATTCAAGTGATACCCATTTAGAAATGCTCACGGTAACTACCACTTGACAAAGCAAATAATTCATCTAAACAGCGTATCCGCAATGGAGACACAATCAAAATAGACTTCTTCATATGGTAAATACCTGTTCGGTTGTTTTGAAGTCACTATCCCATATTAAGGCAACAGGTTGACAACAACCAAAAGCAAAAAGACAAAAAAAAGATAAAATTCAAATGTCCACTCGATTTATTCCACTGAACTATTCATGTTCTTGGATCGCCTAACATCTGCGCGCGCTCGCTCCAATACGGAAACCACCTCCAAAACCAAAACTACTCGTAAAAATGAAATCGAAGCCCGAAACAACTTAATGTTAGGCACAGCTCCACCATGTATCAAAACGGAATTGTATTATATTATTATTAAACAGTGGATCATTTGATAATAATAATAAAGTCAACCGGCATGGAGCGACAAAGAGCACAGAGAATACATTGGAAAACAACGACATCGCCGACGACGACAACGACTAGGACGACTACTACGACAAGAGACGACGGCGACTGCGACGACGCGATCTCAACAGATCGTGACTCCCACATTTTAACCCTTAACCCAGCTCAGCTGAAGTCACATGGAAAGCTTCAGAGTGAGCAGTATCTGTTTATAGGGGGAAACAAAAAAATTCATCCACCACCGGCAACAGATACGAGTACACCGCTTCCAAGTATGTCTTCGTCTTTGGTTTTGTAGGCAACACTTCTTCTCTGCTGCACCCGTAGGTCACCTACCACCCATCTACCCATCCCTGGATTGCTGGCTCAATTATTTATGATCCCCGACATTAAATTCTTGACTGTCCACATGACGATAAATCAAAAAATTTTGATTTCAATGAAAATCACTGTACAGCGTTAAGCTTTTATTATTTAGCGGTTATGCGAGAATCGAGTATACAAGTACCAATAAGACTACGAGTACCGAACCTTTATTTTGGGGCCTCGACTTTTGTGCATTTTTGGGGATTTGGGATTTGGGGGAACCCACACGACCCAACAACCATCGCTCTCCATGATGGACGAAATTCGTGTGCGAAATTTCGGTTCCGTTTTCGGGCTCAAAAGAGTCTCTTTTGTTTGGTGATTTTTATTTTTTATGTTTTTACTTTTTCAATATTATTATTTTTGTGGTAAAAAGTGAAAGGCCCTGATGAAGGTGGATTGCCTTTCCCTTTGGGCAGTGAGATTCCTTCGGCTTTAACGGTGGTACGGCGACGATCGTGGCGGTAGTGGCTGTTATGGCAGTCAATGCAATATAATGAACTCTAAACCCTTGGCGCATTTGTTTTGACACTTTTTTGATGTGAAATTTATTCGCAATTCATTCGTCTTTCCACCTCGGCTTGGGACACTCTCAATCATCCTCAATGGAAAACTTTTCTTGATTTAGGATGTACTTCCACTGACATGGAAACACTTCAAATCGGTTCTCGGTTTTGATGGGAGAGATTTTTGGAAAACGATTGAGTGGTTTCGGTTAATCTTGGCTTTCTAAAACCGATTTATGAAATCCCTTTGAGATACCTACGAACTTTCAAACGAGATGGAACGGTCATCTTCGTACGGCTGGTACAGCCGGTAGAATCCTTGAGGCATAAATACGCTTAAAACACAATTTTAATAATTGGAGCTCCCTGTCGAAGCAGAACACTTAGATTAAGTACTTGTCCACTGTATGCTCCATTTACTGGGATTACTCAGTGTTTTGAATAAAAGAGAGTCAACCCCTCAGGGATAAAGTGCATACACTTTGCATGGCGCCTGCAGGTTGATGTGATCGTAGGTCAGACACTCACAAAGGCAGTGCTCCGAGGTGCTGCTATCTTTATCACTGAAACCATTACAGAAATTTTTGTCACTGTCACTTCCAGGTGTTTAACAAAAGCCTGGTTCTCTAAGACAAAATATGACTGCTAAGCAATCTGTAGTCTTTCCCTGTGAGGAGTCGCTGACATCGGCAGCCCAACGTTTGGATAATCATGTCATCTGCAGTTATGCCCACAAGAGATTCAACTATCAGAAAAAACATAAACCGTCGAGGCAGGCAGTCGCAGGGCAGGCTGGAGTATTGAAAAACTATCCTTTAAGGCTTGCAAGAACGTTCATCAGCGATCTACTTGTGACCTGGGATCCAGACAGTACTCAGTAAATTCAGCCTCTTCACTGCGTTCAGAGAAGTCTTGCATTTTCGGTCTTGCTAGAAAGTGTCAGTTTCTAAAAGCGCAAATACTTCACCGGTTCACCGTTTTTTCCCAATATAGTTCTTTGCCATCAGAATGCATATATCGTTATTTGGAAGAGAGACGCAAGTCCTAAGGAGTTCTGAGTACCCTTAAATTGTTTCCGCACAAATCAGATGAAGGAAAGTTAGGGTGGGAAAAACGGAGATACCAATGTACGTTGGTCTTAAATGTTTGCAGATTATAATAATTGACTCAGCAGGGCAGCTCCCACAAGCGAGCTATATGGCTTGGGGAAAAATCCCAGTACGTAGGGTATACTGAAGTGCATTCATAGTGTCACAGTGTCGTAGACGCATGTCACAGCTGCCGCATTGTTGGTGAAAATAGCGATAGACCAAGCAAGCAAGAGATGTCACGTCGCTTTTCAGGGATGTTATTTGATTGTGTAATATTGCAGTCATCTATAAGTTTTCTCGCACGGTTTATAATCCTACTTAACAAGGGCGGTTCAGACGTAAATAACCTGATGTGAGCATTGTACTTCAATTTTGGGCGGACAAATGCCTTATTCAATATATTGAGGCCAGATTTAAAGTGAGAAGGTAGAAAAGGTATCCAAGTGCCATGCATAGATAATGGCAGCACTGAAGCATTCAATTCCACTCAGTTGATGGCTCCCTAATTAGTTAATGTCGAAGTTTAATGAGCTTAATATACGTTGCAGTTCTAAAGCCGAAGAGCTGAGATGTGAGTCCGGGAATGAATATGAAAAGCAGAGAGTCCTGTCATTAGTAATAGAATATATCGGATTAGAAGTAGCAGACAAAAGATCATTGATGAAAATTGAAAAGAGTGTCGGAAACAGAACGGAGCCCTGGGGCACAGAAGCATTTATTTTGTGAATATCAGACTTGAACCCGTCCCAGTCAACTTGAATTGAACGTTCCGAGAGGTGATTTCTAATGCATTGCAGAAGATTCATCGATCCCAAATGCACGCATTTTCGACAAAAGGGCCTGTTAGTGAACTCTGCCAAATGAAATATCAAGAGCAAGTATCTTCCTTTCGCCAGATTTATGTACGCAAAGTGTGCAACAAACGGGTAGGATTGAGTTGACAGCGACAATAATAAATGAGCTTTGAGTTGGAGAATGAGGCAGACTCTTTAATATTTTTGACGAACGACTGAAAGTTGGTAGTACCTTTGGAACATTGTAGTATTTTTTGCCTCAGTTTTTCGTCGTATTGTAACTTCAAACGTTTAAGAAGGCATTGCAGTCACTTCTGGCTCGTTTGACCTCTTTTTAGGTTTCTTTCTCGGGCTGGTCTTGTAAGATCGGAAAAATAGTTTTCTCAATCTTTCTCGTACCACGCCTTTTCTTATGGGTTGATACACTTCATCCGATGAGGATATGTTCTTGATCAGTTTTCTGACTGATACAGTTTATCCAAAGTCCGAAACCAATTCAGCCTAGATCAGGGCTATAGTGAGAAATATATCAGAAAAATATGCGCTGTAATCACTCCCAGGTTTTGTTCTTCGGTATTCCTCGAAAATCTTAAGAAAGTTATAAATTTTGGACTTAAATGGACTTGTAGCCTTTTATTATGTGTCGAGATGTTAAAGATATGATAACTATGGTATTGTCCACTAAATCGATCACTACTAAGGCTAGCATCGATAGAGGAATGAAATTTGTATGTACACCACTTCAGACATACATAAATGCATACTGACACCTTATTATGTGATGATGCCTTTCAGATACTAATGAAGACATACGGACTTGACAAACCATTCTATTATTTCCGAAAAGTGTCAAACTGGTGTCCTACTGGCCAAATCGCTGGAACATGAATCATAGGTACAATACTCGGATCCTTAGGAACCCACCTGCAGCTTAATAACTAGCTTATGCCTTAAATCGCTAAAAAGCGGACATCACTAATCGCAATAAGTATCATAAAAAAAACGTCAGATAGAATAAAAAAAAATAAAGGTCCTTCGAGCCTGATATAGATCAAGAGATGTGCAAAACATTAAGACCTTTACACTTAATTCTCACTGTACGAGTTTTTTTGTGCGCCTTTTTACGCGGGTTTTTTAAACATCTCCCAATTACCTTTTTTATGACGGTTTTCTTTTTTTAACCGTTTTTTCTTAATTCTTTAATTCTCTTTTGCAACACTGTTGCTATTAAAAAGAAAGACAAAACTAAAAGAAATGTCAAAAAAAGAATTGTGAAACAAGAAATATGGCGGTATTGAAAATGAAAAACCATTTAATGACTAAAATATCATAATTTTACGTATTTTTAGGTGTGGACTTAAAGCAACTATTTATCTGTTTATTGGATGGCCAAAACAAAAGCTTGGGTAACTGCCGCTCTGTTTCAAGAATGGTTTGAAAAATGTTTTGTTTCAGAGGTTCGTGAGTACCTGCATTTGAAGAATCTTATCTTCAAGGTTTTATTAATGTTTGACAATGCTCCGGGTCATCCAAACATTGAGCATTACAACATCGCTCATACAACCTTTCGATCAAGGTATTGTATCCACATTCAAGTCATACTACATCGAACATTCTTTCCAAAACATTTTAAATAAAATGCAAAATGACACCGAAATCAGCATTGTTGCAGCGTGGAAGGATTTTAATATTAAAAACTGCACTGATTGCGTTAAACGTGCCTTAAAAGAAATTAAACAGACCACTTTAAGTAAATGACGACATGCTGTCTCCTTATGCCGATATCTTTGAAGTGGTTAATTGAATTGGTGGGGAAGGGTATGGAGATTAACGACCTGAATGAACTTTTTGAAAACTGCGTAATGGAAGATGAAGTATTAGAAGCAATTGACGAAAATAACAATGAGAATGTTGAAAGCGACGATGGCGTTGTCTGCTGCGTTACTCCACCACTTACAACTGTTTTGCTTCGACAAGGATTTGAGAAACCAAGAGACCTTGAATAATTTTTTTTAATAATGATTCCTATGAAGAACGCTCTACGGTATTTTGTCATAATCATCAAAAGCTAATGGAAGGTTACCGCAACTTTTATGAAGACTTAAAAGGAAAAACGTCTCAACGATTCATGGCCGATTATTTTAAGAATTAAAAATTACAAAGCAATTTTTGTATGGTATTGCTCTCTTTTTTTGCTACAATGAATTTATGTGATTTTTCAAATATGCTGTAAAACAGGATTAAATTGCGCTATTTTTTTTTCTTAAATATGAACAAATGAGTAATTTTGTTCAAAAAGTTTGCTTTTTTAACACGGTTGCTTTTTGAGCGGGTTTGGTCTGGTCCCGTCAAACTGCGCAAAGTGAGGATTAAGTATACATTGAAAATTTTGATTTGTAAAAATTCTGCTTCCTTTTATTGTGCATAAAATTAATTATAACAACAACGGTTATTGCGGAAAACTGGAAAAGTTGCAAAAGTTCTACCGGTGCTAAATTACCAAAAGGAGTTCCCGTAGAATATCGGTAAATTGTGATCTTACCGTTTTTGAGTAAAGTCTTTAAAATAATAGTAAGTCGTCAAGTAAAAAAACATCTAAATGCTAAGAATATAATAACTAAATACCAGTCGTCAGAAGTTTAGTTTAGTTGTACTTCAGCTCTCTTAAAAATCAGCGAAAATGTACGTACTGGTTGCGTCAATGGTATGTTGGGATTAATTGTTCTCTTAGATTTTTCAAAAGCGAGTACTCATCTTCTTGATCCACGGGGCTCTGATTTGGAACCACTACTGTTCACTTGTTTCACAAATGATATCTCACAGTGTTTTCAAAATTTCAATTACTATAAGCAAACAAATATCAAGCGCTTGGCAATTTAAATTGGGAATTAACTTAAATTAAAAAGTCGTCCTTAGTCAACAGTCCAAGGCTTAATGCAACAAAAACAAAGGCAATGATTATAAATGCAGGACGAAGCACAGAGTTGTTCCTACCACTGAATCTTAACCATTCTCCCATAGAATACGTTAGCAACACAAAGAATCTTGGAGTTTATTTTAGTGGTAAGTTGAATCTAAATGTACAATACAGAGAAATAAAACTGTACCTAAAATTTATTGAACCCTCCGAGGACTTAGCCCCACTACCAATTACCTTCCGACTAAGACAAAATTAAAACCCCTAAAGCCATTTATCTTTCCCATCATTCTGTGGTTGTGTAATATTTAATCACGAGTCCGCGAGAAAGCCAAGTGCTGCTTATAATGGGTGATTTCTTTGCTGTTTGGTTTTTCAGTGTTCTATTTTTGACAGTTCACGCATGTGTCAAAGTCAAACATGCTCGGTTTTATTAACAAAATTCAAGCTCTGTGAAAAATGTTTTTCGCACACTTCGATTATTTTACGGTCCTCATACTCGATCTACAGATCAAGCAATTCAAGCCATAGTGATCAAATTTCGCACAAATTTCACTCTATTGGACATCAAGCCACCTACCCGGAGGCGTAGAGTGCGTACAGAGAAAAATATTGCTGCTGTATCCGTCAGTGTGAATGAAGACCGTGATTTGTCCGTTCGCCGCCGTCAGCAATTGGGATTGTGTTACTCCATTACGTGGAAGATTTTACGCAAGGATCTCGATCTAAAACCTTACAAAATACAGCTGGTGCAACAACTGAAGTGGAATCACCTGCCATAGCGTCTAATTTCCGTGAGTGGAGGAAGATCCGCTATTTTATCGGAAAATTGTCTTCAGCAAAGTAGCTCAATTCTTGTTGAATGGGTAAGTTAATAAAAAAAACTGCCATATTTGGTCGGATGAGCAACCTCTGTCAATACAAGAGCTGTCAATGCACCGGGAAAAATGCCCTATTGGGTGCGGTTTATGCTCCAGCAGAATCATTGGCCCGTTTTTTTTTCCACAAATGATCATGAGAACAACGTTACCACCATCCTCTCCACAAATCCTATGATGCCCAGCTGTTTGAAAAAAACCGATGGCTCTTGGACAACCTCAAGTGATGAATCACTCAACCTGCTTCTGGACACCCACTTTCCAGGTAGCTCCCATCTCGCGGCCAGTAGCAGCCCAAACAAGCCTACTGCAACCGTGACCAAAATTCATAGTCTGATTACGAGAGACAAACTGCTCTGGGCGCTGCATAGCTTCAAACCATACAAGTCTGCTGGTCCGGACGGTATTATACCTGCCGAGCTACAGAGATCCTCAGATATTATTCTACCAGTGTTGGAAAATATTATGAGGAGCTGTGTAGAACTTATCCACATTCCACTGTTATGGAGAGAAGTCAATGTAGTATTCATTCCCAAAGCTGGAAAATGTTCTCATGTGGTCCCAAAGGACCTCAGACCTATAAGTCTATCATCATTCCTTCTGAAAATTTTAGAACGACTGATTGATATCCATATTCGAGCTAAAGTTGATCCAAGACTTCTGTCTGCGGCTCAACATGCCTACTGTAAAGGGAAGTCGGTGGAAACGGCTTTGCACTCTCTGACTAGCCACATCGAACGATCCCTACGATATAAGGAGTACACAATGGTTGCTTTCCTAGACATAGAGGGCGCCTTTAACAACGTCAACACATCCGCAATCACGACTGCGCTGTCAACTCTGCAGGTAGACGGCTCACTTGGGGAGCTGATTAATCTAATGCTGACAAGCAGGATAATCAACTCCAAACTGGGTGAGACTTCTGCTAAAAGATATGTCAGTAGGGGTACGCCGCAAGGCGGTGTCCTCTCCCCCCTTCTCTGGAACTTAGTGGTTAACGAACTACTGATATACCTGGAAGCGGGTGGTAGCAGTGTGATTGCCTATGCGGATGACGTTGCCATAGCCGTCTCAGGAAAACATTTAAATACCATTAAAGAACTCCTCCAAGTAAATCTTAACAGATTAACCTGCTGGGCAGATCGCTGTGGAATGGGAATAAACCCCCATAAAACTGATCTTGTCCTCTTTTCTAGGAAATATAAAATTCCAATCATAGACCCTCCTTCAATAAACGGTACCAGTTTAGCTTTCTCCGATACAGCAAAATATCTGGGTCTCATTTTTGACAGGAAACTAAACTGGAAACCTAACATTCAAGAAAGAGTCAATAAAGCTACAATAGCTTTATTCTCTTGCAAGAAAGCCATTGGGAACAAATGGGGCCTTCAACCTCGCATAACCCACTGGCTATACATCTCGGTCATAAGACCGATACTTACTTACGGGGTGGTTGTCTGGTGGACGGCCTTGGAAAATGCAGTCAACCGCATTAAATTAAGCAGAGTCCAAAGAACAGCATGTCTATGCACAAGCGGAGCCTTGCGGTCTACCCCCTCTGCGGCATTAGATATTCTGCTTCACTTGACACCCCTCGACATTTTTAGCAAGCAAGTAGCTGTGACTGCAGCTATTCGCCTTAAAGTGACTAAACAGTGGACAAATAATTCATTTGGCCACGCCAACATTCTTAATACATTAGGAATTCTCACAGAGAACACCGATTACACCATACCTGAACTTTGGTTTGACAAAAACTTCCATGTAAGCTTCCCCTCTAGATCATTCTGGGAGGAGGATGCTTTCATGGAGGACAAGTCAATCCATCTCTACACAGATGGATCTAAAACCGACAGCGGAGTTGGTGGCGGTGTTTTCTCAGATAAGCTAAATCTAAGCCTCTCTTTCCGCCTTCCAAATCACTGTAGCGTGTTCCAGGCGGAAATTTTGGCGATTAAAGAAGCTCTGTCCTGGCTGAAGAAAAACGTGATATCTGCAAAGGATATCCGCATATTTTCGGATAGTCAGGAAGCCATCAAGTCCCTGGACTCGGTCTCATTGTGTTCTAAAACTGCCCTTGAATGCCGATCATCTCTCATGGAGATGGCAGAGCAGTTCAACATTCACCTCTGTTGGGTGCCGGGCCACAGAGACATTCCAGGGAACTGCAGAGCCGATGAACTCGCCAAAATTGGAACCACTCTACCTATCCTACCAGACAAAGGTAGTATAGGTATACCAATCGCTACGTGCAAACTAACATTAAAGCTAGATGCCAATAAAAGAACGGACCTTAGGTGGATTGCTGGACAAACATGTCTAGCAACCAAACAGATCTGGCCAAGGCTGGATCTGAGTCGATCTAAGTGTCTGATCCTTTTAGATAGGAAACATCTCAGCGCCATAATAGGTGTCATTACCGGACACTGCCTCATAGGCAAGCACGCAAGAAGGCTTGGCGCTTTTACTAACGATTTCTGTAGAAGCTGCATGGACGAGGAAGAGGAGGAGACAATCCCCCACTTACTCTGCACATGCCCAGCTCTCTCTCAGAGAAGGAAGCTTCACCTAGGAGCTTTCTTCTACAACGACCTAAACGATCTAGAAAAAATAGACGTTAACAGTCTCCTACGCTTTATTAAAAGCTCAAACTGGTTCCAGTAGTAAGAAGATCACAGATCCACGTGGCATCACAATGGGCCAATAGGCCTAAGTGGGTTGGTATTTCCAACAGCCACTCTTACCTAACCTAACCTAACCTACCATCAATAGCACTCGCTATCGTTCAATGATGTCGAACATGTTATTGCCGAAAATGCACGAGCTGAACCTGGTCGAAATTTGTTTCCAGCAAGACGGCGCTACATGCCACACACCATGCGAATCGATGGTCCAATTAAGAAATGATTCGAAGAAATTCGTTGAGCAATTTATCTCTCATTTTGGACCGGTGAATTGGCCGGTTAATCGTACGATTTGACGCCTTTAGACTATTTTTTTATGGGGACACGTCAAATTTCTCGTCTATGTCGATAAACCAGCGTCAATTGCAGCATTGGAAGACACCATTACACGTATTATTAGCGAGATACTAGCCAATAAGCTCAAAAAATAAATTCAAAAAGTGGACCACTTAAAACGTAGTTTTGGCCAACATTTTCAAGAATCTTTAAAAAGTAAATGGCAAGCATTGGTTAATCAACTCGTATTTTTATACACTTTTGCAATTTTCCTGTTTTTTTTTTACTATTAAAACCAAACTAAACTAAAAAGAATCAGTCTCCTTAACATCTCATACAAGATTTTGTCCACAGCACTATGTGAACATTTGTTTGATATCAATAATCCGCTATGTCCTTATAACAAGGCTTGTCAAGCTCACAATAGAACAATTATTCACCTTATGACAGATCTGAGAAAAAGCCATTAACTTCAAATCGATATTAGGACTGCATATGTTATAGTTCCTGTAGGTATCCCTGCCAAATGTATCCACATGTGTATAATGGCAATAAAGTATGCTCAGTATGTAATGTATATGTTCCGACGTTTAACATAAATGACACCACCACCATGAATTTAATGTCAGGAAAGGATTTCGACCAGGTGACGCGCTCTAATGTGATTACAGACCTTGTTTGGCACTCAAAGACCAATTCTATCGCCGCGAGATTTTAAAAGTCTGAACTGTTTGAATACCCTGACACCCTTGACGTTATGGAAAAAATCAACGACCTGCCACTAGAGTGGTTGCGACAATTTGTCGTGGTGGATCAAGATAAAATAAACACTAACTTATTTTCTGGGGTAAAAAAACCGCCATTCGCTCTCTAAGTGATAACGCGCTTGGAGCTATAGCACATATTGCATATACTCGTATGTACGAGTTTATGCTTATATCTGAAAACAGCTCCTCTGAGACAACGCAATCGATATCTTTTGGAAACCCAAGTTATATTCCTGCCAAATTTGCCAAAATTAAATTCGAGCAAATCCTATATACCCCTGGTGTCACAATAACGTGTGATTACATCATTTAACTGCTGTAGCAAGTAGTACGTTTGGCAGGTGTTCATATGAAAGGCAATATGTTCGACAAGTCGGTCCAGCTGTTATGGCACGTTGACGATATCATTAACCGGTACAACGCTAAGGAATGTACATACCTTGAATTAAATGTCAATCGCAAAAATTAAACTTAGTGGAGATCCGGCGATTGGATCTGAAACCGTTAATTTAGAATACCCTGTAAGCAGCAATCCTGACATTTCTACTCTACATACTTACTTACTTAACGGGCTCTCGACCCGTGAAGAGTCTCTACCCGAGGCACTGCAGTCTTATCCAGACCAAGCTCTTTGGCATCCGTCTTTTAATGTCTTTTAAATGGAGGTTCGGTCTTCCTTGTCATCTCGAACATGGGGGCTGGGAATCGAAGATCCATCGGTTCTCCATTCGTGGAGTTCACGTTTACTCTGGGGTACGTAAACTCCTTATCTACGTAGAAATTGTTGCTATCAATAGTGGTGTTTTGTCTTAGACGGTGGACATATGCTGGTTTGTTTGTTGATAGCATGTACGAGGGGCGTTCAATATATTCTCGGTATCGATATGAAGGAAAATGCGAATTCAATTTAAATTGTTTTTATTTTTCAATATAATCTCCCCTAACATCAATGCATTTGTTACATCTTGAGATAAGCTTTTTTAAACCCTCAAAAAAATAAATTTCCTCTTTCTCTGCAAAATACCCATTTATTACCGACTTGAGTTCTTCATGAATAGTTTTTTGACTTTTTCCTTGCTTAGTGAGAAATTTAATTACAGGGCGATGCTCAATTTTCACCATCATCGTCTCAGTTGCCATTATGATTCTGTTTAACTAGAGATAAAACGCGAATTAATAATCAAATTTATATGAAATTTTACATGAATGCACTAAAATAATAGTATTACTTGATAAATAAGTCAATTTATATATACAATCACAGCTTCACCCCGATACCGAGAATATGTTGAACGCCCCTCGTATGTACTTAGTCTTGTCCTAGTTTACTTCAAGGTCAAAAAATTACGCCTGTTCTTCAATCGCCATAAAAACCCCTACCACGGCATGCTGGGAACGGTCGATGATGTCAATATCATCCGCATATCCCAGTAGCTGAAAGGACCTGTTGCAGATAGTTAGTGTTTTCCGTGTTGACACCTGCCCTGCGCACTATCTGCTCCAGAACGAGATTGAAGAAGTCACATGACAGTCACATCTCCATGCCGAAATCCGGTGCACGTTTGAAATGGTTCGGAGGAGCTACTTCCAAATTGAATATTGCAGCGTGTTTTCTAGCGTCACGCAACACATTTGGATCAGTGTTGCCGGGATCCTGAATTCTACCATCGCCGTATAGAGCTCTTGACGATGAATACTATAATATGCGGCTTTGAAGTTGGTGAATAGGTGGTGAGTCTTGACCTGAAATTCGTTGGTCTTTTTCAGGATTTGTCGCAGTGTGAAAATTTGGTCTATAGATGATCTGCCGGCCGGAAGCCATACTGGTACGTGCCGATTATGTGTTGCAGAACGGTTTGATACATTCATACATTACGTTGTATCGGATCTTACGAGTATATGATATGTTAAGCAGTTGAGAAGGGATATGCATACTTAGATAGATAGATGGGGCATGTGGAGCTAATAGTCCCGTCATCGGGCATGCTTTCTTCCACCCATACTTGGTTGATGATTTATTGCATGTGCCTTACCAAAGCATGGCCACCTTATTTGAAGAGCTCCGCTGGTAGCCCATCAGAGCCTGCGGCCTTGTGTTCTTAAGCTTTTTTATAGCTAAGCCGACTTCTTCTATACTGGGTGATGGAAATGGTTCTTCATTGACCGGATATGGGTTCTCTTCTTGTCCTTTCACTCTCTCTACATAATGCCATTTAGCAGCTGCTGGAAATGCTGCTTAAACTTCGGTGACTAGATATCCTTCACAGTCTCCAAGAGCCTGTGTTCCGGTTTTGAAGCCGGGCACCAGTTGCTTGAACTTCATGTGAAACCTCCGGATGTTGTTTTGATCGCGGCACTCCTCAATCTCCTTGAGATGGGGGCTGCATATGCCCCCTTCTTTCTACGCGGGATCTTCTTCTCCTCTGTTCTCCTGGCTCTATACTCTTTCCTCGCTGACATGTTTTGTGCTTCAGCGTTTTCTTATGTCCATGTTCTGTCATCTTTTTTCAGTATACGCATTCATCATCACACCACGGGCTCTTCTCTGGGTGACTGGTACTATACAGTGGTTTCGGCTACCACCTTAATGATTTCGCAATACTGGCACCACTGATTGGTGACATGTTGATTGTGACTGCAGAGTTTGACCACAAATGGTCAGAGTTGACATTTGCCCCTCTGAATGTGTGCAGATCTAGGATATTGGATCAGTGCCTCGCATCGATTAGCACGTGGTCGATTTATTTGGTTGGCCACAGGTTGCCTAGTGCTACTTATCACCGTATTACGAGCTGCTGCAAAAGCGATTAGTTGGTAGCCGTTGTCGGTTGTCATTTCGTGGATTCTGTGCTTACCAACTAACCCGCCAAAGATGTTTTCCTTTCCGACCTTAGCATTGATGTCTCCGAGTAGAATTTTGTCATCATACTAATCACAGTCTCCGTAGGCTCCGTCCACGAGGTCATAAAACTCCTCCTGGATAGGGTCTTCAGCCTCGTCGGTAGGTGCGTGTGCACACATTAGGCTTATGTTTTGGAAGTTGCCTTTGATGTGGATCACAACCTTTAATGCGATCACTTATCGCCTTGAAGTCCACGAGTTTTTACTAAGCCGACATGCATTTTTTTATGGCAGCTGTAATAAATGTCGCAATTTTTCATTTGCATCTTATCTGATCCTATCCATCGCATCTCCTGGATCGCGGTAATATCTGTCTCTGAGATAGATTCAAGTTTTTGAGTAGCACCTGGGGTGTGTAGTGTCCGTACATTCCAGGTACATACTCTCAAATCGAAGTCCATTGATGTAGTTGCCATTTAAAGAGATTCATTATCTGACGCTTGTGTCTCTCTCATAACTAAGACGACACAACCCCCAACCTGGTGGGCCAGGTCTTTGTTTTAATCTTAGGTCAGATATTCCGGTGCGGTTTATCCGCCACCAACTCTTTTTAAACACCCTGCCTCAGTACTGGAGATCCCTATTGACCTACTCTACACCACCGAAAATCACGAACTCAATCGACTGTACCAAGCTAAAAAAAGGTTGACAATCCGGCCAAAAAGTTCAATGCATTGGCATTAAACCCAGGATGTTGTAACACTTATGCCACGCATAGATGCTCAGCAACAGACAATACCCCACTATGTCGGCAGTAAGCAGCCTACGGTCTTTACTACTGAGGGACAGCAGCCAAATCACTGATCTCTTTGAGACATCGGGATGCATTCGTTTGGTGTGACAGGTACATGAAAAATTAGGGTTTCATCTCCCGGGATCGCATTGTAACCTAAGATCCAATTCAATGAAATCTTGAAATCTCGAACTAGCTGGGAAGTCGTGAGAGTGGTCAGCAAGGCTTTAAGCACATATTGCCTCTGGAAATGGAAATGCCAATTCTTCGCAATATAGTTCGTTGCTATCAAGATTTCGTATAACTTCGCTTGGAGCAAAGACGCAAGTTTTCCAAAAGACAAATACAATCTAACACGAGCGCAGCATACTGAAGTTCATCAAAATTTCGGTGCCTGTTGTAAAGACCATTTCTCGGAAGATGGCTTTGAGGGTGCAACCCATGATATGGATTTCAAGTGGAGGTAGAAAGCCCCCATTTAGACGAGACAAACTATTCTTTGGAGTGTGTCAAAATTAACATGAAATTTTGTTCCACCATACAACCAACGCATATGATATAATTGGTCTTACCATAGCTGCGAAGATCCAGAGAACCCTCCTCGGTGACAAGCCCCATATTCAGTCGAATAACCCTTTACACTACCCGAAAGCCGACAATGAATTGGTATAAAGGCTTTCTCGCTGTTCGCCATGATTTCGGTATTTATCCTGCGCTAGGCTAGCAGTGAAGATTCTATTTAGAGTTGCCGCCAGCTGGTCTATACCTTTTTGTAGTAAAACTAGATATATGCCATCGGTGCCAGATGTTTTAAGTCACCTTAAGCAACTGTGTGTTTGATGACCTCATCCGTCACCTCAGTCGATAACATATACCAGCTATGCCGTGCTGTGATATTCAGCTAACTTGCAGCTTCGCTATAAGGAGCTGGTTGTGAGTAGTTTTGGATCAGGTTAGGAATCTAGTCTCAATCACGACGTAGAAAGTCTCTGATTTCGGCTCAATATATTTACACATCCTTACATCTAACATCTCAATTACAAGTGAGCAGGAGTTTTGTCATTATTTCTTGAATAAAAGAAGCTACCTGGCTCCTCGGTCCCAAAAATGTATGAAAGTTGAAGATTGAACCGCAACAGTCTGGTGTGGAACAAGAGCCATTCTCTCCATTAATTGTGTTATGCCGTCCCAGAGCAGCAAGTAAATGGGAGAATTTTCCAGATAGGTGCTGACATCCGGAAATGAATTTGTCGGTATATGGGTTGGGAATTGAACTCAGCCATCTACCGTAGAAGGCAACGAACTTAACCAATGTGCCACTTTAATCACATGTGGCCCGGTGAATAACTGAGTATTACGAGTAAGTGTTTGTTGCGAAATCGGACACATACCATATGTCCTAGAAAGTTAGCGTTTATTGGTTCAAATATTTTCAAGCATCTAGGAGTTTACGAGTACTAAGTACCGACAGGAATTTTTAATGCCTCTGTTGGTTTTATTAGTTACTCAAATTACAAAAGCTTGGTGCGTAAGATATCTTAGTTACGTAAATACATATAACACTAAATTTTGGATCACAATGTAAGTTGTAAGGTTCATAGTACCATTTGACCAAATCAAATGCTCGTTTTCCGGCATTCGCCGAAAGCAGGATAAGAACACAAAAAATGTAAACAAAAATGTCAACACAACCACTGTACAGCTTCTAACACAACACCAAGTGTTTGAACCGTGAGTCAACTTCTACCTTACCCCATTGTACACCCTCCGACCGCATCAGAAGGTAGACGATATACGGTGGACATGTATCCCCAAAGCACACAACGGTTAGTACGCGAGCTGGCGGAACAAATATTCGTGATTCTTGATAAAAATCAGAACCAAGTTCAATTCAATTGGCATCGAGTTTTTTTTTGCTTTGTCTTGTTGTTGGTTGGTGTCCCCTCTCATTTATCCCTTGGCCGGTTGGTGGCCTTCTTGTCGTATGCCCTTGTCTCAAGAGTATGCAGATTTTGTCGTCTTCCTCTGTCCCAATTCTTAAAAACACACAGATCAACCGACCAACCGACCAACAGCCATGGAAACCCTCTGAGGAATGAGTAAAATTATGTCGAAGTAATTTGTTGTCTCCCAGAGGACTAAACCTTCATGACGAATTCCATTCCCGAGAGTGTGAAGAAAAATGCTGCTGCTTACAGAGTCTTACTTCCTAATCAGGTGCAAGATGTCGTCGCCGACAACATAGCAACATAGTGGAATTCTCCTCTAGCAATGAGGTAGTCATCCACTAATTGGCTTTCGATAGAATTGGAAGATCGAAGTGTTACCACACCACCAGAACTTGGCTATAAGAACACCTGAATCCGAATGCCGCACAGATGGTTGGTTACAGGTAGGAATTCTCATGGGATCATATCGCACCAGTTGGTCTAATGTCTCCTTACATAGTGAAAATGTGATCGGCTGCGATGCCGATGCGGCTAAGTGGACGTGTGCTTTACTGGAAAATTATCAGATGATTTGTTCAAGCAGCTCCCTAATGGTCATTTAGGTGATATTTTCCGCACTAGTGGTTTTTGGCATGGTTCCTCGGCCGATATGGATCTTGGTTATTAATTCTTTTGCACCCGCGTACGTAGCATCGTTGACAATTGTTTCTGGTGAGCTGCTAAGGCATTTTGTGCCTCCTGGAGATGATCATCTGTAGGTAAACACGACCAATTAGGGGCACTATGGTCGTCCATGGATAATGCAACTGGGAGTGCATTTTTATGCAGATATTGGGACCAGATGTTGGGTATTGGGTCTACTTATTTTATAACTTCTATTTTAAGAACTTTCAGTAGGCAATATACATAGTAATCTGCTGATTAGTTTTTTTTTCTGTGGGGAGGGGGGAAAACCCACTTATGTACACCGTAAAGACGGAAGTGATAGACTTGTGCAATGGTTGGACTTATACTAGCCTGATATTCACGTGGCTTGGATTCACACTGGAACCGCGTTAGCATTACTTCAGGGTGGAGTTACTATTCGGGTCCTTAGAACATCGCAACAGAAAGAAAGCTCGCCTCTCAGTCTAAAAGACAAGGACACCCCAAAGGGTACCATGATCTCTTATCAGTGTGCTTATATTCGGACCTCCCATAGCGACTGTATTGAGGCTCTGGTGTTCACACTGCTGCAAACCCGGAGGAGTAAGCGCAGCAAAGATATGTACCACCAGCGCAGCTAGGCTCTGTACCTAAGCACGAGGAGACAAATCACGCAGATCTGCCTACCGTCAAATCCATAGCAGGGCAATAGTCGTATCTAGGTGATGCTTTCACCGCCATGCAGTGGAGATTAGCTTTGAAATGCTCGGAGAGAGCCTGGCTACATCCTATAATGGCATTTTTCTATGCGCTCAGGAGCCAGCAAGACGATGTGCGCGATTTTCGAAATTACCTCATCCATTACCGTGGACGCAGTGAGGTTATCGCTGGCGATCCGGAGGGACCCTACGTGTTGTAACGAGATAAAATGTTTTCGAAAACCTCCGACAGCGCATCCACCCCCACCTCGACACCGTACAGCGGGAGGTACTCAAGGTTTAGAAAATCGGGACCCAGTGTCGAGCCCTGACCAACTCAATTTCCATCCCTCCGTCGTGTTGTGGGTTTAACAAATGTTAATTCCGTCTTATGTTTCCCAATCCGTAACTCCTCTATAGCCAAAATTTGGCTATTGCGATCCACTGGTTTGCAACTTACTTTATTGTTTGATGTCTGATCTATCAGGATTTACGGCTTATATACAGAAGAGTTTGGAGAACGGGTTCTTGTTGGACACCCAAATTAATCCAGTATTCTGTTATCCTTTGATCCACTTGGAATTCGAGAACTCCTTGTTATACAAAGTGGCGCATAAGTTGTCACCCGACGTTGTTTGCCTGTAATTTTTTTATAATTGAAAAACGTTGGTTCTGCTTTTGGGTTATGTTTATCTGATGTCTTAAATTTTTCTTCCATAAGTGCAGAAAATGATATCAGCTAAGTGGCCGCCGCCAGAATTTATGACCATTCGCGCCCGATTTGTGGCATTTCCTATCACTCTTGCCAGAACTGATGGAACCACATATTATCCAGTCACAATTCATCCAATTGAGGAAGGAGAAAGTCATTGAGCATGGCTCTGTAGCGTTCGCCATTCACAGTATATCGTTTGGCCTGCTACGTTTTCGAAAAAATAAGGCCCGTTAACGCTTCTTCGCTTTAATAGCACACCATGCAGTAACTTTGGGCGGGTGTAATGGCTCTTAGTGAGTTATACGCGGATATTCGGTGCCCCAGGATCAATAATTTGCTTATTCACATATCCACAGAGATGATGATTTTCGATGTAAAGTTGACTCCCTCGTGGTCAAGATTCAGGATGGCTTGAGCCTAGGTTACACCCGCATGTCGGTAAGGACCGCCGATTGATGTCCAATTGAATTCGAATTCTCTTCGGAAGGACATACTATTTAGATGAAGCGTTAGGGTGGACTTTGGCAATCTAGTTCTAGTTGTACATTATAAGACCCCTTCCACTTGCACGTACCACATACAGGGAGTGCTTCCCTCCATTGCTTCATCACTCGGGTAGGAATAGAAGAGTTCGTTCTACATAACCCAGCCATCCCAAGTGACTTAGATATTTTTGATCACGTCGAAATCGCTACAGAGCTTCCAGATTGCACTACTATATCTCCTGCTTCAAATCCCGTCAACTCAACCGAGACCAAAGGTGATTGAAAGAATCCTGTGCTCCTTAAGTCAATTTCCTTCTTAAGCCAAGAAGCAGCAGATGTAACTGTTCGTCTGAAGTTCGTATGAAGTGTCATAATCAGATTTAATAGAAGAGCCGAGCTATTGAAAATCCCTAACTACAATACTTATTCTGCAATAGTATTCTGTCCGATGTATTGACGTTAAGTTCCCTTTGACAGCATGTACAGTCACGTGTTCGTAATTAGAAACTCCAAAAAATGTACTCCTATTTTCCTAATAAACATATGTTTTCACCTTAAGGAATTTCATGAACAAAACAGCCGCTGGATCGGATGGGCTGCCATCTGACCTCCTCAAAGCCAGTGGCCATATTTTGACAAGGAGCATGCGCCAGGTCATTTTCAAAGAATGGGAGGACGAAAGCATGCCCGACCACTGGAATATCAGCTCTATCTGTCCCATTTACAAGAAGGGCGATCCTGTGTCCTATAACAACTATCGAGGCATATCCCTACTTGAGATCCTATGCAGTGCCCGGCAAATCGACATCAAACCAAGTTTTCACATTAAGACAGATCCTGGAAAAGACCAGCTATTGTAGTTCCAAATCAACACACATGACCTCTTCATCGACTTCAAAGCGGCATATGAGAGCATCCATCGCGCTGAGTTATATAATGCTATGGCTGAATTCGGGATCCCGGGAAAATTGATCCGAATATGTTGCACAGCATTGAAAAACTTACGAGGCGCCGTGCAATGTAGAAATAGAACCTCCGAATTATTCCAAACCTGCACTGGATTTCGGCAAGGAGACACGCTGTCGTGTAACTTCTTCAATTTAGGACTTGAGCAGATAGAGGCAAAAGTCAACACGGAAGGTACTATTTTCTCCAAGTCTAGAAGCCGGCTCTAGGATACACAGATGTTATTGATATAACCGCACGATCCCAGGCGTGCTGTAATTGAAGCCTTTACGGCAATTGAAAAAGAGGCTAAACGAGTTGCCCCTTAAAGTGAATGAGGAAAAACGAAATATGTGCTGTCGACTGTAAATGTTCCGGCGCACATCACCTAGGACAAAATGTCACTATCGACAGCTAAGACTTTGAGGTACTCAAGGAGGTCACCTACCTTGGGGAAAATATTAACTCCACAAACGACATCGGTCTGTCGAAACTTGGGTCAAATTTCCTAACGCAATGAGTCAAAATCATGCACCACAAATCGTTAATCTTGTCAGTCCTGCTTTACGAAGCCGAAAGTTGGACGATAAGTATGGCAGTGGAAAAAGTTATTGGTTCTTTTGGAAAGAAAATCCTTCGTCGAATATTTGGTACTGTCTGTGAAGAGACCTTGCGATCGCGGATGTAAGGCAGGTTGGTCTTTCCAAATTGAAGCAGCACGCCCGGGACCGTAATGGATGGAAGGCTATAGTTGTTCAGGCTTTGACCCTCTAAGTGTTGCCAGCCTGATAAGTAAGTAAGTAAGTAAGTAAATTCACATATATAATTTCATCAAAATTGATTCATTAGTATTCTAGAAATTGCCATGTCCACATTTGTCTATGTTTCGTTCCACTATGTGGTAGTGTTTACACATTGTAACGAAATTAATTGTCTTAATTTTCCAAACCATATACAGACTACCGATTTTGCTTCCTATATCGAGTTAAGTGCCTCCACCTCCAACTCTCTGCTTGCCCTGACTTTTGAGTTTCAGTTCAGCTAATGAAAGTTCATAACTTGAGGGTATTTTTTTTACCTGCGGAACCACATAAATTGAATTTAAATCATAAAATCTTTATGCATTGTGAAAATTGAATCATGACTTTATCTGTTGAACTTTACGTTTCAATTTGGAGCCATTGTTCGAGCAGAGCTTATCAACATACAGGCTTTACGCAGCCCGACAAAAAGTAATCGAGTGGAATTGGAACGATCTCGGTCCGGTATAATGTTGCTGTTGGATCGAGTCATCAGTGTTTCAGTGGTTTCATAGAAAGTACGGCCCTGAGGCAATCCTGTTGGGACCACATATCGTCTACATTAATGTCATCACGTTGGCTACCGAGGATCGAGGACAAAGTGATGCTACCAACGTGAAGACCGCCCCAAACAGTGCACTTTATTTTTTGAAAAATAATGCTGCACTTTATAACACTTAATTAATAGATATGAAATATTCATAGATACCAGAAGCCCCTAATGCTTGTCCCCACGACCCGTGGGTATAGATTCTCCTAAATCTGGCGCCTACGTACTTGAGCACACATATGCAATCGCTAATCACACTCCCTATGGGACTGCCATTTGGTATTACATCGCAGGGCTGGTAAACAATTATGCTTAGTTCTTGGCAGTTGGTACTAAGAAACTTTCCGAGCTCCAGAGCTGATTCCTTCATGTGACGTACTATATGTTTTCCAATAAGGACTTGACAAATTTTTTATTAAATAAAATGCAAACCATTTGAGATATTTCAAAAACTTTATTATCGGCTTGAAGTACAATCAAAACATTTATGAATGGAACTCGACTTCGTTCATATGGCCACCGCGGGCACATTTGCAGCGGTCGTTTCGTTGGACCCAATTTTCAACTACTCGGCCACACTTTTCGGCCGAAACGGCCGCTATTTCGCGTTCAATGTTGGCTCTGAGCTCTTCCAACGTCGTCGGCGTGTTGGCATAAACCAATGACTTAACGTAGCCCCACAGAAAATAGTCAAGTGGCGTTAAATTGCACGAACGAGGCAGCCAGTAGACTGGCCCATTTCTTGAGAGAACACGCTCACCATACTTGCTCTTCAATAAATCGATTGTAGCGTGTGCCGTGTGGCTTGTGGCACCATCCTGTTGAAACCACATGTCGTCCAAGTCCATATCTTCCAATTCGAGCCAAAAATAATCGGTGATCATAGCGCGATAACGCTGACCATTCACAGTAACGTGACGATCGTTATCGTCGACGAAAAAATATGGCCCAATAACGCCGCCGGTATGCAAACCGCACCAAACAGTTATTTTTTGTGGATGAAGTGGTGATTCATGAAGCACATGTGGATTTTCACACGACCAAAAACGCTTATTTTGCTTATTGACAAACCCATTGAGCCAAAAATGAGCTTCGTCACTGAAGATGATTTTGCGATGAAATTCATCATCTTGGCGCATCTTCTCCAGAACCCAATCGGAGAACGTACGTCGCTTTAAATGGTCCATCGGCTTCAATTCTTGAGTCAGCTTGATCTTGTATGGGTGTGAACCAAGATCCTTACGCAAAATAAGACATATTGTGGTCGGAGCGATGCAAAATTCTTGAGAAGGACGTGGAATTGACTGATTTGGATCGTTTGCTACGGACGCCTGAACGCCGAACGGCAGCGATATTTTCGACACTTCGACCAACCCGTTGTCTCACTGACACGGCAACATCACACAACGAATATGTAGACTCAAATTTTTGCACTAAACTTGTTATTGCCTGTCTACTAGGGCGAGAATTACGACCGAAAATTGGAGTTAACGCTCTTAAAGTTGCAGTCACCGACTCCGAATTTCGGTAGAAAATTTCTACAATTTGCAGACGTTGTTCGTTCGTGTACTTTACCATGATGAAAACGTTGAGTTTACTGAATAAATTGACAGTGACAGTTTGATGATTAGTGAAAGAGTGCGTTAATTTGTAAACGCACAAAGTTGTTAAGTCCCTATTGGAAAATCCTTTATATACTCCCGGCCTGACAGATTTGTTCTGTTTTCCGCGAAGCGTCTGCAATGAAACATCGCATGCTACACATCCTCCTCCCCATTTGAATATCCCAAATATCGCAATGCCCTGATCGGAACTAAGTAAGGTGGTGTGATTGTAGTACACTCTTGCCCTCGTTGTTCATGGTTTGATGATAGGAATTAGCTGGTGGTTACGCCTGCCTTTTGTGGGGCTGTCTGATCTGGCTTGCCACATTGTTGTCGATGCTGATCTTGCTTCCTACTTTGCTTATTTTGGCCTTCTGCCGATTCGATGTTCACTCTGCATATCATTCGCAAATATGTTGACGGAGATCGTTCCGCCTAACGAATAGGCTGCTGCGTCAGAGAATTTTCGAAAGCACAGTACACTTTTGTGGATGTTATGTCGCTCATGGCTTTCTTATGGATTTACCTTACTACAGAAGCGGAAATTTCGCGTGATAATAAGCCCACTGTGCCTTGTGGTCTACAACTTAATGAATAGCTATTTAGTTTGCTTGGTCAATTGTAAGGACCATCAAAAACTCTTGGTTTTTTGTGAATTTTAAAACAAGTTTGAATGATACGGCGGATACTATCAGATAAGATAAGACAATAGACTATGAATCCCTCCGGTTCATTTCGAGAATAATCTGGCATTGTGGGATCCCCCTAGTCATGTATCGATTGGGATATTCATGTTGCAAAATCATGATATTGGCGAAAACCAAATATGGTCACTAGAGTGTGAGCAACGATTTCTATTCCGGAGTTTTACGGTGCATCTAGGTCACTGCCGAAACTCATCCTGGCAATGACCGAAAAATTTCTCAGATATTAGAACCTAAGAACCAAAAGTTTTCCAGAAGTGGTCTCCTTAATTTCAATTAAGACCGCCTAAGAAATTGACAGAAGCTGCTTAAGAGAAAAGGATCCTTATTTGAAGGTGATTGAGCATCGGGTTATAATTCTACTTTATAAACACTGTTCATTAGGCCTTCGTTTGATATTTGTACTAACTCCTTCCGCTTCCAAAACTCCCATTTTTTCAGAAAAAGACACTAATAACTCGTATGTATAAAATATTTCTACAACATAATACTTGAAGGAAAAAGAACTCTCTAATTTTCACAATTCGCAATCCGATTCAATCGTGCCTGCCAACCTGCAAATTGTACTTCTCACCATGCTACAGCAATTGTCATAAATTTTCTCCAAGCGAAAACTAAACAAAACAACAGTGAAAAGCATACCAAACCGACGACACCATCACCAGTGGCTCTCATATTTCACCATTTCCTTTTGCGGCTCGGTGAACAGCAACACTTTGCTTCCAACTCTAAGGCTTTAGTTGAAGTCTATGAGGTTCAAACACCCGCACATTGTGGAAAGAGGGAAATAGTGAAATACTGAGACGCCCCCTACACATAGGCACGAATCCATTTGGCGCCACTTCATTCATTTCCATCTCAGCCGAAAGTTTATGGCTGACACCAATCAACTGCATATGGCATGGGTCTGTCGCAGATGCAGACCTCGTATTCAGTATCCCTTATAGATTCACTCCTTCACCTCCTCATCGTGTCTAAGCCTAATATCAGAATTTATCACCATTCCCTAGATGTAGCCACAGTCGGATATATCTCAGTTCCAAAGCAGGGATAAGCGCAGCACCCGAACGCCCTTTTTTTCAGCTGCGCAAGTCCTACGCACAATTGTCTTTGCGCCATCGGTCGTCACCAATCTGCCGGCCAAAAGGACCGAGCGGGACGTATTTTTTTTTTTTTTTTTAATTTCAACTTGGCGAGCAGTTACCTTCTCTTTGTTTGGATCTCAACTGCCATCATCTGTATTGTCTCGCACTTTAATTTCATTTTATGACCAAGGCACGTTCTTCAGCATCGGACCACCATTTCGGGACAAGGGTGTGGGGTAGTAATTTAAGTACCTCAAGAGTTGTGGCGATTTTTCTCCACCCACTAACAGAGAGACTTGATGCCCGTTTGTGCCTTTTCGTAGGGCTTCGTTGTCGTCACATTGGCGTCGTCTCCATGTTGCAACCCGAATACGTACTTGAATACGAATTGGGCCATCAACAAGCCGAACAGACAATGCACACTTACGGGACAGAATCCATAATTCGCAACTCAACAAAGTAACCAACTTTCAATCTTCAAGACAAGTTTCTGACAAGTTGCAGAGAATACGAATAAATCAACTATTATGGCACGCGTCGTTTCTCTTTAATGTGCTCCGGAAGACGGAAGCTGAAGTTCTAGGCATCACAACGTCAGCAGTTTGTTTTCGTGTGCATCACTTCAAGGATGGATGCTGTTCTGGTATCTACTCTCATCAATGGTTGAACCGGAAAGAGGAACGCACTTGCGAATGCCAATGGCAGATCGTAACGAATCGGCAACAATATGTCACGTGACGATAGAATGGTGATTACGATATCCCGTGGTGATTATATAGTGTAGTCTTTCCTCCACCAGTGCAGTTCTGCAGGACGAGGGTCATTAAGTACATGGGTGCATATGCTTTCGGGCAATTCAAGTACCCCATCCTGCGGCACACTTATCGCTTTAAGTGGATGCGTGCGGGTTCGATAAAATTTCCATCCCTCCATATCGGCTTGTGACCATGAGAAGGGATCATCCGACAGATACATAGTTACCATCAGCTTATAACGACTGTACAGGTTCAGAGAAGATAGCTGCGTATTTGAAAAGTTTCTCACGGGTGGATAGTTGATTATGGTAGCGATGGCGTCACGATAAGTCCTCATAGTCATTGCCTTTAAGGGTGGGAATTGTGGTTGTACAATATAAGACACAAAGCAAATAGTAAAAATATTTTCTGTAGTGAATGAGTTTTCTCGCTTTTCTCTAGTGCTTCACGGGGTGGTTTTGTAACAGTTTGCTTAGTGAGCTCTGCAACTGACATCTCTCATCTGTGACTGGTGAAGAGTAATTCTAAAGAATTTCAATTGAAGTGACTGATTAATTGAAGTGGGACACGGTATGACGAATCAACTCGATCTCTGAATGATTTTCGACACAATACTCTGCTGGTTAAATAAATTAATGTGGCTACCATTGTTAACGGCGAAATGATGGGAAATCGAATAAAATTTTCACGCACAAAAATTAATAGACATATCTAGATGCACTACTCTTCTTCTATACGTTGAATGTTTCGCACGTAAAGTTTTTATTTTTTTAATTATGTATTAGGTACATTTGACTACATTTCATTACCTAGACGGCGGTCAAAAGTTAGCCGGACATGTACAGAGGAAGTACATAGGAGCCTTCATTCGGACAGATGTGTTCAGAAGGTGATGACACGGAATCCTGCTATTTGTTTGGACGTCCCTGAGAGGAACTGTGTAAGATTGTAATTACAGGTTTGATGACCGGAATTAGCTAGTGGATCCACTTGCCTTTTGTGAAGCTGTTCCATCTGGCGTGCTATATTTCACTATTTTGGCCTACTGCCGCTTGGATGTTTGTCTAACTAAGGTACACCCTCTGCACCTCATTCGCAAGTATAACTATGAAGATCATAGAGTCTGATACAAAAACTGCTTCGTCCAAGATTGTTCGAAAGCCACTTATAATTCTGATTGCACAGAGCCTTTACAGTTTTTTTTTAATTCATTCATCACTGTTGCACCAACCTTTACCGGAGAGGGATGTGACAGCTCTGAACACAGAATCCTGTGGTCTTATCCAGAGTCACCGATCTTCGGAAGCATCTAAGAGAGTTCTGCTTGTATCAGTGAAGCCTTTTTACTGGAATAAACGAAGTAGTTCTTGAAGCGCAACCTATTATCAAGCATCATTCTGAGATATTTTAGGGACTTTGATCTGATTGTTTGGTTTGCGACTCCTACTTGCGGCCAGTTGGTAGGGCCGACAGAGAGCAACTAACCCCTTGATTCTCACGACAGCCTCATACGTGGCGAACTCTGTCCCATAGATGTATTTGACTGCATTGACTACAGCGATTAAGTATTCAGCGCCATCGTCAATGTGGTATTTTAGCCTTTTGTTGCTGTGCTGACGTAGCCGGTGTTCCCATCCTCCGAGTTAATAATATTTCCAACGTCGAGCGTTATTTGTATCACTGCACAATACCATCTCCACCTTACCCCTGTTTTGCTTCAGATATCGACGATAGAACGTGATTTTCTGAAGCCGTCTGATCTTATAGTGCATCAGTTTCCTCCGCCATCGCAAGGAGACTTCTATATATGATGCATTCCAGACAGAAGGAAGCAAAATACACCTTCAAAACGACAGTAAGGATGCCAAAATTGTTTCGGATTTTCCATAGGAACAATAATTATACCGCTTACTCTTTGAAGGCGCCTGGAAACATTTGTTTAGAGTGCCTTTATCCTACCATCACCGCATTATCCGTGAAAGTCGTAATCTAAGACGCAAGCAGTCCTAATGCAGATTCTTGGAAAGTTTTTGTCTGACGAAGTTCATCGCTGATCTCATTTCCCGGTACCACATTGTGACCTGGGACTCGGACAACACTAAATGGATTTACCCTTTCCACAAAGTTGAGACAATTCTACTAACCAGATTTCGAAGCACAGTCACACTTGGAAAGCCTATCTGCTGCGGTGTATCCGCTAAGTACCTGGCTTGTAACGAAGATTTTCTTCAGTGTTTGCCTCACCGGGTCTTTACCTTAGAAATTGGGTGGTGGCCACGTTGAACTCTCGGAACGAGTTCAGACGCATGTCGTGATGACAGAGCATATAGTCTATCGTTTCGTTTGTTGAACGATTCTGCAACGGTGAAAATTGTCTCGTCATTAAAAAGAATTAATCTATGGCGGTTGTTTGTATACTGGCGAAGCAAGGCTTTGGATTTTGGTCTAACTTTCTGTTTCAGTGCTTCTATGAGTAAATTTTCGCTAGTACTTTGTACGCATGTATGGTGTCTTTGATGATATCCATCTCCCGAGACACGATTTTCCGTTTGAGCGGCGGATTTCAGAAAATTCGATTCTCCATCTCATTGATGATATCTGGCGTTCGCACAGAACGCGGACGGCCGGATTCGACTATTCCAGTCTACAAATAATCTCCAAATAACTTCATGGTACGATACACAAAATTTCGTGTGATTTTCAGTAGCCGCATCATCCGAACTATTTCTCCTTTTTCGTAGCCGGATTTTTGCAGGCCAATTAAGAAAACACGGTTTTCGAGAGAGCCCCATTCCATGATTGCAAGCAACTGACATCAAAAACTTTTTACGCGCGAACTTTCCATAAATGTCACTTGTCAAAAAGTTGTCAAGTTGGAGTGGATGCGTTCAATGGGTCATATGTTACAGTTGGTGTGGTTTTCATGCCGAAGCTACCATGGGTCGTAAAACCGAAGAGATGGTGCCGCAAAGTTAAATACAATCAATGAAGACTATTATCGCTCCATGTAAATAATTTTTGTTTAGCAAAAATTGCAACTGGAAAACTCGGAGGATATGTGGTTTAATAAGACGGTGCCAATTGCCATGCAGTGCATGCGACATTCGACTTATTGTGGATGAAGATCGCGCGAAATGGTCCAGCCAATTAACCTCCCCGTTCGCTTATTTTAATAGCTAAGGACTCCTTCCTTCGGGGCTGCATTCAGTCACCGGTATATGCCAATAAGCTAGACGACTTGGAGGTGAAAAAGACATGGAAAATTTAATCCAGCCCATCCACTCTAGCAAGCAGATCCGTGGAAGGCATTTCAATTATGTCGATGTAGTACGAACTAATTGTCTTAATTATATTTCAATTCGGAATAAAATTTTCATTGATACGATAAAACACACGTCCTTTTGGTTAAAAAAAAAATGTGGGGCGCATCTCATATATTCCCATTTAATACAATGGAAATGAAAGAAATATCCGAATACCTCACCCTCAGACATCGCATCCACCACCAAATGCTAATAATCTCCGACATTTAGTTAAAGCATTCCCGCTTGCAAACACCGATCTGTTGGCATTCGTATATAGTCTCTCAGCGTGTGTATCCGAATCTGTTTTTTATCGTAGCTATAAATAATCCAACCAACATGCCCATAAATGGCAAATACACAAAACGCTCTCGTGTGCCCCGAAAATGTGACAATAACGTTAACACTTAGCGCTGTACGAAATTAATGACACTCCAAGCAAAGCACAGTAAGGCAACCCAAAGCCAGCTTTCAACTATTTTCAATACCCGTCCCATATGTCATTCTCCATCATACATTATCTTTGAATTGGTTTCAAAAAAGATACAAAATAAGCGGTCCCCATAACCATCACTCTGGGCTATTTGTGCATGAGGTGCAAACTCGTTTACGCCCCGGTTCGAGATTTGAAGACTGTCAAACTGCCTGAGTTCATTGCGATCTCATTCGCTCTCGTTTCCATTCGAGGTATTCATATTCGTATTTAGGTGTCCTGTCTACTCGTCTGGACTCGTAGTTGATACGAGTAGCTGGAAGGCATACGAGTACTCCTATATATTCGAACCCGGCTTGCCTGGTAATGCTCGTCGTAGATGGCGACAGACTAGTGCAAACGGGACAACCGAACGTGGACAGTAAACAGAAAAAAAGGCACTAAACTGACAGTGCTGAGTAGCGCCAGAGTCCACCACCTCACTATCAGGAAAGGAATTATTATTATTATTTAATGGGCACTCGCGTGGTACAGCCGCCGCCGCTCGCCTATCAGTGCCAAGTCGGTATTGGCTTATAAAGTGTGGCCATTGATTAATTTTATCGGCGAATTTTAAATGATTTATTAAGATCTGAGATAAATCATTTAGCGCAGCGATTGCTAGGCTAACTACGAATACGAATACGAATACAAATGCTAACGCGCCGGGCTTGTTGCGTTGCATTGGACAAACAGCCCAACTAATGGAGTGAAGTATTACTTTATGGAGCGACTGTGATGACGACAACGTTATGAATAATGTTGTTGTTGTTGTAGGGTGCACTTTTTGGCGCTAAAATTATTATTTGACGCAGGGTGCTTTTGTTCCGTTGACAATAAGTGTAGAGTAGCGTTGAATTATGAGCGCTTCCAATTGGTCGGCTGCAGTTGCGTTCTTGTATTCACTGCTGGCGCGTCGATTGTCGCTATTGGGAGTGACATTTTCAATTAAATTCACGCTTCATCGAGTGTTGTACTTGAGGTGCGTAAATAACGAAAATTGATTTTCCAGAGAACGTAGGCGATGCCGGTAATAACGAAATGCTCGTTAACGAGTTCCCCTTAAGCTGATTTTGGCATGCACCAAAATTCAGCGACGATAAGAAATTGAGTTCGATTTGATTTTTCTTTTTTTAAACTTGCATCTTTTTGAGACAGGTTTTCTGAATTGACGGTAGACGGCTACAAGCCTGAATTAGAAAAGAAGATGGAAGCCATCAATATCGACGGCCACACAGCCACAGACACTCAGGTCTGTGAAAGCACAGCTGGATGTGCTCCAGTGTGAACTGACTGGAATCGGGGGAACATCATTTCATAATCGGAGGAGATGTTAATGGAAGCCACAAACATCTGGAAAAAGCGCACCGGACACTAAACAAATGCGTTTACGTAGCGTTTCTGCAAAATTTGCTCATGACCACAAAATTTGTATGGAGGCTACCGAAACGGGTAAAGCAACGCAATAGCGCAAACCAAATTCAATTTTCGATTTTGAACTACGCAACAAAGTGAAGTTGATATTTCGCTAAGGGGCTGTTCCCAAATATTTTAATAAATATTTATTCTAAGCGAATTTGTTATTTAGAGAAGTTTTTTTTATTATAAAATATATAAAGGGTGATCTTATTGATGTTTGGTTTCCCAATGTTCTATTTTTGGCAGCTCACGAGTGATTTATGACATGTGTCAAAGTGAAACACCCTCGGTTAGCATTGCCATTTTATAATGGAAAGACTTACACCCGAAAGACGCTTCGAAATTATTGAATTTTATTATCAAATTTTGTGGTCTGTGAAAAATGTTTTTTGCGCACCTCGACCATTTTACGGTCGTCATAATCGACCTATTGAGCATGGAATTGAAGCCAAAGATCTGCTACACAGGACGCGCATCGATGGACCAATTGAGAAATGAGTTCGATGAGTAATTTATCTCTTGTTTTGGAGCGGTGAATTGGCCGGCATGATCGTGCGATTTGACGCCTTTAGACCTATTTTTATGGAAATACGTCAAATCACTCGTCTATGCCGATAAACCAGTTACGGCCTTGTAAGACAACAACAACGTGTTATTAGCGAAATACTAGCCAATATGCTCGAAAAGAGATTCAAAATTGGACTCTCCGTGTGGGCTACTTAAAATGTTGTCGTGGTCAGCATTTCCATGACATAATCCTGAAAAAGTAAATGGCAAGCATTGATTATCAACAGCAGACAAGGCGTTAGCCCTGATGATTCAAACTAAACTCTCAAAGTATCAGTAGCGGTGTATTACATTCACCTATGATCCATCATTGAAAGTTTTACCATCCAAAGAGTTGTGCAAAGATTGAAATAAAATGTAATTTGATGGAGCAAAGTCAGGACTATATGGTGGATGTAACATCAATTCCCAACCAAGCTCCAATAATATTTGGCAAGTGACCAAAGATGTATGCAGCCTAGTGTTGTCCTGGTGAAAATGACACCTTTTCGATGCACTTAATCTGTCCAGTTTCAGATTCCTTGAAAGCAGCGCAAAATACACTCCACCTTTCCAATTTCACTAATTGAGAGCAACATCTTCTTTTGGTGGATATCAGTTTTCGAAGTGGATGATCCATGTTCGATGATCCATTTCGATTGACGTTACTGTAAACACCCAATTAAAATTATCGCCAGTGATGATTCGTTTCAAAAAAGGGTTCGATTCATTGCGTCTAAGATGCAAATCGCAGGCGTTGATGGGCTTCGTTAATTTGAATTTCTTTCAAATCATGTGGAACCCAAATATCAACCTTGTTAACGAGTTTCATGCGTTTTAAATGTTTGTCAATCGCTGTATGTGACACATTTAACTTTTTTGGTATCTCTCGTACAGTTACATGATCAGCCGACCCGATTATGGCTTTAATTTGATCATCATTAAGCTCATCTGTTCGACCTGATCGATGTTCATCTTTCAGTGAAAAATCTCCGGAACGAAATTTGTCAAACGAATTCTGGCACTGACAAATGTCAAAAGGAAAAAAATATGTCATTGACAGAAGCCATTAAAAAATATGGCCTAAGACATCTATGTGTGAAATCGGCAATTACTTAGTTTCCAACCCAATATACATATAGATCACGGTATACAAACAAAACAGTCTAGATTAGATCAACGAAAAATTTGGGATAATTAATATTTAGTCGTCGCAGAATCTGACGTTTAAAAAAAAGAAAATTGAAAATGGAGGTTGAGGAGCTTTAGTTGAGGAAAATATATTTGCTTTTATTAATTTACCGAAAATTTTCCTGACAACACCAAAAAATCAAAAACTTCGAGGAAATAATTAATAGTTACAGCAATGTGGACTTCAACAAACATTTTAGAATACATCGTTCAACTGTCCAATTCTAATGATTTTCAACAATCAAATATGCATGTACTCGTATATTTTGCATTTGCTTTTAGTTCGTTATGAGCTATCAGAAAAGTTCCGAATTACAATAAAAAGAGGACTGCCCAAAACTTCGCCGTATATTGAAATATTATTATGTGTGCAACTAGGTTCTCGCGGTTTGTAAATAGATGGCTCCAGCAGTAAGTGCAGGTCGATTTTGACATACTCAAAACGTCATGAACCAAGCTTAGACATATGGTAAACAAACCGTTTTGAAACATTAGTGATTTTGTTTTGGCGTCATATACTTTTGGTTGTGTGAAAATGTCTGATTTTGTGCTAAATAATCATCAGTTGATCTTATTCTCTTATTCGAAGAAAACGTCTGCTGAAGCTCTAAGTGAAACAACGTGCCGTAATTGGTTCCGTCGTCGCTTCAAATATGGTGATTTCGATGTTGACGACCGTACTCGTGAAGGAAGGCTAAAATCCTTCGAAAACGTTGAATTGGAGTCATTGCTCGATGAGGATCCGTACCAAAAGCAAGAAGATCTTGCTTCAGCATTTGGAGTTATCTGCGTAGAATCATGAAAAAGTGGTTCTACAGCATGACAACGCTCGACCTCACTTTGCTAAACCCGTTAAAGATTACCTAGAAACACTCAAATAGGAAATCTTACTCCACCCACCTTATTCGCTAGATATTGCGCCGTCCGATTATAACTTGTTCCCTTCGATGGCACATGGTCTGGCTGATCAGCAGTTCCGCTCATATGAAGACATCAAAAAGTGGCTTGATTCGTGGATAGCTTCAAAAGATTAACACTTTTACCGCAACGGTATTAGCGCTCTACCAGAGAGATAGGAAAAAATTGTAGCTAGCGATGGAAAATACTTTGAATGATTTATTTGTAACCGTTTTTTCACAATAAAGTTGCATATGGAGCTTAGTTGCGCACCTAATATATCTATATTTCTGTGGTATATGGCAAATGCAAATACTTTCCGAGAATCCTCCAATTTATTTGGCATTTCTAGTTCGACTGCATGGATAACATCTTGGCCCACGAATACGTCAAATAGCCGAATGTCAATGAACCCATACGAAATGCAGTTCTACTGGAAACAAAAACAAAGATTCCTGGAATTTTGGGACGTATTAACGGTTCCCATATAAGGATCAAAGTACTCATTATCTTCAGGGAAGTTATTTCAACAGAAAGCGCTTTTATATTGTAGCATTTCTATATTGTAGCTGTAGTGAATGTTAAGAAAAAGTTTATCAACATTTTCTGTGGTGTACCAGGCACGTTGCATGATAGCCGGATTCTAAGAAGATCTGCTCTATGAAGATGCTTGCCAAAACATGAACGAACTTTCCCCCAAACAAAACTTTTATGCTTGCAAACTCCTCGTATCTATCTCTAGACTGATTGATTCCACCCTATAAAGACAATGAAACAATGACGAATGCCCAAAGAAGATTTAATGTGCTCCATTCTTCAGGATCAATCATTGTGGAACATTATGTACGTTTGGACTATTGAAAACTCGTTTTCGAAGATTGCTGTATTTTACAGAGCAAAGGAACATAAATTTTGTGATCTGTTTATGTGTATTGCATAACATGTGTACTGACAACAACGATAAATTAGATGGAGAACACGATCCTGATAACTTCCCAGTAGCCAACGTTAACGAATGTACAGCAAGTACCACAAAACGAGCGTGCTTCCTGGACAATTTGATTAACAAAAACATAATAAATGTATAAAATTCTGTCTTGTTAATTAATTCTTATTAAATAACATTAGTTTAAATAACTTACAAAAAACAAATAAATTCAGAATTCATAGCTAATAAATTTAAAAAATTCTCTTTAAACTTAAAAACTTAATTTACTATCTTCCTTTCCTTTTTCCGACTCTTTAATTTTTTTTAATCCTTTTGGAAGCATAGTCGGCCAAAATTGCATTTCTCTCTGCAGGAGTTTTCCTTTTCAGGTCCATCTCCTCTTCTAAACGCTTCTCCCTGAACGATATACAATATATTTCTTCCACGGTATTGCATGGGACGTACTCGGTTCGCTGTTGCAAATAGATGAACTCTGTGACAAAAGCTCTAACTGTTTATTCGAACTATATTTGGCTTGCAAAAAATGTTTAATATTCTAATCTGGCAACAACGAACCACTTGACAATCATCGGCGGATATGCCAACATTTACAAAAAAAACTGCGACCTGATAGGGAATAGTGTGAACTAATTTTTGAAGCACGAAAATTAATCCTGATCAAAAGCAAGATCCTGTGATGTACATCCTGCCACTAAGTTTCGACTTATCGTGGCGATTTTTAGAAGTTCATCCAATCTTACAAGCACACCCATGCGACCTTTCATGTAGTCACCTCTTTCAACTCGTGGCACATTCAAACGAAAGAAGCAGTCTCTTCAATCTCGTCCTAACAATTACAATCCAATTAAAGCTGAAAACATCCAAGCTATCGACGATGGATGCTCATCGCTTTCGTTTTTCTTTTCTGCCGTATGCGTAAAGGAAATCGATAAGGATTTCAGCACGATATCTGATTGAGGATGCAAATTTTCTCTGGCCCTTTGTTATGTGCGTATATGGCAATGATAAACTGACTATAGGGTCTTGACGAAAGGCCCTAATTTAATTTACATTTCTGCTACGCAACCGCTCAACGACCCCGGGATCTCGATCCTTAAAAATCTAAAATCCATGCATTATGCAAAACCGTCCTAAGGACAACAAACACATATCCGAAAGCATGGGATTCTTTGTTGCTTAACAAAGTATCCAACCAAACTCCAGAGTCAAAGAGTCAAACTCAAAGTCAAAGTCAAAGAAGCAGAAGACACATTAGCTCTTCGTTACCGATGTGCATCATCCAGAGGCACACTATTGGCAATGGCCAACATTGTTAGACATGTAAATCCACTAATTTGGCTACAACCCACATCCAGAGCATGAGCCACAAAATCCTGACCAACAATGTCATCTGCGCTGTGTAACAACGAGTTACTCGTAATCGTAATCGTAAGCAACCTGTATCCCTCATCCTGTTTTGCATAAAATAATTCGCTGAGATTCTATACGAGCATAGGTACTCGTACATCCACAGCTTGGATCTGTGGAGTGGAATTGGCTTGGTATGCATATTCTTCATGTGATCTTGACCAGGTTGCTGAAGATCAAGGTCTTTCACTGCCAGGCCAGAAGCAAAGCAACAAAACGACAAAATAACAAAACAGCAAAACAGGCAAAATATGGTTCGATGTAGTCGGTGGGTTTTATCGTTTTTTTTTTTTTTCTTCTTGTTTTTGTTGTTGGAACTGCTCTGGTTCCAGCTAAGGAATCATGGCCAGTATGCAGATTCGGATGCGACAGGTACAGCGGATGCTCAGGATAGAATGGTTAGCGGGCCATAAATAGGAATAACAATCGGCAGGAGAGAACTTATGCGGGTAGGCATGCAGGTACACACAGGTAAGCAGTAGACAGGCAGACAGATAGCAGTAGCCGGAGGAGTTTTCGCGTTCATTATATTCACCTGTTGAACGAGATTGTTTCGCGGTGATAAGTCATCACCTGGACAACGGCCGGGGGATGTGAAGGGTACCATGCCGAACTCTTTCAGAGGAACTTCCATACTTTGGTTGTTCTCTGGCTTCAGCTCTCAAGATACTCATATCAGCTTAGGGGAATTCGTAATTACTTCTGCTAAATCGGATTGGAGTGGTTGGTCCATTGCTGCTGTTAATTTGTCCAGACCAGATTTAATGGCAATGTGGAAATCTTTATCCTCACCAGAGGGCTGCTTGAAATTCCTTCTCATTCGTTTACTTATTGGCGTTGCAGTGAAATATTGCGCTGTGATATTTCCTATTAATCTGAGGTGTTATCGGTGAATACTTCACGCAGCGGGATACATAAATTAATCTCGTTTTCATAATGAGCGCAAGAATACAGATGAAGATTTAAAAAAAAAGACTTACAATGCCGTTAAAAGACTCCAAGAGGAATAACAGCGAAGGAGTAGAACTAACCGTGAGCATAAAGATCTTTTCCAAACCTTGCACGACACCATTACTTTTCGGGGGTTAGGAGCGCCAGCATTATTTTAGTTTAAATTTACATAATGCGTTTCAGTTCTTTGTAGCTCATCTCCAATGTCCTCAATTCCACCTTCACTTTCTCCGCGCCATATTTACTTAGAGTGTTAACTCCGTCTCTGCTAGATAATTCACAGGCGATAGATTTTATTGGAAAATGCTAACGCTATAACCTCGGTGTTCAAGAAATTAACTGAAAGTCAATTTGACCACAGAAAGTTATGGTCTTGAGGCTGACTTTCGATGATGTAACGCAGTCCGTTAAATAATCGAATTAGTCAAATACTTGTTCTTGAATGGATATAATGATGATGTTTGTTCTATTGGCTTCAATCTTTCTACTGATTTACGAGGACCACACTTCTCATAGAAGAGAATTAAGTTATACTCGGATCACCGAATTTATTCGCTATGGTGTTAATCGGGCATGCTCTATCTTAACCATTTTAATTCTGCTGCGACAGTCTCAATATAATACCATTTCTGCTGTCGATTTATTGTCGCACTTGACACTGCGCAGAACTTCTTACATTTTCTCATCATACTGTCCCTGGGGTTCATGCTCTCCCACTGCACAAGCAGCTGCAATTTTAGCCTTAACCTTAACATTTATCATTACGTAACTGCTGACAGCCACGTGGCCTGAAATTGATCTCTTTTCCAGACCCTAATTTCTTTGATTTTAGGTGGAACTAATCTCTGAATTTTTGGCGCACTGGAAGATACAGAAGACTATCGCGTATATACCTAAAGTGTGTCGTAGCAGTGGTGATTGTTCGGGAAACTGCAGAGTGTCCTCAAATTCGTAGCGATCTGTCGGTGGTCTCAGGTCCTAGGCTAAAGTGGAAAGGGCAAGCCCATCCATTATAATGGTGCATAACGCCGTTGTCATACGGTTCACAAACCTATACAGTAGAGACCAAAGTATGTGAAGAAACAACCTGACTGCTATCACGCAGATATCACCGCCATCCAGAAAAGGCGATGAGATGGGCCGGACATTGCTATAGGGAAAATAAACACCGCTTATTCGGATGCGGATTTGACATATCCGGCAGACTTAGGCAAGAAGTCTTGAGTTTTCGACACGTAAGCGAGCTTCTTATGATAATCCCCATCAAGGCTAAACTCGTTAACATAAGCCTAATATCCGCCCATGCCCCTACGGAAGGGGCACAAAAGAATGTTTCCAAGACATATGAGCAATGTCTGAGCAATCGGGTCTTTCCCTCATAGACGTAAAGCATGCCTCCAGTATTCTAGACATACAAACGCTTCGGGCAGCCAACATTGACTCAGATCATTACCTCGTTGCAGCCAATATACTAATGCAGATTTCCCGAGCGCCACAACAAAGAACAACTACTGTGAGAAGATATATCGCAGAAAAGCAAGAGACCACCAGAATCTTCTCCGAACCCGTAGAATAGAATCAACGCTGTCAATATATCAGAAAGGCCGCAACTCATGTATTGGGTTTCGCCCTACCAGGACCAAGAATGACAAGAATGCACCAACTCATTTATCAGATCTAGTCAGAAGAATGTGTGCATAATAAATGGAATCTCAGCATCGTATGCCCGATACACAAAACTGAGACACCCTCAGCTACGCCAATTATAGCGGTATAAGTCTGCTGAACATCGCATACAAGATCTTATCTGCCAATTTGTGCGAAAGTCTGTAACGACTTAAGCACGACCTTTGATGTCAAAAAAAGGTTTTATAGTAGACAATGTGATGCGCTGTCATGTGACTTCTTTAACATCAATCTTGGAGAACTGTGCGGAGCTCACTAGCGAACGCTGGAGGCACAATCTTTCAAAAGTCTAAGCAGCTACGTACGCATGCTGATGCTTTCGACATAGTTGGGAGAACGCAGCGGGCTGTCACCGGTGCGTTGCGATAGTATTAGAACAGAAGCTGACAAAATGGGTATCGCGGTAAATGAGGGTAAAAGCAAGTATATGCAGTCAAGAAGAAGGGACACACATGATACAACATAGACGAATTGGACAGAACGTCACAATCAACAGCTATAAACTTGAGGTAGTAAGCGACTTTGTCTGTCTTGGCTCTGCTATATGCGAATGGACACCAATTCTCCAAGCCGCAATGTCTTCACATCTAACCAGGAGGGACAACGCAGTAGAGGAAGATGTCACCTTAGGTGGCACGCACAAGTAGAAGGGGACGTGACATTAACCGATTTGGATTGTGCAACTGGAGGCAGTTAGCTAAAGACTGGTCTAATTGGAGAGACATGTTAGTTTAGGCCCAGGTTCACTTGCAACTGCAGCTCCACCTATGTAGGGAGGCATACCTTATGTCTAAATGATCAATTTATTTAGCGTTTAATTATCAGGAGACCGCCATGTCCCCTTATGTAAATTGAGATGAAGAAACTGTGTGCTTGCTATAGTAATGCTTCGTCCCGTCGCAAAGTCGATAAGCCTAAGTCCGTTTCCAGACGTTGTGTACATAGTGTTGGCTATGGTTACTAACTGTTCTACTAAAGATGTCCTCCTTTCCTATCCTGGCGTAATAGTTCGGGTATCGTTCATATGTCTTGTCGAGAAGCTGGTAGAAAAATTCTTTGGTGGTGTGGTCATTGTCTTCCGCAGAAGCATGGCCACATTTGGGCTTATATTTGCGATTTTAGCCTTGATACGGGTTATCATATAATGCTCCCTCACGTTTCGTAAGTTCAAGACTTCTTGCCTATGTCAGCCGCATATGACAAATCCGCGTCGGTATAAACGGTGTTTCATTTACGTACTCGTATAGCAATCACCACAGTATATGTTACAGTTTTTTATCCTCCTTATGACCGACTGAGATCGCACTTCCTGGATGGCGGTGATATCTGCGTGATAGCAGTCAAGGGCCTTTGCTTATTGTTCATCTACACGCTGCCAGGTAAAGGTTCCGAACATTCTATGTGCACATCCGAAGGGCACTATTGAGTGAATAGTTAGTTCTTCAGATATTCTGACCCCTTCCGTATATGGCTGAGAGCCATATGACGGCAGTATAATGCTACTGGTTGCCATTTTGGTCTGCATACGTAATGGTTTACTCATGCAGTTACCTGCGACTACTATCACCGGGAGGTAATATCTCCACGATCTTGGCCCTGCTGGCCCAATACACTCAGCAGTTTCCCGATCAATTGCCACGCATCCTCGTCTTAGACAGGCTGATGTGTTTGGCAAGAAGAGAGAAATAGTCATTGTTCTAAATACATAGCTCGTTTCTGTGCATACATATATTGTCATATGCGGCCTTGAAATCGACGGATAGGTGGTAAAAGATTTTAAAAATCCTGGAAATTCCTAAAATCTACTGCAAAGTAAACATTAATGGGCTTATTACACTGGACCTATCAGATGATCAGTTTACGATTTCACGCACGCGTACCCAGTGTACGATAGAAAGCAACATGTTTTTTTTTTGTAAGGAAAATACCCCTCTACTTGTTTTTACTCTGTTCCACTCGTTGCACTTGTTGGAACTTTTCATCAAATTATTACATTACATACATTTATGTCATACATAATAATGCCACAGGTCTTCTCAAGAGCATTTGTGTGACTCGATGGGAAAAGATTTCGACAGTCTTTTGTTTTTGGCGTCAAATTTTCGTACACAACTTCCAATCAGATCTAAGTTCGAGTAATTACAAAGTCACTGACGCTTGAAAACGGTGACCTTTGGGATAATGATTATTATCTTGGTTTTCGTTTTGACATTGAGCCTTACCGGTGACTTAGATATTGTAGGAGAACTCAGCAAAAACTGGATGGTACAAGTGGTGACAGACTTTTAAAAGTTGACTGTCCTTGCCCATTCGATCACTGCTAAGAGATTACAATTTCCACCTTCTGAATTCTTTCCCAGCAGGTGCTACCATCGAAATTCCGAAGAAATTATGTATCGCATCTTGAGCATTTGCTCCATATTTCAAATGCATATTTTTCCTTGTCTTATCAGCAGAAACTACCCACAATCTCCTTCCAGCATTTGATTAACCCAACCAATTTATCTGCTGCCAAAAACCAAAGATACGAAAAATTCGTTACGAATGATTGAATCGAACATGGCATACACCAATGTAAGTCGCACGCTGCAAATGAGGTCATTAAGTGTTGGCTTACAAGCTTGTACCTGTTGGTTGCAACAAATACATCCTATTACCTGTCCACCTTACGGACTAACCTTTCCCTTTATGTATAAGGAAGCAAAAACAGTTTCTCCAATTTCATGCTACTTGCTTCACTCCCCTCGAAATGCGATACCATCTCAGCATCTTTCAATTATTCTATCCCTATGCCGATGCGACAAAAATGAAAGGTACCCGAAAGCCGAGTTGGGGCTTGGTAGTCAGCTCAAGCTCCCTTATCCGGTCGATTAAGCAAATCTCTGCACCGAATTGAACGGGATTGCTCAGAACTGCTCGGAATTGCCATCCGGTGGCTATAAGAATGCAATTAAGGTGATAAATCAACACACGATCGCGTACCGCATTTCACGAGGCGATAAAATATCCGCTGTCCCATCTGTCTCGGCTCGTTCACGCACAGGTGTGGAGGAAAATTCTCTGCAAATGTGAGAGCCCTTCATCCCGTTCGGATCCGCACATTCACATCCTTTAATTTCGTGTAATTAAGTAATTTCTCAACTGCTTTTGAAAATTAACAGCTGCTGCTGGTTAATGTCGATGCTGCTGGTCCTGAGCTCTAGATATAGATATGGATACGGATGCCTACTGTCAACAGGAGCAACCGAATTGAAATGGTCTCCTTGCTGTACGCTGAGGAATGAGAACGGGACACGATTGCCGAAAAAGAAATGAAGAAGGTCAGAGCCACAGTAAAGGGCCATTCTTTTAGATGTTGTCTCATTTTTTTTTTCTTCGAGCTTCCACCCCATCGTGCGTTGGCACGGTTGCACGGTTTCGGTACTTTTAACGGCTTTCGATTGCAAATGTACGAAAGTTCACTAGCCCACAGATACGATGTGTGCGAGTATTTTTGCGTTCAAAATCCGATACTATAGCCAGACAGATTCGGATTCAATTTAAAAGCAAAAAACAAAAAAAAAACCATCACCACGCGTCTTGAGTTTTATTTATGGCTTAGACAATGGACAAGCAAAAAACTGAGTTTACTTCCTCATTCAGGGCAGTGGCCAAATAGCGCGCGAGGAACTGTCTTAAGTTGGGGCCAACGTATGCGTTGTTTAAAGATTCTGGACTTAAGACAAACCTGGCAAGGCATGGGGTTCCTTTAATTTGTATTGAGGATGGGGGGACATTTATGTTTTGACTGCTTCTCAGCGGTTAACTCGGTTCAAACAATTTATTGTCGAAAAGGTCTCATAATGTTTGCAAAGTTTTTGTTTTTTTTTTCTTTTCTTTTTATGGCGGCGTTGAGTTATCTTTTTTGTTGATGTAGATGAGGTTTGTGGAATTTTTTTCTTCGAGGTTTCTTTAATGTGTCCTTTTGGATTATGGTAGATACGACAGAGAAACAATCTTACATCGATTAGCCAATGGACGGATTACAGATAGTCTCCACTTGTCGGTTTCTGCTTACAAAAGCAGAAGAAGTGTCCAACGCATTTTTGTATTCCTCGAAACATTGGCATTCCCTTGCAGTTGAATTTCAATTTTCTAGGGTTTTATTAACAGATCTATTCATTCGCTTCAGTTCTACTGAGGTTGCGTAGGCTGCTACTTGAATATACTCTGCATGAAGATCAATACACTTTTGCGTGCGTTTGAATCAATTCTCGAAGCACTTGCACCACTCCAAGCGAGCTCACAATCAGTTTTTGATGTGCGGGAACAAAAAGAAGTTATTGGATGCCAAATTAGGGCTGTACGGCGGATAGCCCATCAATTCGATGTATTGAATCCTCAAAAAGTCACTTGTTTGGGTCGACCTGTGAGAGTTCGTATTGTGGTGATGGACAATGATCCGTGTTCTGCGTTTGCTCTTACTTATTTATCCAAAGACTTTTGGCAAACAAATAGTGGTTTGCTTCGAAGTGTTTCGTTCACGAACAACAGCCGACTGCTGTGTAGTGTCGAGCTTATTTGCATAGATCCTTGATTCTTTACCTGTCACGATCTTATAGGCGTCTTTTGAAGTAGCGCGAGCGAATTTTTTCAACACGTCTTTGGAACAATCGACACGAAGCTTTTTTTGGAGCGATTGTCAAATTATGCACTATCCTTTTAACGGCTAAATGTTCATGCAATATTAAATGTATGTAAGTGAAACTATTGTCCAAGCATGTCTTAATTTTGCGGTAAATCACATGATGATCTTGCAATATCAGTTCCCGCACAGTATCGATGTTTTCTGGCACAGCAACCGATTTTGGACTACCTACACGAAATTCGTCCTGGAACAAACGATGACCACGATTGAATTCGAAAAATCAGAGAAACACGGTGAAACACGAAAAAACCCAAACAGCACGGAGCACGTGTATTATTAAAACTGTCAAACTATACGATGCAAATGTCAGATTTAACGTATTTACGCAGACCCTAGATGGATCCTCTTTAAAGTGAGACTCTTGGTAGAAACCCCTGTCCCCTTTTAGAAACCAAAAGAGATCTGTCTACAAGAAATTCAGTCAGGTGTTGAACCCAAACTTAGGACCATCTCCGATCCTAGTATTGAATCGATGGAAGCACTGGAAGCAAAGGTGATCTATGGAAATAGTCTTCAAGATCTCGTGTTCTGTCAAAGGCAGAAGCAAGAAGACTCTCGCACCGTGGTGGAATGAAGATCTCTTCAATCTAAGAAAGCTGACTAGGAACATATTCTGTATCTGCTACAAACACAAATTCTAGAAGCTTTACACGGACTGTCTTAAGTAGACAAAAAAGCAATAATCAACGCTAAGTCATATGGGCAGAGTTCTGCCACTCCATTGAAACTCTCAGGGATTCAGCTAGACTAAGAAAAATCTTGTCCAATCCGACTCTAATCCGACATTTATCAAACAACTGGATGGAATATGGCCAGATTCCACTGAATTATCACTGGAACACCTAATGAGCACCCACTTCCCGGGATGCAAAAATAGCAGCACCTGTGCTGTGCACTCAATCTGCAACCTAGAATGAAATTAACTTATTCCCCCTACAAGTCACCAGGCCTTGACGGATTTTACCGATTATGCTGCAAAAGAACTTGGAGAAGGTACTGCCTTCGACTATCGACTCAACCACATCCCCTCAAACTAAAATCGGCAAAAAAGGTCATGATTCGCCGAAGGACTTCAGTTCCATTAGCCTTACATCCTTCATACTCAAAACCCTAGAACGTATACTGGACATGTATATCCAAGACTTCCTCAATAGACCTGCTCCATCAAAATCCCAACATACTTACCTTCCACGGAAATAGCCCTGAATGAGGTGATGCAGATGATTGAGAAATCTATTCACTATAAACATACTTTAGCCACCATCCTAGACATAGAATGTGGGCACCTTGAATCCACTGAATCCATTCTGATATCTCTCACCAAGCTTGGGACAGATTATTTCGTGAGCAACTGCTAAAAACTAGAATCATTCAGTCACAATTTTTTTTTTTTTTTTTTTTTTTTTGATTTATTTGTCTTTCTTAACACTTTACAATTTATTTAAGTATCTGCGAAGCCTTTGGCTTGTCTGCAGAAGATTAAACTACTTAATGCTTAATTTAGTGAGTTTAGTCTTTCCACATTACAATTTAACATATTGAAACTAATTTAGTATCTATAATTGATAAAATATTTAGCCTATATTGATTTCATATTTCATTATTCAAAAAGAAGGTTTTGATCGTTTTTTTTCTAGTTTTAAAATTTACAATATTTGTTAGTTCTCGGGGTAGATTGTTGATTGTTGCCGGAACGCTGTGTAGGAGTTGTCTTCTTCCATATTTGTTGCGAATGCTTGATACTTGAAGCATACCTTGGGCCCGTCGTCTAGTATTCACTTCATGATCCACTGGCTTGATAAACCGTATGTCGTTGTAGTATTCTAAAGTGAGCGTCATCTTAAAAATGTCTTCTACTTTAAGGACTTTGAAGGTAGTGTCGTTGTTTCGTGTATTCATAGAGTTGATGTGTTTCAATGCGGATTTTTGCAATTTTTGCAGTTTCTGAATATGGGTTGGCGTTGCATTGCCCCAAGCAAGAACACCATACCGCAGTTTTGACTCAATTAATGAATAGTAGACCTGCCTCAAGACGGACACCGTAGCGTGATATTTCAGATGGGCTAGTGCATAGATGGCTTTCTTTAAATCCATACGCAGCTTATCGATCTGTTTGTTCCATAAAAAATGACAGTCTATGATGACTCCTAAATATTTATAGCTGTCGACAACTTCGATTACTTCCGTATTGGCACTAGGACATGCATCATTTCTCAGATATACTGGAATTTGTGTCGATGTGAAACTAGGATTTCGGATGTGCATCATCTTGGTTTTCAACGCATTAATCACCAAGCCGTTATCGTGACACCATTTGACCGCAGCATCCAACTCTTCCTGCATTATTGCTGTCGCCATTTCGAGCGACCTGTGATGTACCACGATCGCTGTGTCATCAGCGAAAGCAAACGGTGTGCTCTGCTTAAAAGAGCGAAGAAGCTCATTAGTATACAAGATAAAAAGTATTGGACCTAATTTCGATCCCTGTGGCACACCATATTCCACCTTTGTTTTTGCGCTCTGTACTCCGCTGATTTTCACGCAGAATAGCCTGTTACACAGATAATCTGTTAACCAGTCCGCCATTAATCCTCGTATACCAACACGTTGTAGCGCTTCTATTAGGGTTTTGTGGTTTAAGGTATCGAAGGCTTTACTGAAATCCATGAAGAGTACCAATACATGGTGACAATTGTTCAAGCTCTGGTTGACACAATTTGCGAATTCAGCTAACAATTTGCTTGTACTTTTATTTTTCTGAAAGCCGTATTGACTTTTATGGATCAGGGAATATTTTCCCATAAAACTCTTTAATCTTTCACTAATTACGCTTTCTAGACACTTTTCAATTACCGGAAGAATCGATATCGGTCTATAATTGCTGAGCTGACTTTTAACTCCTCCTTTGTAAATCGGCCTTACGACAGCTGTTTTCAGAATGGACGGGATATTTGTTTGTGCTAGGCTGATGTTTATGAATTTGCATATAATGGGTGCGAATATATCGGCGTGTCTTCGAATATCAGCGGCTCGAATTCCATCAATTCCCGGAGATTTATCTTCCCCCAGCAAACTGATAATGCTATGAACCTCTTGAATGTTGGTTGGCTTCACAAATAAAGTCTTATCAAGGATTCTGTTCCGGTGTCGGGATGTTGTCGCATCACAATGATGTATGATATTTGTAGTTTTTGATGCAAAGTAATTTGAAAATTTGTTAGATAATTCATGCGGCTCTGTATCAAAGTTTTTATTCAATGTCTCATCAATGTTTAATTTGTTTCGTCCCAGGATAGCATTTATCAATCCCCATGTTTTTCTGGGATCGGTTTTAAATTGAATGAACTGGTTTTTAAAAAAGCTTGATTTTTGCATTGATATTTCTTTGTTTATTTTGTTTCTAAAATTTTTATATTCAACTTCATAAGCTTTGTTTATCCTGTTGTTTTTCCATCTACGGTATAGTTCATCCCTTCTTTTGCATTTTTCGATAAGATTGGCTGTCATCCAGGTGCTGTTTTTTCTTTTTCTCGTTGTTGTTTTCATGTTGGTTGAATTTCTATAAATACCTTCAAATTTTGCTACAAACAAGTTGTAAAAGTTTTCAACATCATTTTCATTCATAACGTTATCCCAATTTGACTCACGGATTAGCTGGTTAACTTTTGTGTTACTTAAGTACTTTGTACTAACCACTTTTTCTGTTATTGTTTTTGAACCACAAGTGTAATAAAGTACCGGGTAGTGGTCGGTGATGCCACTTTCTATAACTATAGAATTCATCTGAACATCTGTTTTACTGACCAATATGTGATCGATCAACGACTTCGACCCATTGTCTGGCTCCACTCTTGTGAACTCCGTAATGACGTTCATAAGTCTTAATGATGCTAGCATCTCCAAATAATCTTTTACATAATATGCATTAGTATCGCAGACATTAATATTAATATCACCCAACACGACCATTTCTTCGTTTTTAGCTAATTCGCCAACATTTCGTATAAACTCTTCAACAAACGCCTTCTTACTAAACCCAGGCGGTCTATAAATTCCCAACACATACGTAGTCGTTTGTCCCTCAGTAAAACTAATCTTTACGTTTTCGTAAGAAGTGGTTTCGTTAGGTATTAACGCGTGTTTTAAATCTTGGCGAATAAATATCAAAACACCTCCTCCTCTTCGTTTGTTTCTATTCGAAAACTCAGGCAAGTAACCTTCTATTTTGTAAAATCCCTTTTCTTCATCTTCTATATTGGTTTCGACAAGAACTATGATTTTCAACGTATCCACAAAATGACTTATACTTAGACAAAAACTATTCCAATTAGTACGCAATGATCGTATATTAAAACATAGACAAGATAAACTTGCATTAATAAATTCATTAGCACTTATGCCGTTAAAACCTTGTACTACCCTACAGTCTAGTTGAACTACCAAATCGTCGTTTGCATTTCTCTTATCCATTTATTTAATAAAAACAAATCCATTTTTCTTGTTATTAACACACAAACAAGAGTTTATTGTATGCGTGTTATTTTGTCTACGTCATTTGCGGTACATATCATAATGGGTAGAGCACTCTCAACTCTTCGTGCTAACACTTTGCCTGCACTCTCCCACACAAATTTCCAATTTTCTTGCTTCGCCTTTTCCTTCGCCAACCACAGCAGTTGTTTATTTTGCTTAGTCAGCTGATTGTTAACGTACACGGTATTATCGGGTATCGTTGGATTTGTATTCAGCTTAGAATTGTTATTGGCTATATTTTGTATTACTGCATTCAGTCTGATGGGTCGAGTTGCGCGCGCTTGTTTCGGAAGAGCCTCATAAAACAGTTCCGAAGACAGGAATACAACGCAGAGGGCAGTTATCTCGCGTCTTCTATGGCTCTTGGTGATCTACAATATCTTGATGGAGTTAGAAAACATTGGAATCGCAGTAATGAATAGCAGTACTGTCAGACTACGGCAGGCAACGCAGAAAATATTCGTTTGGAACAAGTACTCAACTTAAGTCTTCAGAAATGAAGGCTTAGATGATAAAATAAAAGTTTTCATAAAGGTGTTTCTGTAGCATTATAGTCCGTAGAATGGTCTGAAGTTCTGAACTTATACCAAATGTGATTAGAAAAGGATTAGAGACTAAAACCTTTTGTCTAGTGAGAGCAGACTCACCGAGTCAGTTTCTCTCGAGACTTTAGTACATTAGCTATGCATTGGTGTTAGAAGTTCTCCTTTCGCTTCACTAAATTTTTTGAGTCGTTGTTCCGTGTCTTGAGCTGAAACTTAAATATGAATGAACCTGGGTTTTCCCATTGAATGAACTTCACTGCTATTAACGATAGTCACCATCTTAGCATTATGCTTTTATTTTATAGGTAATACGAGTATCTATCTCTTTCCGGTGATCTTCACGGCCTCATATCAAGGTCGTCCTTGAGGACGCATTGTTGTTGTTATCACGATAAAATTTGTCGTGAAAGTATTTACCAGATCAGCTTAAGCTTAGCTTTTTTAGACCCCACCAAACAAACCCTTTTTTAATATGCAAAAACAGATATACATATACGTAGACGTCTTTAATCTGCTGAGCTCACTTGTAAATTTCAAGCTGATGCAGACACCTGTAGTTCTGCCACAGTTATCTAATCATATCAATAGTTCTCGTACAAAATGGGAGAATTCCTTGCAGATACCCTGTGGACATTCTTTACGCTCAGGTAAAGTTGACCAGATTCTGAAGATCTAAAATATGTATAAGATCTATAAAGGTTTTTTTGAGTATGGTTGCCGCAAAAGGCGTTGTTAGGACCCTTAAAATGTTTGCACATGGCGCGGGCGAAGGAAAATTACTGAGGGAAAAAAGAGGGATCCCGAAGTGTGTTGGTCTTAAATGGTTGCAAGTTACAATGAGTAGGAAATAAAGAGCTCAGCAGGGCATACTCGTACCATACACACGTATACTCACGGTTTAAGAAAGACTCACGGATATTTCAGAGTACATCCCAAAGGGGGCTTGAGGGCATACTGATGAGCATTCATAGCGAAACGGGTGCTACGGTTGAAAGTTTGATGCGGCAGATCGCTACTGGCAATTTTGACGGAGCATTGGAAGTGAAAATAGCGATAGAACAAAGTGACGCAAAAGACATACCACCTTGATCAAAAATCCCGGAATAACCGTGTGGCGCTACCATTGTTCCGATTTGAGTTCTGTTTTTTTTTTGTTAAGTTGGTAAATCTGTTGTTGACACTCTCTCTAAATCTTAGCCTCATAGCTTGACATTTGCAAAAGTTACGTCGCCAAGAGTACAGCTATCTCTGTGTGTGTTAGCGATTTTTTTATAATTTTAGAAATGGATTTAAATTTGCAACAACGAACTTGTATTCAATTTTACGTAAAATACGGATTTAATGGTGAGCGAACGTTGGAAATGTTGGAAAAGTGTTTCGGTAACGATTCTCTAAAGAAAACGGTCGTTTACCAGTGACACGAGTGGTTCAAAAGTGGTCGTGAGTCAATCGAAGATGATGAACGCAGTGGCAGACCATCGACATCAAAAACCGATGAAAACATTGATGGAGTAACAGAAATGTTAGTCAATAATCGCAAATTAACCATCAGAGAGATAGCGGAGTACTTGAATATTGCCTATGGATCCGTCCAAGACATTTTGGTTAATGATTTGGGTTTCCGTCGTGTAGCAGCAAAGTTGGTGCTAAAAGACCTCAATTTCATGCAAATAAGAGACCGTGTTGACGTCGCAAAAGAGATGATTTGCGAGGCTGAATTCTATCCCACATTCATCAAAAGGATCATTACTGGAGACGAGACGCGGGTTTATGAGTACGACACGCAATGCAGACATCAGGCAAGTGAATGGCGTTCACCAAATGAGCCGAGACCAAAAAAAAAACAAAAAAAAACAGTCAAAAAAGAAGGCAATGCTTATGGTTTTCATGGATTACAACGGTGTAGTGCATCATGGATTTTTGCCAGAAGGCCAGACAGTAAACAAAGAGTATTATTTGGGCGTTATGAAACGTTTGCGTGAAGCTATTCGCCGAAAGAGACCGCGGATCATACACACAGAACACTTCCTGGCCGCAAATTTTATTGTTGAAGTTACATGTAAAACTGAAAAGCTAATACTTACCGCGGTCTATAGGCCAAACAAACGGATAAGTTTTATTCCACTGCTAGATGTACTTTCCTCAAATATAGCTACCTGTGGTGACCTAAATTGCAACCTCATGGATAAGTCTGAATCAGCTTTGTTTATCGGCAATATCAAATCGCATCATTTGGCCGCGGTAAGCTCGTGCATTCCCACCCACTTTTTGGAGGACTCATGTTCCCTTCCTGATGTTTTCTTCGTTGGTGACATCTCGAATCTACATTTTTATGAGCAACTTTCTGATCCAGCCTTTTCTAAGCATAACTTCGCTTAATATACTCGTAGGGTTACCCAGCAGCACTCCAAAATCATTTTACCGAGGATTTCAAAGTACGGACTATATTAAACTGCTTTCCGATGTAAATATGCTGGGACAACATCTACTACATGCCCTCTGTACATGACATTATCTGCTAAAATAATTTTGTATAATAGTAAGTTTAATCCGTCTACTTGAGAAATTCTATGTGGAAGAACCTTCGCGATCTAGACATAGATAAGAAAAACATCATCGTGCCCAGTGATGTAAAATGGCAATCCTTCTTACAATCCCGACCCTCCTGAGTCTGACACTGCAAATGACAATGAGGGGGCTTTCAGCTTCAATAGCGTTCCCGAAGCAGATGTTGTTGATGTACTCCTCTCGGTAAAATCCAATGTTACATGGTCTCGACTGCCTAAATCCAAAGTTTATAATACTGCCTCTGCTTTATATACTTCCTCACATTACTTACATCTTTAATATAATATCTACTACTTCTACTTTCCTCTCCGAATAGAAAAAAGTAAAAATAGTCCGGTCCATAGGAAAGGAATGAGGAATAGGAGTGCATACAAGCTAATCGCTTTTCTGCATTACTTGTCAAATGCCTTTGAAAATTTAGTTTTAAAACAAATCTGTTACTACTTACATAACAAAAATATTTTATGCAAACATCAGTCTGGTTTTCGACCTAAAAGGAGCTGCAACACAGCACTGATATTAATAACAGAAGAGTGTTCGTAACACAATAGATACTAAGAACCATCCGACGCGTACAGAGGGTAGTACCATAGGGATGAATTCTTGGACCTACTCTTTTCTGCTTATATGCAAACAATCGATCAAACATTGCAAAACACTGTAAAGTCCATATGTACACAGATGATGTGCAACTTATGATAAATAGCCCAACAAATGAGACAAACTCTGATATAGAACTCCTAAATGAAGAACTCATTAGAATTTACGACTGGTCAATTAAACACGATCTTCGACTTAACGTTTATAAGTTGAAAGTACAAGTTGAAATACATCCAAGAGCTTGTGTTCTCTCAACCTACAGCCAAAGAGCAGGGACGTGATTTCGGGAACGCATATGAAAATCAGACAGTTCTGTCGCCAGCAATGGAATATGTTGGATTAGAAGAAGCATATAAGAGATCACTGATAAAAATTAAGAAGAGGGTCGGAAACAGAACGGAGCCCTGTGGCACACCAGCGTTTATATTGTAAATATCAGATTCAAAACCATCCAAGACAACTTGAATTGAACGTTCCGAAAGGTAGTTTCTAATCCATTGAAGAAGAGACTCGTCGATGGCAAACCCTGTCAAATTCCTTAGAAATATCAAGTGCAACTATCTTGCTTTCACCAGATTGATGTACGCTTTGGTTCCACTTTTCGGTGAGACATACCATCAAATTACCAGTGGACCTGTTGCTACGAAAACCATACTGCCGATCATTAAGAAGTTTCCGCGTTTCGAGATATTTCATTAGCTGAAGGTTTATCAGCGTTTCCATGGCCTTGGAAAGAACGGACGTAAGTGCAATGGGTCTGTAGGAGGAGAGGGAAGAAGATTCGCCTTTTTTACGGACGGGCTGGACAAATGCTGATTTCCATCTGCTCGGAAAGAGTCCTAAAGAGTAGGATTGATGGAAAAGCTTACACAGTGGTTTTACCGGCATGGAAGAACACCTGTTCAGAAGAAGGGGAGATTTACCATCTATATACCATCTGGACCAACGGATTTGTGTATATTAAGATCTTTAAGTACTCTTTAAGTACTACAGAAGTACGAAAGTGGATTCGTCCTATTGAGGATTCGACGAGCCGCAAAGTGTGCAGCAAGCAGATTGGCCTTTTCCAAAGTGCTGACAGCTGGAATGTCATTGTAAATGAGCGTTCGGATAGAGGATGAGGCAGAATTTCTGATATTTTTGACGAACGACCAAACGTTTTTACTGCCCAATGTATATTTTAGTTTATTTTACCTCAGCTTTTGGTCGAATTGAAATTTTATATGCACAAAGAAGCTGCAATCGCAAGAGACCGATAGAACATTCGTCGAATCCCGAAATCTCTCAAAACCTCCTATGCCGCCAGCATCAAGTACGGAAGTTTTACCAACAGGTAAAAAGAACGTGTCAAGGCAAGAAGACCCGCACAGAAGATGAACAAGGAAACCTATTGGTAGAGTCACAGTCAGTGATGAGAATATAAAAAAACTTTTTATGCACAATGTATAGACCATACAACTCAGGTAAAGAAAGCTAACGCTTCCGTCCAAATGACCAGAACGAAGTAAGGATAGCAATGTCTAAGCTAAAATCCAACAAATCAGCTTGATCTGATGGCTTACCGACCGAGATAGTCATAGCTACTAGAAATAACTTTCTGGAAAGTATGCACCAACTCATTTCTCAGATCTGGTCAGAAGGGCGTATACCTGATGAAAAGAATCTCACCACCATATCCCCAATGCACAAAGAAGGAGACCCCCCTCAACTACGCCAAATATAGAAGTATAAATCTCCTGAACATCGGATACAAGATCTAAGCTGTCATATTGTGTGAACGTCTAAAGCCATTCGACAACAACCTGATTGGTCCAAATCGATACCCAAAATCTTTTCATCGAATTTAAGGTCGCATATGACAGCATTTATAGAGACAAGCTAGATAGATCCATGTCTAATTTTCCCATCCCTGCCATAAGTCCTGTCCAAAGTCTTGTGAAAAGTCCAGTCCTGTTATGGCGCAGAGGCATGGACTTTACCGCAAGCGGATGACAATATTCTCAGTCGCTTTGAGAGAAAAATCCATCGAAAAAAATTCGGTCCCGTTTGCATTAATAGGCTTTGGATGAGAAGATTCAACGACGAATGATCTTCGTCTTCCTAATCGTTCATATGTAACATTAGCTAAACAAAATAACCTAGATGCTTACACAACATGAAATGTTATTTCATGTCAGAAAACTGGGCATCAGTCGCCTGAGATGGCTAGGACACGTGGAACGAATGGACACAAATATTCCGGCCCGCAGAATCATCGAATCTAACACGGAAGGACAACGCGGAAGAGGAAGATCTCACGGTAGTTGGTGCGCACAAGTGGAAAGGGACGTTTACCGGCTTGTAGAATGAAACTGCAGGCAGTTAGCTAAAGACAGGACTAATTGGAGAGGCTTGTTAGTTGAGGCCCAGGTTCACATCGGACTGTAGCGCCACCTGGGCCCCCGCCCAATTATCAGGGCTTCGCCCTTTAATGACGTTGTCTAATAATGAACGGGGGCAGAGCAAAGTACTGGTCTTATCGTAAACATCTTCAGATGACGCTACCGAAGGTTGCTACGATTCGATCAGTCACAAGTTGCCGGTCATAGGTCTTGTTGGCGGCTGGACCACCGGTAGTCCCTACCAGGACTTAAATCACGGTACCATGGGAGTCAGGAGCCCCCCGGATCTCGGTCCGGGCCTGACTTGTTAGAGGTAGGCCCCCTTGTGGGAGCGTCATGGTGGCTGTGGTTTAAACCCAAAATCGCGGGAAGGGTTTCGGCCCAATGTAGAGTTGCAATAAGTACTGGGTGCTGCGACACTAAAAGCAGTAAGAGATCTTAGGTCGGCCTCGACTCATACCGAGGGTGGAACTTGTGCGGGGAACACAGTTCCGAATTGGTATCTGAAACAGTGAAATGTTGGTAAGCGATGGCAAGGCGTATCCTTGCTCCCATGGATGTATGGGCATCCCGTGGAATAAGTCTGTAAAGACAGGTGTCCACGCAAAACACATGAGACGTTCTGTAGCGCCACCTAAGTAAGTTAGTAAGAAAGACGTTGCAGTTGACTTGTTTGAACTTTTTTTCGGTTTTCGGGTTGGTCTTGAAGGACCGAAAAAACATTTCTCAGTCCCTGACAGCGTTTTTACAGCACAAGTCGTACCATGCCTTTTCTTCTGGTTTGATACTCTTCATATGATGAAAAATAAAGGATCTCATTTCAAAGATATTATTGTCTGTGATCATATCTGCAGATTTATCCACGTCGTTAACGAAGAAACATAACGATCAGTTAGTTCAAATTCCAGAAGAAGTTCCTAAATTGGCTCCAAGTTCGCTTTCTTGTATTGCCATACGGTTCTTTTAAGAATCTTTTTTCTAAGTGTATGGTGGTCGGTGTAAGAGAAATTAGCTGATATGAGACAGTGGTCCTACGATCCTAAAGGGGATAACACACTGACCATTTATTTGTCAGGGTGAGAAGTTAGAACCAAGTCCAGGGTGTTGGCGGTATGAAGATCAACGTCTGGTATTCATGTGTGGACTCATTTAAAAGCTGGTTCAAGTTATTGTCCGCAGCGAAGATGTTTACATACCGTCCTTCGGGTGTTGTTTTGGGCCTTTAGTTTACAATTTAAACAAATTATGTTAAGTGACAGATGATGGCAAAGTGAGACTTCTATCGTTGCTTTGGCCCAGATACTCTTTTCTTGATTGAGGTACAATATTTGTGGGACCTCAACCAAGTTCATTATCGAGAATGTCCATATTTTACTCTAGTCGCAGTTGGACAAGAAAATGCCTACCAACCATGAAGATATTAGAAAACACATACTACGAGAGTAACTTTAACTAAACAAGGGAACTTTTGTTCGAAAATTGATGAAAATAATTCCAACAAACTCTTTTAGACCGGTTGGCCTTATGGTTACTAGGAAAGGCCCAGAATCGCTTAGAAGGGTAGCCTATAAATTAAATAATCCTGTACAGCGACCCCTAAGCAGGAGAAAAGAACAATTTGCCACTGCCCTAGGAGGAAGTGATCAAGGAAACATTAAAGTTTCTTAACCAGGTGCCGTTATGTATTACACATGCGAATGATATGACATTTGCACTCACGAAAACTCGCCCTAACATTTAAGAATCTGATAGGGCCTCCTTAGAACATAGTTACTAGGTAACAGGAAAGATTTTAGCATCGGCATGAATTCAGCTGCAGATGGGAGGGGGAGAACCTTACGCATAACAAAAATTGGCGAAAAGTCCCAAGTATGTGCTATATGCTAGAATAACTAGTATGTACTCGTATTTTGAAAAACCTGAAAGTTCAACAACTGAGTTATTCCTTTATAGAAAACCATAGAGCCTTGAAATGGTATCTCGCTATTCGTGGCGATATGAATAAACTGCGTACAACATACTCTCAATTTGACGCAAGCCAACAGTGCGTTTTAGTCGATTAATGTATGGTGGTAAGATCATGTCAGCAGAAATCTAGAAATCATCTAGAGAAATCTACGTTGAATAGCTAGCGTATTCAAGAAGACAAATGTTATGTAAAGAGATTTAGTGACATAATGGTAGAAGAATTCCTTAGACCATTGTTGGATACAGCCAAGAGCGAAGTTGGCTTTTTATAATACTATATATTGTATATGGGAACGGAAATTAAACGGATAGAACGGATAGAAGTTGCCTATCACCTATGTAGATCTCGCAATTCAGTTACCAAACGGACGGTTGATTTAAGACTGAATAAGTGCCAGAGAGAGTTAGACAGCGCTTATGAGTGTATGTTATTGCTTGGAACTTGTTGACGAAGATTTTCATGTTGTCAGCATAGGCGGATATATGTATATGAACTTTTGTTCGTAGAGTCGACATCATTCATTGATAATGAATAATAAGGGCCCAAGATGTCTAACCTGGGGCACCCCAGAAGAGGCTTTAATGGGCTTGGAAACCATCGACCTTCATGGAATATTGTAATGCTGATTTTCTAGGTAGGGCTTAATCCATGTAATAAAACTTGATTAAAAGCCTAATGCGCTCAGTTTAAGCAGAATGATTTTATGAGAGATTCTATTAAAGGCTTTTCTCAAATCTGTAGCGATCACATCAACTTCTGTCCAACTTTCAATTGCGCACAAAATATTTGACACGGATTCGGTAAGGTTTGTAGTTGAATATCGACCTTTTAGAAATCAATGTTGATGCAATGAAAAAACATACGAGTAGAATAATGAATAATGTCCTCAAAAAACTTAGGAATGGAGGAGAACTTAGCATTGGGCCGGTAGTTAGAGATTTCGTCCTTAACGCCTTGTTTTTGCAGAGGAATTATGTAAGAATTCTTCCAAAATATTGGAAAGAATTCCTTGGTAGATGGAAAACTGAAAGAGAGTTGTAAGCGGTTGAGTTAGAAGATTATAGATAGAAGATTAGATAGTTGCTCTATGAAAGTTGAACTTACAATATATGCCTGTTCGTAGGGGATGAAGTGAGAGAGAGGGGTGGGTAGTAATTATCTTATTTAGAAACAAGGTGGTTGCTTTCTGAAACGGTGCAGTTATCTGTATCAATTGTGAAGACAAGATCGAGGTGTATACCAATGCAGTTTCCGACTCCACCTTATTGATATAGACCAGAATCGGTAAGGCAGTCTACGAAAAGTATTTCTTTTTCCGAGGTGGGAATAGTGGCTGTAAGGAAGTACATTGAAGCCTCCGCAGGTTAAAGTCGCCTAAAATAAATTACAATATCGTTTGAATCAGTAGTTCTAAATAAATCATATATATCTAATCGTTGCTACAGCTAGTTGTAGTTGTTGTATGGATTGGTTGGCAAGGACAGTTTTAACAGCAGCAGATGTAAGACCACGCTTTGAAATAGGAACTCTGGAGCAGACAAATTCAAAGTATGATGTACGAGTAGATGACATTTTAAAGAGTTTTGAATCAAATCTTGTTCACAGCCCTCTTTCGTTTTGATAGTCAACGGAGGAACATTTAGGAAGAGACTTGTGGAGATTGTAGTGATCTTGTAAATAATTACTAGGTTAGTTAGGGACAATGTTCGTCTATGGCATAACATCTATGTTATTCGTGGAGTGTCTTATATCGATCAGAGCATGATCAATTTGGTTGAATGTTTTATGATCCGTTGACCGACATGTACTTTTGGAAACTTTAAAATATAGAAGCCCACTGTTACACACATTTTTCCATTCCGCTCCAAAGTCGATTAGTCTAAGTCCGTATTCAGACATATCGCGTACGCTATGCTTAGCGACTGTGCTACCGAAGTTCTCCTCTTTTCTGGTTTGACAATAAAATCACCTTACACGATTTTGACGTCATACTAAGAGCAATGATCTTACTGTGGAGGACCTCGTGGAAACATCCTTTGGTAACATCATATACGAGTATTTACTCTGTGGTGCCGTAAGCGCATATCAGACCGATGTTTGCTATTAAGCCTTGATGCGGTTTGTTGCATTGCATTCGCTCACGTACCGACAGCTCAAGCTTGCCTAAATCTGCCATCATTCATCTTAGTGCTGGGATTTTATAATGAGAACACACCCTAGAAGAACGATTTCTGCAAAATTAGCGAACCAATTCAAGCAATCACCCACCACTTGGGTAAAATCTCAACATGGAAAATCGGCAGCATTGAGAAGTTTTTTCAAATATTTCCAAACATAAACAGCTAATCTAGCAGTGATAAAGTGTCAATGATGGGATCATGGTTCAAAATCAACTCTATTTACTACGAGAGCAACCAGTTAGCCAAGCCATATCCCACCTAAGTGCACACTCCTCTTCCGAAGACACAGACTATAGGATATTTCATAAGAAGACTGCATCACAAAAACAAAATGCCCATGAATGTAGGAGTATCTGGAACAGATTCAATAGTTTCTGACATTAAAAATTTGCTCATTTGTTTCTTTGTTATACGAGTACGTATGTTGCATGTAAAATTATCTTACAAAGCCAAGAAGTTGAGTGTACCTTCCATGTCACCAAATAACTGACCCCGGTAATAAACTAAAATATTTCTGTGTGCGGTATTTATTTTTTTGTTGGCATATTTTCTCCATTTTCGTGATATGATAAAACTCGATGAACAACAACTTCAACCTTAAAGATGACAATCGCTAATAAATTGCCGATTTTTTATTTTTTCCACTGCCCAATACATTGCCGGCGTGCCCATTCCTGGCCCTCAGAGACAAGTGAAACAGCGCCCGTAATCTTGACCAAAGGGGCTAGAAACATTTGCCCTCTGGTTCCAAGGAAATATTGTACGTACGCACCAAACCGATTTCGAATCCAACACCGTATCCATGGGCTTTTTTTATTTTTGGAGAAAATCCACCAAGGGTTCAAATAAATCTACATGACCATGGTCACCAAAAAAGTCTGTCTTCGTGGTTGTTCCAAAAATTCGGAATCATTCAGTTGGTAGCTGCAGCCGGCATGTGTCGATGGTATCCCAAGTGCGTTTTGAACAAAGGAAAAGTGTTCGATTCGCCAATAACATGTGAATCGTGACGTTGGACTTTTGTGCAGAAGTGTACTTGGATTTGTGAAAACGGAAATTGTCGTACCCGATCTATAGGTGAGGGAGGAGGAAGAAAAAAAGAATCAGACAAGAAGTTTAGGGAATCCATGAACTAGGTCAGCAAAGTGGAATGTGTTTCCATGGAATTCAAAACTGCACGTTATCTCATTTTAAAGACCATAGAGCAAGGGCATAACTGATTTTTTTTAGCATATACCAGTGCACGACATACGTACTCCTATGTACTTTGTTGAAACAGTGGGAATCTAGCAAGCGAGAAACTTTTATTTGACATCATTCTTCATAAACTACGAAAGTGAATAGTGCCAGGATAACCTTGTGATGTTGCAGATACGTTTGACTTAAGCATTTTCATTTTCATGATGCCATTGCAAAAATAGTGAATTTGAAAGTAACCCAATGGCAAAGTATATCATCACCATCTCATCAAGATAACTAAGATCCACCCAATTGAGTCCAATTATGGGATAGCTATACTAACAGGTGCAATCAAGTACCATCATCTCTCCGTTCGCAGTTGTTATCGTGCGCAATCACCTGATCTGGCCAACTACGAGTAGAACCTTTCACGCATAAGTAGTGTATGTATGTACGGGTATCTACAGCATAGCATAATGAAGGAGAACCCATGCCTAAACCATCCGATGATTCCATTCAGCAAGTCTACCTTCCTAATGATCTCATAATACACTTTAACGAGATTCAAGAGGAGACGTCCTCCAATTGATGGTGAGGTCTTAAGCAAACAATAGACTCCTCTGTCGCTGCACCACTTAAAAACAAGAATCTCTCCCCCGCTTAAGACCTGTGCATGGAAACCGAGGAATTATTCAAAAAGCCCTCTGCACTTAGCCCTGCTCCAGAAGATGCCTAAGCTCGATGTACCCGTATTCGTATTCGTATTCGTATCTACTCCCATACGCATAACTCTTAATGCGTCCGACAACAGCAGCAGCCGCAGATACGAATGAAAATACGAATGCGAGTATCTTCATGTGTCTTTTCGATGCGCTCGATTATGATTTTACCCATCAAGGCATGTTATAGGGGGAAACAACGGAGGCTCTTTTGTTCTACAACCCTTATGGCCTTCTTCTCTAGTTCCACCTTCAATCATGTGAATCACCTTAGCATTGTTGGTGTGCTGTGATCTTCATGACCGCACTTACGATTACTCGCACTGATGCTCTTTATTGTTGTAGCCGTGGAAGAAAAATGATGATTACACACACATCAGGATGGTCCTCTTCACTTCGAGGTTATCCGTATCCGTACCTACGTGGCCATCATTTGATTTTTCTTGTCTGTGGAATCGTCGTATTGTACATCTCGGATCAGAGATCCCACATTCTCCTGCTCTGCGTCCCTTTTTGTTGTGACCAATTAAACAAATAGCGCGTCCATCTCGAATACTTCATCTCGAACGTTTCATCCATGATTGGCAGGTATGTTATTGTTCCAACAAAGTGTTATTACGATCCCATTATGTATGCTCGAGAGGCACGATTCAGAAATTCCCGCATACTGTCCAGCGCGTGATGTTCAGTTCGGCCTGCTTCTGCTGCTGCTGGGGTGGTGGTGGTGCTGCTGGTGGCTGTGATGGTGCTGCCTAAGATGGTTACGATGACGATGATCGAAGTAAAAGAATTGGGATGCTTGCGGCGTCCTTTATTGGAATGCAGTGCACTGCCGCCGCCGCCGCTGATGCTAGTGGAGCAGCCAATTTACACTGACCACGATGGAACGATGTGATCCGCACACGATTCAACAGGTGGATTCCGTTCCCAGCGTTGATTGTGCGGTGTGCGCGCACTATACTCGATCTGATGATCGATGAGGAATCCGTCAGAGGTTCTTGCTGAGACTCCTGCACTGGCTGCACTCGACTGGCTTTAACCAAGAAGAATCCACCAAAGCCGACTTAGAGTTGATGGTAGTGGCGGGGCTGGTTAGGAACAGTAAACGGCCGATTTATTTCGTCGGGGTATGTGTGTGCGTTTTCGTTCGGAATGTGATAATGGGATGCGCGGATGGGTTATTTGGATTGTTTAGGGTATTTGAGAACATGGGAATTCTTCGAATTGTCCGCTGTGGTTTCTTGTGTTGTTTTGGATATTATGTTGGTTGGTGGTTGCTATTTTTTTTCCATCTCGAAAATGTTCATCGATACTGAGGGTATCGTTTGGGAAATTGTAGGATCTAGCATAACGACGACAGGTGCAATTTGGGTATTACAAATTTAGGAATTTATAGAAAGAGTGTAGACGTCTGAAGACACTAGACAATTCCACGCGATTCGCAGGGTTTAAAGTTTGATTTTAAAAAAGTAAAAACCGAGGACAAAGAGTATTCCAACCGCTGTCGATACAAGGCGCTTGTATAAAAGAAAACGAAGAAAAGCCGAATTTGTAAAAAGTGATAATGCTTATACAACTCATTGTAGATACCAATGAAATGTGATCTCACAGGCAGACAATTCTCTATATATGGTGTCCTTTTCACCAAATCGTTGTGAAAAATTTCGGCTCTGCAACTTAATTTAACATATCCGCACTAGATTTCCCAGTCGATCCTTCGACATTCTTATAGTACTCGTTAGACTAGATTTTCCAACGACAGTTGTTGAATATGACAAAACCATCCTACACTCGCTGCGTGGGATACATCGTCAATGCAATTTTGCTGATGGTTCTCGAATATACGTTTTCGAAAGTAAGTTTCCTATGATGGTCAAGTGTTTTATGAAGCCACAAGAAAACTCTTAAGCCTATACCAATCAAGTCCTACTTTCATCTCCACGGATCAACAGCGGTATTGTTTATACACATTCCCCTTTAGAGCAACTCACACGTATTGGGAGGACAGGTCTAGAAGGAGCTCCATGGTTATGTTGAGCTCGACTCTGAAATTGAAATAACATCACAAGAAACCTGAGAAAGTCGACGACGACTTTCATAACCCCAGCGAGGTTACTAGCAACGGCATGTTTAGCGGGACCCTTTATCCAGGTTAGGGGTTGTTCGTTAAGATAATTTCTCCACTTTGTAAAAATGAAAACAGTCAGAGACAACCAAGATCTTAGGATCTGGGCAGATGTAAATATTTTAAGAACAAGACATTTTGGCACTACACATGAATGTTAGGACCCTTAACAGACCAAATGCGGCAGCACGAAAGTCGTAGACTCCCTAGAAGTGAACAATATCGCAAGTTTAAGGGCGATGGAATGGGCCAGGCATAAAGCGAATAAATAACTGCTACAAAAAACGAAGACGACGTTTACTTGGATGTGGATTTGCTATTCGAGGTAGACTTATGCAACAAGTCTTAATCTGTAAGCAAACACTTCATAGCAATCCGCATTAAGACCAACATCTGAAATATAAGACTGATTTGCAATCATGACCTACATCCTAGACGTAACATATGATCATTAATCCATCTTACTTAATTACTTAGGTGACGCTAGAGTTCGGGGCGAACCTGGGCCTCTACTAATAAGCTTCTCCAGTTAGTCCGGTCTTTAGTTGCGCACTCCAAGTCGGTTGAGGTCTCCTTCTACTTATGCGGGTTGTCCGACATTGGTGTGCATTCGCTTTACATGTCCTAGACATCTCAGGCGACTGATGCGCAGTTTCCTGACCAGGTCGATGTCGGTGTACTGCTCGTATAGTTCGTCGTTGAATCTTCTCCTCCAAAAACCGTCAATTCTAACGGGACCGAATATTTTTCGAAACCCGTAGCCCAGCGTATTCTCCCAACTATAGCGATATTATCGGTGTATGCTTTTAGTAGCACAGACTATCGAAAGATTGTGTGTTCGGTAGTGAGTTGAGCTCAATTCTTCAAGATTGATGTTAAGCAAGTCACATTACAGCGCGTCACCTTGTCTAAGACACTTTTTAACATCAAAGGTCTCGCTTAAGTCGTTACTGATTTTGACGGAGCAGCGAGCGTTTCCATTCCTCATTCTGCACAGACAGACGAGTTTGGCAAAGATGCTAAATTTGGACATAGCTCTATATAACTCGTCTCTAAAAATGCTGTCATATGCGGAATAAAAATCGATGAAAAGATGGTGGGTATCGATTTGGACTTCTTGAGTTCTTTTCAGGATCTGCCGGCGTGTAACGATCTGGTTGATTATGTGCTTTCCTTGTCTGAAACAGAACTGATCGGGGACAATCAGGTTATTGGCGAAGATTTTCAGACTTCACACTACACACTACTACTACAAGGTTCCCTTCTTCATCGCTACAGACTACTGTAGGGGTCTTCTTACCTTTACACGTTCTTTTCATCACTTTGTATAATTTCCGTATGTTATTCCTGGAGTACAACCTCTCAATATCTTCCATAACACGCTTCTCGTGCTCTTTTTTTCCTCTTCTTTCAGAGAAACCAATATTCTTCCAAACTCTTTTGCTCGCAGACCTTGCAAGCAGCTCTCATCCTTCGTTGCAGCGCCGCTGCTTTGTACGCAAACCAGGGATTTCTTGGTGGTGTTCAGATGAAACCGAGCACACCAGTGTTACCACTGGTCTTGGATATTTGATAGGAGATGTCGATCGATTTCGACATATCGAAGATAAATTCTCATAAAGCTTCTGTTGGAGAAGGACTGCTTACTAAGTTATTTAGAGCAACTAGAGATATACCAGATCACCTCTAAGAAATGTTTATAGGAAAGCGTGCTCGAAGAATAGAATCTAAGCATAGTTTGTACGATCTGAAAGAGGAATAAGTCTCCTAAATATCGCCTATAAGACCTTTTCTGCCAAATTATGTAGATATGTGAACGCCCGAAACCATTCATTAACAATCTGGTTGGTCCATATCAGTGCGGTTTCAGGCCAACAAAGTCCCTCATGGAGTGCCGTAGTGTGAGTATGTCACAGCAATTTCAGATCGACGCTCACCATCTTCAAAACCTTCAAAACTCATATAACAGTGTGCAAAGCGACTTTCTGTACAAGTCTGTGCATGTTTAGTTTTGGCACCCAACTTATCAGGTAGTGCAGGATGATTTTGGAGAATTCTCGCTTTTTTATCAAGGCCTTGCAGAACTCGTTTGTGGGCCAACGAGGAACGATCTCCCTTAAGTCCACGCAAGCACACGCTAATGGGGATTACATTGATGTGATTGAACTGACACAGCGAGCCGTCAATAAGTCTTTCGTGAGTATTGAGACCGAAGAAGCCAAAATAGGTTTGACGGTAAGCGATATCAAAACAAATCAGAAAGGACACACACTGCCGACCACTTGGCTAAAACGCCATTGCCACTAATACCTTTGTTCTCAGGAGGCAATTGAGTAACAGAGCCCTCTAAGACCAAGCCTGCTTTATACAAGATGCTTATCATCCCGTTTTATTTCTGATTTTCGGTCCTGTGTGTACTGACGGGAAATGGAGGTGCAGATTCAACCATGACCTTTACGGGCGGTGTATTCACGCGTCTACCCATAGAACGTTTGAGGTAGCTGGGGCGTTTACGAAGCAAAGAATGATCGCATCTACAATGACGCACGCAAATGGAAAGGGACATCAACTAATTTGCAGAGCAGTATTGGAAGAAGCTGGTGAGAGGTTGTGCTGCCTAGAGAGGACTATTGGTTGAGGCCCAGCTTCACCCTGGAGTGTAGCCCCATCTATGTAAATAAGTAAATACAAGTGTTTGAATTATCGAAATCTATATATGTTAGATCTCATGAGTAAGGTCTAAGGAGAGGGGGAAATGGCAATGCGAATATTTGATATTAGTACGACTGGTTCGCCACCTTCTATCTTCTAGGTCCTATAGTCGCGTATTAAGAGTTGTCTGAAGGACTATCTCTCCACTGCTTATTACAAAGCTATTATCGGCTAAGAGAAGATAGAAGCGCGCGCCATCCAAAACGAGAAGAAGCGAATTCCCTCGGCAAGAAGAAGTTTGCGCCAGGCACTTATATGAACTACTTTTCTGGAAAATGTGTCACTGCTGTTTTCCTTCTTAAAACAAGTAAGAATCCGATGACTGACTGGCTTTTGACTCTGGTGTTATGGACACAAGAACTTCTGTTGCTGTGAAAATATGAAATCGACCTCGGCCCAAAGGGAAAGTATTCGGATCTTCTTGGTAAGAAAAATTTGCATCTAATCTTTTCAGGGAGGGGTGAGAGAGTTGAGTACTTGCATCTGTAGTAACTTCCAAGCAGCGCTAAAGAATGCTAAATTATCTCATGATTTCCAAACTAGTCCGAGAATGCAAGGCTTCTCTGAACGAATGATCAAGCGAAATGAGATCAAAATGAGGTGACTGATCTTGCTAGGCAATGCTCAAAGGTGAGTTGGTCAGGACCCAAAACAGCGTTAGGACTGCTCGCTTCCTCTGTTTATTTTTCCATTGGCATCTAGATTTCATGCGAACATAACTGCAGATGACATGACTGCAGGATGCCAAAAGGTCAAACGTATGCTTCCCGATATTTCTAAAAGACCAGCAATTTTCCTGCTGTCTCGCAGAAGGAATGACTGTAGACTGCTTACTACCGTTGTATTGGGTCACTTGACATTGTCAAGGAATTAAATGTGTGCTATGCATAAACGACACAACATCTTGCTAAGCTTACCATAGGAACGATGACGACATCGCAGAGCATTTTATTTGTGAACGTCCGTCTAACTGGCATCACGCTGTAAGGACTCGGCGCTGATGTGGTGGGTGCTTGTACTGTAAGTACTTTTTGCTCACTGAAGCGTTTATAAGGAACTAAGGAATTGTAGTAAAAGGAACGTAAAAGGAGTACAATGGACAAGTGACTGTGTGCTCCCAAACAGAAAAAAGTCCCATAACCTCATTGTGCTGCTGCAACCTCTACGTTCTACGTACAATCTCGAACTTTCGTTATTACTCTAATAGCGTTCAATGATACCCTCTCGGTCGTGGTGCTTTAGATCTATATCACGAGAAGACCCAGCAAGAAGCAATCAAATAAGAGAAAAAGGCACCTTCAATGGCTGTGTGACAAATTCAATTTGATAATACTGCGAAAGGTAGATGGACCGCAAAAGTGATCCGATAGTCAGAACCTAGTTCCTGTCTTACCCTTCCACCCGTCCTGACCCGTCCAACTATATGAATGTTCAGCAGTAATGCTAATTTTTGGAAAAGCGGTATGCTAAGATGCTGTCTCTAGAAATATCAACATTCGTATGTTGATAAAGGTCGAATCGATTTCCCTCAGCAAGCCCACACTTGTGTCAACCCTATTACTCTGCTCCTCTATCCATCCAAGCTCCAGTGAGTATTCAAAATGTAACAATATAACCAGTGCTCAATCCATAAACTGTCACCAGACAACCAAACAGTTAGCCATCTTATCATCATTTAGACTCACTGACATAATCCTACATCTCGATCAATGTGACGACAAATCGCTTTATCTTAACCACTCTAAGCTACCTACGATCAATCATAAACCATTCGGTAGCACATTAAGACCCATGATAGAGAGTCCGATGACTTTTCTATGAGCAGATAACCAGGTCCAGGTAATAACCGGAGCCACCTTGCAGATTGCATATGCCTGCGCCAGCCTACAAATTCAACTCTGTGCGAAAACAAACTGCCGCCAATACCTGTCGACTACATCGTTGACCATTAATTATCGGGCCAGCGATATTTTTTTTTTTTCGTTTTTCCTTGAATTTGTCACAATTTATGTCATAAGCCATTGCGTGTCCATAATAATGGCTTATGAGCACTTTAGTCATATCATAAATTTAACGACAACACTTTTCTATGCGGACCTTTGGATAAACACAGTCACACTTTGTGGCGAGGTCCTGCACCAGCTATCTTAAAGGTTCAAACTTCTAAGCACAAATTGTTGATGGTATTCAGACCCCGGCACATCCAAAGCGGGCTCGGTTACCATATGATATAGGACCCTACGTCCGCCTTATGGTCCCGCTTTTAAGATAACAACCAACCCGGCAGTACTGGGATGCCAATTCAGCTCAGTTTGCCTTTATGGATAGATGTATGCATGTATGTTTGTGTTTGTGTCGCTTGCATGCAATTTCCCTGGGCTCAGGAATCATTTGTCCAGTTCCACCAGCTCTGAAAGCGAACACAGATTGGGCGCACACTGCCATGCCGGCCGGTATCGGTCATGAATAAATTAATAAGACCACACAATGTTGAACACGGTTTATTAATTCAATTGAGATAAATTAACTGCGCAGTGAGACTGCTGCAATGAGATGCTGCGTTTGCACTCTATACGAATACGAGTACAAATACGAGTATGTGCATGAGTTCGGATTAGATACCGAGTATCTGAGAGGTGTATTGCGTGTGTGGTAAATGCGCTTGAGCTTAGGCGCATTTGATTTCAAGCATGCGCCAGTGTCACTAGCACGAGAGATTTTTCCAATTTTTCGAATGGGAAATGTGCTCCTGTCCAATAAAAATGCGATTAAGCCGATAGCGAGTCGAGGAAATTCGATTTGGTTAGAGATCTCTGATGGAACACACGCGATTTTTGGTCCGGGGGTATTGGGTTTTTTTACTCCATTCAAATGAAAACTATGGATGGATTCGACGGGTAGATAGATAACCTTTGGATGTACAGAATCTAGACTCGATCTTGAGTTGTATTGGATTTTATTTGTGTTTGTTATGCACGCGTAACTAATCGGAATTGTTACGTAGTTTCGAGTTTTGACGAAACCAATTAGTTACGACTAACTGACGTATATTTTTGTAAGGTTTTCTGCAATGCGCTAAAAGAGTTCAAAGGTGATTGGTACAAAGTCTTGCATGCAAGTGTTTAGATGTTTCATTCTTTAGATATTCGCAAGATGCTTGCTTTATGCTTTATCATTGCAAAGTCATTCCTCTTAGAGTTTATCTGACATGAAGACTGACATGTCCACTCTAGTTTATGGTATGACATGATTCACTCATGTACTCATAACCTCCGAATCTGTATCGATCCACCATGCAATAATCAGGAGTCTCGTTATGGAGGTCCCAGGTACAAGCCCCAGTTGAGTAGATTAGGCGTTTTGAAGTTTGATAACAATGTTATTAGAATTTTACGCTTGGCGGCAGCAGCATCTGCTGCCTGATGTGGCTAATCGAATTGCTTTCTTGATTTTAAATGTGCCGCTCATCAAACCCCTTAACTTCAACTGCCCACTTCTAACGTTCTCCAATTTGTAAGCGGCATGCGCTCGTATCATTAAAACTTTGCAGAAACATTACCAACACACTAAATGGAGCAGAACAGACCTTAACTGCGTGTAGCTCTTTGATTTTTTTTTTATTATTTCTATACGCGATCGCTCCAGATCACCAGAAAATCCAACTCAACATGTGCCGTATCCATTTGTATACCATGCTCCTCTCTCAGCCACCACCATCAAGACGCAACAAACTGACCGTCTCCTCGGATATGCTCCAGAAAATATCTACTAACAGAGCAACGCAACGCAACCATGAGCTAGCTCTCAAGCAAAAGCAACAACAACATCAATGGCAATAGCAATAGCGACTCATGTCCCTCCGTGTCCGTGATTCATAGATCGAAAATTATGTTGTGACATATCTCTTGCATGTCAGAATTTTATTAGTCATATTTGTCCGGACACACATAGGACCAAATTAACATTAAATTGGACCTTTTGTCGGTATCGTTCATGCGCGACTTTGACTCCGGCTCCAATCTGGACATTGACAACAACAGCAACAACGACAACGACAACGACGATGATGATGACGACAACGACAACAGCACACACCGACTAGTTCAAATGGAGCGATACTACGAATATTCGTAAATATCCAAAGGAATATAGACCTCATATGCGTGTTGCGATATGTTAGAGGTTATGTAAAAGCAAAACGCTGAATGGATCCAGCCCCGGTTAGATTTTTGCCCCATAAAACATTGCCTCCAGAACAAAAACCAAACAAAAAAAATCCGTCTTTAACCGATCGGTGTCCAGTCTCCAGTGAGGGGTATCGAAGCATGCTTTTATGCTAGGTTCGGACGGCTTTCGGGACTCATAACAATTTGTGCATCTACGATGGAATAGGTATGGTGCTTGGTCCATTTGTGCCAGGATCAATCACGGAACAACCTGTTCAACTTGATTTGTGTTACAGAATCGATTTTTAGTGTCTCTCTAGCTCGCCCAGATGTGGTCGTGGAATTCTTTGGAGAGCTGTTTGGGAGTTCGTTTTATTTTTCATTGTTTTATTTTTTTATTTCCTCTTTGGTTCCGGGATATTGTCGCATTCCACTTGCAGAATGACTCTGTGCGGTGCGAACTAATGAATTGTCTATCAATTGGAAGTTTGTTTCGTTTTTGGGTTTTGCCAACAATTTTCCGGTGAACGATTTTGATAGATTTCATTGATTTTTCGGGACATATAACTAAGAGAAAAGGTTGGATTAACAAATGCAATTATTGCCAGAGTCAGTTAGGAAGCTTTAAGGCTTTAAGGGAAGTCTTAACGACTCTTAAGGACATAATGATGAGGAATACTGCTTCCAAAACCCGCGCAGATGTTTTTACCTATCCAGCACACATCACAGAGAGCACACATCATGTTCATGAGTCAGTCCATCGTTCGGTCTTTTACAGTCAAATACTTTCTTTTGCTTTGAGTCAGCATTTTTTCTATTAATTTTGGTGTTAATGGTGTATTGAAGAAGATTAGGTGGCTGGCTTATTCGGCACACCCTTTCAGGCTACCCCATCGTAGCCGTTCAAGTCAATACCATCTTCTCCTAATCGCACACTAATTGAGCTTACGACGATAAACGAGTCATCCCCAAAAGATCTTGGCGATACCATCATTGATAATTTATCCTGCATAAATTAACCTTTTCATTAGCCTTATGCAGGAACCTTCGTTTGTCCGGAACAGCGTCTCCGAAGAACTCATTCCCGTGCTAGAGGCTTCTACAACTTCAAGAAAAGAAGGTACTCGTATACCTAGAGTTGTAGGTAGCGCGAAGAAGTTCCCGTCATCGCCCTTGTCTCTCTTTGATTCAATACACAACTGGGAAGAGTAAGAAGAGCCATCTTTCTTGGACTACCGATACGTATAGATTAGCATATGAACAAGCAATTGCTTTCCGCTCGTCGGAGGACTAACTGGGAAAAACACAATACGATACCTCACACCAAACTGGGTGATTTTGGGAGTCATATTCCAATATTACAGCTAGAGATTGGTGAATTCAACAACGAGCTCCCTTCTTCTCCAAAACTTACCTTTTCCTAATCTTGTCGTACAGTACAGTATAGAGGGTTGGATCTGCTTACGAGCAGAGTGCACAACATTATTCTTTTAGGATGTCAGAGACTCTTTGAATGTATTCTGAAACCCTGTTTAGCTCTCGGTACAACACCCAGTGCTCGGCCTGAGGTATCCGAAGTTCTTATACCCGTAGAGAAAACCTCCCACATGGTCTAGACGGATCTCTAATAATCTGTTACCCCTCCTATCAGGTGCCAATTACAAACGACTGTTGAGTAGCTGCATGCGTACTAAACAGATAAATCGGGTAAGACCCCTGTAGCCCGTGCTCTCGCTTGAAGGGAATACAATGGTAGTGTTCCTTGATATATGTGCAGCTTCCTATAATATTGAGACCTTTTCGATCATCAACTCTTTTTAAGAACTGGACAGCAATGACTCTCTCTGCAGCTTAATTCACGTCATTTTCAACAACAGAGTCATACAATATATGTAACCTTTGGTCGCTGCTCTACAAGAAAAAAACCACATAAAGAAATACCCCAAGGGCGTGTAATCTCCTCTCAACTATAGAACTTAAACCTCAATGGCCTACTTATCAATTTAGAAGGTAGCGTACACAGGCCTCGTCACTTATTAGAGGTTTCTCGCGTCACTTAAAACGAACATCATTTCTGATGAATTATAAAAACGCCAGCGATAGCCAGCAAAATTTGACTTACTGATTAAGTTTGAACAAATACTCACTGACACCTTATAGCTTTCTTCAATAAACTTTGGGCATACTATTTTCTTGTACACATAGGTTACATTGTGAACAGCAAACAGCAATGTTGCACAACGAAATAAAAAAGCTCACGGCAAGAGGACTGTAGGCTAAAGTCTCCAAACCAAAGTCATATAATAAAGGCATAAACCTGTTAGAAAACATGCAACAAGCCTTCTGAACATCTCCTACGGCGGCTTTCCAAACTTTGAATTACTTTCTACATAGACTGTTTCAGCACGCAAATTGCAAAAAAAAACTCTGCCCTCAGGCTTAGAGGCACTCGGAAATGGAAAAAACTTTATGAAGGACTTACCAGCTTACTCAGGCTTCCCCGAACCAACCGACCTTCAATTAATTGAAATCAACCTGAATTTTGATTTCAGTCACCTGATTCCAGAAAGGAAAGAATGCGGACAGCGCTAAGTCTATTTACATTTTCAAAGACGGCTCTAAGACAGTCGAAGTCTTTGAATGCACGAATCCACCAGGCTACCCACATATTTCCTTACTTACTTACTTACTTAAGGTGGCTCCAGAGTCCAGGGTGGACCTGGGAGTCAACCAGCAGGCATCTCCAGCTAGGTCGTTCCATTGCTAGCTGCCTCCAGTTCCGCACGCTAAGTTGATGGAGGTAACCCCATCCGCTTGCGCTTGCGCTTGAGCCATCTAAGGTGAGGTCTCCTTCTACTGCGTTGCGAGAATTGGTGTACGAGTATATTCGCTCTACATGTCCTAGCCATCTCAGGCGACTGATGTGCAGTTTTCTGGCTAAGTGGGTGGCCGTGGCTCAAGTGGTAGTATATTGGCTTCTAAATCAGATGGTTTGGGGTTCAATACCATCCGCAACCGAAAGACATTGTTTTTGTCAAGCAACTAAAATCTCGTGAGATGAATGCCACTGGCATCACTCTGCTTTTTTCTGATTATTATCGGCGTATGCTAGTAATTTGACGGACTTTTGAAAGAGTGTGCATCTTGTATTTTGCACTCTTCTTTCAAGACTAATGTTAAAGAAATCGCTCTGTATAGCTCGACTTTATAGACGCTGCCATACGCGGCCCTAAGATCGTTGAATAGGTGATTTGTATCGATATCGATCATGGGTTTTTACCAATATCGGCCGCACTGTGAATATTTGGTCGCTGGTAGACTTTCCTGGCCTGAAACCACACTGGTAGGAAATTTGTTGACGAACGACTTCAGGCGTTCACAAAATATGGCAGATAGGATCATGAAGGCAATGTTAAGAAGGCTGATGCCTCTGTCGTTGGCGCAGTTCAGAGGGTCTCCTTTCTTGAGGATCGGACAAACAATCCTGAGGTTCCATTCATCGGGCATACTTTCATCTGATCATATTTTACAAATGAGATGGTGTATGCTCCTTACCAAGTCATCGCCTGACACCCGCAGCAGTTTTGTTGGGCTTAAGCTTAAATTTGGCTATCTTCACTTCATCCAGGTCTCAATTTCTCAATTTCCTCGACCACGAGTTTCTGATGCTCCTTCCTCCTCTTTCCTCGTAGAGCTCGTGTGTAGCTCCAGTCCTTCTATGCAGCGCCGCTTTGCATGCATCTTGCTGAGCTGCGTGGGTTTGCCGGCACTCGTCGTTAAACCAGGGGTTGCGTTGTGGTGGCCGGGTGAAACCCAGCACATCAGAGGCGGCATCTCTGATGGCTTTTGGGCAATTTTGCCACTGGTCTTCGATATTATGAGGTTAAGGGAGACGCGATCGGAAAAGAATTTGGCGAACTCATGCGATTGTAGCGGTCTGATGTCAAACTTTTCTACACTAATAGCTTGATTTTGCGATGTTTGGGGTACCCGCATCCATATGTTGGCTCCTCTGAACATTCAGACATCTGTATTGCTGGAGGAGAGGCTTGCGTCGATCGCAATGTGATCAGTTGGACGTACGTCATGCATTGGAAAATTTTCCGCTGCTCCGGCAAGTGCGCGCTTCAAATCAAGACTTTAATATTTGGATATCGAGTAGTGAAAGCTATAGTTTCCAGAACGAACCATAATCCTGTAGTCTAATAGATTGAGGTCTGGGCTACCAGATGAGCTGAAGCGGAGTCTTATTAAAAGGTCCACGATTTATTTGCGGATACGGTTTTTTTGTGGGGTTCCACAACGTTCTCTAAATCTTCTGTTTGATACACTGCCGAGTTTTTGACACCTTTCTTGTAGAAATTGAGCTCAGTGATCCCATCATAGGGGACTCCCCACAAAATCATCAAAGAAGCTGGGTTTTGGCCACGTTGAACTCTCGGAACGAGTTCAAGCGCGTGTGATGACAAAACATATACTCTTTGCTTGTTCTTCAACATTTAACATTTTCTCGTCAGTAAAAAGAATTCGTTTGTGACCGTTCCTCATGTACCGGCGAAGCAAGGCTGTCACTGAGTCATAAATCATATTTTAAGATGCGGGACATGCTGTCCTTGTTGATATACAGACAGTGCAGACGAATTCGATGACTTGTGGCGTTCGCTTAGTGCACGGACGGAGGAATTTTGTACGGTCGAATATCTACAAATAACTTCACGGTACAGTAAACAAAGTTTCGTTTGATTTTCAGTATCTGCAGCATCCGAAATATTTCGCCTTTTCATAGTCACATTTTTGCAAGCCAATTACAACAACACGATTTCCTAGCCGCCTAGTCACTACTTCCTTTGTATTTCTTGAGAGAATCTTTAAAGTTAACCGGATTAAGATAACCTTCCAGATAGTTATTGTACACCTGAAGTAAATAGTCTTTTCTCTCATTTTCTTCAGCCTGAAAGACAGTGTAAGGGAAACCTCGAACTGGGACTTATCTGCACTTAACATATTGTTAGTGGTAAGTAAGTCAATTTACTCGTTGATACAATCTATAGGTTTCGGGATAACACAAATCAATCATTTGCCTTGCACGACATTCAATTCACAATCTGGGTCTCCAGGAAACATCAGCTTACATATTTCAACAAATCTCACATTTCATCAAGCCGCTTTCATCAAAATATCTATAAAGCGTCTTCTTAGAGCATATGGAAAACATGACTTTGATTCGGGATCCACAGATTCATCCTGACGCAATAAAGCACATGTGTTTGGATGGGTACTCATAATGGGAAATCGACTAAGATCGAAGTTTATTGACCCAAAGCCTATAGGTCATTTCATTGCTGAAAGCATCACAAGATCTTAGTTCTGTGATATAACTTAATCAAAATTCAGAGCTGCACTGAACACGTTTTGTTGCGCCGAACAAATACCCTGAATGTGCAGTAGAGATTCAAAGATGATTCTGAATTGAAAGCAGGTCTGTTCAACGAAAAGCGTATACGATATAGATCCTGGAATAGAAAGAGCCTGCAGTGAACACCTTAGAGCGAGACTGTCCGGTCTCCGCAAACAAAGGTTATCGAAAAATGAATCTATTATAGTACCACAGAGTCAGCCTTAGCACTCGAATTCAGGTTTTTTGCAATTATAATACGAATCTGGTCACTAATAAATGGGGAATACATTAAAACAGCAGTTCCAACAGCAACAGGAATAAGTCTGTCGAAGTGACTAGATTTAGAACTCAAAACTCAAAATATTTGGATACTCACAATATTCGACAATCTCTGCTCCCCGCAGTTCTATTCCACCTCACCGAGTGTTAGATAAGTAAAAATGCGGAGCTGATATTTAAGCTCTTCGAGAAGCAGATAGTTCTGGATAGTGTGTGCAAATAAAAGACAATGTACAAGCGCAACTGCAACCGCAACCACAAGCGAAATAAAAGTGATTCAAGCACGTGTCGTGCAAATGGAATGGAGTGATCCTCAAATCTTTCCCACAAGACGTTAAGGAAGGCCGTAGTAACAGTTTATTGATGAAGTGATCATGATTAACAAGAATTCTGGTGTGGAAAACTCTTCCCGAAATCAAGGAGGCTGAAAGGCGTTATTGTTGCACATCGGGAACCTAGATAGAAGATAACATTTAAAGGCACAGACTCAACCATTTCTGGCGGATTCTGCACGATGTTATTTTTTCTTTTAGGTGGCTTTTAGGTAATAAAATAAATATGACAGTATTAGCGGGGTATACAACCACTTCACGGTATGGACGGCAGACCGAACAGCTTAGCACTTCGCTTCCTATCGTTTGCATAAATACAGCTTCCAAACTAAGCAATGGTACTTCTCAGCATGAAGAGGATTCATTTCTTCTGCGTTTCCCCAAAGATAGATTTCTTTCTACCATAGACCTGACTTTCTGATATGCATGCAAACTATAATGGGTGGATATGTAAATTAAGAAGTCATACTGCAGTTGCTGGTTCCTTAAAATTATTGAGTATGCAGGACCGTATGCAGTCATGGAAAACTATTTCTTGGAATCTTGGCAAAAGACATTCCTTAGTGACAAGCCCGCCGCAGCAGAAGACACATGTTATTTTGCCCTGAGAATGGAAAATTGTTTTTCCTCAGCTCAACCTATATCTCCATCATTAAAGGCGTCCACAAAATTCTTACAGTGCAGTAGGCATTTTCAATTAGTTTACAGTCAATCAAAAAGCCACCACCACCGCCATGAGCCTTAGAGACCTCATGATGCATTGTTATCTACACTTTCTCCAGACCTTCTGAAAAAATGAAAACTTTTTGAGAAAATTTTCCACAAATTGTCACATATGACATAAATACCGTCAACGTGACACCAATAACATCAACCCACCGACTCATTGAAAAACTATTTACTCCACTTTCCAAAAACACTCCAAAGACCTGTCATTTACGAAGGCGCACGGACCCTCACAAAAAGAAAACAGAAAATAATCGAAAAGAAAAGAAATCAAAACTTCTGGTCCAAAACTAATAACCAGTCACGAATTGAGTGGTCATTGTCGGCATACACCATAGACAAGACACTGTTGAGACAACGTAACAGTAACACTCCAATCTAATATTGATCCAAAAGTGCGCTCATTTAAGACATAAGGATCCAGAATAATCTAGTCATCTTGGGCCAATTAAACTTTGCTACATTAAAAAAAACTCTTTAATGTCCAAAGCACAGGTCAAAATGACACAATGTGCCACCGATCGCCGATAACCGATCACCGATTCCCGAATAACTGAATAGGCAAGATGTCCAGTGGCTGGATGATGGATGAAAGTGGTAGTGGTGCGGCAAAAATAACAACATGTATCCAGCGAAAGCGCCAAATATTGACCATAACTTTCCGTTCCAATAGAGTAACATATTTCCTACCTATGGACTGATCAGTGATCTTACCAAACTCAAGACCTACCGACGATACACCCGGAGTGGAGACATTGTTGGTCACTTCAAATTTTGTGGCATTTGACTGCCGTGTAATGAAAACATCGCACAACAATGCGTAGCGATGTGAAATACCGCTTGGACTACTAATATACCTGTACCTGTACCGGTCATGCCAAGTATTTTTAATTACCGGCCGCGGCCAAACCGCATAGAGACATGCGATCGATTTGAATAGACCGTTAGAAGTTTTCGGTTTGATTGAGTACTTTGGCCCAGAATTTCGATTCGAGTAAACAAAACATCACAAAGATACAACATCACAAAGATAAAGACAACAAAGCGCGTATCTATCTCAGACAGAAGGCTTAGCGAACTGGAGCAGAAAGAAAGTTCCATTCGGAGCACCTGAATTTGAGGTGATCGTGAAATTCACCCTCAGGGCGGCGGTGGTCAGGTCGAAGTTTGTTATGAAATTTTCTCATTCTGGACAAATACGAGTATTTTCGATGTGCAAAAACCTTAGCCGGACCCCAGTAATGAGATGTATGGTACTCGAGCTTAAATCAAGGCCATTGCCACTGCCACTGGTTTTTTGATGGATGCCCGGCAGTTTTCCAGTGGCCAGGAGCCACAAATGAAGAGCCCACTGATTGGTGCCTAAGTGGATGGCTAAATGATGGAAGAATGGTGTAGAGAGCGGCAGTCAAACTAGTGCACTTGAGAGAGGCACACTTCAAGTCCAAAACGTAGTTTGACGTATCTGAAGTATCTGGTTCAGCAGGCTACATAGCCGTTGTCAAAAAGAGCGACACAGTGATGAGCATGGCCTCGGAAATGGTCCAGCGATTGTGATTGTGACGGTGATGATGACGTTGGCGGCAACGGCCGGCTTGGCGGCATATCCAGCCATCTTAATTAGAATTTTCATTCGTGAATTGGAGTGCAAAATAGTTCAGGTGAAATTATTTTGTGCGATGAGGTGAAGACTTGGCAGATAATCCGTTAAGGAACTTGGTCAAATGTGATGCGCTGTGAAGTGTGGTGATCGATGTTCATTCAATTGGTCAAGTAGTTCAAATGGAGAGTGCATTTGGCAAATGGGTTTGTTTGTTTAAATGCTCACTGAGCTGTATAATGTCCTGTAAGACGGAGAAAGTAGTATGCTGAGGGGGTTACCTTACCCATAGATGACACTTGAGGTTGTCATAGAAATTTAAAATTTCACTAACTAATAACTGACGCCACTCAAGGGAATGTGCTCAAATGAAAGTGGTGTAGATGGCGTACACATTGCGTTGGCAACTTTCCAATTAGACAAACATGTTTAACGTTAGACCACCTTGGCAGATTTAAGCGGTGATCTCAAAATTGCTTTTAACAGATAGTATTTTGTACTTGATTGCACTCGATAACATCGATTATGCATTAGACAGCAATAACCTATGGATGGCAACGAATGATAAAGGAGCAAAAACAACAGGCACAGGTGCGCGTTTGTCATTGTGTAATGTAATTTGAGTCCAAGCAACAACATAAAGAGCGGTCGATACATAAGTTTAACAAGGTTTTAACGGAGCTGATGAGCACTAAAAAGACAATGCATAACGCCATAGAAGTTAGATGAGACTCTCTAACTCGTTCCCATTTAAGCCCGGTATAGGCATCCGTTTTCGACAAGGTCAAAGCCGGGACAATAAGTGTCTGGTATAATGCCTGTTTGATCTTACCTGATGGGTGGCCGCGGCTTAAGTGGTAGTGGACTGGATTCCAAATCGGAAGGTTCGGTGTTCGGTCCTAGCCTTACCCGAAAAACATGCATTTTTTTCAGTTCACGAAAATCAAGTAAGATGAGTAGTTAGTAGCCAACTTCCACTAAGAATTTAGTCCCCCCATTAAATGTTGGATGCCACCCATGGAGCTAAATAACCACTGAGCCCAAAAATCTTTCCTTCTCTCTCTCTATCTCATTTTCCAGAAAACTTAACACATGCTGAGGCATTATAAGTGTATTCATACCCACTTGAGTGTTAAGTTCTTTAAAAAAAAAAAGGAATCTGTTAATCAATTGCTTCTTGAGCCTGAAGAAACAAAGTCAAGGAAGATGACAAATTGACGTGAGATATCACGGCAGAAAAAAGATCTTATAGCCGATGTTAAGGAGACTTTTTGCCCTATAGTTGACGCAGTCAATAATGATGCTGAATTTTCATGCCTCGCGTAGGCTTTCCTCAGACCTTATCTTATGGATAAGCTAGTGCATATTTGCAACCAGGTCATCTGCGCCAGCAGTTTTATTAGACTTTAGCTTCGATGTTAGTATATTCAATTCGTCTAGGTCAGGGGGACGGAATCCTCTGTCATCTTCGTCTAGGGTAAATGCTTTATTCTGCTGACAGCGGTATTTCGTGGCCGTTATACAGTCTGTAGAAGTAGTCTTTCCATATTCTCAGCATCGACTGCTCTATTACTATTGGGTTGGCAATATTTGTCTGTGCAGACGTGTATCCCTGACATGTTCAATTTATTCTCTGATAAATCTTTCGAACGTTATTCCTGCGGTAACATCTCTTTATTTCCTCAATACCGGGCTTCTGGGGGTTTTTGTTTTTCTTTCCGAGAAGATTGTACTCCGCAACACGATAATTTTAATTTGGTGGAGACCAAGACTCCCATTTATTCAGCTTAATACAAGTTATACAATCTTAAACGAACTTAAATTAAACTTAAAACTAAATTTGGTTGGGGTGGTGAAGGTGGTCGCTTGCCTTCAATTGCTCAGACAATTGGACTTTGTAAGGGAATAATCCGAGATCTTTGTGCAAAATTCTGATCTGGGTGGTGCGTGAAATGTTGAGTTGTTGAGATTGATGGCTAGTCGATGTTTCTGGAATGAGTCGAAAACTCTCGGCAGCCACATTCTCGGCGGTACGTATCGTAAGATGGCGGGGACCGTGAGTATTGTCCGCAAGCAAGCCAGTCTCATAAACATTTTGCCCAAATTTTTGTACAGCAGGATACTTCTCGACTTAAATTCATTGACTTTGAGAGTCACTGAAAGCAATTGTGCATTCCAAAATACAAATTTCGTTCACAACTACCTGTACAGTAAAAACAAAATACAATTCAGAGACAACTACTCGTAACAGCCTTAGATACGAACGGATATAATGCTGAGCATTTCAGAAAATGTTTTAATTGAAATGGAATCCTTAACAGAGCACGTGCGGCCGAACGACTGGTGGAGGTCCTAGACTGATCTTCGACTGAGACTTAAGTTTTCAACAGATAAGCGAACAGCTCATAATAATCCGTAGCAAGGGAAAATCCGAGAACATAAATATGATTCGCATTTATACCCTTACCGAGGATAAGAATGACAGCATCAAATACAATTTTTATGACTTCCTGCTAGGGGATCTTAACGCCAGACTGGATAAGGAAGCTGTCTTCGAGCGGGTCTTCGAAAAATACGACCTGCAGTACACAGCGTCGAATAATGGTTCAAACCAATGGTACTACAGAAAGTCGTTATGCACTCTCAAGGCTTAGACAAAGAAAGATATATGAAAAAAATCGTCTCTTTTTTGTCTGTCTGCATGATAACACAGACTCGGTTTGTGGAAACCAGCGTCATGGTTTCCATCCAGCAGGAAGGCTCCCTACCGACCCTAGCAATCTCATAAACCTTTATGTCAGGTACTAAGAATTTTTTTAGCATGTTCCCTCAGGAAGTGGCTGCATTCGGCCACTATGTTCACTTCAACGAGTCTCACACCTACAGCAGAGCCGAGCCGACCACAATAAATTTTATTATCCATAACTTGCCTCCCTTGCCACCACTTAAACCATCCCGCCTCACTCCTCCACCCCACAACATCCTTCTTACTTCTTACTACCAGAATGTAAGAGGTCTACCCTCAAAAACCAATGCTGTTCTACGCCAATCGCATGCTCTACCCTTTGATATTTATGCCCTGACTCAAACCAATCTGATTCCCGACGACGATCCTAGCCGCCCAAATGATGATTCCCCCTGTAGAGGCGTCGCACTGGCGATCTACCAAATCCTTAACTCTTCTCCCATTACCATTTCTTTGTCCTCTAAAGTAGTTTTTTTCGCAATAAAAATATCACACTCCTTCAAGTCCTTTACGTTATAAATATGTTGCTACATCCTACCAGCTCAACCTATCGAATCATACCGACTTTCGACTTTCGGTCTAACTCTATTGACAATATCCTTATTTGTGACGATATCCAGAGGACTTTATCAGATGATCAATAGTTTTTCATCGGTTAAAATGCCAGCTAAGCCAAGAAATGTCTCTCCTTACATCGCTTCAGAGACTCAAGTCTATGTCAAGTCAGCCGTATATCCAACTACATGGGCAAACAATTCGACCTTATTTTCACAACAGATTCAATTAACTCCTCAGTCTCACTTTGTTCCTATCGCTCTCAACAATTGATTACTACCACCCTCTCTTTGTTCTCTCGTTTTTTCATAACTCTTCTGTTCAGCCACTCCCCCCACAACTCTCTCATCCGACGACTTTCATAAACTTTCACAACATCAGTGACTATCTCAGCAGATCCACCTTTAACTTAACTATTATACGAGTATAAACGATGCCCTAACCATTTTTTATAGAGAAATATTTAAGTCTTTTACCCGTTATCAATCGGCAAGGAACATTCAATCAAATTGGTCGTATCGCTTTCAGCTGGCATTTTCAAAACTCTCAGGTGTCACTAAAAGAGGTGACATTGAACTGAAACGAAATCGTCATCTTTTGGTTCGCCTTGAAAGAACAGCGGCCCACCCAAGCAATAGGAATAGGCGTCGAAGAGACAGACCCAAAATTAAGATTTGGGTCTGTCATCAGTCACATTTTTCAAGACACATAAGATATTAGCAGCCCCTTGTCATTCGGCTTAATGAGCATTAGGAAGTTGTAAAATATTTCGTAAACCCAGGCAGAAAGTCTTGCCGAAAGATCGCAGTAAAGCCATTTTACGTTTACGCTCAAAGAACTAACAAGTGGCTACAGCTTACGCCAACCCCACGTGCAGAGTTTAGACGAATCTACTGATCTCTATAGAGAAGTTGTGAAACAGATGGAGCAAACACTCGCTGCTGTTTTGAATAGCATTGCGGACGAAAACTTTTCTCGAATCCAAGACTACTTATCTGTCTCTAAAAATCCCAAAATTTATGTCGCGTCTTCCAATAAGGATGAAATTCAAATTCCGTAAGAGGAACAACTAAGCCTTGTCCGAAAAATGGCGATCCTAGTCAAGCTCCCAAAGAAAGACAATGTAACTGAGTGCAGAAACTCTAGACGAAGAAAACGGACTACTCCCGTTATTATGGAAGTATCGTTTCGATACCTGATAAGTAAGGCTGCATTCGGTACGTTGTCCACGATATGGATAAGCTTCAACAAAAAGTCTGTGCTAGTGGTGCTGGCATACCTGAAAAGTGGCCACTAACATCACAAATAAGTAGTAAAATTTTGTAAATCGGCTCCCAAAAAATAAGCTGTAAGTATTCTAGCCAAATCAGGCAATCAGGTTTGGACCCATGAGTAGACAGTAATTGTCATCCTTTCTAGAGGACATCCAGTATCGAGTGAGTTGAAATAAATTTCCGAAGTCAGACGATCTGTGACCTGCGTAGTGAAGATGCCGCTACACTCAAAGTGAATTGATTCACATGGCTAGTGTCTGGTAGGCAGTTGCTGTAAGTTGATTAGTACGTAGTGGAGGTTTAGAGTCCTGATTATAATCCTAATTTCTTTTACAAATACCTAGCTGCGGCTCGTCGTCAGCTGATCTACCTACATAGCCTTTCATCTAGTATATTTGTACGCCGAAAAAAACATTCAAGACTTCATTACGTCAAGGAATGACCTTTCTTCAAAACAAGCCAAGTACATAGCTCCATTTACAGTTAATAGTCCCTGCCAATTTCTCAGGGACAACATACAACATGTATTTAACTCTCTCTTGCTGTTCCAATTTCAAATCTACTGCAATGCATTCATGTTTTGTACGAGTATCTTCTGGATAAACATGTGTATAACCCCGTCTTGAATGAAACTAACATGAAACACACCTTAGTTGCTGGAAGGTGCTAGGTCGCATTACCGGATATGTCTAAATAAAAGCCTTTTGTCCTCATCTACTTGTAAAGGAAATTTTTCTTCTTCATCTCCTGTATGGGTAGAGACGATTCCTCATCTTATGGCTGAGTATCCGTTTACTGGTTTGTGACATACCCGCTGGAAGGTGTGCCAGCAGCACTAGTACCACCACCACCACCACTACAACCGACGACGACACATGTGTCTCTGTTTATGGAGGATGATCCGAGATCTCAATGAGCCCAGGCAAACAACAACACACGTCCCAATATTTAAGCCTTCCGAAAGATTCCGTTCGTTTTTTTCACATACATGTGAGCTTCCACCCCAAAAAAGGAAATGATAACCCGAATGAATACAAAACGGAGATTAAAATCCCAAAATCGTATTCATGAACGATTCTCCATCTCCAGCTCCATCATGATCGTCGTCATCATGATCATGATCATCGCCAGCCAGAATCCACCAGAGGCAATGATCTGCATATAGGGATCTCGCATTAAAGCGAAAGCAACCACCTACCTGCCTACGCGCAGTTCAACAGTCTTCCTGTGGGCCCAGCCCCAGTGGTGTACCTGTCTATCTGTCTGTCTGTTCGTATTTGTATTTGAATTTTTCGTTTTCAACTTTTTTTTTCTGGATTCGGTGTTCTTTTTTCACTTCGTCTCACGATCGGTGCTCGATCGCATGGAATTGCCAACTCTTCACTCGTAATGATTTCCTGGAGGATAGATCTTTGGACTTGTGAACTGGTGGACTACACACATTGAGATCGCCTGGTCTCTCTGAAAGGAAGGCTTGTGGGAGCGAACACGCAAGTGAAATAAATTTTACAAAAGGAATCCAAATGCACCTGCAGGTATTGTTTTTTTTTTCTATGGGTTTCAGACTCTGGAATTCAGAGCACCAACGGAACTCGGAAGTCAATGCAACAACGAGGACGACAAATTTGGAAGTGCACCATGGAGTTGTGTGTGTACCATTCATGGTGCACCAGTGCACAGCGGTGGCCAAATTTAGAAACTGTGCGTTTCGGTGACAGGAGGAGGAGAATCCTGTTGCGATCGTACTAAATTAGAATAGAGTCGAATACGGATACGTGCGTACTGAATTACATCTCCTGCTTCGGGACAGGGACAATGAACTCGCGCTGACGCCCTGCATGCTCGGTGTTCGTGAGAAATGTTCTTCGGACTGTTTTATTTTTTATAAGGACTTGCTCTCGAATATGTACGAGTATATCCAGCAACCTGTTCGTTGCTCCTGATTTGTTTGTGTGTCTGATTGTCTGTCGGTTGGTGTTTTGTTCGGCGAGGATATTTAACTGAAATTGAAAGAAATGATGAGAGCCGTGGATAAGGAGATGAGGAAAAGGACAGATTGAAGTATTCCCACAGGAATGCCGTGCACCAAATGAGGTCATGGGAAACATGAAATTCCTCCTTTTTGTGGAATTAATTTTACATTTTTTTTATCTCTGATTTTTTTTTTGTATTCATTCGATTCTTGTATCTGGTTGTGGGAGTTGGGATCTTTAAGATCGCATTGGAGTGAGATGAATTAATTCGGAAGTAACAACATTTCAGGTAACCTTGGGTGCATCTAGTTGTCTTGGAAACGTCGCTTTGTAATTAATTTCCTGCTCTCGTTTTCAAGTGGTTTAAATGGGATTACTCATGGGAGAGTGGAGATTTGTTGATCTGATTGGATCAGGGTTTTTTGAAACAGAAACTTAGAAACCATGGACTGAAAATGTATGAACATAAGTTCATTTATGTCGGCTGTGATTCTAATGGCAATCGTGTGAAACCTAAATCAAGTATGATCTCTGAGAAATCAACATCGGTGTCTTTCAAAGCAGGGGCAGCATCCTTTTCATATAATTCCATAAAAACTAATCGGCGATTGGAGCTCTATCCATCCCATCAAATGGCGAAAAAGGAAAAATAAGGATAAGCTGGAGCTTGCGAAAAACCACGTATTCATTGTGCCTTAAGAACGTTGTTTATGAATAACTGCGTTCCAAGCTGAAAACTTCACGCCTACACATGGTATATGGGTAAGAAAGGCGGCTAGAGGAATAGGATTTCATTAGATTACCTGCCCAAGTAAAGGGATATCGTTCTGATGCGGTAAGGTGATTTTAAATCAACGGTTTCTCAAGTTGCTTCAGCCAACTCAAACATATTAACGTCTTTAGGCGTCCACGATGTTCATCTAAAACTGATGCAGCATCCTTAAGTGTAAACTAACCATGGTGATCATCATATAGCGAAACAAATCAGGAGGATCTTTCTCACACTTTTCCTGTAAGAGCAAGACCAGGGTCAGAATCTTAAGGTCTTTCATCTATTTTTGAGTCTTTGACGTATTTGAAGTTGCAAGTTATTTTAAATAAAGGACGGTAGCCCTGGGCTTTTTGACTTTTTGTATTAGCCGTTAAACTCCATAACTTCAAGTGGTCTTTAATCTAGTTGACTCTGTACTTGACAACGTAATCCAAACACCATCTGCTAATGGACAATGCTTATCTTTTACATAGGTCATCTGGCCTATCGTGGGACACAGGGCATCAACAACGTCTGCCCGCTATCCTGTTTTAGGTTATGGAATTTGTTTGATTCCCTCCAAGTCATCCCCAAGGTTTTTGATTTCTCCTCGACCTCCTTGTGCAAACGTCATCAACCTAATCAAAATGGTTCAGATGCGATGCCATAGTCCATCTCAGACCCATCTTCTCTCCGGACAATGCTGTTCGTATCTCTTTACTGATTATTACAAGAGATAGCAGTGACACTTTACCGTTGTGTAAGACACGTCATTTACTGTCATTACAGGCAGCCTTTGAAACTGCGACTCCTTATTCTGGTACTCGTATATCTCTTGCGCAGGGCTCGCCATATAGCATTTCGATTGAAGTTGTTGACGGCCTTCTCGAAATTGACGAGCAACAAATGTAACAGAGATCAATACTCGACGCATTGTTCAACGATGACCCGCAAGGCATTGATGTCTCCGATGCACGAAGATCCAGCTCGAAAGTCTGCCTGTTTGATGGAGAATTTTAAATCAAGATGTTCTTTCACTCGAATCAGAATTAATCTAACTATTTCCCTGAAGAACACCTATACCCCTCCGGTTGCCACATGCTGTCTTGTTGTCTGTCTTGAGTAGGTAAACAATAGATCTGCTCTTCCAATTCGATTTTTCATTCTACTCCTGAAGTCGTTGAGTTCAATACGTCCATCGGTCCAATTCAAGTCTGTGGTCAGCTATATGTTTTGCCTGTCTCGTCTTCTACTGGCAATGATGTATGAACCAGGCTTAAAACCAAAAATCAAAGCGTTCCAATTGTCGTCAATACTCTCAGGTGCGAAGTTGCTCCTCGATTTTTTTTTTCAAAAACGTTCTTAAAATTGATTGAACAGCGTGCACTTAGTCGGGGGAATCAGACGAATTTGACTATTATATAGGTAATTAAGACATTGCCCTGCATAGACCTTAAAATGGATAAAAAGATGTTGTGTATCTGAAGTTCAAGGGTTTTGTCACAAATCGGTCGTACTGTGAACATTTCGAAGTGGATTTTTCCGATCTTTAGCTACACTGATCCGAACCTATTAGGCCGTGTATGAAAGCCTTTAAGTGCTCACACAATGCAGCAAATGATATGATACGGGCGATGTTGAAGAGACATACGAGTGCTTGATGCTGTTTCGAGGGTCTCATTGAGGAACGGATAACAATGATAAGGCTCCAATTATCGTACGCTGGCTAACAAGTCTTCTCCCGCTTAAGTTCATATATGACCATCTTTACTTCACCAGATTGGACGGACAGAAAGATCAGCTATCGCTGTTCAAAAGGAATGTTTCATTCTTGCTTAAAGCTGAATTTTGTCATTATTGCTACAGTCCAGGGTGGACTTGGACCTCAACTAACAAACGTTTTCCTCCAGCTCGATATTTAACTAGTTGCCTCCAGTTTTACACGCCAAATTAATTAAGGTCCCCTTCCACTTCCATCTGAGTTACGGTCTTCCACTGCTGTGCCGTTCCTCGGGGGCGGAGTCGACGATTTTTCGAACCGGACCATTGGTATCCACCCGCTCTACCTGCCCCAGCCACCTCAGCTGTTGGACAAACACTCTTCTGGCTAAGTAGATGTCGCTGTACAGCCTGCAGAGTTCGTCGTCAAAGATTAGAAAGAATGAATTTGTGGCAAGTTTTTTACTTTTTGGTTAGACTTCCGAATCCCATTCCTGGAGTAGCATCTCTCAATTTTCTCAACCGCGCGTTTCCCATGCTCCTTGTTTTTCCGCCTGAGAAACCGGTATTCGTCACTCCTCTGCTGCTCGTAAAGCCCGTGAGCAGCTCTAGTCATTTTATACACCACCGCTTTGTATGCATCTTGCTCAGCTGCAGGTGCTTGCCGGCACTCATCGTCAAACCAGGGGTTTCGTTGTGGTGGCCCAGTGAAACCCAGCTCATCAGAGGCGGCATCTCTAATGGCTTTTTGGTCTTTGATCTCCTGCGATTGTAGCCGTCCGACGTCGAACCTCCTTACAGTATTAGCTTGTCTTTGCGATGTTCGGGATATCAGCAACCTTACCTTGGCTACAACAAGGCAATGGTCCGAGTCGAAGTTGATCGCAGTGTGGCCAATCTGGCTTACGGTTGATTGAGTTATATAATGCGATGGCCGAATTCGGGATCCCGAGAAAACTGATTCGGATGTGTTGCAGAAAACTCGCGATGCGTCGCACAGTGTGGAAGTAGAACCTCCGAATTATTGCAAACCTGCACTGGATATCAGCAAGGAGACGCGCTGTCATGTAACTTCTTCAATTTAGTACTTGAGCAGATAATACGATGGGCAAACGTTAACACGGAAGGGCTGAATCTAATTCTGGAAAAAAAAACTGAATTGGAATCGTAACGTAGCGGAAAGAATCAACAAAAGAATAGTAGGAAAAATGTGGGGCTTAAAACCTGCTATGGTGCACTGGCTATATAGGGTGGTGGTAAGACCCATACTTACATACGCCGCACTAGTATGGTGGAAAGCAACTAACAAGAAAACGATTTACGGAAAATTAGTGGCGGTTTAAAGAACGCCTTCCATAGCCATTACAGGTGCGGTCCGTACCACCCCAACGGAAGCATTGGACACCTTTCTGCACCCAACACCGCTTGATTTACACATCAAAAACTTACTATCAACAGTGCGATACGACTTACTACTTATACGACTTCGAACACGACGCGGTCCTAGCGGAGCTACTGCCATGCAATCCAATTCTAACAGATGAAATTCCTTCCTTAGCCGACTTCGGCTTCCGTATAATATATCTGGAGAGAAAGAACTGGCCAAAAATGCAATAATCAGGTCAAATGAAATTGCAATTTGATCGGTATCCGGAAGAGATATCGCTATCTACATCGATAGCCAAGCCGCGCTTAAGCAGGAAGAAGGTGAGCTCTTGGGCACATGCTCTGAATCGGAGGACTCGAGCAGGACCGTGGTGGAGGCTACTCCGGTATATTGTAGCAATGATACGGTTTCCCCAGATTAATCTCCATCACTCAAAAAAGGCTTCGGCCGCACTTATTCTTCGGCTATCGAAAAACGCAAAAGACATCATCCAAATCCAGGAAACAGGATCGTAGAAGGCGTGGTTCGTGGACTTGGGACACCTGTGTACACTCCGCTATATACAAGAGACAAAGGTATGATTAAAACTTGTATATTAGTGAAACGTAGCCTTAATGCATTTTTACTTTCCAACCTCACCGACCCCGACTTAACCGTTGCCACACTAGAGACTGCCAAAGGCTTCTCCTGGCTGGCATCGGCATACCTTGGTCACAATCACGTGGGCCATCTCCCTGGTAATAACACAGAAAGGGTAGTACTGGAAGCTAGAAGGCTAAAAATTGGCCTCGTTATCACACAGTATGGTGCAGTACCGACATCAACGATAGAGGTGAGTCACGTTTTGATTACATTATGAGTACTAACCATATTGTTTGCAACATTGGCAATAAGCCCACTTTTATAACAAGAAACAGGAAGTGCTAGATATCACTCTAGTCTCCAACATAATCACTCAAACGCTATCGAACTACATCCAATTCAGCCAGACTGATGCTCCTCGCAGCCAACTAGCATTCCAGAATTATCGGAAAACTGATTGGCCAAAATACAGAATACTGTCAGATCTATCCTCTGAACTTTCAAGCCCCTTGCGTGACACTAATGAGCTTGACATAAAAGTCAAGGAATTCACTCTGTCTTTCAATCAGGCTATGGTTGCTTCCTGCCCTCTTATTTAACTTAGAGGCAAGAAAAAGCCGCACTGGTAGATATCAGCATTGGGACTACTTAGAAACACTTGAAGAAAACTTTTCAACTTAGCAAAAAGTACAAGAAAAGTGACTGACTGGGACTCATACAAAGAATTACTCAAATTATCCAAAAAGAACTGAGGAAGGCAAAGCAACAATCCTGGAGATCATTCTGTGACAAAATCAAGGAAACGTATGAGCCATCGCGTTAAGAAAAATCCTGTCTACAAATCCTATGATGCCTAGCTGTTTGCAAAAAAAAAGACGATGGCTCTAGTACAACCTCAAGTGATGAATTACTCAACCTGCTTCTGGACACCTACTTTCCATGTGCTCCCTCCCTTTCCCTGGAACTTAGTGGTTAATGAACTGCTGATATACCTGGAAGCGGGTGGTAACAGGGTGATTGCATATGCGGATGACGTTGCTATAGCCGTCTCAGCTAAGCATCTCAATAACATTAAGGAACTACTTCAAGTAAATCTCAATAGATAAACCCGCTGGGCAGATCGCTGTGGATTGGGAATAAACCCCCATAAAACCGATCTTGTCCTCTTTTCCCGGAAATACAAAATTCCAATTATAGACTCTCCTTCAATAAACGGTACCAGTTTAGTATTGTCCGATACAGCAAAATATCTGGGTCTCATTTTTGACAGGAAATTAAACTGGAAACATAACATTCAAGAAAGAGTCAATATAGCTATAAGAGCCATTGGGTATAAATGGGGCCTTCAACTTCGCATAACTCACTGGCTATACATCTCAGTCATAAGACCGATACTTACTTATGGGGTGGTTGTCTGGTGGACGGCCTTAGAATATGCAGTCAACTGCAGCAAACTAAGCAGAGTCCAAAGAACAGCATTTCTATGCACAGGCGGAGCCTTGCGGTCTACTCCATCTGAGGCATTAGATATTCTGTTTCATTTCACACCCCTCGACATTTTTAACAGGCAAGTAGCTGGACTGCAGCTATTCGCCTTAAAGCGACTAAACAATGGACAAATAATTCTTTTGGCCACGCCAACATTCTTAATACATTAGGAATCCTCACAGAGAACATCGAACCTGAACTTTGGTTTGACAAAAACTTCCATGTAAGCTTCCCCTCTAGATCATTCTGGGAGGAAGATGCTTTCATGGAGGACAAGCCAATCCATCTCTACACAGATGGATCTAAAACCGATAGTGGAGTTGATGGCTGTGTTTTCTCAGATAAGCCTCTCTTTCCGTCTTCCAAATCACTGTAGCGTGTTCTATGCGGACATTTTGGCGATTAAAGAAGCTCTGTCCTGGCTGAAGAAAAACGTTATATCTGCAATGGATATCCGCATCTTTTCGGATAGTCAGGCCGCTATCAAGTCCCTGAACTCGGTCTCATTATATTCTAAAACCGTCCTTGAATGCCGATCGTCTCTCATGGAGATGGCAGAGCAGTTCAACCTTTACCTTTTTTGGGTGTCGGGCCACAGATACATTCCCGCGAATAGTGAACCACTCTACCTATTCTAGCGGAAAAGGGTAGAATAGTCCTTCTAAACAGCCCCATCATAGGTTTCGTCACTGGACACTGCCTTATAGGCAAGCACGCAAGAAGTCTTGATGCCTTTACAAACTATTTCTGTAGAAGCCGCATGGATGAGGAGGAAGAGGAGACAAGCCTCCACCTACTCTGTACATGTCCAGCTCTCTCCCATGAGAGAGACTTCAACGATTTAAAGACTCTCCATCATAAGCTCAAATTGGTTCCATGAGTAAGAGGACCAATCCACGTGGTATCACAATGGCCTAAGTTCGATGGACTTTCCAACAGGCACTTTTACCTACCTCCCTACCTAATATTCAAATTGTCATCATTCGAACATGATTTGTTTCATTGTCCTTTTCTCTCACTTTCATTTCAGCCTCATTTCCGAAGAGTGAGGGCCATAAGTCTTAAAATCGTATCACCTGCACTGTTGAGGTGCGTAATCAAAGACAAATTTCTAGCACATTATAAGAACTATGGTACTCTAGATTTCAAAAAATTATCGTGCTGTGGGCACTTTATGTACACTTGACTTAAGACATCTCTTTCAAGGCAGTTCTGCAGTAGGCCACAGAGAAGAAACAGAACAACGAACAAGACTGGACTGAACTGAACTTTGTTTCACTTTAAATCCGACGCTTTGCCCATTTAAAAGCAGACGACCAAACCGAACCATTCAAATTGTTACGACAACCGAGCCCAATTGGAACAACTTAATCGTCAAGTCACAATTTCGGGTTATTAAACTCTTTGCCGCTCCACCTGAGCCCACCACATAAATCAGTCATTCCCAGCTCAGGTTCCCTATGTGTATGAGTGTATGCAAATCACTCGAAAACTAAATCCACTTGAACACTTCACAAGACAAAGTAGGCGCATCAAGTGTCTACTTAAGTCGCTCTCTGCCAATTTCACTCGCAAAAGACGCGAAAACAAATTAAGACGAAGCAAGAAGCAAAGCAAAGATCATAATAAAGCCAACATGCAAGCTATAGTGCAATATTTAATGCTTCACATATCTGCAATACAGCAACAACAACAATAAAAATGCATACATCATCGAAGACCCCCGTGATGATGGCTTCAAGATAGACCTACGAATTTTGCCCACCATCTAGCGAGAACTACTCGAAAGGGAGGCGCGGCCTGCGGGATTAAGTCTAGAGTCAGACCAGACCAGATCGCAGCAATAGCTCAGAGTTTCCGTCTTTCTCCGAATTCATACATAATTCAATTCCGTAATATCAATTGCACAATTCTTGAGAGCTGTGCATTTTGGATAGCCTGGGCTGACTATAGCACTATAGCAGTGTATCAGCTCCTTGAGCATGATATATGAGATGATACTCTCTCTCTCTCTCCGGGCAGTCATCTGGCAGTCTGTGAGCCTGCCAACTTGCCAGTATGACAGTGCCTATAAAATCTCCTGTGGGAGTGAAGCCATTTCCTGGCGCATAATTTCTATCTTCAGAGTTCTGTTTCGGTTCTCTGTTTCTGGAAAAGGAGCATTGGATGTACATAACATACATAATATGTATCTGTATCTGTGTGTGTTTGAGTGTGATTTGCGTTTAGCAAATGAACTTTAGAAACATACATCACCAGGTAGAAGGGCAGGTATGCTTCCCACTTCAATACAGACAAGCATACTCCAGCTGCGACTCCATCTGCAACTCCCTCGTCTCATGTTTGTCGCGTGTATACAATTTTCTTTTTTTATAGAACTGCAATCCTAGATCAAGTGCACTGGGGATCATATGGGGATCAGTGAAGACAATGTGGACAGCATCTCTTGGATGACATTTATGGATCATAACAATGTAATGGAGTCCCGCTCCTAATACCCTGGGGTATCAATTTAGAGACGTAATGGGGATTTTCCTTGGATATGCTTTGAGTTGGTGATACGAATGGTATGCTGCCCGGAAGAGTGGACAGGTTATCGAGTTTAATGGACATTGGTAGATTGGGCATAATAGTCGACCTAAATGGCGGAGGTTCCATTTTAATTGGTGGACATTTAAGGCAGTCACTTTGCCAAACGAAATTACCTTGCATTTCCGTGATGTGAGCTGAGTTGGACGAGGAAAACTAATTAGTTTGACCTTTCTGAATAATGTGCTTTAGATCTTCTACTTAGATTGGCACACCCGTACCAGGACGATATGAAGGACACACCATCTAAATTGTTTGAAAAAGACTAATCGTCAGGGAATACTCGATCTAAAGAGCAGTTCGTAACAGAGCTTCCCTAACCTGAGGAATAAATCGCTTTTTTTTTTATTTCTACCTAAACAAAAATTAAATAAAAGCAGCTGAATATAGGATGTTTCAATAAGGACACCCGACGTTTAAATGCAAATGAAACAAGTTGTGTGTGAGATATCCACTCATTTATTTCTTTATTTATGGCATTAAGTATGGAATATAACGTCGTTCAAATGTCCGCCGTAGCTTTCCTTGGTAGCACGTATTCGGGAGGTCTAATTTGCATCAATCGTTTGCGGCTTATTCTCATAAACCTGCGATTTAAGATAGCCCCAAAGGAAGAAGTCTAAAGGCGTTAAATCGCACTATCTCAGTGGCCAGTTCACGTCGTTGCCATAACCATGATAAACATGCCCTCAAACCGCTCGTGCAGAATATCCATCGTGCCATATGCTGTGTGGCACGTAGCGCCGTCCGTTAACCGTCAAACTACAAGTCCATACAGAAGTTACTTTTCTTATTTAATTGGCTATGGACTCATCCCGATTCCGGATTTTCAATTTTCCAGATGAATGTTCGGTATTTCGTCTCATCTCAAACCATCGGGTATTATCTTCCATTCGCTTGAAGTGGTCGAGTCAGTGTGGTCTATGTGATTTGGCTTTCTGGACTAAAGCTGCTAATACATAGAGTCCGTACTTATTTAGGTGGCGCTATAATTCACAGTGAACCTGGGCTTCAACCAACAAGCCTCTCTAGTTAGTCCGGTCTTAAGCTAACTGCCTCCAGTTGCGCAATTCAAGTCTGTTGAAGTCCACCTAACGTGAAGTGTTCCTCTACTGCGTTGTCCCTCCGCATCAGATTCAAAGTCTCTGCGGGCCTGATGTTCATTTGCTCTACATGTCCTAGCCATCTCAGACGACTAATGCTTAGTTTTCTGACTAGGTCGAAGTCACTGTACACCTCGTATAGTTTGTTGTTGAATCTTTTCCTCCAAAGCCCGTCAACGCAAACGGGACTGAATATTTTTCGAAGGATTTTTATGTCGAAATGACCGATGATATCTTCATCCGCTTTTGATCGGGTCCATGCCTCCGCGCCATAAAGTAGGACTGAGATGATCAAGGTCTTATATTGAGTTTTCTTAGTTTTTCTGCATAGGGCCTTACTACTCGGTTACCTTCTTAGCCGAAAGAAACAGCGATTAGCAGGAGTGATTCCTCGTTTTATATCTGCTGTTGGCATAATTCATAGCACAACCAAGGTAGACAAAGTCCTTTACTACCTCTAAATCATAGCAATTTTTGCCTCAATTTCCGCTAACCGCGTTTTGGGAGCTTCCGTTTCAAAAGCACCGGTGACAGCCCGCTGAGTTCTCCCCATAATGTGTGTATCATCGGTGTACGCTAATAGTTGTACAGACTTTTGAGAATGCCTTAATGCTCGCTTGTGAGTTCCGCAAAATTCTTTCAAAATTCAAACCTTTTTTGACATTAAAGTTCCCGGTTAAGTCGTTACCGACCTCAATCGTCATTCTGCACAGACGGACGAGCTTGTGAATGATACGAGTACGAGTACCAAGGCTAGATATTTATCTATATAGCTAGTCTCTATAAATTCAGTCATATGCGACCTTAAAATCGATGAAAAGATGGTGGATATCGATTTGGACTTCTTGAGTTTTTTCCAGGCTCTGCCGGAGTGTGAAAAATTGGGCGATTGTGAACTTTCCCGGTCTGGAATCGCACTGATAGGGACCAATCAGGTTGTTAGCGAAGGGTATACACATAACATCTTGTATCCAATGTTGAAGAGACTTATAACATACCTCTATAGTTGGCGAAGCTGAGGGGGTCTATTATTTTGTGGATCAAGAATACTGTGCTGACATTCCGTTTATCAGGCATACACTCTTCCTACCAGACCTGAGAAATGAGTTGGTGTATGCTCTCCACAAAGTCATTCCCAACAGTTTTGAATACCTCAGCCGATAAGCCATCAAGTCCATTTGATTTTATTGGATTTCAGCTTAGATATTGCTATCCTTACTTGGTTCCGGTCAGAAGGACGGAAGTTTTTAGCTGTCATCGCCTAAGTTTAATGGTCTATTTTGCCTGACGGCGACATGTCTGCAGAAAAAGTGTTTTCATATTCTCAGCACCGACTGCGACTCTACTACAGTGTTGCCTTCTTCGTCTCTAAAGGCTTCTGTACGGGTCTTTTTGCCCTGACACGTTTTTATATAACTTCACTACGTACTCCGTCCATAACTCTCAATATTTTCAATCGCGCACTCCCCGTACCTTTTTTGCTTCCTCTGGAGACCACAGATGTTCTACACATCTCTGCTGCTCGTAGAGCTCACGAGCAGCTCTCGTCCTTCATTGCATTGCCGCTTTGTAGGCTTCTTATTTAGCTGTATGTGCTTACCGGCATTCTTCTTCAAACCAGGGATTTCTTGTTGATGGCTGAGTGAAAGCCTTCACATTAGATGCGGCATCTCTGATGACATATTGGCAGCGTTGCCACTGGTTTTCGGTACTTGATGCTGGCAGCAAAGGGGTTGCTGAGAGATTTCGGGATACGCGTTCGGCGAAGGCGATCTCTTGTGATTGCAGCTTTTCTACGTTATATCTTCTCACGGTAGTTCTACTTTGTTGTAGTGCTTGGGAAATCCGCATTCGCACCTTGGCTACAAGAAGGTGGTGATCCGAGTCAATGTTGGCTGCTTGGAACTTTTGGACATCCATCATATCAGTTCAGCTTTGCTGGCGTTGGCGTTGAATATGACTGTATCAGCAACAGAAAAAGATGAAGATTAAGGAGCTGATAGAAAAAAGGGAAAAGAGGCAGCCAGATCAGCAGAAATTGCAAGAATTGCTTCAACAACAAAATCGGAAACAACAGAAACAGAAATCTTTGCAATACAACAGTGTCAAAAACAAACGGAACTGAAAAAGAAACAGCAGCAACAACAACAACAGCAAAAACAACAACGGCCACGGCAATAGAAACAACAGCATAAGCAACAGTCGTTCATTGATCTCCGTCGAGTATAAACATAATTTGGCTTGTGAGTGCATAGTGATTAGTATAATAAGTAACAAAGAGACATTTGAGGAATTTTCTATATGCTCCAAATAGCAGGGTGTCAGTGTGTTCGGCCGGCATATCAAGGTCGTGGGTTCGAATCCCCGATTGCCGTAGACATTTATTTTCTTTGCATTTTTATTTAAAATAAATAAAAAAAAAACAATTAAATTGAAGTGTTACTGAGTGTTGTTTACTACATCACGTGATGAATTGTGGTGTACGGTCCGCTATGCCATTAGCAAAAATTAAATAGAAGCCGGGACCAGCCGAAAAATCAGGCGAGGCTTCGAGTGGTTCAAGCCAAACAGCCATGTTAGCAGAACCGAAGATGAAGAGAAGTAGGAGGCTAAGGCCCACTCTTAACTTGATACAACGTCTCTCTCTTTCAAAATCCATCGCAAAGCTGCCTAGTGGATTAAGGGAGGAGACGACATCAACTACTACAGGGGCAGCAATAAACAACAAGTGTCATGGGTCGGAAAGGCCATTTCAAGGGAAGCGATAACAGCTTCGCAGCTCTGGCAGTCTCAGAGTCGGACGACGAAGAAGATGAAGTTGAAGCCCTGAAAAGCAACATCAGGCAGCTTGCAAGCCAGCAACAGTTACAACTCCAAACGGACTCCATAAAACAGAAACGGCAGACAAAACAGAAAAAACAAACACAACAACAACTAAAGCATACTCAACCGTTAGGACAGCAACAGAAGCTGAAACAGCAGCAACAACTACAACAGCACCAACAACAACAACAGCAGAGACAACCAAAACAGCAAGATCAGAAAGACACCAAGCAAAAGGTGTCACCAATTAACGCTTTTAAATTGGAGTTAAAAGACACTATAGAACTGTGTAAGTCGGCCATAGGCAATAATTTTTTTATAAAAGGATTTTCATTAGATAGGCATTCGATCCACTGTATCACAGTCGAAACTGGTTTCTGGCACTGGTGCCTGCCTGATTGACTTGGAGAAAGCCTTCGATACGTATGGTTAGAAGGACTTTTTTTCAAGCTGGACAGGTTGGGCATTAGTAAACTACTGCTGTATATTCTTTTTGATATGCTCTCCCGTAGACAGTTCATCGTGAAGAATGGCGATGTGACTTCTGCTGGAACATTTAACATTAAAAACGGTCTGCAACAGGGTGCGGTGAATTCACCGATCATATTCAATATATACACGAGTGCTCTGATAGGTTCACTTCATCATGCCATAGAGTACGCAGACGACATAATCGCGTACAGATCATGTCCAAAGATTGAGGTCATTAATATACTTTTGGAGCGTGGCTTCGACTAAATTAAGCGATATTGCCATGACTGGAAGTTGAAAATTAACTTTCAGAAGTCGGAAACCATTCTGTTTAGGACGCCTTTGTCTGGGGCCTCTAGGGATATCAGAAAGAATTGGCGAAAGTTCTCGATCGTGGAGCAGCACGGACAGCCACTTGCTTGTCGAAATGTAGTCAGATACCTTGGGATCTGGCTAGATCAATTTCTGTATTTTAACAAACATATAGATGTTGCTCTGGCATGAGCCAAAGGTGCTTTTGCCCTTACAAAGAGACTGTTTTATAACAGCCAACTCGATGCGAGGGTGAAGGTAATCTGCTATATGGCCCTTATCAGGCCCGTGCTTGTATTTGGATGTCCCGTGTGTTTCAACGTGAGAGCAAGTTTATTGGAAAAGATTCGTGTGTTTGAGAGGGCTTGCCTTAGGACTTGTCTTCGCTTATACAGAACACCAGTATCTGAGTACATAAAATTCTATCCGAATGAGGTCTTGTACAATAGGGCGAACCTAATAAGAGTGGACAATTTCGTTATTAAGTTGACTCGAAGGCACATTGCAAGAGCAATGACCTTATCGGACAACCTGATCTCTGGGGCTTACTACCCCAATTATATGTATCACGAGAGAGTTCGCTTTGACGGCTTTATTCCTCCAGAAGCGTTCCTCTATCTAGATAGCAAAAGCCTGATCCAGGACAGATTGGTGGTGCCGAAAATCGTCCACGTCGCTTGAACAGCTGCGGACCGGCAACTCAACTACGACAGAGACGTCGCAGAGACAGATGCGTCTCCGGTTCAGTAGGGCGGTAGGGAGTCGCGACATGAGGGATGTTTGGTTGCTTGTTGAAGGGGAGGATGCGTCGTCGTCGAACTCCTCCAGTGATAGTTAGCTTCATGTGAAGTAAGGTGGGCCAGCCAATTTTTTTTTTAGCCATGGCTGGCTTACATAGTTTTAGGTAGGTTTAAGTTAGATTTTAAGAAAAAGAATATATAAAAACAAAAAAATATATATATATATTATATATTAGGTATTTATATATTATGTATATATGTTATATATATGCATGTAGATGTAAGTAGGTTTAAGTAGATGAAGATTTATTTTAGGTAGTATGTAGGCTTTTAGTTTTAAGTTTTATAATAAAATTAAAATAGTCCATGTACTAGGTTTTTAAACATGTTTTCTTAGTTTAAGCTGTAGTTAAGTCACTGTAGAATAAGAATAAAATCCGTCATAAACGTCGAAAGACATAATATTTAAGTATTTAGAGTGCCCGCATGGGGCCAGTAAGTTAGTTTAAGATAAATTTGAGTTATCTAAGCTAATTTTTAAGCGTTTTTTGTCTAGCATGTAAGAGTAAATTAAGTAACATAAATAAAAAAATTGCATATAAACTGAAAAAACTGAACAGCATAAGAAACAGCAAAGGGAAGAAATACCACCAATTAACGTAAGTGATTTAGAAATAAATGATAGGATAAGGTAATGTGGATTAGTAAGTAAGGACTTTTACGTTAAACGATTCGGTGCCAATAATCCCATTATAATGTGGAGTGAACATAAAAAAGTACGCACCGCCCCAGGTAAGGCGGAAACGGAATATTTCAGATACCCTCCTAAGAGTGAACAATTACAGAGGGTGCTGTTGAAAGGCATCGACCCTTCAATAAATACAGAGAGCTCGAAACTGAGCTTAAGAGGTTTGGTTAATGCATTTACCACGGCTGCGGCAAGGGGTGGTAACCGAAAATGATCATTCTTTTTAGTGCAGCTAGCGCCCAACAGTAAAACTGATAGTTTACGAAATATTCGTATCAAATCACTTTACTATCATACTGTTAGTTGGGAAAAATTAAAAAGCGTACTACAATACAATGTGTGTACTGTCCGAAGCTCAGGCACGTGAAGTTCAGGTGCTTGAAATGCGATAAGGACCGCAGAAATCGAGAATGTCCACTCGGTAATGATAAGGTAGATGATAGGAGTCAAAACTTCTGCGGACTCTGCAGGAACTCGGGACATTCCGCCAATTATCTCTGTTGTGCTAGGTTCCAGGAGCTGAAAAATAAAGTTCAGTCCAGAAAACAGTGTTCCCTAACTTTGTAGCGCCCAATGAAGGCAGTTGTATGTGATGTTGCTTTACGCACCTGAACCAATTTTGCCCACTCAATTTGTAATGGAATTCAAAATCCTTTTTCGTCATTTGCAGCTACATCCGAAAGGAAATTTCTACTTTTTAACCGTAGACATGCGGCATGGGGCAAGAATCCACCAAATACAAGAGGCAACCAGTTATTTAATTGGCGATGTTTACATATAATTGAGTATAAACTCGAGTTGTACTCGACGGACATCCCATCATTCCCATCAGCCGGTTCACTTTTCGACTTGGTGTTGACAGACAATATGATAGAGCTAACGAACATAGAATGCCCCACTATGAACTGTTTGCAAGCGTTTGAGTACCATAGCGATCACAACGGACTCGTCGCCACAATACAGATCCAGAAAGAGCAAGCACTATTGGAACAATATAGTCATGTGTTCTCATATGACTATTGTAGCTTCCCCAAAACGTTGGAGCGTAATTTGCGTTCGAGCGTTCGTTCGAACATAAATTTTGACAACCGACGAGATTGACCGACAATTAACAGAAATCGAGCGGACTATTCCTAGGATACAACATTCCGAAGACAATCAGGATAATAAGTACCGGGCTCCCACAATCTATGAACTGTACGTACTCAAAAGTAGATTGCTCTTATGGCTGAAATAGTTATACAGACGGTTTACTGGCAGGAAATGCGGCAACGTCAATAGACAAGCTGCCAGTCGCTTGCTCGTGCGAAAAGATGAGCTTCTGTGGATCTTAGAGGCACTAAAGAGCAAAAACTCGGCGGGAGCAGACGGTATCTTAAAGGTGGATGGACTGTTAGGTTAGATGGGCTTTTCTACAAGCTAACCAGAATGGGCATGCGGAAACCTCTGCTATATATGAATTACAATATGCTTATGGGAAAGGAGTTCATTGTGGCAAAGTGATTTCGAGAAAAGTTTTTAATACTAAATATGGCTTACAACAGGGGTCGGTAATTTCTCCGATACTATTCAATATTTACTCGGGTAATCTAATAGGTACCCTCAATCATGCTGTAGCGTATGCAGACGATTTAGTTGCGTACAGATCAGGCCCAAAAATCAAAGCCATCAACAATATCTTGCAACGTGACTTCGATCATATTGCGATGATTGGAAATTGAAAGATAATTTCCACAATCAGAAACAGCCTTATTTACAATAGAACTCCATCGAGAAGAGCCTCTTGCGATACCAGAATTTAAGGTTATTCGAAGGCACGTCGCAAGAGCAATGGCGGGCGATAATAGCCTGATCTTTGGGGTATATTACCCCAATGTAATATACCATGATAGTAATGAAGTAAAAAAAAAAGGTTAGTTAGGGTTAGGGTTGACAAAGGTTTTGACGGTTTTCTTTTTCTTTTTTCTTTTTCATCAGTGGCTTCAAGCGTTCTTTGTGGATGCCGGATTTTGTAAAACACCTAGCTTCACCTGCTACAAAGTCACATTTAGTTAGGGTTAGGGTTGACAAAGGTTTTGACGGTTTTCTTTTTCTTTTTTCTTTTTCATCAGTGGCTTCAAGCGTTCTTTGTGGATGCCGGATTTTGTAAAACACCTAACTTCACCTGCTACAAAGTCACATTTAGATTAGCCTCGCTCCATGTTTGATGATGATGTGGTGTTTTTCATTTCATATTTCCTAACTTCATTCTTGATTGCACGTATGTTAAACTTTTTAGCAATTTTGCTCATCTCTTAACCCTCAAAAGGTCTTGAGGCGCTACGTAATTCTTCGTTCTATACCAACCACAGTTTTTCATCCTTCTTTTGAGCGAACAATGCCAAACTTCCTGGGTTGCAACAACACTTATAATTGTACCTAGCCAGGTAGTTAACCAATTTCGCAGAGCCAAACCTGTGGATGTCAATAAGCTAATGCTGGAAGCCCATCGAGCTTCCGTTCCTCTGCGAACGTGTCAAAAAAAGTGTTCTGGATAGACATCGAGAAACATCAATAAACATGAACTTTTGCTGGATGTTTTACGGTGCGTTGCAGAAACTTTTCATCTTTTTTCTCCTCCAATACCTATAAACAAAAGAAGATAACTCATCTGTAAATATGATGTGCTCCAATCAAGGTCTAAATTCTGTGTTGTCCAACTTAGCCTCTTCTCAATGTGTTTTTGGGCCAGAGTGGTTTAAGTTTGGTACTCCTGTTTTTGATGCCAGATTCTGCCAAACGGCGTCGTATTGTGTTGATGGACATTTTAATTCCTTTTCTGTATAATTGTACTTTTGTGTTCTTCAGCCAATTTACAAATTACTTTATTGTCCTTGTGCTTTGGTCCCTCTATCTGGCCCATCATTGATATTACCGCATTAATTATACCTCTTTATCCACTTTCTCACAAATGCCTCATTTGCGTCCTTTTGGATGGGTTACTAAGAAATCACTGTCGTCGCTATTGAGTCCATCTATCGTTAGCTTTCATCCGTATTGTGCCTTGCTGAACCGAACATATGGACTGAATTCTACCCAAGTGTTCAGTTACATTTGCTCAGTGATGCTATATTCCATGCTTCTTCAAGCGAACTTGGGAGTGACTGCTTATACTAAGTCCATGTAGGACTTCTAGAACGTCTAGAAAATAACTTGTTTATACAAACTTATTAACGGCCGTATTACAATCTTTTTTTGCCTAATATTCCTGTTGTTGCAAAGAACTGCTTAAGTCAACCATTCATTCCACTTAGACATGAGTTTTAGGCTTTCGTACCTTCAACTGAGCAGCCTATTCCCGCCAAACCCGTTGGAACCATATTGACAGTCCACTCTTTCAGTAACCATAACCATACCCAATCTAACCTCAAACCATCAATTTCTCCCAATTAGAACATCCATTTGTCCGAGACAAAGAAAAAATAAAAAGCCTAAAAATCCAACAAAATCGACCGCCATTAGTTGCGTCTGATATTTATTTGCCATGCAGGATCATTCATAAAAATGCTGAGCAGCTTTCCGCCTGCCAATCCCAATCCCAATACCAATACCGAACCCAATCCCAGGCAGAGCCCCAGATCATAACTCACCGATCTCCATATAAATCAGGGCGAGATAATTCGAAATTAGCACAATAAATGTGAAATGCGCGCAGGCGCACAATATGCCGATGGCGTCCTTCACAGAGACTGCGCGCCTGCTCTATACCAGCTCAGTTGAGAACATGTTTCCAGCTTCGTCAGCTCATAGATTCACTTCAAAACGCAGGCCAAGTTCAACAATTCAATAAATCTGACGTTGTGTGTTCCACGGAAGAGCACTAGAAGAGTCCATCAAAAGCCAAGGCGTACGACGGAACACAGCCACCAACGGCAATCTCTATTGACTGCTCTCGAGCAAGAGGCAACAACCAACAACCAACAACCAACAGCCAACAAGGCAACAACAAAATGCAAATTTGTTCCATGGACAAGAACCATCACTAACAACTTACAGCCTAGACACTTTTTCCTCGTTTTTTTGATAGATGGCCTCGAACACACTTGTACGCCCAGTTGCCATCCAATTGGCATTTTACTTTAAACTCCCTTCCTACCTGGTGTCTATCTCAAGTTCATAACATCCATAGTATGGTGGATTTGTATTGTACATGGAGCATGGATCATGCAAAAATCTATCCGAGAGCATAAAGTGCATAGAAATTATGAAAGCGCCTTACAATGGTTTCAGGCGTTGTTCCAAAGATTTATGTCCTCCTGTCAGAGTGGCGGGGCAATGTATGGCAGGACTTCGACTAGGCTAAGAATCAAAAACCCATAACTCACCATCGCCATCATCATCATCATCGTCGTCATTTGCGGGGGGGCATATGGTATAGTCAAAGTGGTAGGGGTGAGAGCGGTATTAGCGGCGGTAACAGCCTCAGCAAAGGACCGACGCACTTGTACTTGAATTTACATATATAGGCCATCCAATCGACATGGCATGGTTCAATGGACGGCTACAAATATGAGTCTGCGAGCATGAATCCAACCCCGCCCCGCCGCCATCTATGGAACTTCTTCAGATCGATATTTGAGTTCTAGAGGCAAAGGATGAAGACAGACAGACAGACGTGCATCAATTCCAAGTGCATATTGTGCTGTGCCCGATGCCAATACCAATGCCAATGATGGTTGCCAGTTTCTAGATTGCCTAGTGGTGATGATGATAATGACGAGAAAGGAGTTATGGATTCCAGCCAGACCTTGGCCAGCATTGACAGGTACTCGTACTTTGTACGCCGTACTTCATAGATTCTGAAATTCGATATTATTAAGGAAAACACCTGCCATTCGATCAGTCGGTACTGGTACGGGCACAAGCAATATACTGGCACTCTGAACATCTCATACCCGTACTTGAATGCTGAGTCTCTTCAAAGATGTGGGAAGGTATCTATGGTAATGTGGCCGTGTTTACGCACCTTTTACTCCTTTAACTCATCTGGATACCTTCTACGTTTACAGGTTCTTCTGTTTTGGAATATTTCTTACTTCTTCTCTTCTTATTTTAATCTCAAAGATTCTTTTGTGTATCTAAAGGTTCTCCACTTATGACATCTACCCATCTATGTACCGATCTACTCGTACTATTGCAAAGAAGTACGAGTACTTGTTCTTATATGTAGATGTTCCCTTGAATCAGCATTGTCTTCAAGGTGCCTTCATTTAATTTGAATAGATGTAGACGATGAAGACAAGCCGAAAAACTCACACATGCTCGTACACAGTAAAAAGTAAAAAGTAAAAAGTAAAAAGAACAAACGAAGAATATGATGGAAATTTCTAAGAATACGTAGATTGTGATGCGACTTAATCGATCGATCTCATGCGCGCGGTTATAGGTAAAGATACACCTGAGCAGGTGAGTTGAAGAATAATAGAAACCCAGAACTTCAACTTCGGATGATGATTAATGTGAGATGGCAGAGCGGTACTGTGAAGAATCTTTTTTTATGGATCATACTGGGAGACAGAGTGACGAGCTCAGGTCAATCACCCAAGTGTGATTGTTTTGTTTTATAAATTTGGGGCTAGGAGCGTAGGAATGTTACACACTTCTCGAATGTGGGTTCATCTAGAGAAAGAAATACCGCAGAACAACTTTTACAAATCTTATTTACTTAACGAATACGTTCAGCTTCAATTACTGTTAGAAGATGATGGAATAAATTTTTTTTAAAGTGTTTTGAACTGGTAAAATTTTAGTACCAATTATTCTTGGTTTGAGATTCCGTGATTCAGATACAACTGTCATTTTAAAGGTTTTTGACTGGTTTGATTTGTTGAATTCCGTCTGTCTCCAGTGACCAATGCCCCATCAAAATGTGACAGGACAGAAGCTCCCATACTTCAACCACAACTTCGAAATCTACTATCCGCCCGCATGAGCATTTTCTCTATTCTTGATGACGTTCCATCCGTTTTGATATTGGTCACTGGTGCTTTTTGGCGTCTCGTCGCTTCTCAGTTCAAAGATTTCCCCAGACAATGCGCAGATTTTTCTTTTTTTAACGTCGTATTTCAACGTCGTATGTGGGTCCGCTTACCACAAGGAGAGAAGATTCACCTTTTTCAAGTTGTTACAGTTTTTAGTGTCGCCTTTGCCTTTATACTATGAAATGGGTAAGGCTTATTTTTCCCTCATACCTTGAAATATGTGAATGTATTTAGGGACCTACGTTCTCCATTAGTAAACCATCCTGCTTATCTTTTCCGAATACTGATTTGCCCTGATTATTGAAAGTCTTCATTAAGCAGCATTTTCGCATTTGAGGTGCACGTTAGTGGGACCAGAAGGATGACTGAAACAATTAATCCAAGCTGCTGTTGAGGAATTAAAGATTGTAAGCAGAAGTATGATGAATTCGAATATTACAGTGCAGAATACTTAGTGTCTATAATCCCTGATGAATGTGGGGGCCTTATCAAAACATGCCCCTCATCCAGCCCTGTTGTTTGAAAGCTGCTTCCAATTTTGCACTCCAAAAGATGGTTTTGTCTTTCTGAGCTTCCAATTTATATGTCTCAGCCATATAAACCGATCTGACTCTGCCGTAATGTAAAAATTTGGTCGTTGGTGAACTTTGCATGCCTGAAACTACATTGATGAGGATCAATCAGTTAGTTGACAATTAATGACTGATGCGTCAATGCACATCATCGTTTACGGTGAATTGTTCGTTCTGCATGTTAGTGAAGTGTTTATATTCGTCGCCGTTTTACTGTTTGCAAAAATTGATCTGCCATATCCTCGGCACTGACTGCGAATCTACCACTAGGTTTACCTGTTTTTTTCATATAGTCATCCGTTTGTTCTTTGTTGACGTGTTACGCTTTACTTTTATTTTCGGAGAGGCGAAGCCGATAAACAGGCTTACAGACTTACATTACTAGCAGTTCTGACCAGTTAGCGTTGTCCTAGGCGACAGACAATTTTCAAATCATGCTGAAGACATTGAGCAGATGTATTCCTGAAGAACTCATAACTCATAATTGCTATCGGTTTTCTCTTTCATTGGAGGGTGCGCATATATCGGACTGATGTTGGTAAATTTGGCTTGGTGCGGATTGACACGAGGCGCTGGTTCACATGCCTTTGAGTTTCAGGCTTATTACGCAAGTCTGCCTCTAGTGGCATATCCGCATCCAAACAGCCCCTATTTATCTTCTTGGTAGTAATGAATGCAGTATGTGTCCTATCACACCCGATCCATTCCATCTTAGTTCTCCGTGAGTTGTTCGGCTCCACGTGATCTGTTAAGGGACCTAGCAAGTACTTGACGCCAACTCGAAATGTTGCACATTTCGTCATCCAGGGTCCCAGGAAGTAATTCCGTAAGGTATCATTCTGCAAAATGGCAAGCGCTGGACCGGTGTTAAGAAGGTAGATACAAATTTCTTCTTCCTCTCACTCTCAACAATTTTTACATAAGTGACTCCTTATAACCCCCATAACGGAGCCGGTATTATTCGTTTTTATAGAAAGACTTCTTCTAGTTTTGTAATCAAGGAAGATCTGGGAGTCTCTAAGTCTTAAATCCGCTTTAAAAGCAGCTAAATAGACGAACATGCCGAAAGAAGGAAGATATTGTATATAAGGCAGCCCTGGGGGTGAAGTTGAGACCGCCTGACTACTTTTGTTGATCTTGGTTCAGATATTCATTCCCACCGTTGGCTCTCAGACCACAATCTGAGGCACAAAACGGGTCAGACTTTCGCTATATATATCCAGTGTACTATTTTAGGTTGAAGGTGATATCTCGAATTCAAAGCTTTCTTACAGATGTGGGTGGGAATGGTGACATCCTAGATATTCAGTTTCCAACTAAGTTTACTCTCTAGAGTCATAGCCAAGTATTTTCACTCTTTCCCGAATTTTAGCTCCTTATTTCTGTGCTACTACAACTGGTACTTCGTGTCTTAATATGAATAGTTCTAGCCCTGTCTTGGAGCGGATTCCAAAAAATACTTTATATTGTTGGGAAATTTTCTAGACAGGATACCATTGAGTATTCAAGGTTTGCTGGAAATTCTATTAACATTTATCAATTAGAAACTTATTGCCCTAAAGTCGTTTAGATAGACGTGGGTGGCTTTTGCGCATTTCAGTATACAACCCACCTAGTCTATTTTCCACGGAGCAGAATTTATAGTACCTACTGAAAATCACTTCGAGTAAAGGGGTCCTTTGGAACGGTGTTATTTTATCCTGTCGGGGAGATATAGACCGCAAGAAACTATGAACAGTGTGTTTCGAGTGTTGACAATCTGCTTCGGGTGATTTTTTTTATTTTCGTTAGTTGGGTTCTTCTCTCAAAATCTTTCCTGTACAGCTTAAGGTTTTTTTTTTTTATAATGTACGCGCGCCTAAGGGGTTTAGTTACCCTTTTACCCCGCCATGGCGCGGGCGGAAATGTAGAAGGAGGAGAAAGGAAAATTGTTTTGTAGTGGTTTGAAACTCAGGTGTATTTGGTTTCGATATTAGCTCACAAGGGGTGGGAATCCGAATATAACGGAGGGTTATTTCTTCACTCAGAGTGATTCGAAGGTATAATTCACAATTGTTTTTTTGTGCTTGAAACTCTACAACAGCCAAATCAGTGTTATGCCTTCACACGCAGAATTTTTCTGACTGAGTTCCAATTACACAAATGAAAAACTTGCCATGGGTAGGATTCGAACCTTGACCCTCCGAGTGAAAAGCGATTGCTAGTACCACTACACCACGGCCACCCCACGGCTGTTCTTATATTTGTCGCACACCCTTAAGACTCGTGAGGAATCAGCTGAGTTTAACATTTCCTAATGTATGATATTTTCGGAGGCTTGCTAAGTCAAGATTCCAACAACTTGACAACTTAAAATACTACATAAAGAAGAACCAGTGCTTAGTTAACTCCAAATTTGTCATTAGAGGAAAACTTTCTCAGAAGGTTACTTAACCAACGCATAATTAAAATTCGCCAAGATTCACCGTGCTGTTAAGAAGGCTTTGCTTTATGAGCCTCTCGACGAACCATACAATGTACAATATTTTAAACACTGGCTGGTTTTAACTGGCGCTTGTTTGAAAATATAGCTCACACGGTACCGTCTCTGAGAATAGACCCAAACAAATCGGCATTTCTCTCACTTTAAGATTCACACTCGACCAATAACCATTAACAATAAAATTGATCACATTGCGATAGTCGCAATTTTAACTTCGATATTTTGGACGTGTTAAGAAGTCAACAATGACTCGGACCGCCATCTTGCTGCAGCTAAGGTACGAATGCGAACATTTTGAACGCCAAAATGTGAAATAGCTACTGCCACAGATTTGGTTGATCAAGTCTGCTAAAACCAGACGCCATATTGACTAAGGAACCTTTGGCTTAATGAAGCGCATCTAGGGCCCTCCAGAAAGGGGGAGGCTGTTCGCATATTCCTAAAGCTAATTAGGCGAGAAAAACATGGACGTCTCCGAAGGAGAAAGAAAAATCTTTAAAAGCGCGAAACTGAGCAAATTTGATGTTACCAAAAAGTAAAAATTATATACGAGTAACACCAGAAAACGCTGTAGGGGTGGCATTAGGATGAAGGGGCAGAAGCAAAGTAGCAACCGTTGTTGAAGTCTAAAAGGAATACTTCTGCAGGCTGATTACTGGTAATTATGACCAGCATTTCGCCGTGTGGTAGATTGAAGCGTTCAACAATGACACTGATCGACAGCAATCCACTTGGAGAAAGCGTTTGGATAGCAAACAAATACATAGTATGCTCGAGGTTCCTTGAGCAGACGGGCATGGGTGTAAATAATTGAAGTAAACTTATAAGAAAAAGTTCTTTAGTGATACGCGGTCTCGATTGCATCAAAGAAATTTGGCTTCTGATTCTCGGCTTCTAACTCTCGGATTCTGGCTCTTGGTTTCTAGCTCTTGACTTCCAGCTCTTGGCTTCTGGATCTTAGCTTCTGCCTCTTGGCTTGGGACCTTTGGCTTCTGGCTCTGGGTTTCTGGTTCTGGGCTTCTTGGCTCCTGGCTCCTGGCTCCTGGCTCCTGGCTCCTGGCTCCTGGCTCCTGGCTCCTGGCTCCTGGCTCCTGTATCTTTCCTTCTGCCTTGGCTTCTGGCTCTTAGGTTATGGCGCTTGGCTCCTGGCTCCTGGCTCCTGGCTCCTGTCTTCTTTACCTTAATTAAATTAAAATATCATCACAAAACTAATAGACATGTTCCAATATGATACAACCATCAACCAACACATAGACCTTACTTTTTCGAGTTTCTTTAAGATATCAAGTGCTTTGTTATACTACACCACCTTGGATGAGTGTAAATTTCTTTACCGCTGCGTCCTACTTTCAAATCGCTCGATAGTTGAAATTCTTCCTCAAAACCATCACTTGCGGATGCACCATGAAACTGGATTCATTGTAAAGTACGTATTGTGGAATCACCAAACGGTAAACGATACAAATAAGTTTTCCAATCTGCCAAGTGACACCATGGCAATATGGATTACAAACATCTCCTAGATATGTACCTTTACTTACTGCATGCATTAAACAGCCTTTGTGTGCTGTTCCCCTTCTTAACCGCTCTAAAGTAGATCCGATCATCTCATTAGTGTTGCAAATGTTCAACAACTACCGATGTCTTGAAACCCCCGCCAGTAGTCACCATAGTTTATGAGTTCAATATACACAAACTGATCCACCACTAGCAGCAGCAAAATCTACAGCAATTGCAGTAGTACATGGAAAAAAAATATCTCGACAATTGTCATGGCATTCTGCAGTGCGCTGCAGACTTTATAGGTTGAGATACGACTACGAGTACTCCTCAAAACCTATCGGATATCATTGGTGGTAGAGGCACGGATCGTCATTGATGGAGTGTAACCAGAAGGCGAAGGAAAGTTTAACCCTGGCAATGCACAGCTAAAGCACTCTCCATCGTTGCAATATGATTCGGTGCACGCATTCTCGAACCACAAATGGGCGACATTGAGAAGAGAAACAACACACGGTATGTTCCAATACAATTCAAACAAACAATCGCAGAATATTGGGCATTTCGGGGTGAAATTGTCTCTTTCCCAGGCTAGACCATTGATATCTCCACACTTAGACATGTGTTGAGATATCGATGGAGCTGGAGCTCTTCCACCAGCTCTGGTGAAAGATGAACTTGAGACGACACCACGACAAAATGGTTCACACAGCATCCGTACGATTCAACCGCTACTACCACTAGTTCCAGAATTATTGCTATCCCGTAGCCCATAGTATACTCGTAAAGAGGACCACATAACTAAGGTGATCAGACTTTTCGCGTATTTTGTGCGTGAATCCGATACTGAGCACAGAGCGCAGAGCATATGGTTTCCTTCCCAACAACAGGCGTCAGGTTCACCAGCAACATTGGAACGTAGCAGCTCCGGGAAGATTGCTTCACCGGCTGGGTGATGATATGAAATTTAATGGTAGCAATCAGCGGAGGTATTAACTGAACTGAGACTGCGGAGGTATTAACCAAGTCGCTCTCCCTCTAATAAGGTGCCTCAAGACGCATTAATAACGCACTCGCTTCTGGCAGTGATACTGGTACATACTCCTTATGATGAACGGTGATGATGCCGTACAATGGTGGCTTTTGCGTGGTAGAGGCACATACGAGTAGCTGGTGGTAGTTGATGGTGGTCCAATGCCAATTTGCAGTTTTGTTGATGATTTCACGGGTGATACGATGCACTCCAGCGACGACAACAACAATCGGCCAAAACCGCAATCGGCACTAATGATGCTGACACCAAAAATTGGGAATTCAAAGCTGCAAGAGGCTTATTGCTATGGCAAGTACTCGTATGTGTGAGTTTGCAAGAAGTAAGATCTTACAAATGTCACGCTGTTCGAGGTGACCATGTGTGTTGTTTCAGATGAAGGTTCAGAACGAGGCTTAACAGGTAAATAATCTGTAAAGTGTCCTAATTCGAGACTTATTTACGAATTCACATTCAAACGGACACAAGTAGGGCAGGAAGATACTCGTATCTATATATGTAAGATTGGGAATGTGAGTTGGCCGTGAAGGAAGATGAAATTAGGTATAACGAATGCCAAGAGATTTTACAAAGAACGAAACAAAGTTAAATAGGTTTTTAGCTTAACACATATGTATGTATGACGCCGCTTAGGAGTGAATCATGTTCATTTAGGGAAGAGGTGAGCAAGGATGCTCACCGGTTTTCTTTAGCCTCGAACTGGGAACTAGAAATGAAGACATCATCACTAGAAGAGCAATAATACCAAAATATGGAAAGCCGCAACAATAATAAAATGTGGATAAGGGTGAACACAAAATCGTTGATCAGTAGATCATGTATCGGCATTTTTTTGGCGCCAGAAGGTAAAAATAACAACCGGCTTTTGTTTGAGAAGGACTAAACAACACGGTCATTTATGAAAATAGGTGTGAATCCCGATATTTACCTGGCGGGGACAGTAAAAATCAAGAGAAATGTAGTATGCAGATTAGTCGGGGACTAGTATAACTCGATATAGGCCGCTGAATAGGATGACCTCATCGACCACTTCAGTGCGAGGTGGAGATTTGCATTATTGTTTATGGCACATCTTATACGAGGACATTTTGATCCGCCATTGATGCCTAGCGTCAGAGAGATGAAGCGTGGATATCAAGCCTGTAGTATAGAATTAGCTCTTTTGGTCAAAGCTCTGCACTGCAATTTTGTTGGATTTGCACTTGATAGCCTCTTCGAAACTCAACAGCACGCTGTTGTTTCCATCTTAATGCGCTTATTTCTCTCAACACATGCAGTATTCAAACCCAAATAGAATTGTGTTAGTCGTTAAAGAAAAATGTTCATGTAATCATGAAATTCGGCATTATCCCCTTGAACCGTATCAAGAGTTACAGTTTGATCTTGCACTTATATTTCATCGATTTCGATTACAATCGGAAACGATAAAAAAATCTCAAAGATTTTTTTGGTAGGGGGACATACGAGTACAAGAAAAAGGAAAGATTTATTTTCACAAAGAACTGCAAGTCATAAGTCTTAGGTCACATTTTCTGGGCAATAAACCATCACCTTCAATGCAGATCTGTAGGAGTAGATGGAATCATGCCGAAGAAGATGTGACCTACTAATATCATTGTCAAGACTTGGCTGTCCTTTGCGTACCTAAGCCAATAATGGGTATACGATATCCATGCACTATTCAAAAGTCGCTGGTTAACAACATCTTCACTCTGATGGCATTTTTGAACAAGGCAAATACTGAAAAAATATCGAAGAAAACAATATTGTTCCATGGATGGTTTACCATTGTGAATTCAACCAGATAATTCTTCCATAACCGTAGCTGTTCCACTCTTAAAATGTAGGTTTCCTTTTCAATAACCCTTCCAGCTCTACAAGGTGACTGAACTACATCAAGTAGCTGTTCAGAAGTTAAACTCCATCAGCCTTGAATAAGAAACGAATAAAAAACCTTACTAACTCATCCAGTTCATCTTCCGCAGCAGTCAAAGTTGGGGCTATATACCCACAAACGACATATCCTGGGAGTGTTTTGATGGCACACGGTTGCTACTCCTTACCGTAAAGCTGACCACGACTTCATAGGAATTTTACCTGATGTAAGCCAATAAGTACTTTAGGGGAAACATTCACGAGGTCTGATAGTGAAAGTCGTCGCCGGTGACTGTTCTTTAACATAAATTGATTGGCAGGACAGTACGCGCCCATCAATAGATTACGCTACCGGCTATCTACAACCGATACTGTCAATATAAAGTTCTCGCGGAGCAAAAAAATTGGTCCACTTTAGGACGAGGACATCTGGGTTACTCTGAAGGCTAATTTCATCGAAAAAGTAGTTTGCACCATGCAAAGATGATGATGGTTCATCTCGAGGAATGCAAATCTGTCCAGAAATTATTCATTGTTTCCACATATCCGGACTGGAGCTATCTTGAGCATGACGGAATAGTTTGCTCTCATATGTGAAGAGTGAAATTGTGTTTGTGTTGTTTAAAGCTGTATGTACAAGAAGTTGCTGGAACTTGATTCAGCAGTGGCCTTCGACTGCATACGAGGGATCACGTCATGCTTTGATGGATGAGGTAACCCATACGAACCTTTCCTCGATATATGTTTTCCTTTTGCAGTCGACAGCTTCCTAAATTCTAGTCACTCACTCAGCACCCTTGGTAGCACTAGTTAACGTTTTAGCACTCGTCCAGCTGCAGCAGCCGGGGGTCTTGCAGATTTGTCGGTTAGTTCAATTTGGTTTAATAGATCAGTGGGTAGAGAAATTATTTTCTCTGGCGAAAACTTTTCGAGATCGGCGAGGTTAGTTAGGGGATTATTAGCTTTCTTCTTCGTTCATTCTTGACAGAGTCCAGCACCCGCAAGCAAGCCTCGTCAAATCATAACCGTTGTATTGTGGCACTAAAATACTTTTTCATTTTTAAAATCATAACTTTTGAACGAATAAGCGCATAGTTCTATTTTTTTTCCTGCTTATAGGAAATTTTCAATGCATTAAGAGAAATCCACAAAACGGAATAAATAAATTTATAAATAAATCATTTATAAAAAAATATCACAAGTATTGGTTACTTATTTACTTAGAACGCACTACAGCCTCGGGTGGACCTTTGCCTCAACCAATAGGCCTTGCTAGTTAGAGCGGTCTCTGCCCCCACTGCGTACCCCCATTTATGCACTAAAATTAAAAAAATTAGGCAACTCATGGACACTTTTCTGACCAGGTTAATGTCACTGGACAGCTCGTAAGGATCGAGCCCTCCAAACCTCATCAACACAAACGAATCACCCAAAGAATTTTACGATCGAAAGGACCAAGCATATTTTGTTTCTAGGTGGCATGATGAGGAACTTCTATATGTTTCTTCTTAGTGTTTCTTGACAAGGCCTTAGTACACCTGTGCCTTCTTTCACCGAAGAAACAGCGATTGTCAAGAGTAACTATCAGATTTACTAAAAGACACAAAATGTTTACTACCTCAAAGTTCTAGTGGTCTATTGTGACGTTCTGTCCGATTCGCTTACTTTTTAGACTAAATATGTAAAAACTGTCAAATCCGGAGGAGTGAGGTAAAAGTCTCTCGTAGAGAGAAAACTTGTTAAAAAGTATGCGAACGGATTTGAGACTGTTTTGTACAAACAAATGTAAACTGTCTTTATTTTGACTTTTTTGTTTGCCTTTTTTCAAAAAAACAAGTTTTAATGAATTTAGCAGTTTTTTATTTAAAGTCGTTAACTTTAGGACGAAGATTATTTAAGCCTAGGCACGTTTGAATGAGTTCTTCTGATAATTTCTCTTTGTTGTGTCCATCTATATGCCATTTGTAGACGAATGAAGGTGTATGGGAAGCACTTTCAAATATTACTAATTTCTGCAAAAACAAAGTAAAGAAAATATTCCATTTCAAAATAAAAATGAACCCATCGACAGTTTCAAATAAAAAAACAAAACAGTTTGACAGTTTTTACAAATTTGCCTAAATAAATATCTTGGACTGAAATGGACAAAAGAGGGGAAATGAATATCTCTCTCATTTCGCTCTCTTCTGTGAAAATCTACGAAAAATATGAGTACGCGAACGGATTTTGAACTGTTTTTTGTAGTACGCTGTAACAGACCTAGTATGTTCTCCTTCTTGTTGACAGCATTTAGTCAGTTTTGCCCTCATTCAGCTCGCTGAATTCCACCAGCGATATCAATGTCATTAGTATATGCAAGTACTACAGACTTTTGGAAAATTGTGCCTCTTCTCAAGCACGATGTTGAAAAGGTTATACGACAGCGCACTACATTGCATAAATCCTTATTTTACATCAAAGGCCCCGGAGAGATTGTTTCCGATAGTTACGGAGCACCGAGCGTTCTCCATCGGCATTCTGCCAAGAATAAATATGGCTCTGCATAGCTCGTCTATAAGGATGCTGTCAGATGCGGCCTTAAAATCGATAAAGAGGCGATGCGTATCGATTATGATACATTAAAATTGTCCTCGGCGAGCACGCGGTTTCCGCATCTCGATATTCATAAGGGGACTTGAAGATTTCCTGATTAATCAATCGTCGGCCAGATTGACCACACTTCGATCGACGCAAGGCACTACTTCAGTATTATGGATGTACAAACGTTCTGAGGGGTCAACATCGACTTAGACCATTACCTTGTTGTAGCCAAAATACGCTGTGGATATCCCGACCATCGCAAATGCAAGCTGTCGAGCTGTGACAATCGCTTAAACTCTTAAGCGTGCCTAGTCCAAGAAGACTAGTTTGGCCGATGAATGGAAGCTTGCCATTGTTTATCCGATCCTGAAGAAAGGAAGCCCTTAATACTGTGCCAACTACAGCTGCATCAGTCTTCTTAAGATCGCATACAATATCCTATCTGCCGTAATGCGTGTACGCCTGTAGCGTGATTGGACCATATTACTGTGGCTTTAGCCAGGAAAGTCCATCGTCCACCGACAGCATCTGTAGAGACTATATATACGGATTAATGTCTAATTTTGGCACCCATACCAAACTTGTCCGTTTATGCAGTATGAAGATGGAGAATTCACCCTGCGCCATCAAGGTCGGTAAAGAACTCACATTTGATGTCAAAAAAGGATTTATACAAGGTGAGACGCTGTCATGCAACTTCTTCAACAACATTCTTGAACAGAAGAGGGACTATCTAAAAGTCCGTCCGATTAGCTGCATACGCCGACGATATGGACATAACAGGATGGAAGCAGCACGATGTCAGTGACCAGCAAAGATTGGTTTAACAGTCAATGAGGGCAAGACCAAGTACAAGCTGTCAACCACAAAGGACACCCAACACCGACGTCTCGGACAGAATGTCACCCTCGACAAATATAACTGAAGTAGTTAAGGACTTTGTATATCTAGGCTCCGCTCCCAATTCAGACAATGATACCAGCGCAGCGCTAAATTCAATCGAAGGATAACTCTTTCGGCAAAGAAGGCAATTGCCCAAGACCTCTCTCGAACAACAAAAGTGACCCTATATAGTGACCTTAATATTCCCTGTCCTGCTATATCGTGCAGAGTCATGGACTTTATCAAAAATGGATGAGGGTGCTTTTGGCTGTTTTGATAGGAAAATTCTTCGGTTGATTTTCGGTCCCGTTTGCATAGGCGGTGCGTGGAGGAGGAGATACAACGACGAAATGTACGGGCCGTACAGCGATATCGACTTAGCCAGCAGATGAAGGTGGTTGCATCATGTAGAGCGGATGGACACCAATGCTCTGGTACGAAAAGCCTTCGAATCTGCCCTCGAGAAACAACGCAGTAGAGGAAGACCGCGACTCATGTGGTGCACTTAAGTGGAAGGGGACCTCAGCCAACTTAGTATGTGAAACTGAACGCAGTTAGCTAAATATATAGCTGGATGGAGACGCTTGTTGGTTGAGGTCCAGCTCTGTCCTGGACTGTAGTAAGTAAAGGCGTTGCTTATAGAAAAGCTTAACCCGCATTCAAAGTCAAGTGCTATTCCTGTACAAGTTTTAACTTCCTCATTAACATTTGTAAAAGCAGCAACTTTGGAATTCTTTCCTCCTTAATCTCCTTGACTTTTGTGACGTAATTCAACTGTTTTTTTTTTTACAATTTACGCGCGCCTAAGGGGTTAGATATCCTTTTACTGTTGCCATGGCGCGGGCGGAAAGGTAGAAGGAAGAGAAAGGAAAATTGTTTTGTAGTGGTTTGAAACTCAGGTATGTTTGGTTTCGATATTCGCTCTCCAGGGGTGGGAGTCCTAATATCCGTCCTATCCGTCCTATTGCTTCACTCAGAGTGATTCGAGGTAAAATTCACAGTATTTTTTTCTGTAAAAAAACAACAGCCAAATCTACGTGTCAGTGTTATGCCTTCACACGCAGAATTTTTCTGTCTGAGTTCCAATTACAAATGAAAAACTGACTTGCCATGGGCAGGACTCGAACCTGGACCCTCCGAGTGAGAAGCGATTGCTAGTACCACTACACCACGACCACCCCGTGTTGTATTGTTTCTACCGAGTATACGACATCGTCTGCAAATATTATAGCCGGAATTTCAGTCCCATTTATCTCTATCCCACCCATGACTTGATCGGTAAACCCATTTATACATACATACATATGTAAGATAAATGGTAATGTACTAAGGACCCAGCCTTACTTCACTCCGATTAGAGTTTCAAATCTCTCTAATACGAGTAGATCGCTACTGAAGTTTACAAGGCAGTTTGTAAAAAAAATCATGTATAGTGCTATCCAAAACAGTTGGCTAACGGCCGCATGCGCACAGAGAATAAGAGAATGAAAATGCATGGGTATGTGCGTCCTCTTCCATTTTTTTCTCTTTCAATGATTAATTTCGTATATTTATTGTTGCAAAGTTCCCTTTTTTTTCAAATTGAATTAAGAGACTTGTGCGGTAGACTGGCCAACTGGGTAACCAGAGTAAATTAAATTTAATAAATAGGCCTTTACCAATCGAAACGGTCTTTATCGACCGAACGCCAGCTTTGTATTCTCACCAGTCGGCCGATGACGTGCCAAAAACTTTTGAACCTTCCGAACACTCGAATTTCTCAAAAAAAATGTTGCTTAATGGGGTAATCAAACCAGTGAATAGATAAACTTTCGATAATGCATGTAAAGGGATAAATTTAAGCTTTACTGCATTTCCGTCATACTCGGCCATCACAAGAACAACAAATCAAAAGGAAAAACAATTACCACTTACACCTTCGCAAGTGCGAATTGAATTGTGTGTAGGTATCTATCAGATGAAATACCATATTTCCTTAGTAACATAAAATGTATTGGTAGTTGTGTAAGACATATTCCTGCAGCGCACTTATATAACTTAGTTATTTACTTGCATATGTGGCATTACAGTCCGGGGTGAACTTAGTCCTCAACCAACAAATTATTCCAGAAAGAACTCGCGCCAGCTGCTGCTCTGCTTGGCTGAGGTCCCTTTCCACTTGCCGCATCGCTATAGATGTGGTCGTCCTCTGCTACACAATCCCTCGGGCTTAGACCTGCAGACTCTTTGGGCCCAGCCATCTCAGATGTTGCATCCATAGCCGCCTGACTAGACCAGTATCGCTGTACAGCCCGTACAGTTCGTGATTGAATCTCTCTCTACTGTCCGTCAATACAAACAGGACCGAAAATATCTCGCAGTTATTTTTTTTTTGAAACGGCAAAGTTATTCTTCATCCTCTTTCTATAATGTTCGAAGGTCTGGAGGTCTTGATGATAAGGGTTTTGAATAGGAGAGAGGGCTCTCTTACTCAATTGTCTTCTCAGCCCAAATAAACAAAGATTTGCAAGAGCAATCCGCTATTGATTTCAGCGCTGATGTCGTTGCTGTTTGTAACTCCCAAGGTAGACAAAGTCCTTAACCACTTAAAAGTTACAAGTGGCCTTTGTTTTGTTTTGCCTTCGTTTACCGTAAGACCAACTTTGGCCACTTCGGCCTCAATACCCAGAAAAGCGTGATTATAGGCTCACTGTGTTCGTTAAGCTTTCACTCATTTTCGATGATATTACGGAATTTACATGACAGCGCTTCGCGTTGTCTAAAATCTTCTTGACATTGAAGATCTCAGTAAATTCACAGCCGACTTTGATGGAGCAGCGGAATTTCTATATAGTCATCGGGCCCAACTTAACGAGTTTGGCGAAGTCAAAATTAGACGTCAAATTGTACGAGTATAGCTTTGAACTCGCCAAATACGAGTAGATGGTGTGTATCAATGTGAAACTCCAAAACTTTTCCAAGACTTGATATTTCAAAACCAACAAACACAGTTTATTCAAAAAGTTGAGGGACTGATCTTTTTTTTTTTTAAAAGAAAAAACATGTTAGAACGAAACTTATTACATATTTATAAAAAATTGTATCCAAGCGTAGAGTATGTAAAAGGCCGTCAGGAAATTTTCTTCAAGAATGCTTCACATTTCGTTAAATAGCTTCCATTTTATAAAAATGCTCTGCTTTCAACGGCAGCCTTCAGCTTAGGGAATAGAAAAAATGTTGGCCGCGGACAGATCTGGCAAGTATGGTAGGTGATTGGTATGAATTATTTCTTCACTAATATTGAGTTACTCAAGACAACATTTTAACCGTGGCTCGGTCTTCCACCTAAATAATTACAAACATTACACAATACAGACGTTCGATCTTAGGACATCGTTGATGGGGTGACGCGTCAGCAGGATTGGTATTGTGAAACTGCTATATTGCATATCTCGACGCTTATTACACGGATAAACAGGAGATGTGTCGGCTCAATCGGATTACTTGGATGGTGACGTTTGATTAGATAATTCTCCCGTTGCTCTTCTCTTCTTTCAATCGGCAATTAACAGAATCAACATAAACACAATTCACGCAACCAACATACTCGTCCGTAATAAATGGGGTTTTCTCTAAGACCTTCTTGCGACAACTATCAACCGTTTTCAACCTATTTGAATACCTTGTTTCGCCTGAAACAATTAAACTAATACGAAGTTTTCAACTTTTCCGTGACGATGCTATTCAATCTTTGTGGCAGCTCTTTGTTCTATAGCAAAAAACTGTTGATAGATAATCACGTTATCGCGTTGAAATTTTTAAAGTGGCCAAAGAAAAAACAAAACAACATATTCGCATCGGCAAAATAGACCAACGCGACATGTACTTGTTTTATAAAATCGGGTACCGGAATTTTTTTTGAATAAACTGTGTATCTGACCAGAAAAATTACTCTCAAATCCAAAAACCAACAGCAAAGAGGAACAAAAAAAACAAAACAAAATAAAGAGAAAATTGAAATTTTTTAAAAATTATTTCTTCATTTAATTATATTTTTTCTTCATAAATAATTCTCTTAATTACTAAATATAAAAATATATATATATTTTTTTGTAACATTAATTCATTAGTTAATTTAAAAAATAAAAACATCAAACTGTTTTTACTACACGATTTGCTTATTTTTCAAATTTAAAAATATATTCCTTCTTATATTTTAATTTATTATTATTTTTTAAAAAGGTTTTTACAAAATATTTACACACTTTTGTACATTTTTTTTTTCAGAAAGTAAAAATAGAAAAAAAAACAAAGAACAAATTAAAAAAATAAATAGGCACTATTTCTCGCAAGGATTATGAGTTCAAGATCAAATTACCGTTGTTTACATTCTTTTTTTTTATAATAAAAATATACATAAATGTTTTTTTTTTTATAGAAATTCAAGTATTCATTTTTACAGAGAATGTGTGACTGACTAGAAGTTCATTTATCCATGCAACAAGATAGATGAACAAAAAAAATAAAAATAACTTAACTCAAAGGATAACAAATAACTGGGTGGTTGTGTCTCTTCCGGTCTGATGTCTAATTGGACACTGCTGGTGGGTTTAGATTTAGATTAAGATTTAAGCTTAGGTTCTAGGAACTAATTTTTGGTTTTTGACGAAATTCATTCCAAAAAAAAAATATACGAGTCCTGTGGATCTTTTGATTTTGTTTAACTTTAGTGATCTCCATAGGAGCTGAGATATGATGAGGAGGTGTTATTACCTCCTGGGCAACCGCCCTCGGTGTGTTTGGTCAGCAAAGACATGCGGGAGAAAGTCTTACTGCAATTCGTACAGGAGTACTTCTTTACGTCGGAGTGGGTTTGCAGGTGAGCTCGTAAATTTGACCGATCGGCAAAGGCTCTATGGCAATGTTGGCAACTGAATGGCTTTTCGCCGGTATGAGTTCGGATGTGTCCCTGAAGTAACCATGGTCGGGAGAAGGCTTTTCCACAGATCGAGCATTTGCAGGGTAGTGTATGAGTTCGAATGTGCATTTTAAGAGCACCCAAAGATACGTAGGTCTTATCACAATCCTTACAGCTGAACGATTTTTTCACTTGATTACCTTCCGCAGCTGGACAGTGAAATTGCTGGTGTTTTGTGAGACCCGAGAAGGTGGAGTACGATTTGTTACAATCAGGACACTGGTATCGAGGTGGAGAGGACTTTTCCTTCTTTATCGAGACATCGCCTGGTGATAGTTGTGTACTAACCATCGATTCTGGTGACGAGAGCACTGGTGATGTTGGCGAAAGTAGCGCTGAGGATATTCCCGATGGAGAGGAAAGTTGTTTCAATGATAGATCTTCCGGTAGTGACGAACAATTGGATTCAGGTGTCAATGCTCGCATGGAAAAGTAGGAAGAGTCACTGTAGGCCGGTGAGATCGGTGCATGCGTCAAGTTCAGCCTAAATGGAGAATATGGCGTTGTTGGGATCTGATATGGCATAAAACGGTGGCTAATTGTTGCCGGTGTATGATGATGATGATGGTGATGCGAATGTGAATGATGTCGAACGCCGATCGGTCGATGAATGACTTCTGATCGCATTGGAGGTGACACAGAGCTGGCACGTCCATTTAAATAGTGTGGCGGTGATAGTGATCCTGCTTCTGAGGGTGAACTTGGTGATAACAATTCACCTCTTAGTGGCGAGATCTGATTGTGATTCAGATGAGGATTGTTGATTGTCCGATAGAATTCAGCGGTGTATTGAGAAACATGAAAAGTCCATGGCTGCAAGGTATTCCCATATCCATTGGGATAAGTTGGAGTTGGCACGATCACTACAGAGGATTTCTCTTCTTTAACACAAACACTGTTATTTTTTTGACCGGACACCGTTAGCATAACATCAATTGTAGATTCAGACGACTCATCACTGCAGCATTCTTCCTTTTTAACACATAAATTTTCCGGTTCGTCCTTTGGAAGGACTAAGGTAGGCGGTGGCGATTCACTACTATCAACATCGATATCATTGTCATTATCGTCGAATTGGAAATTCACTGGCCGCTTCTTTAATGGACACTTGTAATAGTTTTTCTCCACGATCCTTTCAAGATGCATTTTGAGGATTTTTTTTTTTTTGAGCAGATCACGATTGTATCTTATCTCACGATGTGAATGAAAAAAGGAAACAACCGAACTAAAAATTAATTTCTCTCTCTTAACAACTTTTGAATCTATTTGAGACGTTTGCACGCAAGAGCAACCTACGAAGAACTGTGAGCAGATACATAGATCTGTGCGCTTTTATAGTCTTCCCCACTGTTGTCGTCTTGTTATTACGGTGTGTTCATCGACGCGTGCCATCCGACCAATGGCAGGCCAGAAAATTCAATTCCCCTTTAACCGAGGCAGTTGATTGCTGAAGTCTGTCCACTGTCGGTTGGTGCGGTATCTGTGTCTTCACTTCGTCGTCGTCGTCGTAGTTGTGTTGTTGTTCGTTTACCACTGCAGTATCCTTAGCAGGGAAACAGGATTTGTCGCTTAACCGTGGTGCTACTGGTGAACATGGACAGGTGTGCTCTCTGTTGGGTTCCCTCTTTACGCGAGATAAGTGAACATTACCTTACCGACTCACACAACAAGGTGCTTACCGATTTTAGATCTTTAGCTGCAAAGTGAAGTGAACAAGTCGACCGTTGTTTAATATGGGACATGTTGTGGAACGTATCTGACGATTCGTGTGTTCCCATTCCATTTTGTAACGTTTTCTCTCTTTCGATTCATTTGAAATGAACTTGAGAGTATCTGTTTCTTGCTTGCTGTATGTGTATCTTTATTGACCTGATAAGACTTGCTTCACGATTCATTTGTGTTATGGATTTTTAGAGATACAAGTCTGCCTCAGAGTACCGTACAACGTCTGGTGGTGTTTTACGGTTCAGTTCGTATTGCAAGCAATTTCCCCTGTAGGTGAATACTTTTGTTTGGTTGGCTTACGGCGTATACAGTGGTGGTGTTTTCTGTCTGTTTTGTGTATCTTGTTCGGAGTACGCGGTGCCGTATGGTCCTATAGTTATGTGGAGTTTATTTCAGTTTTCTTTTCATTGTTTTGGTTTTTTTGTTCTGTCTCTTCTTGGTCGATTTTCTAGATATGAAGACCCGATATATGCAGAAACGTACATACGTAGGAACTGATGGATGAATTAATTCATCCAGATTCAGTAGTCTTGTCTTGTCTACCTGTGGGATTCGTTTTAATAAGAAGGGATCCTGTAGATACAAAAAAATAAAAAGAAGGTGAATAAATATTGAACTGTCGATCGGGTGAGGATTATCTATTTTAGGGATAGGAGTTGAGATAACAAGATGTGGATTTTTTTGTTGCTTTCGGTTGGCGCAGTATTTTTTTTCTGCGTCATTTGTTTTTTTTTTTTTTTAGTAATTTCCGACAATTGAAAGATTTATATGCTAAGTAGCCAGCTGGACATTTAGGAAATTTCCACAAAAATTTTGCATAAATTTGGCAGAATAAATTAGGAGCGCCACGGGTCATATTCGACTGCTTATTGGGTTTCCATTAATTCAACAGCAATCGATGCTAAATGAATAGGTACCTGCATATCCTAGGGTTTCGGCGGCGATATCAACCTTTGAAAACCTACTTTAGCTCTAATTAGCAAACATGCGAAAAGACTTCGTCTGAAAGTATCCCAGATACTAGGTAAGATGGAGTATCAATTAGCCTAAGTTTATTATTCTGTACGAAGCTCGCAAACGAATGTTGCCCCATCTTCTTCAATCTTCTTCCTCTAGACCGGGGAAGCCCCATTTGCCTCAAGCAACCCAGCTTGGCGTTGGTGTCAAGATTGCAGTATTGACAGACAGTAGTTGCAATTATGATTTTGGCTGCAGTTTGTGCTAAACTCCCATTTTGGGGATCATTTGTTGCCAATGAAGGAACAAAGTCATTTTCAGCGAAAACTAATGAATCGTATGGCGAAATCCGACATTTCATAAAACCGCTTACAGCTGTTGCCATCGTAGATGCCTGTAAGCATGAAGGCCTTTCCAAAAAGGTCTTCAACTGCTGGATTTAACTATCGGAGCCAATCTCGATTTAATTTAATTAAATAACAAACAAAGTGGCAGCAGAAATTCACTTGGTAATTGTATCGTTGAACTCTGAACTGTTTTTGACGCAAACTACTGGAAAGGACTTTCTGCGAGTTTTAGGCGCTCCGCTAAGGGTATGTCAACAACTGTCAGGCAGGCGCCTGTGCCTTATTGGAATTTGCATGGCCCTCTTCGCGGGAAAGAGTTATTTTAACACCCTTTCCGCAGGATTTAGGCGCTGGCGCTGCAGTATACTTCCAACACTTAAAAAAATGCGAACTGAAAACGTTATCGTGTATAATTATTAGAAAACGAGCTCAAACATGCTATCGGAATAGTGAAAATATTTCTACTAGGGAAGAAGTAGACGCTGTGGTCACTGACTTCAATGATCAAGTCCTAAAATCTTCTGTGCCCAAAGCTAGAATAAATAAATTTCACAAAAAGCTTCCCCCTCATATACCTAGTAGAATTATCTTATTAAACTGATAATTATCCAAAGGTGACAGCCAGTTAATCTCAAAACATTTAGGTCAACGCAATGAGGAGGAATGGAACAAAAAACTAGATTCTCAACATCTGAACGCTAACTAAAAATAAAACAAACAACTATCTAGACTTCTAAACGGATCTTTTCATTATGAAAGAAGATGAAAAAGCAAACGCCTTTACGATTACTTTTTTTAGCAATCGCTGTGTATCAACAAGCTTAAGCAACAAATGCACTGGTTAGTGAAACTTCTTACTGAATGTGACATCAAATTGCATATTCCTTGGTAAGTTAGAGGTAAAAAAATCTGGGGGCTTCGATCTTACAAAAAAATTCTACCTCAGCATTTGCCTAAAGCTGGAGTGAAATTTTTAAGTCAAAAGTCCCAGTGTATTTCAGGCAGAACTCCACGCCAACCATATTTACAACTCTGATATCAAAGGCACAAACATCCATATATTCACTGACAGTCAATCAGCTATAAATGCACTTAGCTCGCACACCATTAACTCCAAATCAGTCATGTACTGCTTCAAAGCCCTCCAAAAATTAACCTCTAGGAACACAACCAAACTGTGGTGGGTTCCTGGTCATGAGCGCATTGATGGGAATGAAAAGACCGACGAACTGGCTAGAGAAGGTTCAAAAATTCCCTTTATTAGACCTGAACACTTCTGCTGCACTCCTAAATCAGCAGTCAGTTTAGCTAAGAACAGCTGGAGGCATTCGAGATGAATTTCATATTGGGAGAATAGCTCAGGTCTAAGACAGGCCCAACGAGCCATCCTGTCCTTCAACAAGTGGGTGGCCGTGACTCAAGTGTTAGTGGACTGGCTCCCAAATCGAAAGGTTGGGTGTTCGAATCCCAGCCTCGCCCGAAAGACATTCATTTGTTCAGTTAACAAAAATCAAGTAAGATGAGTAGTTGATTAGAAATCAACAACAAGCCAACTTCCACTAAGAATTTAGTCTCCCCATTAAATGTTGGACGCCACCCATGAATCTAGTCGACTGCTGACTTTGTTTTGAAGAAGACCAAACAGCTGAACACACCTTATGTAAATGTACAGCCTTCAATGGAGTTAGAAGAAAGATTTTCTTCAGGGAACAATTCGGCACCAACGAAGTAATGAATTCCTCTGATAGTAGTGTTATCAACTTCATTCGGAAGGTAGAAAATCTACTAGCCCAAATACAGTTCTGTCTAAATGGTACAAAAGATCTTTTAGGTCAGAGTGCCTTACTTTTCAATTGGCGAGTAAGAAAATTAGAGAAAAAATTTCTTTAAAAGAGAAATGTTTTTTCGGTCCTATAAGGCCAACCCGACAGAGGAAAACCGAAAAAAATTCAAACGATCCAGGAATGACTGCAACGTCTTTCTTAAACGTGCGAAACTGCAATATGACCAAACACTGAGGCAAAAAATACCACAATGTCCCAAAGGTAGTAAAAGCTTTTGGTCGTTTAATGACATTCCAGTCGTCAGCTCTTTAGACAAGGCCAATCTGCTTACTGCACACCTTGCGGCCAACTCAAAACTTCCAGATTGTGCTCTGTCTCTGCCTACATTTGAGTGTGTCGAATCTTCAATGGGACGAATCCACTTTCACACTCGTGTAGTTGCAAGAGTACTTAAAGATCTTAACATACACAAATCCGCAGGTCCAGATGGTCTAACTCCGCTTATTCTGAAGAGGTGTTCTTCCAAGCTGAAAAAACCACTGTGTAACCTTTTCCATCAATCCTACTGTTTAGGGCTCTTTCCGAATAGAATGAAAACAGTATTTGTCCAGCTCGTTCCCTCCTACAGACCCATTGCGTTTACGTCCCTTCTTTCCAAGGTCATGTAAAAGCTGTAATATCACGAAACACGAAACTTTCTATATGACTGACGGTTTTCGTAGCAACAGGTCCACTGGTTGGATGACAAGTTTCACTGAAAAGTCTAACAAAATGCATCAATCTGGCGAAAGTAAGATAAATAGTTGCACTTAATATTTTTAAGGTATTTGACAGAGTTCGGCATCAGGCTCTATTGTTAAAAGTGCGTGCATTTGGGATCTATAAATCTCTTCTTCAATGGATTAGAAACTACATTTCAGATCGTTCAATTGAAGTTGTCTTGGATGGTTTTAAGTATGACATCCACAAAATAAATGCTGGTGTGCCCCAGAGCTCCGTTCTGTTTCCGACACTCTTTCTAATTTTCAATAATGATCTCTTTTCTGCTACTCTTTATCCAATAATCAACACAGTGGAATTTAGTGCTTCACAAACAGAAGAAATATTTTTTCTCCTCTGATCTGACCTCAATATATTAAATTGGAGTACAATTGCCGTATCTAGTCAGGTGCTTCTAAAACCTCACTACCCCTGCTAGATAGTATTCAAAACCGTGCGATGGGACTCATAATTGATGCTGATTTTCACCCAGTCAATTGACAACCTGGAACACCGACGAAATGTCTCGTGTCTCACTTTGCTCTATCGCTTCTTCCACCACCAGTGCTCCATCGAAATCGCCAGTAGCATTCCGCCCTTTCAAGCCTTTAACCGTAACAGCCGTCTCGCTATGAATTCTCATCAGTTTACCCTCAAGTTCTTTCCTAAGCCGTACATCTCGTTTATGGAATGCCCTTCCGAGCTCTTTACTTCCTGACCATTATGACCTTCAAACATACAAAACGAATGTATGTACATCGGTACCCCGTTTTCTTTCCTCCCTAACTTTCCTTCGCCAGCGGTGTGTGCAAAAATTTTAATGGTACCTTAACCCATTTAAAAAAAAAAAACAAAAAGGATATATGAAAATACAATTCATGCCCGATGCTTGGAAAATAGTCAATAGTTCAAATTTGGAAAATCACTTGAGAGCCATCTATAGGCCGATAAGTTTGCTTAGCAGTGTAAGCAAAATATAGGAACAAATATAGGAAATATAGTTCGGTTTTAGACCTTAAAAGGGGACCTCCCACCAGGTTCTTGGATTTTGTAATTTTGTTTAAAACAAAGTCGCCAACAAGGAAAATCAACAGGTATGATGCTTTTGGACATCAAAAAAGCATTTTATTCTGTTTGGCATGACAGTCTCTTAGATAGAATGATAGTTTTTCCAATTATTAAGTTTCAGCAGCTGTCAAAGTTACCAATGACATCCAGCTGTCAAAATATGCAGTAAGGTTTGCCATTTCATCGTGCATCCTTTTACACTTGCCGAACATGCGGAAATACTTAAAAAATATTATCGAAGCTCCGGCTCAGTTGTAAATACGCAACGTGAATTTCGTCGTGAGGTCTGTCGTAATCATGGCTTCAGTGTGCAGGCAATTCGTCGCACTGTGGAAAAGTTTGAGCGTGAGTACACTTTTTTGGATCTTAAGCCACCAACCAGATAGACATTGATGCGAAATGAAGAAAACATAGCCGCCGTAGAGGTCAGTATCGAAAAAGACCCATAAATGTCGATTTGGCGCCGATCAACTGAATGTGGCATCGTCAGAGAGTCAACCCGGCTTACGAGTATTTTGCTGTTGGATTTGGGCCTACATCCGTATAAGATTGACCTAACTCTGGGGGGTTCGCTAATTGGGCACTGGAAATGTTGGCCGGAGGTCCGTGTTTTGCCTAAAAAATCATCTTCTCGGACGGGGCCCATTTTTGGTTCAGTAGTTATGTCAATAAGTAAAATTGCGAACACGATCAGATCAATTGCGTTCGGCCAATCATCAATGCATCCACACAAAGATTGGTGCGGTTTATGGCATAGCGGCATCTTCCGGCCTTATTCCTTTCGAAATGAGGAAGGAGACGCAGTTATCGTCAATGAGAGCTATGTTAACCGACTTTCTGTGGTCAGAGCTCGGCAATATCGAAATATCTGAGCTGTGGTTCCAATACGACGACTCTACATGCCATACAAGCGACGCAAGGCTCGAAGTTGTGAAGGAGAATTTCGGCGATTGGGTCATCTTACTGTGAGCGTTCAACAATTGGCCGCCGCGATCATACGATTTGACACCACTCGATTATTTTCTCTGGGGCTACGTAATGTCCTTAGGCTACGCTAACCACCCAACCACTTTGGATGAGCTCGGCACGCTATTGCCGGAATAACGCCGCACATATTTGAGCGAGTCATCAAAAATTGGACCGACCGTTTGAAGCATGGCCAGCGAAGCCGAGGCAGCTATTTGAATGATGTGCTATTCCAGGCATAATGACATGAACGTAGCTTCAAAATAAAAAGACAGAATCAATTTTATATCTCACACAGTTGTTGTTTTATTTAAATTTTTTTTTGTTCTATCGTTCTTATCTGGTCACATATAGTGTACCCTTAGCTTAGTATCCTTTTTAAATCGCATATAAAAGCAAGTTTTCGCGAAAACTCGCGTAATCTCAATCAAAAACATACAATCTTTAGGTGTTGAAGCTCCTTAGTAAAACTAGTTTTTGATGAAAACTCCTCAAAACCTACTCAATTTTGAGGTTGTTGAAGCAGACACACCTTTTGAAACATTCAACGTATCATAATACATACATAGTTGTCAAAACTAAATTGGAAAACTTGAAATTGGTAAGTTTTCTTTGCTTTTATCAATAAATAATTAAATGTTAAATAAAATACAAATACAATTTTTTTTCAACAGGATATGGAGGAGACAAAAAGCATAAGAAATTAAGAATTCCTGCCTACTCAAAAATTGCACACCTGTTACAACTGCTAAACAAAACCTAGTCGGTATTCGGTGTAAACGCTCCAATGAGGTTTCGTAAACTTTGTATCGAAATAGCCATCCTCGGGAAGGATAGCTAAATATATTTCCCGAGCCAAATCGAACGAATTACGACAAGGCTCGAGCAGAAATGCTCATCGAAACCTTTTGCTCACATTTGAAACGTAAAGCATTTCTGGTAAGTATCTAGCTCCCTTTCTTGCGCACCTCTTGAACGTATGAAGTCCAAGATCTTGGATGATTGCATTTCTTTTACCGTTCTATCGCATGTCACATATTACATATAGTCCTGGAAGGCTATTGTTACTTGTCATCGTAACATGAAAATGTATTTAAATTGTTGACGCCCCGTCGACGTCAACCTGGTAAATCCAGCAACAATATCCTGATATGCACTCACACCCCCCAAGAAAAAATAGTCTTCCTACGATTGCCGTGACAAAACTTAAGTATGGTAATAAAATTGTTTTGCTTGATTTTAACGCTATTTTAGGAAGGGAGCCCGTTTCTGATAGTACGGTCTTGACTGTACTGCAGAGCAGAATATCATAGCTAACACACCTTTTCTTCATCTCAACTTTCACAAAGGTCATGTACACAGTTCACCTGATCATTGACTGACGGGAGGCACTCTTCCTTTATTTTACGAAGATATCATAACCTACCAATCGGAACACCACATAGCTGCAGCCAAGGTGCTTCTTCCGGTATCTCAAACATTGAACGGCTCCAACGCCCAGTAATTTTGCCGCATAAGTATCAAGGAGATCAGTGGCACAGATGCCGTGAAACCGTCCGAAATACCGTAAATGATGGGTTGAATTTCATTCGACCACCACCACGAATCTCTTGGTTTAATGAAGACTGGCTCATGAAGCGGCACTTGTTATAAGAACAAAAGCGATTCATGCGCTTTTCGAGTGAATGAGGTGGGAGATGTGTAGAGTTTTTCACAGAAAAAAGAAAAAATATAGGAAACGATCGATTGAGCAGATGAAGGGTTGGAAATTTAAAAACAATATTTAGGAGTTCTGTCAAAAGGTGAAAATCGGTCTTCAATTCTCGAAACTTGTACCTAGCACGTTATCTTGTGTTTTGGTCTTCATGGTCCTGGTAATCGATCAACCGAGCTCGCTATTCATCGTGTTCTTGAATAAATGACGTAATCTAATGCAGACGCTGTAAGTGAATTATGGCGAAAGATCCGGAATTTTCAATTCAGCGTCGATCGAAACAGTTTGGCATTTGTGCGTCCACTATGATCTTAATAGATTTACAAATTCCGTTCCAAAGTAAAAATGACTTTTAAAAAATAGGTATTTCTAGTGAGGCCATCTATTGGCAATTACACGCGTCGATAGATCCTTCACTGATGTACTGTCAAAATTGCATGACATTTGGACGAATAGAACTGGAGTTATTGCGTCTGGAGGGACAGTACATATGTTTGTGTCATCGATACAAAAATGAGCAACGACCAAATATTGCTCAGAATTCAACATTCGAAGGACATCATCGAGGAGGCCAAAAAGATCAAAGTCCTTTACAACATTGTGACTGGTGTTGAAACGGAGTGTTTTTAATATGATCTAGAAACGAAGCCCCAAAGTGCCGAGTGGAAGGCGCCACACTAGCGGGCCAAAACCCAAAAAATCCCGTTTGAAGAAGCCAAAAGTGAAGACAATGTTGATTTGCTTTTCTGATTCCAAGGGCATTATCCTCAGGGCCAAACAGTCAATGCACAATTCCATCTTGGTGTTTTAAGGCGTTTGGAGCATTTTATTTGTCGTATCCGGGCAGAATGCCGTGCTATTCTGAATAAAATAAATCGGTTGAGCCAAGAAATCTTTTTTTAAGTCTTGTTTACTTTAGAACGCACCTTGTAGCTAGCGCAGGAAATAAAATCACAATGATATGACTTGCGACAAGAGTTCGCAATTTCGGCCCTTGAGAAAGTCGAATTCCATCCTTAGTTGTAGCAAAACCGTGACAAGAATCAGTACTTAAGGGGTCAGTCAGGTAAATCGGGAAAAGACCCATGAGACTCAATTACAAAAGTGCACTGCTTGTTGCGGTCTTACATTCCCAAAAACGAGCCCAGAGCTTGCGCTACAGTCGTTGCCGTGCAATCATCAGTAATTAGCTACATACATATGTATGTATTTCTTTGAAAATATGGAGTAAAGCGCTGCCCAACCTTTGACAAACTCGTATTGAAGACTCTCTCACTCGAACACCTAATGTAGGTATAACATCCGATATTGCACCAAGTTAACCAGACACAGGTTTTAAATATCGAGTTAGCCTCCCCCTTTCAACTGTTCTTAAAAGGTCGTTAACTGTCAAACAAATTATCCAACTGCCTAGAATATGTTTACGCTACTTAACGAATCCCGTAACTAGTTGATGGGTGCATAATTTAATTCTGCAAACAACACCCCACGATTTAATTGCTTTTCACCTAATTAAACTTTATAAGGCTTATTTTGGTTCCAACTCTAGTTATCCCCTGCTTTAGTCTTTACAGCCCCTCATCTTACTGGAAAGAACATCTAACAAACCGCCAAATTCTGTTAACACCCATATTCCTCTAGAAATACTTTGACATCATCGTTTAATGATGCACAAATTACTCAGCAACATTTCGCCATAAATCACATCTGTCGTGCGGCCATAGTCTGGTTTTCGAATGTCGGATCTCGGAATCCCTTATATGAAAGGAACACCATACAAAGTGCATCTCCTCGCACATGACTTAAACGGAGTGGAATTGAATGATGGACGACTGATGCGCGCACGCACGCATAGTTCACCCTTATTTCCGTAAACGACATGTGCATCGGCTTTGGCACCAGGCACCAGGCCACAGGCATCAACACCATACCATACCATATACCCATCATCGTTGTTATCCTGAATCCTTCCGCGTACGCGAAAACATACTCATATCTACCCCGACGGCACTATGGCTATTTTTATTCCATCAACTTGCATTGACATGAATATTGGGACACAGGCATGGAACACCATACATTTTGTACAAAACCTCACACATCCACGGTTCCTTATGGCCAAGGATACATATACCAACAAACGAGAATGTTTGATAAAACGTAACGTATGTACATCTGTCGTGTGCCGGTGCGCAAGTAGTGTCCTGTTTCTGTTATTGTTGTAATTTTGTTGAGGGGGAAATTCCGTCGAACGATGATGTCCTATATAGAACTAACTGCCGATAGACCTACGGATATGTACATAAGGATGCACCCGGAAGAAGGGAAACGAAATAAGGAACCATGGCATAAAGAGAACTCCCGTTTCACGCTAATGCAACTTCTAAAACGGCACACAGATGCACTCACGTATTGGCTAGGTGAATGTTCCTATGAATTGGTGTTTACACTGGATGGTGTTTTCCTCTAGGGATCTTGCAGTTAGACTCTCACTTCTTTGATGGTTATTGCTGTATTCCTGAGTTCCGGAATTTGGATTTTAGATGTCATGAGTTATTTTAAAATCATTTGAAAATACCATCGATTTACGGTTATTACGTGAAGCAGCAATCATTAAGGGGGAGAGATTTTAATTTTTTTTTGTCTTTTCGATTTCTTGTTGTTTCCTTAGACCTCTGGCAAGATGTAGTCTATGGGTTCATTAAAAAGTATGCCACACCGGTTTGGTTGCCTTGGGCAGCTGCAGCAAGTTTCGATTTTCATTCTCCGTTTAAGGATACAAGGAACCCAGTATATACGGTAATATAATAGTGAAATAATTTCTGATCCCTAACGGACCATTATCAATGCGGCACCAATCAGCCTCCCTATTGTTGATTTGGGTGATGTTGAGCAGATACCTATATTTTTTTTTGTTTTGTTTTTGCAAGATGACAATTGTTTGGCTTGACGAAAGACCCTGGAAGTCGACCGGGTGGAGGAAATACCTACTATTCAGACGGTTGTCACTCGTTAGTGTTGATGAAGCAAACTGAAAGGTGTTCAATTCGGCATGTGCTGTTTAGTGGAGTTTTTATGAATGTTTTAAGTAAGGAGTCAGCGGAGTTAGCCAATTATCAACACCTCAAGTACTCGTGTACATCTAGGATAGTATTTCAGATAGCGGTTAAATCGAGACATACATACATACCTATGTATGTACATATCTAGCTGACGAACTAATTAGGTAGGCACTTTGCCACACCTTTGATTGTTACCACAGGAAAGTGAGTTGTGCTACGACAGATTTTAAGAATTAAGAAATGGCGACAGGTGATACTGATTGATCAAGCAAATTGATCACACCGCGATCGAGGTAAGGCATGCCTCTACTATTCTAGATGTCTGAGTATTCCGAGAGGTTAATGCTGACTCAGACCACTATCGAGAGACCACATTTCGAGAGAAAACTCATTCGGGTAACCTACGGCCCTGTCGAGCCCAACTGAGAGTGGATTAGGAGATTTAAGAAAAGCCAGTGGCTTTGACTTTGGCGTGTAGATCGAGTGGACATTCTTTCTCCACCTCGGCAAATCTTCAACGCGCAGCAGAGGAAGACCTGACCTCCGATGGTGATGTGATCGAATCAATATAAATTATAGTTGAAACCAATGTACATATGTTCCTTCGAGGCAGTCTCTGTCTTGCCCAAGATCGATTTTTACTAATATTTTGGCAACTGCAGGCAAATATATGATATTAGCAGGGATGCTATAAGGTGCTCCCACTTTTTATTTTGGTTGCACTTCATCTCTTTAGTTGGTCATCAAAGAAAAACAGAAGGCTATCCGAGGTTTATTTGCTATTGCCTAGAACTTTCCGCCAATTTTTTGAAGAGACCTTTCGCTTTTCCACCTATTATTTAGCATTGATACTCTACAATTGTTTCATCTTTAGTTTCCAGAGACCTAGCTCGTTCCTCTCAAACTTTAGGGAATGTTTATGCAAGGTGATTAGCCTTTTTTCCAACACCAGAAATTACAATAGCTTCTACCTGACAGGAAAAGAAGGTTTACGCGGAGCTTTTATTTTTATCAGATCAATTGGAGAATCGTGATAGTTACGGCACACTTAGAGCATACCGATACTTACAGTATATCGAACAAGCATTTTCCTCTCGCTTTTACCTACCATAATCGCCGAAAGATTAACTGGCAGAAACTCATCTCGCTCGCTCGTGCCAAACTGGCTGAATGCGTATTTCACATTCGGATATCCCAGCTGGAGCTTGAATAGCTCACCACATTTCTTTTTAAAATTATATCTTCAGGTCATCTTGTCTGTCCTACAGTAAGGAGGAGGGTCAGAACTAAAACTGTCTAGATCCGTACATGATTGGGACATCTAAGAGTCGTGCATAAGGATCTTCAAATGATAGGTGAAGTAGGCCTTGGTGTAGTTTCTGCGAAGATCTACCAATTAACCTGGACATAACCTGTCTGAAAACCTTAAATGGACAGTTTGCATTTTCGAACCGCAGCGAAGAACCCTTGGTATCTTCCTTGAACACCTACAGAATACTTTACAAATTGTCAGTGACCCCCTGTAACGCACTCGGAAAATTTTTGTAGCTTCGGGTACCCAGTACCTGTTACTGAGGTTACCATAGTTTTTATAGCCATAGCAAACAGAATTTCCAATACCTAAGCAAAGTTCCCAGACCTATTATTATGTCATCCTTCCTGCTAAAGACCTTTGAAAGAATCCTCGAACTTCACATAAAGTGCAGTCCCAATAACATCAAACTTTGCAAGCCTATCAAAAAGGGAAATCTCTCTTATGGCCCAGTAAATAAAAACTCTCTCATAAGGGATATACATTTAGAATCTGTATCAAAAGGACTTCAGCAGATAGCATTGCAGAAATTGAATATCGAGTTCACTACATTTATGGTCTTGACATTGAATTCAGTCATCAATAACTAATAGATATTGATGCAAAATGTACCCTTCTCAAGCTCATGGCTCGAGAAAACAGCAAAATATATGAAGAACGGTTGCCATTAAACAAAAGGTTAAGTCCATAAGTTATAAGCTACGTACATATAAGTTTACAATCGAACCCTACATCATTTGAGCAATGAAATATATACATAACCACCTTTCTGCCGTTTGACACTGACTATTCAATTCACGTTCTTGTTTGATGATTGCATTACATTTCTTGGCTGCATATGTAGCTCATAATCTAAGGACACCATTTAAACGCACACATAAAACGCTTTTTAAGGCCAATTAAGTTGTATCTCGATGGTTGGGTGCAGTAGAAATAGGTAGGCACTGCACTTACATATAAGCGCGAGTGCTGACTAGCAGACAAAAATGGCAACACTACTCGTATAAAGGGGACATCGGATGAAATCCCCAGATGGAATCAACTGTAAAATCCCGGAACAAAACAAATAACACCTTATCCGGCCTACTCCGACATATTTGGAGCTCAGGCCGGTAAGGACTTTCGAGACTAAGCCAGGGACTTGGAAAAGAGATGGTGGCGGATGAGTTCTTAATAGATCAACGGCAGCGCTCATATCGCCGAACGGTTTACTGGCTTCTCGTTATGGGGGTATCTCCAGTAGAATTGAAAAAGAAAATAAAGTTAAGTTACGAAGCAACAACAAGCCTCCGATGCGGACGAATCTACTGTTGGCAACCCCTGCAAACGAAACAAGGATAACAACTTCGGATCTGCACGTGAAATGTTAGATTGAAATAGGGCACGTGCAGACGAACAACTAGTGGAGGCCCTGGACTGCTGCAAAACAGATGTTCCCGCCATCCAAGTAATCCAATGGGACGGGCCGGACAAAAAGGGGATGAAAAACTGCGACATCTAACAGAAAACCCGAACCGAAGCATGCAAAGACCAAAGGGGAACATGGTAATATATAGAGTCGCAGTCGATGCTGAAGATTTGGTAAGAGAATTTCTATAGACTGAATAACGGCGATGACGAACCAAATATCGGTGTCAGCCAACCTGGACCATGTATAGTAGACCAACAATCCCGTTATGGATGGAGTGAAGATAGCCAAGTATAAGCTTAAGTCCAGCACAGTTGCTGGTCCGGGCGGCCTGACTGTCGAGCTCGGTCGGACGACGAATTGATCATCATCATTGTTTGTCCGATCCTCAAGAAACTGCACCAACTATAGAGGCATCAATCTCCTTAACATCGACTACAAGATCCTATCTGACGTATTGTGTTCGTCAGCAGCCTAATTTGTCCATATCAGTGTGGCTTCAGGGCAGTAAAGTCCACCATCGACCAAATATTCACACTACGGTAGATCTTGGATAAAACCCATGAACTCCAAATCGATACACACCTCATATTCATCGATTTTATGACCCAGTATGACAGCTTCTATAGAGGCGAGCTATACAGAGCACTATCTAGTTTTGGCATTTTTGCTCGTCCGTTTGTGCAGGATAACGATAGAGAATGCACGCTGCTTCATCAAGGTCAGTAAAGAAGTCACCGAGCCCTTTGATGTCAAAAAAGGATTTAGACAAGACGATGTTCTGTCATGCAATTTCTTTAACATGAAAAAAAAGTTCGAAACTCACGTGCCAACACAAGAAGCACAATATTTCAAAAGTCTGTCCAATTGCTCGCATATGCCGATGATATTGAAATAATCGGAAGAAAGCAGGGTTTGCGAGTATTGAGTCTGAAAAGGCCAAGATGGGTTTAAAGATCAGTGAGGCAAGACCAAGTATACGCTGTCAACAAGAAATGACATCCAACACCGACATCTCGGACAGAACTCAGATACAACTTTGTGGTAGTTAAGGACTTTGCTTACCTAGGTTCCGCTATCAATTCAGACAAGGACACCAGCGCTGAGATCAAACAAAGAATAAGCTTGCCCATCGTTGCTTCTTTTGGCTAGAAAGAACAACAAGACAAAAAGTGTTCCTACAAAAATGATCCTATATAAGACCTTAATAATCCCAGTCCTGCTCTATGGCCCATTTTGGTTTTGCTGCTTTGAGAGGAAAATTCTTCGGGTGATTTTCGGTTCCGTCAACATGCAGACGGTGTGTGGAGGAGGAGATACAATGACGAACTGTGTGGACTGTACAGCGACACCGACTCAGCCAGAAGAGTGAAGGTCCAACGACTGAGTTGGCTCCACCAATGCTCCGGTCCGAAAAGTCTTTTAATCCGCTCCCGAGGGACAGCGCAATAGAAGAGGACCACGACTCAGGTAGCGCCATCAAGTGGTTGAGGTCCCCACCAATTTGTCGTGCGAAACTGGAGGCAGCTAGCTAAAAATCGAGCTGGGTAGAGACGCTATTTGGTTGAGGCCCAGGTCCACCCCGGACTGCAGCGCTACCTTAAGTAAGTAAGTAAGTTGTATCCCCCATCTTCTGACATGGTATAGTGCCAATCATTTCTTACTTACTTAGATAGCGTCAAACAGTGAGGTGAAACCGGGTCAACACCAATAAACCTTTCCAGTTAGTGTGGTATTTGGACAATTGTTTCCATTTGTGTGCTTCAAGAAGGTTCAGGTTCGTATCCACTTGAGCGTGCCAACTAAGTGAAGTTTCGGTAGGAAGCGAATATTCTTATAGCCGGAGTGTTAACATTCATTTGTTCTACATATACTACTCGTAACTATGTATCTCAGGCGACTCCTGCACGCTCTTGTGAACAAATCGATATCACTGTAAAGTTTGCAAAGCCAAAGAGACAGCGATTGGCAAGTGAAACTTCTCGTTTGGTCACTTACATATGTATGTTATGTCTTTACTAGAGTTAATAGCAGAGTCGAGGTAGACAAATTCCGTACCTGCATCGAAGTTATACCTGTCTATTGATGGTATGATCCTTTTCTTGTAGACAGTATATAGTATACCTGGCTTTGTCTTCATTCATAGCTTAAACCCATTTTTGTCGCTTCTGCTTCAATATATCCTAACACCCTAGTGACAGCTCGCCGACTTCTTCCAATTACATCAATGTCATCGGCATAAGATTTTTTAAAAATTGTGCCTCTGGTCTTGGATGCGAGTGTCGCAGTATGTTCTTAAGTATGATGTTTAAAAAATTACATGATAGAGCATCACCTTGTTTAAACCTTTTTTTACATCTAAGGTCCTGGTGAGATTCTTAACGGGGCAGCGAGCGTTATCTAAACTAAACATGGTATAGATATGTAGATTTTGTCATATGCGGACTTGAAATCGAGAAATAGGCGGTGTATATCGGTCTCGGGGTCTGCAGCGCAAATATTTGGTCAGTCGTGGACTTACGACGACTAAAACCACATTAATTGGTTGATAAAAGGATTTAGGCGTTCACACAATAGGACACAAAAGATAGTGTACGCGATATCAAGGAGATTGATACCTCTGTAGTTGGTGGTGCAGTTTAGGGGGTTACGGCTCTTCTAAATCGAACAAGCGAAGATAAGATCACCTTCGCCAGGTGTACTTTCCACTGACCCAATCGTGGAAATGGGTTAGTGTATGCTACATACCAAGTCATCTCCTGCTACCATAGGTATGGTTGGTAGGAAGGGCATCTAGTCCAGCAGCCTTGTTGTGCTCAAATTAATATACAGTCGAACTTCTATAAGTCGAACTTCTATAAGTCGAACTTCTATAAGTCGAATTTTCTTTAACTCGAACCAATCTGAGTGGCAATAGCGTTTAGAGAGAAAGTATCATACGTTCTTACTTCTATAACTCGAGCTTCCACAACTCTAAGTTCTCCATAACTCGAACAAAAAAGAGTGGCACCAACATCCTATAAGTCGAAGTTTTTGGGAATTTTCCATGTTTACGAGGATTTTTTTTTACATTTTCATTTCGTTTTCTTTTGAACGGAGAATCAGCTACGTTTACATAGACAAACATACATATGTACGTATTGCAATTGCAATGCATTGTGAAATTCTTTGTTACGTTTGTTTGCCAGTTTGTAATTGCTAATGTAAATGTAAATTAAAATCCATTGAGTTGGCATTTTTTCCACCAAATACGACTTCTAAACTGCAACCACTTGATCAAACGGTATTTCAAAACTTGATGCAGAATCCTTAAAGAATCTGTAACGCGTCTGGAGGCTAAACTTAAGTCTGATATAACGCTAATGGATTGTGTTAATCATATTACAAAAGCATAGCATGTTGACGTTAGTAGTGAAACAATAGTAAATTGCTTTAAAAAAGTTGGATTTGGTCATGTGGGATGAAGAAGATGATATACCCTTAATTTTTACAAAAAATGCCATTATTGAGGAACGATGTTTAATGCAAAAAGGATACGGCACATGGTTAGCATTGGCTAATGCAACATCTAATGCCACTCTTGATGAGTATATTGAAGTAGATATTAGCAACGATATTTGCACAATATATTTTCCTACCGATAACGAAATTGTTGAACATCATAACACTAAATCTTTAAATCTGCATGTTGATGATGACGACGATGATGATAATTCGGATATAGGGGTTGTAAAACAGCCTTCTAGATAAGAAGTTATAAATTGCTTAAAAATGTTAAACATGTATTTGAAAACCAGTGATAATGCAACTGACAAACATTTTGAAGTTATATAAGTTAGAGTCTTTAATTGAAGAAAATAAGAAGAAAGCGGATTTGCAGCCTTTAATAACAAAATACTCGTATGTAACAAAACTACCGTAATTTTTTTTTTTTATATATAATACATACATATTTAAATAAATACAAGATAAAACTGTATGTATTGTAACGAAAGTTGCCTATTGACCGAAACTACCGCCGAGTTTCAATCGGATAAAAAGAGGACAAAAATAAAAAAAAAGAAACTCCAAACAAATCTGGTTAATTAAACGTTTTTTTTTTCTATGGCCTTAGTCTTCCGACCTCAACTGCTCGCTTTGGACTTCGTGGTTCTGCCGAAAATTCTCCCTTTTATCTTGATTTTTACGTTGCCCGCGGTTCTTTTTCTCTGTTAGGAAGTCTTCCGTTTTCTTATCTCCGTTGCAACGTCTAAGATTCCACCGCTTGTTCGCCAACCGTTTTTGATTAGAGAAATCCTACGTCACAGGAAACGGCAAATATTTTCTTCGTTGACTTTTCATCATTTACTCCCTTTTCTGTGGTAGTCATCTCCTTTCTTCATGTTACTGTTATGGCTTACTAGTTAATCATTTTTCCTCTTCGTGCGGCTGAATGCTCCACCATGTTCGGCAAAGGGAACAAACCTCTTCAATCTGTCAAACGAAACCCACAACAAACAACGTGAAGCAGGTAGGTATTTCGGCGTGAAATAAAATGTTTTTTATTTTTCTGCAGTTTTCTTTTTTCTTTAGGTTTCGTAACAGTATATACATAAAATGTTTTTTTTTTAAAATTAAATTACAAGCTTTTTTATTTTTATTCTATAAGTCAAAGTCTCTATAAGTCGAACTGCTTTGGGTGGCAGATGGTAGTTCGAGTTATAGAAGTTCGACTGTATTTCTATTTTTACTTCATTTTGCTCAGGTGACTGGAATCTTGGCTTTCATATCCTAACTTGAGTGGTTCGTTCTGCATGAGTTTGGCTGTCCCAGCCGTTTAACATTCCACAGAAGTGGTTTCTTCATATCCTCAGCAACGACTCTAATATTAGATTCTTTTGCTCATCCCTGTACTCGTAAGTTTCTGCTGGGATATAAATGGACTGACAAGTTCTCCTTACCTTTTGGAAGGAGAAAGTCGTTTCTGGAGGAAATGCTCTATCACTCACTTTCAAGCTATGAAGGTCTGCCCTTGTCATTTGCTCATAGAATGTGAACTTTGTTGTTCTTCTATGCAGCGCCGCTTTATAGCCGAGTTGTTCAACTGCATGAGTTTGCCTGGTTTCTTCTTCAAAACAGGAGATTCGTGGGCATGATTGGATGAAACGCAGCACATCACTTGCCGCATTTCATTGCGTTTCAAATGTGAGAAATGGCACCGATCAATATCGCTGCTTTCTCTGTCAACATTAGTTAAATCCTCGATCTTCGAAAGTACTCTCATAAGCGACTTGCTAGGGATTATTAAAGAGACCTAGACTGCAAATGTAATTTGTAATTGGCGTGAGAAAACCCAGAAACTGGCCATTCCGTGACAACCGTTATTTTAAACAGCAAGTCACAGTCTCAGGTTCGCATTCCACAGCTTTACTCCATTTATCCACTTGTCTGCTTTAATTCACTCACTCATTCAGAAGTTAATCCGACTCCAAATGCATCCACAATGCATATGCACACAAATACATATGTAGATGTACAAATGCACTAATATGTTTATGTTTCTTAGGGAATTCACCTTTCATCGATCGGACAGCGCAACAGCTTCTCCTGAATCCGATTCCGATTCCATCATATGTATGTAATGCCTCCACTTTGCTGCATTAAAAGTCATCGCTGACAGCCACCAATTAAATGTTTATCCGGTTAATTTGTAGCCCCTCTACCACCGATTTTCGATGTTACTGGTGAAAGCTTTCCAAACTCTGGCTCCAACAAAACGACACAGAAACCCCAAACTCTGAACAACCAAAAATGGTTGGCTCATCAGGTGAAACCAACCACGAAATCGTTTTTGCTGTACAGATACACCTCGTACCGTCGCGTCGTCGTTGTGTTATTTTTTTTTACGATTTTCCCAATTTCGAAAAGATAAAAACACCAAAACTAAAAACCTCAAAAAAAAACGGTTTTATGACATGTTCACATCACAAATCGAAATGTCGAAAACAACAAATTAAATCTGACGGTACTTACGCGACGCGCCTGGTGCCTTTCCTCAGAGTTGGCTCCAATCTTATGTCAGACGCACTCTGAAAAATGTTCCCAAAATGTGCGACTCTGTGAACAAGGACCATGAATTCTGGAAAAAAAACAAAAATGAAAATTAAATTGAAAAAGCGAAATGAATAATAGAGAGATGGGGAGAAACGATGAAGCGAATGAAAGAAGGAAGAAGGAGTAATAACATGTCCCGGCGAAATTACTTTTGGACATATTTTATTGATTTTGTGTCCGTGCTCCTCGGATGCGGATAAGCCTTTGCATCTTTGTTGCTATTGGAGATTCTTTTCTTCTCTCTTTCAGTGGTGATCTTTTGACATTAATTGTTGGAACACAAGTCGAAAGTGAATGGAGGACAAATCGAATTTGGAGGTAGAATAAGAAGCGGAACAATTATTCTGTGAACCCATATGGACCTCATTGAGCAGAGGGATACGCTTGAAGATACAATTTTTCAAGTCATTGAGTGGTTAAATGGAATGCTCTGCAGTTTGCAATGCCTTGAGAGGATTTGTGCGGGTCAGTGTGAGGCATTTAGTTGGAATGGTTACGCCTGGTGGGCTAGAGAAACTTCATTTTGACCAAACCATTGGATGGTTAGTTAAGTGCTCCTCGAATGACGTGAAAGTGATGGTTTTTTAGTGGTTGCTGTTAAATTTTGTAGCACACATATAGTAAGTGGTGAATGGTTATCACCCGAAGGAGCTCTGAGTATTGTTAAAAGTCATTTCAAGCCAAATCATAAAAATCTCTGTTCCAGATTTTAGGGCAAGGCAGAGACTAAGATCACTACCACCTCAGCTGCATGCATTTACCAATTATATTTATGATTTCAAGAAGTACTTATTTTAATATGAGCTCCCGTTGAATGCAAATTTGAAGCATAATCGTTTCATTCGACTTAGGTAGGGCTTGCTTATAGGGTTAGCTAGTTGAGGCACCTATTGAACATTTAATTATTCCTTCGTAGTGAAATCGGTATGCCTTCCTTTTAGTGTTTAGGTGTTACTCTGTACGCCACTTCGAGAAAACCACTTCTTGCAACGATTTCTTTGTTTCGCTCTGTTGTGCTGCATCGTAGTTTCGTACTAATCCTTTAGAAGCCGCACCTAGTTCTAGTCTTAGTTCAATGCCAGTACTTCCACTGTGCCAGAGGAAATAAAATATGTTTTACAAGGACTAGTAGGGTATATACCACATCAAACCAGACATAAGGTCGCATAATATTTTTTTTATGCACGCTTTTTAAGATATTTATCATTTCAATGGACCCTGAGCTTATTCCTATCCTTTTTACTAACAATTTTGAAACAATTCAATCCAGTTCACATACGTATGCTCTGCTTAATCGAGACCGAGCTAGTGGCACTCTTAATGCTTCTGTTCTTAGAGATATCAAGTATGCGGATAGGTTATTTGCCCAAGGCATCACTAAAAGTTGAATTTAAGGCAACATACTGAAAGCGATATTGTCCGTGTACTCCAGCACTAATCCTAGCTTGCTTTTTGTGGTTACACCTTTTCTGCGAAGTTTGCTCCGGGACTGTTTGAAAAAGCTTCGGGGAGCTTGCTATAATTCTGTCTATAGTAAATGACTTGATCCTTTATCCATTATTCAAGAAATTGGCACAGAGAGGTCATGAAGTACAAGTTAATAAGCGATCGCATTGTCGTAATCCACATAAGAATTGACGGGAAGGAAGTTTAAACGAAGCCTGCGGTACCCATCAAATGTATGACACCAAAATGCCGTTAGGAGATTTCAATACTAAAACCTGTAGAATCGCTAATCACGCAAGCTCTGCCTTGCCGATTCTGGCGTAGCCTGGTAAAGACATCGATACTCATAATTTTTCCGAGAATATGCCATTTTTGAGCCAAGCGGTGAAGATTTTTGTTTCGTAGTCTTTAATCACCTTTCCAAAAGAATGGATGCTTTCTTGGTGAGAGTTGTACTTAGATTTTTCGATTGAAGTTTAGAGAGGGTGTGGTGCAGTCAGTGGGAGAAGTCACCAGCTCGCATTGTAGTAGGTGAATGTAGTAGATAGGCGTGTTGAGAGTTAGATAGAAGGGAGACCTCTGGGGTATTGTGGATGTGGGTTTCTACAATATAATGTGTTCCAGTGTGTACAGAAGATGTGACTGAAGCCCTTTGTTGATTCATGCCCTCGCCGTACCACTTTTAGACAGAAAACCATTCGAATCTGGCAAGTACTTAGTTTAATGATACATGCTCGTAGACAGCTTTTGGAGATAATTGCCAACCATGGGACTGCTATGTCTAGGGACATAGGGAAAATATATCATCAAAACTATATTGATGACCCATGTGATTCTTTCACCCATATTGATGGAAGATCGATTCTCCTAGGGAGTATGTACTCGTATGTTGTTTCTTTTGGAAAAACTGCTGCGTGCTCTTATCTCAACAGCCAGGGAAGTGGGTATTCAGTAAGAGCCTAAAGTTTTCGTAGCGTAAGTTTTGCAGCTTCCATATGTCTGCTTACGAAAGTATGGACAACTGCCACCTTTGGACTAAGATAGATTTGGTAGATTTGCAGATTCGAACACAGTAGTCTCTCTTAACGCTTCCAATGGCATTCTTGTATATTCTAAGGCAATACTTGTATAGTCTGTGATACTACGGTGATGACAAATATTTAAGATCACTGTGGTCATCATTCTATGCTTGGGGAGATCCTCATTCCACCTTATCAAAAGTTGTTTTTTACTACGCAAGACGGGGCATGAAATTTTAAAGGCAAAGCCAAATGCGTGATTAAACATATGCACATAACATTCAAATCAGCAGTACAGTTAATTGGGTTTGAAGGTATGTTGTTAAGCCTAGACTTTGTTACTTGTCTAAGCTCTATCCACTTTTTGTTTCTGGGATTTCCAATTATAGTCCGAGAAGTATATAAAATTGAATACTCTTCATTTGTCGGTATCGCTGTTATTGGTTAGGGTCGTATGACTTCCCACCCCGCAAAATTGCCCGTCCCTGAAAAGATAAAAATTAGTACAGTACCCGTCTACAGATATTTGGATTGTTAAATTTAATACAAGGTGCGTTCCAAAATAAGAACAACAAAAAGTTGCAAAAAAGCATATCGAATGAGTGTTTAAGGTCATCGGTCCGGATGTCCGATGGCTTCTACGTCCACAAAACGCTTTCTCTTCAGTGGCAAATGGATTTTTCCGAAAAGGTGAAAGTCGCACAGTGCCAAATCAGGCGGATACGAGAAATGATTGACAGTAAAAATTCACTTTTTAGCTAAAAGGTGTCGATAGTGGATATCGATTTTGACTTCTTGAGTTTCTTCCAGGGTCTATCGGAGTGTGAAAATTTTGTCGATTGTGGACTTTGCTAGTCTGAAATCGCGCTGATAGGATTTTGACGAAAAGTTTCAGACGTCCACACAATATGGCAGATAAGATATTGTACCCGAAGTTCCGCAATTGAGGGGGCTTCCTTTCTTGTGGATCGGGCATACGGTGCTGAGACTCCATTCATTAGACATACACTTCTGACTAGATCTGAAACGGAAGCTGCCAAAATTGGCTTATCGGTAAATGAGGGCAAAACCAAGTACATGCTGTCAACAATAAGGTACAAAAATCGCCGATGAATTGGACAGACTGTCACAGTCAATTGTTATAATTTCGAGGTAGTAAAGGACTTTGTTTACCTTGGCTCTGCTATGAATTCTTCAATAGCGCCTCAGCAGAAATAAAACCAAAAATCACTTTTGCCGATCGCTGATGCTGTTTTTTTGGGCTAAGAAAGCAAATGAGTAGTAAGGCCCTATCGCGAAAAACTAAGGAGACTCGATATAAGTCCTTGATCATGCTAGTTCTCCTATATGGTGCAAAAGCGTGGACCCCATCGAAAGCTGATGATATCGTCAGTTGTTTCGAGAGAAAAACCCTTCGAAAAATATTCGGTCCCATTTGCGTTGATAGGCTTTGGAGGAGAAGATTCAACGACGAACTATACGCGCTGGACACCGATATGGACCTGGTCAGAAAACTGCTTAACAGTCGCCTGAGATGGCTTGGACATGAAAGCGAATGGACATATGTACATGTTCCAGCTAGCAGAGTTTTCGAATCTAACCTTAGGAGATGACGCTGTAGAGAGAGACCTCAGCTTTGGTGGCCCGCACAAGTAGAGGGGATCTCAACTGACTTGGAGTGTTCAACTGGAGGGAGTTAACTAAACACCGGACTGATTGGAGAGGGTTGTTAGTTGACGCCCAGATTCACCCCGAACTGTAGCGCACCTAAGCAAGTACATAAGTATATAGATTATTGAGCGGGTGTTTAATCTTGTCAAGTTTTACGTCGCTTCGGGGGAACGTCCTAAAGATATTTCTCTCATTTTTTCCATTTGGATTTCTCATCATTGTTTCGATTTCGTCGCTTATGGGATACGCCCTAGTATTTGATTTCTTTTTCGTTTTTCGACTATTCATTTCTGCACTGGAGATTTTGATTTTGGCTCTATTATATCTGACGTCAAAACAGTGACCCTCTTGGAGAGCTTTGAGCATCGCTTTTAATTATTAAGTAGTTTATCCGCCGCCATCTCTACCACACAATTCTATCCACTGCGTAGAAACACCTGCAACCTCTACTTCACCTCTTCTGAAGAAGCTCCCAGATGTGAGTTTTTAACGAAGCTTACTTCTCAGACATGTTGGTCCGCGGGCGGTATTTTATTTCCCTCCTACCGAGTTACGGGCATTCCCCTATGCGCCACCTGAGGACGCGCCCGAGGGAGATGTCGAAGCCACCGAGTTAAAAACAGTTCTCATATTATGGATAACGATTGTATTTTACGTCACTGCGCATATATACGATTCTACCTGCTTGCACTTAACGACTGCGACAGCAATATAGCTAATGTTGCAGCTGCTTTCGACATTCCAAATAGTTAAGTATAGTTTCCTATATTTGTTGAACAGGCAAGAGCCTGTAAATGCAGATTGGTAAAGCATTTATCATTCTAAGAAGAAGGGGGCTTCCTGACATGAAAGCCAAAAAACCACAATCATAATCCAGTTCGGAACCAATCAATCCAGTCTACTCTCCAATTAATCGGTATCACACTCCTTTAGCCATGCATAAGCCCCCCAATCGGAAGCCATTAATTCTACAAAATACACCTACCACCTTCTATTAGGTTTAATATAATCAAATTACAAGCAACTGCTCAACTACCATTCAACGGTTCCACTGCACTGAATGATTAAAGAACTGGACGTGCTGCATACCTCATCGACACGAAACCTCACAAAAAAAAGGGTTAGACCATGCCGCCAATCCTTGACGTTTACATGTTTTGCTTTGCCCTAACCAAGGCACATAAAATCACTTCAAAAGACCACAACCACCAGCACTTTGGGCTTAAAGATATGATAATTGATGAAAGCGACGTAGTCGGAACCCTTTGTCATGACCATTACTGGGCACAGAACAGTGGAATCGAAAAGGTGTTAACACGCAGACACCACCACCTTATAGCCGGCTCCCTCGTCATAGATACACCTATATACACACTGCAACCATCCGATTATCGTTTGATTAATCGGTCAGGCAGGTGGTTTCCTCGATGGATCATGGTGCTATCCCATATCGTACTGCCATGTGTGTCCTTTTTCGATGTACCTTACGGATATTGTTCAGGGGTTCAAGTTAATTTCAAAGACAAGGTGTGTCGTAGTGTCGTATGTATTTTGTGATGGCACCGCCGCGTTTCATTAACGCGCGAGTAAAATGTATTTACTTCCTAATGATGATTGGACAGCTCCAAAAATAAGAAAAGCGTTTCGCTTTCGCTCTGGAATTTTGGATACATCATCGGCAAGGTGGAACCGAAGGTTCACTCCACTACAAGGTGACTACTAGCAATTTGGATTCGAACAAATTAAGAGAAACCGTATTTCGGGCAACCGAAAAAACAAAAATTCTTTGGTGGAACACATCTTTTGCGGACTTAAGATCATTCTGACTATGCGTCCACCTCTTCTTTGTCTTTTTTAATGACCGAGGCCTTATTACTTCATCGAGATTTATTACAATTAATAACAGGGCACGAACTGAAGAGCTGAACTTTCAATGGGGCGCGCTTACCTCGTAAACGGATCGTAACCATGAAATGGATAATTATTCGCCTGGTCCCGTCATTGACCGAGCAAAATCAGTTTTCCTCTTCTTATTCTTTCCGTTGGCCTAAATTTCCTTTTTTTTGTTTTGTTTTTGCTCTCTCTGGGATGGATTTCGTGCTGTCATGAACTTTGGTCTGAAGTTGAAAGGAAATCGGAATTTGTACCTGGTGCCTGAATTATTCATGAGGAATCGAAGGAGAACAAATGTTGAATGGATCTGGTTGTATTATGTCCTGTGGGCAAATCTTGTCCTCCATGTCGAGAGAGAGGATAAAATCTGGATATTTCTGGGGACTTTTCTAACTAATTGTTGCACAGATCTGCCCCAGATTGGAATGCTGTTCTTGACCATTGGAAGTTAATTAATTTGGAATAGATACGAAGCTTTCAGAACAGTATGTTAGGCAGGATTGCAGACAACGGTTCATCTTAATGGTTATTTGAAATCAACATAGTGATAGATTGATACTCCTCAAGGTACTCTAAGGAACATTAGTGCTGAAAACTTTTCACTTCTTTTCTACCCTGAACTTAGCTAAGAGGTAGCCCAGCAAGATCTCTGATTAATGAAGTTTTACACTCAATCGTGGTCTTCTATTTGTAACTTCTACAAAGAAGTTTTCAATTTTGGTTATAGCTTCTGCATTGCTAGAAGATGAGATGGTGCTTTTGATCCATAAGGATCTTCTTATGACTCCTTTTTCAGATTGGTGTAGATTCTGTCATTCTGTCATCTGATACCTACATATACTTGGCCTTCAGAACAAAAGTTTGGTAGAGTCTAGAATGATTTCGCTCTCAAGTCATGAATGTCCTGAATTTCTACTGCACTATTCAGCAGATCCCTGAGAAGGCATGCTTGAGTTTAATTAGGATATCAAGAGCTGGAAGAGTATGCCTTCTGCTTCTTTGATTAAATCAGTCCAGATATCTTAAACTGAGTTCTATGGGGATTATGCAACGTAATGGAACAAAAGTCCAATTGGCACTTTCACTTGGGGCCACAAAGGGAAACCTGCTAGAAATGAATCGAGCTATTCTAAAACTGTTGTTATTTGAGGATCTGGAGGATTCTTTAAGTGTCACTACCTGCACCGTGAACCTGGTCTTTTGAGTAGAACAAAATTTCAGTTGAAAAGCCTCTTAAGCTAGGCATGATTTTAGATAACTGACTTCCCGATTGAGAACTTCAAGTCAGAAAAAGTCAGATAAAGTCTGTCAATGCGTCTGTTACTATGTCCTAAACATCTTACGTAACTCATCAACAAATGTTTAACTAGGTCGAAATCACTGTACAGCTTGTAGATAGAGTTCGATCTTGCAAGATTCCTCAACGCAAAATATCTTTCGAGAAAACTTTCTCAAAAAGTGACTGAGGGTATCTTCATTCACGATAGGGTATGTACTTTTAAGGTATAGATTAGGTCCGAGATGAGTGAGGTTCTAGACAGGGTATCAAGTTCACTATCCAAGGGTTGTATTCCTTTTGGATCAGGAAGAACGGTGGATATAACCCCATTAAGGAGATTTGAGCGCTCTCCTTGGCCATAGGCTTTTATCCGAAACTATCTTTATTGTAATCTGATGTAATCAAGAAAGTCTTGGAAAAATCTACCGACGTGAGATCTGTATATTTCGAAGTAGTTTTGTAAGCTATACATTGTCCTGGCCTAGCTGTTGTTTCCATCAAGGAATTCTTCCGCCAAATGTCCTCTTTTAATGAACTAAAGCTAGATCAAGGTATCTTGAGGACAGTCAGGTTAATAAGAAATAAGTCATCATTGTCATTGTTTGGGGAATGAAGTTCTCTGCAATGTTCTTTCATAGGTCCGGGTGCCAAATGCAACTACCAAGTATGGGAAGCTCTCTTGGACGTATTGCATTACACTGGTAGGAATGGCTGCTGTAGAAGAATTCTATATTCCAGAGTTAATACATCAATTCTGCTATATGCCGTCCCAGTTTTCGAAAGGGCAAAAGGGCGAAAAGGGGAAATGCCGAAAGGGCGGAGAATTTGCCCTCGTTGAGTCTCGTGGACAATCCCGAAGGGCGGTTGGTAGAAGTTGTCCGAGAGCGTGATTTGGCACGTAGGCCTATGCTGGCTGGCAAATGAATGCAAGGCATAAGTTTGTACATGAATCTTGGATGCCAAAAGCTCGGACTATATGCTTTTTTTTTTGAAGATTCTCTACTCCATTGACCTGCTCATGGTGTTAAAATCCTACTTCGGGATTTTAATACTTAACCGGTAAGTTAAACGTGCTTGGAGGGTTAGTTAGAAAGTACAGATTCCAGAAAACGGCAAGCTACTTGCACTATAGCGACTTTTAGATGTCAAAATGTCAACTCTCGAAGCATTCATCAGGAAATAGGGGTTAAATCTTTGAATTATGTAACAACTAACTCAGAGAAAAAAACTAGTGGTAGGAAACATGTGAAGTCAATGTGATGAAGATACAGGGAATCGGAAGAATTGAGCCAGAAAAACGAAGAAAACAAAATTCCATGCACAAACCAACGTCTCAGCTTAAGGAAATCGATTGAACCCACCCAATTGGATACATGAAATCATCTATGGATGGTAGTATGGATGCATTGTCAATGACTGGGATATTAGCAGTATATATCCCACCCTATCCCATCCCGAGTAGAAATACTTTACCCTAAGTGTGAGAAGTGAAAATGAAGAGGAAACATGGAAGAGCCTGATCGAGACGGCTGGGAGTCAACTATATCTCAAGCTTTTTGGTTCGAACAACCTGATACTCATTAAAACCCTTCTCTTGCCGCGAGGATTTAATCTGTTTTGGAACTGTAAACCCCGCGACAGGAATGACGAAGCTGGTATTTAAGTCTAAAAGACGCCAACTCCTCCCTTTTCTTTTCCGTTATTACCGACAGGGCATAAGCGCCTACGGTCCTCCATGGGTTCTCGCAGCTCAACATCGCAAAAACGATATTTTCGAGCGTGATTATCAGGCCCAGCCGGTTCCCTAAGTGATGTCGCTGGTAATGCCACATTACACATTGATCAGCACCAGAATGAGTCGGTGTGCCTGTCCACTTCTTCATACCATTCTATTTCTCTTGTTCGGATTCCGGGGACAGAAATTTATTTCTGCGCTCCGGAGCCAGTAACTCGGCGGACACGGATCTCGTGATCACCATAATGGCTGCTGCGGAAACCGTGCGATGATCCGAAGGGACTCGATTCGAAAGTCGCTTTTGAAGACCCCGTCTCGACAGCGCACCGCACCGTACGGCAATATAGAATTGGTGATCAGAAATGGTACCCTTTGTTTGGTCTCTCTCGTGCCGCCGACATTGAGCATAATCCTAAAAAGTGCGGCTGCTAACTTGGTGGCCTTATCAGCCGTCCCCGGTATGTGCTTCCGAAAAGTAAGTCGTGAGTGGACCCACTACTGAATCCAGGGCGTTCACACCGAAGTCCTCGCCGAACCATAGTTGCCTAGTGAAGACAACCATCTCCGTTTTTTCTGCCGCAGTCAGTTAGCTGCTCTAGCGACCGCCCACGCTATTCTGCCCTCAGCCTTCTCACAGGATCTCTCCGTTTCAACCAGTGCATCTTTATCCGCAAGGCCGGTCAGACTGACCCTCAGAGGTATGTATTTCTAGGCGCATCGTACCGCTGTATGGTACCGGAGTACTCGGTTCTAGAGATAGCTGTCTAGCCTTTCGGAAGACGGCTCAACTTGCAGAGTTAAATGAATTCTTGACGTCAAGAATAGTCTAGCACATAAACACACATTGAACATGTCCAGGAGCACATGTGGTTTTTCGGTTTATCCGCAGCCACGATCGGGCCGAGGCAGCGGAGCTTCCGGCTCGCCATTCGATACCGCTGACCACACGTATCTTTATTTACCTCGGCAGCAAACTCTTGCTATTTCGAGTCAACATAGACTCTTCGAAAGTTTTGTTTCGATCTATGTGTGCCTCTTCATGTGGAGCCGCGTATTCGGAGAAAAGGCCAAGTCCCATCGGAGTCAGTCTTGTCTTAATTTCTGGTGGCGATCCAAAAATAAAACCAGCAACCTTTAATTAATGGCAAACAAATAGAAGATTGAACATATTTGCGTATCCAGTGTCATGAGGAAAACGCGAACGGCAGGATTGGGGGCTACATGTAAAAATCTGCAACTAAAAGCACCTAATATTGAAATGGTTCAACAGATCCCAAAATTACTTAGAAATACAATTTTCCTGTATTTCGCAACCAGTATCAGTATCAACGAATAGAGTTCATATTTGTGAATCTTATCAAAACAAATATAAGGAGTCCCTCTGAGACTGAGATGTTCCCTTCAACTTCCAAACCAAAGCAGTATATTTCAGGTCGAGATATTGGTCGTAGCATAGCTAGCCACAAAGCGACAATACCTGTCTGCCTTTAAAACCATTGATGCGATCGAAATAGAATCGAATCTTGTAAATCTTTTTAGTAGAACTTAAGCCTTTTTATGCTTAGCATATTGAGTTCCTAATCACTGATAAGTGGTGGGGAATGAAGGTTCACAGTGTATTTGCTGACTCAGAATCAAAGTATCAAGCTTGCAACCTGCCATCTCATGTTGCAAGAGCCCGGAGCATATGAAGAAAAAACGAAAAATCTAGCCATGATCTCTTAAGGGCGCATGGAATTAACAGACGTGAAGATGATCTTTGTAGAGCCTATAAAACGAAAACTCACTTAAGGATGCCCTTATGCCGATGCCTAAGAAATTACCTCCACGACCTATCAGATCCATCTGCTGTTCCATGCACTAATCTTCTATGATACGCTAATGCAACAAGGAGGCTAAGATCTATTCTAAGACCATCATCTGGCCGATATATATACTAGTAAATGCGGCCGATGCGGAATCAATGACACCTATTATTGAAACCCCAAGAAGGTCTTTCTTTTCATATGCTTTTGATCATCACAGTAGGCTCAATTGTAGTAGGTACAATCCCAATCTAATGCTAGTCACATCCACCAATCTGGAAAACCATGTTTTTCCTGGACAACATGGACCGGATATATCGTCCGTAATACGTTAAGACGCGGGTTCTCATTCTTGTACTACCTCATAATACAAATATTTTCAGATCTTAATCAACTCGATCGAGATGTGATGGCTCAATTGTCATCGTGAAGTAAGGGATCGAATTGGTTTCTTGGAACGATTTGCTAACTGGACCCCTGATGTTAAATTACTTCTATCAGCCCATCTTCCTTTTGCAAATACCCAAATCTTGTCATACTCACTGTATGTGGTTTCATCTAGCACATCATGACCGTAACCCTGGTAATTACCACTGCAAATGACCAGCATTGATAGATAATACATATTGTTGACTACACGGAATTGCACTGCCACACTGGTCGTCACTATACAACCCTAAACTGCATGCTCTGCACCATCCAAAAAGAGCCCACCTAACGACTATCTAATTATCATTTTCCACCGCTAAGACCAACAACCGAACAACCCAGCAACAGCAAACATCATGTCGAGATGCTGCATACCAATGACCCCATAGTGAGTTATTTAGCCTTTATCTTATCAACATACTGTTGGACGTCTTCAGAGCGAGAAATACCTAAACATGTGCATATGGGTATGCTGCTAAAGACGTCCAGACCACCCGCATACAAATCGTATCCATCTCCAGAGTCTCGTTCAGTGAGCACCTTCTCAATCGACCACCAAATCAACTTCCATTTGGAAGAGATAAGTTTGATTTCTCGTTCTTCTGGGCAGATTCGAACCTGCTGCTGTTGCTGGTGGAGGAGTTGTATTACTGCTGGTGCGTCCATGTATGGACATTATCTAGTCACCACCGCCCCATCTCCATCAATGCAGATGAAGGTACTACACAGGAAGGCTTCTGAAAAGTCCATCCTAGACCGGAGGAAATGCAAAAATTTGCCAAACCAGCATATGGACACGAGTTCCGCTGCTGTTCCTACTCCTGATGATGACGACGAAACGATGATGGTACGAGTACCAGCCGATGGTAGACGAAACATTTAGCCACTATGCGCCTGCCTGCTGTGCCAATTCGATGAATGTTGGGATGCTGCGGGTCTATCGGCAATCCTTCTGGCAAGAGCAGTAACATTCGGCTTCGGCGCACTTAAGTGCTCTGCACGCTCTCAAGTGGATGCGCATGTTCCTGTGTCGACATGGTCGCGTGATTTAAGATTCTGAGTGTTAATTGAGATAAGTTCAAAATAGAAACTGGAATTTTTGGTGTACGAGTAGTCGGCGGCTGTGGTATCTATGTATCTGTATCTATCCGTTGATGCTACCATGTAGCACAGACCTCTTTGGATATTTTGATTTGGTGGTAGCGAGGAAGAATGTTAAGGACAACTTGTGAGCGCACAGAACACTTCAACGCAATTGGCTTGATGACAAGTTTATGTGGATTCTGATTTGGATGGCAATGGGAATGGTTAAGTGCTCGAGGGAGTACAGTACGAGAACAACTAACGACCAATGGTGCACCTAGCGCAACCCCTGATGTGCAGTAGTAGTACCAGCACCACACTTGAGTGAGAGCATGAGCCTAGTGTTTTGAATATGAAACCCTAATGGGGTCGTTCCATGGATGACAGTTAACAAATTTTTCACTCATGCTCTTTGGGTGGGCAAGGAGTGATGCTGTCTTGTTTGACACGAATAATCCTTGAGATTTGTATACATGTATCTTTTTCGTGTTGTGGAAGGTGTTGAATTGCACAAGAATGTGTGTACACTTAGTTAGAAGTGCAGTAGGACACTTTACTGTAATAAGATACATATGTATGTGTTGTGCAATTGCTGTTCTCTGCACCTCTTGTAAGGGTTCGCAGTGGAAATATCTTTTGCAACGGATAGTTGAATTTATGAAAATTATGTAATAAATTAAATGCTGATGTCGGTGATATGGGCTTCACCACCTCATAATCTGTAAAGCTGCTAACTGATATTTCTACTCCCAGACCATAAACATTGACCTGGTGCAAGGCAGATCTCTCGATTTATTTCTATTTTCATTTGAACTAACTTCAAAGTAGTACGTATGCATGTTAGCTACCTCAAAAGTTGTCTTGATACATCGTAATTCATATGAAATTTCAAGCAGACACATACATACGAGTATGTGTTTATGTCAGATTTCTTCTGCTCCTACAAAGGTGTTGAAATTTTTTTTTTTTTTTTAAGAGAACTTAACACTTAAGTACGTATGACTACACCTATGATGCCAAAGCATGTGTTAAGTTTTTCGGAAAATGGGACAGAAAGAGAAAAAAATATGTTTGGGCTCAGTGGCTATTTTCGCTCGAAAAGTGGCATCAAACAGTCGTTCATAGACCTCGATAGGGGATAGAAGTGTTTCGGCTTCTTTCTAAGTGAAATAGTGTAAAAGCAATAAAGAACAATTAAAAACATTTTGGTCAAGTGATTCGGTGGCGCAACAGTAGTGGTGTCGGCCGACAAAGCAGGGGTCGTGGGTTCGATTCCCGAAAAAATTACATCGAATTTTTATTTTTAAAAAAAAGGTTGAATCAATAGACAACTGATAAAAAGAAAGTGTGATCGATCGTGTGATGAGTGGAAACAAGCGGTCCGCTATCCCAGTAGCGGGGTCAGCAGATGGTATGATATCATCTGATGATTAAACCGTTAACCCAGTCCACTCAAAAACAACAACAACAACAATAACAGACATCGTCACAAAGAGGAGAAGGACGCTGAAGCCGACTGCAACGCGGAATCTCGATAAGAGCTCCATTTCAGCATCATAGGAAATGCTGCATGGCAGAGTGATGGAGAGGGCTGCACTGATATCGGCAAGCGCAGCAATAAAGCGAATGAGGCAAGAGTCGGACAGTAAGGACTGTCCGCATGTACCTGACGGAGGGGAAGGCCAATACATGGGAGCAGACAACTGCTTCGCATCGCTAGCTGCATCGGAGTCAGATGACGAAGAGAAAGAGGTCGAAGTCCTGTGCATCAAACAGCTACAACAAAAAGTGCTCGCCATAAGAGCTAAGCAAGTGGCAAGGAGGGAGATGTAGAAGCAGCAACAACTCCAAAGACCTCAGCAGCAAGAAACTATAAACGCGGAGCTTCCACAAAAACAATAATCGATGGAAAAACAAAAACTGCAGACACCTGTACAAGAACTAGCAAGAACAAGAGCACAAACTCAACAAAAACAGCAACAACATAAGCCACAACAGCAGCAAAAGCCGCAACATCAAAAGCAACAACGGCAACAGCAACAACAACATACAACATCAGCAAAAGCAACAGCAGCAGAGACAAAAACAATAGCATGAGCAGATATCCACCAAACAGAAAGTGCCACCAATCAACACGTACAAATTGGAGTTAAAGGACACAATCGTACTATGTAAGTCGGCCATAGGCAATAATTTTTTTATTAAAAGATTAAGTGAAGATAGGCACGCAATCCATTGCAATTCAGTGGAGCGCTACTATAAAATCAAACATTTACTGAAGGATTCGACGACGGAGTTCTTCTCCTACACCCCGAAGGGGGACAAGGTGCAAACAATGCTGCTGAGGGGATTAGAACCGTCGACTGATCCGGAGGAGCTCCTTGCACTGCTGAAAGAGAAAGAGTGCGAAGGGCTCAAATTCGTGGGGGTCAAGCCGTTTATCACGGCTAGAGCCAAAAGGGAGAAGCGGCAACTGCCGATTTTCCTGGTCCAGCTAAGTCCCACCAGCAATCTGGATGGTCTGAGGAGTATTAAAGTCCTATACTACCAGGTTGTACATTGGGAGAAATTAAAGAGAAGCGAAAACATTTTACAATGTGTTCGTTGCCAAAGGTTCGGACACGCCGCGTCGAATTTCGAAATGCAGCCTCGATGCGTGAAGTGCGGAAAGAACCACAAGTCCGAGGAATGCGCTCTGGTAAGGACGGAGCGTCTGAAAAAAGCCAACTCTCTTGTGCTTCATGTAGGAACACGGGACACACCGCAAATTATCGGGGTAGTACTAAATTCCAGTACATCAAAAGAATAAATCTGGCCCGGCAGCAGAAAGTGGAAGTGAAACGTTCACCCGTGCATTTGCAAACACCAGCTGATACTCACCATGTTACCTACGCCCAAATGGCGGCAGGTAGGGGAAATACGGTACAGCAAGCGAAGGTTGCTTCTCAGGCCCCAGCGCCCCAAGATGCTAGCTATCTTGCTCTCTATCCAGGGGCAGATGGCTCAGCTACAACGTCAGAACAGAACAGACCGCGCGGGTGAATCAAGTATACGCACTGCTGCCTGGCCTAATGCACCTTTTGCCGTAATGGGTACGTACATGGCGGAGGAAACCCTGAAGGTCCTTGCTGTGAATGTGAATTCACTGATTAGGCTCGAACGAAGAGCCGCACTATTTAAGTTGCTTAAAGACCAAGCCCCTGATATGTTTTTGGTTAGCGAAACTAAGCTTACCAAAAGACACAAAATGAGGCACAGAAGAGAAACCGACCTAACTCCATTCAGGGAGGAGGCGTTGCGATTTTCGTAAGAAAAGGTATACGTTTTAAAAAAGTATACAGTCGTGTAGTACGTAGGTTCCAGGTGCTGGAAGCATGCATCGTGTGTATCCCTCTCCCTAGTGGAAGGCGGTTGTACATGGTGTCTGTCTATGCACCTAAGGCTACTCAATCCACTTTATTCATCTCAGACCTCGAGACACTTTTTCGATTCCTGAGGCTGGAATTGGAAGACAACTATTTTATTATCGGCGGAGATTTCAACGAAGAAGACTTATTCCGCAACGCAACTATTGACGCACTGCACCGACATAAAAGTAGACTGCTGTCGAGACTAAAAACCTTGTACAGACAGTTTACTGACAGACATAACCCGGAGATTATGACGCTAAAGTCGTCGATCAAAAACCTCCAAGTATTAATAAAAGAAAATTAATAAAAAAAAATAAAAGAAATCTGTAAGTTTGTATTGGAACAACAAAATTCGGGCTGTAAACACCAGCAACCCGAATATGTTCCCGCAAATAAATAAAATATTTCGGAGGAAAGATTACAACGACCTTTCGTGTCTTAAAATCGCCCGAACGACGGACAACGAGAACATACTTATAGCAGCAGGCATCGATCCAAATGAGGCTGGATCTTCGACATTTCCCTCTAGAAGCGGTGAACATTTATACCACCCTGTTTAATAATGCAATGAATAATGCACATTATCCAGCGCATTGGAAAACTGCGGTGGTACATCCCATCCCCAAGAGGGATAAAAACACTTCCAATCCGGCGAATCTCCGCTCGATCAGTCTTCTTCCAAACATCCGTAAGGTTTTCGAGATGGTGAGCAATAGAGTCCTGACTAAGTGGGTTGAGGACAAACATATAGTTCCGGATAATCAGTTCGGTTTCAAGGCGGGACATGCTATCATTCATGCTGCGTCTAAACTGGTTTCTGATATCTAATGGAACAAAGGCAAGAACCAGTGCACTGGTGCCTGCCTGATTGACTTGGAGAAAGCCTTCGATACGTATGGTTAGAAGGACTTTTTTTCAAGCTGGACAATTTCTGTATTTTAACAAATATATAGATGTTGCTCTGGTCAGAGCCAAAGGTGCTTTTGACATTACAAAGGGACTGTTTTATAACAGCCAACTCGATGCGGGGGTGAAGGTGATCTGCTACATGGCCCTTATCAGGCCCATGCTTAGGACTTGTCTTCGCTTATACAGAACACCAGAGTCTCAGTACACAAAATTCTATCCAAATGAGGTCCTGTACAATAGGGCGAACCTAATAAGAGTGGACAATTTCGTCATTGAGTTGACTCGAAGGCACATTGCAAGAGCAATGACCTCATCGAACGACCTGATCTCCGGGGCTTTCTACCCCAATTATATGTATCACGAGAGAGTTCGCTTTGACGGCTTTATTCCTCCAGAAGCGTTCCTCTATCTAGATAGTAAAGGTCTGATCCAGGACAGATTGGCGGTGCAGCTAATCTTTACAGGAGGGATGTTGCCCAGCAGCACCAGCAATTTTGGTGGCTTGTTGAAGGGGAGGATGCTTCGTCGTCGAACTCCTCCAGTGATAGGTAGCTTCATGTGAAGCAAAGTGGGCCAGCCTAATTTTTTTTTAGCCATCGCCGGCTTACATAGTTTTAGATAGAATTATGTTAGTTTTAAGAAAAAAAATATATATAAAAACTAAAAAAAAATAAATATATGTATATATATACATGTATTTATATATTATGCATATACATATTATGTATATATATATTTATGTATGTCTCTATTTGTGTTAGATGTAAGTAGGTTAAGTAGATTGAAATTTATTTTTAGGTAGTCTGTAGGTTTTGTTTACTTTTAAGTTTTATAATAAAAATAAAAAAAAAGGTCATGTTACTAAGTTTTTTTGTCAAAAAATGTTTTCTTAGTTTTAGTATTAATTAATGGTAAAATAAAAAATAAATTTAACTGTAAGGTACGTCGAAAGACATAGTTTAAGTGTTAGGTTTAACTTAGAGTGCCCGCATGGGGCCAGTAAGTTAGAATAAGATAATTTTAAGTTATTTAAGCTAATTTTTAAGCGTTTTTTTGTCTAGCAAGTAAGAGTAATTTAAGTGACATAAATAAAAATGCATAGAAACTGAAACTGAACTGCAGTGGCATCAAACATTCTAATGGGGAGACTAAATTCTTAGAAGAAGTTGGCTTGTTGTTAATTTCTAGTCAACTACTCTTTTTATTTGATTTTCGTTCACTGAAAAAATGAATGTCTTTCGGGGATTCGAACACCAAACCTTCCGATTTGGAAGCCTGTCCAATACCACGTGAGCCACGGTCACCCACTTAATCATGTGACCACTTGATGAGGACGTCTGCTCGCCATTGTGTTCGGTTTCTTCTCCGATATCCGGTGATAGGTTTGCTTAATACACCCAGTTCTCCTGAATAATTGAGTGATTGAATTCCTCTGTATGTTGAGCTATTCTCGTGCCGTAGAATGAAACTCATGTGGTGGCGCAGCAGTTGATTACAATGAAAGCATAACTTAGAAATTTCCTTATTAAGATCTGCAGCTCTCGAGCCCAGGATAAAGTATTGTTTATAACGAAGATCTACACCGTAGGTTCCCAAACTTTTTTTTTCTTGTAGACCACTTTCAAAATTAATCTGGTTTCGGTGGACCACCTGCTGCTACATTTTTACCATATTCTCAAAACTCATCAAAAAATGTGAAGATTACATCTAACGATGGAAATTTGCGTCGCGGCTGAGTTCCAACCCTAAATTCGGAGTGGCAAAAATAAAAAGAAAAATTTAATATTTTCTTATGTTCTATTTATTAAAATAATACGATTACAGACTTCATAGAACTAAAATTAAACATTAATAACGTATCGTAACTTCAACAATGCAAATCAACAATAAAAACAAACAGAGTCATAATTTTAATGGGGAGGATGTACTTGATGGATTGACGGCAAATTATCAACATTTGGCTTCAATTTTGTAATGAATAACAGCAAATCTCCCAGTTCTGTGATGTTCATTCTGCTCCTTTTTTTTTGTTAATAAGTTTGTAACGACACTAAAACTTTTTTCGACAAGGTATGACAAGGTAAACTGCAGCCAAAATGTTTGATAGCCTTTTTTAAATTTCACCTTCAGCTCCTCATTGGTGCTAAACTCGAGGAGCTCCTATTGTAATACCACATTCGACACTTCCGTTTCGATATTTCCATCGTGAGAATACCTTTAAAACTATTTTTGAAGTCATCATGCAGGCTATTTAAATGCTGAACCTAGATATATCCTAATCAGGACATTCTGCCTGTGATAAGTTTGGAAACTGGGAGAATTCGCGCCGACTAATGTTTTGCTTCATAAATTTCAATTTTCCAAGAAAAACCGAAATTGCACCATTTTTTTTAATTAAATTTGAGCTGTCTGTCCCCTTGTAACTGCAAGTTAATGTAATAGATCTGTTAATAGATCTGCCAAATACGCGATGAATGCTTTCAATTTGAACAGGATGTCTTTTAAATCTGTATCTTTACTTTCCAGAAAATCTAAAACTGATTCAAAAAGTGAGTAAAATCTCGTTAAACATGCATCTTTCGACAACCAGCGTACTTCACTATGTAAGAGCAATTGTTGGAAGGCTCCATCATTTTCGTCGCACAATTGTGCAAATAATGGGGTATTCAACGCATTGCTGTTTAGGATAGCATTTAAATAATATATACATATGTTGTATATCAAAGGTATATACTAATATATGTATATTATTGTGTATAATGTCTATGTGTGTGTATGTGTGTTTTGTGTATGTAGGTTAAGTAGACTAAGGTTTATTTTAAGTTAGATATTAAGTTTTTATAAAAAAACAAAAAAAAGTCCATATGCTAGTTTTTTCTTAACGAATATTTTTTCTTAGCCTTAGGTTAGGTTAGGTTAGGTAAGAGTGGCTGTTGGAAATACCAACCCACTTAGGCCTATTGGCCCATTGTGATGCCACGTGGATCTGTTATCTTCTTACTACTGGAACCAGTTTGAGCTTTTAATAAAGCGTAGGAGACTGTTAACGTCTATTTTTTCTAGATCGTTTAGGTCGTTGTAGAAGAAAGCTCCTAGGTGAAGCTTCCTTCTCTGAGAGAGAGCTGGGCATGTGCAGAGTAAGTGGGGGATTGTCTCCTCCTCTTCCTCGTCCATGCAGCTTCTACAGAAATCGTTAGTAAAAGCGCCAAGCCTTCTTGCGTGCTTGCCTATGAGGCAGTGTCCGGTAATGACACCTATTATGGCGCTGAGATGTTTCCTATCCAAAAGGATCAGACACTTAGATCGACTCAGATCCAGCCTTGGCCAGATCTGTTTGGTCGCTAGACATGTTTGTCCAGCAGTCCACCTAAGGTCCGTTCTTTTGTTGGCATCTAGCTTTAGTGTTAGTTTGCACGTAGCGATTGGTATACCTATACTACCTTTGTCTGGTAGGATAGGTAGAGTGGTTCCAATTTTGGCGAGTTCATCGGCTCTGCAGTTCCCTGGAATGTCTCTGTGGCCCGGCACCCAACAGAGGTGAATGTTGAACTGCTCTGCCATCTCCATGAGAGATGATCGGCATTCAAGGGCAGTTTTAGAACACAATGAGACCGAGTCCAGGGACTTGATGGCGGCCTGACTATCCGAAAATATGCGGATATCCTTTGCAGATATCACGTTTTTCTTCAGCCAGGACAGAGCTTCTTTCATCGCCAAAATTTCCGCCTGGAACACGCTACAGTGATTTGGAAGGCGGAAAGAGAGGCTTAGATTTAGCTTATCTGAGAAAACACCGCCACCAACTCCGCTGTCGGTTTTAGATCCATCTGTGTAGAGATGGATTGACTTGTCCTCCATGAAAGCATCCTCCTCCCAGAATGATCTAGAGGGGAAGCTTACATGGAAGTTTTTGTCAAACCAAAGTTCAGGTATGGTGTAATCGGTGTACTCTGTGAGGATTCCTAATGTATTAAGAATGTTGGCGTGGCCAAATAAATTATTTGTCCACTGTTTAGTCGCTTTAAGGCGAATAGCTGCAGTCGCAGCTACTTGCTTGCTAAAAATGTCGAGGGGTGTCAAGTGAAGCAGAATATCTAATGCCGCAGAGGGGGTAGACCGCAAAGCTCCGCTTGTGCATAGACATGCTGTTCTTTGGACTCTGCTTAATTTAATCTTAGCCTTAAGTATAGAAAACAAATATTAGTAAAAAAATGTAAATAAAGTCGAAAGACATAGTTATAAGAATTTAGAGTAGCTTAGAGTGCCTGTGTGGGGCCAGTAAGTTATTATAAGATTGTTAAGTAATTTTAAGCTAGCATTTAAGCATTTTTTGTTAGTATGTAAGAGTTAGTGATTAAGGAAATAAAATGCTTTAAAACTGAAAAAAAAAACTCAACGCATTGCTTCTTATTTAGTTAACTCATTTAATCACGATTCGTGCAATAATTCGCTGTCAAGTGTGTCGGTGGATGACACCGGGAATTGCAGTTACTTCTTGTATAATTCTTTTAAGATGGCTTATAAACCCAAGCCCGAACATGGCAGGAGCTCTGATGCCATCGGAATCATGTTTGTAAATGGAATCGATTTTTCCTTTAAAAAATTACTCAGGACATTAAATATTGATTGAGTGTTCATCTTCAAAGTTTTCGTGAATAGCAGCTCTTCATGGATTTTTTCGTCCATAACAAATCGAACATATGCCAATATTAATGCTTCATTACCAGGTAAAGTTGACTCGTCCAGTTGAATAGAAAAATGAGTTGTTTGCAAATAATTACACAAGAAGATTTCAATATCAGAGCTCATTTTATCAATGCGTCGTTGTACAGTGTTGTTACTCAAACGAATTCTTCAACAGCGGGTAAAATTAACTGTTCTCCGATGGTGTGCGATTTTCCAGATTTCGCTATAAACAATGAGATATTGTAAGATGCCAGCAAGCCATCATTGCTACTTTGAGACGTTGAAGCGAACATACTGTGCACGGTGGGGTTATTTTCATATTTTTCCTTCAATGCTTGAAAATATTTAAAATGTTTGCCTATTTTATCAGGATGACATCTTCTTAGATGATCTTCGAGCTTCGATGGTTTCATAGAGTCACTGCTCAAAACTTTGTTGCATAAAAGGCATATGGGCAATCGTTTATCTGCCTTTGATGGAAGAAAACCAAATTTCAAATAATCAACACTGTACTGTCGACATTTTTTCTTAGATTCAGACTTGTTTTATATCAGTTACCTACCTCTCTGTAAAGATAAAACTGTAATCATATGTAGGGTAAGGGCACTAGTGGTCGGCCGCTCTCTATTGGTCGGCCACTTCAACCCTTTCCTTCATGTAATATAAATATCGTTAGGAATTTTCTTAATGTGAAGATGCAAATACAAGCAGATACATGTCCTATACATCAACCCTCAAATTTGATATTATTAGGCAAATACTGCAGCTGGTAGATACACATCAGTCAGTGCGCATTTGCGGCAGTGTAAGAAATTGGTGATTGCTTATCTTTTTTAGTTGTGCGTATTTACAAAAGTGTAAATTTATGTTACAATTTGTTTGGAAGATAACATTTTAATGAATTTGTATTGTTCTTAAGCCCATATGATACTACATTTTTTCCGCATTTTTAATGGTCTGAAAATGAAGTTAGAGCAGTACAAAAAATTACCTACTGAAATTCCCCTTTGGTGTAAGTGAATACGCACTAACCTGATAAGTGCGAAAATGTAAAAAAAATGCATTAACAATGTATTTCAAACTAATTTTTTCAGCCACTGGCAGCTTTTTTTTGACATTTCCCCATTAAAATTGTATGTACATATATACACACATACATTGCACAACATGGATGCCGATTTACTTATTTTGTGTGCTGTATATAAGTTTATTGAACATAGCAGCCGTGTTAGAATTAAATAAACAAAAAAGCAGAACAAAAAAGAAATACTCCGCACGATGGCTACTACGCAGGGAAGAAGAAGGTAAATATGGGAACTTGAATAAAATTAAAACACAACGCATCTATTTCAACTAATATTCTATGAAATTCCAGGTTTTATTAAAAATATTTTAAGAATGACCCCTGCACAATTTCACAAAATATTGGAAAGTGTAAGACCATATATAACAAAGCAAGACACCAGATTCAGGAATTGTATTGGGCCAGCAGAACGCTTGCAATTGACATTGAGGTATCTGGCGACTGGTGGGTGAAATAACTTCGCTATAATATATACATATACATATATTGAATTCTCTAATCTAATAATTTGGCCCTGAACGAGGAATACCTAAAATTTCCCCAATGCGAAAATGATTGGCGTAAAATTGCAAAAGATTTTTATGAAATGTGGGGTTTTCCAAATTGCATTGGGGCTATAGATGGTGAGATTTTAAACACTGATTTGTTGTGAAGAAAACTTATATACAACATTTTTTAATTGCACGAAAGCATTGCAGGATAAGACCAATGAATAAAGCTGGATCAACATATTTCAACTATAAAGGAAACCATTCGTTTATTTTAATGGCTATCGCTGACGCCAATTATCGTTTTTTGTATGTAGATGCGAGAGTTAATGGACGCATTGGTAATGCAGGAGTATGGCTTCGTTCAGATCTAAAATATGCGATTGAAAATAATGAAGTACATATACCAATTGCATGCAATCTACCTTCAACAAGTACTAAGTCGCTATATACATTAATTGCAGATGATGCCTTTGCACTAACTGATTATATGATGAAACCATATTCGGAAATAAATCTAACAGTTGATCAAAGACGATTTAACTACATGTTGTCAAGAAATCGTTGTGTCGTTGAAAATGCATTTGGGATATTTTCAAACAGGTTCCAAGTTTTATTTGCTCCTATATACCGCGTTCCTAGAGAAGCAATTCAAGTTGTGTTAGCTTGCGTTTGCCTACATAACTTCTTAAGAACCGAAAATATAGATAGCAGAACATGCTTTGACCAAATCCCACATGAAGATATTCAGCAGAAATTAAATCAAAACTACATCAATATTGCGCCTGAAAGGAGGAGAACCAGAAGAAGCGCAGAGAACATTAGAAAAACTTTGGAGAATTATTTCAAGTTAAACACAGATAATAATTTTATTGAACTATTGTAATAAGTAATAAGTAGTATATATGTATGTAAATGTAAGTGAAAAGTAAAAGTAGATAAAGTTAAAAGTATGATGATATGAAAGTTTATTTTTGACTCCCTTTCATTCTTTCACTTTGGAGATCCATTATGATTGAAAAGATTTGTTTCTTCCCAGTTATTTGCAGGTCAGGTGGTAATGTGTCCAGTTCTGTTGAAATATAGTTTCCAAAAGCTGAATTTTCCGTATTTCTTGGTTGCAATTCAGTCTTGGTAGCTATTGCATCTGTCAATATCTATCTTTCGATGCTTCCAGAAGCGAAGTTGCAAGCGATTGGTTGCTCTTTGAATACCTTTGTTTTTTTCTACTATGATCTGTGATTGAGGGAGTATTAGAATGTTGACTCAGATTTTCATTTGAATATCAAAGGAGAGGAAGGGGTAAAATTGTGTGATTGGGTTGAGTCTGTCAGATTCTGTGCTTTTGAAATTTCACTTTGTTCTAAAATTTCTTCAAAAAATCTTTCACTTTGGAACGAATTTGGAGATATCGGAGTTGAAGTTGAGGAGCGCGGTGTGTTTTTTTAAAAATTCTTCAATCGATTTTTGTTTTTGTTTTGTAGGAGGCAAGTTTTCTTCACTACACAAAACCTGTAAATATTATTAGTAAGAAATAAAGTTGCTATAAATATTCATTAATATATGTACATACATTTAAATCTCTTTTATTAAAATTATTAACGGAAGGGGTAGGATCTGCTATTTATTTCTGAGGAATCTGTACGAAGGTGGTTCTTGGAGCTCACATATAGCAATATCTTAATAATACAGGGCCCTCACTTACAACTAACTGGTGATCCACCTTTTTTCATGCCAACGTACACCCCTGTCTAGTCTCTCGCGGACCTCTGGGGGGCCACCTGGACTACGTTGGGAATCACTGATCTACACAGTGTCATCAAAACGGTGAAAAATCATGAAAAACTTACCAGTTTTACACAAATATTAAGTAGTTATTCACATCTGCATACTCCGTTTGACTTGAGTTTCTGCGGAAGCTTACAGGATCTATATTGTGAATATATGTACGTTCGAGGGAGACGTTTGAAATAATATTGAATGAATGAGTTCGTTTTGATTGTGGTTGTGATTTTAGCTTTAAAAACTATTTGTACACAAAAAAAGGCAAGAAATGCTCGACTACTAGTTGAGGGCTGACTACAGGTTGAGTTACCCTGCGTTTCAAGCCGCCGAAAAATTTGATGAATGAATATCCATACATAGCTTCGTATACCAACTGACTTAATTTTAAATCTATGCCACCACAAATTGTTTCGTTTACCTTTTATTAGTTTATATATTCTGAGCGGTAAAAAATGAGGTAGACCGAATTGAATGGATGGGCTTCAAAGACTCTATCAGCACTTTGTCGTCTAATGATTTTAATACAATTTCAAATTCCACCAATCACAAATCTCTGTAGTCAAATCAATCTGCAAAAGTGACCTCAACATCGTTTGCAAGCAAACGTTGGTAGATCACGTATCTGCTTCGCAAGAAATCCACTGCACTGATCATGTGTCTTATGGATGAACCCTTGCTTGCATTACGAAACTGTCAACTTCCCTAAAAGATAAAAGAATGCTTACATCACCGGTGCCAGAACCGAATACCCAAAGAACCATAGAGCCAAAGAATCAAGAACCGGTGCATTTCAATGTGAAACTTGTATTCCCCGTGCCAGAGATGAAGTAAAGTTCACTAACTCTCTTGACATACTCTCCACACTCAGGTTCGGGCTAAAGGCATTCCACCGGCTCCGATTGTGATTGCACATTAAATTGTTACAAAACAAAAAATTACAAAAAAAAGAGCTCCATCTCTTCGACGTTTAATTTTCGTCGAAATTACGACGACAAAGTGTGCAACCTGTTCACCTTTAACTTTGCGCTATGTCTTCCACTTCGCGCACAGGTAGTTGCCCATATGTACTTACATACGTATTCCTACGTCAGTTAGAGAACAAGCTTTGCTTGCTAACCTGTATTCGGTGTATCCGTCCGCCGTACCTGTAGCACGTCAATCCCGGCTTTTACGACAAAACTAAAGGAACCATAACTTTTCTTTGTGGGCTGTAATCGTAAGTAGCGACGACGTTGGCGGCAAAAGTTCTGCATTCGGTATTCCAGATACGGTAATGTGATACAAAACACTGAACCCTTGAACTTTTTCCATCTTTCATCATTCCATCATCATTGCCGTCGTCGTCGTTGTAGTTTGTCTTTGCCGTCATCGTCGTCATCGTCATGATCGTCTTCTTCGTCACATTCGTCATCATGTTCTTTCTATGTGGATTCTTTTGTGGCGCAGACTGATCCGTCTTTGTAAGGAAACGGCACACCAGTCCGGACGTCGTTCTAGGTGGATTTTAGGATCTTGTCATTCTGGAAACAGAGGATCCTTCTGCTGGTGGTGCCTTACCAGACCAGATCCAGAGCCAGAGGTAAAATAATGACGGATAGCTGGAATAGATATTAGAAGGTCAAACAGACAAACGGCACAGAAAGATTTTTTTCAAGTTTTTTTTAAGAACTCCGATCGCAATCAGCTGAGGAGTGCACCTTTGCTATTTTTTTTTTCCCAAAATGATGATCACCTTCATCATGATCGGTACTGGTGGCTGATGAATGCATTCAGGAGACCAAGCTGACTGTAATGATTCCAGGAATCCAATTCATAGTGGTGGGTAGTACGAGTATTGTGTGGCTATTGGTCTTTACTGCTTTTACCATAGTCTACTGGAATACTGGTGTTCTATTCATATTTCATATCTACGCACAGGTTGAGGTTGACATCAGAGAAGAGTGTTGAAGCAGCGGGAGGACAATTGATTTTTGCTGATTTTCTGGATAATAGAATTCCTTAGGACAGGTGAGGTGTACGGATCAATGATCGGCATCTGCTGAGTTTTAGCACTTTTTACACAATTGTTTTCTTTCATCTCTCTTGCTTTTATGAACCTGCATGATGATGTTTTGTGGTGTGGATGTCAAACGGTTGAATTCTATACCTGAAATGAGTTGACCTACAGCGATTGCAGGATGGATTGTGCAACAATATTGATTGCATCCAGCAGGCGTAGAAGAAGATTGAAAAACTGCAAAAAATAGTGGCAGAGGAGCACGAGGCAGTAAACGCTTATCATCTCGATAGTTTTTTTAAAATCGATAAGTTTGAGATGCTTCGGTCATAATAGGCTTTTGCATCATTTGATTAAGTTATCATGTATAACTTATACCCGTAAGCATCATAAAAAGTTAATGTTTTTGAACATTTGCTTAGGTTGTATGTGTGGGTCTTAGAAGCATGCTTCCAAGTTAGTATGCCGTATCTCAAGCGAGTAGTATACCTGCTTCTGAACTTCTAGCTTTGAGTATCGTTTAAGATATGTCATTGCAAACATTACGCTCTTTAAGTTTGATTTGAGTTTGTTGATGTGATCTTGCCATAGGAAGTGCTTGTTGATTATAACTGCTAGGTATAATCTTGGAGCTGCGGGACAGTCATCATTTCAAAGGTAGGCTTATATTTATAGCGATTTTTGGTTCCATTGAAGGGCGAACTTGCATCAGTTTAGTGTTCTTCGAATTAACTAACAACATTATAATGACACCACCTCGAAAGTGTATCAAACTCTTGTTGTATGATATTTGCTGCAGTCGAAAGGCATTTGTTTTTACAACAATTGCTATATCGGCCGCCTACACAAAAACCTTATTTCGTTCAAAAAAACGATGAAGTTCATTTGTAAAATGTATGAACAGCAAAGGTCCTAATTTCGATCCTTGTGGAACACCGTATTGTATATTTAATCCTTCACTTATTGTGGTCAATATTTAAAAATGAGTACTTGATGATTTGCATTTAAGCTCGTAGTCACCAAGTTTGTCGAGCTCTCCCAGTAGTGTTCCGGTGTTTTTCCCTTTTTGAAACCCGTACTGAGTTTCTTGCAATATTTTATGCTTGCTTATGAAACTGTTTAAGCGTCGCATAAAAATTGCTTCCAAACATTCTTCAACTACCGGTAGAATAGCGATAGGCCTATAGTTCTCGCAATTGTTTTTAATACAATTTCTACAAATTGGGCGTATGAGTGATGTTTTAACACATTGGCTGCCAGTGTATCACCAGTGATCACATCAAATATCGTCATAAGCATGTTATCATGAGTTGGTGACTGAAATCTTCTATGCAGACAATAGTGGATGTGTCAGGACATGTTTGAGCATGCTTTCATATAGTCATCACCGGTGATATATTTGTGTTCAAAACATAAATTTATCTATTTTTTTTTAATATGTATTACCAGTGATCATACGGCGGAAGAAGTCATTCAGTGTACAGTTAGAGCTGAGAGTGGACGTGTTTTATAATTTTTATATTTGGTGTATTAAATTGATAGAGAAATGGATCCCGAGCAAATGATTGAAATGTTTGAAGCGACAGATAGCTTAAGTGAAAGTTCGGGTGCTATTAGTGCGGATTGGGACGATGATTACATCTCGGATTATACTAGTGATTCATCAAGTGAAATCACCTCTGATGAAAATGAGCAACGAATTCGGGAAGTGAGTCTATCAGTATCTGATGTTACGACAGAGAGACGTCAAAAAGAAATTCCGGTAACCCGCAACTGGAGACACTTATAAGCAATTCTCAGAAATGTTCACTCCATATCAGATTAGTGAAGATGATCACGGGTCTCCGTCTGAATATTATAGAACATTTTTGACGAATGTGTGCTTAGATATCATTGTTGAGGGAACAAATAAACGTGCAAACAATTTTATATATGTATCTGTCCAGAAGTCGGAGGAGCAGTAGGCTAAATTAATGGAAAGAGAATGATGGTAAGGAGATCATGGAATTTTTGGCCATAGTCATGTATATGGGTCTAGTAAGATTTCCTTCAATCACAGATTATTGGAAATCAACAAAATTATTTGGAAACATATTCGTTCAGAATGTTATGTCTCGTTTTCAGATTCTATTGAAATTTATACATTTCGAAAATGATGACTAATCATTCCAAACATACTCTAAAACTTTTAAGGTTGTCACAATAATGCAAGAAGTCATCGGAAACTTTAAACAAAATAGGTCAGCTGGTAAAAACTTGGTAATTGATGAAAGTGTGATCCCTTTCCGTGGTCGGTTGCGATTCCGACAATATCAAAGCACATAAGTATGGTGTTAAAGTGTTCAGATTATCAGATACTGATGGCTATTCTTATATTATGAAAATATACACTGGAAAGTCAGACACAACAAGAGGTCTATCCTTTTCAACCAATATTTGCCTTCAGCTGATGGAAGGTTACTTTGGAGAGAATCGAACTTTAACAGTTGACAATTTCTACACTTCGATTGAATTGGCTAATGCTTGCCTAAATAGGAAAACGCATCTACAGGGAACATTATGAAAGAATCGAAAAGGGTTGCCTAAATTAACTCAAACATTGAAAAAGGGAGAATGTATTTCTTATGAAAAGTCTGTAGTTGGATACTGGAGAGAAGTTAGTTTTTTCTCCATAGTAAATATTAGTGCACTTCTGCTCTCAGAAAAAAAAGGCTTGGTGAAGATATTCTCAAACCTGATATAATCTTGGAATATAATAAATGCAAACAAGATACAGTATATTTAATAATTTTCGTGAATTTATATAAACTAATTTTTGAAACCTAGGTATAGATTTAGCTGATCAAGCTACTTTAGTTCTGTCCGCTAAACTATTCGTTGGTTCCACAAAGTGGCGTTTGATATCCTCTTAAATACAGCAGTTAGAAATGCATATTGTACAACAACACCAATCCCCCATTTTTATGGATTCAACATTTTCAAGAATTGCATTAAGTTGCAAAAAGTCTGATTTTCATATAATTTTTTTATGACTTTTTTTTTAATTATATTTTGTTATTTTTTTTAAGTACTATATGAATAAATTGTTTTGCTTTTTTGCAAAAAAATATATTTACTCTTATATTTAATTTCAAAATTTACATAAATTCTTTTAACTTTTATGGCAGAATCGATATTCTGGAGGTCTATGATTGATACATTTTCCTCTACACTGGCTTCTGGGGGGTGAAATTTGTTGTGATCACCGGTAATACACTTTATGTGGGAACGTGGGACACAACGCAAACTATAGGGGTTGTCCTAAGTTCGCTGACATTAAAAAAGCAAAACAAGCTCGGCAGCAGAAGGTGGAAGTCAAACGTTCACCTGTTAGGTTTAAAACACCAGCCGTCACGCCCCAAATTTCCTACGCCCAAATGGCGTCAGGTAGGGGGGCTACGGTACAGCAAGCGACTGTTGTTTCTTCAGCGCCAATGCCGAGAACAAAGGAAGCTGCACCTAACATGCTGGCCATTTTGCTCGCAATCCAAGGGCAGATGGCTCAGCTGCAGCAGCAAGTACAAGAACAGGCCAAGCGGGTGGACCAGATCTACGTGCTGCTGCCGGGCCTAACGCAACACATGACGTAATGGGTACGCACATGGTGGAGCAAACTTTGAAGGTCCTTGCGGTGAATGTTAATTCACTGATTAGGATCGAACGAAGAGCCGCGATGTTTAAATTGCTACAAGACCAAACTCCTGATGTGCTTTTCGCTAGCGAAACCAAGCTAACCGATAAGCAGAAGCTGGAGTACAAAAATTACATTGTTAGAAGAAGAAATCGGAAACGTGGCGGCGGTGTCGCGATCTTCATTAAAGAAGATATAAAATTTCACAGAGTGTGCGCAGGTTCCGGGTGTTGGAAGCACCGCTCCGCAGTGGAAAGTAGCTGTACTTGGCCTCTGTTTATGCACCTGAGGCTTCACAATCCACCCTATTCATTACATAGCTTGACACGCTTTTTCGATTACTGAGGCTGGAATCGGGGGAGAATTATTTTATAATCGGCGGGGATTTCAACGCTAGACACAGAGATTGGGGAAATAATTTGCCAAATACTAGAGGGAACCTACTACTCGATTGGTGGGGTCAGCACGATGTCATGTACAGACTCGGTCTTAAAGCGACGGATAACCCATCGTTTCCCAGAGGCGGATCTTATTTGGATCTACTGCTGTATGACGAACGCAGGTACGAATTTACAAACGCTAAATTGAAGAGTAGATTTCTGACAAGACTCAAAAACTTGTACAGACAGTTAACTGACCGCCAAGACCCGGAGATTAAGACACTGAAGTCGTCGATTAAAAATATTCAAACGCTAATAAAAGAAAATTACAGAATTTCTGTAAGTTTGTATTGGAACAACAAGGTTCGGGCTGTAAACATCAGCAACCCGAATATGTTTCCGCAAATAAATAAACTATTTCGGAGAAAAAATCAAAACGATCTTCAGTGTCTTAAAATAGCCCGGACAACAGACAACGAACGGTTACTGACAATAGCAGGTATTGATCCAAATGACGCCGCTGACGATGACGACTTCTTTGTGATCGAGGATCCGCAGGAGAAGGTTAAGACCATAGGGGCGACTTTTCAGGAAGTATAAAAGGCCACTGATAACATTGGCCCTAATTACGACCTGGACAATCGCGTCTTGGTGCACGACTTCTACATTCGAAATGAAGTAGGGAACTGGCGATCCGAGGGCTCTGGTTTCACCCGGTTCAGCGACGAAAATATGGCAAGTAATGTCATTGCCAGAGAGGGTGATCTACCCCCGTTCATTTCGAAGGAAGAACTCCATGAGATCTTCGACACAATCAGGGCTAAGAAATCAGTGGGGACCGATGGTATTCCGAACATCGTGCTTCGACATCTTCCTCTAGAAGCGGTGGACATTTACACCACCCTGTTTAATAATGCAATGAATAATGCACATTATCCAGCGCATTGGAAAACGGCGGTGGTTCAACCTATCCATAAAAAGGGGAAGGATATATCCAATCCGGCGAATCTCCGGTCGATAAGTCTCCTTCCGAATATCAGTAAGGTTTTTGAAAAAGTAATCAATAGAGCTCTGTCTAGGTGGGTTGAGGACAAACATATAGTTCCGGATAATCAATTCGGTTTTAAGGCGGGACATGATATCTCACATGCCGCGTCTAAACTGGTGTCCGATATCCAATGGAAAAAAGGTAAGAAATAGTGCACTGGTGCCTGCCTTGTTGACTTGGAGAAGGCCTTCGACACCGTATGGTTAGAGGGTCTTTTCTATAAGCTGACTAGGCTTGGGGATCAGTAAACCACTCTTGTACATTCTTTATAATATGCTAACCAACAGACAGTTCATCGTGAAGAATGGTGAGGTGACTTCTGTTGGAATATTTCAAATTAAAAATGGTCTTCAGCAAGGCGCGGTCAATTCGCCGATCCTATTCAACATTTTTACAAGCGACTTGATAGGTTCACTTCCCCATACTATTGCGTACGCAGACGATTTGATAGCGTACAAAACAAGTCCAAAAATCGAGGTCATTAATACTCTCTTGCAGCGTGACTTCGATAAGATGAGACGATTTTGCGATGACTGGAAGTTTAAAATCAACTTTCAGAAGTCGGAAACCATTCTCTTTAGGACGCCGTTATCTGGAGCCTCTAGGGATACCAGAAAAAATTGGCGAAAGTTCTCAATCATTGGACAGTACGGACAGCCTCTTGCCTGTCGAAATGTAGTCAGATACCTTGGAATCTGGCTAGATCAGTTTCTGTATTTTGGCAAAAATGTAGATGCTGCTCTGGCCAGAGCTAAAGGTGCTTTTGCCCTTACAAATAGACTGTTTTATAGCAGCCAACTCGATGCGAGGGTTAAGGTAATCTGCTACATGGCCCTTATCAGGCCCATGCTGGTATTTGGGTGTCCCGTGTGGTTCAATGTACGAGCAAGCTTAATGGAAAAGATTCGGGTGTTTGAGTGGGCTTGCCTTAGGGCTTGTCTTCGCTTGTACAGAACACCAGAGTCGGAGTACAAGAAATTTTATCCTAATGAGGTCCTTTACAACAGGGCGAACGTAATACGAGTGGACAACTTCGTAATTAAGCTGACTCGAAGGCACATTGCAAGAGCAATGACCTCCACGAATGACCTGATATCTGGGGCTTACTACCCCAATTACCTTTACCACGAGAGTGTGCGCTCTGACGGCTTCGTTCCACCGGAAGCATTCCTCTACCTAGATCAGATGGGGTTGATCCAGGATAGATCAGCGGTGCCGTTAATCTTCCATGTCGCTCGGACAGCTGGGGACAGGTGACTCAACCACAACAGAGACGTCGCACACGGCAGTGTGGATCGCCTCAGGTTCAGTAGGGCGGTGGGGAATCGCGATAAGAGGGGTGTCGTTCGGCAGCATCAGCATTTCTGGTGGTTGAATGATCGAGAAGATGTTTCGTCGTCGTTTCCGTCAATTACGGACCAGCCTCACTAATGAGGCAGAGCTGACCAATCTGTTTTCTCTGTGAATAGCGATGGCCAGCTTACATAGGTTTATGTTAGCATTTAAGAAATATATATAATTGTGAATAATGTCTATGTGTGTGTATTGTGTATATAGGTTAGGTAGGCTAAGGTTTATTTTAAGTTACATATTAAATTTTTATAAAAAATAAAAAATTATGTCCATATGCTAAGTTTCTGTTAACAAATATTTTTTTTTAGCCTTAAGTATTCAAAATAAATAGTTCTAAGGAAAATGTAAATAAAGTCGAAAGACATAGTTATAAGAATTTAGAGTAGCTTAGAGCGCCTGTGTGGGGCCAGTAAGTTGGTATAAGATTGTTAAGTAATTGTAATTGTAATTGCTAGCATTTAAGCATTTTTTGTTAGAATGTAAGAGTTAGTGCTAAGAAAATAAAATGTATTTAAAACTGAAACTGAACCGGTGATACACTGGCAGCCAACGTGTTAAGTAACATGGGTCCACGTCCGTGCTATTCTATTAATTATCGCTTGTACGATTGGCGCTAATAACCCGCGTTTGGTTTCAGGTTAATGGCTCTCACGTTATCGGCTCCTGGACTCTTGCTCGCATTTAGACTCCTAAGCATATTGAATACTCCCATTTCTTTGGCTTGCTCTACAAAGATTGTATGCAGTATGTCGAATTTGGTGGCTAGTTGTTGTTGTATCGCAATCATGAGTAATTTTGGAGGCCTGATTGGAAAACTATTCAGCAAATTCGTTAGTTTTAATTTTAGTTGTGAAACTATTTTATTGCAAAAACATTAAGCGTGGCAATATTATTGCAATATAATTTATGTACTTAGTCTGTATGGTTTGGATTTTAATCTATCTACCGGATTGACATTTGGCGGGGATATTGTTTTTCTTTATCTTTAAAGTTTACATTCGTATCATTTATTTAAATGTATATAAATTACAACTTTAAGTACAAAATTTGTAATGCCATTATTTTCTTCAGAAATTTTCTTCGCTTATACAATTCTTGAAGGGAAGTGCGTTTACTGCGTATCTATTGTATATAATAAGTCTCAACCTCTGCCACCATTTAAGATATGTAATGCTTCATCTAGTTGAAGAGTCGGAGCTCCGAAAAAGTTGTTGCGGAACTTTCTGAGTATTGGGCATTTTGCGATGAAATGGAACACATCCTCTCGTTCCATGCGGTTGCCAAAATCACATAAAACTTGTAGTTCCGGGCGGTGGGTTATAGAATTTAGCCTCAGAAGTTCACCTCTAAAATTGAAGATAGTACTTATCTTATGCGCCGAGTACTTGTTCAGAAAGTATGTACCTTTCTGCAGACAATGGTTCATTTTAATTTTAATACAGTATTGGGAAGCCTGACCTTCTTTCAAGTTTTTATTATATAATCTTATCGAAGTCTGTTGCTCATTCAGTGTTATAGAAAATACGAAGTCGCAGTCAGATCCTAGTGCTTCCTACTTGAACATACTTAGTCTTATTTCGCAGCATTTGAGAAAGCACCGACTTCGGGATTCTTTCCTGGCTCATTGCAGTGACTTTCGCAATGTAGTTCAAGTGAAGTTTTAAGGTATTTATGTAGGAACACGGGCGCAATGCTAGTTTCCAGATCTATCATACAGTTAGGGCAAGTAGTTGGGAGTTTAAAAACTCTCCTGAGAAAGCATTGTAGCAGCTTTTCGAAAGACTGATAACCTCAAACTAGTGTCGCATACAGTAAAATAGAAGATGCTGTAGCTCATTTCAGAGGTAGCGTATCTTCAGCTTGGAGGTATGAGGAACGTGTTTGTTTGTGATTTAATTTCCCCAGACTGTACAAATCGCCCGCTTAGTTTCTGCAAATTTTGCTTTCAGATGCTTACATCTGTAGTTATATTGCTTAACTATTTCGATCTGCTCCACTCTTTGAGTATACCTTCCATCCATCTCTAAATATCATTATCTTTGACTTTTCTAGATTTCCGGGCAAGTTCCTTGTTTTGCAATAGGTGTTAAGTTTGTTTATCGTCAATTGCATAGTTTCTGCCGTACTTGAGAGAAACACGACATCACCCGCAAACATTAGTGCAGGGATCTTTATACAATTCCACCCGTAATGTTTTCTCTTATGTCATTACTATATAAAGTACCAAGAACGCAGCCGTGCTTGACACCCATTGAAGTTTCAAAACCCTCCGATAGATGACAACCACCCCAGACACATGTTTGTACATAGCTTTTAGAACGTGAGCATCTTATAATATTGTGATTTTGATTTTTGAATACTTTTGTATTTGCGTTGCGAAACGGTATACTCTACTTAATATGTTTTGCATTTCAGATTACTCTTCCATCTTCTATACATCCCGTCCCTCCTTCGGCATAGCATAATTAATTCAGGTATAATGTGGAAAAGGACTTACTTCTCAGAGAGTACTGGTTTATCTAATGAATGAACTTTGACCACAAGTCAATGTGCATGATCATCAGTGACTGGTCACTAGATCGGAAGCTTGAACTGTAATGCAAAGTATTATGTCGCTTTGGTCTTACGTGACTTATCAAAAAAATCCTTTAAATGCCAATGACAGGGACCCCATAAATCCCTGGTTACATTTCCCTGGCTCGACTTTGCAACAAATTTCCAGTCTTCAACAGACCAGGCAATTCTTATGGTTCATTTAAAGCATTCGGGGCTTCAATGATATATAAAATTTTTCCAGTCCTGATCTGAAATGGCTTCGAACCAATAATCTCTACTAATGCAGCCAAAGAATATTAGTAGAATTTAAAAATAGCTGCTATGAAGCTATATCATACTTCGGTTAGAACTCAGTAACCGATGTCCTGAACAGCGTTTAAGTAAATACTAAGCCAACTGGCGACCCAGCAAAGCCTGCAAAACAAGAAAGCCGATGCATTGCGAAAGAAACATTGTAAGTAGAGGCTTTCTGCAGTTTTGCCTAGAAAACTGCTATTGTGCAGATTACAGTCTACATATGTACCACCAATGTAGAAGAGCCATTTTTAAATATCACGTTTCCTTACTCAAAAGCAAGTTGTTTCCTGCAACATGCTATGTTTTGTGCACTAAGCCACTATGTTTGCAAGCGCGGGCGAAGTAAATTTAGAGAGGGAAGAGAGAGGAAGAGATATCGATGTACGTTGGTTGCAATTTATAATGACCAGAAAATAAACGGCTCAGCAAGGCATCCCAAAAGCCCGAAAGTGCTCTTAGGATATAATTAGTGAGACGGGTGTTACGGCTGAAGTTTGGAGAGACGGAATACTACTGATATTCTCGATGCTTCACTGGTGGTGAAAATAGCGATAGAACAAGGTAAGACAAGAGACAATACGTCGGTGACCAAGAGCGTCAATTCACTATTAAATACTAGCGTCACCTGTGAGTTTTATCTCACGGTCTTGAATCTTATCCAGAAAGTACAAAGAGGTCTTACGAGCGCCTGACCAGATTTGAGCTTTGCTCCGAAATTTTGAGCGGATAGATGCCTTATTACGTGAGGTCCAAATACAAATATTTTTGGCACTGACAGCTCTTTCTCATTCGAAATCTTGAGTGGCAGTCAGTATCATATCTCCGCATAACGAAATGAATCGCTTTATGCTTGGAAATATTGCAAACTTATTTCAAAAGGGAGAGCTGTGAAATGCTGCCCAAACAGTGCGTTTATTGAAAATAAATTTTGGCTGCTGTAGGTACGCAAGTTTGTGCAAAAAGTTAATGAGACTGGCATGCTTGCGGGCAACTCACGCGGGATGTGGCTGCTGTTTCCGGCTCAATCCAAGAACATAGGCTCGTTATCGATCTCAACAAGTCATCATCATGCAAAAGCCTGATGGGAATTTTATACAAAGATTTCGGATTGTAATTGACCCAGGAATTGAAGACAGACACCCATCTGCTGCGTTATCACTTCTCAGTTTGAGTCTTACCGCAGCTCGAATTGTCTGAAAAATCATTTCTTCTAAGAGGGCGCATTTTCATCTCGGCCGAATTCTGCATCCCCAGAATTTAACATTTTGATGTGGTGACACATTGGCCCATTTTATTTCGAAAATTCAGCTGGCAACGCCATTTATGTCAACGGCGAGCGCTACAGAGCATTGACTGCCAAATATTTGTGGCCTGAAATTGAAAACATGGATTTGGACGATCTTTGGTGTCAGCATGAATACGCATCATACCACACAGCCCATCAAACAATCGATCTTTTGCGCGTTAAGTTCGGTAATCGTGTTATCAACAGCCTTATCGGTGTCAATTGACCGGCTCGGAGCTGCGATTTAACCCCGTTAAAGTTCGATATTATGCGGACAATCCAGAAACGATTCAAGCCCTATGTTCGACCCATTCGTGAGATAGAGCCAGAAACAGTAAAGAAGGTCTTGGGAAATTGGATTGACAGGATGCGCTACTGCGAAGCCAGACGAGGCAGGCACATGAATAAAATCGTATTCCATTATTAATGGGAATATTCACTCTTTTTGATAAAGCCATAACGACGAAGGTTCATTGAGCATATACTATAGGTGCCGATGACTCCCCAATCCGTTACGCTGTTAATATGTGAATTTAATAAATTCACGCTCTGCCGTTCCCATTCTACCATTTCCGGGGACTTGATTTTGGAAAGCAATATGAAAAGCAGAGAGTATTGTCTTCAGCAAATGAGTACACTGGATTAGAAATGGCAAACGAGATGTCATTAACGAAAATTGAAAAGTGTCGGAGACAAAAGGGAGCACTGGGGCACGTCAGCCTTTATTTTGTGTATATCAGACTTGAAACCGCCCAATACAACTTGAATTGAATCAATCCATTGAAGAAAAAATTTATCGATCTCAAATGCACGCATTTTCTACAAAGAGCCTGATGCCGAACACTGTCAAATTTGTTTGTCGAATTTATGTAGAGTGGTTCCACATTTTGGTGAGATATGCCATCAAATCACTAGTGAACCTGTTGCTACAAAACGGTGTTGCCGGTCATTGGAAAATTTTCTTTTCTGGATAGAAGACAAAAAGGGGACAGGCTGTCTAAGAGTTAGGTGAATGAAAATCCTTATGCAGTGCAAGAACACTTCTTTCCATTACCTGAGCACAGGGGGTTTGTGTTTGTTGGGTTTTTTTTTAGATTACTTTTGCTACTACACGAGTGTGAAAGTGAATTAGTCCCACTGCGCATTCGATGCGATTTAGTGGAGGTGGAAACTTGACACAATCTAGAAGCGTTTAGCTGTCTTTGAATGCACAATAAGCCTTGTCTAAATAGCTGACAGCTGGAATGCCATTACAAATAAGGTTTAGGATTGAGGATGGGGCAGAGCTTCTAATGTTGTACTGCCTATTGTATGTCATAGCCCACGTGTTGGTCGTATAGCAACTTCAAAAGTTCAAGTAAGGCGTTACAGATATTCCTGACTGTCTGGTTGATCTAGCAAGACCGATGAAATAGTTTTATAATTTTGACGCCTCACTATAGCACGAGTAGTACTACTCCGTTTCTTTTAATTTGGGACTATTAATCCGATCGGGATAAATGATATCATTCCAAAGAAAATAGTGTTTATAATAATATCAGAAGCTGCATCCACGTCGTTATCGTTCAACCCAACGAACAGTTGGAATTCGTGAAGAAGAAGTTAAGTTCTCTCCAATTGGTTTCGGCTTTTTTTTTCTGTCGTCAGCTGTTGTCAGTGGTCCAATGTGTATAGATGGGTGAGCTCATCGATAGTGAAGGTACTAGTCGGAGTGAGAAGTTAAAAATAAGTTAAGAGTATTTGCAGCATGAATGTCAACGGCTTACGGAGATAGAATTTGCCCTTGCAACAACTAGATTCATACTCTCAAGACCCTATCAATCGTTTGCTACCAAATAACGATTTACCCTCGTTGAATGAAAGAAGCTGAAAATATCTTATGGGGAAGCATTTCACTCTGATGGTTAAAAGAGAGGACACAATATCCAGTTAGTATAACAGGAACTGCAGTATAACCAAGGAACAAAAATTGCTGTAATTATATCTATGATAAGAGAGCTGTTGAAAGCCCTTCAACTTTTTTGATTCTTTTATGTCCATGTTCATCTTCAACGTTTGTTATCATCAATTACCTAATCCCTTTTCTTCAATGAATCAACACTACGAGTACTTCAACATCTTTCATTAATTGTTCGACCATTCTTTCGCTAACCCGAAACACTGTCCATTACAAATGCTTTCTTCGCGTTTCAAAGATCAACCACAAAATCAGATTTCTGTGTAATCTCCTGACAATGCTAGACAATAGAGCTCTACCGAGCCGTTATTACATTTCATCAGCTTTCACTCAAAAGGATAACATTTCTCCAAACAAACAAGCAAACAAACAATATATCTCTGATGCCGTATCGTATAAATATTCTAGGAAACATTAACCGGACAAACTACCCCCCACCATGGAGCGCTGTGGTCTTTATTATTGTCCTTCGCCGTCAATAAATTGATATAAAAATCAACTGGCATCAGGCACCGCTATAAATGCCTGAAAAAAAAAAACACCGGGCCGTTGCCGTCTAGTCAACAATATTTAGCTACAACACTCGGATACTGGTATGATGGAGGTACGGTGTATCCAATACCCTTGTCCTTATACGAGTAACACAATTCGTTTTTTTTTTTTTAATTTAATTCCTCACAATGGCTCGTTGGTTATTGTCCTTTCGGCATCAGGACTTGATCCTTCAGGACTTTTCAAGCTGAAAAATTGGAAGAGAGGAACAAAATGAAAGGAATTCATATTGTTCGATTTAAATCGAAGAACATAAAGCCAGGATAAGAAAAATCAACGCGCACCTGGCACATCATACTTTATAGAGTGTCCTCTAGTCTTTTCTATTGGGTATGACGTAGGACGAAGAAGTCCGTTTTTTTTTTTCATCTCAAAAGACAGACTGGCTGCTGCTTATGTTTCAACAGCCCGGTGCAGTGTTAATTTTTTCAGTCGTCTGCTCCTTCTTCTAGACGTCATTGTCCTTTGAAATTGAATTGAAGACGAAGTACGAGTAATGCGCGGCAATAGTTGGTTTACTCTCAGAAGGAGCATCCAGAAAAGGACACAATTATTCAACAGAGGGAAGGAAAAAGAACGTTACAATTTTTTTATTCAAAACGTATAACAGGGAGGGACTATCTTAGAGGATTAAATTCTAGACGCACAGCTCAACCTGTGCAGATGCAGATGTAGCGGCATGTGCGATACTCAATTGGTACTACAAATCCAATGCCTATGATTCCCTTGACATTTTTCGCGCAGGTTCTCGCTTTTTGCTTTGAATATGAGGGGTGCGTGCGTAGGTATATTTAGTTCCGCGCATTAGATCGTGCGCGTGCTACCGGTTAATGGTGGTGTCAAGCTGGTTTCAGTAGTTTTCCAATTCTATGGACCGGCAATAGACCCGCGCGGATTATACAAAAGTCCTTGTGGAGCGTTTCCAATTCTCACTCACACATTAGTACGATTATTTTTATGAAACTGGCGAGGGGTGATTTATTGTGCATCGATGGTGTTTATTTTCGAGCAAAAGGAATACGAGAGTACGAATACCATACAGCTGCCCAGCTGATCCTCGATGGCCGTTATGAAAATGCTTTATGTTGATTTTTAATAACGGATTGTAGCCTTCCTGGCCTTCTCCGCTCATAGAAACGGACGTAGCGTAGTGTTTGCACTTCCTAAGGATTAATAATGGAAATATTGGTGTCTGCTGCGTGTGGTAGAACCTTTTGAGGCACCGAAAAGGTGTGGTGGTTGGATTTTAAAATACTGAGGTCTCAATAGATGTGCACATGGGTATAGTGCATACCTGCTACTGGCAAGCAAAAATTACCACAATTCGAATTGGAAAAGGATACAGACTGTAAGGGATGCAGGAAAAGACATTGGCATGTGTTGTGAGGGAAAGTGCTATTAACTTTACGCAATATTTAAATCACAACGTAGATACATACATACAACGTAGATAGGTACGAGTACCTATAATAGGATAAGAGCAAAAGAAAACAGCTGAAACCTTGAGCTATAATACTAATCCATGTAACATGGTGCCACGTGGCATTGTCTCGACCTAGAATGTTGAGGTATTGCATGCGAATTCTGTATTAAATAGGTAGGGTTCGAGTACCTAACTACAATACATACTCTGTAAGACGGACTATGGAAAATCAAAGAAAACCTGTTTTAAAGGGGAAACCATCTAGACTGAAATGACAATTTTTTGAGACGCGTTTCAAAGCTGAATGCGTCTTAAGTCTTAAATTTTGGGTGGGATACGAACAGGTGTGCTTAGCTACAAACAATGAAGAACAAACATGTAAAGAAAGTATCCGCTTTGGCCTTCTATAACTGGAGCAAATATAACGTGAGGAGAAGAACGAAGACACAACCGAAAGCTTCAACATAATAGCACACCGCACGTAAGCAATAAGCAATCGGAAAAAGAAACATTTTGGGTCGACTTCGATGAGCTTTTCAAATTAGAATTAGTCGCGGTGCTGAAATACAAATACAGATTCCCAAAGAGCTTTACTGGCCCTTGATCAACGGCCCCATGACCTGGTTCTTCAGGTTGGGTATTGTGGTTAACTACCGTACAAAGTACAAACCGTAAGCAATCAATATTCTCGAAGAAGGACGGATTCACTATTGACGACTATGCAGGGGATGTGCTAAAATGAACTCGTATTGTAAGGTGACTTCTATAAGGAACAGTAGTAACTTGTGTTTGGGTGCGGATTTCTTGTCATCAGCAGCCAAAAGAGTCTGCATAAGACTGTCTTGAGCTTCAGGCATGTAAGCGATCGCTTGACGAAGATTCGCATAAGGTGTATATTCGTCAACATAAACCTCTTAAACGCTCACGCCCCGACAGAGGAGAAGGATGATCTTACCAAAGACTGAGTCTACGAGCAAAACCTACTAACAATGACTTAAATATGACGTGAAGACCGTCCTTGGCGATTTTAATGACCAGCTAGGAAAGGAGGGCATTTTTGGTATTAAGACCGGAAAGTACAGCCTCCACGTCATCACTTCCGCAAAGGGATGCAGTTTCTACTCTTTGATATCCATAAGTACCCTAGCCGATTCCTGATTAACAAACCGTCAATCAAATTGATCATATTGTGATCGACGCAGTGCACTCCTCGACTCAGACCATTAACTTGTTGTAGCCAAGTTACGGATGCAGATATCCGTAACAACCCAAAGCCAGAACTGTTGTGTGGAAGTTCAACGTTGAACGACTACAGTGGTAAGAGACTGTGAGGGCCTTTCTGATGGAGTTTGCTTTAACCTCTAGAGAAATCCGGTGCCACCAGCATAGAACCTCGAGGACCAAAGAGCAATCAGAGAAGCCGCTTCTGATGTATTGGTTTCTAACCCACCCAACGAAGAAACCCCTGGTACGTTGGCGAATCCAGATAGGAAAATCTAGAAAAATAGCGGATGTACAAAGCAGAAATATCGGGAGGAGATTGCGAACGAGGACCGATCAAGGCCTCGAAGAGATGCTGCCAAAAGAATAAAGTTGAAGTTTTATGAAAAAATAAAACGTACATGCCGAAGCTGTAAACCCCGAACAGAAATCTGCAAGGATGGAGAAGGTAAGCTCATAGTATTGTAGAACCACAGTTGGTGCTGAGAATCTGGAAAAATTTGTTATGCAGACTGTTAAACTGTGGTGAACCATTCAACCTGGACGAAGACAAACAACATTTCCATCTGCCCGACCAGGATGAAGTCAGCACAGCGATTTTCAAATTTAAGCCTTACAAAGCTAATGAACCCGATGGGTTAACTTCCGAACTGTTTAAAGCGGCAGGTGATGACTGGACACGGAGCATACATCAACTCATTAGCCAAATTAACGTCGATGAATGGAACCTCAGTGTTGTTAGTCCGATCCTAAAGAAGGGAGATGTCCTGAACCGAGCCGACTATAGGATAGTAAATCTGCTCAACACCACACATAAAATCCTGTATATCGTATGATTTGCAGACCTATGACCCTTCGTCAGAAGCCCAAACCATCTTTTCCTCAATACCAGAAAAAGACTTATGTGACTTTTTCAACATCGTTCTACAAAGAATTATGCGAAATCGGCTAGTCAACTCCAAAGGCACCATCTTTGAAAAGTCTGTCCAGGTACTCGCATACGCAGATGACATTGACATAATGGGAAAGACATAGGGAGCTGTCAATGCAGCGTTTGCGACTATTGATGCAAAAGCGGCAAGGATTTGTTTAGAGTGAAGGAAAGGCCAAAGGAAAAACAAATGTAAAAGCAAATGCTAGAACAGAAGAACAAGAACAAAACACACGACGATACCAGCGCGGAAATAATGCGGAAAATCACTCTTGCTAATCAATTGCATCAATGGCTGGCCGTACAGCGATGTCGGCTTCATCAGAAGATATCTTATAACCCGGCTCTTTTGGTTAGGTCACTTTGAGCAAAGGAACACCAACGCTCCGGCTTGAAAAGTTTTCGATTCCCACCCAGAGGTACAACGCAGTAGGGGACGACTTCATCTTTGGAGCCGCACATAAATGGAAGGCGACCGCAGCCAACTTCGTGTGCGCATTTGGAGGCAGGTGGCAAACGGTCGCGCTAGATGTGGAGGGATGTTAGCTGAAGTCCTTTCCCACCACCCACTGTAGCGCCATAACATAAGGAAGTCCAGAAAAGGGTCATATTTGGAAGCAGACTGTAAGCTTGACAGTAAGATTGGAAACACTCAGAAGATCTGATAACACCTACATTGATCAGATATCAGAAGCTCTTCGTATCAAGTTTGAGTCTTATTTTTCAGGTGACTTAACGAAGCTGCAAGTGACCTGAGTAACACAACATGACTTAGGTATCTGTCGTCGGTTGTAGTTGCGGACGAGGCTTTCAAAGAAGTCGTTGCTTCCTTTGCTGGTTTCAAGTCGACTAGTGCCTTCGGGATTATCGCAGTTCTGCCATAAAAAGATATAGTAAAGTGATCTCCACTGTCACTGGCATAAATACCAAGCTCGGAAGATGACATTACGTTCTCCAAGAGCTACAGACCAATCCGTCAGGATTATTTAATGTTGAAGATATGGCTCTACTTCATTTGTGCAAAACTGCCTCTCAAATGCATCTTCTATCCAAAAAGCAATATGCCTACCACCGCGGTAGATTTAAAGTCGCATGACCAAGACGGAGTATGCGACAGGCATTCTCACCGACATTCACGGTGCTTTCGACAACGTCAATAACCAGCCGGAAAAATTTGGAATACGTGGACATAAGGGTAGAAAGTCAAATCATTTGATCAAAAGACGCCAAACATCGGAGGACCTGGATAGGCTGGAAGAATCTTAATATTCAAAGTAGTAAACTCAGTCGTGTTACACGTTGCTCCAGTTTATGTGGCGGAGCTAGCGACAAATGAAGCAAGGAGAAAGCTACCGCCAACATAACGACTTAGCGCATTAAGGGTAATCAATGGCTTTAGAAAGATTTCGGACGAAGCAGCTTTTATTATAGCCGGGGTGATGTCCATCGATATCTTTGCGGACGCAATGCAGAGAGTCTATAATAGAAGAACTTCTAGTAACCAAGGGGCGGTGATCAACAAAAAGATCAGGGAAAAAGAAAGAGCGACTTCAATGGTGAGAAGCTCGGTGGAATACTACTACGAAGGGCAGAAGGACCTACAGATTGATCTCATCCATAGACGTTTGGATAAACCGAAGGCATGGCAAATTTAACTACCATCTTGTGCAGTTGATATCTGGTTAGAGTATATCGAAAGTATCTATCGGGCACGATAGCTCAACTTTTTGTCCAGATCAGGTGGAAGACACACAGTATGTAATATTCCATTGCATATGCTTTCTAGGATAGAGATCGGACATACCAAACCCGCAGCCAATACTTGACCAAATGCTGTCGTCAGAAGAAAATTCCATGGAGATTTGCACATAAGAATAGTCGAAGTGTGTAGGATGAGGTTTAGTACGTACGAGTATGTAGGCGTATTCCTGGAATCGAGGAATCAGGCTGGTACGAGTATCCCGGGCTACGGCCGGTACCGTTTGGCACAGGCAAAAAGAAAAAAACCCCATACTCACATGCACAAAACGAGTGCAGCCACAAGCAGATATACCGATAGTCTTTGGTCGAATAAGTCATCAATATGACAATAAAACGAGTACTTTGACAATCAAGCCCTCGATTTCTACTTCGCTACCCTTTACAAAGTTATGCCTTACGGTGGTTCTGTATGTTGAGTCAGGCTCGATTATTCTTTGCGCAGGTTAGTTTTAGTGCGTCAGAATCTCACATTAGCACCTGCACAGTATGCAGCCATCATGCTTCCCCCTTAGAACTAACGCAAAAAAGGAGTAGGCAGACCTTCTGTCAATTACCTCAAAACTGATGTTGTTCCCTTTACGAGAATGATCCACTTGACGGGTTTTACTCATTTGGTGCATTACGGAATCACCATTCGATCCTCCTTAGCTTAGTATTTGGGTATCATCCTTAAGAACAAAATTTTTTGGGCTAAACCTGTTACTTCGAAAATCTCTAAGGTGTATTCGCCTTTCTGGCAATGTAAAAAAGTTTTTGGCAAGACATGGGGCTTATCACCGACGAGGGTCTTTTGGAACTTGTAACGTCTGGGACAAGAAGTTGTAGTCCCTTGTGATGGAGTAAGTTTCGGCACGTTATCGAAGCCTCGCTAGAACTCGTCGGATTAGGGGGGGATCTTTCCCTCCACATGACACAAAGAAATAAATAAAACGTGCCTTACTATCTCACCGCACTAATTAAATAATGGCAGAATGGGATGTTACCTCTGCCTTGGATAGTCCCTTATAGCATCTTATTAAAGAGCTCCTCACCATGGTCATTCCCTTATCCAGATTTCTTAGGAATAACCCTCTATTTCTATATATCTTTTCTTCTTTACTTCAGCCTACATTTAGTTCAATCTACCCACATATGTTCTCGTCACATCTGTCTACTTCTTCATATTATCAGAACAAAACCATCACTTTTATCATATTTAAACAAATTTATTGACAAATCGAAGTTAATATTTTCATATTAGGACTTAATTTACTTGAATCAAATAACTCAAAGAAAGCTTAATCATACAAATTTAAATTCAAATGGTGATACATATAAAGTTCTTGAAAACGTGTGAATAAGTGAAAATGTAACATACCTTGATATTGTTCTCCTCAGCAGTTGCTGTGCGCACAAAAACCGGAACTTTTATAAAGCTTTTATTAAATTGATTAAGTAACATTCACAAGAATTTAATGCATGAAAACAATCTAATATTAATTTACATGTATGTACATAGGTATTCGATCCGTGATAATAAAGTTACTGTGATAATGATACTAACTGTGATATTTACAAAAATTATTTTAAGATAGGCTTTAGAAATTTTAATCAACACAAATGACTTATTAAACAAAGATTAAGCAATCTAGATTAAAGATTATTGAGTAATATATTGAAGAAAAAGTACGAAAACTGTAAGCTCTGATGCTATGCTCCTCATGGTAGCTATTGCTGAGGGTCTTCAAATATGTATGTATGTACAGTAAATCCCACGTTGAAGGCGTGACGATACTTGATCTTACTACAACTTATGTTAGCGATAAGTGATCGTCTGGTGGGATTAAATTAATTTGATAGCAGAGTTGGTATCAATTTCTTCAATGCTGGTTTGGCTGAAATTTGGCTATCTTCGGCGCGATCGTGTCGGTCGGGGGAGGTGGGGACGGTTTACTTTTTATATGTTGTTTAATATGTGCGTTTAATGAGTATAAAAAGAAACTTAAACTTATGAACACGAGTATTATATGCCGTGGTTTTAGAAAACCATATTTGCGAGTAATTTGGTCATACTCAAGCCACTTAAATTTACTATATTCTCTACCACCTTTCTGCAGCGCGGCCAAAATCCAAGAAAGAGCAGTCGATCGCGGAAACCAGACACAATGCTCAAGATTCATGTTAAATCATTGCGGCTTGCGGCTCAGTATTACTGCCAACATAGTTCAATGTCATTTTAATTGGTAAAAGCAAGTACAGGGTGTTAATGTTTTGAATCTTTGGGACAGAACATAGAAAATCGGATTTTATTAATTTATTTATTCTAATTACTTTGCGATGACCATTACAAACTATAAGGCTATATGTCTCGGCTGCATGATTTCCTCAACATGCCTGACTCTGTTCTAGACGTTCCGATAACTATCCTCTCATTGGATATTCATATCGTGAGTTTTACCCTCAAGGCCACACCTTGCATTTAACAATAACAGCCCTTTGGTACAACACGCACTGCAGTTTTGATGACCTTGCTCGCGTTCGGTCTTTTAACTCTGGTCTTATGGACATGCCGTCTATTGCTATGGCACCAGCATTTCTGTGTCGACATTCCCTAAGCCCAGGAGTGGTTTCGGCCAGAATCCTGTCCAGGAAGGCAATGAAGTCTTGAAGGCTCTATGATACGACATTGGTGCCTTTCTAAAGAGCGATGACATTAGATTTCACTCTCAGTTAGGAAAACGTGCGTCTGTCTTCCAAGGGGAGATATATGTAATCCTGATAACAATGAACTATATTGTGACGAATCGGTGTAGGAAACGAAACATCTGCATCTGTAGCTACAGCCAAGATGGGCTTGAAGCCTAATGAGCCTAATGACAATGAGATCACGGGAAATGAATTCGCCGATGAACGTGCCAGGCTATGCTCAGATGAGCATTTCTCAGAGTCCGAGCCTATGTGGCTCTCGGTTAGGACTTTCATTTAAAATTAATAACTTCTGATGGGAGATCTCCAGGTTGAATAAATGAATATTGTTCTTCTGTAGGAGGGCAGTCTTACTGATGTCGTACAAGGGCACTACGCTTTAGCTAATCTCCTAAGTGTGACAGGCATAAGTGACACAACATTATGCGACACTCACTATCATAAGTGTCCGATTGATGCTTACATCAGGTTGGATATAATCGGCGCTAAACTGGAGGCGCTAATACTGTGACCAGCTTGTCACTAAAGAGTTTACTCATCTTTCTACGAAGGACTAAACAATTCTAGTAATAGGAACATACAAGGGCTAGTTCTTTGTCTGAGTTCTCTGTTGCGGTTGGGTAGGCCCTCAAATTATTTATCCGTCTAAAGGGGGCCCAAAAAATGTAGATCGATACTCACCATTTCTGAACGTCACAGCCTGCTAAATGTGTCAGATAGTACAGAATGATATTGAGAAAGCTTAAGATTGATTTTTGGTACTTTAAAAGTTGATTCTACTGCACCTTCTACTTCTTGTCGAAGTCTGACTTGCATCCATATACATTCAAGTCAACTATTGATAGAGGATTACCTGGCGTCCGCCCACATATGGCCAGATTTGGGGCTACACTTCGTTCTGCAATTGACGGTAAAGCTTGGTTCTACTTTTCGAAAACATAATCCGAACGATGAAAGATTTAGTTTGTGCCAAATACTGTCAACAGATGCTGTTCTTAAATTGTCCCAGTTGAACGATTTTATTCACGAAAACATCCTGGCTATCATCTCTAATTTGGGTATTAAGTGCAGAGTACGCCTTAAATTGCGACTTCCCGTTTAGTGTTTTTTTTTTTTAATTTTTATTGTCCTATCTTAAGACAACTCCATTCGATAATCTGAATAAATGACTAAATCCATTCCAGCTTTCAGCATGATTCATAAATTTCTTCGAATCATTAGCACGATTTCTTCCAATTACTCGTCTATTGTCTTTTCGACAAATTCTCGGACTAATCTCGATACTGAGTAAGTCATGAGGAATTTTTGAATTTTTCATTTGAACCTGTTTCACGGTAGTCACCTTGTGCATTCCAGAAGATCAATCACCGCTCACATCGCGTCCCGTAATCAATGAGTAAAAACCTGCTGACTTAACTAATTCCTTAAAAAAAAATAAAAATAAAAAAAAATTAACCTCACTTTATGGGCATCCGTTGGCCATTAGGCGAGTATTTTGGGTTGGCTTCGGTCCTTTTCGACGAAATGACATAAAATTATCGGCTTTCAAAATTTGAATCTTATTCGTTCCGGTGCAGTGCATCTTAATCCCTCTGAAGGAGTAGGAGAGTGCTTTTTTGTCGTTTTGTCGATGTTGTTGCTGTTTAATTGTTTACGACCGTGCCTCATTTGATGGATGAGGTTCGGAATGTACATACACGGATATACATCAAGCGTCTGTTTTGAACATGGACGAGAAACAAAAAGAACGTGAAATGTAAAATGGTCCATGGTGTAAGAGTAAGAAAAAGAAGCCTCCCATGGTGATAGTCGAGATTTAGTAGATGCGTCATTGTGTAGCACGTAAATGGTGTAGACACAAAGTCTAAAGGCCCGAATCCGAGAAATCCAGAGGCAGCAACCAGCAACACAATGACTAGCTAGAGGCCATTACTCATGGCTAATAAAGACCCAGTTAGTTGCATGCGTATTTTGTCAGGTGTCATAAAAGTTTTTTTTTTCTTTTTTTATTTATGGAGCAAGCACAGTTCTGGATGAGCATTTAAGGGGGAACTTGTTGCTCCGATGAAGTACATACATACATATGTATTTATGTACATGTATCTATCCAGAGATATATGTACGAACATACGACTGTGAATGCATTTCTATCAACATTATTCTTTTTCGGCCAGAGTTGAGTGTTAGATGTTAATTGTAATAACAACCTGAAGCGTATAGCAAACAAGGCGAAAGGAGTCCAACACGAAAAGCAGGGCCTTGCGCTGGGGGTTTTGATAGCCGAAACGGACGCGCACTCTGCACGATGTCGCCCCATTCATCCCGTGTCCGATTGTCCGTCCGACATGCAATCAAACATTGACTTTTTAGGGTCTGTTGTATGTTTTTGCTGTGTGTCTTTATTCTGGACATTAACAACGACAGAGAGAGCTACCAGTTGCACAATGGACACAATGAACAGATTCACCTTTAATGTTACCTAGACTTGGTTATGTGTGAGGGCTCTGAATGGACGACATTATATGCCATTTGTTGTTGGTGCTTTGATTTTTTTTTTCTCATTTTTTGCTTGTCATCTTGTTTTCTGACGACGAGAAGATGAGAGAGAACGTAATTCTAGGTATTGAGGACGAGTTTATTAATAAGTGTGGCAATCCTACTAAGGAAGTGTAAGAGGAGAGTAACTTTTGGTGCGCCGAAGTGTCTCTGACATATTACAGTCTGTGCCGCTACCTGCGCCTATGTCATTTAAGGATAATGATTTGTGTCTTCTTTGTTTGTGCAACAATGGAAATGGTGATGTACTAGTGCAATTGCCAGACATTGTTAGCAGGAACAGACTGCTGTTTCATGGGTCACCTGGAAAAGCAGATGAATATTATGGGCATGGGGGGTTAGTATTGAGTTCATGAACGAGTTTTCAACAAGAAACGTAAGTCGCCGGATTTGATTTGATTGAAACGTTCAAGAGCATACGAGTACACAGGTACCTCCGTTTTGTAAAACAAAGCTTAAGATTTACAAATCAGCAATCACAGGGCTGCTTGCCCTTATTTCGTATTATTCGTATCTATGACAGGTTCTTGGGTCATTAATAGTGAGATCCGAACCAGATTTCTGCCGCCGACAAAATTGATGGCTTAAAGTGATCTATTTTAACACAATAGGCACACTTTTAGCATATTATATAGGTACAAGATGTCTGCACTTAGCGAGCGATTGACGTTGAGTCGAACTTCTAGTAAGTAAGGTGCAAATGCGTACTGTGAGATTGTGCGGGAGATGCGACATTGTATGGCCTGTCTTGGAAAAAGCTTACAGAAGAGTTGCATTGAAGATGAATGCGAACAATGGCTAAGATTTCTGTCTACTCCTATGGTTTCTCTACCAAACTCCTCCAAGTTGCTGCAGGAAAGCTTAGTAATCAAATACCAACTCATCTGTGAGATACCGCCATATCAGAGCATGTTTGATGTTCGGAACTATTTATCAATCCGCGAAGGATTGATTACTTACTCCAAGATATGAACCTATTTGCCAACAAACCGATCGATTCCTATTTGTGAGTTCTTAGACCCGAAAATTGGTAGCTTGTCCAAATATTCCTGTCACCGGTCATGTGTTAGGAGATAATGGCGCAATTCATAGAACAACATTAAATCGCACATCTGTTCCCAGAAGCTATGGAACCTAGTTAGGATGAGGGGTTTCTGAACTTATTTATAATAGCCCCAACTTTGTCATTCTGCTTCATAATGGCAAAATAAAAGGATCGAGAAGGGAGAACTCTAGTCGCTGAAATGTACAATATTCCCAACTGGCAATTACCTTAAAAGAAAATGGACAACTTTTAGGGCTTTGGATGTCCCACCAAATCCAATGACACCTTTCAGGGAAGATCTTGGCTGTAGTGGTCAATGTGGTTGACGGTTGCATGATCAGGAGTTTTCCAAGCCGCAGAGTTAATTAGCCTGAATCCGTTATATTAGGTGGTGTTGTGCAGGCTATGGTCTCCAACAGTACTACTAAAGATGCCCTCTTTTCCTAGCTTTGCGTTAAAGTCGCCAGGGACAAATTTAGTGTCGTAGCGACATTTTAATGTCGTAAGGCACTGTTCGTAAGTTCAGTTCAAGAGCTTGTAGAAACTATCTTTTGTGTCGTCACTTTTCTCCTCTGTGGGGGCGCGTTACAAGGCGCACGTTCAAATGCCGGAAACTCAAGACTTCTTGCCTAAGTCTGCCTCTAACAACGAACCCGCATCTAAATAGGCCCCACTTTTGCCATAGATAACAATCGCCGTAGTAGATGTCGCAGATTTTCATCATCGTTTTGTCCGGCCCATCCCATCACAGTTTTCAGATGGTGGTAACATCTGCTTTGCAGCAGTCCAGGGTCTCCGCTGGTTGTTCACCTGCACTTGACGGCCTATTAAGGGACCTAACATTTCATTTGCAGATCCAAAGTTCGTTGTACTATTTTCGCTTGCATGGGTTGTCAACAGTAGATCCGTCTGTACCCGAGGCTTGTTGTTGCTTTGTAACTTAGGTTTTTTGTCCATGGTCGCGCAGCTGAACCGACTGAAAATCTGGAGGGCCAGTTCCATTATAGATACTCCTAGGACGAGGGGTCGGTTATACCGAAACCGAAGCCAGTAATCCATTCGGGGATATGAATGCTTCCGTTGGTCCATTAAGGGCTCATACATAACCATCTCTTTTTCAAGATCTTATTTAGCCTGATTTAGAAACCGTTACCGTTACGTTGGTTAGTACTCGCACTTATAAGTTTGGCGACTCGACTTGACATAGAGTAGTATCCGATGGTCACCACTTGGAGGTAAAATATCTATGCGTATCTACAGTGTAGAAACAATTACAACTTTGGGTATCGCCAGGTTGACAACTCTCTGTGCCTACCCTATTTCTACGGCAAACAACTACCACTCATAATCGAACATCATGTGCGAGAAACTACTTTGGGTACGCTCTTCCAAAGATGCGGCATGTCTTCCAACTCGAAGATCCCTTTAAAACCTGAAAGTGCATTCGACAAGAAGAAATCCACGCTGGTCGTTTTCAGCGACATTGCAGGAGGTTTCGGCAATGCAACTTTTGACGGCATATGTAAATCCTCCAGAAAACACTGCGTAGATGAATTTCCAGTTTTGTGGTTGAAAGCTCTAAAGCATAGGGAGCACTAGATGCGATCGCTGATTGATTTTACTCAAAACAGAAGTAAGAATGACGAAGCTGACTTATCTAGTGTTTAAAGGCATCATAGTCCGTTTCTCCAACGAGGCCTAATATTGGGATATCATGTTAGATAATACAATTTCTTGGCCTAACCAAATCACGTTGAATATCCCCAAGACGCATCCGCTTTTCTGGTGGTGTAAAGGAGCTTCTATATTATAACGACATGTGGCACCTTACCAAGAGTGGTGGACATTACTGCTGCTTTTGCCGTACTCCAGAGAAGAGCCTCTCTGAGCTGACTGTGGGTTTTGCTAACACGCCTGGCTCTGCTCTAGACTGTCGAAGTTATTTTCCGTATAAAAAGATAAAAAGAAGAGGTGATCGCAGTCAGCAAACTGAATTCACGCTGCCTTGTTTGGGAGATTGCTATTATACTTGATATGCAATATTTAGAATGGAGTTTCTAAGGGTCCGCACCGGTGTTGAGGGTTTTATTGACAATTAGGTTTCAAGTGAGCATAACTGCAGTTGACATGACTCTTCAGGAGGCCGGTAGACTAAACGAATGCTACCCGAATCCTCTAAAAGTCCAGACACTTTCTTGGGGATTGGGGATTGAGGGATCTCAGTAGAAAGGAGTGCAAACTGCTTACAGGGATTTGCTGAACACCCAAATGTCTGGGTATAATTGAGAAAATATCCTCCGACGATTGCTGAGTGATTGACGGTGACACCATGGAGCACTATCTTTGTGAGTGTTGCATCGGACAGGTAGGTACATGAACATTGTAACTAATGAGTTTATTCATCTTTCTACCTAAGACTGAAAAACTTCAGGAAAAGGAACGTATGAACATGGACTAGTTCTTTGTTTGAGTGCTCTGTTTCATTCTACAATCAGAATAATCTCGCTAGTAATGCTTAGAGAAGAAATGTTTGATTTGAAGTGATTGTCCTAGGTAAAGTACGACACTCGTCGATGTAAAGCGGGCATACTCGTAGCATATGACTGCTTCATATCATACGTAGCAAATTCATCTTTTCGTACCAACAACCTGCTACCTGCTAGATCATAAATTTTCCACCAAAAGCAAATATCACCCAGTAATTTTCACTATCTAAGTACACGTATCTTTCGAATACACAAAACCTTGCACAAGTCAAACACAAATAAAAACCAATCCTGCAGCGCTGTGTGCCTTTAAGACTAATTTTTTTTCTCTAAAAACTTGCCACCTGTACGAGTCACGAGAAACAATTTCAAACATTTTCCCAAACCAAATCAATCCACGCAAACAAAAACAATCCAACACAAGAGTTTACACAAATTGGACAATTCGACAATCAACAATCAACATTCGACAACCACATCCTTCAGTGTTTACACTTTTGTTTGTGATGTTTAGGGTAAATAAGAAGTTTCAGAATTCAGGTGTCCGTGTTAAAACCGCAGCGCGCATCATCAGAATCATCATCATCAACGATAAGGCAAAAAACAACTCGGCGGTGTTTGCCTTATCGACAGACGAGAAAATATTTAACAATGTCCGCAATAGTGTATCTCTATCTGTATTTGTATCTATTAGTAAAAGTTTTATTGCCTTTTTTCTAGTCTCTCCTTTACTTATCCTTGCTGATAAATAACTCATAAAATGCGCCTAATCACTGTCACAGTGCGGCAGGTCGCCTGGCGCAGACACTTTTTCCCTTGCCAATCAAGTTGTTGACAAAGAATAACTCGACAGATAAGGCACGCCAACGTGCTTTATCGCTTGCAAGATTGAAGGAATAAAGACTTGACGATCCCTTGTTATCAATTTTACTGCTCCCGCGCTAATCCAGTAGATAGCGATAGAACCGTGCACGGTGGATAGTGAATTTTTGAGGGACATCTTCGGTTCAGGTTTTCCCTGGGTATGACAATAACCAAAAAAAAAATAAATGTTACGTTTTTATCTTTGAAAATTTGTGTATCTAAGGAGAATTCTCGTGGGACCTTCACCCAGATCGGATTCGTGTTCATATTTGGGAACAGCTAACAATACTATTTCACACCTTAGGACCAGAGAGAACGCCATAGATACGTGTGCACATATGTATGTAGTATCGGAGGACTAAGTTGTCCCCAAATGAGCGATTAAGAGATTTTATGGCTGGCATATTGGCTGCAGTGGTTCTGCATCACATATTGGACAGATGTCTTGTCAATACAACATGTACATAGACCTGTCAGGCAATTGTCCTAAGAATGAGGTTCTTTGTGAATCGAATACATAGGGCAGTGTGCCAAACTGAGTAGTGTATGTATTTTAAGTACGTTTTCTAAAAAAATAGTAACAAGTAACAATAGGAGGATTGGAAAATAGAACACCTGTCCATGAAACGTATTAGAAAGCGATCCAATTCATTCGGTGCGGTACTGCGGTGTTGCAGTCTATTTTTTCGTACAGCAGGAGGCTGGCACTGAATACACAAAAGATTCTTTGAAGTGCAAAATCATTTAAATCGGTCTGCATCCTTTTATGAACGAAATACTCTCAGCATGAGCTGAAGGATCAGGTGATTTCTGAAACTCATTTGTCTGAAGAATATTTGCATATGTACATATATGCACCGGCGACGTCGTAGACAGAATGACGCATAGACTGAGTTTCACTGCTAATTAGAACTGCTGGGATTATAGGTCATACCTATACAGCATTTTGTAACATAAGTGGCTGAGCTGATTATTCTTGTTGTGGTGATTGCAACGTTAAGACTCTCAAGCCACATTGAAAATTCGAGTTCTTAATAAATCCTTATTATTCTGCCTATGTACTTAATGCTTTCACAGCTTTCTCAGAACGGAAAAAGCTGAATCTACTAAGCAAGCAACATCTGTCACGTTTTTCAAAACAAATTCTCAGTCGGTCTTTAAAAAATGTGCAGTCTCGTATTTTTATTTTAATTATTTTTTAAATTTACCTGACCACCGTAATGTGTGATCAATGGATCCTTGCCTCATTTATGTGTAGCAGTGAATTTCCGTTTTTGCGATGATGTCATCACTCTTACATCAAGCGTCGCAAAACTTTATATATTATGCCTACCACACCTATGTTATGTGTGTACCGAAAGCATAGTGCTCCGTTACGATACCAGCAAACAGTCTACAGTCCTTTTTACTGAGTGTCAGCAGAAAAGTAGCTGACTTTTCAAAGACATCGAGAAGCACTCGTTTGATCTGCAGGGTACGATCTGATGTGGTGAAGAAATCCTACTGTCAATGGAGCCTTAACGCTGGTTCCGATTCCGTAAAACTCTCCTCTGAGACATGCCTGGCAAGTTCAACGGCGATTTGATTTCTCGTGATTTCATTCTGGCCAGACACGACTTAGTGAATTCAGTCCTCCAATTGATTTCAGGAAATCCTTGAATTTTCGAACAAACTTGAGAGTTTTGAAAAGCTTCAGGCGCAGCTTGATTGCTGCAGAAGTAGATACTTCCCCCCCCCCACCCCTCTCCACCACACGACTCATCGCAATATACATAGTTCATTGCTAGGATCAGTATTGCGTACGAGTATCTGTGCTTGAAAGGCAGACACCAGTTTTCCTAACTGAGAGTGAAATCGAATGCCGTTATTCTCTAGAAAGACACCTTTGTCGCTTCGTAGATTGGTTTTGGTTCCATCCGTGTAGACTTTATGTTTCTTTCCCGTCTCAGATTCTGGCCGAAAGACAATCTCGTATTTTCTCAGCAAGAGCTCAGATATGTATGTCGAAAAGACAAGGATCAAAATACAGTTGTGGCAAAGACTACTTCCTTTTGAACGGAAGATGGCTTTGAAAGCACCCATGCTATGAATATCAAGTTGATGGAGATTGATCAGTTCATCTAGAGTAGATACAGGCGTGGTAGTGAAAGCCAACATGGAGCCGAGCTAGACCGATCTTTGAAGTCTGGTAAAGGCAGCAGGACAGTCAATCGGCGCATAGGATATTTATATACTCATATGGTTGGTCCCATTACAGCCACGTAGATCCAGTTTATCCTCTGTGACAAGCTTCATATCCTGCCGAAAGCTCAATTATATCATCGAAAATATGGACCACACGTGGTTTCAGCAGGAGGGCGCAACATACCTCAAGGTTTTACTGCGCTACGCTTCTACATATTACCGACTCGTTCTTCTTTATTTCAGTTAATAATAAATATAAAAACTAAAGGGAGTGGTTAAAGAAAATTAGGACGTGACGCATAGGTGGAAAGGAGGATGCTTTTGAGGGACAGTTATCAACACGGAGGCAGAACATGTTTTCTCAAGGTGTCCGTAATTCGCTCTGTGAAGATTGAGCCAGAATAGTGGCACAGACCTAAGATTACGTGGATTGGTGTTAAAGGAGATAAGTTGAAGAAAAGAAGGACATAGTGTCTGATTTTCAACGTAAACCACCTGTCGTGTAGACTTATGTTTACGGGATGCCCATACACCCATGGGGACAAAGATACGCCTTGCCATCGCTCTGCCGCCTTTCTGAGATACCAAATCGGAACTGTGTTCCCTGCACAAGTTCCACCCTTGGTATGAGTCGAGGCCGACCTAAGATCTCTTACTGCTTTTAGTGTCGCAGCACCCAGTACTTATCGCAACTCTACATTGGGTCAACCAAAGGAATACCCTTCCCACGACTTTGGGTTTAAACCACAGCCACCATGACGCTCCCACAAGGGGGCCTACCTCTTCAAGTCAGGCCCGGACTTGACTCCCATGGTACCGTGATTTAAGTTCTGGTAGGAACTACCGATGGTCCAGCCGCCAACAAGACCTATGACCGGCAACTTGTGACTGATCATAGCAACCTTCGGTAGCGTCATCTGAACATGTTTACGATAAGACCAGTACTTTGCTCTGCCCCCTTTTATTATTAGACAACATCATTGATGGCTGAAGCCTTGATAATTGGGCGGGGGCCCAGAAAAGAAGGACAATCAATATTACAAACTAAGATCTGATGAGTAAAGAATATCGGCAAAAGGCGTATAGCTGTCAAATTAGTAAATTTATAAGTTACAACCGATCAGTGTATGGTGGTAAGTTTTGGCTATCATCCCAGGGAAGTCCACATAAAGGAAATCGTAAAAACCTACGTTGAACAGCATCTACCCGGGCAATGTGCGTTCTACAGTAGACTGACCAAACTTGACTTGCATATTCAAGAAGAGGCTTAACAAAGGATATTTAGGCACATTGAAAAACTCATTAGACCAGCGTTTGATGAAGACAAGAGCAGAGTTGGCTTTTTTTTTGTATCATGTATCATGTATCATGTATATCCTTATCACAGATAACACCTAAATCACGCAACGCCTTCACTACGAGAACATACGAGAACATCAGACAGCAACGAGGTTAAGTAGGAGCACGCTTACGGGTATAAGTTTTAGCCTGCCATTTATTGACGGTTTGGTTTTCCGTAGGTCATCTGTCTTTTTTCTGTTGGAAAAGAATACTCAGACACACAACTACTCCACTGCGATTCCTCTATTTTCTGCTTAATAGGATTTAATGTGAAAAAATGTTGTTTCCGTCAACAGACGTCACAGGAGTTGGTGTCAACTTAGCCGCAAAGACGTAGTGCCTTACTAGGACACCAGTAAGAAGTCGAAAAACATTCCTAGTGAAGGACAACAGAAATGCCGCCCTTTTCGTCAAAAACATTTATAATATAATGACATTCCACTTGTCAGCAAGAGTACTTAAGGATCTTAACTTAGACAAATCCGCTGGACCAGATGGTCTCTCTCCGCTTCTTCTGAAGAGGTATTCTTCCACACCGGGAAAACCACTGCATACGTTTTTCCATCAATCCTACTCTTTAGGACTCTTTCCGAACAGATGGAAAACAGTATTTGTCCAGCCCGTCCCTAAAAATGGCGAATCTTCTCTCTCCTCCTACAGACCCATTGCACTTACGTCCCTTCTTTCCAAGGTCATGGAAACACTGATAAATCGTCAGCTCATGAAATATCTCGAAACACGAAAACTTCTCAATGAACGGCAATACGGTTTTCGTAGCAACAGTGATTTGATGGCATGTCTCACCGAATGTGGAACATCAATCTGGCGAAAGTAAGATAAATAGTTGCACTTAATATTTCTAAGGCATTTGACAGAGTTCGGCATCGGGCTCTATTGTTGAAAGTGCGTGCATTTGAGAACTATAAATCACTTCTTCAATGGATTAGAAACTATCTTTCTGATCGTTCAATTCGAGTTGTCTTGGATGGTTTCAAGTCTGATATCCACAAAATAAATGCCCCAGAGCTCTGTTCTTTCTCCGACACTCTTTTTAATTTTCATTAATGACCTCTTGTCTGCTGCTTCTAGTCCAATATATTCCTGACGACAGTACTCTCTGCTTTTTATATTCGTTCCCGAACTCATGTCACTGCTCTTCGGCTGTTGAACGGGAACGCCAGCGTATGTTAAGCTCATTAAATTCCTCATAGGTGGTGCTAATATTACACACAATCTGGAACACCGACTAAATGTCTTCTGTCGCACCTTGCTCTATAGCTGTTTTCACCCCAGCGTTCCATTGAAACTCCCAGTAGCATTCCGCTACTTCAAACCTTTAACCGTATTACCTGTCTCGCTATGAATGCTCATCAGTTTATCTTTCAGTTCTTTCCTAAACCGTACATCTCGCTTATGGAATGCCCTGCCGAGCTCTTTATTTCTTGATCATTATAACCTTCAAACATTCAAAATGAACGTACATCGGTACCTCTCTTTCTTTCATCGCTAGCTCACAAGAAGCCCGGTTAATAATGGATGCCTTAACTGAGTGCCTTGAGCTTTGGCTGCCAAGTTCAACGGCGATTCCATTATAACTTGCGATCCCGACAACTCCGTGAATTTAGCCACCGTTTAGAGATGCCTTGCATTCTCGAACAAACTTTTAAATGGTGACAGGTTGTAATGAAGCTTGCATCGCTATCGGCGAGACGCTCTTAGAAGTTGATTAATACCCGACTCATAGTACAAGTCCAACAAAAATTCTGTAGGGTCTATGTCCCATGTCTACTTTTATTAGTGAGTTCTCTAGCTAAAACTTATTTCAAACGAACACTGTCTAGCGAGATCGATGTAATTAACAATGGGCATCACCATATGGCAACAAACTTTGGCACTAGTTGGCTACATTTTAAGGCTCGAAGACTAACCGTTGTGAACCATGCTATACAGTGGAATCTACCCACTCAGTTAGGCAGAAAAACGGGTCGTTCAAGGCAAACGTGTCATAGGTGAGGAGCGTCTAGGTCATTTGACATGAATTGGAGAGACCTTAAATACGTTTCTGAACTCCGAACAAGGTAACGTACAAGCGATGCTAAGGCCACAAGTCCCTATACCATATTATGGCAGGACCTTCGAAGAAAAATATGCATGTGCCACTACACTGTAAGAGTTTGAAGTAATTTCCGGACTAAAATGTGAACAAAACACACACCTATGACCAAGCTCTACTGAATCAGCACGTCTTATGTCTAACTCTGTCAGTAATTTGTGCTGGAATCAATCGAAAATATCCTGAATGCGATAAGGTCGGCTGCGTATTTATTCTATCTTTCTGTCTCAATTGTTCTTGCCCCTAAGAACTGTTTGTTAGAAAAACTCGCATTCATATTAGCTACGAGTATTCCTGTCAGTTACTAATTAGAAGTAGGCATGTAATTACCTTGTAACCTAACATTCAATGTCAACCGCACGGGTACATGTACAGGTACATAGCAAGAATTATTTTCAATCAAACATCCAACAAGCGATTACAGTTAAATATCACTCCCATAAAAGACATTCTTCCATCCGTATCTATGTAAAAAAAACAAAGAAAACACTGCAATGCATTTATCAGCTCGTACTCAAAAAATAGAAGAAGGAACATTCTCCTCAATCTATGAATGTCAGTGGAGAAGACAACAAACACCGGCTTGAGTATGCAAAATGGTCCATTTGCCCAGTGAGGAGCTTAAATTTAACTGCACCCCACCCATAATGACAAAGTCGTATCTGACCACTTGGTTGTCTAATACTATTGCCACGACAACTGCTACTTCTGGCGACTTCACCTTCGTATAAGACAAATCGTCGTCCATAAAACAATTCGCTATAGAGCAGTATTGCCGGACCAAGAAAACTGATCATCCCAGCAACAGGTAGATTCTCTGGACCACTTTGCTCCACCGACCATTTGGAGCGAAGTTTCCATCAATTGCAACGATAGCTGGAGTGGTCTCCGTTGCCATCTCCACTAGCAGTGGTGACCTGTTAACTCCATTCCAAACTGAACGATGATGCTGATGATGATGATGCCCATGCTGCCAGACGTCCAAACACAAGCCCCAGCATATCTTGTAGATATTCGTACTTTTGCAAGCAGCTCCCGGTCGATCGGTGCCATATATTTTTTATGACCACCATATTCGTTGCGGCTACTGCTGCTTCCTTCTCCTAATCCACATCTGGACACAAACACCGGACTCCCAGTAATCACAATCAATTTCCATACGATAATATTTTTGCAGTGAACTTGGTGGAGTGGAGTTTTTCTACGATTCGTTACAGTGAAGATGGGACCTCCTCCAGCCAGTGTCCAGCTTAGCATCAGTTGAGCAGCTCCTGTCGTACACTTGAAACAGGCGATCGGATTGCGTGGGTGGTCGATCTCCAGACGTTGTACACTGCGCACAGTGGACATGCAATTTCAACAGAAATTGTGCCACAGTTTGAAGTATTAAAATTTTATTCGCGATATTTATCACCTTGACTGGTCTATGGATACTTCTGCGGCTACGGATTCGAATATCTGTGGCTGCCGTTTGTTGTGTATCCAAGTGGATACGGTCAAGTTAGTGGATTTCACTTTGAGAGTGGAATCCCAATGCGAAGATGATTGTGTTGTCTTGGCGACTTAATGGAATTCCGTTTTAGGTGCAGGCATTCTGATTGTTTTATTGGAGGATCGATTGTAAGCCAGGAAGTCAGCCATGTGTGTGCCTTGTGCCAACATCCATGACGCGCCTGGATTGGATTTTGTGAATGGTGTTTCAGATTCTGCGGGTCTCAATTTATGCTTTGAAAAAATTTCCTTTTGCACATGTAGACGGTACATATATGAGTACATACATATACTATATGCATGCAAGTGACCTTTGGTGGTTTTTATGCATCCTTAGATTTTGAAGAGTAGTGGAATATTTATGGAGTACTCGTGGGTAGTTTTGATGGTATGACATTTGTGTTCAAAGTGCAGTCGAACGTGAACCTATGTGAGAAGCAGTGTGAACTTATCCGTAATCTAAGCTTTGTGTGCCAGCTCTTTCTACTTTGTTTGAAAGCCAGATATATTGCTTTTTAATGCCATCTAAATAGACATCAGTCGAAGAAGTGTTCGTAGCTTCGGTTAAAGACAAAGTTCCAGCTACCTGCTTTTTGGATAAATTCAATCTGATTTGTGCGCACTTCGCAGCCATTTCAACGCTCTCAGATGAGTGCGTCGAATCTTTAATGCGGCGAATCCACTTCCGAGTTTGTGTAGTAGCCAGAGAACTGAAAGATAACTTACCTGATAAGCCAGAGCTACATCAATTCTGCCCTTAAGGCTCTTTTAGAGTAGATGGAAACAGCATTGTCCCTTGGTAACTCGAGTTTTCTTATCTCTCCTCCAACAGTCCTATTGCACATAGGCCTACGAAAACGCCAATAAATCTATAGATTAGAAATTACCTTTCGGAACGTTCAATTCAAGTTGTCTTGTGCATTTCAAGTCTGATATGCACAGAAGAAATGCTGGTGTGCCCCACAGTTCCGTTCTGTCTCCGACACATTTCATGAATAATCTCTTTTTTTTTTGACACTTCTATTCCAGTATATTACTTTGCTGATGGCAGCACTCCTGCTTTTCATATTCGTTCCCGGATTCACGTCACTCCTGCTCTTTGGATGTACACCGGAAACGGCATTATATATGTACCTCATTTAATTCTGATATTAACAGCATAGCTAATTTGGAAACAATCAGAATGGACTTTAATGCTACCTGCTGTTGTTAAAGCAAAATTTAAGAACCCACTCAATATTCATGAATGGCACTTAATTATTGTAGTTAGATTGTTCCTGTGAACCCTCGGCATGCATAGGGCATCAATAATGCCTGAGCGCCATTTTGTTCCGTCTTCGGCAATGTGCTGAGAGATGTGAGAGAGCTGAATTTCCAACTGATTCCAAGTGTCTCTACTCTTCCACGAGTGTTCTGCACCATTTCCGCCTTGTGCGGCCAGCTCTTCTTCCTGACTGGGTAAGCCGGTTCCATTGCATGGCATGCTTCGCAGTGGAATTGTTTTAGCGCCTTAAAATGTGACCAATTCACAACCATTTCCTTCTTATTATAGTGATGTTGATTGGATCTTGGACGAGTTGGACCAAAATACTCTCAAAATGATGCGTATACATCTGTTAACGAGGGTTGCAGCTCCCAAGTGATTACTGTACTCACCTTCCAAGTACTTCCCAACTACACCCATACAGCAGTACTGACTCGACATTGGAGCGAAACCGTCGCAGCTTAGTCTTAGTGCTATAAACATTGCTTTTCCGCATCTTAAACGACATCGAGTTCAGTGACGCCTATAGTCGAGATAGTGCTTCCCAAATAAGGAAATCTCTATACTTTCTTGATCTCCTGTCCAGAAATGTTAAGTTGTAAGAAAGACCTCTGAAGATCAAGGGCTTTGGTAAGCCCTTTATCGTGGGTGCAATTTCTGTGTTACTAGGGGGACAATTATGTCAGCGTTTTTAACGTGAACAGCTGTCTCGGAGAGACTTAGTTTCAGGAGATGCCCATACATCCACGAGAGTAAAGATACGCCATGGGTGACTCCAATATTGCACAGATATTTGACACCCCCGAACACCCACATAATGTCTTCTACCTTACTTTGAGCTATCGCTATTTCCATAGCACTGCCCCGAACGTGCCTGTAGCATTCCGCTTCTTCAAGCCTTCAACCGTAACACCTGCCTGGACATGAATGGCCATCAGTCTACTAACAAACTTCGGAGGTTGTCTGGAATATCGAGATTCTTTCCTTAGCGGTACAACTCCACTACAAGGCTTTGTTTCCTATTCATTATAATTTGCAAACATTCAAAATCAACGTATCATACTTACATCAGTATCTCTCTTTCTTCCTATTTTTCCTTCGCCCGCGCTGTGTGCAAATACTTTAAAAATGCTCATAATCTACTGATCGCAGTTTATTTGTAAAAAAATCGTCTCAGTGTCCTTGAGTAGTTTTGGTCGTCTTGTTTTTGTCTTGTTTTGTTTGTTCACTAAAAGCAAGTAAGATGCATTTCTCGCTGTTAGGTCTGTACATCTTCTTATAAGTAAATTTTAAACTTCGATGCTATGGGCTTTCCTACTTGTACCTGTTTTTTGTTGTTGCTCTATCACCAGACTAAGGAATTCACATGGCATTGCATTATCCTCTGAATTTTGTCGAGCAAATTCATCAGCCATCTCATCTGCCAGAACTCCATGACATTCACAGAAGATCCAGTGAATTCAGTTATGCTACTTCGCAACTTTCACCTGATTTGATTTTCGCAACATGCTTGATTGTCACAATGATAGGGAATAGCTCAGTTAGGAAGGCAAAAGCTGACGATGTGTAGTCCTTCGAAACTCGATGTTTTAGAAACGTTCTTATTCTGAATCAGATATAGATGTCATTATGTCCACCAAGTTTGTTAACCTAAAGTTTTTACATGGCTGAGCTGATCCTGTTATTATTTCTTCTGCTTAATCGCATTCAAGTGCTACTGGACCTTGTGCTTTGGCGGATTAGTCTTCGCAGCTTTTTCCCCCGACTTTCGTAGTCACCTGCCCTCTTTATGACATTGAAGGTCTCGGTTAATTTATTACCAACCTTGATGGAGCAGTGATAACTCTCCTTAGTTGTCCTACACGACCTGACGAGTTTGGCAGGGATGTTGAAATAGCTCGTCCCTATGCAATCCACATACACGGCTATAAAGTCGATTCCATGATTCCGGCATGCTTTCCTCTGGCCACATCTTACTAATGAGGTGCTGTTCTCAACCAGGTCATCTCCAGCTGATGTAAATATCTCAGCAGGCAGACCCTCTACTCCAGCAGCTTTATTAGACTGTTGCTCTGATATCGCTAACTTGACTTCGTCTAGGTCAGGGAGAGTTTTCCTGTCCTCTTGGTCCAGGGTAAATGATTGTTGTGCCTGACAGAGGTATATTGACCATCATCGCCGTTATACAGTCTGCAGGAGTAGTCTTTCCATCCACTCTCAGCATCGATTACGACTCTACTACTAATTTTCCATATTCATCTTTGGAGGCCTCTTACTGGTATTGTAACCCTGGCGTGTTCATTTTATTCCATTCCATTCCTTCCGTAACATCTCCCCATTTTGTCGATCGCGAACTTGTTAATCCTACGAGTATCTTTTACTTCCCGAGAAGCCTGTGCTCTTCCCTTACTTTCTGTTAGTAGAGTTCACGAGCAGATCTTGTAATTCGATGCAGAACGAATTTATATGCTTCCTGTTTGGCTACATGTACCTATTGCAGTCATCGTCAAACCAGAGGTTTCTTTGTGGCGGCCTTTTAATGCTTATTTTACATCAGAAACATCTTTTCTGATGGCTCGTTGACAACATTCCCATTGGCATTCTATGGTTTTGTATAAGTGCTAGAATTTTGAGAGAGCTTGAGGGAAATGCGACCCGTAAGGAGTCTATCAGTCTCTTGCAATTGCAGCTTTTCGACGAACTTTAATGGTTTTACTTGACTCCGTTGTATCTGTTAAGTGATGATATCACTGGCTGCAACAAGGTAATAATTCGAGTCAGTGTTGACTTCTTGAAAAGTTCGGATAATAAGAATGCTGGAGAAGTATCTGGCGTCGATCGCAATGTTGTCAATCTGTTGGATGGTTGACTGATCAGGAGATGGCCAAGTTTGTCTATGGTATAGAGATGTGGTAATCACGTGCTGGTACTAAAAGGTTCAACCGTTACAAATTCTAAAATCCTGAATTGAATTGTTATAAAGCATCCGTTTTCGTGCGGAAAGCTCAAGACTTTTAGTTTGAGTAATGTCTTCCTCCTTTGTAGCAGTTACCGTAGTAGATGTGGTATCATCATCTGCTTTTTGGTGTGCTTGACCAATGGCAATACTTGGACTGCGCAAATATCCGCTTTTTGAAGTCTAGGTCCTTCGCGCCTTGTTTGGCAGCCCGTGGTCTCTTAAGGGTCCTAATAGTCCCTGCGCAAAGCCGAAATTCATTGTCCTTAAAACGTTTCCTGGTGTCTATAATCAATTAATCCGTCCGTCGATATGGTCTGGTAGTATAATCCTCAGCGTAAGGAAGGCAAATCACTAAAATTGCAACAGGACTGGGAAGGTTCATTCAAGGTGACAACCCGCATTAATAACGTAGTCTATCCGATCCAGAGGAATCACTCCTGCATATCGCAGTTTTTTTGGATTGGGAAAGTAACATCAGAAACAAGTCGCTGCCATTAACAACGGTGAAAGCGTTGCATAAGAAGTTATCCGGTCCCGTCTACTCAAACGGAATATGGAAAAGGAGGCATAACAACGTGCCTAACAGTGGAATTGGCTCAACCAACTTAGTACGCGTACATGGATGCGATTATAGCTAGATCGCATTATACATATGTTAGCTGACATCAATGTCTACCCTAGATACAAAATTCTAAATCTCTTCCGATACAGGAAATGAAAAATCTTTCGAGGTAGGTACCAGACCACAATTTCTTCGCAATTTCTTCATTTTATCTATGAAAATACCAGAAGATACAGAATTTACCTCTTCTACTACGAAGATAAGATTGTTGGGCAAAAAAATGCCTTATTTTGCCTCTAAAGTTGTCATAAGTGCCTATGGCATGACGAGTTCATGGATCCTCTAAGAGTTCAAGAATTTTCAAAACAGTAAATAAGAAACAAGACTGTGGCTACCTGTACTTATGGTCCCTTTCCTGAACTAAAGTTATTTCAACCTCATACACAAAGTCCCGTCTCATTAAGGACGACTTACTCACTTCTTTTGAACGTCCTTCTATTTCCATCAGTGCAGCACACCTTACAAATTACCTATAACAGGTGCAACAGTGAGTTATGCACAATTCCAAGACATAAACCCATCGCACCAAACTTCTGATGATCGTACGTATTCGTCGTTCCGATCTATGATTTCCTCAAATGCTTACATCCTTATATCCCCTGGCTGTTATTAGCACAGCTGTGCCCCAAAATATCCTTCATCTAAAAAAAAAAAATTAAAATAAAAAAGAAGTCTCACATTCCATCACCCGTGAAGTTTTTCCCCTTCGTTGACGCGGGCATAGTCAATTATTCAATAGGGATTACTATGGATGCAACCGTGAAAAAAAACTAGGGTTGCAGTGCCCCTAACTACTGGGCGAAAGGTAAAAGAACTATGGAACACTATGGATGCGAACACAAGAACGCACTTCAAGCCATCGGAAGAGGGTGCTTAAAAGTGTTCGAACTCGTCCTTTCGCATGGGGGAAACGAAACTATTCCACGGCATACCGAACAGATGCCGTTTACACTCATGTGGTAATGTACAACAGTGGGGATCTTTAGTGGAGTTCCCCACTCTAGATTATGACCAACTACTGCGCTTTATTGCAATACCACTCTCGAAGCATTACAAGATGATAAATCATATCGGCCAGCCTTAAAACTGAACGGCCAACTAAGATCTCACGGCGGTGACAAGACCACAGATTGAATCCAATAAATTATTGCCAGGCCGCCAAGACTTCGACTACGACTGCAACGTGAGTGTGAGTTTGCTGATCCTTTTACCACTGATAACTTTGCTACTACGAATAGTTAGAACTTCTGTTACACTTGTGTCCGCACAATTAGAGCCAACTGGTAGCATTACACACTCGTAGATTGGACAGTCTGATGACCAACGACCAATGAATCCATGGAATCAACCAGCTAACGTCCCACCACCACGACTCTAAGCCCCGGCAATTAAAACGGAAGGCAAATTGACTTTGGACATAATAAGGGAATTCATCTGTTCGCTTCGTTTGTCGTAATGGCTTCTGGTGCTACGTTCTGCGTCGTTCATTAATTAAACACATCCCGCAGACTGAGGATGGAGAAAAGCACGGCTTCAAACTCCAAGTCCAACTCCAGCTACGAGTACAGCTACAGTTGCAGCCATTTGATGTGCGCGAAATTGTGATCTGCACATAAATCCATGTCACTTCGTGCCGCAAATAAATAAAAACAAAATGCCACTTGGTTGCGCGAATTGTAAATCTGTGAATCTGCGCGTCCCATCCAAATCGAGAGAGAATTTGTAAGAGTGTATTCCATTCCAGCTACTACCTGCTAAGGCTACCATATATGAGACGATTACAGGTGAAGGAGCAGCCAGTGGACTGATTGCTCGAGATCTTCACTTGCAGAAGTATCCGTAGGTAGCAGACGGACAAAAAAAAAAAAAAAACATCCACAGTCCTTATGTGGTCATTGTGGATCATTGAAATAGCTGGAGAAACGACCACTGATGACGATCGTTCATGAGGAATTGCATCGAGATGAAATTGAAGTCATTTAGAGGCCTGCGGCCTGAACCGAATGACTTTAGCTGTAGCATCAGTTGCAGTTTGAGCTCCAGCTCACGGATGCCTGAAATGGCAATTCTTAGGTGCTATCAATTTCATGTGCAATTAATTAACTGACACTCCACTTGACGCCAAGACTGGTAGAGGCTACATAGTTATGCACTACACTCGTTCGTAATGTTTACGCCCGGTGTGATGTGTCAGGAGCTGGTGTGTTCTACTTAATTACCACTGCAAGGAGTTGTCCTTCATTTCAGTTTTTTCTCATTTCCCTCCCTCTCATTCACTCTTCTTCACTGACTCTGATTTAAGACCAAGAAATGATGAATGGCCTTTTGAGCAGCAGCAGCGGCAGCTAAAAAAAAGTGGAATACATTTTCCGACCATTAAGCGTGTGGTAAGGTGGGCAGGATTATTAAGAAAAATCACTAGATCTCCACTGCGGGAGGTAAACGAGTAAATTACCGTCTTACAGAGGATTGTAATTCTTTTTTTCTTTTTCTGCAGTTATTGAAGAAGTTCGACGGGATTTCTGGTTGACGTAAGGAATAATACCTTCCTTTTGAACTGGAACACACAGCGTCAATGACTTCCGGGTAGTTCTCCGTCTTTTAAGGGGGGAACAAAATTTCAAATTCATTACTACCTCTGCTCCTTAATAAACATCAAATTCGACTTTGTATTACCACCTTATGCTGGTCTCGTGGCAAAATTAATTGAGTCACCCACTGAATAGTAAAACCCGCATCGCGCATAAGCACCTGTGACGCTTCGCCCTATGCCCAACAAGTCAACCCTAAACAAAAACAATTCTAACGAATTAATTACAACACAAAACCCAGAAGACACACAGGACACATACCATGTCCACTGACCCCGTCCTGTTTGTCCCGTAGGCTTTGTTTTGCAATGCACTTCACGTATAGTACCTGTACATTGGATTCAACATCACCTTGCGTTACATTAAGGACGGCAACACCTTATTCAGTGGTTGCAGTGCTGCACCCTTAGACATTGCTGCTCCACACCCTATACAAAAGAAGAAGTACGAGTAGAAGAAGAACTAGCAACTTATAAACTGACACTCAGTCCATACACACACCCCTATCTTCAGTTATGGTCCACTGATCGGCCGGCGTTGTGTTCATGACAGTGAGACGGGTTTTTGGTCAATATTACAGATAGCTCCAGCACCATTCCATCACGACGTTGGAATAATAATTTTGAATAATAAGAAGCGCTCGTGCCATCCACGAGAGTGGTGTCCTTGTTTTCTTGGTTAAATGCACTCAACCACCAGAGTGTACGAGTATTCGTATTCGACGACGACGAATACCATTGCACGCGACGGTGGTATGGTCCGTTTGACTTCGTCTAAAGGTGGATTTGGTCTATGATCACCAGTCGACCGGTACATCACATATGTCAGCAACAAGTTCACCACACATTCTCGCGCACCTGAGTGTAGTCGTCGCTCGTATTTGAATGCCGTCAATTTAACGACCATCTTATGAGGACGCCGTTGTACGGGTATCATAGTTTTGCTCAATGGAAAAAAGCGCAGATTAGGGTAAAAATTGTCACAAACAGACGTAGTTCTTGCGCGGCCAGTGACAAATTACATATTTCTATTTGTAACAAATGATTCGGTCTCGGGGTCTCGTTAAGTCTTCGAAGAGATCAATACATCTTCTGAGGAAGGTACGTTGGCAAGATAATAGACCTCAAGTACTCGAAAGAAATTGGGAACCTTGTAGGTTTCAGTGTCCAAAGGATGAAAGGTCGTAGGAGAACTCTCCCAAATCCACAACTGGAAGTTAGTTATCTACCATACTAAGTACGATATTGTTATATAAGTCATTTTGACACTTAGATAGGTTCTAGCCAAGACAACAAATTCATTCCTTCTAGCTATGCTGATGAGAGCTAAGCGCCTAGTTATGGTATACAACTTACTTACCTTACTTTCTATGACTGTAGCGTCAGTTCAATCGGTTCTTTTGTAGTTTTAAACCTCGGTAGTTTCGGAAAATCGAAGCGTTGTCACTTGCTTTGTAACTTTAATTGATTGCAGTTACCTGGAATATCTCCGGGCTCTGACACTCCGTATTAGCCAACTCGGCAATCGCCAAATAGGCAGTCGAAACAGGCTACTTAATTTCCGGAATGTTATAAGATTCCAAACCAGGTTTGCTGAGAATTCTAGTGTAACGTTAAAACCGAAGTTGTGACATCGGACCAAGAAGACGCTTATGGTTTGTAGGGAATATTTTTGTTATCAAGTAGAATCTTGCTACAGCTGTGGGAGTTGCTCTAGGCTCACCTGAGTAGCTGGGAGTCTTTGGTTGACTAGACTAGGATACCGTGCAGGTTCTGTAATGTGCAGTCTAACTAAGGTGAATTTTTGGAGCCCTATAAAAGTGTTCTTGCTTCAAGTTAAGTCTCTTGCCTAAAAGTCCTCCAATATATATAGCATATTGGACGTGGACAACTCTGTACTGTTCTTCTTAGTCTTTCTTACAACAACCTCGTATCTTGATTTATCAAGGATATTCAGTCTCAATAACTCACTAAAGTCCAGCAGAATTTCAGCGAAATATGGAGAGAACTATGGCACATACTCGTAATAGGCAAATGATTTAAATTTAGGACAATCCCCTGCAGATGGCCCGTCCAATGGTGGAAGGAAATCTGACATTTCCTAAGCTCAAACACATAAAACCAATAAAGAAGAAGGCTGCCATTAGAATATATGAAGCTAACTTGGATTTCCAAAAAAGGCCTATGAAGACCTTTGCAAAAAGATCGAAAAACTCGATCAAACCAGCAGATTGTTCAAAATCCTCAAAAGGGACTCTATGTTTCATGAACGAGACTAACTTCCCAGGTAACGAGATCAGAAGTGGCTCACAACTAGCTACTACCACTTAAACCGCAACTGAGCTGGTTAATACAACACGCCACCAGCTGCTAAAAACTCTGAGGATTACCTTCATTGCTAGTCTGGCATGATTACTGAATCCCCAGAGAAAATCTGAAAAAGATGACTACATGCTTACCAAGATCTTAGAATTAATAGTCTCACTTCCTTTATGTTGAAGAGCAGGAAGAGAATGGTAGAGCTTCTTTTGCTCAAAACTGCTTTGTGTATGCATCCTCTGTCCAAGGCGTAACGCTTTTTCCCTTTTCAAAATCTGGTGGATAGAAGCGGACTCGACAACACTTGTTTGTTGATAGGAACAATGCTCATGAAAAGGACTCTGACGAAGGAGGCGAGCTGCATCGTTGGAAATGATGCACAGCCGACATACTCCTAAGCGCTCTTAATGGTTCTGACGTTTACGCTCAGACCATGCAGCTGAACTGCTCATTGAATCAAGTATGTATAGCGGCAATCTGCTCTAAAGAGCAGGCAGTCACAGGTGTAATCGACGATTGGTGCACTATTAATGTGCTTTCCGTCAATCCTCTTAAAACTGAGGTTGTTCTTATTACGAGAAGGAGGAAGCTGGCTGGCCTGACTTATCTAGTGCTTAAAGGGATCATCATCCATTTCTCCAAAGAAGCTAAGTATTTGGGTGTCATCCTGGATAATAAACTTCTATGGATCAAACATGTTGCGTCGAAAGCCCCTAAGGCGCTGTCGGCCCTCTAGCAGTGCAAAGGAATTATCGGCAAAACAAGGGGCCTGTTACCGAGAAGGGTCATCTGGATCTACACGGCTATGATATTGCTGCTTTCACCAGACTCCAAATAACGGTCGGTTTGGGGGTCTTTCCCTAGCATGTCTGCCTCCGCTTGATATTCATATCATAGACTGCATGCTCGAAGTGATCTTCCTTTTAAAAAGAAGTGGTATTTGGTACAACACACACTACAGCTTTGATGACCTTGCGCACCGGCTGTCTTATGATTCTAGTTTTAAGGACATGACGTCTGATGCAATACCACCAGAACTCCTATTGCTTCGAAAGTACGAAATCGCACGAATGGTGAGAATCTAAGCCAGGAAAATATGTAGTCCGGTCATCATGGAAAATAACGACTTTTGGAAGACGATAATGTTCGATTTCAGCGATTGTTAGAAAAGCTTGCATTTGTTATCCAAGGGGTGATATACGAGTATGTGCTGAATCCTGACAGCAGTCAACTAAATTGTGAAGAATCAGTAGAAGAGGAGGAGTATCTGCGTTTAGAACGAGAGCCAGGTTTCGCTCAAGGCTTCGTTGAACCTTTACACAACTTTTAAGCTGGCTCGAAAATGCGATACTTTTCTGGATGCAATCGGCAGGCTAAGTTCGCTGTATCTAGCTTGGAATCTACAATGGGTCAAAATTGGATCACAGTAAATGAGATCTTCTTGGGGTCTAAGCCAACGTTAGAACTGCCTGCTTTCTCAGTTAGGGCTTCTTCTGACGGTTGGGTTGCATGTGATCATATCTGTAGATGACGAATGCTTTCCTAAATTTCCGGAAGTTCACCGATTTTCTTACTGGCCTTCAGAAGCTTGGTTCCAGCCATAAAAGAACAATACGAGACGGCCGGTTTAAAATACGAAGGTTATGTTCTGGTATGGTGGATTCTTCACAATTTTGACAGAGTATACGTAGAAAAAATAATATTCGGGCAGTCAGTTTTGCATGTCCCATCTACAAAAACAAGACAATCCTGTGAGGTATATGTATTCCTGCTAAATGACGCGTATAGATAATATCACATCCAATAATATGTGAACGTCTCAAGTCTTTCTGCAACACACTAATCTACAAGTATTAATGTGACCTGATCTATTTGGCTATGTAGATGACATTCCATCCTGCTGTCGCAGATTCTGTCGCTGCAATCGAAGAACAGAGAAAACAAGAACAAGTAAATGAGGACAAAACCAAGTACATGCAGCTCACAACCAAAGAAAAAATGTCACTACTGACAGCAGTAGTCAGAAGTTTATGTACGTACTTTGGACTAAACATAAACTCCATGAATGACACCATAGAGAAGGTTCGGCTTGGCAAAACAAATGAGTTTAAAGGTCTTAACTCGGAAGACGAAATGTTTGCTCTACAAGATATGTACTGATCCTGCAAATTGCTTTGTACATTTTCGAGAGGAATATTCCTTGTTGGAAATTTGGTCGTATTTGAGAAAAGGACGAGCGGAAGAGAAAATATAATAATGAACCCTTCGAGCTGTATATTAATGTGGATGTAGTTAAGAAAGCTAAAATACGTCGAGTACACTGTCTCGGTGTCATCAAACGAATGGTTAACAATGATCTAGCTAAATGACTAGGAAGATCAAACTTCTGTTTAATAACCGAGTGATAGGGGATGCTACTGCGCTAGGCCTAGGGAACTGAAAACAACATGCCCAGGATCGAATACGAATGCTGTCATATTTGAGCTAAAGACTTCTGTAAAATGTGTTGCTGTAGTATGCAAAAGGCATAGACTTTGGCGTCAGCGTCTATTTTCGCATAAGTTAACCATGGTTCAGAGGACACCTTTCAATCAATTGGCTGTAAATCGCTCATGTGACTCTGGTAATTATTTACCAATTAGCGGTCCATATGTAGTATTATCGACCTTAAAATTTACTTTACACTATGACTCGTTTCCTATGATAAATCATGCAACAGATCCAAGCATTTTGAATGAAACCTATTCCTGTAAATTTTCAATTTGTAATCCAACAAGTTGTGTCATTTTCCTACACGGAACTAATCAATAATACGATACAATGACAATCCTTCACGTCCGTCATCATTCAGATACTAAGTCGCATTATTCTCAATGAATGACCAACAATTCACAAGGGAAGAAGAAGAATATATCCAAGACTTCTCGGAATTCAATATTTGAAAACAGTTTATGCACTCTATCATCCGTTATGCAATGTTTACTTGCTTTTATGGTCAATTTTCTTGGAATCACTTTGCACCCTTATCTATTGCAAAACATTCTCAAATGTTACACCCGAGAAGGACAAAGCCACTCAGTAAAAAGTAGGCGGAAGCAAATTATTTATCCCTACTTCTGAATCAGTTTCTGAAAGAAAATCCATATCCTTTTGATCGATCTGCAGTAGAAAACCTTTCAACAAAGAAATCGAGCATCCTTAAATCCCAGTTAGGAAAGGTGTAAAAGAATATGTAACAATCTTCAAAAGGATATCCGGTTGCTACAGGTATTCGTACCAGGTATCGAGAGCATACACACTTGTAGTAGAAAACATAGACAAAAAAAAACGAATTCAATCCTGCAATTAGGCCAAGTGCATTACATCCACATTGCGTCCCCCTAATATTCAAATTCTTTCATCCAGAATTTCTTTACAAAAGACGAGTAAAATTTAACCGGAAATTCATATCCATAAAAATGGTACAATGCCCCGACAGAATTCCAGACGGAGGCTGTCTCTTACAAAACAAAAAAAAAAAAAACAGCCAACTAAACCCAATATATCACTGTGCACCTGTTTAACTGAGGATATCCTTAGATTCCTTTTCTCTGAATTAAAATTCCTTTCAGTTCCTTACTTCCATCAAAACGAAAGGAAGTTCGACGAACTATGAAGCATGCCAAGGATATGTCGACTGTTGTACGTACGAATAAATTTTCTTTCATATGTATGTGCATGTGGTACTCGAATTTATTGATAGACGGACACTTATGGAGGCACGATTGGGCACACTGATATTTTAGTTTTTGACTTTGAAATATGTCATTATCCTAGCGGCAATTCAAGAAAATACCAAAAGTGTCTTTATAATGGAAACTAGTTTTCATAGTTGTCCCATTTGGGGGTTCCTGCATATCACATACGATGACTTAGTTTGTCCGCTAAAAATTGTATCTGCGTCTGCTCTGGATTGATTCGGGAGAACAGAAATTGGTGTCAAAGTCAGTCAGGTTTTAGATTTTTAGTATCTTTAGTAGATAGTGGCATATACAAGTTGCAATAAATTTCATCGAAACTTTAAACTCTATTTTGTTTGTTATTGCAGACCGATCTATTAACTATTAACCAGAAGAATAGTACAATACGTATTCTTTGCGAGTTGGGTGCAAAATCATACATAGATGAGGGCTTGTCTTTGACTAAAGGGTCTTCCAATAGAAACCGTGCTATAATCTTTGACACCTCCTCAAGATTTTTATCAAGTATTGCTTAACAAATTATCAAGCAAAAGCTTGTACCAAAACTACGTCTCTATATCATTCAATTTGAAACCTCACGGAATGGTTACCTCATATCCAATAAGTTTCGATGGCAAAGGTTGGCTTCGAACAGATGGCTCAGGATCAGCGACAGGACTAGGGATTCAAAACTTCTTTGGGCAGATGTAACGATTTTGAAACAGGTCTTACTGTTAAACCGTTCATAGTGTTGATGTCTCGAAACACCATTTGTCCATTCTTACCACTGTCCCTTCGAGTCAAAATTATGGATTTTCATGGAATTTCCCATCCTGGAGCCAGGGCTACTGCGCGCGAAGCTCATCCAAGAAAGGTTTGTAGGACAATCGTGTTAAAAAAGCATCGCTGAATGCAAATCAAGCACTCCATACAATATCAGTGGCTCACCTAAAAGGATGACAAATGAATTGGGACGCGAATCTTTAAAAAAAAAACTAACGAAGTACCTGAGCAATACACATCTCAAGACGATACAATATCATCAGCCAGCCAACAGGATAATTGAGCGTTGATACTGAATTCTCAAAGCATCAGCCAAATGCTACACCAAAAAGAACAGATGCGATTCCTTACCCGTCATACACAAACAGTGGAATAAATATTACTCCAGCCGAAATAATCTTTGGGTTCAATCAAACTCAGGTTGCCTGGTGAGTTTTTCCAGCCAAGGTCAATTATCTCCACAGAACCGGAACTGCCCAATTCCAGTTCCTCATACCACAAAGCAATCAATTTTCGTTCATCCAGAATTACATAGCTGCACTCACGCATTTGTTAGATGCGATAGGGTTGAAGGCCCACTACGAGCACATTACTACGGTTCGTTTGGACAAAACGAAGAATCTCTTCAAAATCAAAGTGAATAGAAAAGCCACAAATATTCCATTGTACCCGCTCAGGTCTCTGTTAGTCTTCAACGAATCCATAGTGGAGCAGCAAAAACCACTCTAGATACTGAAGACATCAGTGAAAACACGATCTGGACAAAGAGCCATCCCAGCCAGATCTAGAAGGGCAGTATTTTGGGTACATCTTCATTTCTGAAAACTGTTGAGCTAGCAACTCTTCATTATCCCACCAACGCTTTTGATATGTGTATTTGCCACAAGGGTCTGTGAACAAGCAAATGAAGCGTATCCAGAAGACGCTAATGAGACTTAATTGCGCCCATAATAATAACACTGCAGCTCGTGTTGATCGTGTTGTTTCTTCGAAAACATGAGCATTAATAGGGATAATCGCTCCAGCAGGATGGTGATAAGATGGATGGAAATAAGACGGCGGAATGCGACTTAAAAACAGCCATAAAGCAGGACTGGAATGATCAAGGTCTTATATAGGGTCTCCTTAGTTTTTCGGCGTAGGACCTTACTACTCAATAGCCTTCTTACCCAAAGAAACAGCGATTGCCAAGAGTAATCCATCGTTTTATTTCTGTTGAGGTGTTGCTGGCAGAATTTATACCAGTAGGAGAGCCAAGATAGCCAAATTTCATTACTACCTCGAAATTATAACTCTCCACTGTGACATTCTGTCCAATTCGTCAATATTGTGTGTCCTTTCTGTTGACAGCATTTACCACTAAACCCATTTTGGCAGCTTCAGTTTTAATACTAGCGAAAGCACCGGCGACAGTCAGTTTTGTTCTCCCAATTTTGTCGATATCATTGGCGTACGCCAGTAGTTTTTTTTTGAAAGATTGTGCCTTCAGTGTTCGCTTGTGTTCATAATGCTTGAGTTCCGCACAATTTTTCAAGAATTATGTTAAAAAAGTCACATGACAGCGCGTCACCTTGTCTAAAACCATTTTTGACATCAAAGGCCTCGATTAAGTATTGTAGTTACTGACCTTGATGGAGCAGGGATCGTTCTCCATCGTTATACTGCACAGACAGCCGAGTTTGGCAAGACTGTCAGAACTGAACATATGTAGCTGTACGAGTATATAGCTCGTTTCAATAAATGCTCTCATATGCGGCCTAAAAATCGATGGAAAGATTGTGGGTATTGGACCTCTTGAATTCTTTCCAGGATCTGCCGGAATGTGAAGATTTTCCTGGTCTGAAATCACACTGATAACGGCTAATCAGGTTTTTGAAGAAAGGTTTCAGACATTCGCACAGTATGGCAGATAAGATCTTGTACGCAATGTTGAAGAGACTTATACCTCTGTAGTTGGCGCAGTTGAGTGGGTCTGTTATTTTGTAGATCGAGAATATGGTGCTGAGATTCAATTTATCAGGCATACACTCTTCTGGCCAGATCTGAGAAATGAGTTTGTGCATGCTCTCCAGAAAGTAATTTCCAACAGCTTTGAATACATCGGCCGTTAAGCCTTCATGTTCAGCTGCTTGTTGAATTTCAGCTTAGATATTTTTATTCTTACGTCATTTTGGTGGACGGAAGTTTTGGCTGTCATCGTCTAAGTTGAATGGTTTACTCTGCCTGAAAGCGGAATGTTAGCTTTGTACGTTATTCCTTGAGTACAACCCCTCAGTATCTTCTATAGTGCCTAATACGATTTTAACGTCATACTTAGGACATTGCTCATATGTTTTGTCGAGGAGCTCGTACAGACGTTCTTTAGTATTGCCTTGCGGAGTGGTATGGGCGCATATTAGGCTTATGTTAGCGTTAGCTTTGGTGTGGTGCACTTCCTGGATGGTGGTGATATCTGCGTGATAGTCAAGGACCTCTGCTAATTGTTCAGCTGCACGTGGGTTTTTGAGAGTCAGAACATTCTACGTTCAGATCCGAAGGTCGTTGTCTTTCACCCGTGGATCCATTTCCACCCGTGGCAATTTATTCTGTTTAACACCGCTTCCAGTTTGGACCTGTTTCCAATTCTAACTCAACCAACCAACAATCCAGCCCAATCCAGCAAATTTGTTGATGTCGCTTCTACTTGCTTGCATTTCTAAATAAATGCGTGCTCACTTGAAGAATATGAAGATACTTCTGCATACCAACTCAAGTAGTTCTGTGAGGAAGTGTAAATAAGAATACTTACTCGGTAGTGTCTGGAATGGTAACCGATACGGGTACTTTGAGCTGAAATCCGAATAGAGAAGTACCACCATTTAATGGTAGCTACTAAACGTCTCCGTACGTCATATGTGGTCAAACATCCGAACTACATCTAGTAAAAATAGTAGTCGTAGGTATACTCGTCCTTCGACGGAAATCTTTCAGCCACTAATTCGGAATTTTTGAGGAACCGAAGCTTTCCCCAAAAGATTGAATGAGGAGCATGATCATTAAGCTGACCAGGGAGAAAAACCTGATGGAATATGGCAATTGGAGATGTACATACATTCTTCCGGATGTGGCTAAACCAATAGCTAGAATAACTCTGGATTGAATAAAGGATCATATTGATTCAACGTTTAACATTGAATAGGATCGACTTCGACCTGGATCCTATTGCTTTGACCACACCAACATCTCGTGGGTTTTCATTGAAAAACGCATCTAGAAAATATCTCCGCTACACTTATCGTTCATCGATTTCAGGAAGTCCTTCGACAACTTGAATCGAAATAGTATTATATGTATGTAGCGAGTCTTGCGCAAGAGAGATATACCAGACGAATTTGACGTTCGAAGCGGAGTATAACAAGTTGCCTTCTTTTAGTACCGATATTCCTTGTACTAATCAGTAATGTGATACGAGCATCTTTGTCTCTAGGAAACATGGTCATCTTGAGTAAGCTGATGACGTTTTCCTGATCTCATACAGGACACCAGATGATCCACAGATTGGAGTCAGAGACGAACCAAATGGGGCTCAAATTAAATAAGGTTAATATGAGTAGTAGAGGAGAGTAACTTTTCGTAACACCAGCCACGCTCAACTTAACATTACTGGACATCAAGTTGAGAAAGCAAGCCGCTTTGTATATTTACGAACTATGATCTTAGAAGTTTGTGGTACCGAACTGAATGTGGCCAGCAGAATTCGCAAAGCAAAAGCTGCGTTCGGTATGAAATCTAAACTCTGAAGAACCAATGCTTTCAGCAGAAAAACACTGAGACTAATGCAACCAAATCTTGAAATAATACTACTTCGTGGGCGTAGTACCCGTCGTCTTAACAAAGTTGGAAATATTCTTAAGGATCTTCTCTTCAATTGACGTCAAAACACGGAGGATAAAGTTACAGTGGCTGGAAATGGAATCCACTTTCCCAAATATGTAGATGAGCGGGATGCCCTGGGCACATACATATAGTGAAGGACAGCACATATAGAGAGGCATGAAAATTTTTGATAATAACTCGGTGGGAACTGAAGGAGGAACAGGAAGTTGTAAATCTAGGGGTGGCCGTGGTGTAGTGGTACTAGCAATCGCTTCTCACTCGGACGGGTCTAGGTTCGAATCCTGCCCATGAACAAGTCTTTCAAGTTTTTCAGTTGTGTAATTAGAACTCAGACAGAAAAATTCTGCGTGTGAAGGCATAATACTGACACGTAGATTTGGCTGTTGTAGAGTTTCAAGTAACCCAAGTAACAAATAATTACTGCGAATTATAACCTTCCACTCTGAGTGAAGAAAAAACTCTCCGTCCTATTCGGACTCCCACCCCCTGGAGAGCAAATACCGAAACCAAACACACCTGAGTTTCAAACCACTACAAAACAATTTTCCTTTCTCCTCCTTTCTACCTTTCCGCCTTCGCCATGGCAACAGTAAAAGGGTATCTAACCCCTTAGGCGCGCGTAAATTATAAAAACAAAAAAAAAACAAAAAAGATAGATGCGAACTCGTATCTTCCTTCCACGAAGACAAAACTCGGAATGTTCTTATAGTCAAGCAAAATAAATCTTCTTATTCGCTAGGAATAAGTTGTCTCCAAAACCTGGCATTAAACAGAGAAGATGGTGCACAATGACCTTCAAAAGCTTTTCGGTCTCAACGACAATATCTTCTTATGGGCAAAATATATGGTTTTCATGGTTTTCAGCCAACAAGCTTTTCCATCTATTGTTTTGGAGTTTGCTACCAAAGATGAATACTCTATACGTACACTAGTACATAGTTTCGTTAAGGAAAACGGGTGATGACGCCTTTTATAAGTATGAGTAATTGAGTTAGACCAATGAGCTCCCCCTTTCTCATGGAGAAAATAATCTAGTTTTGAAAGGACTGACTAACCATGTCTAACGCATCAATTGCAGATCACGTCTATGAGTGCAGGGCTATAAAATTAACTATCCGCAGGCATGGTCCAAGGGACAGTGCACTCACTTACAGTGCAGATCATCTCACAAAATCCTCTGAACAAGAAGATAGGCTTTAGGCTTTTGGCGAATAAGTAGTCACCTTTACATTTACAAGTGACTCTCCCTGCCTAACTTTGGCTCGGTATGTAGGCTGGCAATGAAGCTTATCTTCAGAACTGGCAGTAGTTTGTCCATACCTTTTTATAGCATGGCTGATATCAACCAATTTCAGTGTCTTGCCTTGTAGGCCGCTATGTTGTCAATGTTACTAACTATAACCACGTATACATATTGTAGTAGTAAAATTAAACGGAATTTATGTAGGGTATGTTTTGCGAGTATGAGCCTCTTGTAACACAAGCGACAACATCCTTCTAAAGCGCACCAGTTAGGGTTTCGTACATCACCTCCTCAACCCAGGGGCTAGCTATCTAGAATATCTAGCTGCGTTAACAGCATTTCTTTGATTCAGGGTTGACACCATTGAAGTGGAATTGTTTTGCTGCCCTTTTTCGAAGTACGTGGCATTCTCCCTTAATACTGTACTTCAGTACCTATATTTTTTACAATTTTTTTCTCCTTCTTTGGTGCTTTTTCTAAGGACTTCTTTTGCTGTGCACATATGTACACAGGCACGTGTACCATACAAAATTAATTGAACCATCTCGAACATCATTAGCCTTTTGAAACATATCACTTTTGCCCCTCAAGGACACCCTGCTAATAGTCACATTTCCTCCAGCGAAGAACAACAAACGACATGAACTGGATTGCATGGAACACTTTCCCAAAAACCGTGTCAAATTAGCTCTCGACATCGGTTCTCGTTGTCTCGACTGATGGTCAGGAATGCTACCAAACCATCTAACCAGCCGCTAGCTGCTCCACTATAAATAATTGTAATGAATTGGTTCATGGAAAATGATTAATCCGCATCCATTCCAAATCGGGTTCCATTACTGACTGATAATGGAAATGAAAATGACCATACGGTGCCGTAAAAGGAGATACCAACTACTGTTGATCTAAATGCGTTCAGGACTCCCTAACAGGCACCATCACAGTCATAGGCACAGGCACAAGCTCCCTGTATCCAAATAAATTTTCATTAAACCAAATTGAACCGTGGACAGGTTAACTGAATGCAACTGGAATACGGTATATCTACGTTATAAAAGATACGGAATATGGAATAGGAAAAAACTGATACCTTACATTCTCTTTCCGACATTTTTACCTCTGATCTTCAATTGAATGTTTCCGTCGTCGTCATCATCGTCGTCGTCGTCATGTGGTTTTTGTGGTAGTGGAAACACCCACAATGCCAGTCGGTCACTAGTTGCAGATATGTATGTATAATAACTTGCTGCACAAGAAAAAAAAAATCAAGAAAAATCGATGTCAGAACATTCACCTTGAACGTGGACTTGCAGCAGAGCACTTCCACAAAGGGGATTGGCAACCAGATCTACACACTGGCGCTGCCTGTGGTGGCACCTTCACAATTCGTAACAAAAAAAGAGGTGCATACCTCCTCCACACATGTTGGCTTGTTGTACTCGTATGCATTCGTAGGTATCTGTAACTATAGGCCTGGCCAAAGTCAGGAACAGAAACAATTTCTTGTCATAAAGTGGCCGTTCTGACGCCTGGAAATTAATAATAACTTGATCCAGCGGTTGCGGTGCAATTCTTGACATATCCACTGCGCATTCGACCAGGGAGAGGTGCACAATTCTCAGTTCGCCTCTTTGGTCCATAACACGGCTCAGACAGATACAGATATTCGTTCATCCCATCTCGCGTGCCACGCAACGCATGGAATCGCTCGTTCTTCATGCATGAACTGTATTGGAAACTGATCGGAGAACTGCTGCAGCTGGTGCTAAGAATTCAGACTGAAACTCAGGCCAGAGGTTGGAGGAGGCATTAAGTGTTGGGCCTTTGCCGGGCCAACAAGTGGGTGTTTATTTATTTAATGGCGCAAATGCAGAACTTGTATCTACGCGTAGTTTTTTTGTTCCTTTTCAGCCATGAACTGCAGATATTGCAGACATCGAGTCAGGTATGAATCAAAAATGATTCCTCTCAACGATGAAAGAATACGACGAAGGTTAGTGAGTACGCCATACAGAAGAGTGGTGCTTAGAGGCTTTTATTCGAAATGTCACCGTGAATATTTGAGAGCAGATCACGGAAGGGGTCTAAAAGCTATTTATTGGCCTTAGATGTGGTGACCTACAAGTCAGCTTAAGAGACGTTGAACGTTGTAATAGCTCATTATAACAGGATCGTTTAAAATATGGGAAATGTAAATTTACGAACATCGATTAGCCTCTTTAAAAAAATATCTGTAGGTCAGAGCGAAATGTTGTCTTGAATTGGGTTGTAGCAGAAACTGTGTTTTTGAGAATTGTTCAAGTCATGTGATTGTGAGAAAGGTACATTTCACAACATGTCATCTACGAATTCCTGGACATCTTTGATGAGCTGAGACATTTAATAGTCGAATAACCTTATTGGATAGATGAAGAAGAACTCCTTGTTGTAATACCGTTTGGGGATTCCTTACGATGTTATCTTTGTTGCCGCTCTCCGTTTCAGAAGTGCAACGTTCGAAATTAATGCGGATATGATCAATTTTCAAAGAAACATTTATTGGAAATAATCTAAAGACATGCTCTGATAGCTTCGTTTACTTTGACTTCTTAAAGACGGAACCATATCATCAGCGTTTTGAATGGTGTGAGTTAGATTCTTATGGAGTTTCTAGGTCTATAAATACCAAAATCTCCAACTAGATGGAGTACTTCATTACATAAAAGTCGTATTTAGCTGATTTTGCCACCGTCGACACCCTGGACTTTGCTGTTAAACTCTTAAATAGTTGGGTAAATTTTTTCCAAGTAGAGGTAGAATGACAAAACCCGAAGGGTTTGCAGCTGTTATGCATTTTGTTTTAAGTTGTCCTGCAAAGTGGCGTTTGACACTAAATCTCATTTGAATTGATGTTGTAGGTATTGAACAGCAGTGATCTAAGCAGAATCTTAAGACTAACTCAAAAATGGACAAGTAGGATATTCGAGAAGTGGTAGACTTGATTTTAAATCTTACCATTCGCTGATAATTTACTTAGCAGGCACCACAGTCCGAGCTAGGCCAGGGCTTCAGATAACGTGCCTCTTCAGCTAGTGCGGACTTTTTCTAACTGACTTCAGTTGCGAACGCGAAGTAGGCTGAGTTTCTCATCCACTTGTATGCCCCACTTAAGATGAGGCCGTCCTCTAGTGCATTGTGCCTCTCGTAAAATTTTTTTATCGAAGCGCCCGACGTCATTTTCATCGGCTTTCGAGTGTTTCTTCGCATGACTACCGTGGTGGCCTCGGAACCGATGTAGATAAAGAACTTTTCTTGGTTTCGTCGTTATGCAGTGAGCATTCTTCATCGTCATCCAGCACGGTCGAATGAGTTTGGCAGGGATGCCAAAACTAGACATGGCTCTGAATAATTCGTCTCTCTAGACGCTGTCATCTGCGCTTTGAAATCAATGATGAGGTAATGTGGTTTTGGCCTATAAAACTTTTGACGAAGTGTCTTAGATATTCGCATAATACGGGATTTGATATGAGATTTTTAGGAGATTTATTCTCCTATAGTCGGAGGAACCCAGGATATCTCCGCTAGTTGTTGTGCTGCACGCGGTACGTTCAGGGTACTGGCAGATTCGAAGATCTTTGTCTTTAATCTTTTCCCAGAGTTATGGTTCGTTACAATTTTTTTTAATCTCTTCTGTGTAAGCTTGAGAGCCCTATGAAGGTCAGTATTATGATACTGGCCGAGTGCGCACTTGCAATATTGGCCTGCTGTTGAAAGGATTGTTACCGAGGACCAGCACTGGAGGTGGGGTAAGCGCTTCACTTCGAAGTTTATTGTTGTGCTACGGACCCAATCCAAGTAATAGGACAGAAAGCAATTTTACGATCAATCGCCGCGTAGATACCTAACCTAATAGCTAGGTGCAGCTTATTAATTCGTTCAGTGTCAATTTTTGAAGAAGGGGGGGAGACGTTTGGGATGAGCATACCGACAAGAAAAATTATTTAATCCTAGCAAAAGCTAAATCTTGTTCAGGGGGTAATGAAAAAGTGAAAAAAAATGTTTCCAAGTTTATCTCTTCAAGGTCCCTAAGAAAAGGAGGATTACATTCGCGTTGTCCAAATCCCTCAATGAACGCAAAATTAGATTGAGTGTAGAAAATGAGATGATCGTTAAGGTGAAGAAAACTATGAGTACCGCTCAGTGCCTAGCGAATCCCTAACAACCCCTTCAACGTTGTGTAAGGCGGGTGGCATTAGTTAGAAGCCAAACTGATTGCTTTAAGCTACTCACTTTGCTGATTTTAAAAGTGTTATAGAGCCTCAGGTAGCATGGATCCAGCATAAAGGTGCAGCATTCGTATCTTTCGACTTGGAATTGGTAAGTCATCGATGAGCCAAGCGTATTTTTACTATGGCATCTTTCTCTCTCTCTCTATTTCCCTCTGGAGCGCAGATGTGAAGTTAACTCCTCATACAGAGAGGTGTCTCATGCTTCAATTGGTAGTGTAAACTTTTACCACTCAGCTCGGTGTAAATGGCCTCTATTGACAATGGCCTGTGCTAGAAAATGGTATTCTAAGGACTACTGAAAAAGCCAAACACTGACAAATTAGTGCGGCCAATTCTGCTACTTGAACTACACCAATATTTTGTTTATTTTACCTCCTCGTGGTAGACACCGGATACTTGTATCGTCTATCCGGAGTTAACTTTCTAAATTTACGCGAGTAATAAGCAAAAAAACTGGCAATACAATGGCGAAAAAGATTAATTCTCATATGAAGGACATATAGTGAATGAATAGATCCTGTCTTATTCACATCAGTTTACTTACCAGTCGACGTGCCATATTGGATAAACAACGACGTTCGGATCATCTCGATGAGGAATAATGAAACAATAAGGGGTGGCCGTGGTGTAGTGGTAGTAGCAAACGCTTCTCACTCGGAGGGTCCAGGTTCGAATTCTGCTCATGGCAAAAATCAGTTTTTCATTGTTTCATTGGAACTCAGACAAAAAAATTCTACTTGTGAAGGCATAACACTGACACGTAGATTTGGCTGTTATAAGAGTTTCCAGCAATGAAAAAAAAAAAATACTGGGAATTATATCTCGAATCACTCTGAGTGAAGAAAAACTCTCCGTCCTATTCGGACTCCCACCCCTGGAGAGCAAACATAGAAACCAAATACACCTGAGTTTCAAACCACTACAAAAACAATTTTCCTTTCTCCTCCTTCTATCTTTCCGCCCGCGCCCTGGCAACAGTAAAAGGGTATCTAACCCCTTAGGCGCGCGTAAATTAAGAAAAAAAAAAAATATGAATAGGGCATATCCAGCCGACCAACAGTTGCAGGCCATGCTATTGTATATACATATGTATGTATGGATGTTTGTAACTACTATAAAACGGATATCATCGCTCCCCAGAATGTACGATACGATAGGCCGGGCAAATGAATGATGGAAAGGTTGTGCCAAACTACGATTTGAGATTTGAGCGTGTCATCAAACTCATGGTAGTAATCGCAACAAAACTAATTTCGACAACTGATATCTACTAACTTTCCAACAGAAGAAATAGACCATGCTACAAAGGAATGTTTCTACAAGCTGATGTCATAAGCAGTGTTGTGATGACAGAAAAACTACTTTCTATTGCAGACGGTGTTAGCATTTGCTTTGAACCCAGAAAATCTGGCGTAGAAGCTGGAGGATTTAACCACTGCACCTTGATTCCCGAACCGATTTAGTATACCTTCTTTATAGTCTATACAATATATCTTCGATGTACTGTGTTTAAGTGGGTTTTGTTATGTTTAAGCTCACGTGGTATGCATTGTTACTTTTTTCTCTTGTCATATGACATTCTTTAGAGTTAGATCCAATATTATACTAGATTACCTTCCTTTGACCATTTATTTTCACATAAAATCGCCTCTAGATACATCGGTTGATACATGACAATCTGAATTAAACCGCATGAGGAATAGTAAGTACTGTCTGCGTTAACGGGCTTTGCAGGAGAAGATTCAACGACGACCTCTATAAGCTATACAGCGACATCGACCTAGTCAGAAAACTGAGCATCAGTCGAATGAGATCTCTAGGACATGCAGCATGTAAATGAGCCCACGTGAATACCAGACGTTGATAGTCATATCGTCAACACCCTGGACTTGTTTTTAACATCTCACCCTGATAAGTACACCGTTTATGTGCTCTCCCCTCAAGTCTCGTCGGATCATTGTCATCCTATCAGCTAATTTCTCGTACACCGACCACACATTTAGAGAAAAAAATTCCTAAAAGAACCGTATGACAATACGAGAAAGCCAACTGGAGCGGTCTTAACAGCTTCCTTAGGAATTTTGACTGGTCGTTATGTTTCCTCGATAACGACGTGGATGCCGCTGCTGACATGATCACAGATACCATTCTCTTTGGAATGAGATCCTTTATCCCTCATCGGATGAAGAGTATCAAACCAAAAGAAAAGGCATGGTACGACTCAAGCTGTTAAGAGGCGGTCAGGGATAGAGAAATGTTTTTTCGGTCCTTCAAGAACAACCTGACCGAGGAAAACCGAAAAAAGTTTAAACGGGCCAGGAATGACAACGGTAGTAAAAGCTTTTGGTCTTTTGTCAAAAACATCAGAAATTCTGCCTCATTCTCTATGACATTCCAGCTGTCAGCTCTTTAAACAAGGCCAATCCTGCTTGCCACATACTTTGCGGCCAGTTCAACACTTCCAGATTGTGCTTTGTTCCCGCCTACACTTCAGCACGTTGACTACAAGAGTATTAAAGATGTCAACATACATAAATCCGCTGGTCCAGATGGTATATATCCCCTTCTTCTGAAGAAGTGTGATTCCACGCTGGCAAAACCACTGAGTAAGCTTTTTCATCAATCCTACCCTTTAGAACTTTTCCCGAGCAGATGGAAAACAGAATTTATCCAGCCCATGCTTAAAATAGGCGAATCATCTTCTATTTCCTGCTACAGACCCATTGCTTACGTCCATTCTTTCCAAAGTCATGGAAACGCTGATAAATCGTCAGCTTATGAAATATATCGAATCACGAAAACTTCTCAATGACCGGAAATATGGTTCTTGTAGCAACAGGTCCACTGGTGATTTGATGGCACGTCTCACCGAAAAGTGGAACCAAAGCGTACATCAATCTGTACATTGATGTGTCAATCTGTGCGTATTTTTTTGTATTTACATTTGATATTACTAAAGCATTTGAAAGAGTTTGGCATCAGGCTCTTTTGCCGAAAATGCGTGCATTTGGAATCGACGACTGTCTTCTTCAATGGATTAGAAACCACCTTTTCGAAATCTTTGTCTGGGACGGTTTCAAGTCTGATATTCACAAAATGAATGTTGGTGTGCCCCGTGGCTCCATTGTGTCTCCGATACTATTTTTAATTTTCATTAATGATCTCTTGACTGCTTCTTCTAATCCAATATATTCCTTTGCTGACTACAGTACTCCCTGCTTTTCATATTCGTTCCCGGACTCACGGCCCTGCTCTTCGGCTGTTGAACGAGAACGGAAGCGTATGCTAAGCTCATTAAATTCCGATATCAACAGCATAACCAATTGGGGAACTATGAACAGAGTGGAAGTTAATGCTTCCAAAACACAATGCTGTCTGCTGTCGTTAAAGCGAAATTTAAACACCCAGCCATTATCCATGAATGGCACTTGCATCGTCGAAACTGAAAAACTTTCCATTCTCAGTATGCGTGTCAATGACAACTTACGTAGGAATGACCACTATTCGATGTCGTCAAAAATGCTGCGAAATGTCTAGGTTTCCTCAAACGATGTAAGAAATACTTTTCCCCTTCTGAGCTGACATCAATATATAAGGCATTCATCTGCCCCAAATTGAAGTATAATGCACACAGCTGGTCCTGCTAGATAAGATTCAAAACTGTGCGATAAAACTCATAGTGATGCTAATATCACCCAGTCAATGAACACCCGCGAACACCGATGAAATGTCTTGTGTCTCACTTTGTTTTATCGGTATTACCACCGTCAGGAGGCCTCAACCGTCTGGAGTGCGCAACTGGAGGATGTTTACGTTTGTTCGATCCCCGAAACCCACGTAAGGATAACACTTATTATAAATCAAAAAGGGCAAGAGGCGGATCATCCTTATTTATAAAATTATCTGTTGAACATTCCAAAAATTTAAAAATATTAAAAATAGAGCTCAAAACTCTGCAAATAATCAGGATAGGACATAATTCCTTTAGCATTTCCTCTATTTGTTGTGCTTGAAAAGAGTCCCTTCAATAATACATACATACGAGTACATACGAGTATATTCAATTCCCTTAAACTGAGCTTCATGATTGGCGGTGACTTTAATACAAAACACCCTTACTGGGGTTTATGAAGCTCCTAAGGAGAACAATTGTGACTTCTATTCCAGGGGCAAATCGACTTACTGATATCCCACGAAAATACCCGATCTTATCGATTTTTTGGTTTCAAACTTGATGAAATCTTTCACCTTTCTTCTGACCATTTTCCAGTAATTTTGACAATAAGCGGAAGACAAGAACTGGCAATAATACTAACTAGGAAGGCTTCAAGAAAGAAATCGAAGAAGAATTCAAACTAAGTGTAACACTTAAGACGCGATATGAATTCGAAGTTGAAGTGGATTACTTTATTGAAATCAATATGACCGGTGGAATAACACATCCCAAGAGAGGAGAAAACCAACTCCGGTATTAATTATTATCCGCCGGAAATAAAAGAAATGGGGAACAATAAAAGTCCGTAAGAAATGGTCACAGAGTCGAGCACCACAATAACATTTAAATCATCTGTGTAATCTGCACAAACAGAAACTTAGAAACTGTGCAACGGACATCTTCGCTTCCCATCTGGAAGGGACCTTTAGACTATTCGATGGTCAAGCGCTCATTCATAATGAATCGTAAATAGAAGCTGACAAGTAGTTGACGGAACTAAGAAATGAAATAAATAAATTAAAACCAAAAGAAGCTCTCGGTTGTGACTAATAACCGGAGGAGCATAAACCAAGCGTCGCTATATTATAAACGCGGCACTTAGATAAAAATACCTTCTGAGTCAGTGCAAAGTTGCTCAAGACATAATGGTACCAAAGCCGGGGAAACCACCGTGTGACAAGAAGACGAATTTCAGTTCTCCCAATTATGTTAAATCAAGAGTTTTTGAGAGGATACTATCTTACTCAAACGCTATCCTCTGAACTATCAAGTTCCCCGCGTGACAACAATGAGCTTGACATGAATTTAGTCTGGGTCTCAATCAAAGCCGGAAAATGTTCTCATGTTGTCCTAAATGACCTCAGACCTATAAGTCTATCATCTTTCCTTCTGAAAACTCTAGAACGACTGATTGATATCCATATTCGAGCTAAAGTTGATCCAAGACTTTTGTCAACGGCTCAACATGCCTACTGTAAAGGAAAGTAGGTGGAAATGGTTCTGTACTTACAAAATAGCCACATCGAACGATCCCTACAATATAAAGAGTACACAATGGTTGCTTTCCTGGATGCAGAGGGCGCCTTTAAAAACGTCAACACATCCGTAAACACGTCAACTCTGTAGGTAGACGACTCAATTGGGGAGTTGATCAGTTTTATGCTAAAAAGCAGGATAAGCAATTACAAACTGGGTGAGACTTCTGCTAAAAGATGTGTCAGCAGAGGTACGCCGTAAGGTGGTGTCCTCTCTCCCCTTCTCTGGAAGTTAGTAGTTAACGAACTACTGATATACCTGGAAGCGGGTGGTAGCAGAGTAATTGCCTATGCGGATGACGTTGCCATAGCCGTCTCAGGGAAACATCTCAATACCATCTCAATACCTGCTGGGCAGATCGCTGTGGATTGGGAATAAACCCCCATAAAACTGGTCTTGTCCTCTTGTCTTGTCCTACAAAATTCCAACTACAGACCCTCCTTCAATAAACGGTACCAGTATTGTCCGATACAGCAAAATATCTGCGTCTCAATTTTGGCAGGAAATTAACTGGAAACATAACATTCAAGGAAAAGTCAATAAAGTTACAAAAGCCATTGGGAATAAATGGGGCTTTCAACTTCGCATAACCCACTGGCTATACATCTTGGTCATAAGAGCGATACTTACTTACGGGATTGTTGTCTGGTGGACGACCTTAGACCATGCAGTCAACTGCAGCAAACTAAACAGAGTCCAAGGAACAGCATTTCTATTCATATGCGGAGCCCTACTTTCTACTCCCTCTGCGGCACTAGATATTCTCTTTCACTTGACACCCCTCGATATCTTCAGCAGTCAAGTAGCTGCGACTGGAGCTACCAACATAAAGCGACTACACAGTGGTCAAATAATTTATTTGGTCAAGCTGATATTCTTAATATATTGGGAATCCTCACAGAGAACATCGATTACACCATACCCACACTTTGGTTTGACAAAGACTTCCATGTAAGCTTTCCCTCTAGATCCTTCTAGGAGGAAGATGCTTTCATGGAGGACAAGTCAATCCATCTCTACACAGATGGATCTAAAACCGAAAGCGGAGTTGGTGGCGTTGTTTTCTCAGATAAGCAAAATCTGAAATTTTGGCGATTAAAGAAGCTCTGCCCTGACTGAAAAAAAAAGTGATATCTGCAAAGGATGTCCGCATCTTTTTGGATAGTCAGGCCACTATAAAGTCCATGGAATCGGTCTCATTATATTCTAAAACCGCCCTTGAATGCCGATCGTCTCTCATGGAGATGGCAGAACTCTTCAACATTCACCACAGAGCCACAGAGACATTCCATGGAATTGTAGAGCCGATGAACTCGCCAAAATTGGAACCACTCTACCTATTCTAACGGAAAAGGGTAGCATAGGTGTACCAATCGCTACTTACAAACTAACATTAAAGCTGGATGCCAATAAAAGAACGGACCTTAGGTGGATTGTTGGACCAACATCTCTAGCGACCAAACAAATCTGGTCAAAGCTGGACCTGAATCACTCTAAGTGTCTGATACTTCGAAATAGGAAACATCTCAACGCCATCATAGGTGTTAACACTGGACACTGCCTCATAGGCAAGCACGCAAGAAGGCTTGACGCTTTTGCAAACGATTTCTGTAGAAGCTGCATGGACGAGGAAGAGGAGGAGACAATCCTCCACCTACTCTGTACATGTCCAGCTGTCTCCCAGAGAAGAAAGCTTCTTCTACAACGACCTAAACGATCTAAAAAATATAGACGTAAACAGTCTTCTACGCTTCATCATAAGCTCAAACCGGTTCCATTAGTAAGAGGATCATACTCGTAGATCCACGTGGCATCACAATGAGCCAATAGGCCTAATAGACTCACCAACGTTGCTGAGAAAACACTCAAAGAAACAAAGATGTGTTCAACCGTATTTCTTGTTTTCTCGCAAGCTTTTGACAAAGAATGGTATGAAGGCTTGAAGACACGGAAACGAGTTTTCGCGATTCCAAGAAGAAATCCACAAGGAAATATTCTTGGTCCGCTTCTATTTACTCGTATATCTCCTATATACCACAAGTATAGGGAACTGTTTTATCTACGTTTGCTGATGACACTGATCGAAGAATCAACAGCTAAATTACAAGGGCCTCTTCACAGTGTAAATAAGTAGGCAAAGCCCTGGCGGATTGCGCCCAATGAAATCAAATCTGTTCAAGTAAACTTTACCTACAGAAAAACGAGCAGGTTTAATACCTTCGTAATATTTTCTAAATTCCATTCTTCAACGAGGCTAAATACCTTGGAAAGAAACTCGATGCAAAGCTAAAATGGAAGAAAGCACGTGAAAAAGAAACGTACAGAATATACAGTATCTTTCACTGGAAAGACACTTGGCAAACTCATTCTTTTATCATAGAAAAATTGCTTGATAAGTCGAGTTATAGCAGTAAACACATACTTGTACATATGTAGATTTAGGAGGTAGGTGTTTTCAGTGAATAAGAATCTCACATTACAACGAGCACACTCTTGCCGTCATAGTGTGACGAAAAATGTGTAACAAACGAAAATGATGTTTTAATAGCCTCTCTTGATCTCTAACTATGTAAATGTTAGGAAATGTAAGGAAATTTTCCTCGAAACTTTCAACATTTCCATTCAAAAAAAAAAAAAAAAAAAAAACAAGAAAAACATCTTGCTTTACTCCCATAAAACATTCAATTTCCTATTCCACTCCCTTTTTATCCAGCTTAAGTATAAGTTATGGCCCCAAATACGCACCTGAACATGCGTATCGGCCCTCCAACATTGCCGCATTCGTTTCACATTGAAAATCTCAATAATCGTAAAATAATTCCTCCCCAGCGTTCCAATCAAAACACCATTTATCAAACCTCTTAATCAGGTGACAACATCAGGGCATTATCAATGTGCCGGCTATCATAACATATCTCCAAGAACGAAACGTTCACCCATTCCTCCCCCTCCAACGACACAAGAACGATGTCATAAAATAAAGATAACCCTATCAAGAGATGAGAAATGTTTAATGATTGAACCACAAAAGGAGAAACACCACAACCCATTCCAATTCAAGGTGGTGCGATTGGCCACAGAAGAGATATGTACGTAGAGTCCAACAATGTGCCCACATGGACTTCAAATGTATGGTAGAGATACGAATACGAATACGAATACGAATACGACTACGACTACGAGTATGGATTCCCTCCACCAAATACAAACGCTAATGATGTCGTAGCACAACAAACCCACCCGAGACGGACGCAGGATCTTTGATCGTTAAGTGGAATTAAAATAATAATAGTTCGAGTAAACCGATTAGATACTGAGATACTTTCACTCCCAGGTTAAGGCCGCACGAAGACTTGCCGCTCAAAGGAATACCCATGACTAAAACTGTGAATGTATCTATGGATATGGATTTCTCATTAATTTTCTCATCGTAACTTGGTCAGAGGAGACCACCTGAATCGTTCCCAAATGCGGGAGAGATGTCTTTAATTCGAACAACAATAGCCATCCACGGCAATAGTTAAACGCAATGAATGAGAGGGATTTTCCGAGTACAAGAATCCAACCTAGTTCCAGGAGTTTTACGAATACGAATACCATTCTCAAGAGTTGAATTACTTTAGATTATTGCATTTCCATTCCCAATTCGGATTTATATTTCAAACTCCCACCGCAGAGTGAAAAGAAATTCATCAAAGTATCGCAACAGGTAGGATTAAGCAGGTACATCACTTCAACAAGTACTTGTTGTACTTGCATCTGTGAGATACTGTTTTTTTTCCTTTCTTTTATGAATGGACCAATTTCAGGTGGGAACTAAAGATTCAAAGAGTGAGAAAAATAATTTTCTGCCAAACTCTGACTGATGACGAAAACAAGAAAACTCATCATTCACACGCACAGGTGCCACACTATACTAATGCACAGGTAGCTAACCAGTCAGCTATTACGAATAACTGGACAAGTTGCAATCAGTGTGACCATAATATATATTTTTTTTTTTAATTTTCAATAAATCGGTACAAATTTTAAAAGTAAGTCTCCTATGGAGAGCTTACTCTAGGGTCTACACCATACGAGCTCTATTAGCAGAAGAAGAAGTAAGGCTTTTCGGAAAATCAAAAAAAAGAGTACTAGACGTGAGCTATCGAGGAAATGAAGAGATGTTATAACAAGAATGACGTTCGAAAGTTTTATTTTACAGGCATTCCAAATCAAGGATAGAAGCCTGCAAAGATGAACAAGATAATGGGCAACTACTTCTACGGACTGTATAACTAATGGCGATTATGATCAAAATACAGCTGCCTGACAGAGTGAGTGATTGATTGGGAACATGCCCAAGCTCATCTGTAAGATATGGTCAGAAGAATCATGATCGATCCATCGACTGCGTCAACTATAGAGGAATAAGTTTAGGAGACTTATTCGGTTTTTACTGTACTATAAACAAGCTGGTTGCTACATACCAGTCCGGTTTCAGGTCAGAAAAGTCCACAATCTATCAAAAACACAACGACAGGTCTTGAAAAATATCTAAAAATAGGACATAGAGACAAGGTGTACGTCTTGTTTGGATGTGCAGGATCGGTAATGAACTAAGTGATACCTTCAACGTCAACGGTTTCAGACAAGACGAACCTTGTGTGCGTCATTATCTTCACTGATTAGTACATAGTTGTTGCAATTTATCGTGCCCCCTTTAGCCTTACACCGTGACACAAGAAAGCTCTTCCTTCTTTGGTTAAGCATCCGATCGGCTCCCTTTATTTTATGTTATAGAATGGCAACTTACTGAAGTCCAAGATTTTCGATTGTCGCCCATACTTTAGAACGTATGTGATTTGGCCCAACAGTACGCCAGGCTTTATTCTACTGCGTAGGTAACTTCGTCTTCCGTGCAGCTCCGTTTAGTAACGCTTTAAAGAACTCTTTTCGTCTATTGTAAAATTCATTGTTTCCCGACAGATTTCCCTGCTTTTACTTACTTAAAATACTTAGATGGCGCTACAGTCTGAAGTGAACCAGGGCTTCTCCTACAGATGCCTTTCGAATTAATGCTGCCTTTTGCCAGCTGTTTCGACACGAAATTGGCTGAGGTCCGTTTTCACATGTGTGCTACACTTAAGATGAGGTCGTCCTCTATTGCGTCGTCCCTCTGGGTTGGAATCGAAAACTTTCCGGCCCGTGGCGCTGATGTCTGTGTATTCAAGGTAACCCAGCCATTAAAACTGGGTTATCTGAGCAATTCTGATGAGATCGCTGTAGAAATGTTTCATCCAATCTCCATTGATGCAAACGGGATCTAAAATTAACCGAAGAATTTTTCTCTTTAATCACCCAAGAGGATTTTAATCCGCCTTCGTCAATGTCCAAGCTTCTGTGCTGTAAAGCAGGACTGGTGTAATCAGGTTCCTGTATAGAGTTTTTTTGGTTGCTCGCGAGTGAACAGCGATTAGTAAGAGTGATTCTTTGCAGAATTTCCGCGGTGGTGACGTTGATGGCGGAAACGAGGTATATACTCGTAAAGTGTCTCAAATTTACAGCTGCCTATCGCTATGTTTTGTCCTAGGCCTTGATGTTGTGTGTCCCTCTTTGTTGACAGCACACATTTTGTTTTTCGTTCGCCCTTGGCATTTCTGCTTCAATTGACAGTTCACTGTGTTCCTTCCATTATAATAACGTCGTCGTCTATATAACTGAACAGGTACCTCTGGAGTTGACTTATGAGTTTCACAATTCTTTCAAGAACGATGTTGAAAAAATCACATAACAATGCATCGCCTTGTTTAAGTCCTTTTCTGATATTGAAGGGATTGGTTTTGTCATTATCGACTGTGACGGAGCAGCATAGATTTTCCATAGCCATTCAGCACAGTCGAGTGAGTTTAACATGGATGCCAGAACAAGACATGACTCTGTACAGTTCGCCTCTATAGGTGTTGTCATATGCGGCTTTGAAATCGATGAAGAGATGGTTTATACTGATTTGTAACTTTTGATATTCCCTTCTCGAAAACTGAAAGCGAGAGCGACAGTCTTTCTCTGATTTCATAAGCTCCAAATTTGGCAATTCTGCTTATTGACAAGCCTTGAAGATGGACATGTGGTACATCATTCAAACTGATTTTTCGGTTAAGTCTTGATCAATTGCTTTCATTTCTAACACCCAATTGGCAAAGTTACGATGTCGGCAGACTAAAGTTCTTCTGTCAGTTGACCTGCAGTATGCACCGTGATCCAAGCCATGGTGGAGTGTTGCTTGTGAAATGCCCAGTTACTGAGATGGACGTGGAATCGCCAAACCTAGTTTTTGGCCACATTTCGAGCTGGAGAAGCAATATGCCCTGTTGTCTTTGCATGACGGGCACAGTACCTCAAATTTCTAAACCAATTGCTGGCCGAAAAGTTGCTTCGTGTCAACCGAGAAAATGTGGGCTTGAACGAAATAATATATTATTAAATAACAAAGCAACATTTGAATGAGATCCATTACTGTAGCTAGATCCTATTTAAATATGCAGTTTTCTGACAACTGGAAACTGTTTGTATTAAATCAGCTGGCCACACTGAATAACATCACTTGAGAGCAGGTAACATAGATACGACATGGACTTTTGTATTTCAGTGAAGATACACTTTTTTGTGTTGACGGATTTTATTTTTATTTTTTTGCAACAACAGCTCAACTTAAGCATTGTGTGAACCTGTTTTTTGGGAAATGATTTGGATTTTTGTGAACCGAACTCATTTGCTCTATGTATTCTGAAAATATCGATATTTTTCTGCTCTCAGTTTTTTGCAAAAAAAAAAAAATACTTTTCAGGTGGCTGTGTTTGTTTGCACTGTGAGATACTCGTATCCTTTCGCCAGGGAAACGAACAAAAAAAAGAGAAAACACAATTCAAAAATCGAGTGAAATCTCTGTTTTGTTTATGGATTCTGATAATTTGGTGCTTGTTGGGAGTTCCAGAAGCACCCACCTACCTAACTGTTAGCCCTCCCTCTACGGATACTTCCTTTTATCGTCCACATCATTTGGTTGTTGATGTTATTTAGCACTGTGAAGTTGGAAAAAATTGAGATAACCTCTAAACAAAGATATTTTATTGTTTTGAGATGATTTTTATCAAATTTACCTGTTGGTGCGAATTTGTTTTTTTCTTTCGGGTTTCTGTGTGGGAAAATTCGTAGAGTTTTGGAAGTTTGCTTTGTGTTTTATTAATAATTCGTGAGGATCTTTTGCAGATTATTATCTTTGTTATTGGCCAACGGGACCAGGGAGACTGGACAAAATTTATTGTCATCTTTAAGTGGTCGTTTGTGGGCAAAAGGTTGCCTTATGCATCTGATTATGGATATGGGGTTATAATTACTGGGGCGCTGTTGTATATTTTTTTCCAAAAAAGTGACAATTAACTGTTATTTAAGGTTTCTAGTTTTAGATATTTATTGGGGTCTGTTGTGTTGTTACTGCTTTATGCGAAAATAAATGATTCTCAAAGAATTTTTTAATTTTTTGGGTGCGCTGATGTGGCGAAAATTAAAAATATACGAGTCAGCCTAAGCTGGCTTTCGAAATGAGAGAAATCAGTTAAGTAAATGGGTTTAGGTAGCAATCAAATCTAGCGAAATTTGAAAAGAAAACGAAGCTCTTTTCAGTTTAGATGCAGTGAGTAGAAGGAGCAGATACAGGGATTTCCATTAAATGCGGAAAGATTTGTTTTCTGTATCAACGATTGTAAGTGACGCCATTAGCTATGAAATGAAATATGGATGAATGTGCTGGACCCAATTTTCCATGACTTGTTCACATAATTAGGCCGATAATCCGGCAATTTCACTTGGAATACTCGACTCTATGTCGCAAGGCACCGTGCAGCTTGGAAATAAAACCTCCGAATTATTCCAAACATGCACAGGCGAGAAGCCGCGCTATCGTGTGATTTCCTGTGCTGAAGCAGATAGTGCGAAAGGCCGGCGTAAATACAGAAGGGACTAGGTATATTTAACAAATTCATCCAGCTGCTGTGTTATGCAAACGATATCGACATCATCGCCTGTTCCCAGCGTGCCATTATTGAAGCTTTCACTGTTATAGAAGAACAAGCCATGCGAATTGGTCTCATGATGAATGCGGATAAAACAAACTTCTGTTGACCAAAAACCGATCCGTCGTAGATCCGACACTGTCTACGACATAGCCTAACAATCGACACCCATAATTTTGAGGTAATGAAGGAGTTTATCTTCCTCGGGCAAATATAAACTCCACAAATGATATCCTAGTGGAGATACGACGAGGAAACACCTTAGGCAACCGCTGGTAGAATACTTCGGTTTGTCCAAACAATTAAGGTCCAAACTCGTAACTCGAAGGTCCAAAATTATGCTCTACAAAACCCTGATCTTGCCTGTCTTGCTTTATGGAGCTGAATGCTGGACGATAAGCAAGACAGAATATTTGATCCTGTCTGCGAGGAGGGCAAATGAATTAGAGGATATGACTGCAAACTCTACGAGCTGTATAAAGATGTGGATGTAGTCCGGAAGGTACGAGCACTGGCTCGGCCACATCGAGCGAATAGGCGAGAATACTCCAGCTAATAGAATCTTAGAATCTCAGCCACCTGGTTCACGAAGAAAAAGAAGACCTAACTTCCGGTTTAAAGATCAAGTAATCATGGACGCCAGATGCCTAGGTCTAGTAAACTGGAAGCAACGTGCCCGGGACCGTGAAGGATCCGGGTCGCTGGCCGGATAAGTATGTAAGTAAGAAATTAATGTCATTAATGTCTTGGCTATCACTCGCTACAATCGCATATGTGTAGATTTTTCTATCGAGAAAAGGATATAAGACAGTGTGATATCCCACAAAAATATCATCACATCTCACTTGAAAAAAGGGAATTACAATCGAGACTGCGAATTTCGTAAACCTTTCATCAATGCTAATTTTACAGATTGGGTTTTTGGCGAGCTTAGAATAGTTGTTTTGGCTGTATTCGCTGTAGAGGATACCTTAGTGACTGATGTATGTTACATGACAACAATTTGTATCTCATCGGAACTAGACTTTCGATATACAAAGATACCTTTTAGATCACCTGGCACTAGTCCTTGAACAACTACAACCCCACGTAGAGTGATTGACGGATAATATTATGCCTCTGACAGTGAAGGGGAGACCTTCTAAGGCCGTCTTGGCGCAATCTTCAGACTGAAAGTGAATTTCAAATTAGGCAGTAGAAATGATTTGTGACATACCAATTATAGTGTTGACTACAATATCTGTCATAGAGAAGGCTGGGTGTCAGCTGGGTGTCAAATGGCAGACATGTATGCTAAGGGGTGTTTTTTTAAGAACTATAGATTTTTTTTTTATTTTGACAGTCGGATTTTGAATCAAGAACCATTAATGGAATTATATCATAAACACGATTTTAGGTATGTTTTGATCTATCTCCTCGATAACGCGCTAAATATTGGCTTCCAAGGTCTGAATTGTTTACATTTTCTCAGAATATATAAAAGACTTTATATAGTCCCGCAAGAAATAATCAAGTGGTGTCAAATTGCACTAGTGTATTTCAGTGTATTATGTTGTCGATTCTTCAGTACTATAAATCAACGGCACGCAGCGCCAACCTGATGGAAGCACACACAACTTCTAGCAATGTCGTACACATTTTTGAAGAAATAATCACTGTTCATTGTCCAATGCCATTGGCCTTGCGGATTCTCGGTCTTATTTTTAAAAACTTCACAACCCTTAACTCCACCAGCGTGAAGACGATACCAAGCAGTTCTCTTTTGTGGATGTAATCTATCTCATGAAGGGACTCAGGTTTGGTTCACTTCATATATGACCTACTGAGCAATTGAGGAATAAGGATCAACTGTGACTTGCCCAATCTGCAAGACATGTTCAGAATATACGAGTATTCCTGGTATACGAGTATTCCTTTTACTGTCATTTCTCAGCCTTTCTTAGGTTAAGAACTTCAGTGGTAAAGTGCCTACAGTGCTGGCGCCGAGTATCTGCAGCCGAATGCGAGCGTAAGCCGGACACTCACAGAGGTAGTGCTCCGCGGAGTCGTATTGACTTTCATTGCAAGTTTCGCAAGGTGTTGTGTTCCTTATACCTATAGCTCATTTAGATACTTACCAAAAGCATAGTTCACCGTCACAACGCCAGTAAGCAGAAAGTCGCTGACCTCTTAGAAATGTCGGGAAGTATTCGTTTGGTCTACAGGAAACCTGTAGAGCCATACCATACGCAGCTATGCTATATGAAGTTGAACTGTCAATGGAAACCCTAACCGGGGACTCAGGCAGTCATAACCCCGGCTCAGGTCCTGAAAAACTCTCCTCTGAGTATTGTCCATCCTGTTGTGACTGGGTATCCAAACCAGACTCAGTGAATTAATTCTTCCATCACCACCGATTCTTTATAGTATAGTTCGTTGCCATCAGGATTGCGTATATTTTACATGAACGACGCAAGTTGGAGTGAAATCCAACAATGTCGTCCTCCAGAAAGATAGCAGTGCCGCATCATAGATTGGCCTTTAAGCCACCCGTGAAGACACGACTACATTCGCTTTCTGCCCAAGAGTCGAGCCAAACCATTCCTGGACACAGGGAAAGGCGATTCCATATTTTTTCAGCAACATGAGCTCTAGTGGCATGTTTCTATGACCAGAGTTAAAAGGCAGACGGGCCATCAAAACTCCGGTGCATCTTGTACAAAAAATCACTTCCCTTTAAACGGAAGATTTCTTTGAGAGTGCAGTTCAGAGTCAGGCGAGTTAAGGAAAGTCCCCATGCATCCGACACAACCCGTTCGTCAGAGTGACATATTTTCGTGCAGGCTAGTTCCACCAGAGAACCGATGCACGGGACATAGATGGCCTTATCAAAACCATGTAGATCGAAAGGAGCCTTCTCAGTGACAAGCCGCTATATCTTGCTGAAAGCCTCTCATATACTGCCAATTGCCGACCGCGCCTTGGAAGCCTTAGACGTCACATGTTCAGTCCAGAGAAGTTTGTTATCCATTATGACAGCCAAGTACTTAACTTTAATCACTTGCTCATTCTCCTAAAGGGAACAACTTTAATTTTGAGAGGACTGACTGAAAATCTGAAATATTATTAGTGCACCAATGGTCGAACCAGTTATATAGCGCTTTAGGCAGCACCTGTTTGCCCCTGCTATTAATATTGGCCACAGTCCGCATACCCGATCAGTGTCCTATTCACCAGCATTGCGTTTAGCCACAAAACTACTGATTCCGAAATAATTCCGTCGAAAATTGCGTTATCGAAAGCACTCTCTTGGCTTTAGTTCCTGTATCAGCTGAATGTTATACTTATATTGCGATATTTTCGCAATATTGTTTACTTTCACTCTCAGCTTCTGCAGTTTCTTCTGAACGCACATTACGTGGGCGCGTTTTTGGTTTTGCATTACATAGAACAGATCACTCTATTTCGGATCAGCTCTTTACTTAGTGCAAGATGTTTTCGTACCACACTGGTTGGGTTTTTCATTGCGTTTCGGTGGCCATCTGATCTGGGGCTTGGGTATACATTCGCTCAGAATGCCTTAGTAGCTATATAAGCCGATTTATTCGGATGCCTTAGTCAACATCAACGTCGCAATATTGCCCTAAAAATTCGTTGTTGTATCTTCTCGTTTAAGTTTCCTGTGCCTAGTACGTACGGGTATTTTTGTTCGATTTTGAAAAAAATCGTGCCTTTGACTCGTACCGGAGGACTGGGATGATACAAGTCTCATTTTAAAGAAATATCGGTTAGCAAGAGTGATTCTTCGTTTATGAATTCATAGGAGAACCAATCTCGCTGTGACGTTCTAACTGATCTGATGGTATATGGACATATATTTTCTGTTGACAGCATGTACTTTGTTCACTACAGAACTCATCTTTCTTGGCACATAAGATTCTTCCTGCAATAACAAAGTCAACAGAGTTTGCTAGCAATTATAGAGACTTCGCCATACTTCGCCTCTTATATTGGCCGTGAAAAAAACAAGAAAAATAAACGAAGCAGTCAAATGACAGCGCGTCACTTTAGCAGAATCAAAGTCTTATGATAGCGATCATTGTTTATTGTTGCGATTGGCATACGAGTGGTCTCAATCGACTATATTAGGCGGATTACTTTTATCAATTCACTTCTTTTAAAATAGCTCGAAACTAAATCTTTCCGTGTTAAGTTGACGGAATTGTTGTCAATTTGAATAACGCACTCTGCCTGATAGTGAAATTCTGTCTATTCACTCCAAACAGTCTGCAGAAGTTGATAATGCTCTATGATTTCTGACATCCTCTATGACTACCATATTTCTATCCTATTCAATAAGGGCATCAATTCCTTTCGTTCTATGCTCCTCATCGTCCAGAGCAGCCTTTGTCATTCCCTTCAGCGTCGGCTTGAACACCTCATTTTTTTGATTAGCTTATCGAATCTGTACATCAGGCGTTTGTTATGGTGGTCAAATGACATTTTGTACAGTTTAAGTCACCTCTAACGTGGGAGTATGCCATGGAAATTCAAGCCCACGGTGTGACCTAACTCAAGGGATTAAAATGCGTTAGCCACCGCCCTGGATTTTAAATACTGAAAGGTGGCGATTTTTCGATCTTTACATGAGTATAAAACTGAAGCCTATCTGCAACCTCCGTCAATCTAAAGGTCACTTCCCCCTGTATTTGCTACAATTTCGAGTAAAGAAGGCCAGATAAACCCAATTAGTTTAAAGTTTAAGATACCGAGGAGCCAACCTCTATCAATTCACTCTAGAATCGCAGGTCTAAAAGGCTCCGGATTCCTATAGTATCGGAATACAATCTCTGATAGGCTACCACTTACATCCTCATAAGTCCCAAAATTGGCCGGTGAAGCCTTCTAAAATTGTAGATGATAATGAATTGATAATGAATCTGCATAGGAGTACTTCTTTATCCATTGTGATAGGGCACTCAAAATTCTAAATTTCGAACTTTGTAAATGATGGGTAAATCACATTCTCCAAATTGACACTCTTACGAAATAATTCAAGAGAAAAACAATTAACTTAAGCCCAGTCACGCCCAATTGATGATTTGAACAATATAACCACCGGACATATGTATACCACGGCGTGATTACCAGTAAAATGAAACCATTAAAACTAACTGAACGCTGGCAATAAAGATAACAAGTATCTGAAGTCTGACCTAACCGCATCTATAAGACTGAAACTCGTATCTTCATCGCTTGTCGTAATAACCAGAGGCCAGTTGGAATAGCAGTAGCAGTAGCCGTACGAATGGTAGCATCTTCATCATCATCATTATGAGCGTACGGATACCATGTCCATCACAAACATCACTATGATCATCATCATCGTCATGATCATCAAGATCAGGTACATCGTCATCATTTGCCGCAATCTTTGGACGCCGCCGCCGGTGGTTATATTGCCACCGCATCTTGATCAGTCTTCGTCTTTTTCATCGTCTTCGTCACAGTCATCATCTGAAGTGAAGTTGTCTGGCGCGACAAGTGGCCGCAACGAAGCTGCCTCCTCTTAATTGGGCATTTTGTCAGGCAATTTCACGGTATCTTGCAGTCCCGAACTGAAGCAGGTGAGATATGGGATGTCACAAGTATTTTTATTTTTTATTTTTTGTTGCTTGGTAATTATCTCTGGAGCTTCTGAATTCAGATGTGTGCCGCTGTAAGCACTTTACGCGGAACTTGAAACAACTTTACCATAAATAAAAGAAAAAGCAAAATATTCCTCCAAATGGCCACTTGTTGTTGCGTCTGTGTGCCCTGTGGTGGCCTGTGGTGGCCACCGAAAGTAGGTACTTGGAATTCAGAGTCGCGTTTGGTCTTCCTTTATTACACTGAACGTCCATGGAGAGCAGCTACCTATTGTGGAGGTGATATTCTTCTAAGTTCTACGAAATAACCGGCGAACGAAACCCCTCATAGTTGTGACATTGATAAAGTGCGCAGTGACCGCCGGCCGATGGCTAGCGGCGTTTGGGCGGTGGCAGTACGCGGCACTTACAGCAGGAAACTTGTTTAGACGATACGACACTAATGACTTTTGACTTTTTGGGTAAAAAGTTGAAAAAAATATATATACTTTGTTGGACAATTAAATTGAAATTTGTTCCTCCTCTTGCCGTAGGCTGTTGCCTCGTGGTTATGAGCTTTTTATACGTTTTACCTAATTAGATGGTGTAGCAGCAGAAGGTGGTGTTAAGTTGTCAGCACATTTAAACAGAAATCGCTTTAGGGCCGAAATTATGTCTGGAGAAGGTGCTACCAGGGAAGTGAAATATTGAAGAAAAATTTAAACTCGAATGATGGAGTTTTAAATACTGAATTAGCCAGATATACGGCACAAGTTACATATCTGGAGGGATTTCCTAGATTTCTGACATTTGATGGATCGATTAAGAGCAGAAATTGGCGAAATCTTAGGGATTAGGAGAAAGTTGGAACTTAATAAGCAAATAAGCCTGCAGCCACATAAGATTTCTTTGGCTCGTGCTAGATTGTTGTTATTCATTTTTAACTATTGTCTGCGAACTTCTTAAGCATTTGTGGATGATTACGTAGTACGATACGAGCAGCTGGCTTCGTTCACTATAAAGTGATGCGACTTTCGTCAAACGGAGTTGATTGGACCTCTGCATGGCAAAGCTGAGCAGAGATGTCGCTGCATTGGACAGTAAATTGTTAAGCAATGTCTCGAACCTTTATGATGGTGAATGCTTTATATGGTACCCATCTTTAGTGTCCTAATCTTCTTCTCTGCCTATTCTAGGTCAAATATTCAAATATCTTAGGCAACAACCAACAATTCTTCAAATAAAATCCAATCAGACCTATTGCCTTGGAATTCCAGTCAGAATTCTTCAACTCAACAACATGCACTTCCACTTGTGATATTAATTGTGTTGCAATGCGATTCCACCTGCAAAATTTCATAGTCAAGATCTCCAATTGGGAAACATCTCAAACTAAAACTCTTCGATCGAATTCCTCTTCACCGTCATGGTGGATGGCTATGATCTTATAAGAGGATGTATTCATCTTACAAACCTACCGATGAATCCCCTAGGTAACCAAAGTCGCTCTACAGACCAGAGTTGAACTCAGGCACTCATCCGTGTATGTTATGCTGCAAGTGTACCTATTGCAGTTTCTCTCATTGTGACATAAGAGTTTTTATATATTTTGGCCAAATTAGGCGAACCACCAGAAACAGCAAAAGTACAAGTTATACAAACACATACAGCGGCATTCGTATCTATCTATGCTAATGCGCAGGTGTAGATCCAATGTTGAACACTGAGCGCATATGTCACAAATTAACAATGGGAACCTGGTGAACATCGCGCACAGGAGCGGCTCAAAGCTACAATAACTCAAGACAGACTAAAAGGAAAAGTTGTACGCTCCTGATATGTCGCAACATGTAGCGCCGAACACAAAGTACAACTTTAAAGACCACGCAAACAAAAGTATGTAAACATCTGTTCGTTGCGGATGCACCAAGGTAATAAACAAATTAACATTTACAGTTGACAAAACCGCTCATTCGATTGTTCGAGTTCGAATGCAAGAGTATCCGTATCTAAGGACCAATTATGCGGAATTAGAGCCAACTAGTTGCGAAATGGCGGTTAAGTGCTAAGCTGAAATCGGGCCATGGATTGACTTTGGTCATGTGAGAGCTTAAATTTTGGTAGAGGAAATGTTTGGAAGACTGGAAGACATTAGGCAACTAGGAAATGACGAATGTGGAATCTATTATTATGTAACGTTGTAGAACTATTTCATAGGTTATAAGGATCGGTATGCATGTTGAATCTTCAATCGAATTTATGTAAGTTAGTAACAGCTACAGCTCCTAGTTTTAAGTAGAGTCCGACCGAAGGTGAATTTTTTGGCCGAAGCTGAACTTCGGTTTCTTTTTCACCTTCGGCCGAAGCCGAATCTAATGGAGATTGTATTTCAAAATGCTAAAGAGCCTGAAATATAGTGATCAGTTTGATAAAATTGATCGGTAGATATTTTCTTTTTAAATTAATTTATTTTACGAAGACACAAACAGCAAAATAGCTAGTAAAATATTGCAGTAGACTCTTTTAAATAACAAAGCAAAGAAATAAAAACAAAAAATAACCAGTAAAAAAATCCAAAACCCTAGGTACATTCGATAACACGTAAATACAACAAACAAAGTTAATATGAGAAGACAAACGATGAAGTAGAATTAATAATCAAAATTAAATAACTTAATATTATATGCAAGAAACAAAAGTTTTTGTACATTTTCTCCCTGAAAATTAGCCCCGATCAGCATAAATTTGTCCAGCAGCACTGAATAATTGCTCACTCGTTACACTAGTAGGAGGAGCTGGTAAATATTTGTTAGCTACTTCTTTCAAGTAGGTATAAGGACTTGAGGCCCAATAATTAACAATATCAGCATTTCTTGTAGCTACCTGCTACAGAAACGAAACAAACATGAAATGACTTGCTCGAAATCTTCTCCAAAACACGGTATAATTTTGCGGAAAAATGGTTCGGCTTCGACAAAATCTTCGGCCTTTTCTTGCCGAAGCCGAATGTTTTGCCGAAGGTGAAAATTTAAGCCGAATGTGGCCGAAGCCGAATGTTCGGTCGGACTCTAACCATTCATCGGAATCTGGTAAATGGAGCAGTCTTTGGTCTTATCACATTCAGAGCTTCCTTACACTGCCAGAAGGCCGCCAGCTCCTTGGAAATTTTCAACGTGACATGTTTCAGTTTTAAGTAGATTAGCTGAAAGCCCATTTCTGGTATACAAATCATCGATTATGTCTAGGACTGCAAGCGCTTTAGCCGAGTTACACATGCTGCCGTTTTCGGAAGCATCCTCAGTGTTAATGAAAATGTCTAGCGCCTTCACCTTCTTATCGACTGCGACTTCAATTTTCCCTGTCAGAATTTGTAGCGTTATATCACAAGATCTTAGCCATTCGTAGCTGTGTTGCAACTTCGACAGAGGACTGATTGGTCTGCGATTTCTATTGTCTTACTGTTCGTGAGGTTCGATGTAAATGCTTGTGCCAGGGTAGATTTTTTTAAGTGTTGCTAGCAGCTGGTCTGAACATTTTTGTAGCATTTTTTGGATAGCGTTAAGTCGATTACTTGTTTAGGTTAGGTTAGGTTAAACAGGGGTATGATGGATATGCCAATATACAGACAAGAGGCACCAAAACAGGCCCATCGCGGTCCCTCTGGAAACCAATTGAATTCGTCTTCAATTTCCAAAAACCTAAACAATCGCCCTGGTGAAACACCCAATTTTCTGCAAAAGCCAAGAAGGCCTTTGAAGTTGGTATCGACTATTTCCTCTAGGTTTTCTTCGACTCCGCGATATAGCCTCGCATTCACACAGTATGTGTGTTATGTCTTCAATAGCTTGCAGATCACCACAGAATCTGCAGATATCCGTATCTGACAATTTGAGCCTCTTTGCTGCGTGCTGCGGCAGGAGACAGTGTCCTGTCAGGATTCCTATTACTGTCCTAAGCTTATCCGTGTTTAGTTTTATTAACTTCCTAGATCTTTTGCCCACCTTGAGTTCGCAGTCTTTGTGATTCCTCGATAGTGCCCCTCACTAAGCAAAAGGGGTGTTTTGATGTTGGCAACCTCACTGTTGTCGCGTAGCCCTGGTTTTCTTGCAAGTTCGTCCGCTTATTTATTTCCTTTAATACCGCAGTGTCCTAGCACCAAGCACAATCTTACCCGGTTTTGACTGCATATTACCTTGAGCACACCCCTGACTGTGTCATAATTGACGTTGATTGATTCCATTGCCTTGAGTGCGGCTTGGTTATCGATGTAGATAGCGATATCTCTTTCGGATACCGATCTGAACTGCATTAGTTCAGCCGCCCTGAAGACAGCCAGGACCTCTGTTTGGAAGACACTGTTGCGTCCGGTAGTCTTATAGACACTCTTAATTCTGGGTCTTCTGATTAGATACCAGAACCTGTTCCTTCCTCTGTTTTTAAGCCATCTGTGAAAATTGCAATTTCATTTGACCTGATTATTGCATTCTTCCCAGCCCTCCCTCTCCGGGTAAATTATATCCTACAGGATGTCGAAGTCGACCAGGGAAGGAATTTCATCCGTTAGAATTGGATTATCTGGCAGTTGCTCTGTTAGTACCGTGCCATGTCCGAAACTACTGCTCTTGAAGTAACCCAGGTTAGTGAGTCGTATCGCTGCCAGTTTTTTGATCTGTAAATCAAGCGGTGTTAGGTGCAAAAAGGTGTCTAATTCTGCCGTGGGGGTACGGAGCGCACCTGTAATGGCTATGGAAGCCGTTCTTTGAACCACCGCTAAACGATTCCGTAAACGATTACTTGCTTACTTTCGTAACAATTTTTGACTGAGTGCTATCCTGAACAGATCAAATCCAGAGAAGATTGCCTCTCACTTCTTAACCTGTCTTCTTCTCAGTACGATACGCCTTATCCAAGGTGTGGTATCTAATTCGGTAGAGATTAAGTATCGTACATTGCTGGCCCACGTTACCCAAAAATTACTATTACCCTTATGAACTTGCCATTCAAGTAAGACCAATGTGTTTTCATTTAACGTGAATTCAGGATGGAAGTACTTGTAGAATGGTGGTCAGATGTCTCAAATGTAAGCCTTAATTCCACTGAATGCCCAAACATTCATGGGAGCAAGGATAGTCCTTGCCATCACTCTCCGTTAATTCATTGACATTGACTAAAGCAGAACTTGTGTTGAAGGCCTAGTATGGACTATCGGTGATCCTCCCACCAACAGGTCTTATGAGCGCCAGCTTGTAACCTTCAGTGGCGTTAAGTTCTGAGTACTTTTACGATAAGACCAGTATTTGCTCTGCCCCCACTATTTATTAGAGGAAAAGGAAGAAGCCTTTTCCATCAATTGCGCAACTGCGCAAAAAACGATTTGAAAAAAAACCTCAGGCCGAGCCCAAATTACATGAGAAATCTCATTCACTACAAAAGCCGTATCCTCGTATACTCCCGACTCAGAAGTCATCAAATTTAAAACTTCCTGAACAACAGATATATATCTACTAGGCGTTAGTTAAGGGGAGAGGAAGCAAATAAAAAAAAACAACAAACCTCAAACCTCGAGTATCTAAATGCGCCATAACAATTCGGGCAAAATGTAAAATGCAAATTGTGCGCTCACTGGCTAAACAAAATAATTTATTGAACGATTTTACTAGATCAAGAAATTGTTTATCCAAGTGGCTTCGATCTCTCCGGCCATATCAGTAGATAGACACAAAGATACTCGTAAGCTTCAGCAGCGCTACCGCACTGTTCTTCGTGCTGCAGGCCACAAGTCCAAAAGCCCGAAGCCCGGCCATTTGTTGTTTGTTTCCTATTCCTTTGGAGTGCACTCAAGTTGTGTTAATTTATTTTTTTATTTGTGTTTTTAGTGTGTTTTTTTTTCGGTAGGTATTACGCCGGAAAATTTGCCACAGAACGTGGCTTTTATTATACGACGCGACGAGTAGCCGTACTTTGTATATCAACAACGCAGCGGGGTATGTTCGCTTAGTTACATCACCAAAAACCTGAGTACTGTTAGATTATTTTGGAATTTTCACTTTGATTTGGGTGGGTGACTTGAGTGAAACGGTAACGACATCGAATGGGCCGAAGACCTTAAGTTACCTTTATTCCCATGAGTTGAATTGCTTCAGATTTATTTGGAGGCTGAATGCAATTACTACAGACTGACGAGGGATATTTGTGTATCCCACAGATGAACCTGAAGGTAGACCCAGGGTATATGACAACAAGTTGGACAACTTGACAAGCTCAAGTTGGTACCTAGTTTGTCACATCCAAAATAGACAGAGGCTGTATCTACTTAAATCATCTCATACACGTTTGGAAGAACAAGAACAAGAACGAGATAACATACAAATAGTCATACTTGCATGCAAGTAACTATATAGAGTCATCATGTGCTCGGAGTCACTTCTAAGCACACAGACAATGCTGCTGACAGTGTTGTGCATGTTCAAGATCTTGATGGAGATACCTGACAACATTTAGCTGATACTCGTAGAGACTGTAGCACCAGTTTGTGGCTGGAACATCTATAGCCCTGTGCTGGCAGCGGCTCATCTTGTAGCTAATGGAGTTGAAAATTATGCGTTAAGTATCCGGGAAGGATCACTTCAGACCACTGGACGACCAAGGAAGCCACCATCCGAGGTGAGAGAGTCAAGTGTCATTTTCGTAAATAATTCAGACATTCATAGGAAGGATAGCTTGGCACGTCCGCTGTCTGTTGTCCGCTGCCAGATTAGGTGTTCAGTTGGTGTGTGCTGGGATTTGTACACAGCCAGTTCCATGAAAAGGTGACCGACTAGTTTTTGGAGTGAAAAGACGTCATTCGGAGGAAGTTTTGTTTCGTCCAGTGCACACGATTGCGATGACATCGTGCATGACATTAGGGTAATGGCTTAATCGTGTGAGACCTGTGGAGGATGACAGATTGATACATATGTATTGTATAGTATGTAGTGGTTGTTGATAGTGTTCGGTGACATATTTAAGGCAGCAATTGGATAAATAAAGTTCAGGGGAACTTGAACACTGAACGAAAAGTTTTTTATTCATAGTTGGTTTGAATTCCTTTTCATCGGGATGCACCACGTAAGGTGGGTTATTTTCTGGTGCGTTATCCTAGAGGGCTGAATTCGAAGGCTGACCATGATTTCCATGCACACCACGAGTCCTTCTCAACACCTAGTCAATCACAGTCAATGGAGATCATTATCGTGCCATGTTAACAAAAGGTTTTTTACATGAACTGAATCAGGAAGGCTTGAAGGACATGTGGCTTCAACAACACTCTGACAATTGCTACACATCGGCTGCCGCAATCGACTTCCTAAAGACGTTTTTCTGTAAACGTCTTATCGCCAGAACTCACCCTGCCAATGGTCCGTTCCGATAGTGCGGTTTCACGCTTTAAGACCATTTTCTACATACACTCTTTGGTATATAGTACTAACCAGCCAGAAACTATAGACGACTTGGAGGGGAATTTGCTTACTTAGTTAGATATTTGGCTGGACTAGGGCCTCAGCAATCATGCCTCTCCATTTAGTGTGGTTTTTGCAAGCTGCCTCCTGTTGCGTACACGAAGTTTGCTGAGGCCTACTTCCACTTGTGTGCTTCACCTAAGATGAGGTCCTCTACTGCTTTACCCCTGTTTATAAGAATCGAAAGCTTTCCGAGCCGGAACGCTGGTTTCGGTGACTTAGCCATCTAAGCCGGCTATACAACAGTTCGCTGTTGAAAGCTCTCCTCTATTCTCTTTTGATACAAACGGGACAGAAATTAGCCCGAAGAACTTTTCTGAGAGCACTTTCATCCACTTTCGTCAGCATCCAAGCTTGAGAGCCAAGCAAGACTGGGATGAGCACTTATATAAAGTCTTTTTGGTTGCTCGATAGAGGGTTTTACTACTGAAGCCGTGGTAAGCAAGTGTACTTCGTTGTCCAAGTTGATGGCGGAGCCGAAGTCCTAACTACCTTAAGGTTGTAGCTACCTACCGTGATATTTTGTCCTTGTCCTATTGACAGTTCGTTGTGTTCTTCCCTCTATATCAATGTCGTCCGCGTGTGCGCGTTTCAAAAGGAGTTGGATTGCGAGTTTCGCACAATTCTTTCAAGAACGATGATGAAAAAATCACATGAGAGCGCATCGCCTTGTCTGAGTCCGCTTTTAACGGAGCAGCATTCATTCTGATGGTCAGATGTCCAGTACAGACGGATGAGTTTGACAGGGATGTCAAAAAAAAGACATAGTTCTACATAGATGCTGTAATATGCGGCTTCGAAATCGATGAAGAGTGTATATCGGTTTGGAACTCCTCGACTTTTTTTCCAAGATCTGTCGTAAGTTGAAAACTTGATCTATAACGGACTTTCTTGGGCTAAAATATACCACGTAGACGTGGCGTAGTTTGAGGGCTATCGCTTCTTTCGAATCGGACTGAAGTTCCATTCGTTGGGCATACTTTCAACGATCCTCGGTTCAACTTGGTCCGGTGAACGGAAATGGTGTGTATCTTCGACCAGTTTGGAGTCGAAAACTTGACGATAAATTGCTGTATTATCGGCCGAATTATGCGAAAAAGTCATGGAGAAGTGGGTAAAGCACCGCCACTAAAGATGCACACACCTTTTTTTTTAAAAACTTGGGCGCATCTTATGATAGATCCTGTTTGTTGACTACTCCTTCTGCTGCTACCATGGAAAACAAGAGGAAACACCACCTTGCGGTGTAACTTGACTGTGTTGAAAGTTATTTTTGTACAAAGCGCGGTCGTTTTAGACCCTTTAGACAAGAGAAATCAACATTTTGGAATCGTCGTAGTTCCTTATCTATTGTTTTGATTTTCTAAAATTTGTATTCTGTCCGTTCTTGCCACAACTTTTGATTTATATTCAGTGTTGCTTACAGGTACGTAGTCAGTTTAGTCCTCATTTAGAGGAGATTATCTGGTTGCCCACTTTCAGGACGTATTAATGTTATTTTTCAGAATTTTCCTCTCGTTCGTCCCTGTTTGGTTTTTCATTGAGTGTAAAGTGGTCTTTTCTTTCTCAGCTTAAGCATTTTAGCTCCAGCTTTGATATTTGAATTAATTTTTTGTAGTTGGGACTTGACAACAAGAACCGATTTTTTCGCCCTTTTCGGAATATTCATGTGAACAAACGTAGTCGTGCTTAGTCTTAATGTACATTTGGCGTGTTATTATCTTGGGTCTAGATATCGCTGAAAGTTTCTCAACTTCTATTTGGATAAGAAAGTATCTCTCAAATTAATATTCTCGATTTCCTTCAACTGTCAACTTTTTTGTATATGAAGAAATCAACTCTTACTAAATATAAGTACACCCTAGCGTAAATGAGGACAAATCATTACACATGCCCACATGGGTCATTGCTTGGAGAGCCCAATGTAAATGAACTTACATAACTCTGTAAGCTCCTGCAAGCTGTATACACGTTCTCAATGATTGTCTGTAAACTGAACAAAAACATTGTAAAGCACCTCCAACCCTTCGCTGTGCTAGTACGTACACACGTAAAGCTTACCAAGAGTTAGGTAACTGCATCCATATGGAATTTGAAATGAATTTCACACTCGAACTAAAGTAACTGTGACAATAGAATTGCAAATACATACAAGGTGGACTGAATAGGCGAACGTTCACCTCATGGTTGCGAGAGATGCAACCCATTTAGGTCTGTTCGGGGGTTTAACCGTATGTACAAATATTCTCCATTTGCTACAGATACGAGTACGTGATACTCTACGTCAGGCGTCAACGAACGCATGAAAATGCTAATGACCGACTCGTCAGGACAACGGACGAATGTACTCGTACGGCAACGGGATGATACGAAAAGTGTCAGCACACGTTCATTGCTCCTTTTGGTCGATGAACTGACCTGATTGAATTTTCAGGAAGGATACCGCCTTGAGATCACAGGAAGAATATTCATCTCTTCACCCATCTCTCCTGTCGTATTGTCGGCGTATTTTCAATGATCACCGGCCAATGAACTCACATTGCCCGGCAACATGACCAGTGTATAGGAATTACAGTTGCAATGAACTTTTCCTTCGTCAGAGGCTTTTATCGAGGCCGCTAACAGACAGACGATCGCAACGACGGTGGAGCCAACCAAACGAACGTATTAGTGGATGCAGATTCTTTGCATATTTGGGAAACGTTTTCGACGTTCGTCGTCGGTTTGTGTTGCGTGTCAACTGCACCGTATTACTATGGATCGAGATGATGAATTTACATTCGTATGTTTTGGAATGGAAACACGAATACGGTTATTTTTTCGAATTGGTAAGTGATTATTGATGCTAAGTGATGCGAGATGGGGCAATTATGAGATGTAATGTGATTTTCGTCAGGGTCTATGGACGGCACATTCTTACGAGATGACGGCAAATACTGTTATTTTTGTTATCTCTTTACCACTCGTATTTAGATATTTTGTTTTTAGATTTCTAAACTGTGGCGACTCGGATGGATAGCATAGGGAAGGCCAGACCAGAGGAACTTATATTTAGAAGCTCAGACCAGCGGGTCATGAAGATAGACTTACTTAAAGATCGAACGTTTGGTTCTTTAATTAAAACTGAGAACCATATCTTTTAATGAAGAGATTAGGGGAACATCAAAGTAGATGCAGGCTAGTGCTTTCCCATTTTTCATCGTTGAAGCTCCTGGAACTGCTTACCAAACTGCTACATTAAACGTTTAATCCTAGTGATGAAATTGTAGAGAGTAATTTGAGGTTTTTGTAGTCCTTATACCTTTGGAAGCCTTGCCTTTGCTGGATATTTACCCTCCAATTTTATTTACTGCCTAAAATCGCAGACAAAAATTCTTGCTGTTAGTTGGACTCTCGATAAAGTAGAATGAAATACATAAATATTCTCGAATACTCCGAGTATATATGACAAAATTCCAAAATTCGTGGTGAAGACGACCAATATGGTTTTACTTGGATTTTTACCCAAGCCATACTTTTGGGGCCAATTAGACAGGTTATTTTGTTCTCTGTGGATATTCTTAGTGTGATTGCCAGTAATATAATTGGTTTCTGTCCCATTCTTAGTTACAAATGCATGTGAATACCCAGTCGATCCAACTTGTCTTGTTGAATATTGTTTTGGTTCGTAGCTCATGAGTCCATGGTTAATCTACTTGTCGTTATAGTTTTATGTGAGATATGGATACATGAAGTCTCTATAATATACCGTGTTATACTCCTTTTGGAAACTGCAATAATTTATATTCTGCTGGGGATGCAGCTATCTTTGTTAAAATTGGTTACGTGTTAGATTGAAAGTGCTGTAGTTTAAAATTGACCAGCGCAGATTTATTAAAATTTTCGTTTAAATATGAGAGTAACTATTACACTATTCTATGCATATACTCGTATATTCTACACGAATTCATTAAAAGTATTTTCATTGATTAATTTAGTAACATTTTAAATGCAATTAATGCAATATATTAATATTGACTTACTTAATGAATTAGATAAAGATACCGAGTACAACTTATTTACTATGTTCCAATGGTCTTAAGAGTCTTATTAACGAACAAACCCGTGTTACCAATTCTATTATAGTTGCATTGATCACATTTTTCTTAGATCTCATAAAAATAACAAAAATATTTTTAGTCGTAAAGTCTATGATATGAAACTTAGAGATCATAGTATGATTGCCTTCAATTACTTTATTGATTGCAGCTGTACTGAAAGCCTCATACCCTTATCCGCAACGTTGAAAAAGTACGTGAATTTCTATTGAAAGAATGTTTAATATATGAATTCTGGGTGTTCGTTTATTCGGAAAGTAATCCTTGCATTGCTTTTAAAATATTTACTAACATTTTACAAGGCCACATAAAGTTTTGTACTTTCTTGGTGAAACAAAAATCAAATAACAAGAAACGTTTAAAACCCTGGATGAGCAATAATCTTCGAAATCAGATAAGAAAAAAAAGAAGTTTAAAATGTAAAAAACATCCCAATAATATAAAGCTTATAAAACAGTATGACTCTATGTGGAAAAAAAAATTCATACAAATATATTATAGAAGAAACTCGTAACAGCTACTACACTGATCTATTTGCAAGAGCCCACGGTAATACTCGCGAAGAATGATAGTATCGTGTTGTAATTGATAGTATTGAAGTTGAAGGAATTATTGGATCTGACTTATTCAGCATCTCAAACAAATTTAACGATTATTTCACTGAAATTTCTGAAAAATGAAAACCAATTGTTGACACATATGTAGACTGTGATTGCTACATTTTTTCAAGTTTATCTGTCGATGATATCCAACTAAACAGCTTCGTTTTTGAGCTGATTCGAAATTTACAGTGTTATCCTATAATAATAAAAACTCTTGCACGAATGATGGTGTTTCAAGTGTGTTTCTAAAATATATTGCCTTTTATGTTGTGGACGTATTGAGTGTCTTATTTAATCGTAGTGTTGAAAAGGGCTGTTTTCCTGAACAATTGAAATGTGCGTAAGTTGTACCTCTCTTTAAAAAAGGAAACAGAAGAAATTTTTCGGATTATAGGCCTATTTCTCTTTTTTCCACTTTTTCGAAGATCTTTGAAAAACTGCTTAAAATTCGCATTTTGTCGTTCCTAGACAAGTTTGATTTCTTTTGTAGCAACCAGTTCGGGTTTAGGTCAGAATTGATAACAGAGGATGCTATTTTGAGAGTATGGTAGCTTAAATTGCAATAAATCTACCATGCATCTATTCATAGACATAACAAAAGCATTCTATATGGTGGACAATGATTTATTACTAAACAAACTTTATATTGCTGGTTTTCAAGGTAACGTTTTTAAATGGCTGGAACCGTTTGTAAAATTCAGGAAACAGAGAGTTAATGTCAGTGGTGTCTTGAGTGAATCACTATTTCTGAAAAACGGCCTTCCTCAGGGTTCTGTACTAGGCCCTTTGTTTTTCCCTTTTCAAACTCAAGGTAAATGGTATATCAACTGCATTTGCAGATGATAAAGCATTTATTTATGAGTGTAAGACTGTTTTTGAATGTATCACAAGTATCGAGGAAGATTTTGCAATTTTAAGGATGTGGTTTACTGCCCACAAATTGATCATTTGTGAAAAAATAAAGTTGTCTTTTAAGAGAACTGGAAAAAGTCTTTATCATTATAATCTCTGGTTTCACGCATGCGATTGTAAACTGTTTTCTTTACCTGTTCATAAGTGTGGTAGAAGTAATGCTCTAAAAATTTTTACAAAATTGAATCAGTACAACATTTTAAGTACTTAGGCGTTTATGGATATCAATCTAAATTGGAAAACTTATATCCAAGCGTTAAAATCGTACATGATGTTGGTTACACGTAAAATGTATCTATTAAAGCCTTTTTGGTCCCTATGGTCTTGCGCACTCAAAGGTACAATACGGCATATCCACATTCGGGGGTTCGTATGCTATTACACTGAAGCCTTTGTTAATAGCCCGAAAACATCTAATGAGAACTATATTTAATAAAAATCGATTTTCTGAAAGTCGTCCTTTATTTAAAGCGTTGCAAGCTCTACCAATCAGAAATTTATATGTTCTTTAAAGTCTTAAGAGAGTTTTTTAAACGAAGTGGTAATATACCCAGCAGATATTCCCAAATGTATAACCTACGTATAAATAATATGAGCTTAGTCACGGCACCATTCGCACACAGATCACTTTTTTCTCGTTTCTATACTTATACAGTTGCAAAGTTTTTTTTTAATAAATTGCCCTTTTCTATTAGAGAAATATCTTATTTTTCCTCGTATATCAGAAAAGTAAAAGACTGGTTGTTCACTTTGAACTATGATTGTATTAATTATTTTTTTGATTTTTTGCCTTTAAGATGTAAAGGGTTTTCCAATAGGGATTTGACAACTTTGAATTTAAATTGTGAACGCACTCTTTCACTAATCATCAAATTGTCACTGTCAATTTATTCAGTAAACTCAAAATTTTCATCATGGTAAAGTACACGAACGAACAACGTCTGCAAATTATAAAAATTTTCTACCGAAATTCGGAGTCGGTGACTGCAACTTTAAGACCGTTAACTTCAATTTTCGGTCGTAATTCTCGCCCTAGTAGACAGGCAATAACAAGTTTAGTGCAGAAATTTGAGTCTACATATTCGTTGTGTGGTGTTGCCGTGTCAGTGAGACAACGGGTTGGTCGAAGTGTCGAAAATATCGCTCCCGTTCAGGTGTCCGTAGCAAACGATCCAAATCAGTCAATTCCCCGGCGTTCTCAAGAATTGGGCATCGCTCAAACCGCATGGCGTATTTTGCGTAAGGATCTTGGTTTACACCCATACAAGATCAAGCTGACTCAAGAATTGAAGCCGATGGACCATTTGAAGCGACTTACGTTCTCCGATTGGGTTCTGGAGAAGATGCGCCAAGATGATGAATTTCATCGCAAAATCATCTTCAGTGACGAAGCTCATTTTTGGCCCAATGCGTTCGTCAATAAGCAAAATATGCGTTATTGGTCGGATGAAAATCCACATGTGCTTCATGAATCACCACTTCATCCACAAAAAATAACTGTTTGGTGCGGTTTGCATGCCGGCGGCGTTATTGGGCCATATTTTTTCGTCGACGATAACGATCGTCACGTTACTGTGAATGGTCAGCGTTAACGCGTCATGATCACCGATTATTTTTGGCCCGAATTGGAAGATATGGACTTGGACGACATGTGGTTTCAACAGGATGATGCCACAAGCCACACAGCACACTCTACAATCGATTTATTGAAGAGTAAGTATGGTGAGCGTGTTATCTCAAGAAAGGGGCCAGTCGATTGGGCGCCTCGTTCGTGCGAATTAACGCCGCTTGACTATTTTCTATTGGAAAACCCTATATATAAATATTTATATTTAACCAATACACTGATTTTCACCCCACATCAGATAACTTTTGAATTGTTTAAATCTTGACGTGTCTTTCACCACTAACTTTGTAGTTAAAGAATGATTACTATTGTTCTATTTAATTATTTCATGAATATTGTTAGTAATTTTTAAGTATGAATTGTGAATCCTCATAGATTTGTGGTGATGATTATTCTGTGAGAACGTTATTGACCAACCTCCTGAAAGAAGCCTCCGCTCCAAGATCTGACAGTCCTGCCGTTCTTGACTGAGCTTAAATACCTTTCTCCACTGAAGATGTAAATGTCCTGATAATGATAGATCATGTCTTAGTGAGGAAATGTGGTTAAAACAGATGAAAAAATTGTTTGACCCTTTTCTGGTAAGGTAAACTAAAAGCAGGAAGACTACGGTGCTTACTCCAACAACACCTAGTCAGAATCCGTTCAGTAACTGAATTTTTGAGAGTAAAGAAAGAAAGTCATCATGTTTCAGATCTTCCACTTATCTGAGCGCCGTTGAAACATAAATATTAGGCTATTTCCATGCCAGAGCAGACAAGATTTTACACCAGACCAACTTGGCCATACCGTCACATCACATGTAAAGCACTATACATCCTACCGGATCAAAGATTTTGTAAAAAGCAAACACAGAAAAACGTAGAGATCCACTACTCTAGACGGTCGGAAATAAACGTAGAGCCTATATCGAAAAAGCGCCTATTTGTCTCTCTTTAGACCCTCGATCTCTATCGGTCAAAAGCAGCCCCTAAGAAATAGGCAAAGGCTCAAATTAAAATGACTTCAGTAGCAGAGAAGCACGCGCAAGAAAAGCCCCATTTCGCGCAATAAAAAGCAGTGTTGTGTCCTACTTAATTTAGTAAGCCTCGCCGATTTTTTTCTATTTGAATAGAGCGCACAGACAGTTCGTTTTACTGGAATTGTTTAGCCTTTTGAAGACGGATGAGTAAACGGTTTAGTGATAAAGAGTCTATGGTATCAGCGCCCACTATATCCGCCGAGTCACTCGCACTGCAGTCATCGCAGAATGTTGTGTCACTTATGCTTGTATGCTTATCATAATGCTTATCTGACGACGCCAGTAAGAATTTTACAGTTTAGTAGTTCATTACAGACGCCAGAGAATATTTGTTTGCACGAATATGCGAATATTCGTTTCGTAATTCACCAATGACGAAGGCAATCCTTACACAGGTTCGGTTATTGAGAAATTAGCAAATTCTTCGGCAATTTTACATTCCGTAATCCCATTGCGTCATTGGGCTCAAACAAGATTTATTGAATTCACCCTTTCGACTGTGTTCAAAGAAGCCTTGCATTCTTGAACTAGCTTATAAGTGGTGAGATGGTCCAGTAAGGCAGCTTGGCTATCACTGCAGTCACAAATATTTCTCCCTCACCACCGATTATTTACATAACAGTTCCTTGCCATTAGAATTGTGCTTTTTTCACTTTGAAAACGGACAAAAGTATTCCTAACGAGGAGTTAAATCTAAGGTCACCACCATCGTAACCTAAATCAGGCTCGAACCCATCCATGGAGACCCAAAAAAGTTCCTTGCCTGACCATTTATGGGCACAGGCAAGGTCGATTTCGTATTTTCGCAGACCCAGAATGGTGATGATTGGATGCTCTAGAAATAGGGTAGACACTGATTGGCATCCACTTGACGATGCCCAATGTTGTTACTGTTACTAACATTAATTGAGCTTATTTTACCTCCAAATGGTAACAACTGGTTGTTGTCCATCTGGACTTGGCTTGCTAAACTTATAAGCGGGAGTCTTGAACTAGAGGCAACAATAGCAGCATTATAAACACCACGACAAACGAATTCCCTAGATGGAATCACCGGTGCCACCACAGCTTGAAATAGAAACAAAAAATAGTTTATCTGAGCTATTTTGACATTTTTGGAGTTCAGGCCGACAAAGGTCTCTACTCCAATAATTCGGGTTCTTAGAAAAGAGATGGTGGCGGATGAGCACTTAATACGCCAACGGAAGTGCTCACATCCTCGAAGTGAGTTACAGACATCGGTTTAACTGGCCCCTGGTTCTAGGGGTTTTCACAATGGAACTGGCCCTCCAGGATGGTGGTTGTGCTGTCAGGGTTACTTCTCTACCACGTAATAGCATCTACCTATGAGATAGACAGCAGCCTAAGACCCCAAAGGACCCCCTCAGCTAAGATCATGACCCGGAAAGTTCACGGACTACGAATTGAAACGCACGATATTGCGACAATTATTACGGCTGCCACGACAGATTTCACATTTTAGGATGCGGATTTGTGGTGGGAGACCGTCTACGGTCTTTAAACCGATAAGCGATCACCTGGCTGTGATCCACATTAAGGCATTATTCCAAAATGTTAGCCTAATATGTGCATATGCCCTTACTAATGAAGCTGAAAACTATATTAAGGAGTTCTATGACCTCCTGAATGGAGTTTAGGGATTCTATTCGGAGTACGATGTCAAAATTGTACTCGGGGACTTCAGTGTCACAATCGGTAACGAAAACATCTTCGGCGGATTAATCGGAGAGCACAGCCTTCACGACACGACAACAGCTCGTAATACAGTGATAATTAACAGTAGATTTTCATGACTACGAATCAACAGCCACCTGGCGCTCTTCAGATGGTCGAGCCGCCAGCCAACCCAGTACTAATAGATGCCAGGCACTCATCAGACATTCTGAATGTGCAAATATTCTGAGGCAGCAAACGTCGACTCTGACCACTTTCTTGTTGCAGACAAATTCGTAGCTCGACTATCCAGAGAGAAGAAGCCGCCCAGAAAAGAAATTCAATATTGGAGAGTAGCGTCTGAGAGAAAGATCCTTCGCTGTACATTCACCATCCACAAACGTCAACAATCTGTGCAACCAGTATCGCGACATCACCAAAGCGGTAGCCGAAGCAGGCTTACATCCGGATGTTTTTCAGGAAAACTAAGCGACTAACATCTGGCTTCAAACCCGGAATGCAGAATCCCTGAAACAGTGAAGGAAACCTAGTCAAAGAAGCACAGGGAATAGTATTGTAGATGTGTTTGAACAGCACTTACAGCAACTACTTAATGTGCATCATGTAGACAGAGTTATAGGGCAAGAAGAAAACCCATATCCTGTCAATGAAGAAGCTATCCCCCATCGCCCTCAATATATTGTGGAAGGGGTTGGCTCAGCTACCAAAAAGCTGTAGAACAACAAGGCCGCCTAATCTGATGGTTTAGTTGTTTGGTGGATGTATTGCTAGGGTGCATGCACCAAATTATCAACCAGATAGGGGTGGATGAAGCGATGCCCGATGATTCTATATGTCCTATCTTCAAGAAAGAACTATCGACGTACATCCCTGAGAAATGTAGAATACAAGATCCTATCCAATGTACTGTGTGAACGTCTCAAGACTTTCTGCAACACAATAATTGACATGTATCAATATCGGCCCCGACAGATCGATATTCGACCAAATTTTCACACTAAGGCAAATCCTGGAATTTCAAGTCGAGACTCACCATCTTTTCATCGACTTCAGATCCGCATATGACAACATTCATCGTCTTGAGCTCTACACCGCCATGGTCAAATTCGGGATCCCGAAAATACTGATCCAGCAGTATTGCGTGACGCTGGAAAACATGCGGTGCAATATGCAATTTATAGGGCAGGTGTAAACAGGGAAGTTACTATCTTCAACAAATCAGTCCAGCGGCGTCATAGAAGCTTTTAGGACGATCGAAAAACAGGCGAAATGAGTTGGGCGTTAATGAGGACAAAACCAAGTCCATGGTGTCAACAAACAAATAAGCATCTGTCCGCCGTATTGGACAAAACGTCACTGTCGACAACAGTAACGTCGAAGTGGTTAAGGAGTTTACCTCCCTCGGAGTAAACATCAACTCCACGAATGACACTCTACTGGAGATTCGGCGAAGAAATACCATAAGGAAACCGCTGCTACTTCGGTGTGGCGAAACTAATGGGTGCAAAACTCCTAATTAGAAAGACGGAATGAGTGCTTTACAAAACATTGATCCTGCCACTTCTACTCTATAGAGTCGAGTGCTGGGCGATAGGCAGGAAAGCAATAAAGATATTGAACACCTTTCGAGAGAAGTTTTATAGTTTTAGTTTTAAATGCATTTTATTTTCTTAATCACTAACTCTTACGTACTAACAAAAAATGCTTAAATGCTAGCTTAAAATTACTTAACAATCTTATACTAACTTACTGGCCCCACGCAGGCACTCTAAGCTACTCTAAATTCTTATAACTATGTCTTTCGACTTTATTTACATTTTCTTTACTAATATTTATTTACTGTACTTAAAGCTAAGAAAAAAAAATTGCTAGCAAAAACTTAGCATATGGACATAATTTTTTATTTTTTATAAAAACTTAGTATCTAACTTAAAATAAACTTTAGCCTACCTAACCTAAATGTACAATACGCACATAAACACACATAGACATTATACACAATTATATACATATATTAGTATATACCTTTGTATATACTAATTTATGTATATATTTCTTAGATGCTAACCTAAACCTATGTAAGCTGGCCATCGCTATTCATAGAGAAAACAGATTGGTCAGCTCTGCCTCATTAGTGAGGCTGGTCCGTAATTGACGGAAACGACGACGAAACATCTTCTCCATCATTCAACCACCAGAAATGCTGGTGCTGCCGAACGACATCCCTCTTATTGCGATTCCCCACCGCTCTACTGAACCTGAGACGATCCACACTGCCGTGTGCGACGTCTCTGTTGTAGTTGAGTCGCCTGTCCCCAGCTTTCCGAGCGACATGGAAGATTAACGGGACCGCCGAACTATCCTGGATCAACCCTGTCTGATCAAGGTAGAGGAATGCTTCCGGTGGAACGAAGCCGTCAGAGCGCACATTCTCGTAGTAAAGGTAATTGGGGTAGTAAGCCCCAGATATCAGGTTATTCGGCGAGGTCATTGCTCTTGCAATGTGCCTTCGAGTCAGCTTAATTACGAAGTTGTCCACTCGTATTAGCTTCGCCCTATTGTAAAGGACCTCATTGGGATACAATTTTTTGTACTCCGACTCTAGTGTTCTGTACAAGCGAAGGCAAGCCCTAAGGCAAGCCATCTCAAAACCCCCAAATCTTTTCCATTAAGCTTGCTCGTACACTGAACCACACGGGACACCCAAATACCAGCATGGGCCTGATAAGGGCCATGTAGCAGATTACCTTTACCCTCACATCGAGTTGGCTGCTATAAAACAGTCTCTTTGTAAGGGCAAAAGCGCCTTTAGCGCTGGCTAGTGCAGCATCTACATTTTTGCCAAAATACAGAAACTGATCTAGCCAGATTCCAAGGTATCTGACTACATTTCGACAGGCAAGAGGCTGCCCGTGTTGTCCAATGATTGAGAACTTACGCCAATTTTTTCTGGTATCCCTAGAGGCTCCAGACAACGGCGTCTTAAAGAGAATGGTTTCCGACTTCTGAAAGTTGATTTTCAACTTCCAGTCATCGCAAAATCGTCATATCTTATCGAAGTCACGCTGCAAGAGAGTGTTAATGACCTCGATTTTTGGACCTGTTCTGTACGCTACCAAATCGTCTGCGTACTTGATAGGGAAGTGAACCTATCAAGTCGCTTGTATAAATGTTAAATAGGATCGGCGAATTGACCGCGCCTTGTTGAAGACCATTTTTAATTTGAAATATTCCAACAGAAGTCACATCACCATTTTTCACGATGAACTGTCTGTTGGTTAACATATTATAAAGAAACCTTTCGAGAGAAATATTTGGTCCCGTTCGCAAGGAGGGCGAACACATTTTGTTTTTTTATTATTGGAGCGCGTTCAAAGGATTTTGTGTGTCCCTACAATCTTTGCACCCATCTCGAACGAAAAAACTAAGGAGGAAACAAAAAGAGAACCTGAAGTACAAGTAAGTTGGTCTTAAATGTTTGCAATGTACGTTGAGTGTAAAGTAAGCGAATTGTATGGCTTCGGAAACAATCACAGGACTCCAGGGTTGGAGGGTGTCAATTGACTGTGCAATATTTGTGGTGTATGATTGGCATGCACGGTTAAGAGTGGTGGATCATTAACATTAACAACTTAGCAACACGTCGACGAAATCAAAGAAAGAAAACCACAAATTGACAGAGATAGCAGAGATTATCAACAGCTCGATTAGATCCATTCACGGCATTTTAACTAATCAAATAGGCTTGAGATGCAAAGCTGGGCTGAAAGACTTGAGTTTCCTGCAGGAAACAAACATTCATCAGATGTATCATTCTTGGTGACGAGATGTGGGCTTATGAGTGAGACAGTCGAACCAGACACCAAGCTAATGAATGGCGTACTCCAAATGAGCCAAGACCGAAGAAATCACTTCATTTTAGGTCAAAAAAGAAGGTGCTGTCCATCATGAATTTCTCCCCTATGGGCGGACTGTCTCTAAGGAGTGTGCGTGAACTGAGAAAAGGTTGGAAATGACTCAATTGCAAGACTCAATTGAAAGACAATTCGTGAATCTTTCATCGCAATGACGCCCCATCTCAGAGGCCAGTGATTATGCGTGAACTTTTTGTCAAAACAACACAACTACCATCCAACAGACACCAAATTCACCTGATCTGGCACCGCGTGATCCGGGCAATTCAAAATACTGAAGAGGTTATGGACAAATTGCTGAGTGCGCTGAATACCATTTTTTTGTTATATAATTTGGGCGCGTTCAAGTGATTTAAGTGCCCTTAAAATGCTTGCATACAACGCGGTCGAGGAAAATCAAAGGGGAAATAAAGAGAGGTACCGATAAACGTTGGTTTTAAATGTCTGAAGGCCATAACGAATATCGAGTACCAGAGATATTTCGAAGGCTGATCTAAATGCTGCACAAGTGCATTGTGGTCAATCAATTTTGTAGGGATCGGCTAAACAAATACTGTGTTCCGGAACTCGTCCTAAAGAGTAGGATTGTTGTAAAGCGTATGCAGTGACTTTGGTAGAATGGAAGAAAACCTTTTTAGAAGAAGGAGACGTTTAAAATCTAAATCAACGAATTTGTGTATATTGAAGTCTCTGAGTACTGCTGCGTCTAATAGAATATTCAGCACGCTCTAGTATAGGTGGAGACATGACGCATCTTGAAGCATTCAGCTGGTAGTGAGATTGACATAGACCATGGTATGGAAAACTAAGGACCCAAATTAGCATTTAAAGCCAACTTTGGGGTAGAAAACCCGAGAGCCTTCATTTGGCTGCAGCGGATTAAGTATTGTACATATATTCGGTACTTGGGCGAGGTTTTTCTGTTTTTTTGGCCTTGGTTCTACGGCAATAGCCTATCTAAGTAATAATAAGGTAACCTATTATACTCAGACAATAGTGCGTTCAGAAAAGCCTTATGTTGGTCTGAGGCTTGTGATAGATCGTAGCACGTTCAAAAAGCAGCGGGTGATCTTTGAAATACAGTAATGGGTTAGGATAATAGAGAGTGTTGCAAATTAACTGCCAGACCTGCCGAATGATGATTGATACACGATCCTATCCACCGCATGTACTCGAACTTATTTTATCATCTGAATGGATTTCCTTTCTTGGTCCCAGCTCAGAAAAAGCGGCTAAGAACCTATGTATGTTTCGGCTTAATGTACTTTGACAGCTTGGGACTAAATAACAGGGATAATCGTTTATTTGCTTGGTGCTTTATTATTTCTAAAATCAGTAGTAACGAATCAAACTAGAGGGACCGAACGATGTACATACTCGTACTGCAAGAACTACAACCTTTCCTATCCATCTGCGCTTTTAGAATTAATTCAAAGCGATCAAGGTACATGATCCCCACAAAAGCGAAATAAAAAATCCGGAAAAATACGAGAAAAAAAAAGGGGAAAACTTCAAAAGAAACGGTCTCAGAGTATCTAATACACCTCGAATGCCGAATAAATCATTAACACTGGCATCAACAGAAGGAGAAACTTTCCACATCGGCCTGCGATGGAGGACGTACGAGTACTCGTATAGGATTGTTGATTGGCGGTCGGGATCTTCGATGATCCTCATTAGCCCGCTGCTCACGTTTATGATTATTATAAATTTTTCCAACTTCATGTTGTATTATTATTATTTATATGTACGAGTATGCATGTACTCGTATATTTTTCCTTCCATTTTTTGACATGAGGACAAGTATCTATTTGTGGTTTAGGTTTGAGGTACTCCTCTGGTTGGCATCCCCAACTCCAAAGAGTTGGCATATCAATGAAGAAATTGGAAGAACTCCCTCGCACATTCATAATAGTGCACATGTGCGACCAATCAAACCAACGACGAAGACATCGTTCATCTTCAGATGAATGCTACCCAAGAAGAAGAACGATGTCTTCGTCTAGTCGATGGCTTTAAGATGGATCTTGAGCATATGCTTAGCGGTGGTGATAGCAGGCTACGAATATACCTTCCAGGGTATCATGGTACTGTTGAGATGTTTCCCGGAAAAGGGATTCCGTGAAAATGAAAATGGAAATGATATCTTTTTTTTCAATTTATTAGTGCAGTACAATGGTGGTTGGGCCATGTTCTTTCTCTCCTTCGGTGTGCAGTTATGATTATGAAATCCTATGATTGTCATAACTCACGATTTTCCCCGTGTATATAGATATAGGTAGATAGATAGATTTCTCCTGCGGTGTTGTACGAATAGTTGGAGCTAAAGCTGTATGACGGAGAGCTCATAATTTACAATTCGGGATAATTAAACTCGAAGGGATTTTGGGATCTTAGAGCGGCTGGAGTTTCTTTTCCTATTTTTGTTAAGGGGGAGGGAGATTTAGTTTGCACTCAGAGAGCGGGACATTTCGGAACAATTGTGTTTGAGTTCGTTCGTTTGGAAAATATAAATTTCCACCACCAAAAAAGAGAAAAAAAATTAAGCATTTGCCTTGCGGATGTATTTCAATTGAGATGATGACAAAGGTTACAGTTGCTGGTGATGATGGTGAGTTAGGCACCTTTGGATGGGAAATTCTTTGGGCTTCCCAGGATTGTCACCTTGTTCGTGACATGTCATGAGGATTCTAATTGATTTGAATATTTTTGTTTATGGACTTCATGTTGCTTGCATTTTTGGGGGACGTGTATTCTAATTGGATTTTGTTGGGAAGATATCTTCGTGGGAAACATGGTATTTTTCCTTATAAGACATCAGTCAAGCAGTCTTAAATTCTATTTTTAATAAAAAGTGAAAGTTACTTGAATATGTATAAAGAAAATATAAAAAATAAAACATATACTCGTACCTACGCACATCTCTCTAATGAACATCGTCACTATGTTCTGAACCACATGTTTGCCAAATGGTCATCTCCAAAAAAATCAATAACATTTCTAAGTATATTTTTGGATACTCCTTAAATATCCTGTTAGAGTACAGAGGTACCCTTTGTATGAGATCTCTAACCTATTCCTAAGATCTGAGCAGTCAGCGAAACACCGAGCTCAATTTCTTCGACAGGACTTCCAGCAATGATAAATTGCTTCTGTTAACGATGGAGATAGAAATATGTACTTGGAACCTAAGCAATCGTCGGATTTTTTAGTTTTGTCTAACTTATACTCCCTCAACAATTCAGCACTGACTGGCGTCAACTTATGAATTGCTCAGAGATGTGGTTTCTTCCTTTCGGACCTGAGTTGCTAAATTTATAAGCTTGAGTGATGAGTAAGAGAATATAATATTATATGACTGAGCCTCTGAAGCAGAAGCAGGTGCAGTATTCAGCGCAAGGTTAACTACATTCTTGCAGCAGTCTCGGATAAGTACAAATCTACTGCTGACGACCCATGCAAACGAAATAAGGACAAAGAACTTCGAATCTGCTTGTAGAATATATCGTGTCCTAACGAAATATAAGGGACTATTTCACGAGAGATATTGAGTTCGAATAAAATGACTTTATTTATTATCAGGGATAGTCCAAGACAATGTGTTCTGAATATGACTTCAGGAATATAGCTCCTTAGACTATTTTTGGGGGAGCCTTTCGAACACTTGGGGTCTATCTCAACGAATAATGAATAATGGCTTTCAAGGCATGAATTGTTGCCGATTTATCCACATACGCCAAAGACTTTATAAGGCCTCACAAAAGGCCAGTTGGTCCATTTCGCGATATAATGTTATCGTAAAATACATTTTTACTTGCTTACTTAACGGGCTCCTCAGCTCTCTGCATGAGACACTGTCTTCGATTCTCGGTGAGCTGCTTCAGTTGCTTAGACCAAGCGCTCTGGTATCCGCGATGGACCGGTCTTCTCTGTTGTATCGAACCTGCGGACGGTTGCATAGTCTAAATATTCGACGAAGAATTTTTCTTTCGAAAGTGTCTGGTTTCCTGCTTATCGTCCAGCGTTTGATTCCATAGAGTAAACTGTCGGGATCAATGCTTTGCGAAGCATGCATTTCGTCTTTCTAGTTAGGAGTTTTCAACCCATTTGTTTCAAACCGAAGTAGCAGCGATTTCCAATGATAAGTCTTTGACAGATCTCCAATAGGATGTCAATCGTGGAGTTGATGTTTATTCCGAGGTAGGTAAACTCCTTAAAACATGTATGTATTTCGTTTCTCACTTACTTCAAACTCATCTCGTTTCTTCTGTTTTTCGATCACCGAAAAAGCCTCTAAGACGGCGCGTTGGCAACGATCCATGATATCAATGTCGTGTGCGTATTCCAGCAGCTGGACAGATTTATTGAAGATAGGGCCTTCCCTGTTTACCAAATTGAGGTAATGGCATGACAGTGCATCTCCTTGCCGCAATCTAGCACTGGTTTGGAATAGTTGGGAGGAACTGTTTCCGCAGCGTCACGCGATACAGCTTGATTAGTATCCCGAATTTGGCCGTCGCTGTGCAGAGCTCAAGCCGGTGAATGTTGTCATATGCGTCTCTGAAGTCGATGAAAAGATGGTGAGTCTCAACTTGATATTCGTTGGTCTATTCCAGGATTTACCTTAGTGTGAAGATTTGGTCGAATGTCGAAACTGGTACGTGTCGATGAGTCTGTTGCTGAAAGGTTTGAGACGTTCACACAGAACATTGGATAGGTTCTTGTATTCTACATTTCTCAGGGCTATACCTCGATAGTTCTGACAAGACATGGGTTCAACGTTCTTGAAGATGGGGCATATAGAGTTGAAAGTCCAGTCATCGGGCATGGCTTCATCCACCTATATCTGGCTGATAATGTATGTAATGTATGTATGAAGTAAACACATTCCCGTTATCTAAATTGGATACGGTACACTATTGAGCAACGTATTTTTATTATTAAAACTTATTTTAAATATGGTGAAAGTTTTGCAGAAGTTGAAAGAAAATTTCGTTCAAAATACGGTAGAAACGGGTTCGGTTCAAGATCAGAGAAGTAAATTCTATGATCGTAGTGGCCGTTCTAGTGGAAATATTGCAGCTGTTAGCAGAAGTGTTACTGAAGAGCCAAGGACATCAATTCGTCGTCGTACACACAACAACTTTGTTTAACATTTTGCACCAAGTTCTGCATGTAAAGGCTTACAAAATACAGTTAACACAAGAATTAAAGCCAACTGACCACGCATTGCATCGGAAATTAGTTAATTGAGCCATATAGAAGCAACAACAAAATAACAATTCTTTCAAGCAAATTATGTTTACCGATAAGGCTCATTTTCAAATTGGCGGTTATGTCAACAAACAAAACTGTCGCATTTCGGCTGAAGAAAATCCTAGAGAATTGATTATTGGTAGCGTAATTGGTCCATTTTTTTCGAAGATGAAAATGGCAATGCAGTTACTGTGGATGGAGCTCGATATCAATCGATGATAAGAAGCTTTTTGTGGAGTTAATTGGAAGATATTGATGTGCAGAATATGTGGTTTCAACTGGATGCTGCAACATGCCAGGCAGCAACGAACTCAATCGATCTTTTAAAAAGGAAGTTTAACAATCGCATAATTTCCCGAAGAACAGGCGTGAATTGGCCACCAAGATCATGCGATTTGACACCACTGGATTTTTTCTTATGGGGTTTCTTGAAGAGTAAAGTTTATGCCGATAATCCTCAAACTGTTCAACACTTCAAAGACAACACCATCGAGCAAATATCACTTATTGGACCATCATAAAAGGTTGACAGTCTGCCGAGCTAGCAGAGGAGGTCACTTGGACGATATTCCTTTTCATTATTAATCGGAACCAATGTACATTAATTTCCAATAAAAATAAATACAGATTTTACACAATTTATGTCTTTCATTCAAAATTTAAAATGATACCTCACATTTGAACACCCTTTGTATTGTGTGGTGTGGAGGGAATCAACGGCATTTGAGCGAGAGATGTTCACATGCATGCGGGTGTATCTGCACTAATCGTCATAAGGATCACTAACCTGAGCCAAAACGATGATAATGTTCCAACTGCACTAAAAAAATCGATAGTATGATCAATTTATAAAGGCGCTACTAAAAACACTGTCAAAAATTATAGACCGATAAAAACTTTACCAGTGATTGACAAATGCTTAGTTAAAATCCAGAATGCCTTCAGTGAAGACACTACATCTCCATTTGGTGTCCCTCAAGCACCCCTGCTATTTATAATATTCACAAACGAGATAATGCGTATCTTTGCAAACAGTATTCCGTTTTCCCTCGTGGACGATAGAGTGATAGTCATTAGGCAAAAATGTTCTGAAACAGATATACAAATAATGCACACGGAGTTCGATAAACCTTTACACTGATGACATGATAATGGCCTGATTTTAAAAGCGGTGAAGACGAAAATTATACACGCCGGAGACTACACCACAAAGCCATCGATCTGAGAATAACTTTAAACAGACACACCTGCCAAAGAGTCCTCCCAGACCAAGAAATCCATATAGTCGAAACCCGTGAGTAATTATCGACATCCACCTTCAGCCGGATGTGCACATAGAGAAACTCCGCTTCATTTTCAGATAAGTTCTTTATACTGTGGTGTCCTTGGGTACTACTCAACGTTTGAAATACAAAATTAAGTGTACTAAACCCTTGTGTAGCCCAAACTGAGATACGGCATATTAGCAAGGGATAACGTCCCAACCACACAAATTAATAAGCTACAAGGCCTTCAAAATACCATAGTGAAGAAGATACAAAATCAGCGTCCCAACAACGCCATAGGACACATAAGTTTCAAGGTGCTAAATGTCCAAATAATATTCCAGATGACACTAACTCTTGAACATTATGATGGCACCTGTTTGAAATACCGGATAGATCATCGACAACATACAAGAAGAAGAGCCCAAAGAATTTTAAAAATCCCGAAAGAATTTTTCTGTTAATAAAAAAAAATGAAGATTGTACAACCAATACAATGGTTCTTCTTTATTCCACTTTAAAGCCTAACATTAACCTTTAATTAATCTAGAGTTCACTTCAATTTTGCATACGCTTGCATAACAATCCTCTGCAGATAAGGCAAATGGGTATGTATACGAGTAGTGTAAGGTTACTTAGGTAGCACAATGGTTCGGGGTTAATCTCGGTCTCAACTAAAAAACCTCTCCAGCTACTCCGGTCTTTAGCTAACTGCCTCCAGTTGCGCACTCCAAGACGGTTTAGGTTCCCTTCTACTTGTGCGCGCCACCTAATTTGAGGTCTTCCTCTACCGCTTTGTGTCTCCGGGTTGGATTCGAAGACTTTGTAGGCTGAAGTATTGGTGTCATTTGCTATACATATCCTTGCCATCTCAGGAGATTGATGCGCAGTTTTCTGATTAGGTGGCTGCACAACTCATATAGTTCGTCGTTGAATCTTCTCATCCAAAGCCCGCCAACGCAAACGGGACAGAATATTTTTCGAAGCATGTCTGTCTCGAAATGATTGAGAATATCTTCATCCGCTTTTGAGAAGGTCCATATTTCTGCGCCATAAAGTACAACTGGGATGATCACGGTCTTATATAGAGTCTCTTTAGTCTTTTGGGATAGGCCCCTACTACTCAATTGCATTCTTAGTCCAGAGACATATCGATTGGCAAGAATGATCCCTCGTTTTAATCCTGCTGAGGTATTGTAGACAAAGTCCTCGAGATTATGCTATCCGTTATTACGTTCTGTCCATTCGTCGATGGCAACATATACAAGGTGGCACAAAATTAATCACTATATCGGAAGATGGTATAATTTTTTGCAAATGGCGTCGTATGTCAATCATATTTGACATTTGTGAACTAGACAGCTGCAGTATATAAACAGACAAGCAATGGAGCGCTATACTCCGCAAGAGTATGGAGTAATTATGTCGATGTTTTTGACCAATAAATCGGTCGGTGGTGTTAGAGCAACGTGAATTTCGACATCGATTTCCTAACCGTGTCGAGCAAACTGGGCAAACATTCCGAAGGGTGTGACCACCACCGGACCGGTCGTTCGGCTGAGAATGTCGCGGCTGTGGCTGCCGATGTCGCTGAGAACGAAGAAACATCAGCCAGACGACGGGCCATGCAATTGGGCATCACCATGTTCCCATACAATGTGCAAACAGTGCATCAGTTAATGCCTACTGACTGTTAGTCGCGTGTGAATTACTGTAAAGCCATCCTCAATCTCAACTACGAAGAGGACGATTTTGTGTCGAAAATCATCATGAGCGACGGGGCGCATTTCCACTTAAGCGGTTACGCCAATAAGCAAAATCTTCATTTCTGCGGAGGTGCACGAAGAGCCATTACATCCACTCAAAGCCACTGTGTGGTGCTACGTTCACGCGGGATGACTGATTGGGCCGTATTTTTTTGAGGACGCCATGGACAATACGGTCACTGTTACTCTCGAACGCTACAGTGCCATGATAAATGACTTCTTACTGCCTTAATTGGATGAGCGGGGCTTGGTGAACATGCGGTTTCAATAAGACAAGGTGATGCAAACCCATTTTGGCAGCTTCCGTTTCAGTACCAGCGAACACACCAGTGACAGCTCACTAATTTCTCCCAATGATGTCTATAGTATATCAAATACAAACTTTTTGACAGATTGTGCTTCCAGTTTTTGTTTGTGAGCTCGGCAAGATGTTAAAGAAGTCTCATAACAGCGCATTACCTGATCTAAAACCTTTTTTTAACATCAGAGGTCTCCGTTAAGTCGTTACCGACCATGACGAAGCTGCGAGCTTTCTCAATCGTCATTCTATATAGATAGATGAGTTTGACCGGGATGCCAAAACTAGACATGGCTCCATGGCTGCCTTAAAGAAGATGGTGGGTATCGTTAGTGTAAGGTAGGGGCGGCTTGAAAACCCCACAGTATTTTGTGACAGAAAAGTGCCGATTTAACTTAAAGATTTGTTATACAGGATAGTCGTTCATCCAGCTTTAATACATACTCGTATAAGCATTACAGTGTTTAGGGTTGACAACAACTGCCAGTCGTATGTACAAGGCAGACGATTCATTGAAGATATATTGCACAGCTGAACGCGAGGTTGGTTCTTTTAAAAAAAAGTAACAAGCTTTGATTTCCGAATTCGGATCCCTTCGGATCCCTTCGGATAACTTCTGTACACAGTTGCAAGGAAACTCTGAATAATTTGCGTCACTATAAAAGATAAACTTCCTACACACATAGCACTCTCAGGAAAGTTGTCTTCCATTGCCCTCTCAAACAACAATCAACAATTTACGGGGCGTGTGAATGATTTATTCTCGTACTGTCGGGGGTTGCTTGAAATCTACAAAGCGTTGCCTGACTTCTAAAGCATCGAAAATTCGCAAAGTCATCATCACACTATTTCAAAGAACAAGTCTGCCCAGTAAATTGTAAGTAAATACCACACCAAGACCACCTCCGTCATAAACCAAAAATTGTCCACCCCTGATGGAATTCTTTTTCTCTTGTTGTAATCACCTCCGAAGCCAAAATAGAAGCAACAAATATGAAATACTTTTCTTGTTTGTGAGTGAAAGAAGCGCGTGATTGAAACATCAAAACACACAACACGCCAGTCATGTGCGCCAGTGAGTAATGATGTACTCCTACTCGCAACATGGCTTGTGACCCAACTGACTGATTCTTGGTTGTTAACAAATTGCGTGTGCACCCCCACAAGAGTCCATACCCCGCCTCAAGATTCAATCCAGGCCACTCAAGCCAAACCACAGACCCTGTGGCAGCTTTTGTTTCCATCATCACCAGTCCATTTATACGAATCTATTCGCATCTAGGTACCTTTGCAAGAAATTCACTGCGTGTATATTCAATTAAAATGCAAATAGCGCCTGGGTTATAAAATTAAAGCCTACGTCCTATGACAAGTTGTGCTTAGCAGCCTCAAGCCTCCCATATGAGTAAAGGGTGGTGGCATGCAAAGCGCCGCTGCCACGTTTCCGAACAGCCCAACAGCCCGATATCCCGATATTATTAACTGCACTAGTATGTTAATCAGATGTCAGTCAGTCGGTGTGACAGTCTTCACCATCTTATTGCAATTCAAATGCAGAAAAAATATGGATAAGCTCTATCGCTGATAAATTTATTTATGTTAAACGGAGCGCATGAGTCACGGCTTTGTTATGAAGTCGAACCCAATTCTCATCGGTAAGCTATTGCATCTATGACTTCCGTTACTCTATTTCCTGTTTGTTCTAATTGAACACACATATTTCCATAGTACAACAGATACGTACATACTCGTAGATACTTTGACAAATTTGAATACTAGTCCGATGTTTTGGCTACTGCACGCCACGTGATTCGTTTACAGGTCCAGATTCTAATCCGAAATTCGTGAAATCAAATCCAATTTCACCGTCACAATTTGCATTGACATAGTGAGTGCATGTATTTGGCCCATCATCACACCAAGTACGCGCAGACGAGTACGAGTATCTCATCTATTGATCGTTGTTTTTGGCTTTCAAAATAGGTCTACGCCGACAATGACTGTTAAACATAAACAGAATGAAACACAATCGACTACGAGTACATCCCAAATGTCTACGCGATAACAATCAGAGGTGAAGAGCCCAACAATAAAACAAAAATTGGAGCTATCGCGATTGGGTTACTTCCAGTGTGGGGGGTGTAGGAAGACGGAAGAAACCTTTTTGGAGCGCACTGATTTTTTTGTTTCTGGGTCAACGAAGTCACGGTGTGATATAATTGTTTTCGACAGTTTTAGCGAAAGAGTCGCGAAAATATCTTCAGACTCAGTCTGTTCCCATCCTTTGGAGTTTGCTATGAAAAGCAGTACATGATGGAAAAAAATTATAAAGAATTGTAATTCATGAATCTGGAGGTTTTTGAACTTTTCTCAGGTAAAACGTCATCGAACGTGTGTGTGTATATCTTTGCGGGCTGATTGGGCTATACCGTGTCCGAAGAATATTGGAACCGGAGGCATTGATTCGTACATAATACTTGATGGAATGTATACCACCAATTGGTGCCAGCACTTGGCGTATTATATGGAAATCTATTTAACAATAATTGACCTCTTTGCATATACTCAACAAGAATAAAACCAAATAGGAAAACACCCCCAAAAGGGTTTACTGCCTCGTCTACTATGGAACTTAGTCCTCAGTTTAGTGCTTACCACTCACTCTTTATGTGTCAAGGAAACATCAGACAGTCACTCTCTAAAATTCTCCAGTATTTCTTAGCTACACTCATCTCTTAGGTGTGACCTCCGCGTATGTTCGGCCAAAATGTAGCTATTCCTCTACACGATAAGTTAAATCAAGATACTCTTCATCATCCCACCCAATTTAAACTGGACACCTCTGAGTTTCTCGAAAAGTGCCAGGTATGTAGGACTCATCAGGACGAAATTAAAAGGTTCTAGTTGCTCTTTACCTTAGATTGTTCACTGATGGTCAAGCGTTTTATGAAGACACAAGCGTCGACACTTTAGCCTCTGCACCTGGTAGAGCTGGCGTCGCGAATAAGCTAAATAAGCCAATGGCGGCTCACAGCGGGTCTACTGGCACCATACTATTATGCCGGGATCTTTTGTCCAGGGGTTTCACTAACGACAAGGTCCCCAAGTTGGGGGTTGTGAGTGAAGCCTTGCTAAGCTGCCAGGATTACAAATGCAAAATGGAGACCTGCAAAAATGGTTAACTGTTAAAAAAAAAAAAAAAAAAAAAAAACGCTGTGTTTATTTGAAAAGCTCTGATGTTTTTATTTTAAAATGAGAGTGTGGACATGTGGGCTATGTATGGAACACAATATCTGATAAATAGCCGCCTCGCGACTGATGGCACACGTCGTGCTGTATATGCTTCATAGCGATGTCGGTCCAGTCAGCGGTAAACGTATCCAACATCTGAGATGGCTGGGCCATGTTGAGTGAATGAACGCCACAACTCTGGGCCAAGAAAGACGACGCAGCTAAGATCACTCAAGAATGTGGATGGGGACCTCAATCAACTAAGTAGGAATGCGGAACTGGAGACAACTGGCGATAGATGGGTCTAGCTGGCGAACCTTGTGTGTTGAGACCCAGCTTCACACCGAACTGTAGCTCCACCTAAGCAAGGAATTAAGTTAAACTGCTCTCTATCTATGCAAGAGGACTGTAGGCTCAATGTGGGGTTAATAGTACAAAGCCACTTGAAGCTGATTGTAGTATTTTAAGCAATCATCATCAGCCATAAAAATGTATTAGGCTTTCGCCACCTTGTTAGATCCACCCACTGAGTAATGGTATGCTGGCCTTGAGAATTGCATGTAATCTCTTTATTATATGTAGCTATCCGGTATCTGTAAAAATATTGCTCTTAGAACAACAGGTCACAGAAATATTTAATTCTTGCACAAATTGGATCGAGCAAACGGTGACGCATGGCTTGTCTGAAACTAGAGAAGATATACGCATTTATTTTAGGGCATTCCAGATACCATGTGAAGATAGATACATACTAGACATCTAGACTAATCAGATCAATATTATTTGAGAGAAGACCAGTGACATTAATACCGAGAAATACGAAGAACTTAAGCTGAATAGTTTGGGCCTTTGCCTAGTAGATGACTAAGGGCTAGAAAAACGTATCTTCCCTTCAATGATTTTTACCGAAACTGGTGGAATAAAAAAAAGACGAAAACCTGGTCCACAACAAACGAATCTCACCATCCAGAATACCGAACTGATACAAGGCACTACCCATCTTCGCAGGCTGCCAGAACAAAAATGTTCACAGAAGCGAAGATTACCCAAAGAATCTTTTAAACCAGCCAAGTCTCATCCAATCCTGACGAAGTTCATGCATGTAGGCTATGTATATATAGCGGCACTAGGATGATGAGGGTCGAATATTAAGTCACCCCCAGTTGATCGAGAGAGAGATTCGCTGCTCAATGGCGTACTTCGCTTGGCAGTCATCGACTGGTATACCCATCATCGCAGTGTTCGAATTTACTCTCTAACGTAGTTTTGACCTTACGGTGTGTACGGTACGGAGCAGCTGGGGCCCTTCAAAGCAGCACAACCCTGTATGCTTCTTTTTCCGCTGCATGTGTTTGCCAGCAGTATTCATCGAAACAGAGGTTGCATTGTTGTGGCTCAGAAAGACGCAACACATGAAGGATGACACTGATATGTCTCAATTGTCTTCAGCACCTATTGTAGGCGGCAAGGAAACTCTTGGGATCTGTTGCAATTTTAGTGCTTTGGCGTTAACCCTTACAGTATTTTCTTGTTCTTGAGATGACTGGGATATCCATAGGGCTGTAAAATGTTATATGTATTGTATATTAGAGATGTGCCCTGCGGTTCGCAATGTGGTTAATCTGGTTGACAGCTTTTGATCGAGAGTCTTTCATGTAATTATCGAGATGAAAGAAACACGTACTATCCACGAAAAGGGTCTGCAAAAGCTTTTAGCCCAAACCTGGTGCTATCCACAATAGCACCCACACTACTATGTAACTACCGTTCAGGTAATGTAATGGTATGGGCCCGACAAACAAGGGATAAAAAACTCTGACATTTAATAATATAATTTCTACAGAGAGTATAATCAGCACTGGTTTAAACATGGATTTGGCATCGGAGGAAGACCTTAGAAATTTCCTAAGCATGATGTCAAGATCGTTCTTGGTGATTTTAACGAAAAATTAGGAAAGGAGAGGACCTTTGAAAAACACAGTTGGAAACCAAAGCCGACACTACACTTCATCAGGATAAAATGTCATCATAGTTAGAACACGTTTTCCACACCTCAATATCCACAAATGAACCTGGTAGTGATCTCAAAACCGTTAACCAGATTGATCACATTGCGCACGATGCAATGCATAGCTTAAATACAATATTCTGGATGTCCGGATGTTTCGAGGAACCAACATCAACAATACTACCTTATTGTAGCCAAGAGATCGCTTCTCTCAAAATTCTTCGAGAATAACTATGCTGCCAATAAAAAGCGCAGGAGATCGGCAACGACATTGTTAACAAGAGTCATTAGAGCCGCTGCATCTGATGTGTGAGGCTTCAACTGACGAGTAGAAGGAACAAAATAATAAATAAAAGCGATCGGTCGAGACCATGGAACGATACTTCTGCGGAATCGTCCGGGAGTTCTATCAGAAAATGAAAATAATATGCCATGGACAGGAACCCCGAAAAAAAGCATGCGAGGATAGGGATTGGAACCAAAATTCCTATGTGGGAGAGAACGAACCATTCGACTTGGATAATTAATGTCCACCCGATGAGGATAAGAAAAGATAAGGCAGAGAGGATTAAGTGGCTAGGAGCATACACCAATTCATCTGAAAAATATGGTCGGATGAAAGTATGCTTAGTGAATGGAATTCCATCCATAGTGTCCAAAATCCTGTAACAACACACCCATGGCTTAAGTCCACCAACGAGAAGATATTTACTTTATAGAAGATCTTTGAAAAATCCCCCCCACATCAAATTGATACCCATTATCTGCTTATTAATTTTAAGGCCTCATATAACAGCATTTATATAGAAGAGCTATATAGTCGGTATTGACCTCATCCAGGCATTTAATAACAAAAAAGGATTTCGACAAAGTAATGCATATTCATATGACATTTTCAACTGAATCAAAGGCGCTGAAGATGGGTTTATGAGGGTAAAACAAGGTCATGATATCGTCAAGAAACGACACCTAACACAAACGGCCCAAACAGCACAACAAAACGGCAAATTACAGCTTTGTCTACCTGGTCTCCGCTGTAAATTAAAAGAATGTCGTATAGGTCAAGCCAAGACTCACTCTTTCACCCTTGAAAATCGCTGTTGGCTGTTGATTAAAAAGGTGACTGAGAAATAAGTCACTCTAAAGGCACTGTATAAGACCTTTATCGTCCCAGACCTGCTCTATGCCGCGAAAGTATTCATCCATACAAGTATTCGAAGGTTGCTTCGAAAGAAAAGTTCTTCAAGTGATTATTGGCCCCGGAATTTGGAAAAGATTGTTATAACAACGAAATATATTGGCTATACAGAAACATTGCCGTGATCAAAAGGGACTAGATCGTCTCCGATAGAAAGGTCGTGTTTAGCAAATTATCACCACCGCTCTAGCCGGAGACTTTTCAAATCCATCCTAATCCAAATGGGGCAGCGCTGTGAAAAAGGACTTCACCTAAGGCAAGAGTGTTCAAATGGATAAGGACATCGGCCAACTAGATCGCGGAAAATGGAAGGAGCTGTTGGTTCCAAATGACATGACGATTCACATACAGCTTACTTTTTAAAAGTTGTTGAGCTGTTTAGCACAGCACAGCTCAACACTGTATTTCGGGACTCATGTGTTAAATTTTCCAAGAAGAGTCTCCTAAGCTTGTGTAAGCGATGTCACAGTTCTTTTGTTGGTGAAAGAAACTAAGGTGCTTTGGACAGCCTTTCGCAGTAATGACCCTGAATTGTGTACTACTTTGTTTTAGATACATCTTGATAACTGGGTGCAATTTGTATTGTCGAATGTGCCTTCGATATGTAGAAAGCAACCAACCGCAATTTCCTTGTCTTTAAGTGATTTTTCAATCCTGGAGATTAGACTCTAAATAGCGTGTGTGGTTGATTCTCCTGGCTAGTACGGAAATTGATTGATATGAAGATCGCTTTGCTTAAGGGCCTTGCCTATCTGCGACTTTTTCCATAGCATTGAGGAAAAATGAAGAGACACTTATCGGCCGACAATTTTGAGTATGTATCTTACGATAATCAGTTTCCATATGTTTGGAATGTATCCCCAAGCATAACTTGTTCTGAAGATGTTTATCAGAGAGGATGTTATGATTTGGGTACCCTTCTGGAGTAGAACCGGAAAGACGCCCTCATCACTCGGGGCTTTGAACGACTGAAACGAGCTGATTGCACATTTTATCTTAGCTTCATCCAATCCTCTCTGGGGGGGTCTTATGATCCCTTCCCGGAGATGATTTTCTATGGAATAATGGAGGAGCACGGCAAGTGCGTTTTTTCTAAGAGCTTAAGCGTCCCAATACGGTTTTTAGCAAAGGTGCCATCTGCCTTTTTCAACAACCCAATTTGATTAGTGTGCTGCTTGGATAGGATTTTGTTGATGCTTCGCAAAGTTTTTGGCAAAAAGTTTTCCATGATCCTCTTTTAGTTCTTCAAATCTCACGATTTTACCTAATGAGGCTATCCCATTTCTTTCAGCTCTGTTGAAAAGTTTTCTGGTCCAGTTCTCAACATCGGTTTTAGACCGAAAATGGATGATTCTATTGCTCGCTTTAGTTTTTTCGGGAAAGATTGGTAATAGCCGTGGTTATGTTGTCTCAAGTTCAATGCTATCAATATCCCTTACTGCCTTATTGCAGCTAATCATGTTTCCATGAGTTTTATGTTTTTTAAATTGATAAGTTCGTGGAGAAACTCACCTCTAGTGTTACGTTTCATTGTTATACAATCCTATATCTACATACATATATATGTATGTTTATAGAGCCGTGAGCAATATCCTTAATCCCAGTAATTACCATGCGATCGAGCTCCGCAATGGTTTAAACAAATCGAGAAACACATTCCACACTGTGATCAATACTCTTTGCAGTTCAATAAACTCCAATGGCACGATTACATTGCTCTGTCAGAAAAAACACTATAGCGAGTAGAATCGAAGAAATTCAGAAAAAAAAAAAAAACAGCAACAAAAAAAACTACAAACTCCTCCGGCAAATTTTAACATAAAATCAAAACAAATAAATCGCGACTTCAATTTTGCCACTCCCTCCCCTACTCCTTCCCGTGAAATGAATCAGAGGAAGCAAAGCCAGCCAAGAAACAAAAAAGCTATAAAAAGAGACACGAAAGAAATCCTCAAACAACACCAAGAAACCATGTTCCTCACTCTGTTTCTCCTCCGACAGAGGAGCCAGTGCCATGGAACATCAGATCCACAGTTCAAACCTGCGTGGGCCCTCTTTTCCTTACATGCGCGACCATTTCCAATTCAAGCCTCCGATAAACCATAAGCCACTTGAAGCTGTACAGTATGTGGCAGTATGCTTCCAGATCCATCCCAGTGCACCATATACGGAACAGCCAACATGGACAGATACAAGAGGTATTGCACCTGTATCACAGGAGTAATCTAATTTCAGCTACAAGTTGTTTCCACTCACATCGTACCTTCGAATTGATTTAATTCAATTACCGGGTTCCGTGCAGAAAATCGACTCGACAACAATAACAACAGCAACAACAACAACAAAAACTCGACAACGACAAAAGGATGACACACCACCGAGAGTGGGGTTTCCAAGTCGATGGAACCCATGCAAAACACCTCATCACTGAGTTGTTGCGGTTGGATCGGAAGGAGGGCAGTTGTAATGATACAAACACCAAAAGGAATTATCTCAATCCCGAAAACCTTTTGCCTGGATGTAGGTACGGATGCGAGTACAAACTCGGCATCGACAGTCGCGCATGATATACCTTTTATGCACCTACGTGGCAGATTGCAGTAAGTAACACCAGCAAACACTACAAGCCAACATGGCACGGAATCACGGACAGAAGACAAACTTACAAAAAAAAATCGCAAAGAGAAGTCCTTTCAGAGGGACGGACCTCAGTCTCAGCCGCACACACAAAATCGACACAATTTAGCAAAACACAACTCAACTCACCGAGTCGTCAATTGAACCCGAAGAATAAATCACGATCTGTGATTTCCTCGACTTCTTCACTGCTGCCGATTTACAAGACTTCACTTAGCCCATCCACCAGATAGCTGGAGCAGAAGAACTCTTTACAACAACATTCAATGAACGACGACAACGTCTTTGATTTCGAGTACAACGACATTGTCGTCGTCGAAGACGACTTGTCGATGTCAATTTTGCTAGAGTTTTGTAGATCGGGTCCCGTAGATTGTCCATTTGTGGGCAAAACCGCACCAGTCAACAACGTCTAGCTGCAGATAGTCAGAGGCACCGTAAAAAAGAAGTATCTACCACCACAACAACAACAACAACAGCAACAGCAACAACAAAAACATAACGAATCTGAAAAGATGCATATATAAGCAAAAATTAGCTGCAGACTTTGCTCCAAAGAACAGTTAGTTGACCAAAAATTCCTGATTCATTTGTCTGTCGAACAGCGGTAGGGGTTGGGGTTGGATGGTAGGTGGTAGGTGGTAGATAGCCGACGGAAGCGTATCTCTTGCAATTAATTCCAGCATTCAGTTCGATGAATTTAGGCCCATGGTACCTTCGAGGGATTCAAATTAATTTGTTGAAGTTCAAGTCGGGGGAATCTTTCTCCATACCGAGGTGACAACCGTTAGGTGCATACGAGTGTGGTGCTCCATGAATGGTGGAAACTGACTGCAGATCGTCTAATTAAGTCACAGCGACCTGAAACCAAAGTCATGAAACCGCTGAGTCATGGGGTAAAGGTCGATACAGGATATGGCGACGAAACCTTTTCTTAGTATAACTGAAAATGGTTTTAAAGTCGGCAAGTACAACAAAATTAACTTTTTAATCTCCCATGGCAAAAAATATGTTATTCGATTGAACTTTTTGTGGTAGTAGGAGTCTTGATTAATACATCCAATCTAGACAAGCAGAAGAACAGTCTAGGACAAAAGATAGACGAAGAAGAGAATATTCTACAGCAAATCTATGAAGAACCGCAGGCAGGCAAAGCTTGGAAAACTAGGCTTAAGAAGTTCGTAAAAATTCGAAGAAATGGGTGATCAACTGACGAACAACTCGGCATTAAGCGAAAGCCGTAGCTTCAAAGATGTTCTCCCAACGGTGCCACAAGAAAGCAGTACAAGTTTTCCTCATTCGATGGTTAAAGAACATGGTTAATCTTCAGGAATTAATTTGAGTTGGCTGCTTTCTTACTATGGATGGAACTACCATCCGGGCGCCGCTGGACCAGAGGCACAGTTATCACGCCTCTTCAGCTGGCGCGGTCTTTTACCAGCTGCCTTCACTTGCGCACAAGAAATTGTGTGCCCTTGTGTGCGACACCTAAGTAACAAGCATCCTCTACTGCGTTGTCCCTCTTGGTTAGATGTACAAATTTTCCGGCTGGTGTCCATCCGAAGTACTTTTCTCTCGAAACGCCCCGAGGGCATTTTTTCCGCTTTTGTCGGTGTCCTTCTCCTCCGTAAATCAAGACTGGCATGATCATTGTCTTGAATAATGTATTTCTGGTTGCTCGATCGAAGGCTTTACTACGCAATTGCCTTCTAAGACCAAAGAAGCGGCGATTAGCAAGAGTGATTATTTCCACGCTGAGAGCGGAATTATCGTGACGTTTCGTCCTAGGCATCGATGTTGTGTGTCCCCCTCTGTTGACAGCATATATTGTACTTTGTTTTTCCTTCGCCAAGTGATAGGCCCATCTTTGTCGCTTCTGCTTCAATAGTCGCAAACGCTCCATTAACCGCTCGCAGTGTTCTTCTCATTATGGCATTGTAGTCTGCATATGCGAGACTTTTGAATGATGGTATCCCTGGAGTTGACCTGCGAGTTTCTCACAATTCTTTTAAGAACGATGTAGAAAAATCACAAGACAACGCATTGCCTTTTTTAAGTTGAAGGTCTCGGCTTTGCAATTACCGAACTTGATGGGGCGGAGTGCATTTTCCATCGTCATCCTGCATAGTCGAATGAGCTTGGCAGAGATGCCAAAATTAAACATGGCTCTGTATAGTTCGTCTCTATAGATGTTATTAGATGAAGCTTTGAAATCGATGAAGAGGTGGTATGTATCGATCTGGGACTATTGGGTTGTTTTTTCAAAGATCTGCCGTAAGGTGATATGGTGATAGGGGGCTGGTCTTAGGCGTTCATATAACAAGGCAAATACCCGTAGGATCTTGTATGCAATATTGAGGAGACTTATTCCCATGTGGTTGGCACAGTTTGGAGGATCACCCTTCTCTAGAATACTTTCGCCACTGTGGTATAACTTGGATTGCGAAAGCAGCGCAACAATCAAGCTCGTAGAGTAATGCTTGCCTTACCTCCCAATGGTCATCCACAGTAACAGAATGAGTAAGTCCTTACTCATTTAGGCTAAAATGGCAAGTGCATTATCTACCAGTAAGACAACCTTATACGGAAGAGTTAAAAAAAATGTGACGTAAAAAAAAGTTATAATGAATATAATGACTTTGTAGTGCTAAGCTGCAGAGCTGTTTCAAACAATCTATGTAAGGAATAGCAAGACTAGATAACATTGCTGCAAGGTTTTAAGAAACGATCTGGAGTTCGCCTCATGCGTATCTATTGTACAAGCTGAGTTCGACAAGACAGCAAAATTGTCGTACAGTCGCATCGAAAAAGAAAGGACTCGTTCATCATGAGAATTGCAGACGTAATGGCACCATATAGCTTAGGAATAGCCGGAATACGGAAGGTTTTGTCGCCTTCCAAAGAGTCATACGTATGCCAAAGAAATAGCGGGCGTTGTTTCTGCGAAAGACTGGACGCTGAGGAACCATATGTTCCATGTGGGAAGAAATTAGAACTGCAGTAAAATGGGATACTCGTATCTCTAAAGCAGTGCAGTGAACCGTAGTGCCGGCCGCGACAAGGAACTTAATCTCATTGTATATGGTCTTTCTCACAAGTTGTGAGTGAGATATCCACTAATTTCTTTATTTTTATATGAAAAGATATTTTATGGCATTAAGCATAGAATATAAGATGGTTTAAATGTCCGCCGCTGCTTTGTTTGGTGTCACGTCTTCGGGAGGCCCAATTTTCGATGACTTTATCGCTTAAATCTGGCGTTCTTTATATTGACTTTGAGTGCATCAATTGTTTGTGCTTTATTCGCATAGACGTGTGATTTAAGATAGCCCTAAAGGAAGAAGCCTAAAGACGTTAAATCTCACGATATCGGTGGATACTTCACGCCGCCATAAACTTCTATGGTGATATGCTATACACTATTGACTAATTCACAATAAATTTGACAATTTTTTTTTATAATCAGCGCGCGCTCAAGGGGTTTGAGTACCCTTAAAGTGATAGTACACAGCGCGGGCAAAGGAAATTTAGGGAGGAAGAAAAGAGAGGTACCGATGTACATTGTTTTTAAATGTTTGCAAGTTATAACGACCAGGAAATACAGAGATCGGCAGGGCATTCCATAAGCGAGTTGTACGGCTTAGGAACGAATCACGATATTTTAGAGTACGTCCGAAAATGGGCTTGAGGGTATACTGGTGAGCATTCATAGCGAGACGGGTGTTACGGTTGAAAGTTTGAATGGGCGGAATGCTACTGGCGATTTCAGTGGAGCACTGGTGGTGGAAATAGCGATAAAACAAAGTGAGACACGAGACATTTCGTCGGTGTTCTTGGGTGTCCATTGATTGACTGATATTATTATCATCAATAAGTTTTATCGCACGGTTTTGAATCCTATCTAGCAGGTGCAGAGATGTTTTAGGAGCACCTGACCAGATGTGGGCGTTGTACTCCAATTTTGGGCGGATGAAAGCTTTTTATATTGAGGCCAGATCAGAGGGGGTAAAATATTTCTTACATCGCTTGAGGAAACCTAGACATTTCGCAGCATTTTTGGCGACATCAAATATGTGGTCATTCCAACGTAAGTTGTCATTGACATGCATACCGAGAATGAAAAGTTTTTCGGTTTCGACGATGCAAGTGCCATTCATGGATAATGGCTGGTTGTTTAAACTTCGCTTTAACGACAGCAGACAGCATTGTGTTTTATAAGCATTAACTCTGTTCATTGTTCCCCAATTGGTTATGCTGTTGATATCGGAATTTAATGAGCTTAGCATACGCTTCCATTCTCGTTCAACAGCCGAAGAGCAGGGCCGTGAGTCCGGGAACGAATATGAAAAGCAGGGAGTACTGTCATCAGCAAAGGAATATATTGGATTAGAAGTAGCAGTCGAGAGATCATTAATGAAAATTAAAAAGAGTGTCGGAGACAGAACAGAGCCCCGGGGCACACCAGCATTTGTTTTGTGAATATCAGACTTGAAACCGTCCAAAATAACATGAATTGAACGTTCCGAAAGGTAATTTCTAATCCATTGAAGAAATGTTGCTTTAACAACAAGGCCGCTATAACCTAACAAATTTTAAGTGTCCTAATTGACAGACCCTATAGCAAGAAACAAAGTGAGGAAGAAACTGTCGAGGTATATGTATATGGAGACATGTCAAATTTCGGAAAATGGGCAGTGGTAGAAATTTGTAGCACGAATTTACCTGTTCCTGACAGAAGTTTTCAATTAAATTACAATAGAAGTAGTCACAGTGAAAAATTACGATAGTTGACACCGTCGCAGTGGTCTCGATCATTAGGTGGGGAATAGGGTGAAGTTTGCTTTTAAATCCACCTGATTGGAGTCGCCTTCTACCACGTTTTTCTAGTGGCCAAGGTATGTACATACGTGCAACACCTGCAGAAATATGGAGGAGTACAAGGCACTGTTGTCAAATTTGATGCATAAGTGCTGAAATATAAAAGCATAGAGATACCAATGGTATATGTCTTCTGTCGCCGCGAAGTCTTGCAATCATCTTTGCAAATAATTTTTAGAGGAGAGGGGGAACATGGTCCTTGTAGCCTCCGATTTCACTCGATAGAACCAGAAAATAACAGAGGCTTTAAGAATAACACGCTGAGAAAGATTTAGTATCTCAATGAACGGTAGGGTTACTATGCGCCTGCTTAACCCTAAGCAATTCAAAGTGAAATTGCAAAATGGGAAACAAGATGGCGAGGAATCGACAATACCAGTCATGTCAGTTAAGATTATTGAAACTAACCACAAAATCCTCAGAATCTATAGTCTTGGAATATGTTGATGGATTTGTTGCTTAATACTAGATATGTGATCAGCCACAACTCGTACAACTCTGCTTTTACACCACGGACTGCAATACTAGATTTTGTACAGACTAGAGATGATCCCAAAACGACAGCTACCGTAAAGAGTAGATGGCACTTTATGGTAGTTCCAGATTCACGAGAAATATTATAAAATAACCTCATTCTCAACGCTTAATGAAACTCATATTGAAAAGGTGTACGGGTCAAAGTTTGTCCAGCTTTTCGTAAGAACTTAAAATACGGAACAGGCTCTGGAGGGCTCATTTAGAGCTCAAAAAAAAGTACCATATTCTGTGCAAAGTGATAACTAGTTAGTAGGTACAAAAAATACGCAATGAGAAGCTTTTTAGTGACTGCCACGTACAACAGAAAATCAGTAAAGCCATTAGAAGGGTGTGTGCCTCAGACATGATGATCGAAAATGGTTCAATCTGATCGACATATTCTTTACAAATAGACCAGCATCTCTTTACTGCTTCTTCGACTAGCAGATCAACGCCAAAGATTTTGCAGGGTAAGCTTCGGTCAAGCTACTTAATTTGCAATGGTCAGCTGCTCAAAAAGCCTTTCCTTGTATAAGAGACCATCAAAGGTTGCAGCTCCCGTCGACAGGAACATCAGACGGTGCCACGATGTCCAGATGAAAGTGACACTTCAACAAGCAAATGTTTTAATTCTGGTTGACGGTAGTAGGTATATGCCGTCAAAACCACCATGGAAACAATCCTGATGGTGGCTATTTCGTTGGACAAGGACTGTCTGAAAGTGGTGCTGCAACCAGCAAACGTTGCAGTTCGCTGAAGCGGACAAGATCATTTTACCTAAATATAACTACACTGAAACTCTGTGGTGATCAACTGCGGGAGCTACTCAAAGCTTAAGGATGATTTGCTCTATACAGCAAACTCTTGAATAGCTCAGCAAGTCTGTGCTAGAAATGGCAATACCGGGAATCTGTTGTATCCAAGGCAACTCAGCGAAACGAAGGCTATGTTGACTCCTGAAGCCTGAAGGAGCAATTATCAAGAATACACTTTCGCATTTTGCTTGAATAAAGCTTTTGCCGAGGCTTTTAATTCATATGAGTCACCTCACCTTAGAAGGGTTCATTTACGAGTATACTCTATTTCTAAATGAGTCCTAACAAGAGACCACTTTCCCACATTCATTCTCAAGAACCAGTGAACGCATCCACTCCAACTTAACAGCTGTTTTGACAAACGACATTTATGCAAATCTCCTGCGTAAAAAGTTTTTGGCGTCAGTTGCTGCATTCATGGAATGGGGTTCGCTCAAAAATCGTGTCGTCGTAACTGGCATGCAAAAATACGGCTACGACAAAGGCGAAATCTTTCAGATGTTATGGCCACAGAAAATCACACGAAACTTTATGTATCATTCAGTGAATTTATTTGAGGATACTGGTGGAATAGTCGACAGTGCAAAATCCGCGTCCGCGCACTCTGCGAACTCCACAAGTTATACGTCTCCCGATATACATTATCGGCAAGGACAGCATGTCGTGCATAAAATGCGATGACGATGGGATCACCGAGCTCCATTTCTGCGAGAAAGTGTCAAAACTTCGGCGAAACTGTATCAAATGGACGTATGAAAGAATGTTGTGGAGACCCTCAAGAAAACACTATTCAGAAATAATCCGTGGACCTATCAAAAAGACTCCGCTCCAGCTCATAAGACAAAAACGACTCAAACGTTCTCAAAAACCACGTTCAGTCCAAACTTCATTTCAATGAATGATTGGCCATCTGGTGACCGAGACCTCAATCCATTAGGCTACGAGACTATGCTCCGTTCAGGAGACAATGGCTTTCACTGCTCGACATCCAAGTATTGAGTGTTTGAAGCACGCCCTTGCCCGCATTAACTTTCAACATTTTTGACAACCAGGTCGCAGTAAGACATTAAGGAATCGATTTAACATTATCCAACTGGTACGGACAGGATACCAAAGCTTCCATGTCAGCCCATAGGTGCAATAAGTTCAGAATCGAATAAGAGGTGGAATCCTTGAAAATATTGTAATCAGAACCTGAACAGCGCACTCACCAAATATCACATTTTGATCTGACTTGTCCATCCAGGACACTGCAGATCTGCAGATTACTTATTCCATTATGGAATCAAATATGCAGCGTCTACGTTACGAAAGCGCATAGAAATTGTGGGTTTTCCTAATGTCAACAACACCAATGCCTTCTCCTGTGCACTGCAAGTATTTTCAAAGGGTTTCTCAACTGATGTGTCCGAAATGGAATAGTGCTAAACCTGTTTTGATTGTTAAATTCGTGTCTAAAATCAAGAAAGACTTAATTATGAAAAACAAAATTCTACAAAAAAATAACTTAACTTCTAAAATATTTGGCTGCGATAAAGATAGCCTATATTTTCCTGTAATAATAAATATGCAGCTGGTGGCGTTGATGACTTTAAATTGACTCTTTTTTGTATTTATAGATTTAATGAAACAACTTTATCAAATGACACATTTTTTGAGGACTTGGCAAATTTGTTGTCAGACGAAGCGAATGATGCTATATTTTTGGGTGATATTAACTTAGACATCTTACAAAATTCTTCTTTTGTAGATAAATATTTGTTTTTGTTATCCTCGTTTGGATTTGAGTCATGTATAAATAGACCTACTCGTTATTCATCTTCCGTTAATACTTGTATTGACCATATTATGGTTCGTTTTTTCAACTCCCAGATAACTCAAATCTATAACTTTGTTGTCGATTTGCAAGTAACCGATCATTGTATGACATGTTTTAGCATAAAATTTTCTTGTTTTATCGTGTTAAATCGTTCGTGTGTTAAAACTGATTTTGTATCACTAAATAATCTTCTTCGTTTTGAATGTTGGGAAAGTGTATTTAATGAAAACGATCCTTCCTTAGCCTTCTCTAAGTTTAATATAATACTTGAAAACTATGTTTTGCAATGTACAGAGAAAAGAGTGAAAAGTATTGGTAAATGGAAGAAACTTAAACGGTGGATATCTTTTGGGTTACTTAAAAAAATTAAAGAGAAAAACAAATTGTATAAAAAAAAGAAGAAAAATCCCAATAATATTAATGTCACTTCTGCTTACAATCAACTATGCAAAGATATATCAAAACAAGTTTCTTCGTGTAAAAACGATTACTATGTGAACAAGTTTCGTGAGGTCAAAGGTGACTCAAAAAAAGAATGGGAACTAATAAGAGACATATTTAATAAGTTTGTTGAGAAAGATCGAATGATTAGTTTGAATGAAGAAAACATTTTTATAATCGACAAAAAGGCCCATTCTGAAAAATTCAATACTTTCTTTTCCTCTGTAGGAAAAAAAGTAGTCTCTGACAGTTCAGTTTTCTGCTGTGATAGTAACTGTTTTGTCGATGAAGTGTCATGTTCTCAAAGTTTCTTCTTTGATCCCATATCGTCCTTCGAACTGTATAAAATTATCTTGTCTCTTAAAAACTCAAATTCACAAACAACTGGGAGTTTTTCAAATAATTTAATAAAAGAAATAGCTTTAAATATCTGTGATATTTTATGTTTTATGTATAACAAAAGCATTACTTGTGGTATTTTTCCGGAATGTTTAAAGGTTGCTGAAGTAATTCCTTTGTTCAAGAATGGAGATAGTAATTCAATAAATAACTACAGACCTATTTCCCTACTACCAGTTTTCTCGAAAGTATTTGAAAAAGCGTTAAAAATAAGAATGGTCAAGTTTTTAGAAAAAAATATTTTTTTTTAGTGTTTGTCAATTTGGTTTTCGTTCAGGTGGCTCCACCGAGAGTGCATTACTAAATTTTTGTTCTGATATTTATAACAGCTTTAATAATAGATATTATACCGCTGCGCTTTTTGTGGACATAACAAAAGCATTCGATACTGTTGATCATATTATACTCCTAGATGAACTGTACAAATGTGGTTTTAGGGGTACAATTCATACCTGGTTTCATTCATATTTATCGAATAGATCTCAAAGAGTGAAAATCAATGATTTGTTAAGCTCTATAAGAACTGTATCTATGGGTGTTCCACAGGGTTCTGTACTGGGTCCTTTATTATTCTTAACCTTTATTAATTCTCTTTTTGCGCAAAACTTTCATTGTAAAGTTACTGGTTTCGCAGACGATATGGCATGTGCTTTTTCTAGTGATTCTGTTTTGAACCTCTCCTCAGATATCAATTATGACCTTGTAATACTTAGTCATTGGTTCAAAATGCACAAAATGGTGATAAGCGCCAAAACCAAACTTATGTTGGTACTGCCTATTGATAGTTGGGTTTTGAGTGAGCGGATAGCATGATTCTTTACTATGCCGGCAGATCAAACAAATGCTTCCCGAAGTCTTTATGAGGGCAGCGATTTTCGTGGCTGTATGTATGACGAACTTTAGACTCCTTACTGGCGCTGTAACGGGACACTAGGCTTTTGGGATTTAATATACTCTGAAAATGTTTGCATACGAAAGAAAATTAGGATGAAAATAAAAAGAATTACAGACGTATGTATAATGACTATGAAATAAGGAGCTCGGCAGTTCATTTTATAAGCGAGTTGTGCTGCATAGGAAAGAATCACGATATTTTAGAGATGTTTTGAAGGTAAAATCGTGAGCTTTGATCCTGAGAAGGCTGTTACGGTTGTAATTTTAAAGGGTTGGAGCGATGAAGCCCTGGTACTGGTAATAGCGTTAGAATCATCTACTGCAGGAACAATTTGGAAAGAAACTTTTGTTGATATGTTGTTTCTTTTGCAAAATAGTCTGACATCAACAAAAGGAACGCTCTATGTTACTATGATACATCCGAGTAGCGGGAATTTTCATATGGACGGGTGTTTATCTTCTGTAATATAAGTCGGAAGTTGAAAAAGTTTGAGTGAGTATATCTGATTCAATTGAACCACTTCAAGTATTATGACAACAAACGTAAAAATTTCCGTGCCATGACTCACTCTTCAACTGACCACCTACTTTATGCAACACTTGTTCGAACTGCAACTCTCCAAATATATTGCACACGCCGGCAAAACTCTCAATAAACGGTTCACATAAAACTTAATGAATTACTTAAGTCGCAGCAACTGTTTCACTGTGCATGTACACGTTAAGCAACTTAAGCAATTAGCCAAACCGCACACACAGCCATTTGTCTGGCCATCAATTTGCAAATCAGCAACAGCTACAGTAGTTCGGTTCACAGAAGAACACCACTATCGACCACGATTCCAGAGCCAGACTCCACCAATCACCCCGGTAACTGTCCAATCAGTCAGTTAATATGTTAACCAGCCTCGGAAACAATGACTTTGCAGTGGAACACACCGAATACTCCATCGGCTGTAGCCGGTACTAACGAGAATTTTATGAAATCGCGGCCAAAAAAATTATCCCAAAGCAGGCAAAAACATAATCAGTTTGTTGGGCACCACAACCACCACCAGGCAATTACAGTGACTGCGCAGCACGCGGGTGATCTTGTCTCTTGTCTGTCGTCTCCCTGTTCGCCGAAAATCCCAAAAGCAAACAACGACGCAAATGACAACTGGCCATCAAGTTGTGATCAACTCCGAAGCCCAGATCAACTCCCCCCAAACAGGCGATGTCAAAATAAATCAATTGATTGATCTCGTTTTATTTATGTCCAATCCAATTGCGATCAGTTGTCAACTGAACGTACTCAGCTCACGAGATCTTGCTATTGCTGCTAGCTGGTCCAACAGTTGCTGGCAACAAATTGCGTTTAATTGAAAGAAATAAAATTCGCCCTCTCCACTGCTTCCCCGGTGGCGGCGAATTCACTGAGCCAGTGATATTGGTATCTTAAAATTCCTGAGCCTCAAATTTAAACTTTAAGTTCTATCCATCGCCGGCTAATCTATTCCCGAATGTGTGCAAATGTGCAACAGTGACAAGGGGTTTACGACTCTCTTTTATACAGTATGTTCCACAGCAAAGTTCCCCTGGTGTCCATAGCGTTGTGAACAGCTCATTTTTACGTGGCTGTACAATCCGTTTGCCTCGTTAAGTGTTTTGTTTTGCTTTTACTTTTTTTACGAGTCTGTGTTAACTCACACTTTCGAAGACATTGTATCATTACGACCGTGCTCGGTTTTTAGAGATCCTTTTGCCGTAATCAACTCATTTGGCTTCAACGGAAAGGTCGACAAATAGATCAACCGTATCGATTTGCCGACCAAATATACTGCATATACGAGTATAGTGGAAACATTTGGACAACTGGAATAAATCCACACCCGTTTCGGGGTGCGACTCGGAGTGCAATACGACTCTCAGTTAACATATTTCTTTTACAATCCGCCTGTCCTCGTAGACATACGCATGAAGGCCCAACTTAACAAACATTATTTTAATGATTTTGATATCTGATTCGTGCAATTCTTTTTACAGAAGCCTTCAAAATATAGGAAAATGCTAAACAACTTCTGATCTCTCAGTGGTATCAAGACTCCCATACTTTTGGTTCAAGTGTACTTCACTTAGAAGAAAACAACCCTCTCGTCCTGGTTTTACTGAAAGACAAATGTTACTTGTCGTTGGTTGAGTGGCCAGATTATCCTGCACGTCTCCAGCATTGGTCACACAGTTTTTTTTATACCTAGCGCGCGATTATGAATACTTTTAAAACATATTCGCACGCAGCGCAAAGTAAGGTACCGAAGGTATGTTGGGTTTGAATGCTAACAGTTTAAAATGACTAGAAAATGAAGATCTCGACAGGGTATTTCATACGCAAGTTGTATGGCTTAGGAAAGCATCACAATATAACAGAATACCTCCAAATGCTCCTATGAAACCCATCTGAAAAACTTTCCCCCGAGCCTTGCCTAACAAATTCATCGTCGATTTCATTTCCCGTGATCCCATCGTAACCTGGGATCCAGACAAGACGCATTGAATTCAATCTTCCGATTCGGTGAAGTCTGTATTGTCGAACTAGCTGGGAAGCCTATAGAGGGTTCAGCAAGGATCTAAGCGCGGCTTGGCTGGTGCTACAGATGCAAATGATCCTCCAGAGAAAGCCGATCTCGTATTTTTTTCCATAGCAGGAGTTCTCGTGTCATTGCATCAGATGGCATGTCCATAAGACAAGAGTCATAAGACAGTCGGCACGCAAAGTCACCAAAGCTCCAGTGCGTGTTGCACCAAAGACCACCCTTTTTACACGGAAGATGGCTTTGAGAGTACAGCTCATGATATGAGTATTAAGGTGAGAAAGATTCATCATGCGTTTAGAGTGGAGCCAGCCGTGGTAGGTAAGCTTCCATATCATTCCTGGTAAAAACAGCAATGACGTATTTTCGTGAGAGCTGGTACAACCGGACAACATAATTGGCCTTATCATAGCCGTAAAGATCCGAAGGATCCTTCTCGGTGACAGGCCCCATGTCTTGCCCGACAGCTCCTTTGCATTGCGAGAAGGTCGATAGCGCTTTTGAGAGGCTTTCGACGTAACATGTTTAGTCCAGAGAAATTTGTTACCCAGGATGATATCAAAATACTTAGCTGCCTTAGAGAATTAGATGGTGATGCCTTTAACCATACGATGAGTCTGGTTACTAGTCTGACTCGTAAAGAGAATACCCTCAGTTTTGGGAAAATTGACTGAAAGCCCATTTTAAGTGAATGTCTAGAGTTGCCTTCAATTTAGAGCAGACACTCCTAGACGCAATCCACAGTATAGCTACATCAGCTGCGTATGCTTGTGCATAGAAGTCACAACTATCGAGCGCATTGAACTGTGAGTTGACCTACATGCACTATAACAGTGAAACCAGAACGCCGAATGGCGGGCAGCCCCTATTTACCCCCACCATCACATATTGGCATAGTCCGCATTCGCAATTAGTGTCCTATTCACCAGCATTGCTTTTATCCACAAAATTAATGATTCGTCTACGACGTGTTCTCTGGCCGACTTACATATGCCGTCAAAAAAATCCACAGCGCCTATTCCTTCTTGACGAGTGCGTCTTCTGCCTACCAGATTTTCGCGCGTTGGTAAACATGTTGCAACTCAGGCAGAGGCATGGAGCTCGACCAGCCTTTCCATACTCTTCAACAGAAAGAAAGTCAGACTTATAAGTCTGAAACTCTCGGTGAGTGTGTAGTCCTCTTTCCGATTGACAATGCCAATGTCAGGCTAGTGGTGAAGATTTTCTTCAGAGTTAGCAGCACCTGGTCTATACCTTTTTATAGCGTAACTGGGTACACGCCATCAAAGGAAGCAGCAACATGTTTTATGGCCTCATTCACAACCGATGGGACATACCAACTACGGCGTATTGTGCTATTCAACCCAAAAACCTCAAAAGTCTTAGTTTCTAGGGGTGGAACCTTCGGCACAATCATTCAAGAGTTCAATCATTCATCGTAGTCCTCTGTTTGAATGCAAACATTCATTGCTTTGTCTAGCTTCCACAGTTGATCGGCACAGTGTTTGTACTCTGTGGTCATTGCCAGCCTTCTCAACTCGGAGCGACAGTGAGGTGATGGCGGCATCCTTATAGTTGTGCTGGTCTCGTCCCCTTTGGCGCTTAAAGGTTTTCTGGAAGGTGGGTTTTCCGCCGACATACAAGTTCCGTCCATCCGAACCGCAACTTTTGCTGGTTGCAGCACTGGTATCAAACGGATCTTGTGAGCGGGGAAGCCACCAGAATAATGATCTTAGCTGGTTGTAGCATCGGCCTTATCCGATGGGTAAACCACTGCCGGTTTTGTTTTTGTCGATGAGTAAGCTGCATGCGATTCCCGTCCACTGAACTACAGCCTTTTTTAGGTACTGCACCTGTTTCATCCAGATATCTTGATCGAAAAAATCCATCAAGATGGAATGCCGGAAACGTTGTTCCTCTTGGCCCTCTTTGGGGCAGATGTCTCTAGCGTTTTAAACGAACTCTTATCTTTAAAGACTTAATTTCACAGGGTGCCCATTAATTATGGTATGCATGTATTGCGAATACCAATTCGGAGGCACGAGTTTCACCTTTTGTATGAGCCGAGGCCAATCTAAAACCTCTTGCTGATCAGCAAGCACCCAGTACTTATTGCAACTCTACATCGGGTCGAAACCAACCGGAAAACACTTCCGACGATTTTAGGTTTAAACCACAGCTGTGGTCACAAACTGTGACGCTTCCGTAAGGGGGCGTACCTCAACAAGTCAGGCCCGGACTGAAATTAGGGGGCCCGCTGGGTCCCACGGTGCCGTGATTTGGTCCTGCCACCAACAGGATTTACGAGTATAACCGGCAGTACTAGTCATAATTGTAGCAAACTTCAGTGGCGTTAAGTTCTGAAAACCATTGCGATAAGACCAGTTATTTTTTGCTATGACCCCGCTTTTTATTAGGCAACGAAATTGATAGAAGAAGCCTGGATAATTCGGCGGCGCCAGGGGATCGCCCTGTTAGGGATAGAAGAAGAGGGGGCAGTTTCAGTTTTATGAGGTTGATCTGTTTAAGTGGGTGTTCCTTCCGCCGGCAAGTTTCTCCTCTCCATCGCCGCTGGTGGACAGCTGCACTTGCCGTCTCTTAGCGCCCTGCGTTTTTTCCACTTCTACGTTTTCTCTTCTCTTCTCTTGGGGGTGGCCGTGGTGTAGTGGTAGTAGCAAACGCTTCTCACTCGGAGGGTCCAGGTTCGAATCCTGCCCATGGCAAAATCAGTTTTTCATTGTATAATTGAAACTCAGACAAAAAAATTCTGCGTGTGAAGGCATAACACTGACACGTAGATTTGGCTGTTATAAGAGTTTGAAGCAATGAAAAAAATACTGGGAATTATATCTCGAATCACTCTGAGTGAAGAAAAACTCTCCGTCCTATTCGGACTCCCACCCCTGGAGAGCAAACATAGAAACCAAACACACCTGAGTTTCAAACCACTACAAAAACAATTTTCCTTTCTCCTCCTTCTATCTTTCCGCCCGCGCCGTGGCAACAGTAAAAGGGTATCAACCCCTTAGGCGCGCGTAAATTATAAAAAAAAAAAAAAAAAAAAATCTACCTCGTAGTAGTCCTTCAGAGTGTGCCTCTTTTGGAGCTCGTTCCACCTTTTCAGGATCTCGAGACAAGCCATCAAAAACAGCACTTAGCGTCAACCACTGGCCAGTTTTGATGATTTTTAACCGTGACAAGCAGTGTTTCTCCTATACTCTCCCCATCTAACGTGTCGTAGAAAGAGCCGCAAGATTCATTGGAATCAAGTGGTATAGTAGCTCCTGAGTCAACACCTCCATAAGTCGGTGGGCCTCCAGAATCCGTTCCCCTGCCGCAGTCGACAGACCATGGGTGAATTGTCGCTATTGCGACAACACCGATGACAGCTGTTGTTCGTAGTCCAAATTGGGCAGGAATGACATTTAGAAGCCAAGCTGTGAGTTAAGAGTCGCTTTTAATAAATCTCATCGAGCGAGTGATAAATTGAGTATTATTCATTGGGTCACCACCATACTTTAACAGTTTAACAGTTGCACGTCTTCGGCTCCTAGTTCGACGCTTCACCTGGATTCTATCCAGAAACTTTTCGGTATCACCTTTTTAATCCAAAGAAGTTTGCTATAAAGATTAACACTCAAATATCATACATGAGTCCGTTAGAGAAGTGGATGATGGAACCGTTCAGCATTGAATAAGTAAGACGAATCAATTTCCTTCTTTTCAAAGAGAGAGTATTTTCTTTCGACTTGGTATAAAAATAGATCCCATCCGATCTTCTAAGTGTTGTTTTTGATTTGCAAATCTGGGTTCCGCCATGGAACGGACGTAACGCAAAACACTTAGCGAGGGCATCGTTTGATTTCTGAACAGCTTTCTCTAACTTTGTTATGTTCTGAGTTTAGGAGAAGCATTGACGAACTTGGCGGGCTCCTCCTTAAAGCGTCCTGTGAGTTGTGAGATCCATTTAGTAGGTTTGACAGTTTTTAATGCCGTTTAAAATGCTGGTATCAGTAGTCGGAGCTATGGTACGGAGCGAAAGTAATATTTCATGTTTTATCCTAGGACTAGAAAAAAAATAATATTAACAATCTACGATTCAGCACTTTTTGATTGGTAAAATACTTCTAATGTTACAACCATTACGGCCGTTAGCTGCAAAGCTGCATGTAAAAGACTTTTTGAGGTCAATGTCAAAGTGTTCTATGGAAGGGCTGCCAGAAAATTTACCGCTCCTCACCATATGTGAAAACTTGAGGATAATCGTTCATTTACCAAAGGGCAATTGCTCCTCACCTGTCGGTGATACTGTCCAAACTCACTTGTGTAGATCAAAGATTGTGGCGAAAAACAAATGAACGACGTGAGCTACAGCAGGGGCATACTACAATACAAGCAATAGGCAACAGGCAACGGGCAGCAGGTAAGAGCCAATAGGCAACACAAAATGATTGTCATGATTACTCTCCAGCCAGAGCAGTAAATGTCCGCATTTTGTGGTATAAACAACAACAAAACCTGTTGCGTGTATGTAGTAGATCTGCACTTCAGCAGCTACCGCGCTTACGTGTCTATTTAGCGTTCAGTGTTTTTTTTCTCTGGACTTTTTGTAGTTCTTGTATATTTTTCGTTCATACATACTACCATATGAGATAAAATTACCATCAGTCTGTCTGTCTGTCTGGTCAGTCCGTTTGGTCTGTTGGGCTAATCTGCCTCAGCGCAGTTCGAACTGAGCAATGCGCCTTCACTCTGTAAATGAACGAAGAAGAGAAGGCGTCCCCAATGGTATTGGCCAACATTTAAAGGAGTCATCGTCGTCAGACACAGTCAGATAGTCTGAGTGCCGTATTCTTACAGAACACGCAAGTCATGCGCGCCTTGAATCAGGTGAATTATTTAATGGCCAATTCTGGAGGCTTTTTTTTCTTTGTTTTCCACTTAAGAAACAGAAACAGAGATGCCAGCATGATGTTTAAGTGGATGTATCCCAGCACTTTGCTCTCGTCAACGACTATTGTTGTTGACTATTTGAGGAAACATTCGCCACATGATAGGAAATCCACATTTGAGTGCGGTCGGTGGCAGCAATAGCAACGGCGGCCGCGACACCGATGACAGCTGTTGTTCGTAGTCCAAATTGGGCAGGAATGACATTTAGAAGCCAAGCTGTGAGTTAAGAGTCGCTTTTAATAAATCCCATCGAGCGAGTGATAAATTGATTGGCGCTAATCTTGCCAACGAGATTGTAGCGCTGGGGAGGTATTTTAACGGATTTTGATTAGAGTGACGGTGAGTTTTGTTTTGATTAAGCGTTTTGTCGGCTTCGATTAGGTTGTGAGCTTTACTCGTAGTTGGACACAAGTATTTTAACGAGATGCCAAATTGCCAGCGAAATTGGATTGATATGGCCGGTGATTAATTAGTGGCAAGTGACCTCTGGAATGTATACAGAGCGGTGAGTTTTTGAGACTTTTCGCTTTGTAATTAATGAAGCAATCAGTGGCGGTGATTTGATTTTGCGAAATTTAAGTATCTAAGCCGTATAATGTGGTTGGTAATGTGAGTCCCTCTCTTTTGTGTGGGACGTGGAAGAATGATAATATCATTAGCCGACGTATTTGAGAAGGGTATTGCATTTTACGTATCTCACTCCTGAATTAGAATTCAAGTAAAGTTTTTTATTTATTTTTTTTCTCTACTGCTTTTCTAAACCATTACTTATGGTTGAATCATATCGACTGTTAGATGTTTGACAAATTTGGAGTCCTTCATGGACTTCTACACACATATATCCTGATTTAATTTTGGTGCCATGAAACTCTTCATTAGGCTTCAGTTTGATGGTTAGAGCCTGTGAATAAATTGTGGTCGATATGCCCTAACAACAAATCTGATTTCCTGATTTAATAGTTCTTGGTTCTTCTTTTTATATGTCGTCAAAATGCGAAAAGAAGCTTGGTGTGTTATAGTTGGATCTGGTTTCAAATTTTGAACGGTGGTGTTTCTTTGCTTACTGCTCCTAACTTCATAGATCTATGTTAGCTGCGGTCAGGCATATGCAGATGTTGTAGTTCCATTGTCAGTTTGGTCATATAAAGCGACCGTTTTGCAATAGAGCGCATGCAGTTCTAGTAGTAATTGACGAATGAAGCATAAGAAATCGGCTTTAAATCTACACTTTCAAATTTGAGCTTGATCCCTTGACTCATTCAACTTAAAGTCGTCCACTCTAATGAGGCTTAAAATGTGCCTGCCAATACACTTTATTACGTCGAAAGCTTTTGCCAAGACGTGGGGTTTGCCACACAGAGGGGGTCTTTTGGGACTACAGGCCTATGATATGGCATATGACGCAAACTTGCGTCGGTCCTTCACACAATGACATATGCAATTAATAACCCAGCAGTTCAATAACCCTTCAGCTGTTATATGATGAATTCATTGGCTTAAAGAACAAAATTGATAGTGAACTTCTAGACTTAGTCAGGCAGTTGAAAGAGGAGAACGACTCTCTGCGATCAAAGGTTGTGAGCTTGGAAAGTAAGCTGAATTGGAGAGAGCAGAAACAGTTAGAGAATTTCGTTGAGATTGTAGGTGTGCCAGGCGTGAATAATTCCAACGCAAAGGAGAGTGACAACATTTTTTTAATGATGCTTTGAACATTCCCCTACCTTCAGAGGAGATCAGAAATTGATACGTAAAACGAATTAAGAAAATAAATTCTTCGTCTCCCAACTCCAGTGCTTCACACAATGACGTCATATGTGTTCATCTCACTTCGCTTGAAGCAAAGCAAAAAATAATGCAATCTAAAAGAGTTGCTAAGAAGAAACTTAATGCATCTATTTTTTCCGAAGGCAGTAAAAATAATATTTACATTAACCATCGTTTTACTAAATATACTAGGGCACTCTTCATGGCAGCGAAAATGCAAAATAGAGAATAAATTGAAATACTTGTGGTTTCGAAATTCTCAAATATTGTTGAGAATGGTCGATAATGGTGAGGTTGTAGTTGCTAAATCGTTTGATGATCTAGCAGCAATCTAAGATCATCAACATGGATGATGTTTTTGATATCACAAATAACAACCTCGCTACTGAAACCTTTAGTTCCATTTGTTGTAGAGTTTTTCATTTCAAATAATCACTCTTTTTCTCAACCTGTAAACTTATTTATTGATGAACTTTCTGATTTTCTGCGCATTCAACGAGCGGGCAATCTAGTCATTCTAGGTGACTTTAACTCAGATATTCTAGTTTCCAACCCTTTTTCAGATTTTTACCTTGCAGTGATTGCAGAGCATGGACTCATTTCTTTCTCCGGGCACATGTCTCGACCATGTATTTGGTCGATATAATTTTATTAATTCTAATAATGTTTTTGGTGTCAAGCTTGATCTTGGCATAACCGACCATTGCATGATTGGCCTTCTTTTTTAAGGAATCTTAATCACAAAAAAAATTGTACTTCTCTATGTGTCTAAAATCGATTTCCTTAATTTGAATAATAAACTGTGTTTTGAAGATTGGGCTGAAGTTTATAGTGTAGATAATGCTTCTTTAGCATATGATGCATTTCTAAGAAAATTCCAAAAATATGGTAATTCTTCTAGCTTTACTGTTGTGCACAAAAAATAGAATACTAGACATAAACCTTGGATCTATTATTCACTACTCAAGAAAATAAGGCTGAGGCATAAACTTCAAAAGAAATGTGCTAAAAATCAACTAAATTCAAACCTAAAAATTCGTCTCGTTCATATGAGCAAACAAGTTAATAGAGAAATTCGCAGTTGTCGTGATATCTACTTTCAGAACAGGATGGCGAATGGAAATCGGAATAAAGAATGGCAAGTAAATTATAACATTGCCGGTCGTAATACTTTTGATACCTGTAAATCGATCACGTTAAAAAGCGGAAGTTCAACTATTTCGGATCCTACAGCCGTAGCTAATGTATTTAGTTCTTATTTTGCCACGGTTGGTCAGTCATCTTCTCCGTGTTACTCGACCTCTTCTTGTTCCCCCTGCACAGAGTCCGATGATCTGGAGAATTTCGTCAGAAATAGCTTCCTTTTTGAGGTAATGTCGGGCTGTGAACTTCTCAAAATAATAAACTCCTTAAGGAATTCGGGTTCCTGTGGCAGCGATGAAATATCCAATTTAGTGCTAAAAAGAACTGCGTTAAATATTGTAGATATTTTAGCTCATCTATTTAACTTAAGTACCATTTCTGGGATATTCCCTTATAGATTAAAATGTGCAATAGTGATACCTCTATTCAAAAAAGGCGATAAGAGTGAAAAAATGAATTATAGGCCCATATCATTATTATCTTCTATCTCTAAAGTATTTGAGAAAACAATTAAGATACGTATTTTGTCATACCTTAACAGAATTAAATTCTTTAGCCCAATGCAGTATGGATTTAGAGCAGGTCATTATACTGAGGAGGCATTGTTAAATTACTGTTCCGTAATTCTCGAGGGACTGGATCAGAAAAAGAGTTGTGCCGGGATTTTTGTTGATATTAAAAAAGCTTTCGACATGGTACACCACAGTATCCTCCTAGACAAACTTTTTAAAGTGGGTTTTCGCAGTTTCATGTTTAAATGGCTTGAGTCCTATCTAAAGGATAGAACTCAAATCCTAACTAAAGGATAGAATTCAAATAGTCAAAATTGGAAACTGTGTAAGCAATTCCAGTGCAATTCCAGGTGTGCCTCAAGGATCCGTTCTTTGCCCAATACTGTTTTTAGTTTATGTTAATTCCGTATTTGCGCAACCCTTTGAGGGTAAAATCACAGCATTTGCAGATAACCTTGGAATTGCTTACACCTCGGCCAGCCCATTGAATTTAATTGCAAACATAAACGATGATGTCCACTTTTGAGGTATTGGTTTGCTACACATTAAATTAGTGATTAGCAATAAAACTAGGTTAATGTACTTTAGCATAGGTACGCAAGTACTGCCTGAACTGGATGTGATATTTCATGCACCTGATTGCGCTAGGTTTCCGTTAATTAATGATACGTTGTCTGAGCAAAGGCTTACACATTACAATTTCGAAGTTGGCTGTAGTGGAAATTGTTTTAACATTGAGAGTGTGGTGGACTTTAAATACCTGGGAGTTATTATTGACCAAAATATGAGTTGGTCCAATCACATTATCAATTTAAGACAGTGCCTTCTATCATCTATTCGTTGTTGTTTGTCGTCTCAAGTTTTTTTTTTTATCAATACATTGAAAATAGTTTACACGGTCTATTTCACTCAAAATTGCAGTATGGCATTAGCTGCTGGGGAGGCGCCTATCGCACCAAACTTCATCAGTTAGTTGTCCTCAAAAAATGTGCTGTGAGAAACATTTGCAAAGTTAATCAATTAACATATTCTATGGATTTGTTTAAGACCCTGAAAATATTGCCAGTGAGGCAATTATATTTTTTCAAAGTTTTAAAATTTTTTTTTATAAGAGGAGGATATCTTCAGAGTCCTACCTCTGATATGCATTACTTGCGTAGCCAAACTAGTCATGTTGTTAGTATCCCTACTTTTCGCACTACATGTGTCAAAAACTTTTACACGATTATCTCTTGTAAGCTTTTTAATATACTCCCTGAAGGAATTCGAATCATAAATAATTTGTTATCCTTTTCAAAAAGTGTTAGGTCATAGCTTCTTATATTTGATCACAATGAAATTGAAGTTTTGTCACACTCTATTATTTAGATCTCTATTATTACCTGAATTTATAAAAAATTTACTTGATATGAACTTTGTACAACCCACAATATTTGAAGTATTTATTTTTAATTTTGATGCGACATTTATTTCTATTTTTTCTTAAATACAAGATGTCAATGCTATTCTCTTTTGTTCATGCTATTAACTATATATATACACTACTGAAAATCCTAGTAACAATTATGTAATTTCGAGTATATTATGACACATAGGTAAAGTATCTGCACCTGTATATACAGCTAAGCTGTGCTGAATCCCTTTACCAATCTCAAGTTACTTTGACAATGAAAAGCTTCATTTAACGCAGATCAGATGCTGAATTCACTGAGTCCGCTCTAAGTTCTAGGTCACAAATATGTTTGAGTGAAATAAGACTACCCATGAGCTAGCTGGACAAGGCTCAGAGAATGACTTTTAAGAAGTTGAACCCGCGTTTGGACTAGCAATGTGTTCAGTTAATAACTTGGATCTCCAGGTTGCAGGAGAAACAAACGAATTTTTCCGAAAAAAAGGAAAGTCAGTGGCGTTTTTGTTGTTCCTTTATATGAACTCTTACCGGAATCTTAGTTATGCACTATTCTTATTGTGAGACCTGAACCATTATCAGGCCCATCAAAGCCCATGCTTCTATAGTATGGTAGACAAAAGTCATGCAAGAGACCACGACCGAGCGCTTCCTCATTCTGTTTTTGTTTTTTTTTAGAAAGTCCATCCCCCTACGCCATAGAGGAGAACTGGGATATCAATGCTATATTGGTTGGTTGGCTTACTGAACACATAAAAACGGGGACGGAAAGCTGCTACTCTTCGAATGACCTTTAAGATGGTGTCCTTGTTTATATTAATTGCGTGGCCTAGGTATATGATGTCCTTGAATAGCTTGAAATTATACCTCGTGTTTTGTGATGCTTTTCCGAGTCGTCGATCTTGTGTATGCTTTCCTTGCTTATACCTTGTTTACCATCAGACGTCGTCGCCGTCGCTTCTACTTCAGTTCTTGCAAATGCCTTACAAACAGCTTGTAGTGTTCTACCGATAATGTCTATGTCTTCCGGATATTCAAGGAAGTGTAAAAACTTTTGAAAAATTGTGTCTCTGGGCTTGACTTCTTATATTCTCAAACACTTTGTATGACATTCCTTGTCAGAAGTATTTTTTGGATACGAGACGTGGCTTTGCATAATATACAAAACTAATCGATTTACGATTTTCCAGACCCGAAACTACTCTGATAAGAACCAGTCATAGTATAACAGAAAAGATCTTATAGGCGAGGTTGAGGAGATTGATGTCTCTATAGTTCGCGAGGACTAGAAAGTCTGCCTTCATCAGGATCGAGCATATAATATTGAGGTTCCATACTTGTGTCATGCTTTCGTCTGACCATATTTCAAGGATGAGTTGGTGCGTACTCTTCATAAAGTCATCTCCTGCCGCCTTGAACTGTTCCGTTCCGTATAAGATTATGCTGACACAAGAAATGAAGCTGGACGACCATAGACAACGCCGTGAGTTCGCTAATTGCGTGCTCGAAATGTTGATCCGAATTTTGGCGAAAAATCCACTTCTCGGACGAGGCCCATTTCTGGCTCAGCGGCTATGTCAACAAGCAAAATTGCCACTATTGGGACGAACACATTCCACAAGTGTCCGGCCAAGCATCATGAGACCGTCAATGGTCTCAGTTATAGAGCAATGTTAACCGACTTTCTGTGGTCAGAGCTCAACAACATCGATATATCCGAGCTTTGGTTCCAATAAGACGGCGCTACATGCCATATAAGCGACACAACGCTCGAAGTTGTGAAGGAGAAATTTGGCGATTTCGTCGATCTCGCGCTTCACGTGCTCTTTTTTCATCCTTCTGAGAAGCTAGTGTTCGTTCTTCCATTTCTTTCTCTTAGAGCTCACTAACCGCTTATGTCGTCCTTTCTACGCCATTCTATATTCTTTCTGTTTCGCATGCGTCCTCCATCGCCTTCAATCATGAGTTCCACAGTGGTGGTTAGGCGAAGCCTTGGATCTATGATGGCTCGTAGGCAGTTTCTCACATCGCCACAACAAAGTAGTCGTCCTAGTAAATGATGCCCCCTTGGAACGTCCCACTATTCGTGATAAAACTGGCGCTCCGATCACAATGTGAGTATTATGGGTCGTCAACAGTATCATTCGTCAACACTAACATTGGCATCCGGGTTTAGTAACAATGTATATTTACATTTTTTTACACTACCAGGGAGTTGAACGGATGAGCATCAGACTCTCTGTGACACTCCGTGGACATAGGGGCCGGTTACAGTAGTGTCAGTAGCGCATTACGAAGTTATGAGTGCTGTCGTTGACCCAAATCAAGTTTCTGCGCCACCACAGAGCTGGTTATTAAGATCCTTGCAAACTGGGATTGTGCTTTGAAATTAATAGAGTAGAAAGAGATTCATCAGGCTAAAAGACTTGGTGTAAACAACACTGATAATTCCAAAGCGATAATTCAACAGCTCGCAACGTAATTATTCGGTCCCATTCAATCGAAAATGGACTAGGAGTCTGTGCATTCAATTCAATTCCAATTTAGAACTATTACGATGTTCGAGCTTATGCAGGTTAAGTAATAGACTTCTCTCCTGGCAAAGCTGATAGCCAAAATTCCAATACTTGTTGTTCAGCACTGTTCATGGCAGCTCCCAAATTGGCTGAAGACAGCTGTCACAATTTTGTCTGTGTAGTTATATAGACCACATACAAAATCTTTTTCAAAATTTGTTCCATCAAAGCCAAGCTATTCTACGAGTACTTCACGAAATGCTTTATTTTTAATTTGTTGCTTTCACGGTTCCAAAGAAAATACGAATGTAGGTGCAGCTCTAGCGGCGTCATTTCTCTCTCAGCTGCATCAACGAATTCGGCCCAGATACCGATTTCAGATTTTTAGCTTTTTTTTTTATTATTAGTGGAAGAAAAAAACTCATCCAGACAGATGTATAGAGTACACATGTTAACCTGTTAACGCCCACTTTCATTTATTCGAATGAAAGTTATTGAAATTTCACTGAGTGCGCATCTGAGGCCTCGCCGCCGCCGTACCGAACTACATTTGGTACGGTTTCCGCAAAAGGATTCACGACTTCGAAAAACCCATAAAACCATTTACGCTTATTGTACTAAACCCCTACACATCCACCTTAACACTGTAGCAGAGCACATTAAATTGTCGTAAAAAGTAAAAATCAAAAAAAAAAAAAAAAAAAAAAATCGACATCATCGTAAATGATCAACGACTATGCGATCGGATGTAATCGGGGGGCAAATCAATCCGTCCCCACCGTAATGATATTAGCAATTTAATTTCTCTCGTACACCCTGTTTGCCCTGCATCATTGTTCTTCCTACAGATTAATTAAAATCGAACTACATCACGTGGGCAATCGGGCAGATTAAATGAGAGCGCTTAGAGTACTTGTAGATTGTATATCTATCTATCGATCTATTGGATGTATTCGATTTTTTAAGGTTTTCATCAACAAAAAGTTAAAGAACGACGAATGGAGTGCATGGTGCCGGTACATTACAGATGTTCGATGGAAGATTCATTTATTGTTTGGGATCTGAAGGAGTTAGACTAGAAAAGATATAAAGTGCGACGGGGTGATATTTGAGCTATCGAAATATAAGCCGTTGAGGGTTGGTTTGAACGAATTCAGGTGCGAGAAAGTAACTTGAACTTTTCAAGCCTTCACTTCACCATGGTACCGATAATTTTCTCCATGTTCGGCACTTCAATACATCAGTCGGACGTACTCTGAAATATGGTGATTCGTTCCTAAGCCGTACAACTCGCTAATGGGATGCCCTGCCGAGCTCTTTATTTCGCAGTCACTATAATTGCGAACATTTAAAACCAACGAACATGGGTATCTCTCTTTTTTCCCTCCCTTACTTCCCCTCGCCAACGCTATATGCAAACATCTTAAGGGTACACAAAATCCCTTGTGCGTGTGCCAATTATAAAAAAAAAAGTAAGTTGTACCCTCCTGGTTCTACGACGTGACCTGCTTTTGGAGGAAAATTCTACTACTCGTATCTCAAATAAAAAAGACGCTTACGAGAATTTTAGTCATGGCACACGATCGATTGAAGTTGACTGATCCGCTGAAAAATGTTTGGCATACAACTTTTGTATGACCTACGTTCGTATGACTTGCATTGAATGAGACCATTTGAACGATTTAAGGAAGAAAAATTGTACCGTGGGAAAATTCTGGCGGTTTCAAGACACTATTGTATGTTGCGAAGGAGCCACTACCTGAAATACGAATTCATTTCCGAACGTAGTTAGCATAAGTATAAGAAAGTTTAAAGATGAAGAGCTTAAATTGCCAGCACTTCCCATATAAGTTCAAATTGTCTGTCACCTGATATGAGAGTTGCAGACAATATCAGAAGAAATGTTCAGAAGATATCATCTATCTTCACATCTAGTACAGATATATCTGCTATATTCCTGAAAATCTTTATTGCAACAGTACTAAATATCCTCGTACCTAGTTCACAATTTTATGCACCAAGTCCATCCTATTTTTAATGTACCAATCATCGACCACGGCTAGGCTCTTTGTCCGTTGTGCCTTCTGGAGGCTTACTCGATGTAAGCCTACAGAAACATGTTGATGCCACCCGCATAAGTTTGGTCGTTGACAGTAGAAAAGTTGTTGGTTGTGATTGACCTCTATGCACAATAACAGTTGAGCTATAACAGCCTTGTGGGTAGTTCATTCACCCATACATTGACTTAAAGATAACATTTCAGTTCTGCTCGGACGGTTCTATTCACCTAAATTTTTTTTGTCCATAAGACCACTGCTGGAAGAATATTTCCCAGCCTACTTAAATAACGCCACACCCTGGGGTGGACCAGGGCCTCAGCTCACTTGTCTCTATAACCAGCGCGGTCTTTTGGCAACTGCTTTCAGTTGCGCACACGAATTTGGCTGAGGTGCCCTTCCAATTGTGTGCGTCACCTAGGGTGGCTCCTCTACTGCGTTGTCTCTCTGGGTTGGAATCAAAACTTTTCCGCGCCGGGACGATGGTGTCCATGTGCCAAAGGTAACCTAGCCATATAAGGCGGGTTATCGCCGTTGAAACGTCTCCTTCATTCTGCATTGATATGCAAACGGGACCGAAAATTACGCGAAGAACTTTTCTCTTAGCAGGTTTCGTTAGTGTCTAAGCTTCTGCGTGCGTTCTCAATCCACATCCAGCACAGTCGAATGAGCTTGGCAAGGATGCTAAAACTAGCGAGCGTTCTATATAATTCGTCTGCATGGATGCTGTCATATGCGGCTTCGAAATCGATGCAGACGTGGTGTGTATCGGTTTGGAATTTTTGGAACGCCAAGATATGCCATAATGTGCAAATCTGAACTACGGTGGGCTTTCCTGACCTAAATTCACACCTTCAGGGACCGGTCAGACTGTTTACTAAGGGTTTTAGACGTTCACATAATAAGGCAGACAGGATTTTTTATGCGATGTTGAGGAAACTTATTCTTGTGTAGTTGGCGCAGTTCAGTGGAACTCCGCTCTTTGGGATTGGACAAACAATATTGAGGTTCTCTTCGTTGTGCATACAAATTTTGGAGATGAGTTGATTCATGGTCCGTATCCAATCATCTCAATCGTCAGTAGTTAATCCATCGGGTCCAGTAGCTTTCTTAAGCTTAGAAATGGCTATCCTGGTTTCATTTTGGTCAGGTGGACGGAAATGTTGTTTGTCTTCGTCAAAGTTAAATGGTTTATTCTGTCAAAATGTTACATCCTTCAAGATTCTTAGCATCGACTGTGATTCTGCTACGATTGTAGATTTCTGTTTGACTTTCACGGCTTTGGCAAGTTCGTCTTACTTTCTTACTTTTTGGTAAAACTTCCGAACTTCGTTTTTCTAAGGCCTCGATCGGGCGCTTCTTGTACTCTTTCTTTTCTTTTATGACGAGCTTATATTCTTTTCTTCTTTTCTGCTCATAAAGCTCTCGATCCTCTCTCGTTCTTTTCTGCAAGACTGCCTGTACATCGCTTTTCTAGAGTTGCCTGTCTGCATTCGCCATTGAAGTTGTTGGTTCTTTGTTAGATAGTTTGAAATTCAGTACATCATAGGCGACCTCTTTGATTGTTCTTTGCCAGTGATGCCACTTATCTTCTGCATTCGATGCTGGCGTAATCGGACTCCTCGAGAATTTAAGTGAAATTCGGTCGGAAATAACTCTAGGGATTGCGATTGTAGCCTTTCGACGCTGAACTTTCTCATAATGGTTCGCTAGCTTTGGTTTGTTATTGTTATCTGTTGGCTATGTTGGCTACAACAAGGTAATAGTTCGAGTAGATGTTAGTTGCTCGAATAACCAGAATACAACACTTTTGCATAGATCTTAATATGATCAATTTTTTTGGCGGTTTGTTGATCAGGAGTCGAGCAGGTCCAAGGTTTGGAAACCGCCTGTTGGATACAGTCACATTACGTCACACACGCAAAATGAATAAGCTTGTATACGTTTCCCGATGTGATGACGCCCACTGTATTACCAAAGATGTCCCCCTTACTTGACTCGACATTAAAATCACCAAAGACGAGTTTCACGCCTTATTTATGGCATTGCTCGTATTTGTCCTTTATATGAATAGTCGTAGGCATTCGGTTACATGCCTGAAGTTCGGGACTTGTTCACTAAGTCTTGCTCTTTTGGTGAATCCGCATCCGAATAGAGGAATTTCCTACCACTTTACTAAAAAGTGTTCATCCTACAGCGCTTTATGGTTGCAAATCATTTCATTCTACTAACAGAGACTTGACCGATATCGGGATTTTTTTGCAAAGTCTGAATCCAGCCCTTTGATGCTGCCACCTTTGTTAGTTCTATAACCTGTTTTGCCTCATATGTGCGCACGTTCACTTCCATTCTTAGGAATGAAAGTCCTTTATTTCGCGATACTCAAATCCTATTCTCTGGTGCTACCGCTTAACATATGAGTTTTGGCTGTTCGGTATTACTGATTTGGTTGGGTATATGGCGGAGGTGCATGCAGTCAAAACTTACAAGCTTCCCAATTCTTATTAATTAATTTCTACCCTTTCCTGTTCTTCAGTTTTATGGAAAAATAGAGAGAATGTTTGAAGAGATTGGTTAGTTACAGTCAGACAAAGTCAGATAGTAAGTTCGATGAAGAACTACACCAATCGTTCACTTTGTTATTCATGCACAAAAGTTCAGAATGGATTTCCTTTGAGGGTAACATTTTTTTACAAGATAGTCTTCTTTTTATTCCGCAGAACTGTTTCTAATTTGGAGACGCATACATACTAGGTGGGGTGAAAAGTAACCACCTTGACAGCCAGAATGCGCTGCTACTGCAGAAAAGGTTATGGTGCCTTGAAGTTCGTTAATATTTAGGCAAACATGCCAAATTTCAGTGCGATACTGTCTTTAGTTTTGTTTTGACAGCTGATTGTTGTTGACGTGATTGGCATCATGTTGAGTATGGACAAAAACGATTTTCGTTCTCTCATAAAACATTATTTCTTGAGAGGCAAAACGGCGAAGGAAACAAAAGAAAAGTTGGATAAATATTATGGGGCTAATGCTCCGTCAGATTACACCATCAAATATTGGTTTCGAGAGTTTCGTGGTGGCCGCAACTCCACTACCGATCAAGTTCGCAGCGGCAGGCCCTTCGATGCGGTTACAGAGGACAATGTCAAAAAAATACATGAAATGGTGTTGGCTGACCGGAAAGTGAAGGTGCGCGAGCTAGCAGATACCACAAAGATTAGTACTGAGCGCACACGCTATATTTTGGACAATATTCTGCATATGAAAAACTTATCCTGCCGCTGGGTGTCGCGCATACTCACTCCTGCCCAAAAGCACAAACGCGAGAGCACTTCGAAAGAGTGTTTGGACTTGCTGATGCGGAATCGGGCGGACTTTTGGCGTCGATTGGTAACTGTTGATGAAACTTGGATCCACTATTACACACCAGAGAACAGAATGAGTGCCAGGCAATGGACCGAAGCCGGCACAAGTACTCCGAAGTGGCCGAGGGAGGCTCGATGTGTCGGAAAGGTTATGAGGTTGGTTTTCTGGGATTGTCATGGCATACTCTTCGTGGACTACCTCGAAAAACGAAGAACCATCAACAGCGAGTATTACTGTGCATTATTGAAGCGATTGAAGGCCGAAATCGCTGCAAAACGGCCTCACATGAAGCGAAAAAAATTTTGTTTTTGCAAGACAATGCGTCGGCACAAGAGCATCGCAACAACGGATAAAATCAATGACTTGCGGCTCCAATTGCTGTCGCATCCACCGTATTCGCCCGATTTGGCTCCCTCGGACTATTATCTCTTCCCAAACCTTAAAAGATGGCTCATCAATAAAAAATTCAGCTCACGCGAGGAAATCATCGACGTCACGGAAGAGTATTTTGCAGACCTTCCGGAAAATTACTTTTCGGACGGGATCAAAAAGTTGGAAAATCACTGGAATAAGTGTATCAAGCTAAAAGGGAACTATATTGAATAAAATAAAAAAAACATTTAAAAAAAAATATTTTTTCATTCCACCTAGTAGTACAGCTTTTTAATGCACGTCTACTTTCTTTGAGTGTGTCGCCTCTTCTACCTTCTCATATAAGTAAATACAATATTTGCAATTTCATCAACGCCGACAAATTATATAACTGCACAGCATCTAGACCATACACGTTCAACATTGACAGCGTTGAGTGAACAAAATTACTTGCATTCCTCAAGACTGAATTGATAAGATACAGGTCGCTCAGATCTAGAAAATTCTATAAAAGACAAGCATAACGAATTTTTTCTTATTCCAATTTGTATTCTTTATTTTATGCATTTTGTTGTAAGTTCACAAGTACAAGCATCCTAGTGTCCGCGATATATTGATCTTTAAAGCAGAGATTGTTTTTACCCCAGCTAATGTAATCACTGGTTCTTAGCCCTTCATCCTCTTCTTCAGAATAATTTATTCTCACAAAAAGTTACTTAGAATAAGTTACATATATGCAACTGTTTTTATCAGGCCAATCATCGCAAATGACTAGCCCATCTGCTTCAAGGTAATACAATGTTCAGTATATGAAAATGGCTCGGATGCTTCTAAGGCTCGACCTGAGAAACAAAGTTAACCCCTTATTAAAGGTCCAATCTATCGACGGCAACTAAACCTTGTGAGATGAAGTATATCTCTAAGAATAGTCCTAAATTTATACAGGGCATTTGGCAATATGTCAATACCAATAAAACCAATCGAAGTTGTACCGCTACACGTGCCACACTATAGCTCTAATTTTTCCTGCTTTTACTTGTTTAATCCCTTGTTTTATTTGATATATTCAAAAGTTAAGCAAGATCATACTTAGCTTTGTATTCTCAAGCCTGTATTGCCTACATACATTCAAAACCGAGCACCGGGAGCTCACAGTTAAATTGTTAATTACAAATGAACGCAAGGTTAAATTGGAGAAAAAACACTCTATGCTCAATAACTCATAATTTTCATCTTTGACTGATAGGTTTTAGGCGCTTAATCGTTACCGGTTAGTGTCAATCTTCCAAACTAAAGAATAATCCTACAACTTTCTATCCATTACAATTAGGGAGAATAATCAATCGTTGATATCTCCGCAGGTATAGTAGTCATTAACATTGATTTGTTTTCTTATTTTAATGTTTTCTTCTGTTAATGTTTAACATGATTTTTACAAAACTGGATTGCGAAAACACTATTAAACATGGCCTCACTATTCAATAGTCTAAATCTACTTTTAAGCAGCCTTCTAACTTTTGTGACTAAAACCGCTTATCGTAGGGCATTATGCTCCATAAGAACCAACAGGATCAGTACGTAATACAATATAAAATAATTTTTGATCCTAGAACATTTTAATGTTAAATTTATGTCACGCATACACTAGAAAGCTTTCACAAAGAACAGAAATAGAATCGAGGGACTATGATTGGACGATGATCGTTTAGGATAAATCTGCAAAAAGTATTCTAAAAGAAAAAATCCTGTTTAAGTTGTAATCGTTCTTTTAAAAATACGTGATTGATATTAGTTTCGCCTTTCACCTTTCGCCTTTCCTCTTTCTTTATTCTTGATCGACAATACTATGAAGTAAGGATGGCAATATCCAACTGAAATTCAACAATGCAGCTGGACCTGATGGCTTACCGGCTGAGATATCCAAAGCTGATGGAAACGACTCTGCGGAGAGTATACACCAAGTCATTTCTTAGATCTGGTCCGAAGAGCGTGTGCTTGTTGAATGGAATCTCAGGTCCGTTTCTCCGACCCACAATAAAATAAAACCCTCAACTACGCGAACTGTAGGGGCATAAGTCTCCTCAACATCGCATAAAAAAACTATGTCTAAAACCCTTCGTCAACAACCTGATTGACTCCTATCAGGCCAGGAAAGTCCACAATCAACCAAAACTTCACGCTCCGGCTGATTCTCTTGTTGCATGCTATTTCTTGCTGTTGAAAGTCATTGGTGTTTCAAAATATTTGCTAAATTGTGACCAGATAAAAACGATAGGAAATAAAACAACAACGGTGTGAGATATAAAATTGATTCTAGCTTTATTTTTTAAGCTACGTTTTTATAATTATGTGTGGAATTGAAATAGCACATCATTCAAATGGAATGGCCGACTCGTCGTTTTTGGCAGTGTTTCAAGCGGTCGGTCGGTCCAATATGTGTGGCGTTATTCCGACAATACCGTGTCGAATGTTGGCCTCGGGCTCGTCCAAAGTGGTTGGCTTGTTAGAGTAGACTAACTTGACTTGACTGAGAAAATAATCGAGTGGTGTCAAATCACATGACCGGGTGCAAATTGATGAGCCCTCGCCGTTAGATGACCTAGTCGTCAAATTGCTCCTTCACAACTTCAGACGTTGAGTCGCTTGTATGGAATGTAGAGGGTCTTGTTGGAACTACAACTCGGATATATCGAAGTTGTCGAGCTCTCTCCACAGACAGTTTGTTAACATCGCTCTATACGTGGGACCAGGGGCGGTAACGGTGTCTCCTTCGAAAAAATAAGGTCCGATGATGCCGCCATTCCATAACCCGCACCAATCAATTAATCTTTCTGGATGCATTGATGCTTGGCCGAACACTTGACAATAATAATGGCAATTTTGCTTGTTGACATAGCTGAGCCAAAAATGGGCTTCGTCCGAGAAGTGGATTTTTCGTTAAAAGATTTACTAAAATCTACGAATAAAATTAGTACCAGATGATTTGTATTTAAGTTTGTGTTCACCAAGTTCGAGAGCTCTGCCAGTAGGGTTCCGGTGCTTTTCGCCTTTCGGTCTGAGTTTCTTGCAATATTTTAAGTTTGCGCCTATAGTTCCTGCAACTGGTTTTAACACAATTTCTAAAAATTGGGCGTATAAGTGATATTTTAAGTAACATGGGTACAGGTCCTTGTTCAAGACTTCTATTAATTATCGTTTGTATGATTGGCGCTAATAAAGCCGCATTTAGTTTCAAGTTAATGGCTCTCACGTTATCGGCTCCTGGACTCTTGCTCGCATTTAGACTCCTAGGCATATTGGATACTTCCATTTCACTGGCTTGCTCTACAAAGATTGTATGTGCAACATGTCGAATTTTCTGGCTAGTTGTTGATCTATCGCCATCATGAATAATTTTAGAGGCTTTGTTGGAAAATTATTCAGTAAATTCGTCTGCAGTTTTTCGGAAAGTTCTTTGCAATCACTGCGTCAATTGATTTCCTTTTTCTTTCCAGCACTTCACATATTATATTCCATGTTTTCGCTCTTTCAAGAGTCTGTGCAGCTATTAGTGAACGGTGATAATATTGACATAAGTGGGACAATACAGAGGCTGTCAATGGTGCATTCCCTAGTATTGAAACGGAAGTTGATTAAATTGTTTTAGCGATAGTGTTATTTAAGCTTTAATATGTTCCTCAACGAATATGCATTTTCTGGATTTACCGATAGCCAGATGTTTGTAGAACAGGTCGTGGTGTTTGTCTTGTAGCCTCTCTATGGCCGAGTCTCTCTCTTAAGAAAACACGCAGGTTATCAGAAGCACACCCAGAGTGCCTCAGTTTAGTCTCCATGACCATCAACATTATCAACTTATTGGTTTTGACGATGTGCATATCGCCCTCAGTGATAGCTTGGCGTGCCTGATGCCAAACATATGGTCTGCTTTCTCTAGTACTGTCAGGCATTCATTATTGATGAGGAGGAGGAAGGACATATTATTCTTATGGAATTCCTCCGCCATCCATTGGAACCGCCGGGTTATGAAGGTTAAGACATTGCAAAAGCCTTTCCCCATCTATCTTCACGCAACCAAATGTGGGCGCTGAGTTTCGTTGGGATTTTATTAGTTGGGATAAGGTTGCACTTAAAGTCTTGCCGATATCCTCTAACTGTCTCAGCGTAGTCAAAGCTAGGCAGAGCTCCCCCTTGGTTGTTGATGAGGTGATCTATCAACATGTCGGAATGATTGGCCTCAAGGCTTCTCCATGTTTTGACTTTGGTTTTTCCGTTTGTTGAGAACTCGTCCACTAGTGCGGCTTGGAGATAATCTCTGGTCACCTCGGTGAAGGGTCGCTTTTGTACAGCACTGGTCGACGACTTGATTGGTTTAGTTGTGGTTTTGGCAGCCATACATACGGCAAACTTGGTTTTCTTTGAGGCTGTGCGTTGCGGATCTCATCTAGACGGCCGCGTGGTACTTGCTCTTCATATATTTCTGGCTAGTTATCGTGGTGCTAGCCTTGACGCTCACGGCGCTTGGTGTGTAGACGATCGTCTCCTGACTGGAGGCCAGGATTTCGTCCTCTGATGAGGGGCCAACCTCTGGCAGTCTCAGCTGGTCTTTTATTTGATTTTTTTTTCTCCTTACATCCTATCCATATTTGTTTTTTTTTTTTAAATTTTGTTCACAGGAGTGAGACGGAGTTCTGATAAAAAGACTGCTTTCGCAATCTTTCTAAGCAGATTTATGTAATAGTTAATCAGACTACTAGCCTGATAAAGTTTGCCCTATGCCAAGGAAACCAATAAAAGTAATCCAAGAATACAGACGTCATTACTATTCTGGCCGACTGAGCAGATTTTTGGTCTTGCTGCGGCGAAGATTCACCATGTTTCTATTGACCGATCTTTTGTTTCTTGTAAGTCAGGGTTTCATCGCGGTTTCACGTCCCCACATTTACACATAAAAGATATACAAAGACTTTATTACGAATTCCTATAAAACTGAGCAGGCTGGTGTAAGCCTTTTCAATTAAAATTTTGCCGTCAAACTAACCATAGACACTCATTTCCCGCAGTCGGGGGAAACGCTTTTGCAATTATTCCAACTAAAGTGCTTTCTGTACAGAGCATGATCCTAGCCTGCGTCTGTATGTCTCATGCCGATTTCTATGGTGTAATTATCGATTTATCGTTACTTTATCATCACTCTATGAGTCTGCAGAGTGTACAATGTAAGTGGAAGAACGTCCCACGCGCCACCTGGCTCTAATTATTTAAATGCATCTCTCTTCCGAGCGTGACACAACCCTAACGACGAGTTGCAGTGTAGTATCTGTGCTTCGTATCTGCAAAGACCACTGAGTTTGGGTAGACGGCGACGAACTTGCAAAGGGCGGATTTGGTGCATTACCGATGTGCAATGCTTTTTAATGATTCCCAAAACCAGTCCTCGTGCATCATGCACGTTTATATGTATGTACTCGTATGTATGCCCTCGGATATATGTTGACGCAAGGGGATACTGTATATCTTATCACGCACTTTTCTCCTATTTGCATTTAGTCCTACCATCCGCATCTTCGTTATGCTGCCGTAGACTATGGACTACTGACGGTAGAGATGAATGTCTTTTGCTGCATCTTAGTGCATTCAATTGCACGTCCCACCCTGCATTTGGTTCTCCTGATAAATGATTGCATTAAGCGAACAAGTTGTCTAGCTACAGATGATGATGACGATGATGGTGATGCCTAGAGAGGTATTCTTTATCCTCCGTCCTCTTGATGGTGTGCTAGATTCTCTGGATTAATTTTTAATGGGTTTTTGATGGGTAGGCGGGCAACGAGGGACAATTTCTCCAACGAAGGGGTGGACAGAAGTGGAAATGATATTACATCGTCTTCACTATGACTCTGTGACACATCAGACGGGCGATCATTAGTTAACGTTTGTGCCTGTCAATCGGTAAGATGCGTCCCTCTCACCAACATCCGGAAAGATCAGTCGGAAAGTATTAAATAAATGAGTTTGCCGATAAACGATTGACGATATAATCGCATTTGTATCGCGAAGATTGGAAATTGCTTTCGAAAATTATAGATTAGGTACTCTAGATTGAGCAATGAAGCCAGTTTTGAGATGTGTTATTTAGAAAGTGGTGGAATTTTGAAATGTAAAGATACATGGAGTGAAGCAGGAGAATAAATATAAGCCCACACACAAGTGAAACTTGTCATGCGAGCAGTGGATGGAAAAATTCAAACCCTACAGCCCAAAATCAGGGAACAAGCTGTCTTGTCAGTGAGTCATAAGGAATAATAAACCTCTTCTAGTAGCAGGTTAATGGCAGTGAAATTGCGAAGGAAATAAGGGTGCAACGTACACAAGAGCTAGATCAACTAAACAAATATAGCTTGCAAGGCAAATCAGTAGAAGTGTCCAAACAGCGAAAACGAAGTAGAAGACCTTTTTGATGACAGGATCCTGAAAGCCAGGTTCCGGACTAAAGTACTTCGCGTCGCCTTCATATAGTGGAGCTCTCATCTGTCAACCAACGAGAAGGAGGCCTGTTATAACCGGCTAAGTGCTGCTTATGATAGTAGACCACGCGGAGACATCATAATGGAAATGGGAAACTTGAATGTCAAGGTTGGCAATGACAAGGATGGGAAAGCATGGTGTTGGCGTCCGCAACGACAATGGCGAGCATTTTGTTGATTTTTGCAACGCCAACCGCCTTCTAATAGGAGGGACCATGTTTGAACACAAGACGTACCACAAAGTCAGTTGGGTGTCGACGGACAGACAAGCAACTTTCAATCAAATTGATCTCCTCGCGATCAGCCGGCTATTAAGAAGCAGTCTCCAGGACGTTCGTAACAGAAGCGGTGCAGACATGGGAATGGCCTGGGATCTGATGGTTGCTACCGTACGTTTACGTACAGCTGCAGTTCAGGGATCCCAAGAAAACACCCGAATGCCCAAGTTTAATACCTATAGACTAAAGGATCCACAGTTCGCCAACAATCAGGGGTCCACCTTTCACAAGAATTGAGATCAATCAGTAGCACGGAACCCACCTCCATCGAAAACCATTGGAGTGCTGTGAAAAATGTCATCATATCCGGTGCTAAAAGCATAGTCAGTCGAAACAGGGCTTGGCTATCCGAAGAAACATGGGCTAGGATCGAAGTAAGCAAAAACCTCAAAGCTCCCATTGCAGCTACTAGAGGAGCAGGTAGAAACGAGCTAGGTTCTACGTATCGTATGATGATGAGAGAAGTTCACCGTAGCGTGCGACGTGATAAGCGTAACTATATCAACGCAGTGGCTACAAAAGTGGAAGAGGCCGCTTGTAGGTGTGACAGTAGGACCGACTACATAATTACCAGGTGTCCAAAACTCTAAACAACACCTGGTAAAAGACACAGACGGATCTCTTCAAGTTTCGGATGAGGACCAGCTCAAAGGATACTGTATCTCCTAGTATAGAAGAAATCTTTACCGCAATCAAAGCACTGAAGAACAACAAACCGGTTGTACTTGACGGTATTGCCGCAGAGCCCTTACGAGTAGTGCCAACAATGTCGACTGAGCTCCTGCACCCATTCATTGAGAGAGCTTGGGAAACAGAGAATTTTCCTGAAGAGTGGAAAAAAGGAATGATTGTCAAGCTCCCAAAGAAAGGAGACCTTACGTAGTGCGAAAACTGGAGATGAATTTGAGTGCTGCCTGCAGTAGCCAGGGTAATAGCAAAAATCGTCCTCGACTCGGAACAAGATGGACTCCGCACTGGAACGTCCTGTGTGGACCACATCAACGCCTTGCGGATCATCATCGAACAGTACGTTGAATATCGATCACCATTTCACCTGCTGTTCATCGACTTCGAAAAGGCGTTCAACAGTGTCAATAGAGAATTTATCTGGCTTGCTTTGCGCAGGAGGGGCATCCCAGATAAATTGATTGCTATTATCAAAGCTACATTTGATTTATCCAAATGTCACGTTCTGCATAAAGGAAGGTTGTTAGAGGAGTTTGTAATCCAAAGTGGGGTTAAACAGGGCTGTATACTGTCACCAATACTGTTCCTGTTGGTGGTAAGTGATATATTGCATGCAGCTTTGTCGACTGGAAATGGAGGAATCCAGTGGACTCTGCAATCACACCTTAAACATCTGCACTACGCGGACGACGTATGCTTACTCATGGATCTCTTTCAAATGACAACAAGGGTGGAGAGAGAAGCTGAAATCGTTGGGCTGAAGATCAATACAAAAAGGATCAGCATTGGAACTTCCTCATCTAACTAAGTAGAGATTTGTGGACAACCAGTAGAGATGGTAGAGAATTTTCAATATCTTGGTAGTATTGTCTCTATCGATGGGGGACCGAACTCGATGTAATCAGCCGAATCGGGAAAGCAAAGGCTGCGTTCAGACTGCTGTCCAAAATATGGAGAAACTCTATCAGTCTACAGACGAAGCTACAACGGTTCCGCTCTAATATTGAATTCGTCCTTCTTTATGTATGCAGCACTTGGAAAACCACACGCGCTGTCATTAGAAAGCTGCAAACGTTCGCGGATAGATGTCTGCGAAAAATCTTGAGGATTTTCTGGCCCAACCATATCTCTAATGATGAACTTCATGCGAGAACACTGCAAGAACCCATTGAATCTACCATACGAAGACGTAATTGGTAGTGGATTGTGCATACACTTCGTAGAGGTTACGAGTGCATTGCGAGTCAAGCGATGCAATGGAACCCGCTCACGCAGAGAGGCAGACGATTGGGTCGACCTAGAAGCCTTTGGCGAATAACAGTCAATTCGGAATCAGCACAATTGGAATTGGAGAGAGCTGAGATACATCTCCAGAAACTGTACACGATGCCGCGTAGGAGTAGTGGAGGCCCTATGCCCCGCAAGTTGTCTCTGTTGTCATACCACGAAATAAGACTCAGCTTAACTCCATCGATTGGAGTTTCGTCAATATTACCTGGTCCTAATTTCCTTACTTCTTTTTCGGGTGGTTTGGAACGCGATTTAGTTTTACAGTTCCTAAAGAAACAAGCAGACTTGTAGTTTTGGACTGTTGAACCAATTGTTGAAAAAAATTTTGTGGTTCACATTTCGCGGAACTGTTTTCGAAAGTCTTGTATTAAAATTTGCACGTACTCCGAAATTTGGTGGAGCTTCTGGATGTGTGTTGCATTGCTCACCGGCAAATATATCGAAATCATAGCTCTATCCAGAAACACCACTTAAAACATAATTTTTCTATCCCCATTTACGTGGTTTGACTTTTTAATGGCGTCTGGCTTTGGTGGGAATACCACCTTACGTACAAATCAAAAAGTCCCCGGAATAACCACAGTGTGGCGCTCCCATTGTTCCGATTTGTGTTCTGTTTTTTTTAAGTTGGTAAATCTGTTGTTGACACTCTCTCTAAATCTTAGCGTTATAGCTTGACATTTGCAAAAGTTACGTAGCCAAGAGTACATCTATCTCTGTGTGTGTTGACAAATTTTACAATTTTAGAAATGGATTTAAATTTGCAACGACGAACTTGTATTAAATTTTACGTAAAAACGGATTTAATGGTGAGCGAACGTTGGAAATGTTGGAAAAGTGTTTCGGCAACGATTCTCTAAAGAAAACGGTCGTTTACCAATGGCACGAGTGGTTCAAAAGTGGTCGTGAGTCAATCGAAGATGATGAACGCAGTGGCAGACCATCGACTTCGAAAACCGACGAAAACATTGATGGAGTAAAAGAAATGTTGGTCAATAACCGCAAATTAACCATCAGAGAGATAGCGGAAGACTTGAACATTGTCTATGGATCCGTCCAAGACATTTTGGTTAATGATTTTGGTTTCCGTCGTGTAGCAGCAAAGTTGGTGCCAAAAGACCTCAATTTCATGCAAATAAGAGACCGTGTTGACGTCGCAAAAGAGATGATATGCGAAGTCGAATCCGACCCCACATTCATCAAAAGGATCATTATGAGTACGACACGCAATCCAGACATCAGGCAAGTGAATGGCGTTCATCAAATGAGCCGAGACCAAAAAAAACAAAAAAACAGTCGAAAAAGAAGGCAATGCTCACGGTTTTCATGGATTACAACGGTGTACGAGTAATGCATCATGAATTTTTGCCAGAAGGCCAGACAGTAAGCAAAGAGTATTATTTGGGAGTTATGAGACGTTTGCGTGAAGCAATTCACCGAAAGAGACCAGAATTGTTGGCGAAAATTCGTGGATTTTGTACCATGATAACGCACCGTCGCACAGTGGACCGTTTCATACATGCTAGAGGTAAAAAATCCTTAAGTTTGAGTGAACGCTTTTATTTTCGATTATTTTACATACAATTCATATAAAACAACATTTTTTGCTGAAAACATTAAATTTTGCTATCCGAAGTTAAAATAAAAATGAAAAGCACTTTTGCTTATGACATAATTACCAAAAAGTAAAACAATCGATTTTTCCTTTTATTTTTTAATTTTTTTTTTGATAATACAGTTTACAGATTTAATCTGATGAATCCAAATCGGTACTGAATGCATCTGAAGTTATGGTATCTGAGTCCTCATCTTCTTGATTTATTTGTTGTCTTGTGTTTCCAACCAGTTTAGGTTCAGCTAAAAATTGTGTGATGTCTGATGGTATTGAACTTACATTTTTGAAAGGTTTTTCTCGAAAAGAATCTATTATCGGATCAGAGGTTATCAAAAGCATATTTAAAAGGTCTCGGTTAGTATTTAGTCTTGAAGTTTTTCTGGTATGACATATTCGAAAAAGTTTGCAGTCTTTGTTCCGAGCCTCTTGGCTTTCTTCGGATAATTGTCCTATCGGAAGTATGCATTGTTTAATTACTTCGATAGAATGACAAAGCAATTTATGTATGCTGATGGGCATTGAATACCAGTTGTATATTCCTAAATATGTTAGTTTTATTTCCTCCAAATATTTTTCAAAAAGGCCAATGTTAGTTACGTGGCCCGATGATATACAACTTAAAATGATATAAAACCGTTTTAATATATTCGCATCAATTCCTGTTATTTCAGCGCTTTTTACATGATTTTTGAAAAACCTCCTGGCAGTATTGCCATCATTTGTGTTTCCGAAACCCGGTTTCGGTTTGTCTACAATAAGACCCATTTCAGTTTTGAAACGAAATTGAATATTTTTTTTCGCGTCTCTACTGAAGCCTTTTCTTTTTGATTTCTTATAGCTCATTTTTTTACGTCAAGTCAATATGCTATATGTAAAAAACACTCAAGTGCTTTAATCCAAGCATGCAAACTTGACAAACCATATTCATAAAATTTTGTTTTTGGAACTCTATTAATCATTACTTGATTCATCTCACTTGGTTTGGCTCCAAAAATATAACACGATTGAGTTGACCGGTTGGATGCAAGGAAGTTAGCAACTTTACCGTCTATCATCGTAAAAAAAAATTTAAAAATAATTTTGACATTTTTGCCGCCAACCGAGAATTCGAGCTCTTCGATATTTGCAATCTGATTCCGAACTGCGTTAAATTCTCAAAGCGCCATATTTTCTGTTTCATTAGCAAACATAAATTTAATTTGACGGCATAAACGTGTGGATGAAGGATGGGGATTTTGCCATATAATCATTGTCGGATCCGAAATCAATCTAAGTTGAATAGGAACAAATGAAATAAGGAAAAAACATTCGTCTGAATTCGCTTGGTTTTCAAAAGCTTGCTTGTAGTGGCTATGAGCTGAGCTACCATCACCTCCCCATTTACAAATAAAAAGAATTGACGATCCGCCTTCTATGTTTTGGGATACAACTCTCTCTTGCACTAATAAAAAACGCTTAGCTGTGTGATAAACTATGTCTTTTAAATTTATATAGTCGATTCATCGACACATATTGCATTTTCGAAAGGAAAATAATCGTTTTTAGCTTTGGCTAAACTGTAAACTGATGGATATAATGCATGACCTCTTTCGATCGATTGTTTTCTTAAAATTTTGTATGAATGACGAGTAAGTTTTGTGTCTATATACAAAGCAAGGGCCTCGTCATTACTGTAGGATCGAACTTTATCTAACTTCCTTTGACTAGTTTTAATATCTTTTGCAGCTTGGGGATGCTCTGTTACTTCTTTTATAACATCCGCAACTATACGCTTTCCACTTGCACGTGAAGCCATTTGAGCAACATATAATAGTTCTTGATTTGAGGAGATCGCGAACCTTGGCGCGTTTAGAGTGATTAACACAACCCTCAAAACGTTTTTCTTGGCCTTCTACGGTTAGAAGTATGCGCAGATTCTTCATTATCACTTTCAAAATTATTTGCTTTACGTGCTACAATAAAATAATTGCCATTTAACCAATTTTCATATTTCAAAAGAAACCTTTCTTTTCTCAAGCCAGCTGCTTTCCATTTCTTATCGAAATTTACTGACAGTCAAATTTTATTTTTTATTTGCTTGGAAAGCTCGCAATTTTCTTCAGAAATATTTATATTGTTTGAAACATATTCAAAAATTTTATTAATACGGGTTTTCTTTTCATTGGAACATCAAATTTCAAAATACTCCATTCGCAGAATCCCATACTCTACCAATTAAAAGGAAGAAAATCAGGTTTTGCAAATTCGTTAACTAAAAACGATACACTTTACAAAAATATATAACTCATCTGGACACATTGACATACTCATATTTAGATTATCTAAAAAAAACAAAATCTTTCAATTTTACACCACAAAATACGACTTGCTTTTGAGGCTTATTAACAAGACAATTAAACGAGGCACAAGAAATCAAAAATATATAAATAAAAGAGAAAATACCGACTAATAATCCTGCCATTTCTTGTATTGTTTCCTTTTAAATTTAGAGTTATAATAAAATATATGAGAAGCTCACAATGAATACACGCAATCACTGAGAAAAACTAAAAATTGGCCTTTGATTAGCCAGAACTTGTTGCTAAATCAATTAAACAGAATTTGGATTACAGTTATATGATCATTGGGGAATTGTTTTTGTTCGGAGCTACATCAAAAACATGGAGTAGCAGTTGACTTTTTTACGTCTAGCATGTATGAAACGGTCCACTGTGCGTCGCACAGTGCCATCATTATACGTAATTTTTTCACAAAAATGCAACAAATACTATCTAACAGCCAACGAATTCACCTGATTTGGCTTCCTGTAACTTCTTTCTATTCAATCGAGTTAAAAAACCACTACGGGGAACGCGTTTCAGCAGCTGAGAGGAAGTAATGGAAAAATCGCACTAATAGCCATACCGAAAACCGAATATAAAAAATGTTTCGAGGATTGGATCAAGCGCTGGCATAAGTGTGTTGCAGTGAATAAACTTGTATTTTTAATTTTCTGAGAAACTTCCGGGAACCGGGAATTAACAATAGCCACTCTCGAGTTTTTCCAAGTAAAGTACTGATATTAAATATATAATTTATCATATCCTGGCTCATTAGGTAACTCAAATTCTCATTGTCACTAAAATGCAAGAACCGTTTTATGGTTTCCCAACGATTGTCGTCATAGTTCCGCATATTGATTGTTGGCCTACAGTTTTACTCCAATAATGTCTTGGCCCTGGCAGTTTCCTAAGTGACATACTAGTATAAACGATCATTTCTAAGACCCAAATTAGTATATCATAGTTTTCCCATAACATATAGTATAATAATGATTTTCATAGCTATAAACTGCTCCATTTCCTTATGAGTTACTCCGGCAGTCTTATTTATATTAACCTAAACAGATTTCATGTTCATTGTGCCACAATGAACCGAATCAATTCGTTAGTGACGAAAAATGCGAAAAAGTCTGATGGTGTTTGTAAATCTTCGAGCCTGGAAAACAAGTGGTTTTTTACAATAATTCGGATAAAGAGGCAACATTTGTTGATTGCTTGGTGTTTTTGGGAGAGTATGGATTTCATGTAAATTCGGGAGAATTGCGATACATAATTATAAACTATCTCAATCGTTGTGGGAGGACAACCCCGAAACAAGGTAAAATTTTAATAATTTTTTAGTCCGTGAAGAATTGGTATTTTATTAAAAGACAATCTTTTATTGTCAGATAGAAACAGCTGTTAACTATAAAAAAAATTGTTTAAACAATTTATTTAATTTGCATTGAAAATCATGTTTTAAAAGTTTGGAGTATAGCTAAAAGTGTCAACAATCTCCTCAAAATTTTAGAACGGTGGGACAGTTATTTTTGGAGTTATGTTAGATTTTGCTTTGAAATTTAAAGGGAGCATTCTTGTTGTTCTAGAATAAGTAGAAACATTTTCAAAAAATAAAAATTCGGGACCTTCCCTCTTAAAAGTGGATGAACCCATTCTGCGAAGTTTGTTCGAGAACTTGCCAACTGAAATAAATGTTATTTCTCCCACAAATACCTGGAATTTCGACAAAACAAATCTTACGGGTGACCTTGGAAAGAAAAAGGTGAAGAAGGATTCAAACATCCAAAGATATTACGAAACGCTTCAAAAACATCCGTGTCCATCACGTTTCGTAGAAATTCTGCTTTAGAGAACTACTGCCACCATACGTACTTCATAGGGCTAGTAAAATGTGGATGGAAAATGGCCCCAAGGGCTGCTGTTATAATCTTAGTACATTTGGATGGTTCGATGCACATATTTTTAGAGATTGGTTACGGTTTCCGATGATACTCAGGCTCAAAAAACTTGAAGGAAAAATTGTTCTGTCCTTCAAATGCGTCGAGAAAACCGAGTGCATCTTCCATACAGCCTCTCGAAGTTGGATTTTTTCGGCCACTAAAAATAGCCTCTTGGAATGTATTGTCAGACTTAAAGGACACTCCTGATGGATTCAAAAAGAAAACTTCCCACCATTGCTATCAAATATAATGAAGATGATTGAAGAAAACGCTGAAACTAATTTGAAATCTGGTTTTAAAAAATGCGGTATATTTCCTCTGAATGCCCAAGAAGTTCTAGATGTAGTTCAGACAGTATTTTTGGAATCTCTTGGACCTAAGAAGGTAGAGGGTACTGACACTTTCAAAAACTGAAGAAAATAAAATGAATATTCCAGCTGGGAAAAGTGTTCGCGCCGATGGTGATGATGGCCCGGTCTCTAAAGAGATTCCAATGACTGAAGGATGAGAATTATCCCAGCAATTCTCAATATAGGCAGGAGGATGAGGACAACCATTAAACTTCATCTCGTTATAGAATAGAAGAAACCGTGATTTTCGATGATGACTCTTGCGATGATATAAATTTCGAAGATGTTGCTACCGAGGACGAAGATAAAAACCGATTTGTGATTAATTTTCTAGAAGGCAATCGAAATAAAGTCGTTCCGAAGGTAGGCAAGTTCGTTGCATTCATATATTATGGACAAACGTACCCGGAAGAAATTGTCGCCTTCGAGGAAAAATATGTCACAATTAACATAAAACATCATCTACTAGTCCTCCCTGGTATAATCGCAAGCTTCGTTCCTTACGAAATAAGAGAAACAAGTTATGGGCTGCTTTCCTGCGTACCAGATCCTTTACCGACTATTCCAACTATCTTGGTGCTTATCTTCATTTCACCGAACTTTATGATTCCCTTTACCAGCGCTACCTTAACTATGCGCAATTCAACCTTATAAACCACCCTAAGTCCTTTTTCCAATTTGTTAACTACAAAAGAAAGTCCGATGGTTACCCTCCTTCCCTCTCTTTTAACAACAGGTCATCAACCGACCCACTCACCATTGCCAACCTATTTGTCACCTTTTTTAAACAATCCTTCACCACCGAATCCTTTGTACTAGATCCATCCTATTTTAGTTACCTACCTAACTTCTCCAATGGTCCACTTCTCTCTCATATTTGGACCCGTCTTATATCGAATATAAATTACACCAACTCAATGACGAATTCACACCCGGCCCAGATGGCCTCCCTGCCATATTCCTTAAAAAATGTTCTTCCTCTCTTTCCCTTGCCCTTTCTAATCTCTTCCGTTTATCCCTTTCACAAGGAGAATTTCCTCAGGCTTGGAAATCCTCCTTCATAACCCCGATCCACAAGAAAGGATCAAAAAATGAAATAACCAACTATCGCCCCATCGCTAAACTCTCCCATATACCCAAACTCTTCGAAAGTATTTTGTATGAAGCTCTAAGTTTCCAATGCAAATCACTTATTTCCCCTAGACAACATGGCTTCCTAAAGGGTAGCCACCACAAATCTCGTTGAATTCGTAGCCTTTGCCCTCTCTGCCCTAGAGAATGGCAATGAAGTCGATGTAGTTGCAACCGATTTTAGCAAAGCCTTCGATAAAATCTCTCATCGGTTAATCATCTTTAAATTGTCTGCCCTCGGCTTTGAACCCATACTGTTACAATGGTTATCCTCTTACCTCGAAAACCGTTTTTACAGTGTTCGTTTTAGGTCAGCCCACTCTGGGCCAATTTTTGGCCACGTCTGGTGTTCCACAAGCCTGCCATCTCGGTCCCCTTCTTTTTATATTAACAATAAATGATCTTGATAGGATCATCTAACACTCGCCTGTCTCCCTTTGCTCCGACGATACCAAATTTTTCAAAACCATTTCCTCTCCCCATGACTCTTTCCTCCTTCAACAAGATCTTAATAGTTTTTCGATCTGGTGCCTCAAAATTCTTTGGAACCTAACATCGCTAAATGCCAATCCATCACCTTCTCACATAAGCGGAACCAATCTCCTCCCCGACTCTATCTTCTCCATAACCAACCTATCTCCTCCGTACAATCTCTTCGCAACCTCGGCATTTTGTATGATAGCGAGCTCAACTTCCGCTTACATATGAATGAGATAATCCTCAAAGCCAACTCTGCGCTAGGCTTTGTAAAACGGTGGTCCAAAGAATTCACCAACCCATACGTGACCAGGTCCCTCTATATTACCTTTGTTCGCCCCCTACTAGAGTACGCCAGTCAAGGATGGTCCCCATATCATCGTGTTCATATCTCGAGAATTGAAAGCATTCAGCGCCGTTTTCTTCGATTTGCTCTTCGAGGCATGCCCTGGTACGATCCTTTTAATCTGCCCCCCTATCAAAACCGTCTCAACCTTATCAACTTAAACACCCTTGAAGATCGCAGAGATGCAGCAGACCTTCTCTTCATTCATCGACTCCTTTCAGGTCACGTTGAATGCGCGTCCCTTCACAACTCCATTTTCCTCAACACTAACCCTCGTAATCTACGTACCCCTCGACTCTTCTATCTACCAACCCACCACACCTCCTATGGCGCGAACGAACCAATCTCCCGTATGCTACGTCAAATCAACTCAAACCCTACCGTCTTTGACTTCCACCGCACCACTTCCTACCTCAAATCCGTTCTCCTTCACCATTCCAACCAACCTTAGTTTTAAGTTTTAGTTTAAGTTTAATTTGGAAGTTATTGCTTGTATTAAGCCGAATAAATGGGGGCACCAAAATTAAAATTAAAATTAAATTAAATTAACATAAATCACACAATTAACTGAAATCTCTTAAACTGTGGAAATGGCCTTCTTTAAGGAATGAATGAACTTATCCTTGGCGCAATGTATAGGGTGATCAGATAAGAACGATGGCAGAAAAAATTAAATAAAGCAACAACGGTGTGAGATATAAAATTGATTCTAGCTTTATTTTGAAGCTACGTTCACGTTATTATGTGTGGAGTAGCACATCATTCAAATGACCGCCTCGACTTCGCTGGAAGTACTTCAAGCGGTCGGTCCAATATGTGCGAGTAACGCCGCCGGTAATAACGTGTCGAAAGTAGGCCTCGAGTTCGTCCAAAGTAGTTGGCTTCTTGGCGTAGCCTAAGGAATTGACGTAGGCACATAGAAAATAATCGAGTGGTGACAAATCGCATGATTGCTTCAACCAATTGATGACCGCTCGCCGTGAGATGACCCAGTCGCCAAATTTCTCCTTCACATCTTCGATCTTTGCGTTACATGTAAGGCCGCTGAGCCAAAAATGGGCCTTGTCCGAGAAGAGGATTTTTTGGCCAAAATCCGAATCTCAGGTCAATATTTCCAGCATGCAATTAGCCAACTCACGGTGTTGTCTATGGTCATCCGGCTTCAATTCTTGCCTCAGCACAATCTAACAATCCAACCCCAAAATAAGCCGGGTTTTTCCGTGCAGGAGCTTAATTCAATTTTTGGTTGAAACTTTATATTTTTAATTTTATAATTATTATTTTTTGAATTTTATATTGTTATGTTGTTTTTTCTATTTAAGTGAGTTATTTTTCTTTGTTTTGTTAAAAATTGTTATTGATGTTTACGTAAGACTTGTTTTATTTTAGTTAATGATTTCTTTTTTATTCCTTAAACTCTTAATATATATATCGTAAACTTTTAATGAAACAAAATAGGCTTTGTGTTTATGTTTTAAAAAAAGTATTCCCTCTTTTGTATCTTTTTTCACAGATATGATCCTTGGATCAATTTTAAAGAAATATATTAATACGAGTAACATTGACCCAGCTTTTCAAATAAAGGCACTATAACCAAAATTTTCGGTTGGAACAAAGTAACCGCGTCCTTTGGAAAACTTTGCCCCATTTTTCGACAAAAGAACATAAATATTTAAACTGTCATTTACATAGTTATCACGTCATATATTTACCATATAAGCTCATATATTCCTCATATTATGGATGGAAAGAAATTACATTTGAATCATATTTTTACCATTTTTAAGAAATATTCTAAAAACAGTTCGAAAACTGGAGCAAAGTAACGCGTTTTACGGTGCATTTCTGCTCCAACAATCCTGCGTTTTTGGTAATATACTGTAGCTCATGATAAGACAAATACTAAGAAAAGCAAGAATTTCATACTGATCAGATTTTGGGAACTTTTTACCAGACTGTCTTTCCAGAAGTTCAATTCTTTTATTCCTACATTCTACTATTAACATAAGCAAGTTTTTTTTTAAAAAGCTTTTAGAAAACATCTATCTCAGAAGATTCTCTGTTAACGTTCACTGTGATTTCAGGTTGACGATTATTGGAAATATTTTTGAGTGTAAGATAATTCGGAACTGTACTAGACCAGACAATGGAATCGTTGCATTTCTTCATTTCTGGCTGCGAAGGCTCTTCAGGTTCTATATCAACGTCTTCAGACATTGCATACTTTTCATCAGAAGGCCTGTATTCAGGCTCAAAAGCTCTAAAGTCACTTGAGTCAGAGTCGTGTTTTTCCAAAAGACGTTGTAAATCTTCAGGCATTTAGCCACTTGAAAGAGATTTTTCGTAAAAAATTCATAATATTTTTTTTTATACTCGTAATTGACGCGCACACAAGAGACTGTGGGTACCCTCAAAGTGTTTTCACATAGCATGGGCGAGGGGAAGTTAGGGAGGGAAAAACGAGAGATAGCGTTGGTTTTAAATGTTTGCAAGTTATAACGACTAGGGCATTCCATAAGCGAGTTGTACGGTTTAGGAACGAATCACGATATTTAAGAGTACGTCCGAAAGTGGGCTTGAGGGTATACTGATGAGCATTCATAGCGATACTGGTGTTATGGTTAAAAGAGATCATTAATGAAAATCAAAATTAAAATCGGAGACAGAACGGAGCCCTGGGGCACACCTGCATTTATTTTGTGATTATCAACCGTGAAACCATCCAAAACAACTTAAATTCAACGTTCCGAATGGTAGTTTCTAGTCCATTGAAGAAGAGAGTCGTTGATTCCAAATTCATGCATTTTCGACAAAAGAGCCTGATGCTAGCCTCTGTCAAATGCCTTAAAAATATTAAGTGTAACTATTTTGCTTTCGCCAGATTGATATACGCTTTGGTTCCACTTTTCGGTGCGACATGCTATCAAATCACTAGTGGACTTGTTGCTACCAAAATGTACTGCCCCGATCATTGCAAAGCTTGCGTGTTTCGAGATATTTCATGAGCTAACGGCTTATCAGCGTTTTCATGAACTTGGAAAGAAGGGACGTAAGCACAATGGGTCTGTAGGAGGAGAGAGAAGATGATTCGCCTTTTTTAAGGACGGGCTGGACAAATGCTGTTTTTCATCTGCTCGGGAAGAGTCCTAAAGAGTAGGATTGATGAAAAAGCTTACGCAGTGATTTTGCCAGCGTGGAAGAACACCTCTTCAGAAGAAGGGGAGATATACCATCTGTACCAGCGGATTTATGTATGTTGAGATCTTTAAGTACTCTTGCTACTACACGAGTGCGAAAGTCGATTCGTCCCATTGAAGATTCGACGCACTCAAGTGTAGGCGGAGACAAAGCACAATCTGGGAGTGTTGGGGTGGCCGCAAAGTCTGCAGCAAGCAGATTGGCCTTACCCAAAGAGCTGACAGCTGGAATGTCATTGTAAATGAGCGTTGGGATGGAGGATGAGGCGGAATTTCTAATGTTTTTGAGGAACGACCAAAAATTTGTACTCCCTTTTGGACATTGCAGTATTTTTTGCCTCAGGTTTTGGTCGTATTGGAATTTCACACGCTTAAGAAAGGCGTTGCAGTCATTTCTGGCTCGTTTGAACTTTTTTCGGTTTTCCTCTGTCGGGTTGGTCTTGTAGGACCGAAAAATACATTTCTCTAATCCTGACGGTCTCTTTACAGCTCGAGTCGAACCATGCCTTTTCTTTTGGTTTGATACTCTTCATCCCATGAGGAATAAAGGATCTCATTGCAAAGAGAATGGTGTCTGTAATCATATCAGCAGCGGCATCCACGTCGTTATCGAGGAAGCATAACGACCAGTTAAAATTCCTAAAGAAGCTGTTAAGACCGCTCCAGTTGGCTTTATCGTATTGTTATACGGTTCTTTTAGGAATCTCTTCCCTAATTGTGTGGTCGGTATACGAGAAATTAGCTGACATGACACAATGGTCCGACGGGCCTAGAGGGGAGAGCACATCAATGGTGTACTTATCAGGGTGAGCAGTTAAAAACAAGTCCAGGGTGTTGCCGGCGTGACGCAAGTTGCGTCAGTTGCGAAGTTGCGAAGATCTCAACACACCGTCCTTAGGGTGTAGTCTGTCCAGAATGTCGAAGCCACCCAGAATTGTTTATATTGACATCGCCCGTAATAACGATTTCAGTATGAGGATACACGGATACAATTCTTTGAATGGAGTCAGACAGCTCATCAAACTCGTTAAAAGTAGAATTGCTGTTCAGTTTGGAGCTTCTGTAAATAAAGCAGTACTGGATAATTTGCCTACGGAGATGGAATTTTAACCACATGAAGCTGAATTCCGGATTGGAACATGGATCACATTGTGGTGGAGTTTGGTAAGCTACATCACTACGCATGTAAATGGGGAGACCGCGATGAGAAAAGAATAGTGGCACTAGCACTATGCTGCATAATAATTAACACAGCACCAATGAGATATATGTGCCCGAAACACACCATTAGGATATGATATACACATCCCAAACTAATTTTTTTACAAATAATTTATACTTACAACTACAATATTTCTATATTTCTGTTGGAGGTCCATGAATACCAAATGCCCTTAACTATATTTGAATACTGTGGAAACGTCAAGAAACTACTGGTTTACAATAAAATATTAACTTCGTACAAGAGAATCGAATGCAAATCGAATGAAAGCGATTGTACTTAAAATTACCAATGGGATAACTTTTAATAGCATTTTCTTTCTAATATGCCTTTCTTGGAATCTTCGAACTTTGTTTGGGACATAATCGTATAATCCCAATGGGAGTGAAATGATTGAAATAAGAACAAATAAGAACATCTGCGTTTCTCCAAGAAACGGGTTATCTGCAGAATTGCTTTCTAACTGGACATGACATTTCAAAACACTTGGTGAGGGCACCGTTCAGATTCTGAACAGCTTCCTCTAGCTTTTGTTTCGTCCCGAGCCCCTTAAACATCCAAAAGCACATATGCGATGATTGCACATCCATGGTTCATATGTGGACATTATCACTTACTTAGGCAGCACCACAATCCGGAATGAACTTGGATCTTAACCGATAAACCACTCCAATTAGCATGGTATTTGTCAACTGCCCCAGTTACACATTTCATTTGGTCGCGTCACCTCTATTGTATTGTTTCCCCGTGTAAGAAGCAAAGACTCCAGTATCCTGACCACCTTAAACGACTGATGTGCATTTTTTCTCACTAGAGTCTTTTAAAGATTTTCGTTAGCGCTCTTTAACAGGACCATAATACTCAATTCCTTTTTTAGGTCAGGAACAGCGATATATTGTATATATGTTGTATGTTGAATGATCTCCGAGAAACACCTTTACGTGGTTTACTGCATAGAAAAGGTACGTTTCGAGAATATATCTATTTGCATGACTTCAAGTTTGCAATCCTCAATTTGAGAGGTTATGAAACAACAAACGATGACAGATGTTGCCAACTGGGCGGGCGAAATTCAGAGAGTCCTCTCTCTGTGTTGGCATTTGTTGCTTTTTTCTATTCTTACCCTTACCATAGCCTTTGACTACGAGTATTTCGGCAGTTTCTTGAAATAAATACTCGTAGAATAAACTTGTAACGATAAAATAAAACACTATAATAATGCGCTGCACTTTTTCAAAATATTAGGACAACGGCTGCAACTGGCTCAGAGCAACCGCTCCCATTACATAATGATATGTCTTTGGAAAACCCACCCGCATTTGGATTCTTACAAATTTCGACAATTAACAGTTTAGTTGCGACGCTGCCCAGTATCTCTATTTCTGGATTGCGTAAGTTGTTTATGGATAGGAGAACCTGTTGCGGCTCAAGTCCAACTTGAGGAAAAAAATGCCACAAAACAAATTAAACCATAGCTGGAGCAAATAGACCACCTACTGTCAAAGCACTGCATGTAGCCCAGAGCACTTTTATGGAAGGCTCCCCCACATGCTGCCCTTCACTGAACGTTGCCGCTGTATACGAATCCATAAACGAATCGGTATACAACGGTAATAATGATATAATTAATAGATCCAACGTTTCGTTTAATTTCACAACAAATTGATTCGGAATTAATCCTCTCAGGTGTGTAATGGGGTGAGCCATTAGGATCTCTCATGTGGAACGATGTCTTGTCGATGTCGTTGGTCGCTGGTCGTTGATGGCGTTGTTGTTGTACTTGTTGTAGTCTTAGTCGTCTTGATTTCATCCAAGTGCTGCTGCCTAAGGCTGTCGTAGAAGTTTTTACGATTTTCCAAGCATTGCCTGGTTAAGCGATGAAAAGCTTAGCGCAAAAGGTGTTGCCTAATGGTGTTGGTGCAATTGCCGCGGGCTCAGGTCTATGGTGCTTGGTGGGCTGTGATGGCTCGCAGTCATGTTGGTTTTTCCACAGAGGATGCAATTTGAGTTTTTTGTTTCTTTTAGGTAGCCTTTCGAGTCATACCCAAAGGCAATGTACTCGTACGTGATTGGAAATTTAATTGTCACATTGGAGTTGGCAGCACAAGGACGGGCGGCGGGTGGAATGAACGCTAATAACCGGTGGAATGATGACTTCGTTGAATTGTTTTTTGTTTTGCTCCTTCAGTGGCGCCAATGTTGTGTTGATATCTTTCTGTTGACAGCGAGAATGAGACGTTGAGTATTGAGTTAAATGCCTCTATTTTTTCGCAAAGAAAGCGATTCACAGATGGCTGTTTAAATTGGAGAACTTGTCCATTACTGTGGTTTTAACTTGATGAGCGGCATATTACACTTTTACACCCTTTTATAGCTGTAGCTGGAAAGCTTCTGGACTGAAAATTTGACAGACAGACAGACTACTCGTATGTTGCTCCGAAAGCAAAAATGTTAGGCTTCACTGCTCATGATTTGCGTGTGTCTTCCAGGCGAATCTGAACCTATGAATTCTATATTTAGGCTACAATTAACAACTAAGCATGAATACAATTGTAAATGGGTTAACACTCCTGGATGCGGAAAGACCAAACAAATGCTTTCCGATATCTCTCAGAAGTATTGTCGCTTTTAAGGCACTTTTTTGAGTTCAATATTCTTCTGTCTGGTTCGTCCCTTTGCAGATTTTGGAAGGCTGTCCAGTTTGTTTGTAATGATCTGAGGCCTTTACTATTGCTTACCTGCATGTATTCTGTGTAAACCAATTTAGTCTTTATAGAAAGTATAACCTTAACCCTTAGACAGATATCCTGCCCTTTCAGATCCCAAATACTCCGTTAACCCAATCAAAATGAATTTTCTTCATAGAAACGTCATCTTTGCTGTTTTATGTGACCTAGCCGAGAACGTTTATCAATAAAGAGTGGGCTAGCTTCATGTTAGCTATAGAGGTATTATAGATATCTCACCTATGAGCTAACTGACTCAGTTTTAAGAGCCAATGAGTTATGCAATCCATCAATGCAATTATCTATGAAGAATGTAAATTTAAAAAGGAGCCAGCAATTGCAGATATTTAATATCTTTGGGATGAAGGGACTAACTATGTGGGAAAAACAGTCCGGTATTAAAGAGTCCTTCTAGTTTATGATTTCGACGACTTGTATTTTGAAAAGAGTAACTGCAACCTAAATCTTCGAGACACGGATTGTGCTTTTTTAGCGTAAAATGAACTGAATAATTCATGCAATATATGCATTCCGTTTTTGAACTTACTCTAGACATGCCATGTTGCACTACATACTTCTCGAGAATTTGACAATATTGGGAGCTTAAAGGAGTCTTGAATAGCCATGAATTCAAAATACATCCTGAAATATAGACATCGAATGTTAAAAAGGATAAATCGGCTGAGCAGATGGATACCAGGATAATAACGAAAAATTGTTCAAATGTAAATAGCCAATCATATCAGAGAAAGTGACTGGCCACCACCATTAAGGGATCTCAATGGGATAAGCCAATTGAAACTCATGGTGTTTCAGTTCATGTTAACTACTCGTGATATCACCCAAGTCTACAAGTTTCTACCCATTTAACAAACAAACTAAGTCCACACACCATCTAGTCCTAATCAGTCCATATATCCAGGCGGCAACATGCACCTTTCTTTTCAAAATTCCAACCACTCTATTCCCCATCGAGGAGCACCTTTCTAAAGTATCATATTACAATCTGAACTAATAAAATAAAATTTCATTTCTCCACACCGATCTGGATTTGGATGATTTATGATTCCTAAGAAGCCACCACTGTATCCAGCCAGAGTACCGTGTGGAGACACATAAAGCAATTTCACTTTGTTAATTAATCCGTTTTACCATGTCACCAAAGCCATTGAGTTTGTGGCATGTGACTACATCTGCATCTCCGTATCTACATCCGCCTGCCATTCATCTAAATACATGAGCACATTGTCCAAAGGTCATGTATCCATGGTGGTTACTGATTTCATTGAATTGCTATCGAATCCATCAGCATTCTGTGTCACTGGGCATGAGGTTGGATTGTTTATTTTACTCGGTGACATATGGAAACTTGTGTGTCTCTTGTCGGTGATCAGAGATTCCCTCATAAATGCCACTCAAGTCTGTAAAGAATTGCAATGGAATTGCTAGCAATACGTTTGTTTTGTATGACCATCATTTAAATTGGGAGAGTGCTTCTGTGCAGCATATTTGTGTGATGTTTAGTTGAGCAACCGGAGGAGTCTTGGAGAAAAGTTTCCAAATGCACAAAATTCATAATCATCATTTAAAGTTCGACTACTGGAGGTAGTCCAAAGATCATCTTTGGATGCTTTACTTGTCGGGTGTTGTAACAGTTTTATTCGGTGAATTGTGTTTTCCACTTTTTTCCAGAAAAACAAAGCTGCTCTAGTCTAGGAGTAAGTCGTCCTTAGAGGAAGGGTTTGCTTACAGAACCTTAGCAACGTAACGGGTGTTTTTTTTAGAGGTTTGGTTTTTAAACTGGCAACACTCTTTCTACAGATTGTTAATTTGACAGTTGAAAGTTGATTTGTAGTTAGTACGTTTTGCCATTTAAATATGAATAGATTAACGCCAGAACAACTCCTGAAAATTGTACAAACTTATTTTGAAAACATGATTAAGCTTGATCATCATTTTCAACGCAAAATTTTGTTCTACACAAGCAAAGTGGAGAGAACCCAAAAGGCTTTCTCGAGACGCCCTTACAATCATTACAACTCACTGTTTGATGTGCTTTATGGGCTGGTGGAATCATCGGCCCATATTTCTTTAAGAACGATGCCGGCCCGAATGTTACAGTCAATGGACATTAGGACATTAGTCCTGCATTAGTCCTGTACGCGTTGCTTCAAGTAATTAGATCAACGGCTATTCAGCATCTGTAATAGCTTGATGCTTAGAATAAAATTTAGGTTATCCTTGTGGAGTCAGACCTCATAACAGAGATCCGCAAATTTTCTTATCTGCTGCAATACTGTTCCTGAATGTAGCCGAGTTAACGTGGTCGACATGTATAAGCTTCTACCTGACAAACACAAATTGATACAAATAACAAGGTTCTCGTTTGTATTTCTTTCTCCATTCACCCTCCACACTGCAAAGGCCAAATATCCGATGAAAGATCTATCAATTTACTGCCTTGTAGAGCTTGCTCTTCCAAATCCGATGTGGGTGGAATTGAAAATGCTTAGTTATGGCACCAGAAATCAGTCTGTAGCAGTTTCTGTTGAAAGAAGGAAAGAATGCCGCTAACTTTGTGTGCTGTCTACATCCTGGAGAGTCCTTCTATATATAGTCATATCGCGAACCGACCTGTCAATGTAAGGCTTTGGCCGAAACGTAGGCAGTCCTAACGCAGGTTTTAATCTGAAAAATTGCACATCTGGGTCTTTCCAAGCATATGGTCGGCAGTGGTCGTGACCAAGGTTTCCAACAGCGATTAGAGTTGCCTTGAATACCCGAACTATAGTTTTGAAGTGGTAAAGGGGTTGACAATGCTGCAGATGCATTTTGCCTGTTACTGTAGAAAACACATACTTTACTGTTTTACCCTTGAATGGCACAGGAATGCTTACCTAGAAAAATGTAATGTCTAAGGTTTTACTGATCTAATACCAGGTCCTTGATTGGCTTGGGAGCCATCAATAATGATTTAACGGAAATCAGTCTCTATGCCTCTATATAGCTTTGAAGCTGAAGAGTAGCGTGGTTCATCACTATACGAGTATCTTGTGCAGAACCAGACATACTAAGGACAGCTTCAACACCACTGTCTACAATATCACTGTGTCGACATATTTCTAAGGTAAGTACGAGGCAGAGTGAAGCTGTGATAAGCACGTTCATACCCCCAGCTCATTCTTCTGTCTTCACTGGACTTCACACCAAAAGTGAGCCATACCAAAAAATTAAATTTTTCTTAAAAAAACTAAAGCAACAGTATCCATAAGAGGCTCCTGTGGTACGTGCGTCGTAGATTTTCTGAATAAAAGCCTTCACAATTTTAGCTTATTTTCTGCTTGCAACAGAGCATATCATTGTTCAATTGGAAAGAACTAAGTAACGAGGTAACGCCTAATCCACCTTAATCCTGCCAATAATAATTTTCGGCTTTGACAAAAAACTACAGTCAAACATGTAGGAACAAATAAAGAAGGATTAATCACAAATGCAACGAGAACTGAGATCCCGAGAATATTCATGGAGGCTAGACGCAACCTAGCCGCGATGGTGTTATTATGTTAGTTCTAGAACTGAGCATGCCCCACTTGTCGAATCGCTACGTTTGTTAAAATATGCATGCTGAAGCATATATACATCTAGCATAGCAGTGTTCCCTACCAGATTAACGTGGCCTGTGTGATTTTGATCCTTTGTGTAATGAACTCTAGTAGGAGTTCTTAGTAGTTGAGTCACTCAGGATATGGATAAAACACTTGGCGAGGACAAGACAAACTCCGCTGTCAGACAGAATAAACCATTCAACTCGGATGAGAAATGTCAAGAAATCCGTCCATTCGACCAAAAGGAAGTGAGGAAAGAACTTTCCAAGCTTAAGAACAACAAGGCTGCTGGACCGGACGGCCTACCTGTTGAGCTACTTAGGGCACCGGGAGATGACTTGGTAGAGATCATGCAGCAACTGATTTCCAAGATTTAGCCGGCAGATAGCATGCTTGAAGAATGGAACCTTCTCACCTTTTACCCGATACACAGAGAAAGGAGATCCTCTTAACTGGGTTAATTATAAACGCATCAGTTTCGTTAACATCGCAAATCGATCTTGCTGAAGGCATTTATCAACGATATGATAAAAGTGCGGTTTTAGACCCAGGGAATACACAATCGACTAAATTCACACTACCATAGATCCAGGAAAAAGCCCAAGAAGTCGAAATCGATACGCACCACACCTTTATCGATTTAAAAGTCGCATATGACAGCATCTATAGAAACAAGCTATACAGAACTATGTCTAACGTTAACAACTCTGCCAAAGTCTTCAGATTGTGCAGAATGGCGGTGGAGAACGCTCTTTTCTCCATAAAGGGCCAAAATAATCTCTTAGGGACCTTCGATATCAAAAGAAGATTTAGCTTCAACATCTTGAGAAAATTGTGCGAATCTTGCAAGTCAACACAAGATGCATAATTTTACAAAAGTCTGTACAACTACTTGCATACTCAGATGACATTGATATTATTGGTAGAACTCAGCGAGCTGTCACTGGTACGCTCCCAAGTATTGAAACAGAAGCGGCGAAAATGGGTTCAGCTATGAAGAAGGACAAGACTAAGTATATACTGTCAACAACAATTGACATATAACATCGATAAATCGGACAGAATGTCACAAGGCCTTATCAAGAAATACTGAAGAGAATAAAGAGGGATGAAGGTATCCTTCGCCGCTTTGAACGCAAAATACTTCGAGCGATTTTTGATCCCGTTAACCTTGACGAGGTTTGAAGAAAGTGATAAAACGCCAAATTCTTCAAGCTATACAGTGACATAGACCTGGATATTAGTCGCCCTATATGACTAGGACGTGTAGAGTGAATGAGCATTAACTCTCCAGTACCCAGAGAACTCGATTCCAAGCCGAAGGGACAACGGTGCAAGTGAAAGGGGACCTCAACCAACTTGAACTGCATGACTTGAGGCAGTTAGATTGCGCTCTCTGAAAGAACCCATTGATTGAACCTGGTCCACTTCGGATTATAGCGCCATCTAGACAGTAATGGGCTTGCTGACTTACTTAGGTGGCGCTATAGTTCGGGGTGAACTAAGGCCTCAACTAACACGCCTCTCCAGTTACGCACTCCAAGTCGGCTGAGGGATTCTTCTACATATGCGCGTAAACTAAAGTGAGTTCTTCCTCTACTGCGTTGTTTCTCCGGGTTAGATTCGAAGACTCTGTGGGTTGGAACACGTTTTAGCTATCTCAGCTGACTGGTGCTCACTTCTATGAATAGGTCGATGGCGCTGTACAACTCTCGTTCAAACCCCGTCAATGCAAACGGGACCGAATATTTTTCGAAGGATCTTTGTCTCAAAATGACAGAGAATATCTTCATCCGCCTTCGATAGGGTCCATACTTCTGCGTCATTATGTAGGACTGGGATGATCACGGTCTTATATATCGCCCCCATCCCAAAAGACAGGGCCCTTCTACTCAGAAAATCAGCGATTGGCAAGAATGATTCCTTGTTTTATTCCTGCTGCGGTGTTGTTGGCAGAATTCATAGCAGAGCTAAGGTAGACAAAGTCCCTTACTATCTCGAGATTATAGCTATCAACTGCGACGTTCTATCCAATTCGCCGATGTTGCGCGTCGCTTCTTGTTGACAGAATATATTTGCTTTTACCCTACTTTATCCTTAAATCCATTTTGGCAGCTTCCGTTTCAATACTAGCGAACGCGCCGGTGACAGCTCGCTGATTTCTCCCAGTTATGTCGATATCATCGGCGTACGCTAGTAGTTGCGTATAGGTATACACCCTTCTGACTAGATCTGAGAAATGAGTTGGTGCATGCTCTCCACAAAGTCGTTTCCAACAGCTTGGAAAAACTCTGCCGGTAAGGCGTCTGGTCCAGCTGGTTTGATGGATTTCGGGTTAGATTTTGCTATCCTTACTTCTTTCTGGTCATTCGGAATTTGAAGGATCAGATATCTTGTCGAGAAGCTAGTAAAAACATTCGTTGGTGGGGTCATCCTTGTCTTCCGTAGGGACACGTGCAGATTTGATTGTCGTTGTGCTTTCAATTTTTGCTAGGGTCGTCAACAGTAAATCCATTTTTATCGAGGCAAATAGATGGTTTGCCACATATTTTAATCTCTTCCGTATAGGATTGTGAGTCTATCCTATGACTATACTACTGGCCGGACATGACCTTCGCATTTTAGCCTGTGTGAGTAAGGGTCTACTCATGGATTTACCGGAAACCACCACTAAGGGAAATGCAAACTTGGTTGCTGCACTGCTGGGCCAATCCAAGTTCTAGGACACTCACCATTTTCCCGATCAATCGCTCCCCAACATAGAGACATAGAGGATATATACTTCTATACTCTCAGTACGATACTCGTACTTCTGTTCTGATCGAGGTTTTTGAAGCCGTGCATATAAGGAATTCGTCTAAACGATGGAAGTTGAACATTACCTCTAGTGCGGGTTGAGGAGTAGGCCTCAACGCTCCTGTTACTGCGACATAAGCTAGTATATGAACTTGCGTGAGTGTTTTGAGATAACTTTTTTCTTAAGCAGTTTTCCACCATACCAGCGCACCATAGGTGAGAGTGGGCTTAACTATGGCCATGTGCGAGTATAATACGTCCAGTGTAATACATCCAGTGTATTATACATGGTCTTAGTCTCCAACGTCTACCAAAGGTTTTTTAGAGTGTATAATGCACTTTAAGCCTTTAAGCTTTTTCGGTTCTTTCTTCGATGTTACGTTTCCAACTGAGCTTGCTGTCTAGCTTCGGATAAAAGTTGTGTCTTCACTCCGTTGATTCTGGAAGGATTTAACTTTTCTAGCTTTCTTCTTCTTGTGAGCCAAATCAGTTCGGTTTTTGACTGATTTATCCTTAGGTAGGTGGAAGGTGTTTTCCTTCCAGCAGAATGCCTGCCGTAACCCCCTTCTATTCGAAACTTACAATGTAAGGATGTGGTTTACAACAAGAAGCCGCAGAACGGAGAATCCTCTAGGATACATTACAGATTCATTCTGAAAAGCTATGCTTAAAGCTGCAGCTGTTGTCCTCATTAGGCAAATATGATGTTGATTTACTGAAATCCTCTATCACACCAATTCTGGAATCGCAACACACTTTTATACCTTATCGTGACGTGTGAAAACTGAATGTAGCCATAGGCACATCGTAAGGGTAATGGTTGAAATCCAAAGACTTTTCTAGATTTTTTCCCACATTAATCGATTTTATCAAGAGTATTTACCGCCCATCGGGCAAAAGTTAGATTAATTGTCAGGCAACCAATTGACACTGTAGGTACTGCAACATTTAATCACGACTCTGGTGTAGGTTTAGGTCAACGTGTTAATGATGTCTACATGGGATTTTCTGAACAAATTGCCTTCCGCATTCACATTACGCGACATTCTCCTGAAGTTTTCTCACTGAAAAACACATGTCCTCGCTTGGTTTTCATCATGAAGTGGGCAACACACATGTAGCATCCGTCAGTTTTGCATTGCTACTAATAGACTCCGCAACAAAATCCGTCCACACATTATTGTGTGGAGTAATAGTGTCACACACATGCCACAGAAGCTTGTGGACTACTCCAATCAGATTGGAATAGTATCCCCCGGGTACCTAACAAGCGGAACATTTAATTCCATCTTTGCCCAACTCTAAACAATCCGTATCTAACGAATACGAATCCCCAGACTCGTACTCGTAGTCGTATATCGACGGCCATTTAGGCATCGACACACAACATTCACGTGACTTATTGCCGAGACCAATTTTGGCAAGAGATGCAAGTACTCTGTCCGGTGTACTGTCCTCTGGTGGCATGTCACTTTGCGCATGTTCATGGCCACAGGCATGACTATTACGGCGGCATCCATTGAAACTTTAAGCCTACGGAACCTTATTCAGGTCTTCCCCTTCTCATTTACAACATCTGGGGGACAGCGAGTGAAACTAAAACTAAGACAGAGACTACGATCGATTGATCTTCGACTGATCGATTCACCGTTTAGCCTAATGACAGATGACAAGTGCAATAGAAGTTCGCGCAAGCGCGCGCGCGCAGTTGCTAAGGGTTTAACACCATATGGCTGATGCGACAGCTAATCGTGCCCACGATTTTTCGGCACGTAAATCTTGAGTTCGCAATTGTCGTCGTGCAATGACCATATTGACCGTGTACGAGTATGCCTGGTTAGATTGGTACCATTCCGGGTGGAATTTATTAACGGATCTTCCGTGTAATATGGATCGAGAGCTGATCGAGGTATCGACAGGGCAGACAAAAGTGAATATATAAGGGGGACACATGGACACTTTATCGGTTTCTAGGGGTCAGGCATGCAGGCGGAAGGCCTAAGGGCGCGCACACTATCACCATCTATCGGAGGGATAGCTCCAACGAGAATCATGCGTTACCAAATATGGGCTACCTGTACGCGGTCCTCCGTATTGATATCCAAACGGCCAATCCTCTATCGTTGTGGTCCACTTTTTTCATCCGCTACAGCTACGGGTATGGATACGAGTCCGTTTGGGGGAAAATTTATGGCGCATAAAAGATTGGCTAAATGATTTGCGAAACGAAAGAGAGATGGTTCCTCGAGTCGTTGTTGGTTTTTTTCTGCTGAGAGAAACGCCGCCGCAGTCGCTGCCATACTGCAACGTGTCCCAACAGAGGCATCAATTTTCAATTTTCAACCGACCGACTATCAGAAGTCGACTGTGGTTGGTATGGGGCGGCAGAAAGCGAAGGAGAAGAGAAAATAAAAGAAAAATATCTTTTTCTATAAAAGGTTAATTTAAGACACGAATAGCGAGCAAATGCGATAAGTGCAAAATTTTTGCCACCGCCACCGCCACCATCACTATGGCCAATGCCACTGCCACTGTTGCAGCAGTTCGAACTACGAATACGAGGAGTAATCGTGGTGTGGTGCATCTGTGTCCACCTCACTTAGGAGACACAGCAGCAGGCGCTGGAACGCTCTGTTATCAGGTGTTTAGCTGAGCGCACGAATTGCCAGCTTATTCGCTATTCATTTATACACGGCATGGAGGAGATTAAGCCACTGCTAGATGTGATAAATGGTGACTTGGAATGCTTCCGCTGGAATTGCTTATGCTTGAGCTTCTATTGTTGCCATCTATGCCAAGTGGAATGGAGGTACTGGTGTTTGTACTTTGTATTTTTTATTTTTTATTTTTCCTCCTTCGACTTGAGGGCGGAATATCTTTGCAATAATCACTGACAAGTGGAGCACTTTGGGGTTTTTGTCACCACTTAGATATTCGAAAAAAAAGACATGCGGATGTGCACGTGTATTTTCAACTTGATGCATGGTGAAATCATATCACATTGTTGGTGTGCTTCTCACTTGTATATAGTATATGTAAGTTCACGAATTCACATAGTGAAAATATTAAAAAAAAAAAATGCTCGTATCTATGCATTTTGTTGATAGGAAAATTGTTGAAAGAAGGCTTCAAAATCCTTTATGTCTTCTTTTCCTTTAATTAATTGTTGAAATATGTAACGTGTAAAATATAAAATTACAAGCTTCTCCCACACATTGGCATTGCTACTGCACCGCCTATGGCAACATTTGCGGAACTTGGAACCATTCTACAGAAGCTCTATTTTGGATAGCCATGTGTATAGATTCTTTATGCTCTTGTCTTTGATTCATCTAAGTTCAATTTTAGACGGCACTGGTCAATATTTTCTGATTTTTCAAGAATGTCCCCTAAGGAAAGAGGGATGAACATATGGAGAAAAACGAGACTTTTTCTGACGGAATAGAGCATTTAACTTCTCCATTGTGCAAGTCATATGTTCTTTAAAATGGAGTTCTCACCCTTTCGTATAAGCATTGAGTAGTCGTCTTGATATCAACGTCGGCAAAACCAACATCTTGTACCTACAGTCATTAAAGCGGCAGTATTCAATCTGCAGTCTTTTCAACCGAAGCAGAATTCCCGAAGCAATTGATTCTACCTCCTAGAGAGTCATATAGCCAGCAGCTTCTCTGGTCACAAATATTAAAAGAAGCGTTAATCGTGAAAGCAAATAGTCCAAAAAAGTATCATATTTTTAGCGATTCCGTGGTGACTTTGAATTTTGTTTAGATTCATTGACTTCAGCCTTCTAACTGTATTCAGAGAATAGTTACACTTTAGAACTAGTGAGAATGATTAAACGGCTGAGTAAGGTATGTATTAAATTGAGCTTGGCTGTTGCGGCAGACGTAGATATTTTGCTTTTTTTCGGATATTTTTTTGTAAAAAAGCTCACGGCCTATAATGTGCCGTATGTTTCCACTCGGAATATACTTACTTACTTACTTAAGTCCTCGAACCTATTATGTCCGTGAGGTTCCCCTTGCGGGGAATATTGCCTCTGCTGCTCCTGCGCGCCGTCATGTACGGTTTCTAGATATGTATTTCAGCTCTCTCCAATTCTTCCCCAGTTGTGCTGATTCCTATTCGACTGTTCTTCACCAATCGTGGCAATCCACTGCCACTTACGCCTTCGTATGGAAGAATCAATGGGTTTCTGTCCTGTTCTCGCATGAAGTTCATGATTAGAAATACGGTTGGGCCAGAAAATCCTCAAGATGTTTCACACACATCTATTCACGAACGTTTGAAGCTTTCTTGTAACTGCAAGTGTGCACCCATAAAGAAGCACGGATTCAAAAATTGAGAGAAACAGCCAAGCTTGGTCTTTATGCTGATAGAGTTGTTTCTCCATATATTGGACAGCATGATTATATCGAGTTCGGTCCTGCCATCGATAGAGAAAACACTACTAAGATACTGAAAATTCTCTACCATCTCTACTGGTTGTCCAGAAATCTCTACTTAGTTATATGAGGAAGTTCCAATGCTGATCCTTTTTGGTTTTAGCATATTGATCTTCAGCCTTTGTAGTCATTTGAAGGAGATCTATGTGTAAGCATACGTCGTCCACGTAGTGCAGATGTTTGAGGTGTGATTGCAAGTTCGCTGAATTCCTCCATTTCCAGTTGACAAAGCTGCATGCAGTATGACTTATTACCATCAGGAACAGTATTGGTGACAGTATACAGCTCTACCTAACCCCACTTTGGATTTCAAACTTCTCTGACAACCTTCCTTTATGCAGAACGTGACATTTGGATAAATCAAATGTAGCTTTGATAATAGCAATCAATTTATCTGGGATGCCCCTCCTGCGCAAAGCAAGCCAGATAAATTCTCTATTGACGCTGTCAAACGCCTTTTCGAAATCGATCAACAGCAGGTGAAGTGGTAATCAATATTCCACGCACTGTTCGATGTGTTGTGCCTTCGAGGTGATCTTTTATTCGCTTCAGAACGGTTTTTGTCATTGCCTTGGCTACTGCAGGCAGCATGCAAATTCCTCTCCACTTTTCGCACTGCGTAAGGTCTCCTTTCTTTTCGAGCTTGACAATTATACCTTTTTTCCACTCTTTAGGAAAACTCTCTCTTTCACAAGCTCTCTCAATGAGTGAGTGCAGGAGCTCACACGATTATGTTGGCGCTACTGGTAAGAGCTCTGCAGAAATACCGTCAAGTCCAACCGCTTTGAAATCTGGAGTTGGATTAATGCTTTCCAAAACAGCTCTCAAAAGCTTAATTTCCTGGGAGCCTTTAGACGACAGAATTCTGAAAGACAGGTTCCGGACTAGAGTACGTCGCGTCACCATCATACAGTGTTACGCCCCAACGGAGCTTTCTTCTGTCAAAGAGAAAGAGGCCTTTTATAACTGGCTGAGTGCTGCGGAGACATCATAATTCTAATGGGATACTTGAATGGCAATGTTGGTAATGACAATGATGGACTCATTCATGTTATGGGTCTCCAGGACGTGCGTAACAGAAGGGGTGCAGACATGTAAATGGCCTGGGACCACCATCGTAAGATCACGTTCAGCTGCAGTTCGGAGATCCCAAGAAAACACCCGAATACCTAAGTTTAATACCGATAGACTAAAGGATCCCGCAGTCCGGGATATTGAAATATGGCCTTATTTCACAATTGCAAAGTGAAATAAGGCCATATTTTCAGATATTTTCAGATATGGCCTTATTACATTTGGCCTTATTCCACGGCACCGCTGATCACATATATGACGTATCTAGACCGGTATTGCCATATCTCTTACCGGCTGACTAATTTTTTACCCTTAGGTGCCCTTAATGGCTCTGTTGACCAGTTTTGTTTTTTTCTTCTTCCACGCAATGAAGCTGTTGTTCTAAACTCTGCATTTGCAGCTTTCTTGTTACAGTGAAGACCACTTCCCAGGTGTTGCATTCATCTAGTAGAATGGATTCACCCCTGCATCAGGATAGTCGTAGGGTGCTTTCATAAATGCATGGTTGCGCAAGTCTGACCAATGCATAGGATTCGAAAGTTTGACCAATGCATACTTACGAAAGCACCCGTAGCCTAATCATTAAATTTATAGTAGTTCTTCTCCATATCTTGAAAAACATATCAAACACAGATCTAGCCTTACACAGTTGTCTACAACTTTTTCAGTTCCACCTTCGCTCGAGACTACATTTCCGCGGCATCTCTGCCTTAACAGTGTTAGGTAATAGACAAATATTGTCAACGTATTCCAAAAGTTTTGCTTGGATGTATAGGACTCTAACATCGAAGTCTTACAGTTCTCACGGATAGAGGTAGTTGGAAAAAAAAAAAAAATTGAGTGCTTCTACTTCTGTCGAGTAATAGTGAACGATTAACAAAGACGTCGTAGGAACAACAGCTTCCGATAGATGCTAAGTAACGAGAAGAAGCCACTGCAGGCAAAAACTTTGAAACCCTGGTAGCAAACCCCTCTCCTCATAGCTGGGAAATTCTTCGTAATAGCAAGTTAGTGTCAGTTGTTCCGTGGCCTAAAAGCCACATATATAACAAACAATATTACTCCAAAACGGAAACAATTTCTTGGATATATGTACGGATACTTCATAGACCACCTTTCGATATCACACACGGGCAACGAACGTTCAATTCAAGTTGTCTTGGATGGTTTCAAGTCTGATATATACAAAATAAATGCTGATGTGCCCCATGGCTGCGTTGTGTCTCCGACACTATTTTTAATTTTCATTAATGATCTCTTGTCTGCTTCTTCTAATCCAATATATTCCTTCGCTGACAACAGTACTCTCTGCTTTTCATATTCTTTGGCTGTAGAACAGGAACGGCAGCGTATGTTAAACTCATTAAACTCCGATATAAACAGCATCAGCAATCAACAGAGTGGAATTTAATGCTTCCAAAACACAATGCTGTCTGCTGTAGTTAAAGCGAAATTTATATACCCAGCCATTATTCATGAATGGCACTTGTATCATGGAAACCGAAAAGCTTCCATTCTCGGTATGTGTGTTATGTTGGTATGGTATGTCACAACTTATGTTGGAATGACCACATGTCTGATGTCGTCAAAAATACTGCGAAATGTCTAGGTTTCCTCAAGCGATGTAAGAAATATTTCACCCCTCTGATCTGGCTTCAGTATACAATTGGAGTAAAGTTCCCACACCGGGGCAGGTGCAAATAAAACACCTGCACCTGCTAGATAGGATTCAATCCCATGCGATAGAACTCATAGGTGGTCAATTGATACCCTCGAATCCTTGCTATGAATGCTCAACGGTATTCCCTCAAGACCACTTTCGGACGTACTAGTAAAATTCCTTTATGGAATGGCCTGCAGAATTCTTTATTTCCTTGTCATTATAACTTGCAAATATTTAAGACCAACGTACATCAGAATCTTACTTTCTTTCCTCCTTAACTATCCTTCGCCCGTCCTGTGTGCAAATATTTTAAGGGTACGCAACTCAAAACGCAACTGAAACTCTTACGAAATAGCATCAAGGATCATTTGCATATGACCGATGTCATAAGATATCGGTATATTAATACGACACAAAACCAGTTCAATCTTATGCCGGAAATATGCAACAGCTATCATGATACTCCGAAGAAATCTTGCATATGGAAAGCATAATCTTATCATTGCCATGCGAGAATTCATGAGAATTTGTTAGCAATTGTCCTTACGCCGGATCAGAAGCATATTTATAATGCTAGAAGACCGACAGTTCTTTTCCAGTTTGCAACTCAACTGAATAGTTAATATGATGTCCAGATATGTAATACATACATATTATGTATGTATCTTCCCTTAAGATTGAATCAACTTATGCACATACATGCATCGCTCTAAAAATGCGGACCCAAAACGGAAGCAACTCTAAGGGTGCCGTACCAAACGATTCACCTCTGACCTCGTCAGATCTGCTTAACAGAATCTTCTGTATTCGACTCGTGTCTTTGCTGGATTCTCTAGTTTTCGTAAGCATACAGCTTGGAGTTTCTTTTTCATATATGTAGGTCAACAGCCTGACGTCTGAACGCATCACGCCTTCACCAAATATCGTGATGTCAAATTGACACATTGTGTTTCACGAGGAAAACATGCATCGTACGACCGTTAATTTGTTTTCCATTCCCTCGAATCGGCACCAGTGAACCTCCAATCTAAAAATAAAAAAATAATGTTACAACACCAACTTTCATAGGTGACACTCGTGCAGTCAATTTATGAAAGTTCACCACGATCACCATTGCGAGCGCACCTGTGACAATTCGAATTCCCCATTCCACTGATTGATTACCGTCGTCGATTGAATGGACTCGCTTTAGACACTAGCTACTCGATTTCTCCATTACTTCAGATTTCCCTCCGCCGTGACATAATTCGAGACTTTGGTGTCGATCTAACGGTAGTAGTCGAATGTTGGAAATCGTACTCGAACTCCTGTCCGTGATAATTAGCATGGCCTAGCCTTTTATGCGACCAAATACGTTCATTTAAACCCACCAAGTGACTTTGATGCGTCATGACACCAGTACCTACCACCGAGCTGTCACTCTACTCCTATAGCACTTCCACTCACATTCACACTCACAATTGGTATCTGGAATCTATCTTCGGCTGAAAGGTGACAAAGTCACGAAATTCTTGTCAATTTTTGGTTGCGAACCAATTTGTTTGTCGAGTTTGGAGTTGCTCCTTCCTTTCCACCTTACCTCACGTCGATTTCGTGACGAATCAGGCTATCAAAATTGAGGAGGGATCTCCCCTCGAATCGGTCGAAACAAGTGCTATTAGGACCCTGACTCCGGCAAGGCACTGCAATCATACGTCGATGTTGGAATTTATTGTATTTTCTCATTGCGGAAACTGTCAAGAATTAGTTGAGCTGGAGTTGAAGTTGAAGCTGGAATTCGAATTCGGATTGGGACTGGGACTGATATTGTGATACATGCGCTCGAGGTGTGTATGTGTGTTGTGGAAAATTTGTGGGGCGCATATGCATGAGCTGTTTGAGTGGTTGTTACGGCGGTGGTGCGGCGTGGGCGATAAGAATCTCTTCGAGTGAGAATTACTTGCTCGTATGGAAATTGACGTCGATAGATCATTCGTCGATGATTATTGGCGGAGGTGGACCTGGCCGCCCCGGTTCCAAGTCAGCTTATTAGACTTGAACTTGTTCGTTACCACTCGCATACAAATGGATAGATGTTCGGAAAACTGTAGACATAAAATCTTTTCTCCCGACAAGGAAGTGGAAAGAGCAGTCGGTCCAGTCCGAAAGAGTGTCGGTTACATGATAACCGACTTTCCTCCATAGACCAGAACAATTGTTCAATTTGGTCAAAAGAGGAGGGGGACTCTTTAGTTGAAGAATTTGTTCAGATTGGCAGCCCCTGAACTCGTAGTGCACTGATGAAAGAAAGAATAGGTCTGCGGATGGATGGATCTGTCAATTTCCAAATGGACAATGCATGTAGGTGGAGTTGTTTTTCAGGTCACACATCAAATCCTCAGATGACCTCGAAATGTGCGGCCAGTTTGAATGGTTCGATTGATGCAATTTGAATACGCTCATTTGGGTTAAAGGTGGCACGGTCCGTATGAGGTCGATGAAGGGAATGTCTTAAAAAAAAAACAAGCAAACGGAAACAAATCTCTGGTGTATGACTTGTGAGATGATGAGTTATTGGAGATGGAAAGTTTACATCTTTCTTTGTGAGGAAGTGCTGCTAGTAGAAAATACTATTTTGAGAGTTAGTTTTTCTAAATTGTGGATCTGACATCATTTTAGTTGAAGGAAGTCAGTCGTTCTTTATGTCCCAGTCGAGTTATTATTAAGGACATACGTTTGTTCTTATATGTCTTCTATACAGATTCTACTACAAGATCGAGGTGGAGAAGGAACCTAATTAGTCAAGTATTTGTGAATTAACTCTTAAAAGAAAACCAATAATCGGCCTACTAGGATGCCACTGGAATAGGATGATTTGAAAGCCTTTCGAAAATGTTGACCCGAATTCAATAAAAAAACGACCCGTTATATATAATTCAACTTAAAGATTTTATTTCAGTTTTTTATGTTACAAAAAAGTTGACCGAGTCAGTCGCGCGCAAAGGAAGAACTGACTTCTTTCGATTTTCAACAGTTAAATAAAGAAATGTGTTAGTTTATGTATGTGTTAGTTTAACTTAAGATTGTAGGTATGTGTAATAAAGGTTTTTGACATCCTCCTGGTAGCAAAGATTTTCGATTATTCAGCTATCTCTAAGGGATACAGGAGTTGTATCAGTTTTCTTAGTATGGATCCACTTGGCAGACGTATTTCGCAAGCTCGGGTATTGCCGTCTCTGCCAGGAAAACACTTCTCGATGACCGCAAGATGCCAAAGCGTTCTTGGCAGGACGAATCTTCTAAAAGCACAACATCCCCGACTCGTATACTGGAATTCAATGGATTTTGAGCGTGATGTATTAAAGTTCTCAATTGTCGTAAGTATTCCTTATACCACTGCTTCTTGAAACTGGCCAAAAAACGTAGGCGCTCTTTCAATTGTCCTTGCAGTTCTTTTCCTGATTTGACTAAATTTCCGTTTGCACCAATGAGGAAATGTGCTGGAGTAAGGGGCGCAAGATCCAACGGGTCATCTCCAGCGAAAGTTAGCGGCCTCAAGTTGACGACACCTTCGACTTCTGTCAATAAAGTTTGAAATTGATCAGCATTTAAAGTTGCCTTACCAATCGGCTCTTAGGGCCGACTTAACTACCCCTATCAATCTATCAATCGCTCCCAAAACCCACCCCACCTTGGGGCTCGCTCGAAGATAAACTTCCACTTGATGTGGGAGTTGCTTAAGAAACCAAGAAAGCGTTCGTCCGTCCACACATCGTTGAGTTTTCGTAGCTCCGTCAGTCGTTCACAGATCTCCGAGGAGAATAGATGTGTCTCGGCTTTTCCTAAAGTGAAAAAAGTGAAAAAGTTATCTTTTTAAAAATAATTGGTAACAAACTCTATTAGTTGACTCGCTAGCCGGGCGGTTAGCGGCGTCGGTCATCAAATCGTGGGACGTGAGTTCATCCCGGGCCAAACTTGGAACTTTTTTTTTTTTTGTTTTTTTTTGTTTTTTTCTTTGGCTCAAATTGTGAAAACAAATTGCTTCAAAACAAAAAAAAAAATAAAATCACGCGATGGATGGTGGAGAGCACTCCGCTCTTCCCATAACGGGAGTTGGAAAAGGCAATAACAGTGTTGCCAGTGCCGTTAAAGCCATTAAAAGGAGGGGGAGTTTGAAAACCCCTCCTAACCTAAGAAAAAAAAAGAATAAATGCCGTCGAAACAGCAGATGAGGTCCGATATGAGGGGGGCAATAACAACTTTGCCTCTCTAGCGTCATCCGAATCGGAAGATGAGGATGAGCAAATAAATGAAATCAACATCAGCATACAAAAGCTGACAGAGAGAGTGCTTGCTATGAAGCAAAGGCAATTTGCACGCAGGCAGAGGGAGCAACTAGAAGTAGAGAGCTCCCAACATCAAAAGCCAAAAGAGCAGAAACAACAACTACAGCAACAACAAAACCAGCAGAAGCAACAACTGCAGCAAACAATACAGCAGCAGCAGAAACATCAACAGCTGCAAAAACAACAAAAGCTGAAACCACAGCAGCCGAAAAAACAGCAGCAGCAGCAACAACAACAACAACAGAAGCAACAGCAGCAGCAACAGCAGCAACAGAAGAAGAAGGAGAAGGTGCCTCCCATCAACACCTATAAATTAGAGGTAAATGAAACCAAGGACCTGTGTAAGTTGGTCATTGGTAATAGTTTTAATATTAAGCGATTGGGGAACGATCGCCATGCCATCCACTGTAATACAGTGGAGGGCTACGCGAAAGTGAAAGAGCTCCTAAAGGAAACGACGACGGAGCACTTCTCATTCACACCGAAGTGTGAAAAGCGGCAATCTATGCTGCTGAAGGGGTTGGAACCGTCTTCTGATCCTGAGGAGATCCTGGCACTGCTCAAAGAGAAGGAGTGCGAAGGACTCAAGTTTGTAGGGGTAAAGCCATTTACCACAGCTAGAGCTAGGCGGGAGAAACGGAGTCTGCCGTTCTTCCTGGTGCAACTCAGTCCCGAAAGCCGTCTGGATAGTCTAAGGAGTATCAATGTCCTAGACTACCAGGTGGTTCACTGGGAAAAACTAAAAAGGAGCGAAGGCGTTATACAATGCGTTCGCTGCCAGAGGTTCGGGCACGCCGCGTCGAACTGCCAAATGCAGCCTCGATGCGTGAAGTGCGCTAAGAACCACAGTTCCGAAGAATGTCCTCTGGGTGTTGACGGAGCATCCGATAGGTCGCAGCTCTCGTGCGTGTTATGTGGAAATGTGGGACACACCGCAAACTATCGGGGTTGTCCTAAGTTCGCTGACATTAAGAAAGCAAAACTGGCTCGGCAGCAGAAGGTGGAGGTCAAACGTTCACCTGTCAGGTTTCAAACACCAGCCGTCACGTCCCAAATTTCCTACGCCCAAATGGCGTCTGGTAGGGGGGCTACGGTACAGCAAGCGACTGTTGCTTCTCCGGCGCCAACGCCGAGAACAACGGAAGCTGCACTTAACATGCTGGCCATCTTGCTCGCAATCCAAGGGCAGATGGCTCAGCTGCAAAAGCAGGTTCAAGAACAGGCCAAGCGGGTGGACCAGATCTACGTGCTGCTGCCGGGCCTAACGCAACACATGTCGTAATGGGTACGCACATGATGGAGCAAACTTTGAAGGTCCTTGCGGTGAATGTTAATTCACTGATTAGGATTGAACGAAGAGCCGCAATGTTTAAATTGCTACAAGACCAAACTCCTGATGTGCTTTTCGCTAGCGAAACTAAGCTAACCGATAAGCACAAACTGGAGTACAATAATTATATCGTTAGAAGAAGAAACCGGCCCAGATCCAAACGTGGAGGCGGTGTCGCGATCTTCATTAAAGAAGGTATAAAATTTCACAGAGTGTACAAGGGCGTGTCGAGCAGGTTCCGGGTGTTGGAGGCAGTCGTCGTGTACATCCCGCTCCACAGTAGAAAGCGGCTGTACTTGGCCTCTGTTTATGCACCTGATACTTCACAATCGACCCTATTCATTACAGAGCTCGACACACTTTTTCGACTTCTGAGGCTGGAATCGGGGGAGAATTATTTTATAATCGGCGGGGATTTCAACGCTAGACATAGAGATTGGGGAAATAATTTGCCAAATACTAGAGGGAACCTACTACTCGATTGGTGGGGTCAGCACGATGTCATGTACAGACTCGGTCTTAAAGCGACGGATAACCCGTCGTTTCCCAGAGGCGGCTCTTATTTGGATCTACTGCTGTACGACGAACGTATACGACTGACAAGTACGAATTTACAAATTCGTGTCTGACAGCGACCATTGCGGTTTTAGCACCGAAATTACGGTTCCCAACGAAATTGCGGAATTGGAGGAGTTTGTCCAAAGATATAATTACAACTACAGTAAGACTCGATGGACACACTTCTCCGCAACCTTGACTAGAGCGCTCTCCTCGAATATGCTCCACCCACCGTCCAATAGGAATTTGTCAAACGAGGAGATCGACAATTACCTAAAACAAATGGACGAGACAATTAAACAAACTATGGACACTAAAATACCGCGATATCGACGTACGACTAACGAAGACCTGTTCCGCAATCCTACTATTGACGCACTGCACCGACAGAAAAGTAGACTTCTGACAAGACTTAAAAACTTGTACAGACAGTTAACTGACCGACAAGACCCGGAGATTAGGACACTGAAGTCGTCGATTAAAAATATTCAAACGCTAATAAAAGAGAATTACAGAATTTCTGTAAGTTTGTATTGGAACAACAAGGTTCGGGCTGTAAACACCAGCAACCCGAATATGTTTCCGCAAATAAATAAACTATTTCGGAGAAAAAATCAAAACGACCTTCAGTGTCTTAAAATAGCCCGGACAACAGACAACGAACGGTTACTGACAATAGCAGGTATTGATCCAAATGAGGCCGCTGATGATGACGACTTCTTTGTGATCGAGGATCCACAGGAGAAGGTTGAGACCATAGGGGCGACTTTCCGGGAAGTATACAAGGCCACTGATACTATTGGCGCTAATTACGACCTGGACAATCGCGTCTTGGTGCACGACTTCTGCATTCGAAATGAAATAGGGAACTGGCGATCCGAGGGCTCTGGTTTCACCCGGTTCAGCGACGAAAATATGGCAAGTAATGTCATTGCCAGAGAGGGTGATCTACCCCCGTTCATTTCGAAGGAAGAACTCCATGAGATCTTCGACACAATCAGGGCTAAGAAATCAGTGGGGACCGATGGTATTCCGAACATCGTGCTTCGACATCTTCCTCTAGAAGCGGTGGACATTTACACCACCCTGTTTAATAATGCAATGAATAATGCACATTATCCAGCGCATTGGAAAACGGCGGTGGTTCAACCTATCCCCAAAAAGGGGAACGATATATCCAATCCGGCGAATCTCCGGTCGATAAGTCTCCTTTCGAATATCAGTAAGGTTTTTGAAAAGGTAATCAATAGAGCTCTGTCTAGGTGGGTTGAGGACAAACATATAGTTCCGGATAATCAATTCGGTTTTAAGGCAGGACATGATATCTCACATGCCGCGTCTAAACTGGTTTCTGATATCCAATGGAACAAAGGCAAGAAACAGTGCACTGGTGCCTGCCTTGTTGACTTGGAGAAGGCCTTCGACACCGTATGGTTAGAGGGTCTTTTCTATAAGCTGACTAGGCTGGGGATCAGTAAACCACTCTTGTACATTCTCTATAATATGCTAACCAACAGACAGTTCATCGTGAAAAATGGCGATGTGACTTCTGTTGGAATATTTCAAATTAAAAATGGTCTTCAGCAAGGCGCGGTCAATTCGCCGATCCTATTTAACATTTATACAAGCGACTTGATAGGTTCACTTCCCCATACTATTGCGTACGCAGACGATGTGGTAGCGTACAGAACAGGTCCAAAAATCGAGGTCATTAATACTCTCTTGCAGCGTGACTTCGATAAGATAACACGATTTTGCGATGACTGGAAGTTGAAAATCAACTTTCAGAAGTCGGAAACCATTCTCTTTAGGACGCCGTTGTCTAGAGCCTCTAGGGATACCAGAAAAAATTGGAGAAAGTTCTCGATTATTGGACAACACGGACAGCCTCTTGCCTGTCGAAATGTAGTCAGATACCTTGGAATCTGGCTAGATCAGTTTCTGTATTTTGGCAAAAATGTGGATGCTGCTCTGGCCAGAGCTAACGGTGCTTTTGCCCTTACAAAGAGACTGTTTTATAGCAGCCAACTCGATGCGAGGGTAAAGGTAATCTGCTACATGGCCCTTATCAGGCCCATGCTGGTATTTGGTTGTCCCGTGTGGTTCAATGTACGAGCAAGCTTAATGGAAAAGATTCGGGTGTTTGAGAGGGCTTGTCTTAGGACTTGTCTTCGCTTGTACAGAACACCAGAGTCGGAGTACAAGAAATTTTATCCTAATGAGGTCCTTTACAACAAGGCGAACCTAATACGAGTGGACAACTTCGTAATTAAGCTGACTCGAAGGCACATTGCAAGAGCAATGACCTCGACGAATAACCTGATATCTGGGGCTTACTACCCCAATTACCTTTACCACGAGAGTGTGCGCTTTGACGGCTTCGTTCCACCGGAAGCATTCCTCTACCTTGATCAGATAGGGTTGATCCAGGATAGATCAGCGGTGCCGTTAATCTTCCATGTCGCTCGGAGAGCTGGGGACAGGTGACTCAACTACGACAGAGACGTCGCAGACGGCAGTGTGTATCACCACAGGTTCAGTAGGGCGGTGGGGAATCGCGATAAGAGGGATGTCGTTCGGCAGCACCAGCATTTCTGGTGGTTGAATGATGGAGAAGATGTTTCGTCGTCGTTTCCGTCAATTACGGAACAGCCTCACTAATGAGGCAGAGCTGACCAATCTATTTGCTCAGTAAATAGCGATGGCCAGCTTACATAGGTTTAGGTTAGCATTTAAGAAACATATACATGTATCAGTGTATACAAAGGTGTATACTGATATATGTATATGATTGTGTATAATGTCTATGTGTGTTTATGTGTGTATTGTGCATTTAGGTTAGGTAGGCTAAGGTTTATTGTAATTTAGATACTAAGCTTTTATAAAAAATAAAAAAATACATCCATAGGCTAAGTTTTTTGTTATCAATTTTTTCTTAGCCCTAAGTACACAAAATAAACATTTATAAATAAAATGTAAATGAAGTCGAAAGACATAGATATAAGAATTCAGATTAGCTTAGAGTGCCTGTGTGGGGCCAGTAAGTTAGTATAAGGTTGTTAAGTAATTGTAAGCTAGCATTTAAGCATTTTTTGTTAGTATGTAAGAGTTAGTGATTAAGTAAATAAAATGCATTGAAAACTGAAAACTTTCGTAGCTCCGACGACGCCTTTTTGAATGTAGTGGCGTTATCGGAATAGGTTATACGAGGAGCTCCTCTCCTCGCTCTAAATCGCCTGATAGCAAGAAGACAGGATTCAGTCGGTAGGTCTGTGCTCATAGACTAACTATACCTAGATATCAAACTTTCCAGATATTGGAAACTCAAAACCGGTTTTATACTGATCGCCCCTAACCGTGTGACTCTGTCTGTGAATACATGTGAATTATGATCAATGGCAATTTCTCTCCTTTTTTATACAAACAACGCCCATTTTAACCAAAAAACGTCATCCACATTACACACACTCGTGCAAATCGCTCTCATTCTAGCAATTTTACTTGTAAATCGCTCTCATTCTAGCAATTTTACTTGTAAATTGCTCTCATTCTAGCAAATTTTGACAAAGTTATAGAGATGCAAAAGTGTTGGAATTCACTTTGCGAAAGTTAAAGGTTTGCAAAAGTATTAGTAGAGTTTGATATCTAGGTATAGTTAGTCTATGAATGTGGTGCTCTCAATATGTACAGCACGAACACCAGCCCATGTGAATAGCAAAATGTAAATCTTCTTGCGATGTTTTGCATCGTCGATCACATACAAATGACCTGCGAAGTCCATTCCAATTACCTCACATGGTCGGAATGAGAGGATTCGATCTCTGGGAAGTGGCGCAAATATCTGCCTAATTGGAGTACCTCGGAGAACCTTGCAAGTATAGGGCTTTTTGATGATGTTTTTTATTAATGGGCGCCCTTTTATGATTCAGTACAAAGAGCGCAGCCGTGAAAGAGTCGAGGATGTGCCGCCATGAAATGAAAATGAAAAGGCCATGAGCATCGGCCATGACGATTAGCTCTGTGACGTGGGATGACTTTGGTAGGAGGGTGGGCCTCGTTAACTTTAGCTGCCACAAATTAAAGTCGACCTCCTACTCGTAGAAATTCATCGCCAGCGTTTAAAAAGGGAGAAAGCTTTATTAATTTCGACTTCGAAGGTAACATATGCTTTTTTTTCTTTCGAAGAGCCGTAATTTCTTCCGGATAATACTGGCGTTGCACTCTATGAATCCAATACTTCTCGGCACGATTAACCTCTTCAGCAGACATATATTTTGGAAATTTATGTTTGCGCATGATATCCACAGCTCTTAGAAAGTAAGCTGTCACACGCAAAAGACGCTTCCAATCACTGAATTTCTTAGTGTTGAGAATAGGTGAAGTGCCGTCTCCAAGATCGTCTATTTCCTCTTCCTCAGTACTCGATGATATGTTTGCTTTGTCATGCAGCCATTGATTTGTTTGACGATGTCCAGTTAATCTCTTTCTGCAGCAACCAAGAAGGTCCGTTAAACCAAGTCGATGAATTCATAAGTGAGGATGCGCTAATCCCACGGGTTAGAAGGTCTGCCGGATTATCTGCACCAGGACAGTGCCCGCAATATGAAACGTCTGTTAGCGCTCTGATCTCTTTGACCCGACTCTCAATGTACGGCTTCCAACGCTTATGAAATCACTTGATCCAAAAAAGGGAAATCTGTGAGTCAGACAAGAGGAACGCTGCGCCGAATTGTGTCTGAAGATTATTGCGAAGATAAGCCAGTAGACATCCGCCTATTAAGCTCATCTATTTCATTGCAGCAGGCAATCCAAACGCTCTGTATATCCTCAGGCAATTTCGCATCCCACTCCAATTTTCGACGCCAGATATTCTAGAAAAGTACTTTTAAACGTACAGTCCAGGGAGCCAGAATACCAAACAGATCGAACGCCATCGCCATAATCTTTAAAATGTCTCGTTTTGTAGCCTGCAGACCCCTAGATTTAAGCAATCGTACGACTGGATCCAGTTCCACTTCCAATTCATCTGTTGGTAAAACCCAACGTAGACCCAAAACCTTCTGAGTGTTACCAAATCGATCCTCCATTGTAAAAAATTGTCTAACGCTTCCGCTGTTGCAGTCCATTTTTGTAGCCTCATTGAAGCAAACTTCAAAATTAGGTTAGCTTCATGATAGATTTCCTTCGCGATCTCTTCGCTATCGATACTTACTACGAAATCGCCCATATAAAAAGCATGCAACGGCTATCCACAAGTACGTGGGTATTTTGCCTTGGCCTCTTCGATAATTTTCTGCAACGTTGTAGCAAGAAGAAATGGACAGCTTGTGACGCCAAAAGTTAGACGCGTCATTATAAAGGTCTGCACAGCAGGTAAGCTTTTCTCATCGTTAACACAGACTGTGTTGAGGATGGATGATTAGAGGTCGTCACTGCATTTTCGGTCCGATTGACTGTCGAAGAAGAGGAATCAATTTAAATTTTTAGAAACAAAGGGTCACACATACTTATGGCGTGTCTTCCACTACAAGAATTATATTTGATTCCGACTCTGCACGTTCTAGAATTGTGTCCAACTTTACAGCAACTATAAGACCTTCCCTCCTCTATCTTCAAAATTAATTTCTTGTCTAGGATACTCTTAGTTCTACAACAGTCCTTTGTATCGTGGGTTTTTTCTTTGCAGAACGAACAGCTATTTTTCGTCTCTGATGTAAACAATCCAACGGCCGTTTTGACAATTCTCTGATTCAGCACATTCACACGGGTTGTGTGTGTTTGTGGTTAATTTCGCCTTATTCGCCTTTTCAAGAGATTCGACTTCTCTCTTCAGAAATTTAAGTAAACATTTGACTTGCTTGTCTCCGATCATATTTACTGATGAATTTTCCGAGCCTAATGCAATACTAGCGTCTTCATCTGCATAATCCGCGCGAGAATCGTTCCTTTCTGCCGAGTCTCTGTAATATCGATGAAAGTCAACGCGTAGTTCGTTTGGAAGGCATCTCAACAAAACTCCTTTTAGCATAACAAAGTAATTTGACTGATGAATTCCCAATGCTGCAAGTGAGCGGGTGGAAACTGGAACAGACGTATATAGCCGTCTCAAACCACTGACATCTACTTTAGAAGATACTGTCTGAATTGAGAGCAAGCGTTGCATTGTGTAATCAACTATTTTTTCGTTGTTGCCGTATTCCTCTTTTAATATTGTAATAGCCGAGTGGTAATTTTCCTCTGTGGGAGTGAGACCAACTTATGTCTCTTTACCCGTTAGAACCGTCTCTAAGTAGTTAAATTTGTTAATTTTTAAAAATTTAACACGCTTTTAAAATACTCGTTCGTTTTCACGTATACGTTCGTTAAAGGTCCGGGTTTCGGCACCAAATTTCGAAAATGTTCACCCGAATTCAATAAAAAAAACGACCCGTTATATATAATTCAACTTAAAGATTTTATTTCAGTTTTTTATGTTACAAAAAAGTTGACTGAGTCAGTCGCGCGCAAAGGAAGAACTGACTTCTTTCAATTTTCAACAGTTAAATAAAGAAAGAGAAGCACATAATACATTTGGATGAGTTAGTTTAACTTTTAAGATTGTAGGTATGTGTAATAAAGGTTTTTGACAACACACACTACTAACTCTCTCTAATTAATACGAATTAATCTTATTATCTTGCCAGATAGTTCTCCGGTTTCATTTGCTATGAAATTCCCTATTTGACTAACTTTCTTATTATTCCAACATTTCTTAAAATAGATCCTTAAGGTCTTTCAGCCTGGCAGTGGAGGGTTATGGATTAAATAATCCCGTGATTGACGTGACTGACCTCTGTGTCTCATCTTACCCAGAGCAGTATCTATCGCCCCTCTATAGATGCTTCATAGTTAGTTGGGTTCAGTTTCTAGTCCCAGAAATATCCACTCATTAGTTTCAATCAAATATTTTAGTGATTATGTCGATTTCAGGACCCTGCTGATAGCGTTGGGTTTGATTCTGTTGACTAATAATAAAAACAAACTCTTAGAACTCAATCAATGCTTATTGAGTTGAACTTGGACTAATTGTAGTTCCATTGTACACATCCATTAAAGATAGACGATCTTTATATAACAGAGACTGCTCAAATTTCGGAAGAAATAAGCAGTCTCATGATAGGGGCAAGCATTCTGCAGAAATAATAGTAAATAATACGCGATCGTTGTGTGTGTCTTCTAATATCACAGTGTGCTGCAATTATATTTGAGAGCTGGAAATATCGGAACCCCTAAGGTCGATCTGCTCTGAAATCGATACTGTTGCATCTCCACAAGGAGAGTATGCCTACAATATATTGAAGAATCTCATTTTCTGTGGTAAATGTGGTAAGCAGCCCATTGAGGACTAGAGTTACATTTTCTTGGAGCGTTCATCTGTGTTTTTTTCTCCTTATACGGCAGTGATCAAAAGTTGTATTTATGACTCTTTTGTTGGGAATAAAGTACGGACAGAGTTGGTTATATATGACTCTTGGATTAATAATCTTAATTACTTACTTACTTCTATGTCGCTACAGTTTGGGATGCATCTGGAGCACTACTAATAAGCCTTTCTTGGTAGCACGTCAACCGCTCTCTGTGGGCCGGAGCTGGGACGTCTATTGGCTTGAAACTTGAAACTGCCAAGTGCTTCTTCATCCGCTTTTGACAAGATCCAAACCTCTGCACCATGGATCAGGACTGGCAGGATAAAATCTTGGGGAAAGTGAATTTGTCTTTACGAGAGAAGGCTCTGTTACACTCAATTGTCTTCTGAACCCACAGAGTATATTTGCAGAGCCAAGTTAAACGAGGTCCTTAACTACCTCGAAGTCATAACAGATAAGCCGTCATGTCGCTAGTGTACGGCGTTTTCTAATGAAAGCATGCACTTCATATTTTCCTAGTTTACTCTCAAACTTATATTGACCGCTTTCGCCTCGATATTCTTGAAAGCTTCATTGACGACTCGTTGTGTTTGTCCAATCACACTAATGCCAATGTCAACGGATTGTACGTATCCACAGTCTGGATATTTGACCGAGGGTAGAATTACCTGATGATAGGCAATGTTTAGAAGACTTATCCTCACAGTCAAAAGAGTTTCAATTTTTGTGAGTCAGGACAAACGAACCTAAGATTCCATGCTTGGTGCATGCTTTCTTGTGACCATATCTTATGCATGTTCCCAATCAGTACGTCTTCAGCTGCTTTAAATGGCTCAACAGACAGTTCGTATGCTCTAGTAGCTTTTTTAGACTTTGGTATGGCTATCTTAACCTCGTTTTGGTCAGGGGGACGGTATTCTCTGTCATCTTTGGCCATGGTGAGTGGTTTATTTTGCCTGACGTCTGTATCTTGAATATCATCGCAGTTATACAGTCTGCAGAAGTAGTGTTTCCATATTCTGAGCAGCAACTCAGGGGAGCGATTTTTTTCAATGAGTCATAATACTAAGCAAACTAATTCTTCTCTTTGCTAGATGGGTTGAAATATGGATAGAAGTCCATGGTTGAGGCTGCTTTGAACGTGAAGATCGATAACTCTTTAGAGGTTCTTTAAGGAGTGACAAACTAGATATTTTGCCCACGTTTGGTATAAAAATTACGAGTACGTTTACCAAAGACCGGCGACTGAATATCTATATATGAGGATATATGCAAGACTATGTGTTCAATCCTATATACTTCAACTCAATAAATTTTATAGATATACGTTTAGAGGATGCACACCTATGAGCTTTGCAGCTTAAGATTTGTCCAGGAAAGAAGTGGAATTATGCTAGAAGAAACGTAACGATGGAAGATGCCAAACCCATGCTAGTGAGTATCAAAAAATCATGCAGTCTATTCAACATACCCTATTTACAAAAGAAATGAGGACATAAAGAAATATTAACGAATCTTATTAGTATGTAGATGAAGATCAATTGGTTGAGCAAAAAGTAAAACTTCCCGATGGCCCGCCTTGATCTTCTTTACTTCAAGTGCAGTTAATTCAAGTTAATTCCAGTGCAGGCATCCAACGAGATCGCACTACTATTTCCATTCAGAACTGTCGATGAATTAATTTGTCCCAAGAGGGTAAAAAAGGGCGTTTCTTCACATAGAGGAGGCTGAAAATAAATTCTTTATTTAGTCACTGCTTTACAAAAATAATGACCCGTATGTTAGTAGAGCTTCTCAAGGACATGTGTCGCTCCTCTCTTATACAATAGGACCTAATTCTCAATGAGTTGCTTACCAAATTAGAGGACGCTCGATGTTTGTAGTAGTAAGCGCGGACCACATTACTATCTGCGTGTTCACCAAATATACTCTCCTGTTGGCCATGTAGCTGTTATCTTGGTGTAAATATGGCCAAATCCTACGTGGTCCTCTTCACAGCAAATATACCTTGGAGGTAAGTGACAGCCCACAAAAAGGTCTTGTTGCCCTTTACTCGTCCAAGATGTCTTATAGGCTTACACTATAGTTGTAGGACCAATTCTCTTATGACATACCCGTTTGGTGGCCTACAATCAAGGATGGCCTAATGTGAACCTGTTAGAAAACTACAACGGTTATTAATGGTGCTTTAAGAGCCACTACAATGACGGTTCTCCAAACCTTTCTGCACGCAGAAAGATTAACGTTTGCCTATTTACTCCCAACCGATCTGCAATACAATTATCTAAACGTAGCTTCAATGCTAACTTCAATCACCTGGTTCCAGAAAGCAAGGAATGGAGATAACGCGATATGTTCCTCATTAAATCAATTTCCATTTTCACAGCCGATTCTTAGGCGGACGGGTCTGCTATGAGACCCTTTGAATACACAAATCCTTCAGTTTAGCCACATACTTTACCGCCTTTCCAGCTGAAGTCTCAACTATTCGTTTGAATGCTGCTTGGCTCTACCCGCGTCCAATACCCTCTTCGGAATAAAGCAATATATAGACAGTAAAACAGCGATCAGATCCATAACTTCAATCATCTTAAATTCAAAAGTGATTAGAGACTGCCATACATCTCTGAACGAGATATCTAAGCACCACAAGATTGCACTCTGACTTCCCGAGTGTGATGATCTGTCAAACTTTCCTCACAATGATTTCTGCTGGAGCTGCTGGGGCGAACACGATGTGGCATCTGTAGTGCAGCTCCTTAAAACTGCCCTAGCACTCATCAGTATGGATCTACTGGGCAGTTACCACTTCCAAAGACCACCGACCTTAACAAATTTATGAAGGAATAGCTTTGATTCCAGGATTAGCTAAGGTATCACGCCAAACACTTTTCCAATTGTATTCCAAATGGTATAAGTTCAAATCACTCTTTTCCAAATGGCTGCGTCTGATTCGGATATATAAAAAAAAAAAACCTTCATACCCCAAAATGCTCCCATACAGGTAAGTACCCTTCAAAGCTTTAAAGGTCTTTAGCTTTGAGTAGGAGATGTTTTGGAACTGTTTACAAATCCTCTTGCAGAGTGGTGTACAGAATAATATGATTCGCTGGATACAGAGGTATCCCGGCAATGGAGTTGCTGACGAACTTGTCAGACCGGTTGTTCCTTACCTCGACAATCTCATGCGTGTTGATACCGAATTAGTTTGAGATGTGCTGCCGCTTCCCGAATGGCTATACTAAAATGGCGAGCAAAACCATTCTTATCTTCCTGAAACCAATACAAAATTTGGGTAAAAGAAAAATGTTCATGTCACTTACAATTGTCAGAAAACCATTCGGTGTAAATCGTTATCTGTGTTGCGGAAATTAGAATCCGGCCTCTAAGGACAAAAAATGCAGCTTGATGACACCAATATATCAACACTCGAAATAATTGTTCAGGATCTAAAAATTTTAATGCTTCCCTGCAAAATCAGCAAAACAATTGGCATCCATGAAGTACGAGTATTAAAGATTAATTCGTAACAAATCATTCGCAGTACCGACAATCGTCTTTCAAAAATTGATTAATAGTCGGTGGCAATCTAAAAATGCCCTCTCCTCCATATTTCACTCGAAATATCTTCATCGTGTTCGATAAAACCAGGTCGGCGCGGTTCTCCTTCTCAGTATCTCCATTTTCAAGTGGGGTTTCTTCATTTTACAATGGCTCATGTGAGTATTATTTATTTGTTGCCTTAGTAGCACGCTTTCTTCTCATCTAGCACCCGTGACTGTATATCTAGAAGCGTTTTCTAAAATGATTGATTCCGCTTATAAAATTTGATTCTATTCGATGTATCTGCTAACCAAAAAAGGCTTCGCGATCTTCCTCACTTTCCATCAGATGGCATTACAAAATTCTGAAATCTCTTCAATGTCTTGCTCGTCAAATTTACGATCATATGCCATATATGACCCAAACTTGTCCATCTATGGATGGGAAATGGCAATTGGTTGGTAGCGTTTCCAACATTAGTTCCACCAGCACAACAACAAAACAATTTCCCTCACGGACAATCTTCCCACCAGCATTTTCGAATCTCTCTCAACCTGCCAGTATCCACCCAGGTGAGTTGTCTCGATGGATGGAATGGAACCCTGTCCGATTCCGATTCTGTCCGATTGGATCGCGCGACAAGTCACCATCATCGAAGCCACCAAGTTACTTCCTCTCATCTAGGCGACGCACGAGACAATTTAGCCTTAGCTCAACTGAGTCTGAGTCTGAGTTGTAGTCGGAGACAGTTGTGGTTGGTGCAAGAGGTTGGGCTGGCGTCCAGGCCGCTGCTCCAGAAATAACTTCAAATCATTCGGATGTAAGTTATGAGCTTAGTGTCATTCCATTATGCGGCTCTAAACCGGTGAACATAATGAACGTCAAATGGCTTTTACCAGCCTTGCTACGCCATGGCACATTGGCGATCCTGTTTCCGTATCCCGGTTTCAGTCGGCTGCTGCAGATGCATTCGATGAGCTCTATGAGCGAGGACAAGTCACCTCCATTCATCCATCTATCTATTAGTGGTTTGTTCTTTTTGTGTGACTTAAATTCCATCATCTTTGCGACTTTTTGTGGGGATTTGTGACCGGTGGAGCGCGCGATGAAAGATACCTGCCGGGTTAGCTAATGCGCCATCCGATGCCCATGGACAGTTATCGGCCGATTCCTGCTGCTTCTGCTCTGCTATTTGATAGGTATCCACAGTATGTTGTGGTTTTGGTGGCCTCTGGAGTGTTGGTACTGGACAGTGAAATCTAACGAATATTCGGTTGAGTGCGCGTGGTTCATGGTACCATCCGATGGAACTTGGTAGTGTTCCTTTCTAAGACGTCTAACATAGTGCACTGTAGTGGAGTTGCGGCTGCCGCTGGTATTGCTGCTTGCTGCTGATGATGATGATGATGCGACGCAGAGTGGTGCCATGCATTGAGAGAGATTAATCGCTGTTAAGTGTCTTTAAACACCATGGTGTTTAAAGTGGAGTATTAATGATTGATTAATCGAGTGCCCAGATGGAGGCGGTCTCTATCCGAGGAGCAGAAGGATGCGACAGTCAAACAGAAAAAAAAAACATCTGAATTTTACAGACGATGCTGGATGCTTAATGCTTCAAATTTGATGCTGCTGGGCCTGGGGAGGAGTAAGTCATGGTGTGGGATTATTAATAATGGAACCGAGTAGATCTTGACTCGTAAATGAGTTGGCTTTGATGTGTGCAATCAATTTTCTTTTATTCGATTGCAAGCGAGTATAAGGGCGAGAAAGAACCCTGAAACAATTTTTCATTTCGCGGTTTACGTTTGAATTTCGGAATCCACTTGAGTATGGAATTCCATGTCAGGTGAACTTGTTTTGCTTTTCGGCTGATGAATTGATCAGTAATTTCATTCATTTTGGTGTTGTAACGAAGTCATTTGGGTGTTGACAAGCAATCAAGGGAAACCTTATTCAATGGCCCGGCAATTTTTTATTTTTACGGTGGAGAATCTTGAATCCAACCTTTTGATTGTCCACTTTCTTTGGCTTTCACCATGTTTTAATAGCTGTTGGGTCTGACAGTTCATTGTAAATGGATATCAAGTGTTTCTTCCTCTTTTTAGTTGAAAGGAGTAGAGAATTATCTGAGCGAATTGTCCCTATTATTAACAGATGTGTCCACCTATCAGACCTTCGATGTTTCTATTCTGATGTGGCATCCTTTTTCTACTTCGTGTGATTCTACATCCAAGCGTATGAGCCGAATTTCTTAATTTTATTAGGTCTTTCGACACGAGCTCAGTTTGACATACCTCTGGAGTTGTGTGCTTAATGTCGTAGTTTAAAGACCTTGTCGGTGGTGGACTTTTCTGGCTTAAAGCCGCACTGATATGGACCAGTCAGTTGGTTTTAGGTGATTACATATACTCGTATGTATGTAGTACAGGAGAGAATATCTTATAGCTGATATTGATTATTGCCTCTATAGTAGGCGGAAGTTAGAGGGTCTCCTTTCTCGGTATCGGATACATACCGCTAGGGTTCCATTCGTCTGGCATGTTTTCGTCCGACCATTCACAAAATCATCGCCCACCACCTTGAACTGGACTAAATACCCTTGTTCTTCCTTGCAGACTTCTGTTCATACATTGTTGCCCTGGCATGCTCTTTTTTCCTGATTATTTGGTGGCAACTTTTGCCATCTGGTTTTGAGATAAGGTTCTGGCGATTAACGTTGAGCGAGATTAAGCGACACTTGTTAGAAAAAATCTTGCAGTATCGTGCGATTGCAGCCTTCCTACGTCAAATAACTTCACAGCATTTCCTCTTCTTAGCAGCGTTAGGGTTGTCCGCACTCGTACTTCAGCCACACAAAGGTAATAGCCCGAGTCAATGCTGAACGTTAAACCATCCAGAACACTGGAGGTGGGTCTTGTGATGATCGGAATGTGATCAATCCAATAAGGAGACTGTCAAATTTGATTAATTACTACGAATAAATTTCGCCAGGAATGGAAGTCGATAAGACTGAATTGCAGGTGATTACCTTTCCTGGATGTGCTACCAAAGATGTCATTTTTGTCGAGCTTTATGCTAAAATTGTCTAGGATGATTTTAGTATCATGTTTAGGACATTAGATGTATGTCTTGTTGTAGAGCTTATTGTTCAATCATTGGTGCCATCGCTTTTCTATACGGTTGGGGAGTGCTCGCATGTTAAACTAGTGTTAGCCTTTAAGCGGATTGCCATGAAGCGCTCGGGCGTATACTTGAAACTCAAGACTTCTTTCCTACGTCTGGCTCTTACGACAAATCCGCATCCAATTAACCGCAGTTTGTCTTCTCGATAGAAATCGCTGTAGCGTAATCATTTTCTTAAACTTTCTATACTCTGCCTATTCCATAGCATTTCTTGGATTTTCAGCTAAACGAGGTCTGTTAAGGAACCTGTCATGGACTTTATCAAAAATGGATGAGGGCTGCTATGAGAGCAAAATTCTTCGGGTGATTTTCGGTCTCATCTGTCTGCGTAGACGGTGAGTGGAGAAAATACAACGACGCTGTACAGCTGTACAGCGACATCGACTTAATCAGAAGAGTGAAAATCTAACGACTAAGGTAGCTGAGTAATGTAGAGCGGATGGACACTAATGTTCTGGTTTGAAAAACCTTCGAATGTGCCCCCGAGGGACTGCGCAGTAGAGGAAGACCGCGACTTAGGTGGCGCACGCAAGTGAAAGAGAAACCTCAACCAACTTAGCATGCGAAACTGGAGGCAGCCAGCCTAAAATGGAGCCGATTGGAGGCGCTTGTTGGTTGAAGTAAGTAAGTATAAGGTTTTGTTTCCCCCTCATCCGCGGTCTAGATAGAAGAGAAGTTTATAGTACATATGCATTATCGGCCCTAGTTTAATGAGGATTGATTTACTTACAAGCGCTCGCAGCAATATTCTATCAGCTGTCTGAGTTTGTGGATGTTCCAGATTATTGATTATTTTTGATAACTTCACTCCACTCCAGAGGATATCTATCCTTATTTAAACATAGCTGGCAACGCACTAATACTCCCATGTACTTAGAAACTGTTTCGATTCTATTAACTCCCGATCTTTAGCATTCACTTTACATTTTCTAGCCATCTTAAACAGATGGTAGTTTTCTTTCGGTGTACAGACTACAAACTCGTGAAAGCAAATGCGTCCAAAATCATATCTGCGACCGTCAATTTAGTAGGCCTGGGATGATGAGGCTCACTACTCCTTGATAAGGCCTCATTACTCAATTGCGATATTAGTCCAGCTCAACTCATTATTTCTCTTCTTTTTCAATACTTGCAAGTGCACGAGTGAGAGCTTGCTCAGCGTATGCAAATAGTTGCACAGACTATTTAAAACATATTCCTCCTGTTTTTGGCTTGCAACTTTCGAGCAATTTTCTTACGCGTGGTGTTAAGACAACCACATGACTGCGCATCAACTTGTCTAGGCCCTTTCTGACACCAACGATCACCATGTTAATTTTGGCTCGCAGAAAGCGTTCTCCAGTGACGTAGCTCTGTATGAATAGTGGCCTAGCTAGTAGTATGAATATTTAGTCAATTGTGGAGTAAAAAGGCAGGCCTAATCACGTAAAATCTTGTGCGCGATGTTAAGGAGATATATGTGTAATACTCGTAGTAACTGCTCCAAAAAAGTAAAAAATAACAATTTCAAGTGAAACGTTACAAATTTATTTGCAATTCACAATAATCAATACGAGTACCATAGGTATGGTTGGTTCGACCAGCTTGGTGTGGTGGTTGCTACGAAAGTGAAAGAAAGGCAACAGAACATTTGCTTAGGTGAACGCGATCTGTATTGTCCACAATCGAACTTACAGCTAAGCAAGTGGCCAATCTGCATATATTCAGTTAAATTCACGAACAATAGAAACCGCAATTAAAATCTATACAATAAAGCTGGGTTGGACCATGGGGTACACCAACAATGTTTAATACAATTTTATGAAATAATTTAAGTTGAGTACTCGTATAGTTTAGTTTTTAAGTTTTTTATATAAACAATTAGTTGGGATACATTCCTTAACATACCGCCCCCTGAAGGAATTTCAGGACAAAAGCAAAATAGCTAATTTTATTGTATTGCGATTAAACGTTCCACCCTTTGTGCATAGGGCTGTTATTCTTCCTAGTGACCATTGGGAGGGTGGTAAATCGGGCGATAAACCTTTTAAGTGCAGCCAAAAAGGCATATGTTGCCGAATCTGGCCAAATAAGAACGATAGGAAAATAAATTTAAATAAAACAACAACGGTGTGAGATATAAAATAAATTGATTCTGGCTTTATTTTGAAGCTACGTTCATACTATTATGTGTGGAATAGCACATCATTCAAATACCCGCCTCGGCCTTGCAGGCAGTGCTTCAAGCGATCGGTTCGATTTTTGATGACTCGACCCAATATGTGCGGCGTTATTCCGACAACATCGTGTCGAATGTTAGCGTAGACTAAGGACTAAGGACGTAGCCCTAGAGAAAATAATCGGGTGGTGTCAAATTGCTTGATCGCGGCGGCCAATTGATGAACGCTCGCCGTGAGATGACCGAGTTGCCAAATTTCTCCTTCACAACTTCGAGCGTTGCATCGCTTGTATGGCATGTAACGCCGTCTTATTGGAACCGCAGGTCGTATATATCTACGTTGTCGAGCTCTGACCACAGAAAGTCGGTTAATATCGCTCTATACCTGACAGCATTCGCGGTAACGGTGTCTCCTTCCCCATTTCGAAAGAAATAAGGTCCCATGATGCCGCCATGACACAAAACGCACAATACAGTCAATCTTTGTGGATGCACTGATGCTTGGCCGAAAAGTTGTGAATTGCGTTCGCTCCAATAATTGCAATTTTGCTTGTTGACATAGCCGCTGAGCCAAAAATGGGCCTCGTCCAAGAAGATTTTTTTTTTGCCGAAATCCGTATCTCCGACCAGCATTTCCAGCGCCCAATTAGAAAACCCACTGCGTTGTCTATGGTCATCCGGCATCATGCGAATGTAGGCCCAAATCCCAATTTAGCTGATTGGCACCGATTCGAAATTTCTGGGTCTTCTTCGATACTGGCCGCTACGGCGGCTATGTTTTTCTTCATTTCGCACCAATCTCTATCTGGTTGGTTGCTTAAGAGTGTAATCACGCTCAAACTTTTTCACGGTGCGACGAATTACCTGCACTCTGAAGCCATGATGACGACCGACCTCACCACGAAATTCACGTTGTGTATTTACAACTGAATCGGAATTTCGATAAATTTTTCTAATAAATTCCACACGTTCGATAAGCGTAAAACGATGCATTATGAAATGGCAAACTTTACTGGTATCTGGTCATCCTATACAATCATGAACTATTTTGTGAAATAAATTTCTGCTGCCAATGATCCAATATTCTTAGAGACCCTGATATGAAAATGGGTTCTATGAGCATCTAAACAAATAAGTTGAGTGACACGATGAATTTTTGGAAGGATCTTTAGATGTCTAATGCAGCATTGGACATCCTTTGCATTTGCAATTCTTCCACCGACGCTTAACAAGCCAACATTATCTATGAACTGCGATAACGACAATAGCTTAGATTCCTTAGAAGTGAGTCGATCTGTCCTGAGACTGCTTACTTCAGTATTAAACCCATTTTGTTCCCATAAAAGACAAGTTTGCTTCCCAATACGAAACTCTGAAAGGGAAAGATATCCGAACCTGCGTTCAGACACAATTGTTATTAGTTTTCTCCACGATGTTGCATTAATCGACAAATTTTCCAAAAACTGCTGAACCACGGTAAAACGTGCACTCTAATCAACTTCTTTTTTTCTTCACGAATATTTTTAACAACAATTTCACGACTCATTGTCCACTTCGAGTCCCACTTTCCCCGGTAATATCACCGAGGGCATATTGAATACTTTTATTATAAGTTTAGGTATAGTTTTCGTTTTTTTTTGTTTTAGCGTTTATGTAGCCAGTGGCGAAAGTCCAATCTCAAGAATTATAACATAGTTAGAGGTGCTGGGTGGTAGACGAAATATCCTTTTGATGTAAAAGCTTAATATAATTTGTTCAACTTCCTCAATCTTGGCTGCGTACAACAAAGGTAAATCGGCGACAGCTTCAAAAACACGAAACTTATTACTATGTGCTATGTATTTATTTGTTAGCAAAACATTTTTTCCATATTGTATTTACCACGGTCTTGACCTTTTGTAGTTTGCACCTCAAGTGTCGTTCCATGAATACGTTTTATGTGAAAAGCATATAAAGGTACTTGTACTCTTTAACTATTTCGATATATTCTCAGTTCAGAAAGCACTTTTCGTTGCAGCATATTCTTCTACCACCCTTTTTAAAAATTAACACCTTCGATTTTTCTATTTCGATTTTGGATTTTCCTTTGTTCGCTTCTCTTCATCAATACTTTGTATGATATTACGCTATCAAACTTTCTAGACCTTCATTTGGCAAATATTTTACATACATATGCTTCCGCAGAGCTTTTGACAACGAACATTTGATCGTCCGTTGAGTATCCTGCCCTAAGACCATCTTGGAATCCATTAAGTAGATCATTAACGTTTTTCCATGAAGTTAATCTTTTTTAAAGGATGCTTGTAAATACTATGTACTTTATTATATAATATCCATTCAAAAATGATATGCCCCTTTAGTTGGATGGCTGACTTTTCTTGGACACAGGGAAAATTAGCGCTTCTTTGAACTGTTGCAGCACCACTCCATATTCCAAGATATTATTAAATAAGGCTTCTAGTGTCTTAGTTAGTTTAGATACTACGTAGTTGTAAAATGTAGTGATTCCATTCGAATCAGGTGATTTTCCATCTCTCAGTCTCTTAAATGCTGCACCTATTTCTGTCACATCGAACACTGACGCAATGTCTCCTGTCTCGCCTTGTTCCATCGCTACTTTCACCAACAGTTCTCCATTGAAATTTCTTTTCTGCATAACTTTCCTTTACCCGCGCTATGTGCAAACATTTTAAGGGTACCCAAAATCCTTGATTATAAAAAAAAAAAATTGTTCACCAAATCCTGGGCTAAAAGTTGGCGACTGAGCAAATGTTCCGAAGTATCTTCTATTCTTTACAATTGTTGCGGTTCCTTCTACCAGCCCAACTCTGAGTCTAAGTGAAGTCATTTAGCTGAGAGCTCAACTCAAATTCACGCGCCATTTTCAGAAGAAAATAACCAAGCTCAACTTAAAATTTTTTAACTCTCATATTGAATACGAAATCAGTTAACACCCACCAAACTTGACCTTTTTACATGTCCTCAAAAAAACAAAAAAAACGGTACCAACAATCTCATGCAAGCAATCGCAAAAGTTTATAGGCCATGACATATCTTTAAACACTTTGTGTTTACAAAAATGTCTTAAACACTTTCAATAACAAGGTGCAACAAGTCACCTCCCTGTCACAATAATATTCGCATCGCTGCCATAAATAACCCGTAACCTATAAGCTCCGATTAATCAGATGAAATGTTGCACCAAAAAAATCTGAAAAAACGCATGACGACCTCACCTACATTCCCCAGTGCGATTCAACTTAGCAGTGTGTTCACAATGCGCTCAGATAATGTCATCGTCCCGAAATTTATTAAACGATAGGTCAAGTGAAAGCCACCATACCAACCAGCAGCAGTGGAGGAACCTTCAATCTCCCCCACTTGTCAATAATCTCTACCCACAAATGTTTACTGGCTTACTGAAGACCTCACTACCCGAAAAAACAGGTCACATAAGCCCTAAATTACAAATAAAGATACCAGATGGCACTGGAATTTCAGATTTAATTTCCATTCAATGCTCTGTTCAGTTCAACGGAAGAGAAAAAAAAAAATTGCTCAAACTTATTGCACAATCAAAAAGCAATCTCACCCCAAGGGTCCAATCCATATCCTCCTCATCATCATCATCATGATCATCACCATCGCCAGTATGGCCAGATATGTATGGGGCACCGTCCTCAAATGACCACCATCAACGGAACTATCTCTGATGATGCCACGCAGCCTTTTCAATTACGAGGATCCCTCCATCGCGCGCGACTTTGGAACTTTCCATTTCGGACACCCCAGCATAATTTGTTGTTAACTCTTAAATTGATGTGCGTAAACGCGTTATCGCGACCCAATCAGGCTCGTGCGCCTGCATACAATCGCTTCTACCACCGCCGCCGCCACCACAAGCACGAGAACGTATTTTGACAGGCGTCCACACTATGTATACCTTGAGGGACCTCATCTCGTCTCCACCAACCATATCACGATCAGACTTCAGCATAAACATGTCCGCTCCCACTTACCTCGAGATATGAATACGAATACGAACACGAATACGAATACGAATAACTTGGCCAATGGTTCGGTGCTGGCCGATCCAAGTTTTCGAATCCGTCCAGGATCAGCGCAAGGCGCGCAAAAAAAATTCATATTTTACCAAACTGTAAAATAAATTTGATTTCAGAGTTCGATAGTGCAGGTGTTGGTATGTACGAACTCCAACCACGACGACGATACGTCAGATGAAGGTCCCTAGAGTGGTGGTGACACGATCCACTTTCGAATCGCTCAATTGGCTCAATTCGAAGAGGCCCCAAAAAACAAACACAGGAATTGGTTCCTCTGAAAACTCACCTCGTGATGTGTCAAATGGAGTTTTTTTTTTTGCAATCGAATCACGATGTCCACGTGAGGATCACGCCTTTTCATGAGCACAGAGCACAGCACACGATTGACAGGTGCAATCACATACAAAAGCGGTCCCTACCTACCCGCCTGTAGCGGAAAAGGAAGGTAAGCCAAAATAAAGAAAACCTCAGAACTCAAACTGGGCGTGGAAGGTGATTAAATTTTGATGACTTATGGCAGATATGAATACACAGTGCCACCTACGTGGAGAATCGGTAGCACTCGTATTTAAGGGCATCTCCAGCGATCGCGGATGCGATGAGATCGAAAATTAAAGTGAATTGTGAGTGCGTTTGGGATTGTACTGGTGCTCGTGTATGTCCTACTCGGGTGCACAAACGATGGGTGAACTCAATTTTGATTTTTTTTTTTGCGGATGGATAATGAGGTTCTCCTTTTTAAGAAAGATTTCCGATTCTCATTTCTGGAAATGTGGGGCTGATGGGCTTCCTTTCCTCAAGCAACTATGAGGTCACCATATGTAAACGCTGATGAAATGATGTTGACTCTTTTGGGACTTTGAGATCAGTCATCTGTCAGTCAGATGCACAAGTGTGTACAATACAAATGCACTGCTTAATCCCAAGGAGTGTGTATGAAAGCATGAATGATAACCTGTGATCTAGAAGGAATCTGGAATGAGCTATGCTTTCTCAAGTCCTCGAGCGGAAGATTTGTTCTTATTTATTGAAGATGATTAGTGGTTCCAATGTCTATACAATAAACAGCATATGCTTGATATTCTTTGCAAGTAGTGTAGTGGGCTTCAGGTGTATCATATTCATGTGAAGCTATGCAAAGTTAGAGAGTAAAGAAAGGGAAATACCGATCCGCATTGGTTTTGAATGTTTGCAGATTATGATGACCAGGAAATATAGAGCTGGGCAACGCCTTCTATAAGCGAGTTGTACGTCCTAGGAAAGAATCACGATATTTCAATGTACGGCAGTAACGGTTAAAGGTTTGAAGGGCAATTGGTGGCGAAAACACCCATAGAGCAAGGTGGGATAGGGAAAATTTCTTCGGTGTTCAAGGTTGCCAATTGATTGGGTGATATTAGCATCACTTATGATCATTATTGCACGGTTTTGAATCCTATCTAGCAGGTGCAGAGATGTTATAGGTGCACCTGACCAAATGTGGGCATTGAACTTAAATTTTGGGCGAACAAATGTCTTGTATATTGAGGCCAGAAGAGAGGGTTGAAATATTTCTTACATCGCTTGAGGAAACTAGATATACGCAGAATTTTCTGCGACGTGAAATATGTGGTCATTCCAACGTAAGTGGTCATTGACACACATACCGAGAATGGAAAGTTTCGACGATGCAAGTGGCATTCATGGATTATGGCTGGGTGTGTAGATTTCACTTCAACGATACGGACAGCATTGTATTTCGGGAATTGGTGATTTCCCATTTAACAATGGTGTTTATATCGAAATTTAATGAGCTTAGCATACACTGCCGTTCCCGTTCTACAGTAGAAGAGCATGCACGTGAGTCCGAGAACGAATATGAAAAGCACAGTACTTTCATCAGCAAAGCAATATATTGGATTAGAATTAGCAGACTAGAGATCATTAATGAAGATTAAAAAGAGTGTCGGAGACACGGAGACAGAACGGAGCCCTGAGGTACACCATTTTGTGTATATCCGACTTGAAACCGTCCAACACTATTTTAATTTAACCTTCCGAAAGGTAATTTCAAATAGACCAGTGGACCAGTGGACCTGTCATTGAGAAATTTTCTTGATTCGATATTGCTCATAAACTGACGGTTTATCAGTGTTTATATGACCTTGAAAAGAACGAACGTAAGCACGATGAGAAAATATTCTCTGGACAAGTGATTGATGAAGGGTAGGATTGATGAAAAAGCTTACGCGGTGGTCTTGCGAGCGTGGAAGAACACGTCTTCGGTAACAAAGAATCTTACAACGCTTGCTTTGAGATGAATGTTGACACTTCGGTGCACTATTTCGGGGAGTATCTGGGCAGGTTTGCATCAGGCTGCAGGTACTCGATGCTGATTTGGTGGATGCTGAGTCTCCAGGCACTTTGCCACTGGAGCGCTTACTACCATCCTAAGAAAGGCTAAGAGATCAGAGAGAAATGAATATATACATATGTTAGGTAGTACAGTGGGCTAGTGTTGTGTGCTCTGTAAAAAAAGAAATCAAAATTTGTTAAACATATGCTACACATCCCCATGTCTAGCCTTTGCCTTTCCTGTGGGTTGGAATATCGGTATCCTGCACACGGTTTTACCGCTCCATTATTACAAGTAAGCTTTCGATCACATTACTTCCTGGTATCACAGAGGTATTGGCATTGGAAGCGGACGTATATCTAGGGATACGCCATAAGAGCAAACAAATAGTCCGGATTGCATCTTGGCGTTTTTGGCGATAGATGGCGTTAAATTCATATAACTCAAGAACGGCTAATTGTATTTATGACTGTGGAGGCTCGTTTGAAATGCAATAGTTTAAGCTTGATATTGTATATATGTAAAAACGTAGTTTTATTTTGCAATGGTTGTAAACTTATTCTTACTTACTTACTTATCGGGCTCCTGAGCCGTGAAGAGTCTCTGCCAGAACCTTTCACTCTTTTCGATCCTGGGCGCGCTTCTTCCACTTGTCTGGACCAAGCGTTTGTGAATGTGAATGCATAGGGTAGAGTCACCCAGTCAGACTCTCTATGTAGGATCTGACTTCTCCAGTAGTGCTAAGGCTTCCAACTTTGAATTTCCTTTTCTGGGCTGTTCTCTCGAGCTTCTTCTCCTTTAATAGTTGAGTTCTAATTTTTTTCTGCTACAAGAAACTGGTCATAGTCGACATTTGCAGCTCTTAATGTTTGCACATTCAAAATGTCTGATGTGTGCCTCGTATCTATTAGCACATGGTCGATTTGGTTGGCGGTTCGACCATCAGAACTACGCCAGGTTGCTGTGTTGATTTGTAGTCTTCGAATGCTACATATCACCGTATAACGAGCTGCTGCAAAATCGATTCGTCGGAAGCCGTTGTTTGTTGTCGTATCGCGGAGGCTTTCCGACTAATCCGCCGAAAATATTTTCCTAACCGATTTTGGCATTGAAGTCCCCGAGTACAATTGTGATATCATACTCCGGACAGACTCCATATGCGCCATCCAAGCGTGCTCATCCGCCACCATCTCTTTTCCAAGAACCCGACTTATCCTTTGAGAACTTTATCGACCTGAACTCCAAAAATGTCGAAGTAGCCCTGATAAAGTTTGTTTTTTGATTCCATTTGAAGCTATTATAGTGCTGCTATTTTTGTCTCTTGTTCAACACTCGCGCTTATAAGTTTAGCAAGTCGAGTCCGGATAAACAACAACCAGTTGTTATAATTTGGAGTTACAACATTGGGCATTGCCAATTTGATGCCGTCAGTGTCTACCCTATTCCTATATCATCCAACCATAAAGTTATTCGCATTTGAAAATTGAGAAGAGTAATCAGATATTTCGCTATACTTTGCAATACTATTACGGCAAGAGGAAGAACGCTGCGCAGGCCTGTAGACAAATTTGTGCTGTTGTCTTCCACTACTGCCCGACCACACAATATTTGATGACCCGTCAGGAATCGCGAGAGCTTGGTTAGGAAATGTTGATACAGCCACCGTATAGACCAGACATAGTCCCTTCTGACTGTCACTTGTTCCGACCTCCGTAGAACCCTCTCAATGAGATAAAGCTGACTTCGAGGCAAGCCTACGAAAACAGCTGATTTAGTTTTCAACCAAAAGCCACAGAAGTCATCGGTGCGATCATAACTTTACCCGACAAATCATGAACCGTTGTCATATTTTGTGTAAATACATTAAACACTATAAGAAACCCAATTGAATTTTATTAATGGTGTGTGAATATGAAATGTCGATTTGACTAACAGATGGCATAACTGCAATATATGGTTTGTATCAATGATAACAAACGGTATATAGGTTATGACTGTGCAAAGATTTTTTTTCGCCTTGAATATGTCGAATTTTGTGCCAGATAAGGACCATTTGTGGGCAGTTTTATTACATTATTATTATTTTTTTTTTTTTTTTTTTTCAAATAAAACCGCTGCTGAAAGTCATCGATGTTAATGGAAGTTAATGGTGACCATCCTCCAACTCAAAAGACTGGTAAACGTTGGTTTGCTCGTTTCAAAAGTGGTGATTTTGGCATGGACAACAAAGACTGTCGAAGACCAAAGAAAAAATTCAGAGGTGTTAAATTGTAGGCATTATTAGATGAAGATTCGACTCAAACACAGGCATAGTTCTCAGAAACATTGAAAGTTAATCCTACAATTGTTTCCAAACTTCCAAACATTTAAAACCCTGGGAAGGATCCAAAAAGAAGGAAAACGGTGTGATGTGGATATGGTGCGACTAGAAGAGAATGGTGTACCATGAACTGCTAAAACCTGATGAAACGATTACTGGGTATCGCAACTTGAAATTGAATCGAGCTATTTTCCATCATGTCAATGCGCGCACACATGTTGCAAACCAAGTAAAAAACTATTTGGTAAATATTAATTGGCAAGTTCTGCTCCACTCACCCTATTCATCAGACTTGTCCCCTTCTGATTACTACTCATTTTGATCGATACGGCACAGACTTTCTTGCGAAGAAGTGAAAAGGCTTGATGAATACTTGGTCTCAAAAGGCGAGCAATGGTATTGGGGCAGAACCCATTAGTTTCAAGAAAGAGCGGAAAAAGCCACAACTAGCAATGGCCAATACCTTGATTACCGAATTCATTCATTATGTTGTTTAAATAAATGACTTTTTTGAGCAATATTGATTAAGAAAGTTAAACGCACTTTTTCCATGTTCCAAAACCAAGCTGCCTGAAGCTTTTCTGGTCGCGTATCCATCAACTTCTCGACAAGCCCCATGCAACTTTCATGAATTGTGAAGATCAGTGGCATCAATGCCAAGAAGCTATCATAAACGTAGCGAGTGATGAACTGGGTTTCGCCCGACCACCCATATGAAATGGGGCATCTGGTTAAAAGTGTAGGCCAGTACAACTAGCAACAAAAATAAGTTTAAGCTCTATATACAAAAAAGGAGGATAGAACTTCGATTTCTCATCGCAGCTTCATGAGAAGCTGGCAATCGAAAAAATAAACAAGTATAATTCCCGGAATAACGTTCGAAGTTTCACCAAAAGGAAACAAGAATATACCAACACTCCAAAACAAGAACAGAAACTTGTATTGGAAAACCCTTTTCTGCAGACTGTTAAGTAGCGAGAACTGCCCATATTTCGGTGCAAGGCAGACATGTGGGCAATGACTTCCGTCCACCCGACTAAAATTATGATAGAAGACTTTACGTACAACAAGACTGCTAGATCGTGTGAACTACCCGTCGAATAATTTACAGCAGCAGAAGATGCTTGTGGTATAGAGAATATAGCAACGCACCTCCAAAATTTGGTGGGGGGAAAGTAGGCCTGATAAATCGAACATCAGTTTAGTTTGCCCGGTACATCAGCAAGAAGACATTCCAGACTGCACCAAGTATGGTGGCATCAGTTTTCTAGACAGAGTCCTGATTTCATCACCTCTTTATCGGTTTTAATGGCATAAATAGTAAATAAGTAATAACAAGATTTGTAGAGCTGATTCATGTCTAGTTTTGGCATCCTTGACAGCTCCTTATGCGACTTCTTCAAACGTACACTTGAAAAAAATTATTTCAATTTCTTCTAATCTCGGCTCGGCAATTGATTAAGAAGGCCCATGAAAAGAAGTCCTAGTTGGCGGTTGGAGATATTTTTAGTCGTTTTAAACGCAAGATTCTTCGAGTGATTTTCGGTCCAACTTGCATTAACGGTATTTGGAGAAGGAGATTTGAAATCGAATATTATAAACTCTTCAATGAGATCAACATGATCATCACATGTCTACGAGCTTTTTCCAGTTGACTTGTTGCTTTAACCCGGCATTTCTTTTTTCCGATGTTCTATTGTTTCGTACGTTTGCTATTCCTGTTTTTCTGAGCAGCTTCTGTTCACCGTTGTGAGTTTATGGGCTGTGTTTTCCTGCTGTATATCAATTCGTTGGGTAAACGATACCTTTCGGCAGAACTAGTTTCACGACAGCATAGCTATAGATTTTCTTTCACTGTCCAAAGTAGCGAAAGATCTTATTCTGAGAGTCTTGTTCTCATAAACTACTACGAAAATGTAAAAATGTAAGTCTTGGTCTAGTGGCCGAATTCATTAGTAACCATGAATGGTACTTTGGATTTGGTTAGGAAGGGATTTCAGTGGAAATAGTAAATTTTTAGCTCAACATACTCTAATCCTAAGAGATAATACCGATAATGTTTCGTTGATCGTCCTCTCATACTTGTTGTTCTTTGAACCTTCACATTCATTCGTCCTTCCAAATTCGATTTACAATCGAATTTTCCACACCCCAACTATTACAACTGCACTAATCGTATCTAAATTACTATCCAGATAGATGATCTTGCCTATTTAACAACTATACCATACCTTGAACAACATTAATTAGCCAACGATTTATTATCCTCCCCATAAAACTCCAAGTTTTAGAGCTAGACCGCAACCTATTATCAAGATAGCACTATCCAGGAGAAGAACCACTTGAATCAGAGCTACTGAATACCGGCCACTGGCTAATAAAGTCATCCCACTTGCACCTCTTCTAGAGGCAGTTAGTAATTTTCACGCCAAGTGGTTCGTTCTTTATGATTCTACGAGATGCCTAGCTCCTCGTCTCTTCTAGCCAAACTGCCGATTGAAGATGATTAAAAAACGATTGGCTTCTGATTGTTAGTACGCCCAGACTTGCAGGACGACGATTGACCGGTGTTGCAATAAAATCCCGACAATGCCATCACTGCCAATAGCCACTGCATTCCAACATCGTAAATATCCGTCTGGCCATAAATATGCTGTATTCCAGCCTGAACCTGTTCGAAAGTGTATCTTTCAAGAGGTTGTGAGTGAGTTTTCCCTGCCACTGTATCCACTCGTTTCTACGAGTACTTCAATTCGTCGGACCAACGACAGACGATCAACCGACGTGTAGGATGTTCGTCATAATTTCCCCCAGAGTCTGTTATAATTGCATGCCCGCCCGAAACTTATTTACGAGTCCCCATTTCGATTTACCCTACGTTATGGCCTAAAATAAGTTAACCATGTTGACAACGGGCATTAACAGTCGACCGAGTAACTTTGTATCTTTGTATCAGAAACAGAAGAAAATAAAATTGGAGCAACTCCATGGTTTGGGATGTTACAACTTTATTACAAGTTGAGTTTGGTCAGAAGAAATATTCGTATGCGCTCTAGGGACGGGAGTGTACGGAGTGTGATTTTTTTCTCCTGGCAATTTGTATCTGACTGACGCCACATGCTTTAGGCCGGCAATTAATAAAATTAATTAGCCCGGGGTATAGTATTAAGCGTTGGACATGTATCCGCCTTGGCAATGCTACTGCTGTAGCTGAAGTTGAAGCTGTCAGCCCACCAGGAGCACTTTGTTTGGTTAGCGAACTTGTTAGCCATGCAATTAATTTGTCTGCGAATGGTTAAATCCACGCTGTATGTTATATGTGCATGTGGTGCTGTTTATTTTTCGTATCTAAATGACAAAATAATAGTAATGGACCTAATTACACATCTCGTACCTGTTAATTTTTCAATTGGCAATGATACCTGAGACCACACAAAGGCTTCCGAACTATCTAAAGGCACAGGTGGCCATCATCAACGTTCCACATGCAAGGACGCCAAAGTATCTGTATCTACTTGTATTTGTACTATCGACTCGGGATGGAAAATGTTTAATTATTGAGAATCGAGAAGCACATCGATCATTTGACTAAAGGAGATCAATATCTAGAGAGAGACAGAGAGAGAGAGAGAGAGAGAAAGGGAGAAGAACTTTCAACGCCAGGAGCAACTGATTAACATGAGCATCTAGAGGGTACTTGCCGGCCTCAATGGGGTGCCTTGCGTCGGTCTGTTGACTATGTGGGGCGGCCTACACCGGCAAAGCCAGCAGGTACGGCAAATTAATTTTTGGTCAAACGAACAACGGTGTGGTACCGGACCTATTAATTGATTGCGATGTAGCGGAACACAAGATTTGCTCCAGGTTGGGGTTGAGGAGTCTTACGGTGTCCTGGTAGGCGGCTAGATGGTCGCGTGTGGTCGAAATTAGTTGAGAACTTGCAATTCCAATTGCAAGAGCGTTACCTCGTGAAAAAATGTATCGTATGCCATGAGTGCATTCAGTTATAGGAAACAGTTACGCTTGCAAAGAATTAAGTAATTTGTGTGTACCATGAGTTGTGGTAATTATGCGGGTAGGGAAGAACTTTGGTCCGGTAATTTGAATTAAATCGTTTGCAGTGTGTCAATGCGATGTGGTGCTTAGGGTTTAGTTTGAATTGTTGACCCTGTTTAGTAAGAAATGGAACAAATAAACAATCGGATACAGCACTCCTAAGCTTTTGAAATGCAGGCCAAAATATAATATCTTCAACAGATCTCTCAAGGCACCAGAGGTGATTTATCTTCTTTTTTTTAGTTTTGTTACACTTAAGCCGCAATTGCATAACGTAGTTCTAGAGTACGCATACGCATAACTTAAGAAAAGACTAGTTCGAGTCTGATGATATCTTATTATTTTGACCGCGTTATGACTGTTAATATTAGTTCTTAATTTAAGCTCCAGCAGTCCTTCTGGCAAAGCACAGAAGCGAGTAGCCTCTCATCTACTTAGCTGACTAAGTCTAAACACTCATCATGTTTGGGCTCTTTATACTACCTTCACATTTTTTTACAGCCATTAAGTTTCTGACACATGACCAAATATACAACGAAGAATTAACTTGACCGCTTATCGTCTAAGACTCAGCATCATGCAGTATATTAAGTCCCTTTTCCTTTCACGAACAACAAAGAAAGTATCCTTATCATCCCAGTACTGTTGTATAGGTGAAGGCATGGACTTTATCAAGGCCCTGAAAATGCCATTGGTTGCGTCAAGAGTGAAGTTCTTCGAGTGATATTTGGTCCTGTTTGCATAAATTGAAATTAGAGGACAAGATACAATGACAAATTTTTTGGGCTATACTGCGATACTAACCTTATGAAAAGGGCCAAAATCCATCGACCCAGTTCGCCTGCTCATGTTGAGTAAATGAACACCAACATTCCGGCCCGAAGGTCTTCGAATCTAGATGAACTCACCTACTTTTTTATGACGATTGACATTCCATGATGTCACCAAGTGATCGAATTAATGACGATATTTTTGGTATTTTGGTACTGCTCTACTAAGCAACAGAAGTTTTGTGTTGAATAGGTATACTGGGCGTCATTATATCAAATGAAGAGCCATAGCGATGAAATCGACATAGCATATCACCGAGAAGGGTCCTGTAGATTTCCTTAAACTTCTCCCTTTGCATCGGTTCTTTTATGGAATAAACTTTCACGTAAGAACCTTACACAGGACATGTCTTTAAATACGTCACTCCTTTATTCACCAGACTTCAAATATGATCTGTATCTCCTCAACTTCAAAGCCACCTTCCATTTACTCGTGAAGAGAAGTGAATTTTCTCGGCGCAAGATATACCTTTCGTCAGAAAAAGTGTATCGTTTTAAGATATACATATATCTACCGAAGATACTTATCATAACAGCGAACCATAGCTTTTCTGGTGGAACACCTTTGACACCGTACCTTGAGAGATTTAACTTCCGTTCTCTGAGTCCACAGACAGTTTCCCGGAAGGCAAGTCTGTGATCGTTGTCAAAGTTCTTGTCAAACTTCTTTCAAGAGCTTACCTCCTTCATTGACTAACTAAGAGTCAATGTGTTGGTTATTCGAATACCATAAAGGCTATCTTCTTATTCTTAGTAGTGGATTTTGGAAGCAGAAAATGTTGCCGCTGCTGAAAAAATCTCCATTCCAACCCTCTCAATCCATGAATATCGCACACGATTGCCAGGATAAAACACGAGCTTTTCAAATGACCCGGCGCGTCCCCAGGTGACGGATAAGGGAAGGCCACGAAATATGGTAGAGATTTCAATTCCCAATTCAAAGTGTTTTAAAATACGTGCTGTTTTAAAATACAGTGCAAAAAGAAAAAATGTGTATCGTGAACCTAGTGTTCTTATGAGATAAAAGGTTATTTATCATACGAGTAGTAATCAACCTTATGGTTGAACTCTGCAGGTGCGGAATTTTCATTCTCGCCTCATTCGTAGGGCCTATATTTTTTTTATAAACACTCAAGGGATTTACATAAGTACCCTTAAAATGCTTGCACATAGCGCGTGCGAAGGAAAATCAGGAAGGAAAGAAAGAGATTTACCGATGAACGTTGGTTTTAAATGTTTGAAGATTATAATGACTAGTAAATAAAGAGCTAGGCAGGGAATTCTATAAGCGAGTTGTAATACTTAAGAATGAATCATGATATTTCAAAGTACGTCCGAATTCATCGCTAGACGGGTGTTACGTTTCAAAGCTTGAAGGGACGGAATCATAGATAAACTAAACTAAATGTCAAACTCTACTAATACTTTTGCAAACCCTTAACTTTCGCACAGATACACGGTAAGTGAATTCTAACACTTTTGCATCTCTATAACTTTGTCAAAATTTGCTAGAATGAGAGCAATTTACAAGTAAAATTGCTAGAATGAGAGCGATTTGCACGAGTGTGTGTAATATGGATGACGTTTTTTGGTTCAAATGGGCGTGGTTTATATAAAAAAGGAGATAAATTGCCATTGATCACAATTCACACGCATTCACGGACAGAGTCTCACGGATAGTGACGATCAGTAGAAAACCGGTTTTGATTTTCCAATATCTGGAAAATTTGATATCTAGGTATAGTTAGTCTATGGACGGAATGCTACTGGCGATTTCTATGGATCACTGGTGGTGGAAATAGCGATAAAACAAAGTGAGACACGAGACATTATGTCGGTTTTCTGATTAATATTAGTATCATCTGTGAGTTTTATCGCAATAAGACAACAAAAACAACAACAAAAATGTTAACGGAGTCAGATGAAAAATCTCTACGTACGCCAATATCTGAGATGGAGACTGAAGAGGCGATTATCTCATCTCCAAAAAAAAGCTACACGGCCCCATGTGAAATCTCGGACAATAAATATGCCAAGCATCGAGGTAGTAGTAAATACCGACACAAGAAAGCGTCAGCAAAATTGCCAGTACTCCACTAGGGCCCAAAGCGTCAAATGCCCTCATTAGGGACGGAATTGAAAACCTGGAGTTGAAAAGGATATGCGCTAGTTCTTGCGCAGAGAAAGAAAGAAAAATAAGGACAAAGTGGGCCCAGCATCAGCAAACGTTGTAGGTCCATAGATAGCTCTCCTACGGCAGAAACGACGAAGAAACAGAGACCACACACAGATTCACGTAAAATCACATGTGCAGGTACTGTCTGTGCAGTCTGCTCCCAAATACCACTCAGATGCCAAGAATAGGCTAAGTGGAGGTGAAATAAAAGGAAGTATGCAGAGTGGAGACCGCACAGGAGCGATCTAGCACATCAGAGCTATACTACAGGAATAAGGTCGCTATCATACGTTAATGTACCCAGAGTAGATCCTTATGGACCAGGGGGTCAAGCTAGTAAGGAAAAGCCTTCTGAAAGAAATTGATAAACTCAGGGACACGAGGTTCCCAAGTTATTCACCTGCTTTGTCTTTGTTCCAGAAGCAGACAATCTTACCCAAAAAGTTTTCCTAGCCTGGATCGCTGAGCAAAACACCGGCAGTTCTGCCAACATATCTATAAATTGTTTTTTACCTTGGTAATAAGGTGCATCCAAGTCAATGTATGCTATAGCAAAAGCCACCTCTGTGGTACTAAGTCCTAGATTTAATACGGATCATCTATATGCAGCCTCCATGAGCCGTAGAAATCAGGTGAGTTACTCTATGATTCCGTAAATGGTAAAAGACCTAGTTTGCATAATATTATACCCAAGCTGATAATTGGATGTGATGCGAACCTCTTCCGTAAAACACGGGGCAGTTCAATTACTTACATCATTGGCCAATACAAACAGAGTTCATCTCATATGGGTGCCATTACACGACGGATCAATAGGAAATGAAATGGCAGACATACTAGCCAGAAAAGGGTCCGAATCGAAAACTGAACGCAAGAGACAATCTAAAATGTTTATGCCAAACATCTCCCACACAAGAACGAAAAAACACCTGGATCTAACTACAAGTAAAATTCGTGCAGACACAGGATTCCTCACTACACACTGGCAGGACAAAAACTTGCTGAATGTGCAACGAGAACAAAGAATTAATGGAACACATTTTGTATCGCTGTAGCTGCCGAAGATTTACTTGGATTTATCACTAATTCAGGTATTATGGGCAAGTTGGAGGAAATCAGAATAGGCCGCAGTAATATGGTGGGTGACATGCTCCCTCAAGGAAGTGGTCAACAAGTGGACGAATCATAAGTGATAATAGAATGTTATAGTCACTAATTGTTCAGTCTAAACCATATATAGTCATGATGGTCGGAAAATCTTCAATTACCTTCATTACATTACTAGATTGTATCTGCAAGATTGAGGTGGTAAACATCAGAGTACACGAAGAACTCAAAGTTAAGCAACTTATTCGCCAAACACAGCGATTTATATATATGTATGTATAATAGCTCAGTCATGAGTTGGAAGATAAATGAAAAACAGGTGAACTTTATACTGATGAGAAAAACAAATCATTTCCATTGCTGCTGCTTCACTTGTCGGAGTTCCATTCAATTGCAGACACACACTGCATTCTAACAAACTCCAGCTGACATCTGTCATTTCATGCACCTGTATACACAAGTGCCTCGCCCGCAAAAATGAAATTATTACCAACCAATAACAAACTGACATCGACAAAACATAAATACTTTATGCAACAGTCATCTCCCGCCCTCTGTGTCCATTTATCGTGGATATGATAAACCATGGACTCGCTGTCATTACACTATGGTAGACCTCTCCATAGATCCAACGACATCGCCAGCATCCATCGGAATACTCTACACACTACTCTCTACGGCTGCGTAGAAAATTTTATTTTATGATCGCAGAGCGACAAAACTAAATTAACGATCTTGTCCCGCGTCGCGGTCGATCTGTTTCCTTAGAGATCGCCTTCCTCAGACATCTCCCAATCCCAATGGAGTACGAATGCTCGTACACTCGTATTATGTGAACCGTAATGAATTGCTGCCTCTCATAATAAGTTAACATGTGCCCCCGGACTCTCTATTGGTCTGTAGGACCGTGTCCTGGCAGTCTTAGCTTCAACTTTATTATGTACACGAGGAGAGGAGTTGTTGGCTAGATGCTGGCCAGGGTAAGGTGACGCAGCATTCCATAAGTCTAGCATTTGAAACAATTTATTTACTTGTACGAGTACGAGTACCTGCATGCAGCGTCTATCGTATTCCTTGGCAATCGTAGATACTATGTCGTGCACGTACGGGTACTCGAATTCCTTTTCGATTTGCTCAATTTCAGCGAATTCGCTTCAAATCTCTGGATGACTGACATTTAAGTGTGTTCGAATTCGAGGACTCACGCAGTGCGCTAGGTTTGCATTTCATATACTGAGCGGTTTCCTTGCGATGATTTGTAACATATCTGCAACTATTGATACATACTGCTGCGAGGTTTTGAAATATTTCAGGTTTATTGACGTATGGACAGTGCGTGGACACTCCTAACCAAACAATATTAGCTAAGGGGAGTGCTTTGATTTATTTAGTCAAAGTGGCGCTCAAATTTGATGGAATGTAACTCAGTCTACAACAAGATAGAGTGTATTCATTATGTTCATTATTGTGTTAAAGCTCAATTAATACTGAGATCCTATATTGTATCATACAATATATCCGTGCAGAGCTCGTTTGATGTGCATTGATCTCCTCAGAGCACAAGGTGTTAATGCGATAATATTCATCTCACCATTCTTATGTTCTATTGCGAATTGAAATACTTGAATGAATTTGAGAATGGCACTATGACGATGGAGGTACAAGTAGGACATCGATACTAGGAGTATGCATAAATATGAGGAAATCGACGATAATACATTTGTGGCGGGTGCAATACACCGAAAAAAATCAACTGATCTGCACAAAATACATGTACGAGTATGTACATACATTATGCATCTCACGGCTGTGACAAAAATGCTATATCTCACAGCGATTATTGATTTCTACAGGAATAAGCACAACGTCCATGGAGAAATCGAGCAAATGGGTACACTCATAAAGTCCGTTTTTCGGGAGACAGAATTCGAGGTCGCCAATTTGCGAAATGAGGTATCTGGGGCCCTACTCCGTATTGCTATTAGAGAGTAAAAAATACGCGATTTTCTATTCGATTTGATTTTCAGCTGGCACTCTGCAAGAAAATAGAATCGAATGCTACTGTTGCCAAATAGCATGACTAGAGGTTGCGACTTAAACTTTTTGCGAGAATAGGAAAATATGGATAGTGTTGCATTATATTATTTTGACGAAGAAGATGAAATACTAGGAAGGAAGCTTTCATGTAAGTGCTCAATTTAACTGAAAACGCAGGCGAAGTGCAATACCGAACGTTGTAGAATTGCCTTCAACGTTGGGGTTTTTAGCAACAGGCGGTTATCAGCACTCTATAGGTCAAGACAGGTATGCAGGGCTGACACAGCAGACAATGTCATCAATTTTAAGCGATGCTTTACTAGTCGAATGCGTTCTTAGCGCAAAGAAGCAGCGATTGAAAAGAGTTATTCTTCGTTCGATCCCAGCGCAGGTGTTGTTGTCTGAATTAATCGTGGAGTCTAAGTAGACAAAGTCCTTAACTATCTCAAAGTTATAACTGCTGAGGGTGACGTTCCGTCCAAGATGTCGGTGTTGGGAGTCCTTGCTTATTGAGAGCATATACTCGTATTTGGTTTTGCCTCATTGACCGTTAAAGCCAACTTCGCGGCTTCCGTCTCAATACTCGCGAAAGCACCACTGATATCACCCTGATTTCTTTCTATTATGTGAATATTGTGGAAATTGTGCCTCTTGTGTTGACGCGTGAGTTTTGCACCATTCTTTCAAGAATGATGTTAAAGAAATATCATGCCAGCTCATCGCCTTGTCTAAGTCCGTTCTTAACATGCAAGGTCTCTTTGAATTCTTTACTGCAACGTGCATTCTCCATCGTTATTCTATACAAACTGACGAGTTTGGCAGGGATACCAAAACTAGACATTGCTCTGTATAGCTCGTCTCTATAGATGCTATCATACATAACCTTAAAACCGATGAATAGGTATTGTTTTTAGATGTGGAGTTCATGGGCTTTTTCCTAGATCTGCCATACTAGGAATATTTGGTCGATGGTGGACTTTCCTGGCCTGAGGCCGCAATGATATGGACCAATCAGGGTGTTGAAGAACGGCTTCAGGCGGTTACACAATATGGTAGATTAGATCTTGTAAGCGATGTTAAGAAGACTCATGCCTCTGTAGTTGGCACAGCTCAGAGAGTCTCTTTTTTTGACTATCGGCCAAACATTGCTGAGTTTACATTCAACGAGCATACTTTAAAGAGGAGTTGATGTATGCTCCTTACCAAGTCATCGCCCGCCGCTTTGAAGAGGCTCGGCAGTTAGGCTGTCCGCTAAATCAGCTTTGTTAGATTTAAGCTTAGATACGGCTATCTTTATCCACATCGGGTGTACGGAATTGTTGGTCTATGATACATCGTCCAAGTTGAAGGGTTTGTTCTGCTTGGCAGAGGTATTTGGTTCGGCGTCGGCGTTATACAGTCTACAGAAATTCACTTTCCAAATCATCAGCATCGACTGCGACTCTACTACAATGTATGTTCCCTTGTTCGTCTCTAGAGACTTTGGTTCGGTGTTTGTGTTCGTACCATGATTTTTTTTCCTTTTTGGTAAATCTTTCAAATTTCATTCCCCCAGTATTCTGCTCGTTGAGCTCGTGAACACCTCTAGTCCTTCTATGAAGGGCCGCTTTTTATTGCATTTACTTGCCGGTACTCGACGTCAAACGGGGGATTTCGTTGTGGTGGCCGATTCAAACCCAGCACATTAAAGGCGGCATATCTGATGGCTTTTTGGCAATTCTGCTACTATTTTTTGGTACATAGTGCTGCTAATCTCTTAAGATATTAAGGAAGACTGGATCAGAAATAAATTTGGCGATCTCTTTCGATTTTTGAGCTTGCCTTTGCGATGTTTGAGATATCCGCAATCGTACCTTGGATACAACAAGATAATGGTCCGATTCGATTTTAGCGCCTCGGAATGTTCGCACATCCACAATACTGGATGAGTGTCTTGCGCCTATCGCAATGTGGTCAATCTGGCTGATGGTTGATTGACAAGGAGATCTCCAAGTCATCTTAGGAATATCGCATATGCAGGAACCACGTGCTGGTTACAACTATTTTTCGCCAAGGCATTACTCTTACGTTTTGTCCAAAAGCTCGTAGAAGCTATCTTTGGTGTGAAAATCTTTCTCCTTGGTGGGTTTTGTGGGCATATAAGGCTAATGTTGGCAAATTTAGCCTTTATATGGGTTGTTACGAGGCGTATTAGATGTTGCAGCGGCTCATCCCATCGCAATCTAAACGAGTTACATTGCATGATGTGGGCGGCCAATTCTGATAGCCAGAATGGGAAATTACGCGACCAGGAAATGACTCATGCAGTAATTTAATTGTTTTTTGGGCTGTATGGCATGTGGCAGGTTTTTTTGAAACCATTTGTCGTCCACATCCATATCTTACAATTTAGGTACAAAAAACTGGATTAACATATCTCAATAGCGTTATTGATTTTGTTTGAAAAATCTGAATCCATTTGATGTTGTTCAATAATCCAAAATTCAAATCCAAATATTGCTGGACTCTCAGCAATTTGTTGAAGATTTGTTGAAGATTTATTGAAGGATGGCCAGAGTGTCTAGGATCACTGATAGATCCAGTCTCCCTGAATTATTGAATTAATCTTTTAACAGTTTATGAAATTAAATCACGAATCCGACCACATTTTGTTGGAAAATTTTAGAAATCAATCGTGAAACGAAAGACTACAAGGTTTAAATAAGGGTAGCGACTAGCGAACCATAATATCATTAAGGAAGTGAAGAAAAAACACACTCACATTTCTTCACTTAAGGTTGGTAGTTCTGTATTGGTTTCTTGCTCCAAAAAAGCTAAGGCACTAGTAATCAACTTCTGTAACCATAGTCACACACATTGAATGTTCCGTCGAACAATCAGTAAACTTCGTTAATTCACACTCCTCAGTAATATCAATCTCATACCCCTAAGTAAATTGAAGGATGTTATACGTAGTTTGAAAACTAGGAAATCGCCGGTTCTGATGGGATAAAAAATCTGTGTCTAAAAACCTACAATATTTTGCTCTTAAGAAATTGAGGGATCTATTCAACAACTGTCTGAAATTGGGATATTTCCAATTTTAAATTTTGAAACCTGGGAAAACTTCTAATTTGCCTTGTAGTACAGTCCTCTTACGAGCCAATTAGTCTGCTAAGTTATCTTAGTAGTACTTACTAGAAAAAATCATAAAGAACAGAATTGTATCCTTCGCCGACAAAATTTTCATTAATTTTGCCTTCAGATCAATTTGGATTTAAGCTTTTCATAGCACTACTCACCAAGTGCTCGTACCGCAAAAGATATTAAAAATAATTTTTCACATGGCTAACGTACTGGTATGGTAATTTTGGACGTAGAAAAAGCATTCGATACTATTTGGCATAAGGATTTGATACACAAGCTAGTGAGTTTTAATTTTCCATTGTATCTTGTTAGAATTATGCAGTCATTCCAATCTTTCCGAAATTCTGATGTATCCATCAATCAAAACCTCTCAGACAATCAATTGGTTAATGCAGGAGTTCCACAAGGATCTGTTCTTGGTCCAGTCCAGTCTTTAATATACTCGTACCTCTGATTTCACCAAATTGATAAACTATTTATTTATTCTTCGGATTCAATTGGTTTCAACGTGGAAACTAACCTGTAATCTGGCTTAAATGCTGTCGAAGCATATTGTAGGAATTGGAAAATTAACATTAACGCTTCTAAGTCTTAAGCTATCTGTTTTACTCGTAAAAGAAAAACATGTTTAGTTCCAAGCAAAAGCCTTCTTATTAACTGTGGTCAAGTTGAGTGGAAATCGAACGTATTTGGATAAACTTATCAGTATGGTATTGGAAAAGATTATGATTCGCTGATGGTATAGCCAACAATTTCTAAAAGAAATTTTAAATATTCTCGAGAAAACCTTGTGCCCTAAATGGATTTCCTTGGGTATGTCCACGGAACAAATTAGAGAAAGTAAGATGCAAGTTCACACAAAAACTGGATTTCCTGATGTAACATTCTGCGTGGATCGGACACATGTTAAAATAATTAGCCCTAAGGATGGCAAGCATTTATTTTACAATAGAAAAGGATACCATTCCCTTAACGTATTAATTGCAACAAATCATGAAACAAACTCCTTTATTTTTATTCTTTTGTACAATAATAGATTTGCGATTACAACATGTGGATTAGAGCCGTAAATGCTAACTTCCAAGAAGCCAATCATGACTCTCATATATGGAACACATGTCCCCAGCGACGGTATTTTGACGCACGGTACCAAAACGGGGTCAGAGGCGAATATGGCTTAAGTGTGTATAGATACCATCTAATTCAACATTTTTGAACTATGCTATTTTTTAAGGTGATGCTGGATATCCACTCGAGCCCTGGTTGATGACACACTTTAGGACTCCAATTCCCAACAGTCCAGAAAGTCGATACAATAAATCGCACTGTAAAGCACGAAACATCGTCGAAAGAACTATATGTTTGCTCAAAAACAGATTCCGATGCTTGTTTGGTGCCCGTCAACTGCATTATTCTCCACTAAAGGCCGCTCAAATTGTTAACGTAAGCGGTGACCTACATAACATATGTCTTTTTTTTTACGATGATATGGATCCGCTGATCCTGAAACAACTTCCATTTCACAATCTTAATTAATTGAATGAGATCACCATCAGGAACAGTAGCATCAACAACTGCTGCGTCCAGAGCACCTATTCCATTTATGGTGTTTTTAATAGTAATGAGCCAATAACACTTTCTTCTACAGCATTGAAGGTTTTTTCCTAAAAGGGCCTCCCCCTGTTGCTGTGAGATCCCTGGCGTTAGTCATAAGTTTTTTTTTTAATGTAGGTCTTGTAGTGACTCCAAATCTATTTAAGAAAACAAATATGTAATGAAATTATTTTTAAAATTGAAAATAAATATTTATTACCTTTTTCCAGGCTATTACTTCTCTAACTGGTGGACCCAAGTTATTAAGAGCCTCCCTGACACCTTTCCAAAACGCATTTGTCTCTTCTGGCAGCCGTTCATACTGCCGTTGATTAGTTTTAAATTTTTTGTTTATAATTGTAAAAAAAATAAATAAATAGGCAAACACAATTATGAAACAAAAAAAACACTTACAAATCTTTCTCCTGAGTACCCATGCTTGCGGAACTTTTGCCATATTTGTTTTGACGTCGGAGACAATCGGAAAGATAATCATGTCATGCATCGCGTGAATTTAAGACGCGTTTGCTGTTATTTTGACACTTTGCACTCAGTGCCTGTTCACATTGGTGCGGACAGGAACATTGTCCGAAAGAGAGGGAACGCTTTTTATTGAAGTGGGAAGAAGAAGGGTTACTTCCACACTTTAGAAATGAATTTTCGAGTGAATCACGTCGTTTTTTTTTTTTTTTTTTTTTTTTTCCTTGTATACTGATATATGTATATGATTGTGTATAACGTCTATGTGTTTATGTGTGTATTGTACATTTAGTTTAGGTAGGCTAAGGTTTATTTTAAGTTAGATACTAAGTTTTTATAAAAAAAAAAAAAAAGTCCATATGCTAAGTTTTGTTAACAATTTTTTTTCTTAGCTTTAAATATAGAAAATAAATATCCATAAAGAAAATGTAAATGAGGTCGAAAGACATAGATATAAGAATTTAGATTAGCTTAGAGTGCCTGTGTGGGGCCAGTAAGTTAGTATAAGATTGTTAAGTAATTGTAAGCTAGCATTTAAGCATTTTTTGTTAGTATGTAAGAGTTATTGATTAGAAAATAAAATGCGTTTAAAACTAAACACGTCGTTTTTTTCCATATCGCTCCCTTTCTGACATACCATATTCGCCCCTATCGAGGTATCCGTTCCTTTTGTTTGATTTATAATTAAAAACAATTTTCACGTTTTCTTTTATGTCTGTTAAAATTTTAAAAGTGTTTTTTTGTTATGTTATTTGATTCTCAACTTAAGACTAGAGCAAATTATGATTTTATTACTGGTAATTATTTACTGTCGCGGCCACCTGGTTTTTTGCCATAAAAAATTGAGAAAATGGATAAATATGAATTTTTGTAAATGCTCCTTTTTCGGCGGATTTGATTTATAAAAAATATGGCAGAATTATTAAATTCAAAATTTCTAATAGTTCCATAGCTTTCAATTCTAAAAAGAACCCTTTTTCGATTTTCATTGGGCAAAAGGGGTTTCAACTTTCCTCTTCGTCAACAACAACTGTCAGGCAGGCACCCTATACCTACAATACACTCATGAATTAAACCACCAAAAGGTGGTCCGCGGGATTAATTGTCATGTGTTTGGTAACATGCATCATCTTTCCATGAAATCGAAAAATGGGTGAATCTTCCTATTTTTTTTTAAAGTTTGTTCTTTCATATAGATTACGAAAAATAATTTTAAAAAGTTAAGATCTTCACATAAAAAACGATTTTTTTCTGAGCATTCAAAGCCATAAAACTATTGAAAATATTAATTTTTTCTTACTTCTGTGATTTTTATCATAAATTCGCCGTCAAAACAATTTGAAAAAAAGACAAATTTTTAAAAGCTGTGTACAATAATCCGAAAAGGTATCGAGGATGAACAAAATCGAACGGACGAACGATAACGAAGAAAAAGAAAACAACTATATGTATAATTACACGAAACAATAATTTATATTTTCAAGATGTTTACCCTGCTGCATCTGAAATCCAAAAAGATCGAGATTAAATGATTTTAAGATGAGCAAGTGTGAAATAAACGACAATAGAATAGCTTTGAATAACGTTACTGGTTTGAGTGAATTATTCTAACGTTAAAAAATATAGGTCACATATATAATGTTTGGCAAATACAAATTTGGATTTCAGAACGCGTAGTGCAACTGCAATAATTTATAAATATTACAAAGTATGAATATGAAATTTAATTAGAACATCTTTTAAGAAAGCGATAAATTAATTAACAAAACGATTAAAGCGTAACGATCCGACTGAACGAAGAACGCGGGTACAGCCGATGACTGACCGGGAAGGATTTCCTATTGTTCTCTAGTCATTAAACAATAATAATTAGCGGGTTCTTCTTACCAGCTACATATTTTCAGAAATTGATTTTTGACCGGTTAGGTTGTCAAAATACCCTTATGTGCAATGGTGAGTTCTCGATTCCAAAGCAAAATGTTGTTCTCATTCCGTTCATCTGTTGGTTTAATTTCAGCAGCTCCACAACTTTGTCTTCCAACGATGTCAGAGTTAAGTACTTGCTTGGACCTCCTCCTGTCCCTAAAACACTAAAGTTTTTTTTTTTTTTGCATTTTAGAATTTCTGCAGCTTCAAGTCAGCCCATACCTACATACTCGTACATGCAAAGTTACAAAATATTTAGTGCTTTACTCATTCTTTTATAAACATTGTATTTTACTTCTTCTATCCGACTCGGCCACGAATTGGGAACCTTCAGAGTTTAATTCTTCAGCAAGGCAATTCCACAGATTTCTACTTTACGCCATGAGTCCGGACATTTTATGGGGTAAATATCCTTTTGACTAATCTGAGTGAGTTTTCATGAAATCCGCAAGTACAATATCTCAAATTGTTTTTTGTTTTGTATTTACATATATTTTTCCTTGTTTCACTACAGATATGCATTAATACAGACATAAAAGGTGACGCAAAAGTATTCACGCGATGTTCTTTGGCTGTAATTTTTCTTATGAATGAAAAACTTTGGTTCTGCTTTTGAATCAGGCCTCAAACTTGTTTCGGGTCCGATTTGTGGCATTTTCCATCACTCTTACCAGAACTCTTGACGGATATTCTCTTTGAGGGCTTCAAGAGTTTGAGCCTTGTTGACATAGGCTAGTGACTTCAAAGAAAAGAAGTCAGGAACGGTTAAATCAAACGATTTTGGCGGCCAGTGCAAGTGGCCAAAACGAGAGATTAGGCGACCCGGAACTGCAGCCCTCAGAATTTTGGTTGTGACTCGTGCAGTATGCTCTGTTGTTCCATCCTGTTGAAACTACATGCTCTCCACTCCCAATTTAGCCAATTAAGGCAGACGAAGTCGTTGACTATGGCCCTGTAGCGCTCGCCGTCCACAGTAGTCATAAGACACGATGACCTCTCCAATGACGTAAACAGCACACCATGCAGTAATTTTGAGCAGGTGTAATGGCACTTCGTGGATTATACGCGGATTTTCGGTGCCCAGAAGCAATAATTTTGCTTATTCACATATCCACAGAGATGGAAATAGGCATCGTCGCTGATGATTTTCAATGAAAAGTTGTCTCCCTTGTGGTTAAGATTCAGGATAGCTTGAGTGTAGGTCGTAACAATTATTCCGTGTTCTTTAGGAGTATAGCAATTCATGTCTAGTTAATATGTATTTTGTATCTCTTTAATTACAAATGTCAAAGTAGAATTTTCGCGAACCCGTATTTGCTACTCAAATTAGAGTGTACCAATTTTGCGAATTCAAATGTTTTGACATTTCGATAGGAATACAAAGTAAGGTCCCTGATCTCAGAGAACAAAAAATGATTCTCAACCGTAATGCTCAGACGACACGTTCACCAACATGTGTGCAAAGCGATGAAATCCCTTCCGAAGCAAATACGTCATACAACGGGGCGGGTAAAAAAACACAGACAATCGACAAGAATATAAGGTCTGGTAGATCCACAAAAAGAAATAGGAACGCTGGCTAGCAGAAAATAGGCCGAGGAGCAACTATTTAAGCATATTGTTCTGGAAAAGACATGAACACATTCTCCGATTAAAAACGTGCGAAAACAATAGCACGATTCAAACTAAACAAACCCCAATCGGCGGAAGTAGGGGCGAAGGTAGTCAAAAAAACGCCGACGCTTACTTACTCGTACTTAAGGTGATGCTACAGTCCAAGGTGGACCTGGGCCTCAATCAACGAGCGTCTCCAACCAGCTCGACCTTTACCTAGCTGCCTTCAGTTTCACACGCTAAGTTGGCTGAGCTTCCCTTCGACTTGTGTGCACTACCTGAGTCGCGGTCCTCCTCTACTGCGCTGTCTCTTCGTGGTGGATTCAAAACAGCCACTGCGCCCGGATGCGATTATACGAGTAACTAAGAAGACCGCAGGTTCATCAAATGCTAACATGCTTCGGAAAATAAAGGTGGGTCCTACACTTCAATAAGTAGGGATGAATGTGAGCTGAATCCGAAAAACTGCAGGCAGAGATCTCCTCCTCTAGCTAAACTAATCGACGAATCCAACAACATCAGCCTATGAAGAGAAAACTAAAGCAGCGCTAGGAGAAAGAGGCAACGTTTGGTCCCTAACGCAAGACATCTTAATGATGCAAAGATACGTCTAAGCAGCTGACGTGCGTCGCGTTAAAGAATCCATTGAATTTCGAATTCAAAACCGCGATGATTAAGAACGTGAAAAGAGCTTATGGGAAAACGCAAACATCTTATACAGGGTGTCCCAAAAATCAACGTCAAGCCGGAAACGGGTGATAGGTCAAGTGGTGTCGGTTATTAAAAAATTATAAAAAAGAATCGAAGTCATGTACTTTTAAAATTATTGGCACTCAAAAAAAAAAACCGAGAAATCTGACACCATGTAACGATCTTTCAAGCGCTGTGACCGCTAATCTTTACTTTTCTTCGATTTTTTTTTGTCACGTAACCCTGAGTAACTTTCTTGTAAATTACAGTCCAAAATTGAAACATAACTATATCGGTTTTAACTAAAATATTGCTTTTTTGTCCATCCATGTATCTGAAAATCATTAATCACCCAACTTGAACTGACTGTACTGACAAAGAAATGTACTATGCCATTTTGGCAAGTAACTTTAAAAGATGGCGTATTTAGTCTGGATTCCAAAATGGTATGACACTTACTAGACTAACGCTTTATTGAGGACAAAAAAAATTTTTTTAAAGAAATCCGATTTATAGTTAATTATTTTTAATAAGTTAAAATGAGTACCAAGTGTGAGCGAGACAGACAGTGACGCCGTGATTGAGACGGATAAACACGTCATTGCGACTAGTGTGAGTGAAACAGATAGAGGTGCCACCCTTGTTAAGTAGTGACACATAGGCACATTGTGCAATACTGCCGTACGTTACGCTCCTTGGCTTACAGCGCATTATTCGGTATTCGTGCTATCTGACCGTTTCTGTCGAACCTGGATTTCTTCTGGACTAGTGTTGATCGTTGATCCCGTGATTGTGTATTGCGAATGCCATCATGCCATCTCGACACACTGCTCAGAAATATGCTAACATGCATCTCATTTATGCGGAATACAGGTGTAATGCTAGTGCTGCAGCCAGACTTTATCATGAGAGATACCCAAATGCTCAGCGTCATCCGGATCATCGAGTGTTTGTCAAGTGGTGTCGATACACTCCGTCATTTGTTAAAGTGCCAAACATTCTCTGTACAGTACCGAAAATCGATTGCCTTTCTCGTCATCATGGGTATCACTCCTAACCGAAGTGTTCGATTGTTTCGTGACCATTTAATCTTTCCTAGAAAGTCTGCCGGCCAAAACTACTCAATAAAGAATCCGACATTGGAAGGTCAGTGCAAACTTTTCGCACAGTGTATCTCAAAATTTATACACCGTCTGAGTGAAATATCACATAAAACATGCTTCAGACATCCAACCGAACAAGTTTATTTGCCTCTAAATGTAACATTTTACCTTTTCGCTAGGTCTCCGAGCGCCTGCGTCAGCATCCCCGTTCACCGCTTTCGCGGATTGCGTTTGCGTCCATTCGCAGAGATTGTAGTCGGCTGACTAATGTTTACGACCAGAGTCGTACAGGTTGCGATTAAAGCGTTAACGTTGCTCCTTCTGCGTCGCTTTTCAACCTGTCAGCCTCGCCTCGAAGTCTCCCTGTTTACGTTTTGATTTCGCTGTGATTTTTATTTTTTCCCTCCTATGTTTTTTTCTATTTTTGTTTTGTTAGCGAAGCCCCTGGACCACAACTACATGAAGATTAATATCCCCCGTCGCGTGTGTTTTCGTTAGTCGACCGGGGCACAGAAGACTAAGGTCCGAGGACCGAAGACAGAAGACAGGAGGCCAAATATCATAGTGAACTCTATGCCATGCGAATTAGCCTGGCAATTTGACTTCGTTTTTATGTAATCGTGGTGTATGGAGTCTATATGAGTGTGTGAGGCTCCTGAGACAGGCATATCTAAATATTTATACCTGGGCTGCCACCCCCTTTAAGCTGTTGCCGGGAAGGAAATGAAGAATTAGTTTCCTTATCGGTAAGATCTCAGGACAGTCAGTCAGTCAACTGGAGCAAGAGATTGTAACGCCACGCCGCCCTGTAATGGAGCGCGAACTGATCCCGAGATTATTCCATTTTTTACTGAATGACAAAACAAATATTTTATAAGGGTTTTTGACATCATGGCAAATGGCTTCTTTCCACGTGGGCCGGTGTGTAGCAGCTTTGCTAAGCTACTTACGTACGAGTATGTTTGAGATTTTCAGTAAAACTAATTATGTTGGCTGCCGCGGTGTGGTTGGTTGTTGCTTGTTGTGGCTACTGTCCACTAGATGTCAATTATGATACAGAGAACGCATGATCCAGTTCCAATTCTCTGTTGTTTGTTGAATTGAAAGTGCAGTAGGGAGTTTCATTTGCGCATGCGCACATGGCCAATGAGTCATTTCAGAGTTAGAATGATGGCTGGTGCGGTTTGGGGTTATGTTTTGATTTTCCTCCTGCAGTGATTCCATTCAGCTCACGATTATTATTAATCGAGTGTATTATGGTTAATGGGATCTAATGCGTGTCTAGGAAATAAATAAATTTTTCCAAGATCAACATCAGCGGATGTTTATAAGACAACGGTAATTGATTAGTTGCTGGACGGTGTGCGACGGTAGTTATCCAGATTTTGAATGGAAAATTTCAACACATTCAAGTGGTATGGCAAACTCTAGACATTGAATCATACGCATGGTGGCGATTCGGCCGTTGTTGCTGCTGTTATGAACGTGCCTGGGTTTATCGGATTTATCATCTTTGGGTCAGGTTTTGTAAATAGTAATTTAGCTGAGTAGTTTCGTCTACGTCAGCGGGGTGCCTTTTGTACTTTGGCATACTAGAAGCTTATGCAATATGGTCGTGGATCATGTCAAAAAAAAAACCTACTACTAAGTGTCTTAGATTTTCAGTCTTTGAAAGCCAATGTTGCAGTGGCATGCGTCACTTTTCGTTTCGGTGTAATGATGTGGGAGTTTGGGAAAGGAGTTTTTCTTTGGGTCTGATATCATGAGACTATGAGTTAAGACTCCTTATTCTAGAACTATTTCCGTATAGCTTCAAATAGCTTAAACGCAATTCCTGTAATGGTTACCAACTCTAGAAATACCAGATGGTCCAGTGTTTCATACACGAAAAATGAATGCAAATTGCGAATGCAATCAAAGGAAGAAGAAATAATGTCTAAGATGCAAATCAGATACAATTGGGGTACAAGATCATCGAAACATTCTGATCCTTACCGAATACCAATTCAATGACGTATGATAGCTTTGAAGCTGCAACCCGTGATATGAATATGAAGAAGACTAAGATTCATTAATGCGTCAAGAGCTGGACCAGGCTAGGGAAAGTGGCGCCCAATATCTTCCATGGTAGCTTCCAGGAAACCTTTCTAGCAAATGAGAACTAGTTTCGCTCAAAAACTGCACCGAACAGTAACACATTGTGAATAGGGAAACTTCTCGACAATCTGCTTATTAACAGGACCTTGAAAATGGAAATCTGTCTCATCGCTCAAATGAATTTTTTTCAAATTCAAAGTCGCGGTGATGTGTTGTATGTGATATGCACAATTTCTGGGCATAAATCCACGAGTCTGGGTTTTTGTTGCAAGTGGTTCGTTCCATTTTTGATAACACGTAGTCTTTATGTCATCTGTCAAAATATGACAGCACACTTTTTGGCAAGTGTTTTGAACAGCTTCCTCCAACTTCTGTCTTGTCGAGATTTCGTATCCGTTTTGGATTTCAAGGTACACGGGGTTTCACATGGATGCTCCTGAGAGGACTTTTAATTCACTCGTTAAAAATGTTGTGATGAAATCATCGAAATTTTCGCTAGATTCGTTCTGAACTAACAAGCCTCTCCAGTTAGCCCGGTCTTTACGTAACTGCCTCCAGTTACGCACTCCAAGTCGGTTGAAGCCCCCTTTTACTACTTGTGCGCGCAGCGTAAGGTAAGGTCCCCCACTACTGCGTTGTCCTTCCGGGTTAGACTCTAAGAATCTGCAGGCCGGAACATTAGTGTAAATTCGCTCTACATGTCCTAGCCATCTCAGCCGACTAATTCGCAGTTTTCTTACTAGATAGATGTTTGCGTATAGCTCGTATTGTTCGTATGACCTTAAAGAAGTAACCTGACAGCATTTCACAGTGTCTAAAACCTTTTTTGACATCAGATGTCTCGGTTAAATCGTTACCGACCTTGAACGAGCAGCACGCGTTGTCAACCGTCATTCTACACAGACGGACGAGTTTTCCAGGGAATGCAAAACTAGACATGGCTCTATACAGCTCTATAAATGCTGTCGTATGCTGTCATATCGATGAAAAGATAGTGGGCATCGATTTGGACTCCTTGAGTTTATTTCAGGATCTGCCGAAGTGTGAAAAGTTGGTTGATTGTGGACTTTCCTGGCCTGAAACCACACTGATAACGACCAGTCAGGTTGTTAATCAGGTTATTCAGACATTCACACAATATGACAGACTTATGCCTCCATAGCTGCCGTAGTTGAGGGGGTTTCCTATTTTGTGGCTCGAGCATACGGTGCTGAAATTCCATTGATCAGGCATACACTCTTGTGACCAGATTTAAGAAATGAAATGGTGTATGCTCTCCACCAAGGCATTTCCAGCAGCTGTGAACACCTCGCCCGGTAAGCCATTTGATCCAGCTCCTGTGATGCATTTCTGCTTAGATGTACTTACTTCGGTTTGGTCAGGTGGCTATCATTATAAATGTTAGGCTTCTTCGCCGTTATACAGTCTGAAGAAAAAGTGTGACTGTGACTCTATTATGTACAAGGTTTCCTTCTTCATATGTACATGATACGAAAAAAAAAAAAAAAAGCAGTTGAAGTAGAAGATGTCTAGAAGAAATCTTCTATAATAGTTTCTAAAGTGACGGTTGATCGCAATATATTAAATTCCAACAAGTTGTCGTTTCATTATTTAAAAGTCGTGGTTATCATTCTATTGACATTATTTCTAAATCCTCGAACTATTTTCCCAGTAATTTGCTAAACGAAGTGTTCTTTGTAAATTGTTGTTGTAACGCTAGCTTGTGATTGTCAAATATGCAGTCTGACTTACAAAGTGCTCGGGAAACAAGGCTAACGTCGAGAAATAAGCCAATAAATTCCCCATCAGCAACATCAAAAGACAACAATTCTGCCAGGCAAACAGAGCTACGTTCAAGTAACAAGCCTATCGGCTCACCATTACCAAGCAAAGCAAAATCATTAGAAATGGGGCTCCGCTTAACAAAGCAAATTGAAGAGAGTAAAACCGAGTTTATAAAACGGCTTGAAGAAAATAATGCTCAGCTGAAATTGACGATCATGGAGACTCAAAAACAACTAGATTGCTTTAACCAACAGCTCAAATCTACGATCCTTGAGATTCATAACAATCTGCTTAAAACGTTGGAAAAGGCTGTCACTGACTTTAACAATCCCTTTGAGGATGTCAACCGATCCGTTGCAGCACTCACAGTACGCATCGAAGTACTCGAACAGACATCAGAGTCTATTTATTGTAACCAGCTACAAAGTGATGTTCGTTCTCTACAAGGGAAAATTGATGATTTGGAACGCGAAAAGTTGTCTACTGATGCTATTTTGCGTGGTGTTCCAGTAAACGAAAACGGAGATCTCGTTCGTGTTTTCACTGCATTGTGTACCTCGGTCGATTGCACACCAACACCAGTGCCAAAGGAAATTTTTCGCGCTAAAACCAAAACCAATTCAGGTTGCCCAGAAATTATAATAAAATTTCCTTCAACAGCTGATAAAATTAAATTGCTGAAATCCATAAACTGTGCATCCAAGAAAACAAAAAAGTCGCTTTGTTTACATAATGTTGGCATGCAATCTGACGTGTCAATCTACCTCAATGAAAGTCTTTCTGCAGCCAATCATGCAATCTATCGGAAAGCTTTCCAATTAAAACATGAAAAGCAGCTGACATCTGTATTCACCCGAGGTGGGCGTATTTAATTTATGTGCGTGTGAAACCAAACGAAAGAGCTTTTTTGGTAAATTCTATACACAACTTGGATTCATTTGCCGCCATCGAATAATATGATTAATATCAACTTTACTTGTAAGCTACTGTCTCAGTATTCCTATCTATATGTCACTATTCACTTTTCACTATTCTGTTTGTGTTTGAGTCTCTTATTGAGAGGGCAATTTTCCGTTGGTACCATTAATGGGTGATATCGGCGGAAATCTATCCGTAGACAATGGTTCAAATGATAACCTGCGCGTTCTTCTTAAAATCTTTTGTGAACAGCAAGAAGGCCTTAGGGTATGCCACATTAATGCACAAAGTTTATCGGGGAAAATTGACGAATTTAGATATCTGTTTGTTGGTTCCTGCGTTGATGTTGTGTGTGTATCTGAGACGTGGTTTGATCCAAGGGTAAGTGACGAGCCATACTACATGTGCGGTTATAAGATCTTTCGCGCTGACAGGAAAATTAGAATCGGTGGTGGCGTTGCTACTTATGTTCGTGATAGTTTAACTGTAAATCCTCTGTTTGAGTCACCGCCCGATAGTGATTTTCAGTATTACTTTATAGAAATTGAAAAAAGGAAATGCCTGTTTGGTGTCGTTTATAGACCCTACAATAATATTGACCTGTCACCCCTCTTTGATTTATTAGAAAATTATTCGTCGTTATACTTGCGAACTATTGTGTGTGGTGATTTTAATTGTAATATACTTGAATATATGAGATCGTCACTTTTTATTGATTCCATTAAAATGCTTGGTCTTGATGCTGTAAATTCGACTATTCAAACGCACTTTACTGGTTCCAACAGCACACTCTTGGACAGTGACTGTCAAGAAGTGTTCTTTACCCAGGTTTCCGCACCTGTTTTTCTAAACATGACTCCATCTTTGCCACTTTTAATTTAGTCACCAGTAACAAACAATCGATTTATACATTCAGGGACTTTAAAAATCTAAATGTGGAGCAATTTGAACAAGACCTTATTTGCCTTGATTGGCATAACGTATATTTTGAAACATCGGTCGATGTCCAAGTTGAATTTCTCCATCACGTAGTTTTACAACTCTTCGATAAACATGTTCCTCTAAAAAGGAAAGCTGTCAAATATAATAACATCAAGTGGTTTACCTCTGAAATTGTTGAGCTAAGAAACAAGCGTGATGCTGAATTCAAAAAATGGAAACGATTTCGAATTCCCGAATACTATGACAGCTATCGGTTGTTACGTAACATAGTTAACTCGAAGATTAAAGAAGCCAAACGTCGCTATTATGTTAAGCACTTCGATCATAAACTTCCAACCAAAACACTTTGGACAAACTTACGTGAATTAGGTGTAGGTAGTAACTTGAAGTCCATGGTAGACCAGGTCGATCCTAACGAACTAAACAAAGAATTCGCTAAAGTTTAATCGAAATTGCGCCCAAATGGAAACAATATTCAAACGCCACACGCTGGCTTATTCGAATTTGGCCGAGTAGAATAAATCGACGTTGCTAGAGCTGTGCTAAAAATTAAATCTAACGCTGTTGGTGTCGATAACATCCACCCAACTTTTATTAAATTAATATTACCCTATATACTTCCAGCTTTAACATATATTTTCAATAATATAATAACAAGATCCACTTTTCCGTGTGCTTGGAAGAAAGCTAAGATTATACCAATCCCAAAAAGGAAAGCAGTAGGCAACTCGTCAACTGAATATAGACCTATCGCTATACTTCCATATTTGTCAAAAGTATTTGAAAAAGTAATACACCATGAAATATCAAGTTTTCTTCAACAAGAACAAGTTCTTTGAGCCTACCAGTCTGGATTTCGGAAACACCACAGCTGCACATCAGCGCTTCTAAAAGTATCCGACGACATAAGAGTTGCAATAGACAAAAAACAAATCACCCTCATCGCTCTCCTAGATTTTTCTAAGGCCTTTGACACTGTTGATCATGAACTACTTGTATCAAAATTGATGAACTTCTATAATTTCTCTGCATCAGCCACTAATCTCATACGGTCCTATCTGGTTGAAAGAAAACAAGCAGTTCATGTAAGCAATGCTGTGTCAGATTACATTGCAGTTTCAGTTGGTTTATTAACGACCTTCCTAAAAGCATTGAAAGTTCTAATTTTCACATGTTTGCTGACGATATCCAGCTCTATTTAAGCTTTGAGAATGATCTTATTGATCATGCTGCTTTGAAATTTAATGATGACCTAAAACGTATCCATTGCTGGCAGATGAAAACCTTCTGCAGCTTAACCCAAGAAAAACGAAGTGTCTTCTCATAAATAGAAACCCCTTATCTTTTATCAACGTTCCTTCAGTATACCTTGGTAATGAACCTATCGAATTTGTAAACAAAGCCAAAAATCTTGGTATTTGGTTCAATACAAAATTAACCTGGGACGACCACGTTTGCTCAGATGTGGGAAAAATATACGGATGTCTTAGAAATCTCTCCCAAACTCAAAGCTTCACACCAATAAATACGAAGCTTATGTTGGTCAAGGCCGTGCTCATTCCTCTGATAACGTATGGCTGCGAAGTTTTTTGTTGCACCGGCGCCTTTGCCAGACGTAAGCTCAACATTGCTTTTAACAATGTTGTGCGAAACGTATACGGCCTAAATCGTTTTGCTGATGTGTCGGCTTATACCAAAAATATTCTTGGTTGCACCCTTGACCGATATTTTGACTACTGCACAATCAAATATCTACACAGGATCATAATCAACCAACAGCCATAATACTTATATGATAAACTAAGGTTTTCGCATTCAAGTAGATCTTAAAGTTTAATTGTACCTCGTGTTGCTTATCAAGTTACCGAACGACAGTTTTTCGTTCACGCCATTCGCCTTTGGAATTCACTCCCCCTTAATATAAGACGACTCTATAATACAAATAGCTTTAGTGAAACTCTCTTTCGACATATACTCGTAGCAGACAACTAGCAGGAATATTGAACATAATTTCACATCATACAAATATTTTATTTAAATTGTTCAAGAAAGCTTATAAATTTATTTTTATTTTTTTTCTCTCTCTCTTTGTACTCAAATTTATTTCAATCAGATGTTAATATTTTTAAGTTTACCTTATTGAGAAAGAATTATAATTTTAGTTTAATCTTAAATCACTTATTAATTGTATCACATTTATAGCTTAAAGATCTGAATGGTCTATTATAAATGTCGTTGTTATACTGTAATAAAAATACTGAAATACTGAAAATACTGATTCTGTAGGGGCCTCCTTGTCTTGACACGTTATTTTTACCTGTTGCTAAAACTTCCGGACCTTATTCCTGGGGTACAAACTCTCAACATCACCGATTTTGCGCTTCGTGTGTTGTTTTTTGTCCTTCTGGAGAAGCCCATGTTCTTCCTGTATCTTTTGCTTGTAGGGCTTACGAGCGACCCTTGACCCTATCTGTAGCGCCGGTTTGTTCGAATCTTGGTTAGCCGCATGTCCTTTCTTGAAATCTTCATCAATCCAGGGATTTCTTTGTCGTGGTCGTGCGAAACACGGCATATCAGTTACCGCGTCTCTTATGTTTAGCATTTCACGAAATGAGAGAACCACATGCTTGCTATAGTGATATTTCATCTCCCTCCGCAAAGTCGATATGTATGTCCGTTGCCAGACCAAGTGTCGTGTAGGCTATGCTTACTAACTGTCCTATCTCCTTGCCTATCCTGGCTTTAAATTTGACTAGTACGATTAGGACATTGTTTTTATGTCTTTTCGATGAGTTCCTAGAAACATACTTTGGTGGCGTTGTCCTTGCCTTTCGTAGGGCCATGGATAAATATAAGGCTCAGGGTCGCGAATTTACCCTTGACGCGGATTGTTATTAGACGTTTTTCATCCTGCTTTTGCTCGGCTCATCCCATCACACTTGATGGATTGTGTTAAAGCATCAAAAATTCAACGTGCAGATCCGACAGGGGTGCCAACAGTGAATTCATTTTTATTCGAGGCCATTAGCTGGTTCGTCATATCTTTATAATTTCTTGCCGTTTTAGCCTGCATGAGTAAGGATTAAATCGTAAATCACTTATGTACTTTGCTAATAAGCCAATATCGTAATCTTTAATTTGTTTGTCAGGGTTGTCCACATTAAGGTCTTCCATATTCGAGACATATCTTTGATTCATACTCGTACCTAACCACTGTCTTTCATATGACACGACGACTTACTGTGAAATACCCGTTTAATTAAGTGGGTGGCCGTGGCTCAAGTGGTAGTGTGTTGGCTTCCAAATCGGAAGGTTCGGTGTTCGAATCCCAGCCTCGTCCGAAAGACATTTTTTTTTTCAGGCAACTTAATTCTCGTAAGACGAATGGTTGCCTCTAATACAACAACAAGTGCAATTACACTAATAATTTAGTCTCCCCATTAAATGTTGGATGCCACCCCCATGGAGCGAAATAACCACTGAGCCCAAAAATCTTTCTTTCTCTCTCTGTCCCATTTTCCTAAAAACTTAACACGTGCTCAGGCATTTTAAGTGTATTAATACCCACTTGAGTGTTAAGTTCTTTTTAAAAAAAAAAAAAAAAAAAGCTTACATACTGTTCGAGCTCAGGACTAAGCCCCGAAAATTCTGACAGTCTCGAAAGAATGAAAGATAGGAATTTATTCATGACCTTACAGCTCACATATTTTTCCTCTCAGATTGACCTCAATTAAGCAAAAATCAAAGTTCAAGTTGGAGAAGCAACAACTTTACCTACAACTGTTCCACTTTCGACATGAAGTAGCTAAAACCTGTCACTTTCGTCGTTCACTAGTAATTGTAAAATATTTCATAAGCTCTCTAGCAACAATCACCAGAACCTAAACAATGCTGCCGAACTATCACCCAGGCCATTACCATAGCCATAGCCAAGTGCCTCAGGACGTATTGCACGCGCATTCTCCTTTGGACAACATTGTCCACTGGAGTGTGCGGTGAGCAGTGTCATTTCCGTGTTTTTGGTCCCCATACCAAAGCGAAACCACCCGACAAACATTACGATCTAACTGCACACACCGAGCAATAAATAAATTCTGGAATTAACTTGCAATATATTTTCATTATGGCGGACACAGAAAGCCATGTTTTATTTCGTCACAAGTGGACCTGGACAAAATGTCCCTCTGGTCTCTTTCTAATCTTGAAAGGTGGCCAGCAGAGTCTCTCGCTGCCAGAGAGGGGTTGGGCGGTGAAATATTGTGTTGTTTGTATAGAGGTGCATCCACATGCGCACAGTGATAAGTGAAACCAGGCTTTAAAGTGTTTAAAGTGTAACCGCTTCCTGCACCTTATCCAAACGGTGGACAGACAGACAGTCAGACGAAGGAACACACCGATCTTGACTGCACAATGTCTTGAGCTAATTTAGTGTTAAGGAAATTATTGTTTAAGATCCTCCAGCCTACGCCGCCACCATCGGATGCTGTCCGGGCACCTTATCGGCTCCTCTCGGAGACTTGTCATAGTGTCTTCTGTGACTGTGTAGCTCCGGGGATCTGTGGCCATACTCGTATCTTGGAATGACAGAGAAAGAGTGCGCGCATTCTTTTGCAAATGTTGATTGCAAAATATGTGCAATGCTGATGATGTCTTGTGAGCCTATGAATGGTGACTGTGGCGGTGATGCTAGTGTGGACTTTTATGGACATTAGGATATGACAACTTAAATGAAGTTTTCTTTATGGCAATGCTTCTTGCACCGGACAACAGTGCCCCTGCGGAATGCCGGGGGATGTCAAATGGGTTACCTCGGTTTAGTACATGCTCACATGGCACCATACAGCTTGTAGTACAATCAGGTGACAGTTGGCCAGAGATAAGGTCAAACGTGTTGATCTTGAGTGATTGTAGATAAGTGAAAATGGGAGTTTGACTAATAGCCGTGACACGAGGAAAAGTCACTTCGATTAGCGGGTTTCCGGTGCGTGGGAGGTAACTTAGAGATTGTATATTTTATTTTGTGTGTTTGACTTAGCTGAAGGAGAGGTACTTGGCGCGATTGTTTTACTTTTGATTTAGAAGGGTTAGCAAAAACATCGTGATGGCTTTTCTTCATTAAGAATGTATTTGCTATAGACAGTATGTTTAGCTTGGGTAAAAGCGGGGCATTCGTTTACGTACTAATTTGTTTACATACATATTTGTAAATTCACTTTTATTAAAAACCTGGATTGCATACTGGTCTTCAAGGTGCTGAAAAAGAATTTGAGGAAATACGAAGCGCAAACTTTGGGGCTAACTAAAGCACCTCGAGTTTTAATTTCAAGTTGGCTTCAAAGCTCAATGCAAAGTCATTACGCTAGTTTTTTTTTTGGCTGTCAGTATAGAACACTCAAATAAAAAATAGTAGTCCACCACACTTCTTATAAGTCCGAGAACTCATAGGGGAAATGTTAAGCGGTGTTGTTGTTAGCATGACAAGTGTTCCGGATATAAAAACGGGGACACACGACGATCTAACACGCGCTCAGGTGATAAGAAGTCTTTCTATGAGTAACGGTAATTTAACCTAGAAAAATTACAAATAGAAATAAGGGCTATCTGGTCAGATAATTTTTCCAATTGTTATGTTTCAGCTTTCAAGGTTATCAACAACATCCTGTCAAAATATTCAAAATATTCAGTAGCTATTTCATCATGCATCGTTTTACGCTTGCCGAACACGCGAAAATTTTTAAAAAATATTATTGAAACTCCGGCTCAGTTATAAATACTCAACGTGAATTTCGTGTTGAGGTCAGTCGTCATCATGGCTTCAGTGTGCGGACAATTCGTCGCACAGTGGAGAAGTTTGAGCATGAGTACACTCTTTTGGATCTTTAGCCACCAACCAGATAGAGATTGCTGCGAAATGAAGAAAACATAGCCGCCGCAGCGACCAGTATCGAAAAAGACACAGAAATGTCAATTCGGCGCCGATCAGCTGAATTGGGTATCACCAGAGAGTCAACCCGGCTTATTTTGCAGTTGTATTTGGACCTACATCAGTATTATCAATATTATCAGTATACTGATGCAAGAATTGAAGCCAAACGACTATAGACAACGTCGTGAGTTCGCTAATTAAGAGGTGGAAATGTTGGCCGGAGATCCGGATTTATCCAACAAAATCATCTTCTCGGACGAAGCTCATTTTTGGCTCAACGGCTATGTCAACAAGCAAAATTGTCGCTATTGGAGCTAACACCACAAGTGTTTGACCAAGCATTAATACATCCACAAAGATAAGATTGACATTTCTTTCGAAATAAGGAAGGAGACACGTTACCGTCAATGGCCTCAGGCATATCTTAAATCCCGCTTCTAGCTCGCCTTCTCCCTCAGTTTCACGGGCCCCAGTCCCTATTTTTGATCCCCTTTCGCCGCCTAGCGTTAAATTGACCCAAAAGAATATAGACACCACAGAATGCCGTTACGCGCTCTCTAGGCTATGAAATAAAAAATACGAAAATATATGCCTCTTTCTCGCATATCTTTACGACAAATCCGACTCTGTTTTCTTTGAGGGAAAAACCAAAACAAGTGTCATGGTCTCCATCCAACAGGAAGGCCTTCCTACGGATATAACTAGTCCCAAAAAGCTTTACAACAGGTACCACGAAATCTTCGACACACCTCCTCAAAAGGTTGCGGATGATCTCGCTGCTTTCCGCAGGTATGTACACTTTAAAGAGTTTCTCACCTTCAACGCATCCGAGTTGACCACGACGATATCCTTATCTTTGGTGACTTTAATCGGCCCCTGCTAAACTGGATTCCATCGGATGATCACTTATTTTATACCGCGTCAAACGCCAGTTCATCCAAGGAGTTTCTTTTCATTCATAGCATATCTGACTCAAGCCTGTGCCAAGTAAGTGGCGTCCCTAATTCTATCGGTAGGCAACTAGACCTTATTTTCACTAGTAATCCTATTAATTCCACAGTAACGTTGTGTCCCTTTATCCTATCAACTGCCGACAACTTTCACCCCCCTCTTCTTCTCTCATTTTTCCATAACTCTCCATCCCAGCCCACTTCTTCAACTACCATCTCTTCTTACAACTTACATAAAGCTAATTTTCGCAAAATCAATACCTACGAGTATCTTAGCAAATGTTCTTTTGATTTTATCAACCCATCCTTATCTGATGTTGTCTCCACTTTCTACAGTGAAATATTTAATTCCATTTCTCTCTACGTCCCTTTTTCACGGCATAAAACATCATCTACTTCCCCTCTATGGTACAACAGAAGACTTCGCTATTTACGAAGCAGAATAAATAAATTTTGGGCAGTTTTTCTTCGCACCAATTCTTATTATGACTACTCTAACTATCTTGGAACTTACCTGCAATTCACCCAGCTCTATAACTGCCTCTATCAGCGCTTTCTCAACACAGCGCAAACTAACCTTATCAACGATCCTAAGACATTTTATCAATTCGTCAACTACAAAAAAAAAATCAGACGGTTATCCCCCTCTCTCTCATTCGATAATATATCATCGACCGACCCACATATTATTGCCAACTTTTTTAAACAGTCAGTTGCAGACAACCTCTTCGTACCCGACTCCATATATTTCAAGTGCCTTCCCAATTTCTCCGTTGACCCCTCTCTCTCTCAACCTTTTGATCCCACCCTTATCGAAGAAAATTTACAAAATCTCAATGATGAATTTGTATCCGGTCCAGATGGGCTCCCAGCAATATTTCTCAAAAAGTCTGTCTTCAATCTTTCGCACCCACTTTCCTCCCTCTTTCATCTGTCCCTCACACAAGGGGAATTCCACCAAGTTTGGAAGACCTCTTTCATAACACCTATTCACAAAAAATGGATCAAAAAATAAAGTAACCAACTACCGCCCCATTGCTAAGCTCACATACCTAAAATGTTTGAAAGTTTTTTATATGAAGTTCTAAGCTTTCAGTGCAAGTCACTTATATCACGCAGTCAGCATGGATTTCTAAAAAGTAGATCAACTACTACAAACATAGTTGAATTCGTATCCTTTGCGTTTTCAACCCTAGAAAATGGCAACGAAATTGACATTACTGCTACAGATTTCGCTAGGGCCTTCGATAAAACATCACTTCAACTGATCCTTTTCAAATTGTCTTCCCTCGGTTTTGACCCCATGTTGTTAAAATGGATATTTTCTTATCTGGAGAACCTTTACTATAGCGCTCGCTTTAGGTCAGCCTTCTCAACCCCGTTTTTATCCACTTCTGGTGTCCCAAAAGGCAGTCATCTAGGTCCTCTCTTTTTTATTTTAACTATAAACGATCTTGAGAAGATTATCGAACACTGCACCGTATCCATTTTCTCCAAAACTATTTATTCACCACAAGACTCTATTCTCCTTCAAGAAGACCTCGATAGGTTTTCTACTTGGTGTCTAAAAAATTGCTTTGAACTTAATGTCTCCAAATGCCAATCTATGACTTTGCCTCGTAAGTCCAATCAATCCCCCTCTCGACCTTATTTTCTGCGTGACCAACCTGTAACCCAGGTTCAATCCCTTCGCGATCTTGGAATTTTATACGATAGTGAGTTAAACTTCCGTTCGCGTATTGATGAGATAATCCTTAAAGCCAACTCATCGTTCGGTTTTATCAAACGTTGGTCTAAGGAGTTTTGCAACCCTTATGTGACAAGGTCACTTGTCCTGCCCCTCCTGGAATATGCCAGCCAAGTATGGTCCCCCTTTCAGCGAATTCATATATCCCGAATCGAGAACATTCTTCGATTTGCTCTTGGTGGACTACCCTGGAGTGACCCATCCCTATCGCGACCACCTCAAACTTCTTAACCTGAATACCCTCGAATAACGCAAAGACGTGGCTGACATTCTCTTCATTCATCGACTGCTCTCCGGTTCTGTGGACTGCGCTTCCCTTTACAATTCTATTTGCTTCAACACTAACCCTCGTAATTTACGCTGTCTTCGTGTCTTCTATATCCCAACCAACCGCACCTCTTATAGCTTTAACGAACCAATCTTCCGCATGCTCCGAAAGGTCAAATCAAACCTCCCCCTTTTTGAATTTAATCTGAGCACTTCTTAAATTTGATCTACTCCACCATTCTCTTACTTCCTAACCCTTAACTCTTGTTAGTTTTAAGTTAGATTAAGCTTGCATTAATCGAAATAAATGGGGGCATCAGCCCCCACTAAATTATATATCGATGTTAACCAACTTTCTGTGGTCAGAGCTCGACAACATCGATATATCCGAGCTGTGTTTCCAACAAGACGGCGCCACATGCCATACAAGCGACGCAACGCTCGACGTTGTGAAGGATAAAGTTGGCAAATGGGTCATCTCACTGTGAGAGTTCATCAATTGGCCGCCGAGATCATGCGATTTGACACCACTCGATTATTTTCTCTGGGGCTACGTCAATTCCTTAGTCTACGCTAACAAGCCAACCACTTTGGACGAGCTCGAGGCCAACATTCGTCACGTTATTGCCAGAATAACGCCGCACATATTGAACCGAGTCATCATAAATTCGACCGACCGCTTGAAGCACTGCCAGCGAAGCCGAGGCGGCCATTTGAATAATGTGCAATTCCACTTACATATAATATATTTAGAATAAAGCTAGAATCAATTTTATACTTCACACCGTTGTTGCTTTATTTAAATTTTTTTCCTATCGTTCTTATCTGATCACCTTTATAACCTATGAAGAGAGTTCCTAATAAGATCACAGCATTTTTTAAAGCATTATGGATGTATCTTGCAGCAATACTGGGAAAACGTTTTCCAATTTGGATTTATCAAGAAAATTTTTCTATGAAATACAATTTGATTTTTATTAAAGTTGATAAAATAAGGGTTACCACACAAAATTCTTAATCAATTTCTTGCATTTCCAGCAACCAATTGGGAAAATTAAGATGCTGCTTATAATCGTCAAGCTTAAGTTCTTTCGTTAATTGAACCTTATAAATTTTATGACTCAAGTCTTTCTGCGAAATTCCTTGACGTATTGTTTGTTTTATGCCCTCTTTCTGCATATAAATCCACAACTCTGTGTTATTACGCCAAACTTTGCCGTTCAGATGCAATACTCCCAGTGGTTCTTGCGAGACGGATTCAATTTCGGTCTTCAGCCTAATTTAGCAATTGCTTGGCGAGAATGTGCACTGAATTTTAATCATACCTGAAGGGTGTATCATTCTATTTTTATTAATGACGTAGTTTTATGTATCATCTGTGAAAACATGACAGCACACCTTTTGACAAGTGGCAGGATAGTGGACCATTTTTGATAAACATATTTTTCCCAAATACAACAAACGGGCGTATTATCGAGCCTGGGAGGACAGCGATCTCACCACACGTGCGAACCAGATGTTCTAAGGGTTGCACACTCATAGGAGGGGAGAGCTGACCAAGGATGAGGGCTCAGCAGATCGGAGAACAGTAGTTCGGTTTGTGCGACCATCGGAGAAGGACGATAACATCCTCGGTTGTTTACTTTGCATACTGATTTTGCGTTCTTTGGTTCACCAATTTTCATTAAATTAAGATCTAATCAATAAAATAAACTTACGACAGATGAGAAGTGGGATACACTTCCGCTCACCAATCGCGAGTCTAGTGTATCTAATTAATAAGAAAATTTAAACTGTGGAAAGCGTGTGTGATTCTCGATTACTAGAAATTACTGACAGTAAATTATGGGACGTGGCAGATCACAAGAGCGTGCTGATTAACGTCACCGTAGGGATGACAGGAGGTGAGACAAAAGGTCGAAAGACCGTGAATGTTTCAGGAGACGATCAGATCGAGGTCAGTCGTTCACAGACCGTCGTGGAGTGAAAACGTGTTTCGGCTTTTATTGAGTAAAAGAGAAATATACCATATTACGTGAAAACCCGTATTTGATAACATTTTGTAAAGGGTCAATTAGCCCAGTGGAAGTGGTGTTCGAACGAAAGCCAAAGTGGCGTGGGTTCGAGTCCCGACGGGGAATCAGACATTCTTTTTTTTTTTTTTGTTTTTGTTTTATTAAATAAAACACGTGAAAGAAAAGTGTGAACAAGGCAGATAAAATCCAACGATGGATAAAAGTGAGCGGTCCGCTCCCCCAATAGCGGGATCAGTGGATACCGCTAAGACATCAGCCGACGAGACAATTCGTACGGGAAACTTGTCTCGTGAAACAAGGGCTAAGAGGAGGAGTAAGATAATTCCGAATCCCAACCCGGTTAAACGAATCGCCCTATCGGCTCACCCGTGAAGATGCAGGTTGGTGTGAGGAAAGAGACCAAAACAACAGGGGAAAAGCGTAAAAAACATGGTAGTGACTCCGATGGTGCGGAAGGGCACAACTTCGGGTCAAATAATAGCTTCGCTTCTCTGATGGCTTCGGAATCAGAGGACGAAGAAGAAGAAGTTAATTCCCTTACCAACAGCATTAAGCAGATGCAGGAACGAGTGCTGGTAATTAAAGCCAAGCAAATTGCGAGAAGGACGAGGAAACTGCAAGAGACCCACAATTCTCTAGAACAACAACAGCAGTCAAATAAAAAACAGTCTGAAACACAGCAACAACAAAAACAAACACTGAGACAACAAAATATGTCTCAGCCAGAATACAATACCACTGCGCAACAAAAGCAGAATAAACAGAAAGTACAACCACAAAAAAACCAACAAAAACAGCAGAAGCAGCAGCAACAACAAAAACAGCAGCCACACCAGCAGCAAAAACAGCAACAACATCAAGTACAACAACAACAGAAACAGCAGCAGAAATCAACTAAGCAAAGGGTGCCTCCAATTAATACATATAACATGGTATTGAAGGATACAATAGAGTTATGTAAGTTGGCCATAGGCAACAATTTCTTTATTAAAAAACTAAGTTCAGATAGGCACGCGATCCACTGCAATACAGTGGAGCGCTACCACAAAGTTAAAAGTTTACTGAAGGATACGACGACGGAGTTCTTCTCGTACACCCCGAAGGGGGAGAAGCTGCAAACAATGCTGCTGAGGGGGTTAGAACCGTCGTCTGATCCGGAGGAGCTCCTTACACTGCTGAAAGAGAAAGAGTGTGAAGGGCTCAAATTCGTGGGGGTCAAGCCGTTTGTCACGGCTAGAGCCAAAAGGGAGAAGCGGCAACTGCCGATTTTCCTGGTCCAACTAAGTCCCACCAGCAATCTGGATGGTCTAAGGAGTATTAAAGTCCTAGACTACCAGGTTGTACATTGGGAGAAATTAAATAGGAGCGAAAACATTCTACAATGTGTTCGCTGCCAAAGGTTCGGGCACGCCGCGTCGAACTGCGAAATGCAGCCTCGATGCGTGAAGTGCGGAAAGAACCACAAGTCCGAGGAATGCCCTCTGGGTAAGGACGGAGCGTCTGAAAAAAGCCAACTCTCTTGTGCTTTATGTAGGAACACGGGACACACCGCAAATTATCGGGGTTGTCCCAAATTCCAGTACATCTAAAGAATAAATCTGGCCCGGCAGCAGAAAGTGGAAGTTAAACGTCCACCCGTGCATTTGCAAACTCCAGCCGTTACCCCCCATATTACCTACGCCCAAATGGCGGCAGGTAGGGGAAATACGGTACAGCAAGCGAAGGTTGCTTCTCAGGCCCCAGCGCCCAGAGCACCTGAACCAGTACCTGACATGCTAACTATTTTGCTCTCTATCCAAGGGCAGATGGCTCAGCTACAACGTCATTTAACTGAACAGACCGCGCGGGTGGATCAAGTATACGCACTGCTGCCTGGCCTAACGCACCTTTTGCCGTAATGGGTACGTGCGTGGCGGAGCAAACCCTGAAGATCCTTGCTGTGAATGTCAATTCACTATTTAAGTTGCTTAAAGACCAAGCCCCTGATGTGCTTTTGGTTAGCGAAACTAAGCTTACCAAAAGACACAAAATGAGGCACAAAAGATACAAAATAGTACGGAGAAACCGACCCAATTCCATTCAGGGAGGTGGCGTTGCGATTTTCGTACGAAAAGGTATACGTTTTAAAAGAGTATACAGTGGTGTAGTACGTAGGTTCCAGGTGCTGGAAGCATGCATCGTGTATATCCCCCTCCGTAGTGGAAAGCGGTTGTACATGGTGTCTGTCTATGCACCTAAGGCTACTCAATCCACTTTATTCACCTCAGAGCTCGAGACGCTTTTTCGATTTCTGAGGCTGGAATTGGAAGACAACTATTTTGTTATCGGCGGAGATTTCAACGCCAAACATAGTGATTGGGGAAATAATACACCAAATACTAGAGGGAACCTACTATTCAATTGGTGGGGTCAGCACAGTGTGATGTATCGACTCGGGCTTAAGGCGACGGATAGTCCGTCGTTTCCCAGACACGGGTCTTATTTGGATCTTCTGCTGTTCGACTCACAAATACAACTGACATGCACTAACCAACAAACTACAAACTGTCTACGCACTTTCGTGTATGACAGTGACCATTGCGGTCTCAGCACCGAAATAACTGTTCCCAACGAAATTGCGGAATTGGATGAGTTTGTTCAAAGGCATTCCTACAATTATAGTAGGGTGCGTTGGACACACTTCACCAGAACACTGACTAGAGCACTCTCCTCGAATTCGCTCTACCCAGCGTCCAACAGAAATCTGTCAAACGAGGAGATTGACAGGTATCTAAGACTAATGGACGAGACAATCAAACGAACAATGCACAAAACGATACCTCGGTACCAACACATTGACGAAGAAGACTTATTCCGCAACGCAACTATTGACGCACTGCACCGACATAAAAGTAGACTGCTGTCAAGACTAAAAACCCTGTACAGACAGTTTACTGACAGACATAACCCGGAGATCATGACACTGAAGTCGTCGATTAAAAACCTCCAAAGATTAATAAAGGAAAATTACAGAGCATCTGTAAGTTTGTATTGGAACAATAAAATTCGGGCTGTAAACACCAGCAACCCGAATATGTTCCCGCAAATAAACAAAATATTTCGGATAAATAATCAGAACGACCTTCCATGTCTTAAAATCGCCCGAACGACGAACAACGAACAAATACTGGTAGCAGCGGGCATAGATCCGAATGAGGCTGTTGATGATGACAACTTCTTTGTGATCGAGGATCCGCAGGAGCAGGTAGAGGCTATAGGAGCGACTTTCCAGGAAGTGTACAAATCGAATGTTGTCATTGGCCCGAACCACGATCTGGAGAATCGAGTCCTTGTGCACAATTTCTACCTTCAAAATGAAATTGTGAATTGGCGATTCGAGAGCTCGGGTTTCACCCAGTTCAGTGACGAGAATATGGCAAATAATGTCATCACCAACGATAGGGCACTACCTCCGTTCATTTCGAAGGAAGAGCTCCAAACGATCTTCGAATCGCTTAGAAGTAAGAAATCAGTGGGAACCGATGAAATACCGAACATTGTGCTTCGACATCTCCCTCTAGAAGCGGTGAACATTTATACCACCCTGTTTAACAATGCAATGAATAATGCACATTATCCAGCGCATTGGAAAACTGCGGTGGTACATCCCATCCCCAAAAGGGATAAAGACACTTCCAATCCGGCGAATCTCCGCTCGATCAGTCTTCTTCCAAACATCAGTAAGGTGTTCGAGAAGGTGATCAATAGAGTCCTGACTAAGTGGGTTGAGGACAAACATATAGTTCCGGATAATCAATTCGGTTTCAAGGCGGGGCATGATATCATTCATGCTGCGTCGAAACTGGTTTCTGATATCCAATGGAACAAAGCCAAGAACCAGTGCACTGGTGCCTGCCTGATTGACTTGGAGAAGGCCTTCGATACCGTATGGTTAGAAGGACTCTTTTTCAGGCTGGACAGGTTGGGCATTAGTAAACCACTGCTGTATATTCTTTTCGATATGCTCTCCAGTAGACAGTTCATCGTGAAGAATGGCGATGTGACTTCCGCTGGAACATTTAACATTAAAAACGGTCTGCAACAGGGTGCGGTAAATTCGCCGATCCTATTCAACATTTACACGAGTGATTTGATAGGTTCACTTCACCATGCCATAGCGTACGCAGACGACATAATCTCGTACAGATCAGGTCCAAAGATTGAGGTCATTAATATACTTTTGCAGCGTGACTTCGACAAAATTAAGCGATATTGCGATGACTGGAAGTTGAAAATCAACTTTCAGAAGTCGGAAACCATTTTGTTTAGGACGCCTTTGTCTGGGGCCTCTAGGGACACCAGAAAGAATTGGCGAAAGTTCTCGATCATGGGACAGCACGGGCAGCCCCTTGCTTGTCAAAATGTAGTCAGATACCTTGGGATCTGGCTAGATCAATTTCTGTATTTTAACAAACATATAGATGTTGCTCTGGCATGAGCCAAAGGTGCTTTTGCCCTTACAAAGAGACTGTTTTATAACAGCCAACTCGATGCGAGGGTGAAGGTAATCTGCTACATGGCCCTTATCAGGCCCATGCTTGTATTTGGATGTCCCGTGTGGTTCAACGTGAGAGCAAGTTTATTGGAAAAGATTCGGGTGTTTGAGAGGGCTTGTCTTAGGACTTGTCTTCGCCTATACAGAACACCAGAGTCTCAGTACATAAAATTCTATCCTAATGAGGTCTTATACAATAGGGCGAACCTAATAAGAGTGGACAATTTCGTCATTAAGTTGACTCGAAGGCACGTTGCAAGAGCAATGACCTCATCGAACAACCTGATCTCCGGGGCTTACTACCCCAATTATATGTATCACGAGAGAGTTCGCTTTGACGGCTTTATTCCTCCAGAAGCGTTCCTCTATCTAGATAGCAAAGGTCTGATCCAGGACAGATTGGCGGTGCCGCTAATCTTCCACGTTGCTCGAACAGCTGCGGACAGGCGACTCAACTACGACAGAGACGTCGCACATGGCAGTGCGGAGCGTCTCCGGTTCAGCAGGGCGGTAGGGAGTCGCGACATGAGGGATGTTGCTCAGCAGCACCAAAACTTTTGGTGGCTTGTTGAAGGGGAGGATGCTTCGTCGTCAAACTCCTTCAGTGATATGTAGCTTCATGTGAAGCAAAGTGGGCCAGCCTAATTTTTTTTTTTTTTTTTCTTTTTTAGCCATGGCCGGCTTACATAGTTTTAGGTAGGATTAAGTTAATTTTTAAGAAAAAAAAAATATAAAAACAAAAAAAAAATATGAAAAACAAATATATATATATACATGTATTTATATATTATGTATATCCATATTATGTATATATATATTTATGTATGTCTGTGTTTGTGTTAGATGTAAGTAGGTTAAGTAGATTAAGATTTATTTTTAGGTAGTTTGTAGGCTTTAGTTTTAAGTTTTATACAAAATTAAAAAATGTCCATATACTAAGTTTTTGATTAAAATTTATTTTCTTAGTTTTAGTATTAATTAATGTTAAAATAGAAATAAAAGTAGACTGTAAGATTCATCGAAAGACATAGTTTAAGTGTTAGGTTTAACTTAGAGTGCCCGCATGGGGCCAGTAAGTTAGAATAAGATTATTTGTAAGTAATTTAAGCTAATTTTTAAGCGTTTTTTGTTTAGCATATAAGAGTAATTTAAGGTAAAAAATAAAAATGCATAAAAACTGAACTGAACTGATCAGATCGAGGACGAGTTCTTGATCGCAGTTGCAGCCCCCTGGTCCGAAATGATTCACTAGCCAGTCGTGAATCTGACTTCGCAAGATTGACTGACGTGCTGTTAAACGTCATCCAACAAACAAGTAGTAGGAGAACAGGTAACACTTTCATTAATGACAAAGTATTACCGGAATTTGATCTGGCTCAAAAAACCTTTTCTGCGTCTGACTGGCTCGATAAGATTAATATACATGGGATGCTATATGATTGGGACGATAAGACCAAGCTCTATATGGCTGCAGGTAGGCTCCGCGGAAATGCCAAATTATGGTACGATGAGCTACACGACTCTCATTTATATTGGCCGGTGTTTACTCAAGCAATCTCTAAACAATTTCCGGGTGACATTAGTTTCGGCAGGCTTCATAAGGAAGCAGCCACCTACAACAGCGCTTCGGGGGAAGACCTACAATCGTATTGCTTTAAAAAATTGGGAAAATTAAATAAACTAACACTAGATATCGTGGAAGACAAACTCGTAGAAAACGTAGTACACGGGATACATGATGACAGCATTCGAACATTCGACTATGTCTGTCGCCAGATCTAAGAATCTGCACGAACTAAACCTGTGTTTTAATTCCTTTTATTGTCCAGACAACAAACAAAAAGATACCAGAAAATCGAAAGGGAGCGAAGGAATAATCGGGAAAGTAAAGGGCCTGGACGGTAAGCGTTCCAGTGTCTGCCACACCTGTCATCAGCCAGGTCATTTTAAGCGTAATTGCCCGCAAAAGAGAAACTCTGCGAATGAGTCAGACCCAGGTATAACCATTTGAAATGAAACCAAAAACGTAAACAACGATCATAAAATGAAATGCATACTCGATTTCGGTAGCACATATTCGATCATTAAAGACCAACTAGCACAAAAACTAAAATTAAAATTCCTGCCAACACAAGAAGTGCTTCAGGGGTTTAATCAAACTATCACTACCCCAATAGCTTGGGCCGCTCTTCGCGTAATCATCGACGGCATTCCAGTCAATATACACGCATGTGTTGTCCCTGATGACCAGCTAGTTCACGAAGCTTCTTCCGGAATAATACTCATAGTAAACGAAACTGAAACGCAACTTATCACCGCGAGTGACAAGGCTGAGCTTTTCGAAATCGAAGTGTACACACCCGAAATAGTAAGAAAGCCGATAACAATCGATGATGTGCTTTGCCCTGGATGGCGTTGATAACGCGACTGAAAAAAAAATGTATTACACTTCTAAAAGAGTATCGGGGTAGCATATAGCTCAACAATGGCCATAGAGCTCGTAGATCATAAACAGGTACATCACCACCCTCGACGGCTTTCATATTCGTAGCGAGCAAAAACGAAAGACTTAGAGCAGAGCGGAATCGTGCGTGATAGTAACTCGCCCTACGCGAGTCCGATCACATTAACATCCAAGAAAAATGGTGAAATACGTACGTGTGTTAATTACCGGGCCGTCAATGCAAAAACAAAAACTGATTCGTATCCGTTGCCGCATATTGAGGACCATATTGAGCGCCTAGGAAAAAGGAAATATTTTACTAGCTTAGATCTCAAAGCAGGGTTTTACCAAATCCCGATGGACAATAATTCCATCGCAGCAATCGCGTTTGTAACGCCATATCGTCACCGGGAATTTTTACGAATGACCTTCGGGTTGAAAAACGGCCCGGGGGTATTTCAGAGAGCCATAAACCATAAGATTTACCATCGCATTAGTATACATGAAATTAGTGTTAGAAGCGCTAAAGGCACACAACTTTGCTTTGAATTTAAATAAATGCAAGTTTCTCCAGACTAGCATCGATTACTTAGACCGAGAAATATCCATAGAAGGAGTCAGGTCAGGAAAATATAAAATCGCCGCTGTCAAACAAGCGAAAGACCCGGACTAACGTAAAAGAAGTGAGGTCATTCCTAGGACTCGCCGGGTACTTTCGAAAATTTGTAAAAAGTTACGCGATTCTAGTGGCACTTTTAACTGATTTACTTCGCAAAGATGCTAAATGGGAATGGGGTCCGCCCCAAATTAACGCGGTACCCGAAATAAAACGAATCCTGGCAAGTAGGCTGGTTCTACCTATTTATGATCCAAACCTTGAAACGGAAGTACATATGGACGCTAGTTCAATTGGTCTAGGAGCAATCCTCATACAAACAAAAGATAAAATGAAACACGTGATTGCTTACTACAGTAGAAAAACGAAGGTGCAAGAGAGACACTACCATTCGTATGATTTAGAGACGTTAGCCGTGTATGAGGCACTACGAGCATACCGGATATATTTGCTAGGGATAGCCATAGTGATAGACTGTACGACTGCACGTGCTACAGCGACAAAGAAAGATGTACAGTCACGGGTAGCCAGATGGTGGGTTTACAAGCAAGATTACAATTTTAACATTGTTTACCGGCCGGGAGCGCAAGGGACGCACGTCGACTACCTGAGTCGAAACCCCATAGAATGTTTCCATGTCGATCTCACTAGAGGTGAATGGATAAGAATTGCCCAAATGCAAGATCCTGATATTGAAATTATCTACAAAATACTAAAAAGTGGTGACATTACGTCGCAGACAAAGCAGTTTTTTGATGTTTACGACTTAAAGGCTTATACAGTATTTAGGCATACAAAAGACGGGAATAAGTGGTCCCTCGGAGTTCGCGTTTCAACTTAGTCAGATTATGCCACGATGAGCAAGGGCATTTTGGAGACGATAAAACGCTAGAGAAAGTAAAGGAAAACTACTGGTTCAAGGGAATGAGAAGGTTTGTGAAAAAGTATGTCAACGCTTGCTTGAATTGCCTGTACCATAAGAAGACATCAGGTAGAAAACCAGCATATATGCACCCGGTAGAAAAGGTCGCCATCCCTTTTCACAACATTCACATCGACCACGTGGGGCCATTCGAAGCCGACATAAGAACACCCACATCTTAAACATAGTCGACGGATTCACGAAGTTTTGCGTATTCGAGCCAGTAAAAGGCACAAAGACTAAGCACTAGATCAGCTATTTACACCCTTTGGAGTGCCAACTCGGATAATCAGCGATCGTGGATCATGTTTCACGTCGCAACGATTCGCTGATTTTTGCCAAGAACATAACATCAAGCATATCCTTAATGCTACTGCCACGTCACGGGATAACGAACAGGTTGAACATGTAAATGGCACGGTCGTCAGGACACTATCAACAACTAGTGCTGGCGACGACGAAGACAACTGGGACTTGTGTGTGAAAAAGGTGCAAAGCGCCATAAACACTACAATAAATAGAACGACCCGTCAGTGCCCGTCACGACTTCTATATGGATACAAGCCGAAAAGTACAGATAAGGATACTCTGAACTCTATTGATTTAGCTAAAGCCCGACGAACAGCTAAAGATGCTACCGACCAGGAGCAGGAGCGGCAGAAGGTAAGGTTTGCCTTCCAAACGTGCCAAACCCTCCCAGTATGCTGTTGGCGAAGTCGTCATGGTAGCTACCGAACCACCAGCCACTGGCACCAGTCGGAAACTTACAGCGAAGGCCAAGGATCCTTTGAGGGTAACCACCGTCCTACCACACGTCCTCCATTTTCGTTATGTTTTTTCCGTCCCAATTCTCGAGACTTCGGGTGTTCCACAGAGCAGTCATCTTGGTCTATTAATTTTTATTTTGACTACTAACGATGTTGTTAACGTCATACAGCACTCCCACAAATCTATCTATGCCGATGATATGAAAATCTATAGAGCACTTTTGAGCCTCGCTGACTCTCAACCTTTACAAGATGATCTTAATAGATTCTCGATATGGTGCCATAAAAACTTTCTCGAGATCAGCATAGAAAAATGCCAAGCCATTTCTTACTCCCGGAGGCGTTTGACACTTCCAACCAGCACCTATTATTTATCAAATCAAAGAGTAACTGCAGTTACTTCAATGCAGGACTTGGGTGTCATTTGTGATACACAGCTTAATTTTCGCACCCACATTGACTCCGCAATTAGCAAAGCTATCTCCGCTCTCGGATTTGTCAAACGATGGTCTAAAGAATTCTCCTACCCCTATGTAACCAAATTCCTGTACATAACATTTGTTCGTCCACTTCTCGAGTATGCCAACGAGATATGGTTCCCTTACTCAGATTTATATATTCTGTGCATGGAAGCTGTCCAACAGAGATTTCTACAATCCGCATTACCATGGCTACCATGGGCTGACCACAATATTCTACCTCCGTATATTAATCGACTCAAACTACTAGGTTTCCTGTCTTTGGAAAAACGTCTTCATCCACAAACTTTTAACCAGCATCATCGACTGTCTCTCCCAAATCCCATTCAATACCAACCCGTGTCAACGTATAGTCTCAACGAGCCACTGTGTCAAATACTACGTAAAACAAATCGGATATGTCAAGTGTTCAATTTTCACTGCAGTAGTTTAGCCCTTCGAAATTCCCTGAACAACCACTTTTCCCGTCATTAAACCTTAGTTTAAGTAAAAATAGTAGTTATAAGTCACGGTTTTAAATTTAGTTTGTTAAGTTATACATATGTTTGTGTTAAACATTTCCGTCAAATCAAATCAAATATCAAATATGGTTATCATAATTATCATTGCCTTTCTCTTAACATATCATACGTAACAAAAGCAGCTTCCTGATACGAACGACCTAACCTAATTGTTTGAACACAAAGACTAAGAACTTGCTCACATTTTGAAATCAATAGCCTTCTCAAAAATCTAGGCTCAAATCACTTCCAAACATTAAGGTTATATCGTATGTCTAAACGACTTTTGGTGAAAGTTACCTTTTTTAGGGGCATTCCATTCATCACCGGTCAGCTCCCAAAAGATCAGAACCATAAAAGTATTTCAAATTTCGAGCGCGAGTAAAACGACTCACTGTGGCTCATAAATCAATGAAAGCGAATGAGGGAACATCGATAAATGTTTTAACACCACATGTCGGACCTTTTTTATTTTAACTTTTTTTTTACGATCAAGTATCTTTTTAGCCTCGAAATGAGAATTGCCTTTTAGATCCCATTTCAGTAGGCTTTAACACCAATTGTCATGATTCACATTGGTGGTGTAAAGCTTAGCCAAGGGGAAACATCATTTTACAACGCCAATAGAAGGTGCAGATGGAAAAGAGTCTAACTTGAAAATGCAGATGGATTTGTATACTCGTATGAAGATGGAAATTATAAAATTGTACAATATTAAGACTTCGTTTAACTGTTACAAGCACAAATGCCAATAATAAAGGCAACCGGAGTAGCAGGTCATAACAGCATGCGACTCTTAATTTTGTAAATGAAAATTTCTTACTTCTTTAGGGATTAACTTTTAAATACGGTCGGCCGGTGGGGAATTATTAATTTTAAGAGCCAAGCCAGTGTTCATGGTTGAAGATAGTAAATTCGATTTTTAAGATGCTGCGATTGAATATTTCTTGGGATATGTTTAACTGGAGGCTTTTCTTGTCAGCGAGAGATGATTAACTGGTAAGACGAGATCGCATTTAGCATTGGCTATGGTGGATTAGTAAACTTATTTGCCAAGATGGCATTTGAAAATGTGTTCTTGTACTTCTATGTCTTTCGGTTGGTTATATTCAAAAAGCTATCACAATTTATCCGAGTTAATATACTAAATTCAAATCATAAATATTTTGGACACTATTTTGTAATAAAGAAATTATTTTAACCTCTGACTATGGCTTGAAACACAGAAACACGGTTGTTTCAATTAGAGTTTGAACCGAAGTCATGAGAACAGAGGACGATTCTAGATAAAAACGGTATGCACAAACCTTTATTGCGGTTCAATTTGGAAATTGTATTATTTTGAGCTCTGTTGCAACATAAATCCGGGGTTACACTTTGATCGCGTTGCTTAACATAGAAGCATATTCAGGAATCCGTTTTGTATTTTATGTCTATGTGATGGTTTGGATGGAGCACAGCCAAGAATTTTTAAAAATAAAACATTTCTACAGTATCAGCAGTGTACTTTCAGCATGGCACCTGAGTTAAGCGATTTATACAGAAAATTGCCGGAGAATAGTGTCTGTTAACACACTCCATGAAAGCGGCAGTTAAAATCAAGTATTGTGAGCCAAAACTTGTAGCAAGATATACAGAGCCGCTGAGGAAGGGAGGAGAAGAGATTTTGTGTTCAAAGAAGATAATCTACGAAGTCGATTAGTTCAAAAATATAAAAGAAATGCTTTTTGAATCAAGTAAATCAACGGTAGACTAATGTTACATGAAACTCATAATATTTCCTTGCTGTAAGAAGAACGAGAGCCGCTCGTGAGCTCTACGAGCAGAAGAGACGGGAAGAATATCGGCTTCTCCAGAAGAAAAAAGAGCACGAGAAGTTCGCGATCGAAGATATTGAGAGTTTGTACTCCAGGAATAGTGCACGGAAGGTGAGAAGAACGACAATAACACCCGCCTGTAGAGATGAAGAAAAAAACCTTGTAGATGAGTCATAGTCGGTCCTGAGAATATGAAACAACTTTTTTCCAGACTGTGTAACGTTGAAGCCCAAAATCCCTCTCTGCCAGAATACAATATACAACTTAGACGATGATAGGCTCGATTCTAACAAAGCAGATGGACCTGACGGCTTACCAACGGAAGTATTCAAAGCTACTGGAAGTGACTTTGTAGAGAGCACCCACAAATTCATTTCTCAGATCTGGTCAGAAGCTTGCCTGATCCAGAAGAAATACTATAAAGGTATAAGTCTCTTCAACATTGCGTACAAGATCTTATCTGTCATAGTGTGCAAATGTCTGAAACCCTTCTTCAAAAACATGATTGGCCGTCATCAGTGTGATGTCAGAATAGGAAAGTCCACAATCGACTAACTTTTCACACTTCGGCAGATACTGAAAGAAATTCAAGAAGCCCAAATCGATGCCCATCATTTTTCATCGATTTTAAGGCCGCATATGACAGCACTTATAAGGACGAAGTAGAAAGAGTCATGTCTAGTATTGGGATCCCTGGCAATCTCGTCTGTGTGTGCAGAATGACGACGTAATGACGACTTAACCGAAAGTTGTTATGTCAAAAAAAAAACTTAAAAACCTCACACTTGAAAGAATTGTTCGAAAATCACAAAGCAACACCGGAAGCATAATATTTCAAAAATTTGTAGAAATACCAGCGCATACCAATGATATTGTCATAATTGGCTGAACTCAGCGAGCTGTCACCGTAGGTTAGTACTGAAACGGAAGTTGCCAGAGTGGGTTAAGCGGTAAATGAAGGCAACCCCAAGTATGTGCTGTTAACAAGAGGGGCACACAACATCAGCTAGTTGGACAGATCATCATAGTCGGTAACCATATCTTTGAGGTTGTAGAGACTTTGTCTATCTACCAATAACACCTCGGTACAAATAAAACGGAGACTTATTCCTACAAATCGGTGTTTCTTGTAGCTAAGTAGGCAATTGAGTAGTAAAATCCTATCCCGAAGAACTAAGGGCACTCTATATTTGGCCTTTGGCATTCTTTGGATCCCAGTCCTACTTTGTGGTGCTAAATCACGAAAGCGAAAAATTCTCCGTAAGATATTCGGTCCCGTTTGCGTTGACGGGTTTGGAGTAGGAGATTCAACGACGAACTACTCGTATACGAGCTTTATGGCGACATCGATCTATTCAGAAAACTGGGCAGCACACTGAGGGACAAAGCAGTAGAGAAAGATCTCATTTTAGATAGCGTGCTCGTACCTCAACCAACTTGGAATAAGCTAGTTTGAGAGGTATATTAGTTAGAGCCAAGGATCACCCCGAAGTGACACAAAAACTTCATCTGCAACTCAAGCACTTAAGAAGATCCTAAATGCCAACGAAGGAAATCAACGATGAAAACTTACATGTTTTAAGCAGTTACAAGTGAGCAGTTATTCGGATGCGGTTTTTCAATTAGAAGACTAAATTTCAGAATAAGAAAATAGCCCAATGTATTAAATTACCCCTGCAGAGAACAAATACTCGTTCATTCTGCACTACATCACCTCAGGAATCAATCACAGACTTTGCAGAGTACATATGTCATCATTACGAGTACATGTTTCTCCTCGTAATATCACAAAATTTTGTTGGCAACATGTGTCAACGTTGTGCATTGATTAAGCTCATTCCTTAACCCAAGATATCCGTAATCTCAACTCATTGCGAGAAAAAATTTGGCTTGCCACTAAATAAGTTTATATAGTTTTACCACCCTACGCATAAATGACGGCAGGCAAGTGAGATGCGGTAAAACAAACGAAGGTTGATTATCATGCCTCACCGTCCAGACCATTGAGCTTGTACCTAACCTACTGGATTACCTTGTTCATTATCCAAGAGTAGCTGACTGAGCTAAAGCGAATCATAAAGGAGTTGGCTACGGCTATTCACCATATCTAATCGTTGCTCCCTGACCTAACATAGCTCCAAGCAGGGGAATCATTTATGTCTACCATTGAAAATTATTTCATTGGTTAGAAACAAACGAGGAGTCACGCTATTCCAGTAATTTTTAAACTCGTTCTGCTTTAGTGAGTGAAAATAAGCTTATTTAGCATGGAAGCATGAATCGTGGGCATCTTCCTCTGCATTGAAAAGTATTGTAGTTGTACATATAGTGAGCCATGCACCTGGGGTACTTAATCCAACTATGTTGTCTCAGAGCTTGAGATGGTTTTTGCTATCCAAGGGTCAGAATCGGAGGAATATTATTTAACCATCCTCGGCGAAATTTAAATGGTAGACAGAAAGTTTGTGGAAGTAAAACATCTAACACTTCTTATAAAGGGAACTACAGTTTATATTATTGGAGTTGACACAATGTTACATACTGACTTGTTCTTAAAACGACGCATAGTCCGCCGTTTCCAAGTCACGACAGGTAGGAACCTGATCTATTCCTGTCCGTTACAACTGATTTTGTAACTTACAATAGTAACCATTGCGCTTCAGTACGCTTGAGATCCAGGACATCTAAAAGTACTTCTAAGGCACAATAATACATAGTAGGGCGCTTTGGAAACAATGTCTGATTTTAGGGCAGGACTTGTGTTAAAATAACAAAGCTCATCCTATATAGTACAGGGCCAGCGGTGCAGAAGCCATACATCCCCATTACTTATCTCAGCCCATGGCTTCTGGTGTTTCCTTGGTCCTTCGAGACTTCGAGACAATATCTCTATTCAGTGCTACTTTATTGACGACGCATCAGCTGACACCTGAGTAGGGCAGTTTTACTACTCGAAGGCACGAATTCATTGTGATTTCACCCTATCCGCTTTCAAAAATTCACAGTTATGTTAAGTCAAATTAACTGCCTTAAGTTTATTCACGCAGTTTTTATTAACTTTGTTATAGTCCTGTTGTTTTAGTAATAGGAAATGAAAATAATTGAATATGTACAATTTTACGTTTAAACTAAGTTATACGGCCACAGGACACGATGGCTAAAAGGGCTGATGCCCACGATGACTGACTGGCTACTACCCATGACGACTGACTCAGAAATTGACTGCTGACGGTTGACGAGTGCTACTTAAACCCCTTGTTACATTTATACCAAATAAACTCTTCTTCAATTTGACGCTATTTGGAATTGTGTCAGAAGTCTTTGCCAACAGGAGCGCTTTTAAATCGGGTAGCATGCTAACATTCTGGGAAGCGCAGATACAAGACAATGGTTAGAGTGGTCCTCACTTGAGGTGCGCTTAGACCAGTGTATCTAAGATTCGTGGAACAGTGGTCTTCATTAGCTTAACACGGCCCAGACACCGCAGACGTTGGATTCGTAGACAAAGGACTACGCCGATGTCACTGTACGTCCCGTAAATTTCATAGTTATATCTCCTATTCTATTCCCCACTAATACAAAGGGGACCAGAAACCACACGAAATATAGTTTACTGAAAACAGCCAAGTGCTTCTTCATTCGCTTTTAGTAAAGTCCAAGTCTCGTGTTTTTTATGATGCCCAAAAGAACAGCGATAGGTAATATGAACTCTGATTGCGGTTTCTGTGCTGATGTCATTGCAGATTGTTACTGCGAATCCAAGGTAAACAAAGTCCTAAAAGACCTCAAAGCTATAACTGTGAACAGTGACGTTCTGGCCACGCAGTCGTTGGTATGCGTCTTTTCCTGATGACAGCATTAACTTTGTTTTGCCCTAATTTACCGTTAGAACCATTTACAATGCAAAAAACATCGTACCTCTTCTGTTGGTCAGTCGCCTTTCCTAAAATTTTTTTTTAAAATTAAAGGTCGCAGTTAATTTATAACCAACCTTGATGGAACAAATCTTCCTGAACAACTTGACAAGTTTAGCAAGAGTGTCAAAACCAGACACTGTTATATGCGGCATTAAGTCGACAAATAGATGGCGAGTTCCGATCTGGAATTCTCATTGGATGTTGGATCGATGGGGACCTTCCTGGCCTGAAACTGTACTGATACGGACCAACCAGAAGATTCAAAAATGGTTTCAGACGCGTACATAATACTGTTACGTGCAAATCACGCCCCAAAAATCCTCCATTCCCTTTGGTCCTGTTGTTGTCTGTTTCACCCCTCTGCCCTCCTGCCTTTTCTTGTTTCGTCCCCGTTCTTTTCTTCCCGTCATGCTCTGGATGCCACGGCACAGGTGGGATTTACTGGATCCTTTGGATCCAGTTCCCTCCCCCGGCCTACCGCTCCAGAGATGACCATATAGGTACCCTTGGAAGAGCCAGGCGGACGGCCTGGAGACCCTAGCGGACGGACAGTCTGCCCCCCCTTGATGCCCGAAGAGGTCGACACCCCAGCAATGGCCGAGAGCCCACCCTAATATATATATATTGTTTGCTTTCAGCCACAAAATTTGTAAGACCCCCAAAACCCCAAATGCAAAAACAATAATTGTGAAAGAAAGCTCACGATTCCCCACGATCCGTTCCCCTCATTCGTGTCTGCAAGGAGACTTACGGGCCTCGCAGTAGAATCTATCTTATAAAAGTTTTCTTCCTACTTGGCGGTCACCATTCGAGCTCCCCTTAATTGTTACCCAAAAGTGTTCCGGGTCCGAGGGCGTAATATGGACCCAAGCAGTCACTCGACAGACAGAACGAACAGAACGAACACGACAAAACATCGACTGGCGTGATTGGGTGGTTTCATAGGGAGGCTGTCAGAGCTCTGGAAGTGAGTCCCTTTGTTCTGACAGCTGAATTAGTGGAACCATGCATGAGTGTGTGTGTGTGGGTGGCAACTAGCCGAGATGTGCGGCTAGGCGAGAATTAAGATCTAGCCGTCATAGCGGAGAGTACCCGGAAAGAAAAAAAAGAAAAAAAGTTAAAAGTAACGAGACAAAGACGATAGCAAGAAAAAAAATAAATAACGAAAACAGATAAAGAACTTACAAATACCCACGAACGAACAAAAGAAGCCAAGAAGAAAAAAATCTGAAGGAAAACCATAAGACGAACGAGCAAACGAGCAAGGAGGAAAACTAAGGGAAAACTACACCACGAACGAACAACAAAAAAAAAAACTGAACAATAGAGGAAGACGGAAGCCCGACAGACAAGCAGCCAACGGACGAAACCGACACGAGAGTGACAGTGGCGGGAAGTACCCACTCCCCTCACCAACCCCAACAAACAGATAGGAGCGACCCCGAGTAGGCAGGAAAACAGATAAGTACCCCTCTTAATTTTGATATCTTTTTTATTTGTGTGATTTACCCCCAGTTGGGGTTACTTGTAAGTGATAGAGTCCCGTAAGGCTCCTTCCCGTTTTCGTGGCAAACCCCGTAACCCTTTAGCGGTTACCTTTAAAACGTTCGCGACCCCGTTACCTCCTAGTGAGTCACCCCGGTTGTGATCGTACGGAATCGTGGGCCTTCCGTCGGCCGTCAAATTTAAAATTTAGTGTAATAGTCTGTTAGTTAAATCTTGTGGTGGGCAACCCCTTTGGTGCCCCACGATTGTGACTTGTCCGGTACCATATACGGCCTTTGTTATCCCCCTTTGCTTACAAAAAAATACATGCACTTAAATTCCCCATCAGGGAAAAATTTATTTGTTTTATTTCTATCTTGTTTTCCCGATTTTCCATAAAAATCGGGTGGCGTCCAATTGATCATTGTTTACATTTAGTTTCCCCCTTGTCGAACCCCCCCGTACTGAGCAGCCGGTGTGCGCAGCTTGGAACCAGCTGCTGGTTGCAATTCCGGTTATCTTGCGATTCTCCTTTGGGCTTGTTTTCGGTTTTGCATATTCTTTTCCATTCGATTACCAACCACCATCCGTGTGGTTGCGGTTTTTTTTTCTTTATCTAGTCGTATAGTTTTGATTTTCTGTTTTTTTGTTGCCGGTAGCCCGGCACCCTTCTTCGGTTAAATTGTTTAAATTTTTTTTCTAACGCGGAATAATTTTCCTCCCCCGGGAGTTGCAACAAATTGGCGCCCAACGTGGGGCTCCATAAATAAAGTGCCAAGTTTAGTTGTGGGAAGTGTCTGTTGTGCGTATAAAAAAAAAAAAAAGATCAGTTAATCTGTGTCGTTTTTTTTAGATCACAAAAGGGAAGTGTGGCGGCAAAGTATTCATCACCTGAAGGTTGAGTTCCAGAAACCAGCACTATCATCGAGGGAAGGCTGAAATCCCAGGTCGTATGTACCCTGGTAAACAAGTAGGTTTTTCTCTTTGATATTTTTGATTGTTTTTGAGATAGTTATAAACATACACATATTTATATATATATACCTACATATACATATATGTACATATATACACCTACAAATATACATAGGTACATAGATATATATTTATTTTTGATATTTTTTTTTCTTTCGTTTGACATATTTATTTTTTGTTAAATTTTCTGATTTATTCACATACATATATACATATATTTGGTGCCATCATTGTTTTCGATTTCTCTTACTCTTCGTGGTGCGTTGAGTTATTTCCCTTTGAGTGAGTTTTTTTATTAGTCTTGCATACGAACAAGTGTTGCCGTGTTTCCGGTTTAAGAATTTGATTTTTTTTATTTTTTTGGTGATTTGTGACTGAGATTTTTTTTTTCCCTTGGTCTAAAAGATTTTAACCCAATTTCGTTTGTGTTGCTATACGTAGCTCAATATTGAAGCATCGAAATTAACAGGTTATCCCAGGAGGAGCTCGCTTATGAGATGGCAGCTCGGGGATTGAAGACGGCGTCGGTAGACAGCATGCGGAAATCACTTCGTGCCGCACGGCTACTGGAACGACGGGGTTCCATGGGTGTCAACGACAGTTACCCCTTTACTTTTAACGAGGACGCTGACGAAATAAGAAAAAAAAAATAACAGAGATAGAAGATCTTCTCGAGAATCATCCAGATGATCCGAAATCGGCGGAGTACCTGAAGATTCTCACGAAGATCGAGTGGGCGATAGGTAGATTAGATAGGTCACGACCGGACTCGAAGGAACAGACGGCGGAGAGGAATGAGCTGAAAGGGGAACTGCTCATTCTTCTATCAGACCTAACTGATAGGGAAGTAGAAGAGCTAGTTGAGGAGATACGCCCGAGTGTTTCAGGCATAACTAGAGTAGGCCGATTACCGACGACACCTCCGACAAGACAAACGGAATGGACGACACCAATGGAACCCAGACAGCGGGAAGAGCCGATCCAAGAACGATGTCAGGAGCGCATCGAGAAGTGGGGTTTAAAATTTTCAGGCGAACGTTGCGGATCTTCTCTTAATTCCTTCTTGGAACGAGTGGAGGAACTAAGAGAAGCAAGGGGAGTATCTTCTTCTCAGCTTTTCAGGTCAGCGGTGGAACTCTTTGAGGGGAAGGCACTCATTTGGTTTAGGGCGAATAGGAGATTAGTAGGTTCATGGGAAGAATTGGTTTCAGAGCTGAAGTTGGAGTTCCTTCCTCCAAATTATGATGATCTGCTCTTGGAAGAGATTAGGCGACGTACCCAAGGGAAGGAAGAGTCCATAGGTGTATACGTGGCCATCATGGAAAACATGTTTGGTAGACTCTCTGAGCCGTTATCAGAGAGTCGAAAGTTGAGGATGGTACAGAGGAATCTGGCACCATTCTACCAAACCCAACTAGGCCTGACGGATCCGAAATCCATCAAGGACCTTGTTGCGTTGGGTAGAAGGCTCGAAACAGTTCGAGCAAATGTTGATTCCTTCGTCCCACCACCAACTCAACGAACTCGCAACCTCCTGGAACCAGACTTGGCCTATGTGGCGGTCGAGGAACCAAGGGTGGTGGAATCTCGAGTCGCGACGGTCCGCAGTAGCACTCAACCGAACAGCCGGATGAGATGCTACAATCGTAACCGCGAGGGGCATCTCTCGAATACTTGTTCCGCTCCTAGGCGTTGTGTAGGTTGTGGGAAGGTAGGAGTTATACGGAGGGATTGCCCAACGTGTTCGGGAAATGGGAATCGGACTCTCGCATCGGCAGGGCGAGTGCGCCGACAAAATTAGAAAGGTTGCCTGCTGGTAACCGGCTGGTAGGAACGACGGAAGAGGTCGTTCATTTAGGTTTCACACTCGAGGCGCAGGAAGATGACGTACGGCCTTATTTAGGAGTTAGGATTTATGGAATTAGGATGATAGGATTATTGGATTCAGGAGCTTCGCGTACGATCATCTGTAGGGATGGATGGCATGTGTTAAAGAGTTTAGGGTTAGAGTTAGGAAAGGCAAGCATTAGTAGGGTTTCTTTAGCAGACGGTGCAGGTATAGAGGTTGCAGGTTGTTTGTCCTTGCCAATAGCAGTGCAGGGGAAATCGATCCTACTGGAATGCCTAGTAATTCCAAATCTTCCACACGTTTTGATACTGGGTGCCGACTTTTGGGCCCGGACGGGAATTGTCCCGGATCTGAGATCGGGCGTGTGGAATTTTTCGAATCAGGCAGAAGTGGCATCGATTTCAGCAATCCAGGAGAGACTAGATTTAGATGAAGACCAGGATAGGGAATTAAGTAGGGTTATAGCTAGGGTTTTCAAAAACATGCCAGAAGGATTAGGATGCACACACTTAGTGGAGCATAAGATTAGGACGACGTCTGAACCGATAAAACAGCGTTACTATCCAGTCTCGCCGGCGGTTCAGCGTCATATAGATAGGGAATTAGAAGAGATGTTAAAAGAGGGTATTATAGAAAAATCAAGTAGTCCTTGGGCTTCTCCCATTGTAATGATAAAAAAGAAAGATGATACGTTTAGGTTCTGCGTCGACTACAGAAAGTTGAATAAGGTCACGGAACGTGATGCTTATCCTCTCCCCTACATCTCAGCCACCTTGGACAAACTCCGGGATGCCAAATTCTTGTCCTCGTTGGACATCAAGTCGGCGTATTGGCAGATTCCCGTTGAGGAGAAGTCTCGGCCTTATACGGCTTTCACCGTACCCAATCGGGGCCTCTTTCAATTCAAGAGAATGCCATTCGGGTTACATAACGCGCCGGCGACGTGGCAGCGTTTTATCGACACTGTGCTTGGTGCCGATCTGGAACCGCACGTGTTCGTATACCTGGATGACATTATAATCGTCACCAACAATTTCCGCCAACACCTGGAAATATTGGAAGAGGTCTTCAAAAGATTGACTGCGGCTGGCCTCAAGGTTAGCGAAGAGAAGTGCAACTTCTGTAGATCGTCGTTAAAATTTTTAGGATATGTAGTTGATAGGCATGGTCTTCATGTTGACCCAGAAAAGGTCGAGAGTATGGTTAGGATACCTGCACCAAAGAACATAAAGGAGGTTAGGAGTTTTGTCGGCACGGTTTCCTGGTATAGGAGATTCGTACCAAACTTCGCAGTTTTGGTAAAACCGTTGACCGACCTGTTGAGGAAAGGGAGTAAGTTCATTTGGTCTGAGGAGTGCGAGGGGAGTTTCCAGAAAGCAAAAGAGTGCTTGGTGACTGCCCCGATACTGACATGTCCGGATTTTGAGCGGCCGTTTGTGGTGCAAACCGACGCATCGGACTTTGGGGTCGGAGCAGTGCTTACTCAGACATTTGAAGAAGGAGAAAAGGTAATTAGTTACCTAAGTAGGTCGTTGAATAGAAATGAGAGGAACTATTCAACCACGGAAAAGGAGTGCTTGGCCGTACTGTGGGCTGTTGAAAAGTTGCGACCGTACATTGAGGGCGTTCGATTTACGGTCGTGACAGATCATTACTCACTGGTTTGGCTGAGTAACCTCAAGGATCCGTGTGGTAGGTTAGCTAGGTGGGCGGTTAGGTTGCAGCAGTTCGACTTCGAAATTGTGCATCGCAAAGGCAAAGATCATGTGGTTCCGGACATGCTTTCTAGGAATGTTGCAGTCGTAGCTGAACTGGAAGAGCAGGTCCCGGATCCATGGATCGCTAAGATGATCCACAAGGTCGAGTCGAACCCGCTGGACTATCCGGATTGGAGAGTAGAACAGGGAACTTTGTTTAAATTTGTTAGGGCAAAACACGTGATTGTGCATGACAATAGTTCGGAATCGAAGGAGGTAGTAGCGAAAGTAGATAGAGTTAGGGTACTAAAAGAGTGTCATGACAATCCATTAGCAGGGCATATGGGTGTTAGGAAGACGTATGCCAGAGTAGGGTCTAGGTATTACTGGCCGAAGATGAGGTCAGATATAATTAGGTATGTTAGGAATTGTAAGACTTGCCAGAGTGTGAAGCCGGTGAATGACAAACCAGCTGGTTTGATGGTGGAGAGGAGAGGGATCGCGAATCCCTGGGATATGATCTGCGTTGACTTGGTTGGTCCACTTCCAAAATCGAGTAGGGGTTTCGTTTATATCCTCACCGTCGTGGATTATTTTACCAAATTTCCTCTGTTGTTTCCCCTTAGGTCGGCTACTGCTTCCTCAGTTTGTAGGGAACTCGAGGATAATGTTTTTCTTTTATTCGGCGTACCCCGCAGAGTTGTCTGTGACAACGGTCCTCAATTCCGGAGTAAGGAATTGAAAAACCTCTGCAATGCATATGGATCTCGTCTCAATTTTACCGCGCATTACCATCCGCAAGCTAATCCGGCTGAGCGGATAAACCAAATTATTAAGTCGACCCTCAGGGCCTATGTGTCGGAAAACCATAGGGCTTGGGACTCTCAGTTGGCGAAGGTTGCCTGTTGTATCCGCACCTCCCAACATGATGTGTTAGGTGTCTCCCCTTATTACGCGAACTTCGGACGGGACATGATCACGGAAATAAAGAGTAGGGAACCAACTCCGCCAGAAGACGGCGTGAGCGTAGGAGATAGGGAAATAGGTTTAGAAGATAGGGAAACGGGGTCAATAGATAGGGAATTAGGTTCACCAAATAGGGCGACTGACATGACTGAGCTAGGGATACGATTCCAAAAGCTTAGGGAAGACATAAGTAGGAAGCTGGCGACGGCGACCATGAAGGCTTCTAAGTCATATAACCTCAGACGACGCGACGTTCAATACTTACCAAACGAGGTTGTGTGGCGTAGGAACTTTATGATCTCCGACGCGGCGAACTACTACGCTGCGAAACTAGCCCCAAAATACGTCGGACCTTTCACCATCCGGAGAAGGGTCTCACCGTGGACGTACGAGTTGGAGGACGCCACAGGGAAGGACCGAGGAACGTGGCACGTGAAAGACCTCAAGCCGTATCGGGACGAGGCTGAGGTACCCCAAGACGACCTAAGTCGTGTAGCAAAGCGAGGTCGCTATGCAAAGAGGTGCAGAGAGCGTAGGTGCGCTCGATGATGTGCTTGAGCATCGCAAAACCGATGCAAAACAAAAAAAAAAAAAAAAAAAATTAATGTGTAGTATTAACGTGTAGACTACTATCTAGTCTCCCCTTTGTGTTGTCTGACCATCTCGTTTGTATTGGCTTTGGCCACCGTTGGTTTTAGTAGCTGGCCCGTAAGCAGAAATGTGAGGGCACATTTCCCAGGAGGTAAGGGTGGGGTTTGTTACGTGCAAATCACGCCCCAAAAATCCTCCATTCCCTTTGGTCCTGTTGTTGTCTGTTTCACCCCTCTGCCCTCCTGCCTTTTCTTGTTTCGTCCCCGTTCTTTTCTTCCCGTCATGCTCTGGATGCCACGGCACAGGTGGGATTTACTGGATCCTTTGGATCCAGTTCCCTCCCCCGGCCTACCGCTCCAGAGATGACCATATAGGTACCCTTGGAAGAGCCAGGCGGACGGCCTGGAGACCCTAGCGGACGGACGGTCTGCCCCCCCTTGATGCCCGAAGAGGTCGACACCCCAGCAAATGCCGAGAGCCCACCCTAATATATATATATTGTTTGCTTTCAGCCACAAAATTTGTAAGACCCCCAAAACCCCAAATGCAAAAACAATAATTGTGAAAGAAAGCTCACGATTCCCCACGATCCGTTCCCCTCATTCGTGTCTGCAAGGAGACTTACGGGCCTCGCAGTAGAATCTATCTTATAAAAGTTTTCTTCCTACTTGGCGGTCACCATTCGAGCTCCCCTTAATTGTTACCCAAAAGTGTTCCGGGTCCGAGGGCGTAATATGGACCCAAGCAGTCACTCGACAGACAGAACGAACAGAACGAACACGACAAAACATCGACTGGCGTGATTGGGTGGTTTCATAGGGAGGCTGTCAGAGCTCTGGAAGTGAGTCCCTTTGTTCTGACAGCTGAATTAGTGGAACCATGCATGAGTGTGTGTGTGTGGGTGGCAACTAGCCGAGATGTGCGGCTAGGCGAGAATTAAGATCTAGCCGTCATAGCGGAGAGTACCCGGAAAGAAAAAAAAGAAAAAAAGTTAAAAGTAACGAGACAAAGACGATAGCAAGAAAAAAAATAAATAACGAAAACAGATAAAGAACTTACAAATACCCACGAACGAACAAAAGAAGCCAAGAAGAAAAAAATCTGAAGGAAAACCATAAGACGAACGAGCAAACGAGCAAGGAGGAAAACTAAGGGAAAACTACACCACGAACGAACAACAAAAAAAAAAACTGAACAATAGAGGAAGACGGAAGCCCGACAGACAAGCAGCCAACGGACGAAACCGACACGAGAGTGACAGTGGCGGGAAGTACCCACTCCCCTCACCAACCCCAACAAACAGATAGGAGCGACCCCGAGTAGGCAGGAAAACAGATAAGTACCCCTCTTAATTTTGATATCTTTTTTATTTGTGTGATTTACCCCCAGTTGGGGTTACTTGTAAGTGATAGAGTCCCGTAAGGCTCCTTCCCGTTTTCGTGGCAAACCCCGTAACCCTTTAGCGGTTACCTTTAAAACGTTCGCGACCCCGTTACCTCCTAGTGAGTCACCCCGGTTGTGATCGTACGGAATCGTGGGCCTTCCGTCGGCCGTCAAATTTAAAATTTAGTGTAATAGTCTGTTAGTTAAATCTTGTGGTGGGCAACCCCTTTGGTGCCCCACGATTGTGACTTGTCCGGTACCATATACGGCCTTTGTTATCCCCCTTTGCTTACAAAAAAATACATGCACTTAAATTCCCCATCAGGGAAAAATTTATTTGTTTTATTTCTATCTTGTTTTCCCGATTTTCCATAAAAATCGGGTGGCGTCCAATTGTTTACATTTAGTTTCCCCCTTGTCGAACCCCCCCGTACTGAGCAGCCGGTGTGCGCAGCTTGGAACCAGCTGCTGGTTGCAATTCCGGTTATCTTGCGATTCTCCTTTGGGCTTGTTTTCGGTTTTGCATATTCTTTTCCATTCGATTACCAACCACCATCCGTGTGGTTGCGGTTTTTTTTTCTTTATCTAGTCGTATAGTTTTGATTTTCTGTTTTTTTGTTGCCGGTAGCCCGGCACCCTTCTTCGGTTAAATTGTTTAAATTTTTTTTCTAACGCGGAATAATTTTCCTCCCCCGGGAGTTGCAACAATACGACATATGGACGGGGCAAACAACTACTAGTTGTCCATGTTCATCTCTCCATTTCAGGCACTTCTCGTAGTCTTTATTTTTTATTCCGCCTGTGATGCTCCCTTGTTTTCTACTCGTAGAGCTCAAAAGCAACTCCCGTCCTTCGATATGATACTTGTTGGGCTGCATAAGCCTGTCAGAGTTTTATTTTTCACGGCGCTTTGGAACCAGAAGCAACTTCTCTAATGGCTCGTTGACAACATTCCCATTGGTGTTATACGGTTTATGTGTAGGGCTTGGATTTTAAGAGGGTAACGCGATAGATCAGGTTTCTTGCAGCCTCTTACGGTTGTAGCCGAGTCAATGTTGGCTCCTCGAAAATTTCGGACATCCACAATGCTGGAGAGTGTCTAGTATATATCCCAATATGACCAATCTGGTTGACGGGTGATTGGTCGGGAATAGCCAAGTATGGTGTCACAGCTGGAGGACTGAGCATATTTTCGGTCTATGAATTTATCTTTAATGCGGTCATCCTCATCCTCTGTAGGGGTATAAAGGCAAATCAGCCTTATATTTCCAAATTTAATGTGAATTATTATGAGCCGTTGGGTTTTTTTCGCCGCCGTCCTGATGAAGCAGAATTGCCCTAGTGCGAACAATCGTTCCCACTTCTCTCGGCAGCCGCCAATAACTTTCCGCAGGGGTAGGGTGCCCTACCTTCTGTCAGAGGTAGTAAGGTCCCAGGCATTACCACGTGGTAATGAAAGTAGAGGCCTAAGTGCCGACGTTTATGTATTCATAAAACATTTGGCTCGCATTGTATCCTGTGAATATATAATGTTTGTGAGTTAGGACATACTGCCTTTCCTACGTTTGATTAAGTCTCTTGATCATTTGGTTTAAGTGCCGGCCATGTAAGTATACATATCCCACAGTTGTCCCAAGGGCCTATCTAGAGCTGACTTTAGAGAGACCTTGAGAGTATTTTAGACGTAGGACATTGGTGACTTCACGTTGGCGAGCTGCCTATTACATATATGTTCTCGGGTTTGAAAGTATGGCCATTTCTTCAGTAGCGCTATTTGGACCTGAGACTTCGGATATAGGGTGTGGAAGCGGATATCGTTCGTAAGTCCTCGTAGAAACGTCGTTGGTATCATTGTTACTCTACAAGGACAATAGTGCACTTTACACGAATTTAGCCCTAATGAAGGTTTTCAACAGTTGCATTGATTGAAATATTGGAAACCACATTCAAATAGACGCTGCTTCTTCCCCCTTACTTTTACCTATTAACCATGGGAGGCCCTTCTGCAGAAGTTAGTTCCACCAATTCCATAACTTCATTATTCCAGTGGCTTAAGTTTTACTTTGTCAGGTCTACACATAATATACTCGTACGTTGATCTTCAGAAGGTGAATTCTACAATGCTGCTCTTTAAGAACTCTACTACTTCAGTGGTAGTTAAAATGGGCAATTGGTGTCAGACAGCCTTGGAAAAAAATTTGTCTATAAATCTCTCTCCGATGATGTCGCAGCTTTAGTTGTTGATAAATCTGGACGATAACAAAAATAGCCACCAACTATACTCATAGACACACAATTTTCTTCTTAACCTCGAAGTCCAATTGAAATCCTTCCATCAGCCACCGCCCATATTTAAATCGGTTAAAGATGAATTTACTGCACTTTAATTACGTATCCTTATAAGCTGTCAGGGGAAGCCATATTTAACTCAAAGGCGACCCATAAAACTTCACCACTAACCTAAGCAAATCCACATCCCTAAGTATGCTTCCGTGACGGATGTAATTTAAAAATTCCATTCGTGCTATTGCACACCGTAAAACATCGAAAGAACTTCGCGTCATCTGGCTACGATACAGCGTAGGTAGCTCTGTATCGACCCATTAATAATTAAACCCTAGACATGGCATGGCCACATGCAGTACGTGTACTAATACACGAACGCATCCAACTGTCAAGAGTGCAATTTAGAAACCCAACTGTCAGAGAGAGTAGAACTGTCAAAGATTGTATTTATGTAAATGCTAGGCCGCCCGGAATTATCAAGTGCACACCAAACCATCAAACACGACGCCGAGTTGAAAAATGATGGCAATTTGACTTAGCGTCTGGTCGAGAGTCATCATTAGACGACTAAGGTCTTCCGTCTAGTCTATACGTATTCCAATGTACACTGACCTTGCATACAAAATTAGAAGTCAGGCTGTGTATGGCTCGTAAACGCCAATAGATGAATTATTAATGTCCATAGCCGAAGCCGCGGTTGGTCAATGAGATGCTGGTCCTCTGAGAATCGATCTTTTTTTTACGATTATACCGGAGCAGGAGATCGCGCGCCCGCACAACACAGGAAGAAACCATGAAATCGCCTTCACGTAAGAATTCCCATTCCCATCATGAGCTGTCATGATTTATTGTGTTCTCCAAGAATTACTCGCAGTGATTACATTCACCTGTGCGCCAGGACTCTAAAGATCTGCAAAGATCCGAGTTTATAGCGTTTTTTGCCCGATGATCGATGATTTATCGGTCAGATAGCTTTGCCAGGAACATTCCTTTGGTCAAACTGTCAACGGTGCAACAGCGGCAATGGTAGGTAAGATGCACCGGCATAGTCTGTAGTATGCAATTCCAAATAAAGCCCCCAAAGTGATCAATTAAATGGCCTGGCCAAAGGAATCAGCACCGCAACGGGTTCCAATCGCAGTCGATGGAGAAGGAGAGGATAGTTTAAGGCATATCACATTGGTGGATTGCGCAATTTCTGGCCACATGTTATGGATACTCATATGCACTATCGGCAAGCAGGCAGCCATTTCTCTCTGCATGTGCCTCACACCTTTTAACAGGAGTGTTATTGATTGAGCCATTTCCATTTTTCCAATTGCTTATTGCGGCGCATTCATAATTTTCCACCATTCGCCAGCTTCGATCTCGATCCGTGGCATTGGTGGAGTAAGAGTATCTGGTATCAGGAGGGTGCTGCTGGGTGTCCCCCTCTCCAGATTGCTTGCATCGTAGAATAGACATCTACTAGGAACACGGCCTTTTGAGTGAAACCATTATGAACGTCGGACATGTGTTTTTATTGTGCCTGTAGCTTTGTGGCAATCTGACATCATGGTGTTCATGGTAGACCAGCCGACACTCGTAAGTTCGTTCAATTGAACTAAGCAAGTCTTGGAGGATCTCGAATCTTGATAAGAATGAGTTAAGTGTCGGAGCGAATTCAGGTGTTTTCATGATCGGTGCACAAATGTTTAAATGTTTCGTGTGCTATGTGAGATGTGTCCTATTGGTTACGGTTGCCAATCATCCAGGCGTCAGGTTGAATAGTCTGGCCTTTTAATATTGTTGTTGAATTGGAACTCTAGAAGACTGGCGGACTTAGCGGACTTAGCGAACTTGCAGACTGGCGGACTGCATTGCGTATGAGAGTTGTGGCATTTCGGACGGCTTTTGTCCTAGCGATGACACTGCACGATTGGGTCGTGTTTTATTGAGTGTCTATTTGGTGTGAAAAGTAAAGAAAAACACTTTTAAGATGGAGAGCTGGTTTAGGAGTGGTAACTTCATCAGGAAATGTCTTCACAATGATGGAAATACAAGATTCGAAGACTGCTTTCTGAATACAGTAGCGAGGGCGTTTTAATTCAGTAAATCATTTAATGGGGGGGTTGCTATCTCACACGTATATACGTATACGATAGATATCATAAATCAGGAAATACTCATTTATGAGGACAAAATCACTACACGCAATAACTACCTGGGATAACAGTTCATTTTGGTCATAACATGAAATTAGAATGCAAAACTGGCAGAGCAACAGGTACATAGATTGTGGATACATTTATCATGGCAAGCCATAAGTAACGACTGCTAATGACTGTAAGTTCCGACATGAACGGTTACGGCTTGTGGGTGGTAAGACAAAAACATTCAAAATGAAAGGGTACCGCGGTGAAAATTAATGGCTTTTCGCTTTGAGCACGTGCGGTCTGTACTAGTTTTACTTTATTTTATTTTTCTATTTCTTCCCCCCTAGTGGTTACTATATCATGTTTCGTTCTTTTCTTTAAACTGTTAAGTGGTGCTGGAAATATGGACTATCGGAAAAAATTCCTTTTGGAACATAACGCAGCTAACACTTCTAGGTTGATCTTAAACATCTAAATTTCAGAAATGGGTTTAAAGTTCCCTCTAGGGCTCTTTTGTCTCTCAACTCCACTCCAAACCTGCTCTACATATTACCGTACTTTCAGAGTAACTACTTCCATTGCACCTTAATCTCTTTTATCAGTTCAACTTGAATTCCACCCTTCAAAGGTATTCCTGTGTGGAAATTGCTACTTCTTCTTTGAGGCACATACTCTGGTGATGATTTGGTGGCGCGGTCTTTTGTAAGAAACAGAAGGCGAAGTATACAGTCTTATTGGACGGTTTTATTAATTTACAAAGGTGTCGTGCATTTTCAACCTGAATTTTTTCTTACGCATGAATTTTATCCTTTTTTTAGGTCGGAACAGACCACCTTAGAAAAATATTTGGTCCATTGCACTTTGTATGTTAATTTTACTGAAATATCTCAGTCTTGCAATAGCAGCACCAGGTATTGGTGCTCCGCGGTGCCGTCTTCACCCTCATAGGAGGTTTCACAGGATGTTGTGTCACTTATACCAGCACACTTAGGTGCTGCAGCCTACGATCTTTTCTTATCAGGGACAGAAAGAAAATCGAGAGGTTGAGAAGTATTAGTTTGGTCAGTCAGCAATTTGAGGAGTCAATGTATCAGCAATTATGAATATTTTAAACCTAAATGTCAATGAAAGCCGTAACTGAGGACACAAGTTGTCCTAACGCAGATTCTGGTCCTAAAGTTTTCCACTGAATCATGCCCAGCAAGTTCATCTGTGGTTTCATTTCCCATTACCTATGCCGCAAACAACACATAGTGAATTAGCCTTTCGACCGCATTCAGTCTGTTAATATCGGAATTTAATGAGCTTAGCATACGCTGCCATTCCAGTTCTACAGGTGAAGAGCAGGAATGAATATAAAAAGCAGAGAGTACTGTCGCCAGCAAAGGAATATATTGGATTAGAAGTAGAGACAAGTGATCTTTGATTTAAATTAAAAAGAGTGCCAGATAACCCATTTCATTTAATCTATATCAGATTTGAAACCATCCAAGACAACTTAAATTAAACGTTCCGGAAGGTAATTTCTAATCCATTGAGGAAGAGAGTCACCGATCCCAAAAGCATGCATTTTCGACAAAGGAGCCTATCAAATGCCCTAGAACTATCAAGTGCAACTATCTAGCTTTCGCCATATTTATGTACGGTTTGGTTCCACCTTTCGGTGAGACATCCTAACAAATCACTAGGTGGACCTTTTGCCGGTCATTGAGAAGTTTTCGTGTTTCGAAATATTTCATGAGCTGACGATTTATCAGCGTTTCCACGGCTTTCTAAAGTAAGTACGTAAATGCACTGGGTCTGTAGGAGGAGAGCGAAGAAGATTCGCCTGCTTTAGGCACGGGTTGGACAAATGCTGTTTTTCCTGTTCTCGGAAAGAATCCTGAAGAGTAGGATCGATGGAAAAGCTTACGCAGTGTTTTACCAGCGTGAAAGAACACTTCTTCAGAACAAGGGTAGATCTGGACCAGCGGATGTATGTATGTGTATGTTAAGATCTTTAAGTACTTTTGCTACTACTCTAGTGCGAAAGTCGATTCGTCCCATTGAAAATTCGATGCACTCAAGTATAGGCGGAGACAAAGCACAATCTGGAAGTGTTGAGCTGGCAGCAAAGTGTGCAGCAAGCAGATTGGCCTTGTATAAAGAGCTGATAGCTGGAATGTTATTGTAAATGAGCGTTGGGATATAGGAATGAGGAATAAAGGATCTCATTGCAAAGAGAATAGTGTATGTGATCATATCAGCAGGGGAATCCTAGTCATTAACATAACAACCAGTTAAAATTCCTAAAGATGCTGTTAAGTCCGCTCCAATTGGCATTCCCGTATTGCCATATGATCTACCTGTGTTTCACTAAATATCAAAACAGCTGGCCTATATTTACAGACGTGGACGTAGACAGAGAAGAGATTGCTTGCTATGTTCACTCAAAATACCCTAGCCATTATAAAAGAAAAAAAAAAAAAAAACCCCACATACCAACGATGCTGTTAAAAATTTTAAAGCGTGCTCGTTTATTTGACTACCTGTTAAAACCCTCATTTCTTTACCCAGTTCCTTAAAAGTTCTCAGCAAGAGCTAGGTTTGGAAAATCTACGAAACAAAAATGGTATACGAGTAAAAGATTAGAAAAAAAATTAATTCATTTGTTTGATTTTTTAAGCAAAGTTACAGTTGCTTAGAAACGCTATTTGAAATATCTGCATTTACAAACCAAGAATACGCAGACATTATTTACGTTTATGGGCTGTGCAATGGAAGTCCAATTAATGCGCTACAAGGATACTATGAGCTTTATCCTAATCGACGACTTCCTAGTGAAGGAGTATTTGGAAATACTCGTACGTATCGAGGGCTTCGAGAAACTGGATCAGTTTCAAATACATGATCTTATGCTCGAACTCCACCAGCAAGAAGAAGTTCGGCTGATGAAAGAATAGTGGAAGCTGTTACAACTGATCCATCAATCAGTATCAGACGCTTAGCTTTGCAATTCAATGTTTCCAGACATAAAATTTATAATGTACTGCATGGAAAAAATCCTTATCCATAAATCCATACACCTGTACAAGAACTGTTTCCCAATGATTTGGAAAAGAGACTAGGGTTTTCTAACTGGTTGCTGGAGCTGAGCTTGGATGACAGCGAGTTTATTTGCAGAATTCTTTGGACGGAGGTACGAGTATCTCAATTTACAAGAGATGGGGTCACAAATTTTCATAATCTACATACATTGACTGCGGGCAATCCACATTTCAACACAAATTCAACGTCAATATGTGGGCAGGTGTAATTGGAAATAAGTTAATGGGCCCCTTCAAATTACCACCTAGGCTAAATTCTACAAACTATCTGGAGTTTTTAAAAATTATTTACCAGAACTATTGGAGGACATTCCACTGATGCAACTAGCTTCATCATATCTCCAACAGGTTGGTGCAGCAGCCCACTATGATCGTAAGATTAAGAATTCTAGATGAAGAATACAGTAATCGTTGGATAGGATGAAATCTACCAGTTCACTGGCCTGCAAGATCTCCTGACCTTACAGTATTGGAATTTTTTGTATGGGGAAGAGTGAAAGAACTTGTTTATTCAAGCGAAAGAGCAACTTTAAGTGAATTGGAAGACCGTATTCTCGAAGCATCTTCAAAAGTGAGGCAGCGGTTATCATCAATAAAAATTCGCAGTGAAATCCAAAAACGGGCTCTAGCATACATACAAAACCAAAAAGGATACTTTGAGCGCCTTTTATAGCTATTTCAGTACACACATAAAATAACAATTATCTAAAACCACACAAAATAATTTTTTATTCATAGCCTTTGGAGCTTAAAGCAAAAAAACGTTTTTTTGAAATTTTACCTACTGAAGGTTTTCCAAAGTATCAAAAAATCCATGGATTTTTGCAGACTTGTTGATGATTCTTTTTTTTTATTATTGTTTTGTTCATAAGAGAAAATAGTAAAACGTTATGTTTATTACGGATTTTCTGGAGAAAAGTGGGCACGAGTACAATAACTTTAGCGCCAAGAATTGATAACGGTATTTTGTAAAAGAGTTAAAAACTAGGGGGGTCCATCTCGTCCCGTTTAGGAGTTATGGGCAATTTAAAAACAAATGACTTAAAATGGGAAAAAATTATTAAAAAACAACGGTAACACTTACAAGAAAGTAATATATAGAATATGAAAGCCCGAAACTTGTTGTTCGGGACTTACCAAGTGTTACATTGGATAAACATACATAACTTGTCCTATTGTTTATTTTTGTATTAACATGTACTCGTATTAACTTAACATTGTACTCATTTTTAATATCGTATAACAGTTTGTATTAATTGCTGTATCATTTATTGATTTGGTGGCATATCGATAAGCGCATATCATTTCTTTATTCTTATACTCCCCTTTTTACATTGCGCTCTTACATTACTCTCTAATATTCGTATCGTTCTAATTGTTGTTATGCTTTGTGCGATCATTCGCTATGGTAAATAATCTATTTTGCATTTACCTCAGTCTTTTTCATACTTCAACCATCGGCTAGTACGGAAGTACAATCAAAGGTATCATCTGAATATAAAATTGACTTTTTTGTAAAACAATAAACGAATGATAATTATTTGTAATTTGATATATGTAACATAATCGATTTTCATTTCATTCAATTTATAATCTTAAAGGTTCTAATCACTTGTTCTTTAATATAAAATTTACATGAAATTATTCGTGTGAATAGTTTTTGAATAATTCACATTCAAACTCAAATTCTTGGTAAAAAATTAAAAAAAAAGTGTTTTAACAATATTACTCAAAATTGTGAAATAATGTGCCAAATTGGTTTTTTGTATTCAATGCGCGTATTAATTCTGAATCGAACACAAAAAACCGCATGGCTTTATGTCCTCTAGTTTCTGAGCAAATTGAAATTGAAACTACTACATTAGTTTTGTTTTTTGGCATTTATGTACGTAGTCTTCCTTTGAATAAGTTAATGAGTATTATTTAAACATCTCGCAGACGCCTATATCAATAGTTTTCTTAATTAAGAGTACACGGGTGACCTGCTCCGCGGGATTAAGGGATTTCAACTCTCTTCCCGCGGGCAGCAGGTCCCGCTCACGCAACTTCGTTGCTCTGCTCGGGGTATGTGCTTTTCGTCAGGCAAGCGCCTATGTCATCAATACTCTTCATCCACAGTACTCATCACAAAATTACAAAGTTCCCATTAATAACAAAGTTTCACTAATTCGCATTATAGAAAATTCACATGTTCCAATGTTGCAGTAAATTATTTACTTTGCGAAATATCTATGTTTGTACGTATGTAATATGTAATGCACTTGATAATGATGCAAAAATATAACCGAACAAACGTTTGGCTTTTATACCGTTATTTCTTTGTGTGATAAGGCGTGTAGTTATTGATATTCACAAAGATCACTCTGTGTTCAACCGTAGTGCGAATCAAGTGATCTCCTAAACTATTGTAAATAACTTCTCAGTGTTTTGTTCGTTCGGAGATTTGGTGTCGACCAACGAAAGAAGCATTGAATTTTTAGAAGAATCTGGTTTAATTCCCACTAAAACATCCATTCCCCCACTGTGTTGCAACTTACCTATGAAGGTAGAAAAGTGTAGAAATGTAAAGTTCGGTTGGATGTGGCGATGCTGAAAGAAAAGCTCTAAAAAAAGGTGACAAAAATTGTAGAAATACAATCAACCCATCTATCGGTACATTTTTCCATGGACCTCAATGTCGGCTAGCGATTCGCGAGGTGCTTGCAATAATTGTCGCTTTTGTTATCAAAATGCCTGTGAACACGGTTTTTCAGGTAAATTAATTAAACCTTAAGCTACACCCTAAGGATTTTTTAAAAATATTATTGCATGCGTGTTATTATTTTAAAATTAGCATATAATCACTTGGCGCCATCACGACAATAAAAGTGAGCTTAGTAAATCTACTATAATAGATTACTATAACTATTGTCGTGAAGTAGCCGAAATAATAGCATCTCACGTCGATGTTAACATTGGCAGCGAAGGAAAAACTGACGAGACCTTTCTTACAAAAAGGAAATACCACAGAGGTCGTGTAACCGAACAAATGAAAATCGTAGTGTTGGGGTTATTTTGTAAAGAAGATAAGGTCGGACGCTTCTTTAAAGTGAACTCTAAACTAAAGAAGACTTGTGGCCTTATATACACAAATACGTTGACCCCAACAGCAGTCGTATTTGTACCGACAGCGCACGCCAATACATAGGTATTGAGAAAATGTTCCCTACTTCTACGACTCATGAAATTACAAACCACAGCAAAGGCGAATATGTTGACAAGACCGATGCAAACAATACTATAAATGATCTTGAGAATCAGAAAAAGCTTCTGAAAAAATCAATTTTATCCCGCAGTACAACGCAGCACCTTCACCAATATATGGCACTTTTCTTTTACCGGAAATACTGCCTTGAAAAAAATTATAAGGACGACATGGTCTCCCAAATCACGGAATTTTTAATTGACGTAAAAAAAGTGTACCCAGGTTTTGTCAAAGGTAAAGAAAGTGTGGGTTTGCAACTGAAGGACTTCTACCCTCCGACCGTTCACAATGAGCACTTAGAAGGTATTTTACCACCAAAACGACCTCGGCTCTTCACCATCATCGACGAATTCAACGAACTCGACATTGACACCAGTACGGACGATGAATTGACGAAACTTACAAAATACCGTTATCAATTATTGGCGCCAAAGTTATCGTACTCTCCCCGAAAAGTAACCTCAAAGTCAAAAATTAGCATGGGCAAGAAATATTGAATAGGCTAAGAAATTGGATATCTTAAGAATCAAACATGATATCAACTTTAATTAAACGCAGTTATAAAAGCTAGTATGTCTTCTAAACAGTTTCTACTTCGCAGTTAGTTACATCGGCCTGAATTTACTGATACAAGGATATTGCTTACATCTCGTTTTTTTATTTTCGGTGTTAGCTATCTTCTCGTTGGGTCGAATTTGACCGTCCTATTAGATCAACTTTTCTTACATTATTATGATGAGTTGCTTTTCTTTTGTGTACTTAATTAGTTATCTATAACTTTAAAATAAATGATATCTTACTATCTACGAGTAACCCCTTCAAATTTCAACTTGTTCCACTTTTACATTTTTTAAAAGAATAAAAAAAATTGAGAATTTCTATTTAAAGCGCCACCAATCTTTCAGATTTTTACTATTTATATGTTCGAGTGCTTTGGAAGCACTATGGCATTTAGTTTGTATTATCGCTTCGCAACGACCCCATGTACCAGTTCCCTCAACTACGAGTACCTACACGTCTACACGCGACTGACTTCACAGATTAAAAAGTTTCTGTTGGAAAAAAAATTCACCTCGCCACACACGGTACGGTTTCATCATCAGCAGTTTACATTCGTCTTTCAAAGCGTTTGGAAGCGGTCACACACAATAATAGTTCGCGTGCAATGGCAACTTTAATCAGAAAATTAATTAGCACCGCTAATGCCGCTAAACCCGTCGCACCATACAAGTAAGAGTTTAACTAGATCTTTCCCAGGCAAATCTATATTTTATGATCTATTTAGTCAAGCTGTTGTAGCCGATCGTACTGTTTATGTATCTGGATGTCTGGGATTGGATAAAGACACCATGAAACTGGTCAATGGAGTGGAAGAGCAAACTGCTGTGGCTTTCAAAAACATGGAAGCTACTCTAAAAGCGGCCGACTCTGGAATGGACAAGATCGTTAAAAACACGATCTTCTTGAAGGATCTGGAAGACTTTGGCAAGGTTAACGAGGTGTACAAGAAAAGTAAGTACATGGGGTGTATCCATAGGTGATTTGGTGATAAGCTAACGAGCAGATCGTGACCTATTGATAGGGCGATTGAAATTATTTCAACAAATAGCCATTATCGCGGTCGCGTATCTCTTCGCTATATAGTTTGCTTATCATTACCATTAGCACTTTGTGTTGTTGGTAGACCAAATAATAGTAAATATGTTTTTGTTGCTCTTTTATTGTTCCTTTCTTCCGTTTTCTTCTATTGTCGTTTAGTTTTCACAAAAGATTTCCCAGCTCGTTCGTGTTTCCAAGTCGCTCGTTTGCCGATGGATGCTCTGGTAGAGATCGAATGCATTGCAATGACTGGCGACGTCAAGACTGTCTCATGACTCCATGGTGATGGAAATGTTGTTTCGAAAATTTAACTGCTAAACAGTGTTTCCTGATGTTTGAATTAAAATGTAAGAAAATAAAATTTTGTAAAAGATTATTCTTTTTGAATTTATATTTTTAAATTCTCTTTATCTCTTCTTCCTCTGAATTCATAGAGATGCCAAAGGTACAGCGTTTTTGGCTAACTAGTAGGGTTTACATGGGTGAATGTATATGTGCACGAGAGAGCGAACTAGTTGCTTTAATAGCAGACGAATAGCAGGCTGCTGGTTGGTCTGCTAGTAAAAAAAATCGCTATCACCATTATACAAGCCTATTAGTTTAACTCGCGTGATAAACCCTAGGTAACAGATTTTTTTTTATAACATTTTGTATAATATTCAACTGGGAACCCAAAATTCCGGCATGTTATGCGGTTTGGAAACTTATCTCAAAGCAATTCTAATTATTCGAGTAGCAGATAGTACATGGACAGTTTTTAAAATAGAAGGGATGTATTTTCAATAAGATCATACCGATTTTGATTTACGCTGATGATGCGACTGTAACAATTTAATAGCTGGTAAACGAAGTCGACCTACAATTCGATGAGAAGAAAACAAGATACATTTAAACAAGTGACACCGCCGCCAGCAATTACTTGGAAGAAATTTAGGAACCCAGTTATCTTGCAGTAAGTGTTAACGACATTTCAATGTAGGGTCAGTAAAAATTGCCCCTAGTGAATCATGTCTGCGGGCTTCATATTCAAATCAACTGCTCTTACGAGTATAACTCTGATCCAAGTGCCTTTCTTTTGAAAAAAAGATTATTTTGCGTCGTCCAACCCGAACATGAATTCGTCCATTCTATTCCTTATTTATTGTCGCGAATGGAATTTCTCAGTGATTCGCAGAATGATGAAGTATTGGTTATCACGCTTCAGAGGCAAGTACTTGTATCCTATGTCTCGTCACATTCATATGCTCGATAGGAGGTTATCCATAGATGCGCTTATGTAAAAGGCGCGAGCAGCCCCAACTAGTAAGTCATCTTCTAAATGAAGCTTGGATAAAGGAAGAGAGCACTCTAACAAAGAGATAGTACGTTGTACTTTTTGGATGTCGCTTTTATTGGAATTTGTCAGTCGTTCATAGAAATATAGTTAAAACTTTAACGATATATTGCCTACAATATATATACAACACCTACATCATCAGCTCCGTAATTTAATTTATGTAATGTAATGAATGTAATTTATGCCTAGCACAGTTAAGCGCTGAGCAAAACCGTAGTGCACGAGTTGCAAGATGCAATCGTAAACTGTGTCCAAAATTGCCCTGTGTGTAGGCACTTTAAGTCGATCGACATACATTTCGTATTGAGTTTCGTATTGAAAGTTTCGGCAACCTGCGTCCTGCTCACTCTTATCACAAAACTAGTGATTTGTCCACCCCTCTTTATGCGCTTTCATTTTCAAAGGCACCCTCAATACCGATGGAAATGCCCAAAGCGGACTCCTCTTGTCGAGTGTACCTTCAATTCTGGTAACCAGATTTTAAAGGGCAGTCTCTTCCGCGTTGGTAGGCACATTGCATAGCTCGATCTTTCGATCGAACATGAAATAAGTCTGACTGATACGAGTATGTACGAAGGTGTTGGCGAGCTTGTAGTTATATTTTCGATTTTCTGTATAAGACCTCTAAAGGAAGGACGCCAGTGCTAGGCAGTTTCTCTTCGGAGTTCTCAGCAGTTGGTTTAAATCTGTTTATAGCTTAACTGGACATATGTAAGTCATCAGTGCCAGACGACTTAAGCCATAAAATAAATCAAGAGGCCTCATCTGTCACTAGAACCGTTGGCAAATGTCAGCTGTGAGATACTGTTTTGTTCAACTTAATTATAGCTTCGTAGATAAAAGCGTGATTATGCTATTTGCGAAATGAGTTCCAAACATGAGATAGAGAGTCTTTACTTTCGATTCAGTATATAAAGATGCCATCAGGTCTTTTGAGTGCTTCCAGTGTTTCTGCAAACCAGAATTAAAAATCACTAGTTTGCTGCTTTGCCTGAGTGTTTTGATCTTTTCTCAAAGACCTCTTCAAAATCTAAATAAGCTTCTGCTATTCTTTTTGCTTCAATCTGCAGAAATTCTGAACTTACACCAAATAAGTCTAAAATGATGCACTTAAGGGCTCCGCCTTAAAACTTTCCCAGTCTGTTTTTCTCGGATTCCTCTGCTTCAACAAGGCTAAGACCTCGCAATTAATTTAAATTCGATGTTACATATACGAGTAGTTTGACATGGAAGCCTCAGATAGTACTTTCCAGTGGGTAATATTCTTAAGATAAGTCGATAACTTGCTTTCTTACTTTGGTAACAAATGGTGATTGGGATCGGATCTGTTTTTCTTCCTTGTTGTCGGTGAGAATTGAGATTTTAAGCACTCTATTCTTTGGCAGCACTTACCTTCTCCTTAGGGTTTCTTGCACTTAGCCATCAAAAGCTGACCAACCATCTGTCTATCCGGATTGAGTTTAACCGTAACAGATTTAGTGTCTACGGTACTTCGATACGATACTTCAAAAACTACAAAGAACCCCAATAGTCATCAGAATAGGGAGATCTAACAAGCGGCCTCCAAAATTCACGATAAGGCTAAAGAAAGGAAGGAGTTGACAGGGTGTAACTCTTTAAGTTCAAAATGTTGTCAATATAAAGAATAGACACATCTATGTGCTTTGCCGTTTAGATTTGGTCTTCACTTAATAGAACCTACTCACGATGACTGCGTATATATGTATTCCCTTTGATATATACGAATGTTTATCTTACGAAATTTGATGATATATTTCACCCTTAATATAACAATTGATCGGTTCTGATGCTATGCAGGAAGGGTAGTCTGCATTTATTTCCGAACTCAAGCTTTTTAACTAAGACAAATCCAAAGCGTAATGATTTCCGACTTTATATTCGCAGCATCCGGTGTTGTACATTTCAAAGAAATCAAGAAGATGGATTTCAGGATGTAGTCTATGCATCTCGAACAGAGCTTGGCCAACCAGAAAACCTACGCAGATCAGATAAGCCGTCCTTTGAAGTTTGTAGCAATAACATTTTAATCGACAAATAGGTGGTGGGTGTCGATTTGGAATTCGAGTGTCATGATGAACTTTTCGAGACTGAAACCACTTTAAAAAAGGCCACTCAGTTGGTTGACAAAACGTCTTATAGAGGCTGTTAAAGAGACTGATGCCTCGATGGTTGGCGCAGATGCTGCACCAAACGACATCGCATTTAGAGCTCCCACATAGAAATTGTGGTGAAAATATCGTACAGCACCAATATCATTCAGAAATATTGCCAAGAAATATTTAGAAAAGTGACGATAACTAAATTGAAATTACTAAGAAAAAACTAGGGCTTACGGTTGCAAGGTTTTTTCTGACTGATGTGGGCTCACTAAGGCAATCTATCCCAATCACTTATGCAACTCACAAAATTCTCTTTTCGGTACAATATGTTCTGTATGGGATCCTGTGCATTGTGCATTTTACTACCAAAACGCCAAAATACTATCTGTGTTCATATGCTTCTGGGTATAAGATGACTTTAATCCACAAACTTCCTCAGTTAAATCTGAGGTATACTCAAAGCCTTCCAAAACGATTAAGATCATACAAACAACTTGATAACAGTTATGGCCCTCCCAAGGAGATGGTAACTGTCAGCGACTTCATAAAACCTCTCCAAAAGGAATTCAGGTCAACAATTTATACTCCCAACTCCAATTCCAATTCCAATTCCATAGCAATCAGGTCGATTTAAACGCACTCCATCGATTTGACATATAAATCACTCCTCCTTCCCAAAGTTTATTAGATGTTTATCTCAGCAATTATCCGGAAAGATGATACAAATGATTGCCCCATCCTCCCAGATTACTCATAAGTCAGTGCACAAAGACCTTTGTTTGTTTTTATCATACTTCGTATTCGTGGTGCATCGTTCGCATTATTCGCAGAGCAACTTCCTTGCTCTAAAAACGTCCAGACCAGACACACCATCAGGAACTTCATCACTAATTATACCCTTCGACCAAAACTGCAATTCAGTCCACATTCAGAGAGGTCGACGCACATAAATTTCACCGAACCTTGGAAGAGAAATTCTACGTCCACACCTTTTGGTGTGCCACAAAGATGCGCACGCGCGCCTACAGACACGAGTACTTTTTTGATGATATAGAAACCTTTATAGCTTCGATGGTGTCCTCTTTCCGGCTGTCATTTTTCAAGTTAATTGCGCTTGAATTGGTAACGCGAGAAGGATCACTTACATGCTTGAAATGAATTTTGGTGGACTCGCCTGATGTAAAGACTCATCCCTTTCAAACACCCACAACTGATTCTAGAGACTCTGTCTCGAAGATTGATGACGACGAGGATTATGCCTCATTTGCAATTCATGATCAAACGTGGCAGTTGGAAGTTGGCGTTTTTGATGTCGATACACCCAATTCTACTGATGTCAAGTACCAGGTGGATGAGGCAGGATTCTATGGTAGACCCTTCTGTCTATACGAGTACACTGGAGAGAATCTTCAGAATGAAATTCTGAAGAGAGATTAGCATTTCTTCCAAGCGGACAGACTTTCTATTGCCTAGAAAAACACTCGTCACTCGTGCAAAGGTAAACACACGAACTCCCTACCTTCACAATCATGGCTGCTGACAGTGGAGGTGTTCTCCGATTTCATCATCGGTCTTCAGGTTATGGTCCAGGTCCATATCCAGGTCCAGGTCCATTCATTCACGGTTCATTCGAGTGCTGCCTAATGATAATGCAGATATATGAGTGTCGTGTGGACGTTGCTTAATTTATGCCACTGGCCGCATTAGTGACATCCTTCTAGTTTAAAGACGGTGGCAATTTTATGCGAGCCAAAACCTCGCTAACCTCTCACTCCGTTACGGTTTTGTGACAGTTCCAAAAATAAAATTCATTTTACTCAGGCAGGCAGTGGGTAGAGGTTGTGGCTGAATGAAACTGGAAGCGCTCCTCTGTGCATGTTCAATTGTTGGGTAATTGTTCAGTGAACGTTATCTTTGCGCGAGTTGTGATACATGACGGTCCAGAGTAGGCATCAAGAAAGGGCTGCTGTAGCCGTACTCGGTAAGACTGTGTAAAACAATGTACGGTGTGGACAATTTATTAAAGCTGCAGGTAGCAGTCATATGTTACACGTTGTCGGTTGTCATGTTACAATGTGTATACGGTGGTGTCTTAACATTTTGTTAAGGATTTCCATTTTAATCTGTGGAGAAGGTTTTAGCCAAAAAGAGTGCTCGTAGCTTTGGATGGTTTGGATTTGCTCATGGTAGGTGGAGAGTTCCTCGATAGCCATTGGAAGTTCGGTATGTACATTCGTTATTGTTCAACTGGAGTTGATTATCTGTGGTTAATGAAAGGAAATAATTTGTTGCGATTTAGGGTGGACATTGACTGTCGTTTGTTTTTCCATGCTGCACTCCACTTTCTTTCCTAGGAACATTCAGTCATGGCTTACTTTTTAGAGCTACTAGAAAAGAATGTAATCCGCCTATAATATGCAACATTGACATGATATGATATATTCCCTTTCGGTGCAAGCTAATCCAATTAAGAAACAATTTTTGAACTACATAGACGGAAGCTGCCAATTTAAGTTTTGACATTGAAGGTTATGTACGGCAGAGTCGAAGAACAGAACCTCAAACTCATTAAGTAGAAACCCAGAAGGTGCATCATTGTTGTAGCTTGAAAACCATGATGTATATGCCATTGACTATGAAGATGCCTTGAGCCCATTGTAATGATAGATCGGATACGCTCGGTTAAAACAATTTGGAAAATAGTCAAGTTGACGCTACCAGAAACTAGAAACAACATAAATGCTGTAACATTTAGGCGGAGGAAATGTGACTTCTCTTCAGTAAAGATGATAAAATAACGATTCGTATAACGAAGGCCTATCATGGCATATCAAAATAACCAAATCGGATAATGACTGCCTTCTTAGGGATGTAGCATTCCTCCACAGGAGTCTTTTGGTGGGCGTAATGCAAATCTTAAAAGAGAAAACTGTTTGTCTATCCAAGAGGCATATGTTACAAAATCATGCAACCATCAATTGCAATACTTTTAGGGTTTAAAGGTTTTGGATCGATCATAATGACTGACTCAATAAACCATGATTTAGGACATTGGCGCAACAGGCAAGATTATTGTAAAACACTTGCGTACTTTCTGCATAAACCTTTATGCGGCTTCGCTTAATATATAAGGTAAATGCGGCTGTTCTAGTTAAGTGTGTAAGCACTTTATGCTAGTGAAACCATGTCTTTGCCTCAAATAACTGGAATAAGAAGTCACTAATCGATATTCAGAGTGAGGTGCACCTAAATCCTAGTTCTCGTAAATGAAACAAGAAGGTAAGAAACGGGCGTGTACCAGTTGCCAATACGGAACACCCGCTGCTTTTCTTGAAGACTGCACGGAAGCTCAGGAAAATATATTTGCATATATATACTGCTCAGTCTTACTCCAATTTATTTTTATGGGGGCACAATGTTTTGACTAAAAACTATCACCTAGGTAACAAATTATAGACAGACAGCCACCAATCAAGTTGAACATTTTGACACAAGTCATAAACCTGAAAGTGATGTTCCGGACTCCCGAAATTGAACGAGATCACCGTTTTATAGTGGCTACAGTCCACCTCCGTGCTGCAAAGTTGCAGAATGACCACCACACATACAGCTGAGAACTCGCATAACAGCTACCCAAGCAGCAAGGATGAATGAGCTAGAGTTCAAATATCGCATAAAGATACTAAAAGCTACATCAATGTGCTGAATATTGAAGCAAAAGAAGCTTCAAACCGTTTATGGTCATCGTGGTCGAAACTCCAGCTAACACCCGGTAAAAGCCTAGACTGTTCTTAAATAATTTCTGATAATAATCAGCTCTAAAAATTTAAAGAGCATTTGCTATGGTTTTGAGAAATGTTTTTTTCCCTGCAATATGCCCCAAACCCGGTTGAAGGGCCTGAGATAACAAACGACCGAATATGCATCATTATACCTTGCATTGAATAACGATCGCCATCTCGTCTATCACTTTAAGAGTATTATTATTAAACTGCCTTCCGGAGAAGGGGTATGCTGAAGAATTCCAGATCAGAAATGAAGTTCGAAAAGGCCGCAATATTGTTTTTATTAATAATAAGCCGATTGTTAGATTGTCGACAAGAATTTAAGGGATGGGATGGGCTCAACCTCAGACCTCTAGCAATTTGTAAATATACGTTGGTCCTCATTATTTTAAAGAAATATGGGCTTGCATGAAATGAGTGTAAGCATCCTTTAACTTAACACTGCAAGAACAAAAATTATCAGCTTCATTGCACATTTATGGTAATAGAGAGTGAGAAAATAACTTCCAGTTTCTTCGAAGTATTGTCTAGATCCATGGAGAAGCCAAACTGGGCATACGTGTTTTGCCAAAACAAATCCTGCGGCGAAAGTATGGCAATGGAGCAATGCAGTGAAGTATTTGACAAGAGAACGAAACTGGAACTTGTAGATGCAATCATCCAACGGCGGATGGATTGATAGAATTTTCCGAAAATCTGAAAGCTTTATTAGGCAACCATGTTATGTAATGGAATTCAACTAATCCAGAATTTTGAAATTTCTTTGCGAACGAATTGAAAGGCAAATATGGCAACGGAGGCGAAAGCGAGGAGAGATTAGGCATATTGCTAGTAATCGTAGATAATGGCATGTACTCGTTTAACAAGCAGTTAAGGCCCTAGGACTCCCAAAAGAATACTATGTGGGAGTAACATAAAGAAACGAGAGGCTCTTTGCCTGCACAGACCTAACAGGGTATAAGACGTTAGGACCGTTATTTTTGATTAATTTTGAGCTTACCGGCTTAGATTCCATTAGTCCATTTCTTGGCTTAAACTTTGAGTAATTTTGCAGTAACTTAAGTTCTATTGACATAGCCCCTAATAGCGTATCATTAAACAAGTATAAAAAAACAGCCAAAGCGAAATGCCATTTTTCAAATGAAGGATGACTTTTAGAGCTTCCAGAGCAGTGTCCCCAAGACAAATGGTTTGATTAAAATTAGGTTGATGACCCCTGTAGATGAAATGGTAAGTATCCTGAGCCATTATAGAACAGGACCAGTTTTAAATAATCTCTGGTCCAGTGAACCGGAAAGGTAAAATATCTCATTGCGAAAACGCGCGAGCACAGTTACAGAAAGATACTTTTTTCATGACTGTTGTTTATTGATCACGGACAACGATTGGATCATGAAATATTAAAAAAAAAATTGTAATTGTAAAATAAGGACCCACTCATTCTTGGTTTTCGTAATCGCACATGTTTGCCGTCAATGGTACTTAGACAATTAGGAAGCTGGCTATATTTATGAAAACGATTCTAGAAAAGATTCTTCTTGCAAACATTTGCAGATAGCACTACAATCTTTTCTTTATATCTTTCCTATTTTTTAAATTAAGCACTTTTGAAAATTGTGGTAACTTCCCGATACAACATTTTTGCTGAATATTCGTCTTCAACGCTTGCGACAAAATCATCCGTATAAAAACTTCTGCTCAACAGCTCAAATAGCTGGTCGTAGTGTGAATTTTCTTTCTTAATATTTCTTTCTTATATGTAACTTATCATTTGAGCTTTCGAATCGCAACTGGGCTTCTTTTATTAATTCCCGAATTGTTCCCGCAAGAATAAAAGGACTGCTCTTTATACCGAATGTTAGACGCGTCATTCGATATGTTTTGATGACAGGTAAATGTTTTTCATTAACAATTTTGTCGGCAAACCACAAAAAATGATTACTATCTCGATCTGGAAGTTGGAGTATTACTTACAGAAAAGCCTTTTCGATGTCAGCTATTAATCCAACCTTTCCAACACGAAAATTCAATAGGATGACGACTAAATCAGTCAAAAAATTATCCCCAACCTCAAGCAAATCATTAAGCGACCTACGGTTAGGTGTATGTGCTGAAGCATCAAATAAAGGGTTTTCCAATAGGGACTTGATAATCTTGAATTTAATTTGTGAACGCACTCTTTCACTAATCATCAAACTATCACTGTCAATTTATTCAGTAAACTCAACATTTTCATCATGGTCAAGTACACGAACAAGCAACGTCTGCAAATTATAAAAATTTTCTACCGAAATTCGGAGTCGGTGACTGCAACTTTAAGAGCGTTAACTCCAATTTTCGGTCGTAATTCTCGCCCAGAAGACAGGCAATAGCAAGTTTAGTGCAAAAATTTGAGTCTACATATTCGTTGTGTGATGTTGCCGTGTCAGTGAGACAACGGGTTGGTCGAAGTGTCGAAAATATAGCTGCCGTTCAGGCGTTCGAAGCAAACGATCCAAATCAGTCAATTCCACGACGTTCTCAAGAATTGGGCATCGCTCAGACCACATTATGGCGTATTTTGCGTAAGGATCTTGGTTTACACCCATACAAGATCAAGCTGACTCAAGAATTGAAGCCGATGGACCATTTGAAGCGACGTACGTTCTCCGATTGGGATATGGAGAAGATGCGATAAAAATAATGATGAATATCATCGCAAGATCATCTTCAATGACGAAGCTCATTTTTGGCTCAATGGGTTCGTCAATAAGCAAAATATGCGTTATTGGTCGGATGAAAATCCACTTCTGCTTCATGAATCACCACTTCATCCACAAAAAAAAACTGTTTGGTGCGGTTTGCATGCCGGCGGCGTTATTGGGCCATATTTTTCGTCGACGATAACGATCGTCACGTTACTGTGAATGGTCAGCGTTATCGCGCCATGATCACCGATTATTTTTCGCCCGAATTGGAAGATATGGACTTGGACGACATGTGGTTTCAACAGAATGATGCCAAAAGCCACACGCTACAATCGATTTATTGAAGAGTAAGTATGGTGAGCGTGTTATCTCAAGACATGGGCCAGTGGATTGGCCGCCTCTCTCGTGCGATTTAACGCCGCTTAACTATTTTCTGCGGGGCTACGTAAGTTTATGCCAACACGCCGACGACGTTGGAAGAGCTCAGAGCCAACATTGAACGCGAAATAGCGGCCGTTTCGGCCGAAATGTGTGGCCGAGTCGTTGAAAATTGGGTGTAAACGAATCGACCGCTGCAAACGTGCCAACGGTGGCCATATGAACGAAGTCGAGTTCCATTCATAAATGTTTTGATTGTACTTCAAGACGATAATAAATTTTTTGAACTATCTCAAATGGTTTGCGTGTTAGTTAAAAAAAAAGTTGTCAAGTCCTTATTGGAAAACCCGATACTATGCATAGCTTCGTTATTTCCTTATCCTCGCAACCCACGCAAATACCAGACGTTGATATTCATATCGCTAACACCTTAGATTTGTTTTTAACTTCTCGCCGCCCTGATAAGTACACTGTTGACGTGCTTTCCCCCCTCTAGGTTCGTCGGACCATTGTGTCATATCAGCTAATTTTTCGTACACCGACCATACAGTTAGAGAAAAAATTCCTAAAAGAACCGTATGGCAATACGAGAAAGCCAACTGGAGCGGTCTTAACAGCTTCTTTAGGAATTTTAACTGGTTGTTATGCTTCCTCGATAACGACGTGGATGCCGCTGCTGATATGATCACAGGCACTATTCTCTTAGGAATGAGATCTTTTATCCCTCATCAGATGAACATTATCAAACCAAAAGAAAAGGTGTGGTACGACTCGAGCTGTAGAGAGGCTGTCAGGGTTAGAGAAATGTTTTATCGGTCCTACAAAACCAACCCGACAGAGAAAAACCGAAAAAGTTCAAACGAGACAGGAATGATTGCAACATCTTCCATTAGGGTGTGAAATCTCAATACGACCAAAAACTAAGGCACCAAACTAAGCACCAACAATTTCAGATTGTGCTTTGTCCCCACCTACACTTGAGTGTGTTTAATTTTCAATGGGACGAATCCACTTTCGTACTCATGTAGTAGCAAGAGTACTTAAATATCAAAATATACACCAATCCGCGTAAGCTTTTTTCTCGATCCTACCCTTCAGGAGACTTTCCGAGAAGATGGAAAACAGCATTTGTGCAGCTCGTCCGTAAAAAAAGGAGTATCTTCTTTCTCTTTCTACAGAGCCTTTGCCCTTACATCCCCTCTTTCCAAGGTCATTCAAAGTCTGATAAACCGTCAGCTCATGAAATATCTCGAAACACGAAAACTTCTCAACGAACAGCAATACAGGTCCACTGGTTATTAAATGGAACGTACACCAATCTGGCGAAAGCAAGACAGTTGCACTTGATATTTCCAAGGCATTTGACAGAGTTTAGCATCAGGCTCTTTGGTCGAAAATGTGTGCTTTTGGGATCGATGACTCTCTTCTTCAATGGATTAGAAATTACCTTTCGGAACTATTAATTCAAGTTTTCTTGAATGATTTCAAGTCTTCACAAAATAAAAGCTGATGTCCCCCAGGGCCCCGTTCTGTCTCCGACACTCTTTTTAATTTTTATCAACGATCTCTTTTCCTCTATTTATTACCCAATATATTCCTTTGCTGACGACAGTACCCTCTGCTTTTCATATTCGTTCCCGTACTCACGTCCATGTTCTTCAGCTGTAGAACGGGTACGGCAGCGTACGATAAGCTCATTATTATGAGCCAATATAAACAGCATCATCAATTGGGGAACAAGCAATGTAATGCTTCCAAAACACAATGCTGGTTGTTGTCGCTAAAGCGAAATCCAAACACCCAGCCATTATCCATGAATTTCGCTTGTACCGTTGAAACCGAAAAACTTTCCTTTCTCGGTATGTGTGTTAATGACAACCTACGATGGATGGACCATATATTCGATGTCGTCAAAAATGCAGTGAAATGTCTAGGTTTTCTCAAGCGATGTAAGAGATATTTCACCCACTCTGACCGGGCCACAATATATAAGCCATTTATCCGCCCGAAATTGGACTACAATGCCCACATCTGATCAGGTAGTCCTAAAACATCACTGCACCTGCTAGATAGGATTCAAAACCATGCGATAAAACTCGACATGTCAGTCAATTGACATCCTCGAATACCGACGTAATGCCTCCTGTCTCACTTTGTTTTATCGCTATATCCACCACCAGTGCTCCATTGAAATCGCCAATAGCTCGTGATTTTTTCCTAAGCCGTATATCTCGTTTATGGAATGCCTAGAGCTAGGCACTCTCTATTTCCTAGTCGTTATAGCTTGCAAATATTTAAAACCAATGTTCATCGGTACCTCTCTTTTCTTCCTCAATAAATTTCCTTCACCCTTCAAAAAAAAATAAAATAGGGAGATCTGGTTCTGTACGCGTTGGATAATTCCTTGGACCACCGGAAACTCTAAGAGAATAATACACGATGATAAGGATGATTTCAGTGACAATATTTCTCTTGATGAAAATGAAAATCGGAGCAACGGATTACGTTTTCAGGCTATAGTGATAGTAACAATAGTAATAGTAGCAGAGTATGTATGTAGTTCCTAGAAAGATAAGACGAATACCAAAATAAATTACAGTGAGGATGAAGAAGATGAATACGATACTGCTGATGAGAATACCGAATGGCAATACCATATGTTACAGAAGTTGATGACATTCCACCTCGTACAAAATTCAATACTTTTTCAAAGGCCCCCGATCCACATTAAAGAGCTGTTAAAGTTTTTCAAGCAATTTTTCACAGACGAATTACAGTATAATAAAAATGGCAAACAAAAAAAGCAGCTTCACATTACGTATTTATAAAACAATTGGTTGATAAGTTAGCAGATGACTTTCATATGTTGAAAAAACCTCCAGGACGCGCTAAGTGCTGAACAAGCATCGACTAGATGGAAAGCTCCACGTCATTCACAGTGGGGCTAGAAAAGACTGCATAGTATGTTCGTGGCGAAAGGTTCCAGGGGGAAGATGAGAAACAAGATTTTATTGTGATGCTTGCACTCGTAAACAAGGGATGAAAATTGGAGAGAGCTGCGAAAAGAACCATATCCTAAAAGAATATAAATTTAATTCATCTTTTTATTCCATTTCCCTGAATATATTATATTTTCACTAAAACATAAATATTTTCTTTTCTATAGTTGTATAAAAGTATTGAGTACACAGTTTCTCTTCGTATGAAAAATGGCTTCCTGGACCTGGTGAGAAGTAAACCCGAAATACTTCCGGACCGTTAAGGGTTAAACAATGTGTCTTCAGCGTAAAGAGAGAGAGAAGTATTTAACGACCCTCTTAAGATCGTTAATAGTAAGAATGAAGTGAAGGGGACAAAGATGACTGCCTTTGGAACTCCAAGAGAGGCCAGGAAAGGAGCTGAAGACGCGGATCTAAACCGAACGTTGTAATATCGGTTTACCGGTAAGGAGAAGAGAGACGACAATTTGATCAATTGATGAGATATCTTATCAAAAGTTTGGTGAAATCGGTTGCGATAACATCGATTCCTTTGCTATTTTCTAAGGCTGATAGAGCAAGAAAAACGGCTTCAACTATGCTTGTGGTAGTTGATCTGCCTTTCAGAAAACCATGTTGCCTAGGTGAAGCTTAAGGCTTCGTATAAAATGCTTTCAAAGAGCTTGGGTATATGAGAGAGTTGAGCAATTTCGCAGTAATTGGTAACTTCACTTCATTGTTTGATCCCTTTTTGTGTATCGGGATTATAAAACAGGTCTTCCATATCAGATGAAGTTCTCCCTATGTAAGAGGTAGGTGAAATATGTAGGTAGGAAAGGTAGAGAGAAAGGTTGGAGAAGCATTTTTTTTAAGAAAATGGCGGGGAGACAATCTAGGTCGAGTAGAAATCTTTCCTTATCTTTTCTGTAATAACACCAGGATCGAGAAGCACGAGCTCGAGCATCAGCCTACAAGATTAAAAAATAAGAAAATAAGTGCGATAGCAGGACCGTATGTAATATTACAAAGGATATATTTTACAGCAATGTCCGACATCGAACAGACAGGTAGGCTTTCAAGCTGAATATTCCTCCATCACCACTTTGCGGATAATCATTGTACAACGAGGTGAATACATTTATTGTCCCTACATTTGTTGGCTTCGACAGCTTTAACCGAGATGCTGCCTTGCACAGGAGACGTATACAAGGAAATATACTCGTTATTATGGTGGCGGTTAATGCCATGTCTTACACAATGGTAAGGGTCAGAGGAAGCTGAACTTTTCAACAGAGTACGACAAGATTGCATTCTTTCCCCACTGATATTCCCTGTAGTAATCAACAATGTAATTCTTGCAGTTCTGTCATGGAAACATCAGATTTTGAACATTTTGATTGCGCTAAACGAGATAAAGGAGGTTTTCTGCTCTTACGCAGAATATTGGACCTTCACCAGATGGCCCAGTACTTAGAGACATACGTGTACAAAGTGCTCAAAATAATTTCACGGTAGCAAATCGAGTGAATTTTCCGGTTTCTATATCTGGGAAGTACTAGTCGTATATAATCTCAGACGATGGTGGTACAGAACTCTGTGTGGACAGCAGGATTCACGAAGCAAAAGCAGCGTTCGGTATGCTACTTTAGTCTGGACAATCAAAAAGTTTTCAGAATGAAAACCAAGTTGAGACTGTTGCAATCACAATTAAATGCGAAACAGTGCTACTTTATAGGAGAAGCATCCGAAAAGTGACCAACACCGTCACAAGGAAGCTGCAAACTTTTATAAATCGATGTCTTCGCAACATCTTAAGGCTCTTTTGGTCAAACCGTATATCGAACCACAAACTACACACAATAATGGGCGAAGAACCAAAATTCCAGGACAAAGTGACAGTTGAGTTGTCCCACCTTAATTTGCTAAGTACGCCATGCAATAGAATTCACTTATCCAATCAGGTAAACTAATGTCTCGCCAATCAGGCATAGAGAAGGGCAGTCGAGGAGGAGTCCAGATCTTTGGGGCTTACTTGAAGGGAACTGAAACGCGTTGCAAACCTTCAAATACGAGGGCATACATGCTTCTATTTCGCCTTGAACTCACTCATGAAAAGCAGAATAAGAGTTCTGTCTACTACCATTCTGCTAAGCCATTTTCTCTATAAAATACATTTTTTATTTGCATCAGGATTGAACATGAACTGCAGGTCGATATTGAAGAGTTTAAACAGTATCGTCATGCCACAAGAACATGCCCATTGACCTATTGCCTCAATTACAAATAAATAAAACACTTTTATCAAGCAGCTCAAGTAAATTGATTTACACAAAAAGTTATGCAATACTGGCGAAAAAGGTCAAAGTACATTTCCTATCCGATCCTCGGAAGGTAGGTAGGTAGAAATGAAACGAATTACACGTTACGAACTTACGCTCGTGTAAATCAACGACAAATGAGGGCGATTTCCGTTGGGCGAAAACTTCCTCGTCGGCAAATTATACGAGAACTACTACGATTAAGAGTAGAATGTACTATTCGAATGGCCAATGCACTAACATGGTCTCTATGTACAAATGAACATATATCCAGCACTTAACCGGCCCTGTAATTCACAAGCTTACCAACATTAAATTGCAAACAGCACACACAAGGTGAGAATTGCATTAGCCTCCCATAAACACGAACGTCAAGTTCGTGCCACAAAGTGCTTGTTTTGCGTGTCGCCACCACGACTACCGTCAAACAACCAACCAACCATCCAACAACTACAACAGGCCGAATCCGAGACACACAGCTGTGGCAGCCGCCATTTGGGGCAGATGATTTATGCGCGATTGCGATAAACTGACGAAATTAATCGATCTACATTTTTATGGCACCTGGTAATGATATGGTTACGGTTATTATCTGGCCGCTACTGTCGAACATCGTACAACCACAGCTCATCAAAAGATGGCACGACTTTCGCACCCGCGTCTTGTACAGCTCCCAACTTGCAACTCCCAAAGATGTACGGTGCGTCGTAAGTTATCCAGCAAATGGAGCGAACCACCAAACACCTTTCATGATGGGCACGTTTCAGTGGCATAACACAATCCTAGTATCTGTAACCCGTATGGCATGGCAAAGTGGCAAAAACAAGTATGTATAATGCTACGACTGCGACTTCTTAGCTCAATGGAAGCATTCAGCCCAATTCAATCGACAAGATTTGATTCGTGCTGTGATACTTTGGTGGGAGCACTTAAGATACGGTGTGTCTACTGCCACTACTGTCATTTGCATAGCTGTCAAATCATTACTCACTGAGTCCGGGCTTTGGATTAGCTTTAGTTTTATAGATCGATAGATCCAGGTAATAACCGACCAATTGGCGGTTTTGTACTTGTGTACACATGAAGTATGTGCCGGTTGGAACCTGTTGTTGTTGTGCACCCGATTGTCAGATTGTTGGAGTGTGGAGCGCAAGGGTAATAACGGTAATAACAAGTGATTTATTAGCATATGCCTAGGTTTATGGCGAATTATGACAATTGTTACTCGGGAACAGTTGAAGCGTGAAGCAACTAAAGGTTTCCACATGGCACTGAGAGGACGAGAGCTTACCGAAAATAGGCGGATGGAAGTGCATGTCCGTATTTCTATGCCACCTAAAAGAGTTGGGCGATGTTTTATGGAGTGAACTGAAGGGCAATTTGCGAAAATCACTCAATTTGAGTGTAATAAATGTCGGGCATTTTATTTGGAGAACTCTATTTAGAAAGACTGGTCTTTCTGGTGTTCCGGAGGACCGAATTTGGACCGCGTTGTTGTAAAGTATATAAGATCAAGTGAGTTCAAAGGCGGGTTTCCTTTAAGCAGTAATTGTTTTACCAAAACAGAGGTGTAGGAGGAAGGTTTATTATTATGGGGCTGAGGTTTGTCGGTGGCAACGATTTATATCAGATACATACGTGCATAAGTGTATATATATATTCGTAGATGAAATCTGGTTGAATTTTTAGTTGAACTAGTCAAGAACTGATTGGAAAATTTGCCACCAGTTGTTTTGGCCCAAACGCAAATAGAGCCTTCGCATACCCAAATTTTCCAAAATATGATGTACACCGTCGATTGATATCTTTACGATGTCAGTTATCTCACAAACTTTCGCTTTATGGTTGTTCAAAAGGATTTTGTGGATTTTTTTATGTTGCCCTGCGTAACAGCGTCATTTGGGCGCAAAGAGCGATCAACATCATTTGTGTGTCATGTGTCAGTCGAACCACCTTAGATATGTATTGTATGCATGGATCGTCTCAGAAAATGACAACTCACAAGGAAAGCTTTTATAGGTTCTGGATCATACTTACATATCTCACTGTGTCTCTCTCCGTGTCTACATCTGAGACACAGCAGCCCTCCAATTTCTTCCATTCCAGACATGCTGTTTCCACTTCTCCAGACCAAGCACTCTAGCGTCTGCTGTAGTTTGATCATTAAAACACAGGTTCGGCCTTCCTCTTCATCTCGAACCCGGAGTCTGTATTTCGAAGACATTGTACGTGTACGCTATGTGGCCGAGCCAGTGTCCATCGTATCTCCCGAATCATTGTAACTTTTGCCTTGTACCGCTTGAGAACAGATTTAAGTTTTTAAGCAGCATCAATAATGCACACTGTACGTACGTTCTAGGAGCACGCCTTCAATTCATAATCTGTGTGCGTTCCGGGTGGTGGCCTTAAATGACCGGATTTGTTGCTACACGAGGCTTGTGTCTCTCTCATAACTTGTTCCTTCTTCTTACGATACAGCCTCCAACCTGGAGGACGAGTTCGCAAGAGTTAGGCAGCTGTCAGTAACCCACTTCGGAGATGTGTGCGCTGCAGTTAGTGTATTAAAGGCACATCCGCCAAGATCTCTATTCTTGAAAATCCTTAAAACTCGGATAAGTTGTATTTTCTGCTGCTGTTTAAAGTTGTGACGCCACCGTTGACTACATCTATTCCTCCTATTTTTGTCTCTTGTTCAACACTCACGCCTGCAAATTCATCAATGTTCAGTGATGGCTTGTTGAGCTTTTTATCATAAATCGAGAACTGACCAGACTAGTAAGGTTGACCAATCTGGATCACCACCTGGTACTGATTTTGGCCACAGGAGCCTCATCTAATTAATCTATCGGCCATAATCTGTTAGATGTAAATGTGACAAGAAACCAAGAAGACAGTGAGGTTATATGTACTTTCCAGCTACCCTGTCAAAAATATATGTCAATATATCACAGCGATCTTATGGTATTGTCTTCGTTCTGGAAGGCACAACAATGCGTGAGAAAGTTGAAATAATGAAAGCTTCAGGAAAGATTTCAACACTTACGCCTTTGCTGATTTTTAACTTATAATGGAAAGTTTACATTGATTTGTTTGGAAGAAATTGACACCGATGTCAACATACCCTGAGGGGATAGTGTGATTGTAGCTGATGCCAGACGATACCTCGGGAAAAGACTGTAATATTTATAATATGTTTACATGACCTGAAGCTTTATCTCTCCTTCTCATTCTTTGAGCCTCATTGGAAGCTAGATTTATGCGGGCAATATCGAGTGGGACCAGGTGTAGGAGGTAAATTCGTAAATACTCCCACTCACTTCGCTGAGCGGTCTTGTATTTCTCTCTATGTCCATCAAGGATACTAACCATATATGTATAAGTATGAGTTTCAGTTTGATCACCAAATTATAGACATTGTGCATGGTGCTCGGTTTGAAGCCGCATCTCGAGCCACGGTACTTTACCAACTGCTGCTAGAGGATTTCTAGCACTATTGTGATACTCACAATAGTGATAATTCACTCGTGTCTTTGCTATTACAGCCGGGGGTCTGTCCTTACAAACAAACTACTCCCGCCAATGTTGGCGCTCCAGCTCCAGCTCAACCAACATTACTTACGAAATTATGACAGAAAGTAATCAACTTAACGCTATCCAACAGGTACGTTAAGAAGATTACCGACTGGAAAGTAGGATCAGATGGGAGGTCTAGGTTTTGTTGGAAATTATGAATCCCTGAAAAACCGACTGGACATGCTTTACGGTGGAACCCAGCAATTTTAAAACTAAACAAAATTTGGAGGAAGCTTTTCAAAACCTAAACTGTGTCCTCAATATATGTTTTGAGCTGACGTATCCACCCAGGAAAAAGACCCAGCAGATAACCCGTTCCGTGTTGAAATGCAGATTTACAATTATAAATTAAAGAATCCTGAAGACTTCTAAACGAGTCGATTAATCTTAATTATAGAATCTTTACAGATCGAAGCAAACAGAAAGACTTTTGCGGAAAGATCGATTACTCTCTGAAACCAACAGGTTAATCAAACTCATCAAAATGGTTTAATCAACCAGACTAGCAATACTAACAAGATTTGATGGCACTTCGCCTCAAGTTCGGGACTCACTTTCCGGAGAACCTAATCAGAATCAGCTCCTATCACTGAAGCTGCGAGTAAGTTGAGTGATACAACATGCCGCAGCTGGTAGCTGTCTTCGTTGTAGCTTGCTTTGATGGCTTAAATTCGCCCGGCATGGATGGTATACAAGTATATTCAGACTAGCTGCTGGTAACTCTGAAGGCAATCATCACTGATACCCTGGCACTGGCATACACACAGAACGATGAAGAAACTCTTACACAGAAAATCCGAAAAGATCACTATACACTTGCCAACAGCTTCAGACCCACTGCATCCTCTGTCTAAAATGCACCGTGCTTAGCAACGTGGAAGATCCTATGAGACTGCACATCAAATTCTGGTGGACAGTATTGAAGCCGCACACGGCAAGAAGACGTACGAGTTTGGCATTTTGACAGTATGTGTAACTCGGCCATACAAAATGGTGTAAGCGAATCATTAGTTTTGTGGATAAAAGAATTGCTGGTGAATAGGACATTGATTGCGGATGCTGACTATGGCCAATATGTGATGGCTGGTGAAACAGGGGTTGCCCGTAAGGCGCGTTCTGTCTCCACTGTTATGCAGCATATTGGTCGACTCATTGCTCAACACGCTCAGTAGTTCTGACGTCTATACACAACCATACGCGGATGTTGTAGCTGTACTGTCTGCTGAAAAGTGTATAGCGGCAGTCTGCTCTAAAGCGCAGACAGCCATAGCCCTAATCGATGATTGGTGCACTAGAAATGGGCTTTCAGTGAATCAGCTCTCAAAACCTATGTCGTTTTATTTTTACGAAAAGAAGGAGGCTGACTGGTCTACCTCATCTAGGGCTCAGAGGCATTACCATCTAATTCCCCAAAGAAGAGAAATTGTTGACTCTCATCCAAGACATGGGGCCTGTCACCGAGAAACGTCCTTTAGATATACACGGCTATAAAAAGTAGTTCAATTTTATCCTATGTGTCGATTGTCTGGAAAATACCTCATTGCTGCCGGCCTGGCACTGGCCGGTGTTTTCCTTGACAATACTAAATTTCACTCCTCCTCTTCCGAGTCCCAAGAAGAGGTATAAGTTCTGATAGCAACGAAGAATATTGTGAAAAACCGGTGACAAAGCTAACTGGAGAGTTTTTCAAGACTCGAACTTGCGTTACGACTATGCTAGACATAAGTGACACAAAATTCTCCGACGATTGCTGTGAAATTGACGAGGACAACGCGAAGCACTAATTCTGTGTGTGTCCGGCCTACGCTCGCATCAAATTGCAAGTATTTAGCGGTGATGTGATGAGTTCTGGTACTGCAATCATTTTATCACTGAACTGAGATGAGTTTCTGCGAAAAACTGAAGAATTTCAGTAAAACGAACGTACAAAGAGTACAAGATACCAGTTCTTTGTCTTAATGCTATGTTCCGATAGAAAAAAAAATTTCCTATAGGCACTTTCGTTTTTGTTTTAGCCCAGTCCTCCATTGGGATTGCGCGATTATGAAGTTTTTGAACATTGGAAAGTCTTCTGTCACCAAATATAATGTTAAGCAATTAAGTGCGTGATGTAAATTTCCTCCACCTTAAACCCGTCCGAAGTTTCATGAATCACAGCAATCCGCAAGATTAGACAATTCCTGAAAACTTGATCGTTTGATAACCTGTTCCAAAGCCGAGGACGGAATTGAATCGTTGATCATCTCTAACATTCTGGTTATGATCCCAGCACCTGTAGCCCTAATTGTGCAGTTAATACCTCCGTACCTTTGTGAAGGCCCAACAAAGTTAGATGATCCTACTGTTTGATATGATAGTGGCTACATTACACAATTACACATATAGAGTGATATCTTAATAGATAACGTCCGCTTCATGCTTCTTCTCAAACGATGTACTAGCTTTTGTCATGGGTACCTCTACACTTTCACGTTAAGAGTGACACCGAGGGTTAGCCTGTTTCTCTGGGTTAATGGACCATAGCGAATGATTTAGACATACGTATGTACATGTAAATTCTTTGGTAACACTGAACTAACACACTGCTGAACATTCCCGATTCACGTTTTGCCTAATTGGCCTCACATAGGTTGTTGCTGAAAAAATTAAAATAAAACAAAACCTTCTATCACTTCTCATTCCAAAATTCTTGCAAATGAAATCATGCCATGCTAACCAATACCATATACCGCATGCAGAACATGATAGAATGCCACCCACCAGCAGTGCCTAACCATTTATTGGCTTCAAATAAGGTCAGGTACATGGTAACGTGCTCAAAGGCATCCCACTGATCTTGGCCTAGATCTTCTCACCTCTAAATCGACCACTCTTGCCTGTAACAACAATGAACTGGTTCAGCCAATATATCTAAATCATTCTCTCGAATTAAAAACGGTAAATCCTTCAAAGTCATGCTGATTTCCATTCGAAGAATAAACAGATCTCACGAAAATTCCACATCGCCCACAACACTCACTCACACACACATACACACTCACAAACATACTCAATGGTAAAAGAAAGTCTAATAGTGCAATAACAAAGGGAATCTCGACTCATTGAACTATTATTTGGCGGCACAGTACTCGTAGTCCGAAGTACTCCAAGTAGTCCAACTCCAGTCAACCAGTCAGTACCACTGCCCTCCGATGTGGACCCGGCTCCAAAAGTCACCGAGACAGGTTGGAATTACTCCAAATTTCGATCTCTTATCTGGAAGATTCTCTATACTGTCGTTCTGGTTAGCAGGTTACAAGTTCCATGCTGTGCTCTCCCTTTTGCTTGTCCATAGATCGAAGAAGTGATCATCCCGTACAATAGCAAAACAATTCGATCGATAATTACAATGACACGGCAATTGTAGTCGTATCTATTCGACTGTAAGTCTAAGATCAGGTCAGGTTTGGGGATACACCAATCGTCCACATTTTCGATTGAATGGTCTGAAATATTAAGAGCTCTGGGGTAAAGCATGGGCGCATGATCCCAGCCAACTACGTGAGCTTCACGATTCGAACCACAACTGCGCAAAACAACAACTACACCAACCTGAACATCAACCTGTTTAGCTAAAATACTATTATTACTTGTATTGTTATTATTACTGCCTCTATTATTGGCCCGATTATCATTATGGTAACGATACGACAAAGGCACTGGAGATTTCGGAAGGAGAGTTACGAATACTTTGCGATCATGGTTAGGAGTAGGTAGTAGGTATGTACGGATACATAAGACTCTCAGGGTTTGTCAAGTACTTGTATCTTTCTTAAAAAAATACGCTTAACAATGGAGTACGGATGCAGTCATAGCAAAAAGGAGGAAATAAGTTGAAATACTTTCATTTGTTCATTGTATCTGTATCAAAAAAAAAATCGTGAATTCCTTTTAAGTGGAACTTTTATCTAACTACGGAGATGATTTGTTACTATTACAGTGACTGTGAAAAGTCTGCGGTCGGTGTTGATGTTGCTCAGTCGAATATGGGTATGGATAAGATTGAAATGTTTATTTAGCATTATTCGTATTTCTTCTTTCTTATACATATATCTTAGGCTGGTTCTGCTTGTTCGGATGAACCAATAAACCTTTTAGGCGAGTACACTCGCTTTTTTGCTGTGTAGTCTCTCGGAATTTGGTCACAGATCCATTACGCTAGAGCACTCTATGTGACTTACACCATATATACCTACGAGTATTTTTGTGATTAAGTCAGTATCGCTATACCCATCTAGCGTATATCATAGTCAAACCTTCCTGTGCTTCAATTGCCTGTTCACGTAGGACTATGTAAAAATCGAACCCGGATTCTTTCATTATGAAATTCTGAATTCATCTGATTCGGTATTTCTTCATCGGGTCATATCGAAAAAGATGTTTTACTATCCATAAGAAAGCAAAGCCTAGATAGATAAAATACTTTAAAAAATTTTTTCTGTCAGAATAGGGCGCCTAGGCAAAGAGCTAACACACTGTACCCCGTGTACTCGTATGTTTCTGAAATTTCTCAGTCTTTCGTATAAAAATACGGAAACATTTCCCTGGCAGCGCTAAGTTCTTGTGAATTGATGCGAGCCTAGACGAGACAGTCACAGAGATATTGCGTGGTGTCGTCAACATGTTGTACCACTTATGCAAAAGTTCCTTGCTATGACACCTATAAGCAATCTACAGCTGTTCCTATTGAGGTACGAGTATTGCACGTCATAAAAAAACGTTATAAAGCATTCGTTTGATATGCCGGCATCCTGTAGAGTCATGCCATCCGCAGTTATGCTCACATGACCACCGTCCAATAGGAATTTGTCAAACGAGGAGATCGACAATTACCTAAAACAAATGGACGAGACAGTTAAACAAACTATGGACACTACAATACCGCGGTATCGACGTACGACTAACGAAGACCTGTTCCGCAATCCTACTATTGACGCACTGCACCTACAGAAAAGTAGACTTCTGTCAAGACTCAAAAACTTGTACAGACAGTTAACTGACAGACAAGACCCGGAGATTAGGACACTGAAGTCGTCGATTAAAAATATTCAAACGCTAATAAAAGAGAATTACAGAATTTCTGTAAGTTTGTATTCGAACAACAAGGTTCGGGCTGTAAACACTAGCAACCCGAATATGTTTCCGCAAATAAATAAACTATTTCGGAGAAAAAATCAAAACGACCTTCAGCGTCTTAAAATAGCCCGGACAACAGACAACGAACGGTTACTGACAATAGCAGGTATTGATCCAAATGAGGCCGCTGATGATGACGCCTTCTTTATGATCGAGGATCCGCAGGAGAAGGTTGAGACCATAGGGGCGACTTTCCAGGAAGTATACAAGGCCATTGATATCATTGGCCCTAATTATGACCTGGACAGTCGCGTCTTGGGGCACGACTTCTGCATTCGAAATGAAATAGGGAATTGGCGATCCGAGGGCTCTGGTTTCACCCGGTTCAGCGACGAAAATATGGCAAATAATGTCATGACCAGAGAGGGTGACCTACCCCCGTTCATTTCGAAGGAAGAACTCCGTGAGATCTTCGACAGAATCAGGGCTAAGAAATCAGTGGGGACCGATGGTATTCTGAACATCGTGCTTCGACATCTTCCTCTAGAAGCGGTGGACATTTACACCACCCTGTTTAATAATGCAATGAATAATGCACATTATCCAGCGCATTGGAAAACGGTGGTGGTTCAACCTATCCATAAAAAGGGGAAGGATATATCCAATCCGGCGAATCTCCGGTCGATAAGTATCCTTCCGAATATCAGTAAGGTTTTTGAAAAGGTAATCAATAGAGCTCTGACTAGGTGGGTTGAGGACAAACATATAGTTCCGGATAATCAATTCGATTTTAAGGCGGGACATGATATCTCACATGCCGCGTCTAAACTGGTTTCTGATATCCAATGGAACAAAGGCAAGAAACAGTGCACTGGTGCCTGCCTTGTTGACTTGGAGAAGGCCTTCGACACCGTATGGTTAGAGGGTCTTTTCTATAAGCTGACTAGGCTGGGGATCAGTAAACCACTCTTGTACATTCTTTATAATATGCTAACCAACAGACAGTTCATCGTGAAGAATGGTGATGTGACTTCTGTTGGAATATTTCAAATTAAAAATGGTCTTCAGCAAGGCGCGGTCAATTCGCCGATCCTATTTAACATTTATACAAGCGACTTGATAGGTTCACTTCCCCATACTATTGCGTACGCAGACGATTTGGTAGCGTACAGAACAGGTCCAAAAATCGAGGTTATTAATACTCTCTTGCAGCATGACTTCGATAAGATAAGACGATTTTGCGATGACTGGAAGTTGAAAATCAACTTTCAGAAGTCTCTTTAGGACGCCGTTGTCTGGAGCCTCTAGGGATACCAGAAAAAATTGGCGAAAGTTCTCAATCATTGGACAGCACGGGCAGCCTCTTGCCTGTCGAAATGTAGTCAGATACCTTGGAATCTGGCTAGATCAGTTTCTGTATTTTGGCAAAAATGTAGATGCTGCTCTGGCCAGAGATAAAGGTGCTTTTGCCCTTACAAAGAGACTGTTTTATAGCAGCCAACTCGATGCGAGGGTAAAGGTATTCTGCTACATGGCCCTTATTAGGCCCATGCTGGTATTTGGTTGTCCCGTGTGGCTCAATGTACGAGCAAGCTTAATGGAAAAGATTCGGGTGTTTGAGAGGGCTTGCCTTAGGGCTTGTCTTCGCTTGTACAGAACACCAGAGTCGGAGTACAAGAAATTGTATCCTAATGAGGTCCTTTACAACAGGGCGAACCTAATACGAGTGGACAACTTCGTAATTAAGCTGACTCGAAGGCACATTGCAAGAGCAATGACCTCGACGAATAACCTGATATCTGGGGCTTACTACCCCAATTACCTTTACCACGAGAGTGTGCGCTCTGACGGCTTCGTTCCACCGGAAGCATTCCTCTACCTAGATCAGATAGGGTTGATCCAGGATAGATCAGCGGTGCCGTTCATCTTGCATGTCGCTCGGACAGCTGGGGACAGGCGACTCAACTACAACAGAGACGTCGCACACGGCAGTGTGTATCACCACAGGTTCAGTAGGGCGGTGGGGAATCGCGATAAGAGGGATGTCGTTCGGCAGCACCAGCATTTCTGGTGGTTGAAAGATGGAGAAGATGTTTTGTCGTCGTTTCCGTCAATTACGGAACAGCCTCACTAATGAGGCAGAGCTGACCAATCTATTTGCTCAGTAAATAGCGATGGCCAGCTTACATAGGTTTAGGTTAGCATTTAAGAAACATATACATGTATCAGTGTATACAAAGGTGTATACTGATATATGTATATGATTGTGTATAATGTCTATGTGTGTTTATGTGTGTATTGTGCATTTAGGTTAGGTAGGCTAAGGTTTATTTCAAGTTAGATACTAAGTTTTTATAAAAAATAAATGTCCATATGCTAAGTTTTTGTAAACAAATTTTTTCTTAGCTTTAAGTATAGGAAATAAGTATTTATAAATAAAATGTAACTGCAGTCGAAAGACATAGATATAAGTATTCAAAGCAGCTTAGAGTGCCTGTGTGGGGCCAGTAAGTTAGTATAAGATTGTTAAGTAATTGTAAGCTAGCATTTAAGCATTTTTTCTTAGAATGTAAGAGTTAGTGTTAAGAAAATAAAATGCATTTAAAACTGAAAACTGAAACTATGCTCACATGAAATCCAACTCTCAATCCCTAACTGTTGTTAGGGATTCCTGAGAAAATCTAATCTGAGGCTTGCCTAGTAAATTCATCGGCGAACTTATTTCCGGTAATTCAATTGCGACCTGATTCATTGCATTCATTCAAAGAAGCCATGTATTCTCTGACCAGCTTGGATGTCGTAAAGAGATTTAGCAAGATTTTAAACACGGCGTGACTGTTCAGGTTCAGATACTTTGCCCCCTCTACTGATTTTTCAACATAAATATAATTCATTGCCATCGAAATTGCGTATATCTCCGTTTGGAAGATAGACACAAGTTTCCCAGACGAAAAGTGAAATCTAAGGTGTTCAAAAGGGCTCCAACGCGGCGCCCTAAGTCGGTTTTGAAGCCATCCGTGAAGACTCATCCATATTCCTTTCTTGGCTCAGATTCTGGCCGAAAACATTCCTCGGCAAAGAATAAGTTGATTTCTTATTTTCGCAGCAACAGCATAAGGTGAGAATCATAGGACAATCGATGCACCATACCATCAAAACTACAGTGCGTGTTGTACCAAAGATCACTTCTCTTTAAACGGGAAGCTCATATGCAGATGATAATTTCATGTTTATTCTAATAGACAAATGAGACACAGAATAAAATTGGTCATATCATACCCATAGAGTTTGCTCGGAGACAAGTCCCATGTCTTGCCGAATATTGCCAGAAATCCCACAGCGATTTTACTGTTCAGGATGGCACCCAAATAATAAGATTCGTTGGAGAAACCGATGGTGATGCCTCTCAGCACTATAGTCAATGCATTCAGCTTCTTTCTTTTCTTAAAGTAAACAACCTCAGAGGGTTAACTGAAAGCCTGTTACTTCGATATGTTTACCAGCTCCAGGCTCGCAGTAAAGATTCTCTTCAAAGCTTTCAGCAACTGGTCTTCACCCTTTTCTAGGCATATTGTATGTATTGACTTTTCAATAGGTAGGTTCGGTGTTCAATTTCCGACCGTACCAGAGAGACATTTTCTTTTTAACTGAACCCAATTCGTGTTTGGGTCTAATCGCTTTTAACTAAGTATAATAGTTAAGCTTACTTACTTACTTGAGTTGCGCTACAGTTCGGGGCGAACCTGGGCCTCAAATAATAATCCTCCATAGTTAATCTGGTCTTTAGATAACTGCCTCCAGTTGCGCACTACAAGTCACTTGAGGTCTCTTCCTACTTGTGTGCGCCATCTAAGGTGAAGCTTTCCTTCACTGCATTGCCCCTCCGAGTTTCCGAGTTAGATTCGAAGACTCTGCGGGCCGGAGCAATGATGTTCATATATTCTAGCCATCTCAGCGACCTAATATTGTACGAACAATTTTACTCTCGAAATGACCGCTTCCTATAGAGCTCACCCTTCAGACTTCTGCACGAGTTTTCTTGCCTTTGTAAGTTCTTTTTACCTGTTGTTAAAATTTCCGTATGTTATTTCTGGAGTACAACCTCTCCATATCCATGTTCTCGCGCTTCTCTTGCTCTTTTTTCTTCGGCTGGATTCTGATGATATTCCCGTTTCTTTTGCTCATATAGCTCTTGTTCTTCATTGCAGCACTGGTTTGTAGGCTTCTTGTTTAGCTACATCTACATTAAACCAGGGATTTCTTGGTGGTGATAGGGTGAAACCCAGAACTTCAGTTGCGGCGCTTCTGGTGATACGTAGGCGGTGTTGCCACAGGTCTTCAGTACTTGATGCTGGCGGCACAGGAGTTGTTGCGAGGCTAAGATTCTGGCAGTCTGTTGGGATTGGAGCTTTTCTACGTTATGCCTTGTTACAGTAGTTCTTCTTTGTTGTGGCACTTGCGAAATCCGCATTCATACTTTGGCTGCAACAAGGTAGTAATCCGAGTCAATGTTGGCTGGCCGGAACGTTCGGATATTCAGAATACTAGAATGTCTTACGTCGATCAATGTGATCAATTTGATTCAGCTTTTCATGATCCGGAGACCGCCATGTCTGCTTATGTATATGGAGATTTCCTCAGCGCATGCTTGCTATAGTTATATTTCGTCCCGCCGCAATGTCAATAAGCCTAAGTCCGTTGCGAGACATGGTGTCGTGTAGGCTATGCTCACCAACTGCCCTACCAAAGATGTCCTCCTTACATATTCTGGCGTTAAAATCGATACTTCGGACATTGCTCATATATCTTGCCGAGAAGCTCGTAGAAACATTCTTTGGGCATGCCATTGCCACTTTAACCTACATGCGTAAGGGTTTACTTATGTAGCTACCGGGGACAACAACTTGGTGGTAAAGCAAGCACTTCGCTACTAACTCGATTGTTGCGCTGTTGATGCAGTACAAGTTATAGAACACTCAGCAGTTTTGCGATCAATCTTCACGTACACCTACAGTTAAGCATTGCAATAAAATGTTTTCGCCATCTGACAAGCTGTTCCTCAACCGAAATTATCAGATGCCCGTCTAGTCCTGTACTAAATAAAACCACAGTAGCAAAATTCCAATGCGCGATGCACTTCAACTTTCATAGCATACTGTTAGTCTTACTCCCTCTCAACGTTTCAATGTCTGCTATTTAGTGTAATTTCGTCTTCAAACTCTAAACCATGAAGATATCAAGTTCCGAATGATTGAAGGCGTTTCTCCAAACCTGCCCCTCTAATCTCACTCATTACAGATCTGATCTGTACTTCACCACAGCACCCTGCACTGCACCGACCAACAAAAGCCCAGAGAAGTCTTGGACTTTGAAGACAATTTAATGGCTAATCGTGCTTACATCTCGGCAGTGTGGATTATTTTGTTACTCCTAAAGCTGAAGCCATTGCTGCTACGTATCATAGATGCTGCTATTCCGTTGAAGACTTTAACGAGGTGTAATATGATTAAAATTCACTTACCACTTAGCGTCCAACATTGAGCACTTAACATTCGATGCCTCATTTCACTGGAGCCAGTGGAGGTGTTTTTTGTTTTGTTTTGTTTTGTTGTGTTTTTTTTTTAGTTTGAATAGAAAGTGGTCACCACAAAGAAAGGTCCGCTCTGGAAGACCAGTGGGTCAAGAGTCCTAAGCTCTGTCCCTTTGCACAACAATCGTATTAATTAAAAAGAAATTTACTCCACTTTGCACTCCAGGTGGACGTTAGATGTTACATGTACTCATACCTTTAGTCTCTCCCAGGGGTACTTAGACAAAGGCGTCGGATCTTGATTACGAACGAATGAATGGGTGCGTGGCCAGTCAAGTCATTTCCGACTTAGAGAAGTCGAAGGTCTTAACAGGTTAACCATATTCTAATGGAACAACCTAGCAGACCATCTCAAGCCATCTCGAGCACGCCAGCACGATTTTCATTTACCAAATGTGTGAGCCGGATTAAATAATGAGAGCTGGAGCTACAGGTAGGTATCGGGCTCGGCTATGAAGTTATACGTAACATAGCGCTTCCGTTCGTACCCAATTTATTACTCCAGAGATCAACTAATGAAGCGTATTTGGCTGGTTTGGACTGCAGAACAACATTGCTACCATTTTTAGGTCGTCATCCGACAGGTAGGGAATATGGTAAATTGTTGTGACCATTTCTGGGTAAGAACATTTTTGATTTTGCAACTAGTAGTACCTAGGGTAGTAGACAAATGGAGAATGTGGCTGAGCATTTGGAAGATGATACCAATTATACCATCTATGGGATGTGCTGCATATTCAAATCAGCCGAATGTTGCCAGTTATGGATGTACGAGTATAGTAGAACCTGGGATGAGATTTAATAGTGAACTTTCATAATCCATGTTATGCAGTTGACTAGTTGACTTGGCATGGCTACGTGCCGAACTATACGAATGCCCTTGAAGGTTATTCTTTTGGAATCATTAGTTTCGAATTTACATGAATAATTGCCAATGAATAAGGATAACCCTTATGCCAAAACGGATTAGAACAGTTGCCTCGTACAGTTGACACTCGTCCAAAAAGGGACCTGTATTGCATAATGAAAGAATAACGAAATTGAAGGACGGTACGATGCAGTGTAGTCACTCTTTTGGCCGACATTGTTATCCGCTTCAGATACGGACGGATACTTTGTTGAAGACAATCGTCTATGGACCACTGAGAACTATTGGACTTTGAAGCTCTGGGAAACCAATGACTACCACTCCCAAACACAGGATAGGACTCTTATTTAGCCCTAAAATTAGTGACGGCCTTATGTTATATCAACCATATGATACCAAAATATTGACAGCGAAACTAAACGTTAAGATCAGGAACGTAACCATTACCCAGTGCTAATCTCCGCCAATCTACCTGAATAAGAATGATGAGGTTTTTATAGCATATCAACCCCTTACGGAGATATCGTGATTGTCATGGATAATTTCAATCTGAACGTAGGCAGCGGCAGCACCACTTTAAAACATGTGATATACCACGTGGCCTCAGGGACACAATGGCGTACAACGAATCAGATCAATCACTTTACCATAGGCCAACACCTCAGAAATTGCATCAAAGACTTCCATAAGAAAGATCAAAAAGGGACCAACATCTAATGTTTTTTTTTTTTTTTAATGTCGCAACAGTGCACTCAGACAAAGAATTAGTCCATTATACTCTTTGTAAAGTTCATTTTAATGAAATCTTTCTTGAAAGATGAGTAAGCGCTTCAGTGATAAGGTGCCTACAGTACCAGCACCCACAATGTCAGCGCCGAGTACCTGCAGCCTGATCGTAAGCCGGACATTCATAGATATAGTGTTCCGCGGTGTGGTCATTACTTTCTCAGCAAACATATCAGGTTGTTGTCACTTATGCCCAGCACATTTAAGTGCTTTGCAAAAGTTTAGTGCCCTGTAACGACGCCAGCAATCAACCTGCAGTCTTTCCTACTGACGGACAGCAGAAAGGCCGCTGACTTCCTAGAGACGTCGGGAAGAATTCATTTGGTCTGCCTGCATCCAGGAGAGCTGTGCCATCTGCAGTTGTACTCATATGAGACCCAACTGTCAATGGAAGCCTTGACCGAGGACACAGGCAGTCCCAACGTAGGTTCGGTTCCTAAAAAATTCTCCTCTGAACCATGCCTGGCAAGTTCGTCGGCGATCTCATTTCCCGTGATCCCAATGTGACCTGGGATCCAGACAATGGTCACTGAATTTAGCCTTCTGACTGCGTTCAGTGATCTTTTGCATTCTTGAACTAGCTTGGAAGTCGTAAGAGGGTTCAGCAAGGCTCAGATGCAAATGCTTCGCCCCCTCCAAACGTTCTCCGCAATATAGACTCTGAAGCGCACTCTCTCATTATCTTCCGCGTTGATAGGCGTGTTGGATAGCCTACAGAGCATGCATTCGCATGGCAGTTTGAGCACATGGATCTCGACCATTCTTTCGATGCTTTTCAGCATGAAGGAAGTCGGACTTATAGGTCTGAAACTCTTGGCTATCGAGTAGTTCTCCTTTCCGATTTTCGGTGTAAAAGCCATTCTCACTGTTCGGTATATATGCCAGTGCTGGGCTAGCAGTGAAAATTCTCTTCAGAATTGCCAGCAGCTGATCTATACCATTTTGTATCATAACCGGGTAAATACCATCGGCGCCAAGCGACTTGAAGCCATCAACGGAAGCAATAGCATGTTCAATTGCCTCTTCCGTCACCACAACTGATTAGATATACCAGCTACGGCGTGTTGTGTTGTTCAGCTCATTACCAGCTTCGTTGATAGTAGCTAGTTGTGAGCTGGTTCTGATTAGGTTAGCTGGAAAGTGAGACTCAAGCATCAGACGGAAAGTCTCTGCTTTCGACTCAGTATACAGAGGTACCGTCAGATTTTCTGAGTGGTTCCCCTTTTGAGGACTTTGCCCAGCCCACTGGTTTCACCGATAATTTCGAATTTTTCGCAAAAACTTTGTAAGTGACGCTCCTCGAAGTCCGAATAAGCCTCTTAAATTCTTTTTGCTTTGATCTGTAAAGATCATTCTTTACGAAGTCCCTGCAGATCTGCGTTCCACCAGGGAACGAGAATCAAAGTATTTAATGCGTTCGGCTACCGTCTTCGGTATTGGTGGTGGTGGTAATAACGAATCATAGGGAAAATAAGCAGACGCAACGGCGAATTTGTGCCATTCTCTGTTAATTTCGTAGCTGGTTGCAAAATTGCACAAGTTTATATGGTGAAAGTGAGCTCGGCACATAAAGATCCATTTTTCCGATCTCTCCTCATATAGAGGTGTGAAACCCCTTAATTTAATTTAATTTTGGTGGAAGCGGCTTAATACAAGCTAACATATAACTTAAAATTAAACTTAAACATAAAACTAAGGTTGGTTGGTGTGGTGAAGGAGAACGGATTTGTGGTAGGGAGTGGTGCGGTGGAAATCAAAAACGGTAGGGTTGGAATTTGTTTTTCGTAGCATACGGGAGATTGGTTCGTTCACGTCATAGGAGGTGTGATAGATTGGTAGATAGAAGAGACGAGGGGTACGTAGATTATGAGGGTTAGTGTTGAGGAAACTAGAGTTGTGAAGGGACGCGCATTCAACGTGACCTGAAAGGAGTCGATGAATGAAGAGAAAATCGACTGCATCTCTGCGTTCCTCAAGGGTGTTTAAGTTAATAAGGTTGAGACGGTTTTGATAGAGTGGGAGAATAAAACGATCGTCCCAGGGCATACCTCGAAGAGCAGGGACCTGTGTCACGTATGGGTTAGTGGATTCTTTGGACCATCGTTTTATAAAACCTAGTGCAGAGTAGGCTTTAAGGATCATCCCATCTAGATACATGCAAATGGAAGTTGAGCTCCCTATCACACAAAATGCCGAGGTCGCAAAGAGATTAAGAGATATTAAGTTGCAAACAGTTTTTGAGGCATCAGATCGAAAAACTGTCAAGGTCTTGTTTAAGGAGGAAGGAGTCATGGTCAGAGCAATTGGTTTTGAAAAATTTTGTATCGTCGGAGTAAAGGGAGACAGGCGAGTGTTTGATGATCCTATCGAGATCATTTATTGTTAATATAAAAAGAAGGGGACCGAGATGGCAGGCTTGTGTGACACCAGACGTGGCCAAAAATTGGCCCTGAGTGGGCTGACCTAAAACGAACACTGTAAAAACGGTTTTCGAGGTAAGAGGATAACCATTGTAACAGTATGGGTTCAAAGCCGAGGGCAGACAATTTGAAGATTATTAATCGATGAGAGATTTTATTGAAGGCTTTGCTAAAATCGGTAGTACCTACATTGACTTCGTTGCCATTATCTAGGGCAGAGAAGGCAAAGGATATGAATTCAACTAGATTTGTGGTGGTTGAACTACCCTTTAGGAAGCAATGTTGTCTAGGGAAAATAAGTGATTTGCATTGAAAGCTTAGAACTTCATAGAAAATACTTTAGAAAATGTTTGGGTATATGGGAGAGTTTTGCTATTGGACGATAGTTTGTTATTTCGTTGTTTGATCCTTTTTTGTAGATCGGAGTTATGAAGGAGGTTTTCCAAGCCTGAGAAAATTCTGCTTGTGAATTTTGTTGAATTTTGTGAATTTTGTGATTGTTGAGAGAGATAGGTGATAAAGTGAGACTGAGGAGTTAATTGAATCTGTTGTGAAAATAAGGTCTAATTGCCTGCCTATATAGTTGGATATACCACTGACTTGGCATAGACTTGAGTCCGTTAAGTGATCTAAGAAGAGACATTCCTTAACTGAGTTAGCATTTGAAGCAATGAAAAACGATTGATCATCTGATGGAGTCCACTGAAGCTGGGGAAGCTTAAAGTCGCCGAAAATAAGGATATCGTCAATAGAGTCAGACAGGTCAACCAAATGGTCGATCGGATCGATAACAAGTTGGTAAGATTCGATAGATTGAGCTGGTAGGATGTAGCAACATATAACTTAAAGGGACTTGAAGGAGAGTTATATTTTTATTGCGACAAAGTCGACTTTAGAGGATGAAGAAATGGTAACGGGACTCCGTGTCTACTAATTCATTATGAATTGAGACATTGTACGGGAAACTAGATTGGAGTTGAATTTGATTGGGTATTCCATCGATTTTGTGGGAAGCCAATCTCACATCTTTACCGATTTCGGCAACTGTCAACCGAGCAGCTATGAATTCCTCGCTGAAGTCAATCATTTTTAGAATCAGGTCATCTAGCGTAGAATCTGATGGCTGGGATGTATTGTTTTGGAGGAGGAATGAGAAAGCAAGTCGAGATCGGTACGGAGAAGACTGATCGAGTCGTTTATGTGTGTAAGTACGTTAAATTTAAATAGGTGGGCACAATTTTTTTTAAGGAATGCTTTTCATCCATCGAAGCAATATTTGATCACTTCGCTCTCGTTTTCGTAATTAGATTGGTTTTTTGGACAGATTTTGGATGGCTGCCAGTTGCTTTTCGATCATTCTTCCTGTGGACTTGTAAGCTTCCACATTACAGCAATGCAGTTTGCTGAATCTTCAGTCTTTTCTATTCTGTGAAGAATAGTTCTGCTAGTATGACCATTCTCTGTTACCAATGCATTAATAGACTCGTTGTTGCATTTAATTGCCAGCATAACGTGAGCCAATGTGATCTGTTTGCACTCGTCGCAGTAGAAATTGAAGAGACTGCAATACTCCTTGAGGTAGGAAATGGATCTCCGTATAAATCCGATGCATATAGCATGGAATGATTTTACACAGAGGATATTGCAAGCTACCCATTCGGCGTTGGGGTCTACAATTGAACACAAAACACTAGCACAGCACTTTTCCATTGTTTATTCATTTAAGTCAAATTAGGTCGTAAATTTTAGGTAATCAGTACTATTAATTTTTGTTTGGTTTGGTGAATTTCTGAAATCGGCAGACAAAACTAGGTCGAAAAACAACGACCGGAAATATACTGAGTCGGCAGTTAACGCGGCTCTGAAGGAAAGTGGAAAATTAACTGAATTCGATATACGGGAGAGAAAGAAAAACATGTCCGCACAACTTAACAGTTAGACAAAGTTAGACCCAAGATTCCCGTATGGATATTATGTGAGGTTTTGTATTCAACACAGAAAGGCTCCTACACAGGGATGCAGTAGTAGACTTGGAATATTGAAGATTAATTTGAAGCAATGATGCGTAATTTTCTAACTAGATCAATGTCGCCATATAGTACATATCTCGTACATTTCGTCGTTGAATGTTCTCTTCCTAAGGCATTCAACGCAAACGGAACCGAATATTGTTCCAGCAATTTTTCTCTCTAAATGACCGAGGATATCTTTATCAGCTTTCTATAGAGTCCATACTTCAGCACCATAAAGTAGGACTGAGATGATAAAGGCCTTATATAGATTATACGTAGTTGCTCGGGATAGGGCCTTACCACTCAATTGCCTTCTTAGCCCAAAGAAACAATAATTATCAACAGTGCTTCTTCGTTTTATTTCAGCTAAGAGTTTGCCCTTATTTACCACCACACTCATTTTGGCAGCTTCTGTTTCAATACTGCCAAAGTACTGGTGACAGTTCGCGGATTTCTATTGTACTAATTATGTCAATATCATCGGCATACGATATTAGTTCCAGAGACTTGTGCAAATGTTTCCGCAGAATTCTTTCAAGTATTATGTCTAAAATAGCGTTCCAAAGAGCAAAAGTTCAACTTCCATTCGAGGTTTGAAGAATAGGATGAAAGAAAAATTATTGGATCACATATGTAAATACAAAATCATCAGCAAGCACTTGGCCACGCTTACGAGGAGACAGAAATAGAACGACCTGTAGAATGGTACTAAGGTCCGGGTATTTATCCAATCACAAAAGCGGAGCAGAGTTTATTCAGATACATGTGAGAAACACGGTATTAGACGTAATTAAATTATGCGCGTTTTACGTAACATAACATTTTCTGACAATATCCATTACACTAATCCTCTGGTGAAACATCAGTTCAGCTTTTTGTGGTTAGCTGGTAGTGCTCGGAATTGTCAATTGAAGATGTTTGCTTAATTTTTGTTGCCTTTAAGAGTTAAATTCTTATGGTATTCTTTAATCTTACCTATTTTTAAAGTTTTGAGAGTAGCACCCAGAAAATTACTGTTTCGTGCTTATCCTAGTTCTGTTTCGGACGTCTGGAATACTGTAAGATACTTGGTTTTTTACTTTTCTCTACTGAATAGATTTTATTTAGGGTCATGAGCTAGAAACTTGATCACTTCATTTGGTAAACCGATTGGTATTTCAGTTTTCCAAGGCCTTATTGGTCCATCATATATGCGAGTACGAGTACGTTTAAGCTCTGCTTCCAATATCAACCAGCGCATTCAGGCATGTAATCACAATGACGATGCCTTTGTCGGTGCTCTAGTTACTATAACAGTCCTTTTCATATCCAATCCCGAAATTTGCTGGATGGTTCTTTCTCTAGTCCAGAATGAATCTGGGCTGACATCACAATATCACGATAGGGCTGCTGCTGTTTTAAGGCGTAATTTTCTTGGCATTCATCCGCACCTTATCTTACTTATTTCCATTGCGTTAGGTTTGAATAGAATAAACCGATATTGTCAAAGTTTTCGCTGTTATCATTGTTGACAGTGTTGATTCTCCCTGTTCGTGTGTACGTTGAAACTGACATTTCAGGAACCAATCTGGATAAAATATCAAAGTTATCATCATTAAACTAGTCTTCATCTGAAGAATGGTGCTTCTTTTGCTGGTTACTAACCTTCAATATCTAGTAGTGCCAACACAAAGAACTGGACAGACCCACAATATTTCAAAACGACAAGGCGAACCAAACCTCAGTTTCAAAGACCAAACTTCGTATCCCTGACGTCACAGTTTAATTGTATACCTATCATACCCAGGATAGAAGAAGACGGACAGCAGCACCGAACATAAAAATTCTCTCTTCTTCATTATTCAACAAGAATGTCAATTGTCAACTCTTGAGCATACCTAACCTGGATTTCTTGTGGCATCTTATAGAAAGTCCCTTCCATTCACTTTGAATGACCTACTAACTAAGCCGCCGCCACACTCCCACTCCCATATATCATCATACGCATGATGGATGTCCTCTGTATTGTTAACTAATTACCCGCATAACTTTTCCTTTCATTTTTTTAGACACTCGACAAAACTGCCATTGCATCATTAAGTTTTATTTGCATAAATACTGCCAATATCACTGTCCAATGTCTGATGTTCATGTCCAAGTACATATCGATGTTCATTTACATGTCCAACAACAAACTTACACAATTTCATGGATAGCCATAAGGGACTCACGGAGGAGTTACTATGGTATCACACTCCATATGGCACACAATCAATGATAATTTGTAATTGTCAGGTGTTAAAACTTTTGGAATTCACCTGAGAAGGGAGTCCCGTGTCGGGCGCCCAACCATCACCGATCAGAAAGCCAAGAGCACGAGGCAGCAGACACCAGATACAAAGTGAGAATATGCGAATGCGAAGCATGGAGCATCCATCGAGCACCTAAAAGCAAATTAATAACAATTACGATTGTTGAGATGCCTAAATTGTATAATCATCGCTGGTGTACTCGTACCTACGGATACATACGAGTATGTTGCCGTAGCCAAAATCTCTTAAGCCTATTGCTGGCGCTGCAACGCGCACGCTGGAACAGATCACTGGAGTCCAAGTCGTGTGCGTACTTAATTTAGTTTTGACATAAAGCACAAGAATTATTATTAATTTGTCTGCTAACTGCGAAAGGAATAATTACGACTACGGGCAGACTAAATAAATGTCCAAGTCATTTCCTAGTGACGCAGGAACTTTCACCCACGCTGGAGGAGCTGGTGTTCCCGTGCTAAAAGATTGACCACAAGAAGTTGGTCAAGCAGAATTAAATTGGTATGCAGGTCATGTACGTATTCGTATGGTCAACGCGGTCCATGTCGAAATTAATTAGTTGCGGGTGGAGATCATCATCGATGGTTTATTGTCCTGGAAGTATATTTAATTTCGTATTTCATTGCCTCCATGATGTATGGATACAAGTATCTTAGGGGACGCTGCAGGCGTGCCGGGACGTCTTACCCGATGGTGTACCTATGCTGGGATATGGAAAGTGAAATTCTCAATTAATGCGCTGAGTTATGATGCAATGCGTGTCGCCGTCGATGGAAAGATGGCCTTGCAAGTTTCGCTTTTTTATTCGTGCCGTTCCTCTGGGAGAGCTCAGTGAATTCAATGGATGTGAATTCAGTACACGCAACTTGCCAAAATTGTTTGCGCTGCGAGGAGTTTTTTTTTGTGGATCTCTTATGTCGCAATGCTGTCAGGTGGTGGTGACATCCGTGATGCCAATGGTAAATAAACAGGAACTCAACAGTTAATTCTCGACCTCATGCTGAGATACATCATGTTATACGTTTAATGAGTGATGTTACTCGAAAGTCATAATAAACGTTGCGTGTGCCAGTTGTTAGCTTGGAAATATGAGAGTAATTGACACCATGAAGTCCATACCTACTCGTATGTAATCATAAATTGTTTGGAGGTCAAGGGTATAGATAAAACGAGTTGATTCAAGTGATGTATACATTTAATATCTTAAGACTATATATTATTAAATGTAATATACACCCTGCATATCGGTTCATCTCCGTGCTACCACAAACGTTCACATGCGCATTGCCATCTTGTTTTGTTCGGATTTTGTTTCTCCTGGTCACTCATATCTCACTCATCGATTAGACCCTATATCTACGATATACTTTTTCAGCTGATCCACTTTGTCTTCATATTTCCCTTTATATCTCTATGGCCTAATGCAAACGTTTTCTTTCTAAATTTTAAGTTATTGCTTCGCTGTAGATTCCTTATTGTCAGCCAATCATCCTGCTTTGCAATTGTTTCATTTTCATGTGCCACCTAATTCCTATGCCCAGCGGAGCTCACCTTGGACTGACATATCTAGTCCTGAATCCAATTGAAAAAGGAGGAAGTGAACAACCAAATGTAAAGGGTGAGCCAACAGCAAGTGTGGAAGTTTTCTTTAAATTAAACACAAATTTCTGTAAAATCAATGTAGAATTTTATTGATTAATAAAGTTTGGTCTATGGCATCGTTCATGTGACCACCACGGCTCCTGTTGCAAACGACCATCCGAAGGTTAAAATTATCGATGACTTTTTGAAAGATAAGTGGGTCAATGGAAATTTTGGAAAAAAAAAAACGGTCAACATGTTGCGGTAACGTTCTCCATTCACTGTAACTATCTTTACAGCCTCATCTTCGAAAAAATACCGCCAACCCATAATCCGCACTACACAGTGTCTTTTTGGGGATGCATTGGTTTTTCGTGAATCTCGCATGGGTTTTCCTGTCGCCAGAAATGACAATTTGGTTTATTTACGTACCCATCCATCCAAAAATGGGCTTCATCGGAAAAGATCAAATTCGATGACAAATTGTCCTGGCGATCCAATATCCAGTTAGCAAATCGGTGACGTCGTAGATGGTCAAAGGCTTCAATTATTGTGTAATTTAGATTTTATAGGTGGGCAAATGGAGATGAATTTTTAAAATTCCCCGTAAATTGCGACGAATTGAGGTGCCTGAGTGGTCTTGATCACTTTCGCTCACAGTGGTGATATTTTGGCGTGCTGATATCTAGTTTGACCCGATACCGAACCAGTTTCTTCAAAACGCTTCACTATTGCACCAATTCCGTACTTACTAGGGCGATTATGTTGACCGAAAAGTTCGCGAATTCACGAATAATAACATTGAACAACAAAAATACTCGTACGTTGTTGCGTGGTAAACGACTCCATGGCTAAAATTGCCAAAGATTGTATGACACCTGTCAAAAAGGTCAACCACATTGAGTTCAGTAAATGACAGTAATTGACAAACAACATCCACACCATCTATTGGCTCACCCTTTATAAATGTCCATTCATATACATATGACCAATTCCGACAAATCCGTAATGCTGTAACCTCTTTGATTCGTAAAAACAAAACTAATTATTACCAAGCTAAGGTTAATTCTGATAAGTCAAGCTCAGCGTACTGGAAATCTATACGTCAGTCACATCGGCATCACCAAAAGTGACTCTGAAAACTTTAATTTTGACCTTAATGAACTTAATCGAAAATTTGCCAATGGTACACCAGCCAGTAGCAATCAAATTAACTTCTATTTTTTTGACGGCTTCAGAGCGGAACAGCACACTTTCTGTCCTTTCTCTTTTCAATGTGTCAATGAGACAACTGAAGATGAGACTAACGCTTTAGGTTTGGATAGTATCCACCCGAAATTTGTAGATATTTTGTTGCCTGTTCTTTTTAAACATGTAACACATTTTTTTAATACAATTATAAAAACCGGTATTACCCCGGAAGGATGGAAACAACCAAAAATACTCCCTGTCCCCAAATTACAGCTGTCAAAATATTCAGTAAGGTTTGCCATTTCATCATGCATCGTCTTACGCTTGCCGAAGGTGCGGAAATTATTAAAAAAATTTCGAAATTCCGGCTCAGTTGCAAATACGCAACGTAAATTTCATTGTGAGGTTGGTCGTTATCATGGCTTCAGTGTTGCGTCGCACTGTGGAAAAGTTTCAGCATGAGTATACTCTTTTAGATCTTAAGCCACCAACCAGACAGAGATTGGTGCGAAATGAAGAAAACATAGCCTCCGTAGCGGCCAGTAACATAGACAACGCAGTGAGTTTTCTAATTGGGCGCTGGAAATGTTAGTCGGAGATCCTGATTTTAGCCAAAAAATCATCTTCTTAATCTGAACCCGTTAGATCGCTACGGCCTTTTAAGAAGTTTTACCTCGAAATCATAGGTTCCTCACTTCTCGCCCCGTTTAGGAGTTAGGGGCAATTTTAGAAAAAAATTACTTAAACTTACAATAAAGTACTATACAGGATTTGAAAGCCTAAAATTTGCTCTTTAATATAAAATTTACATCAAATTATTCGTGTGAATAGTTTTTGAATAATTCGTATTCAAACTTAAATTTTTGGTAAAAAATGAAAAATTTTTTTTTTTGTAAATCAATATTAGTCAAAATTGTGAGATGATGTGCCCAATTGGTTTTTTGTATTATTGCGCATATCAATTCTGAATCGAACACAAAAAACCACATGGCTTTATATCTTCTAGTTTTTGAGAAAATTGAAAATTACTAAAACTATTTTTTATAAGACGTTTTTTCTTTTTTTTGGTATTTACTCGTATGGTGATCTCACTTTGAGGATTAATATTGATGATAGGGTCATCTTTGTAAGTAAAGTACAGCAAATCATTTAGCGTGACCCAGAATGCACCACGAGGAGGTAGATCAGTCAGTCAGTTTGTGAGTAAGTTAGGTGTTAGTTAAGAGTAGTCAATTAAAATTGAACATTTACGAGTACATATTAAAAAGGTATGTAAGTTTCGTCAATTCATCGTCCGTACTGGTGTCAATGTCGAGTTCGTTGAATTCGTCGATGATGGTGAAGAGCCGAGGTCGTTTTGGTGGTAAAATACCTTCTAAGTGCTCATTGTGAACGGTAGGAGGATCGAAGCCCTTCAGTTGCAAACCCACACTTTCTTTACCTTTGACAAAACCTGGGTACACTTTTTTTACGTCAATTAAAAATTCCGTGATTTGGGAGCCCATGTCGTCCTTATAATTTTTTTCAAGGCAGTATTTCCGGTAAAAGAAAAGTGCCATATATTGGTGAAGGTGCTGCGTTGTACTGCGGGATAAAATTGATTTTTTCAGAAGCTTGTTTTGATTCTCAAGATCATTTATAGTATTGTTTGCATTGGTCTTGTCAACATATTCGCCTTTGCTGTGGTTTGTAATTTCATGAGTCGTAGAAGTAGGGAACATTTTCTCAATACCTATGTATTGGCGTGCGCTGTCGGTACAAATACGACTGCTGTTGGGGTTAACGTATTTGTGTATATAAGGCTACAAGTCTTCTTTACTTTTGGAGTTCACTTTAAAGAAGCGTCCGACCTTATCTTCTTTACAAAATAACCCCAACACTGCGATTTTCATTTGTTCGGTTACACGGCCTCTGTGGTATTTCCTTTTTGTAAGAAAGGTCTCATCGATTTGTACAGTTTTTCCTTCGCCGCCAATGTTAACATCGACGTGAGATGCTATTATTTCGGCTACTTCACGACAATAGTTATAGTAATCTATTATAGTAGATTTACTAAGCTCACTTTTATTGTCGTGATGGCGCCAAGTGATTATATGCTAATTTTAAAATAATAACATACATGTAATAATATTTTTAAAAAATCCTTAGGTTGTAGCTTAAGGTTTAATTAATTTACCTGAAAAACCGTGTTCACAGGCATTTTGATAACAAAAGCGACAATTATTGCAAGCACCTCGCGAATCGCTAGCCGACATTGAGGTCCATGGAAAAATGTACCGATAGATGGGTTGATTGTATTTCTAAAATTTTTGTCATCTTTTTTTTTAGAGCTTTTCTTTGAGCATCGCCACATCCAACCGAACTTTACATTTCTACACTTTTCTACCTTCATAGGTAAGTTGCAACACAGTGGGGGAATTGATGTTTTAGTGGGAATTAAACCAGATTCTTCTAAAAATTCAATGCTTCTTTCGTTGGTTGACACCAAATCTCCGAACGAACAAAACACTGAGAAGTTATTTACAATAGTTTAGGATATCACTTGATTCGCACTACGGTTGAACACAGAGTGATCTTTGTGAATATCAATAACTACACGCCTTATCACACAAAGAAATAACGGTATAAAAGCCAAACGTTTGTTCGGTAATATTTTTGCATCATTATCAAGTGCATTACATATTACATACGTACAAACATAGATATCTCGCAAAGTAAATAATTTACTGCAACATTGGAACATGGGGTGGTCGTGGTGTAGTGGTAGTAGCAAACGCTTCTCACTCGGAGGGTCCAGGTTCGTATCCTGCCCATGGCAAAATCAATTTTTCATTGTATAATTGGAACTCAGACAAAAAAATTCTGCGTGTGAAGGCATAACACTGACACGTAGATTTGGCTGTTATAAGAGTTTCAAGTAATGAAAAAAAATACTGGGAATTATATCTCGAATCACTCTGAGTGAAGAAAAAACTCTCCGTCCTATTCGGACTCCAACCCCTGGAGAGCAAACATAGAAACCAAACACACCTGAGTTTCAAACCACTACAAAAACAATTTTCCTTTCTGCTCCTTCTATCTTTCCGCCCGCGCCCTGGCAACAGTAAAAGGGTATCAACCCCTTAGGCGCGCGTAAATTATAAAAAAAAAAAAAAAAAAAAAATGTGAATTTTCTATAATGCGAATCAGTGAAACTTTGTTATTAATGGGAACTTTGTAATTTTGTGATGAGTACTGTGGATGAAAAGTATTGATGACATAGGCGCCTGCCTGACGAAAATCAGGCAAGGGGCGTAGCAACGAAGTTGCGTTAGCGGGACCTGCCGCCTGCGGGAAGAGAGTTGAAATCCCTTAATCCCGCGAAGCAGGTTACCCTCTTAATTAAGAAAACTATTGATATAGTCGTCTGCGAGATGTTTAAATAATACTCATTAACTTATTCAAAGGAAGACTACGTACATAAATGCCAAAAAACAAAACTAAAGTAGTAATCTCAATTTCAATTTGCTCAAAAACTAAAGCCATGCGGTTTTTTGTGTTCGATTCAGAATTAATACGCGCATTGAATACAATAAAACAATTTGGCACATTATTTCACAATTTTGAGTAATATTGTTAAAACTTTTTTTTTTAATTTTTTACCAAGAATTTGAGTTTGAATGTGAATTATTCGAAAACTATTCACACGAATAATTTGATGTAAATTTTGTATTAAAGAACAAGTTTCGGGCTTTCATATTCTGTATAGTACTTTATTGTAAGTGTTACCGTTGTTTCTTAATAATTTTTTTCCCATCTTAAGTCATTTGTTTTTAAATTGCCCATAACTCCTAAACGGGACGAGATGGACCCCCCTATTTTCGTCACCAGAATGTTGTTACTTACTCTACGGTTTGCAACTGTTCTTTTTCCATATGATGTTTTTGAATTTATCCAACCTCTCTAATTTAACCTTCATGCTGTAAAATGACGACCCAATTACAACTGTTTAAAATTTGTAATGAATATGTAGTTTCGTAGCTACACCAGACTTGCCGGGTAATTCAATTACTCTTCTCTTGTACAATCCCCATCGCTTTAGAATGTGTTTCTGTTTTAAGGAAACTCTTCTCTTGATGTCTCGAAAACGCATAATTTATGAGTGAACATCACGGATCTTTACTGGTTATTAGGGTTCGGTTTATGGTTATTATGTATGAAACACTGCATCGTGATCATTACAAACTTAAGTCCAAATTTTCTATGACTTTTGTTAAGTCAGCGGGGAAAACAGCCTCAATCTCATTTTGAATGTTGTATTTAAGGTCTTTTGTATCTATTGTCGTAGATATTATTTTTCAAAACTCAATAAAAAAAAGTCTAACGGCAATCAACTCTTCCCCTAAGCGAAGTAGTGCGATCTTCGTAATAAGTCGACCGTTTTGATGAGATGTATGTAATGTGCCGCAGTGTTGTCTTGATGAAACCGAAAGACATAATTAGTCAACATCTGTCGATAACATTTAGGATTCATAGTAACGGTCCAATATCCAATAATGCCCCCAGCCCACGAACCGCACTTTTTAGGATATACGTATATTAGTTTTTCGCGAATCACATGCAGGTTTTCCCGACCCCAAATGGAACAACTTTGACAAAGCCGCTCATCCAAAAACGTGATTCATCAAAGAAGATCACTTTTAATTAAAACTTTTCTCTTGGTACAGCATACATTGAGCGAAAATACGACGCCATGTGAGGATCTATATGTGGCTTAATTTGTACTTGGCATCTGTCATAAAGATCATCCATGATGAATTCAGCAAATGTCATTTAATGAATTATTTTTTTTAATTAGGTGGTGCTACAGTTCGGGGTGAGCCTCAATCAACAAGCCTCTCCAGCTGGTATGATCTCACACCAACTGCTTACAGCGGCGCAATCTAAGTTGTTTGAGGTCGCCTTGCACTTGCGTGAACCTTAGGTGCGGTCGTTCTCCACTGCGCCGACCATTGGGGTTAGGTTCGGGAACTCCTTGGACGAAGATATGGTGTACATTTGATCAACATGCAGTATTTTTCTCTCGACACGACCAAGCGCTTTTTCCTCCGCTATCCATAAGGTTCAAGACTCTACTGTAGAATTTGGTCTTTCGAGTGAGGACTCTGTTTCTCAATTGCCTCAATAGCCCAAGAAAGCAAGAGCAATTCTGCTTCTGATTTCTGTGCTGCTGTTGTTGCTCCTTGTAACTGCGGAGCCAAGGTAGACGAAGTCATTAACAAACTGGAAATTATAACGACGTTCTGACTAACCGTCTGTGATATGAGTTGTTTTCTAATATGTATATATGCTTTGTTTTGTCCTTTTTTACCTTCAAACCTATTTTATCCGCTTTCGCCATATTATTTATTCATGACTGCTACATTGACTGTTGTATTACAATTAATAATTAACAAGTAATAAAAAAACATATGGTAGATACTCGTACATCAGAATATGTTGTTCACTGAAAATTCAGTATTTGTAAGTAATTAAAGCTAATTTTTAAGCGTTTTTTGTTTAGCATATAAGAGTAATTTAAGTTAAAAAATAAAAATGCATAAAAACTGAAAAAAAAAAACAAAAAAAAGTAAATCTTTAAAAATCTTTAAAATTAAGTGGCCTTCCATGTGTGCCCTCCCCAATTATACGAACTCACTATTTCAAATATAGACTTGGCACCACTAACAAAGCGACATCCACTTGCCAACAAACGTCAAAAATCAGCTGCTTTGTTTTGTTGACATTGCCCTCGGAAATGTACAATCTCAAGCAAATCCACAAACTCCTCGTGAGAATTCTTAAAATTCATACTTCCGAGCAGTTTATGTTGTGCCCACAAAGCTGACGGTTTCAATTTCTCAAGCCTTCTAAGTGAAATGTTCCATTCTGATCGCTGGCTCGGCATCCAATTCAACTAGTGGTCCTGCCTGCAATGGCTGTGTATTCTTGGGTAAGTCTGTTACACATACCCACCTCCCATTCTGAATAAATTAAGTTGTGCGAGCTTTCTTTATTTTTTTATTTTTCTGTATAGGGCGCCAATTCTCATGGTCAACTTGGCATTGGCATAGAAAGTGAACTGTGCATGCAACCTCAATCGCTCTCAAGGCTCTCATTCAACGGCAACGCTGCACGTGTGATTTGTGGCGGAGGTGGACATGTTCTTGTCTTGGATCAGTTAGGACGCGTTCACACCTGCGGATGGAACAATCGTGGTCAACTGGGGATAGATTGTGCGACCGATAACATAAGTGAATTCGTCACCATACCCAGTGAGTTCTTCAAAGACTGTACTGTTGAGTCCGTGGCATGTGGCTGGGATTTGTCCGGGGCAATAACATCCAACGGAGAACTGTATGTATGGGGTTCGAATGCTTTTCAACAGTTGGGTGTGTGCCAAAGAGGATTTACTGCAGTACATCGGCCGTTGCAATTGCACCTACCCCGTGGAGAAATTCCACGTCAAGTTACCTTTGGCCTCAGGCATTGCTGTGTCCTTACGGAGGATAATCGGATCTATGTACTCGGTCGGTTGCGACTGAATGACCCACATCCGGCTTTGAATATTACCCAGGTGCGGTTCAATAAAATGGAGAATGTTGTGCGGGTGCAGTGTGAATATAAAATCGATGCCATAGCCAGTGGGCAGAATCACTTGTTAATATTGGCCGACGGAAGGAAACGAGTGCTTGCGTTGGGCGACAATAAGTTCGGCCAGGCTAATTGTTTGGAGTTTGAGCAAGAGGTTAAGCAATTAGCTACTGGGTGGACACATAATGGAGTTCTAACGAAGGACAACAAGGTGTTGTTGTGGGGTAGGAATTGCTATGGCCAGTTAGGAAGACCCGCATGCGATGCCGTACGAACGCCGGAGGAGTTGCACCTCCCCGAGGGGATTGTGCCTAGAAAATTGCAATTAGGTTCTGAACATGGGTTGATTTGTGCTGCAGGTGGTAAAGTGTTCACTTGGGGTTGGAACGAGCACGGTAATTGTGGCTCTGGGACATCTGAGAATTTGTAAGTAGAATGTTGCCACGGTTGATAGTTGTTAACTCTTTCCTCTTTTTAGGTACGCTGCAACGCAAGTAGAGCTGAAGTCCGCCTGTAGGCTATCAGGCACTGGTGCTGGATTTTGTTATGTTATTTGTGAGTCATAAGATTAAAATCTAGATCAACGCGCCATAGTAATCTAATTATTGTGTACCAATGTAATCCACGCCTGAATGTAATTTTTAAATAAAGAATTTTGACTTAAAGTCATTGTATTCGGCTTTTTTCTAATCCTTAATCCATCCAAAAATAAGTTTTGACGCATCAAAATAAAAGAAAAGGCTTGGTGCAGCCCAATCTGTCAGGATTAGAGAGCTATTTAACGGTCTAACGAGTCCAAGCCGTCAAAGAAAAACTGAAAAAAGTTCAACGAGCCAGGAATGATTCCTTTCTTAAGCGTATGCAATTCCAATTCGACCAGACGCAAAAATTACTACAGTGTCTCTAAGGTCCGCTTCTGTTTAGACAAAATCAATTTGTCTAAACAGAAGTCACGCCGGTAAAACCATTGCGTAAGCTCTTTTATCAATCGGATTCTTTGCAAGTAGATGGACAACAGCATTTGTCTGGCCCGTCCTTAAGAATGCTTCTTCCTGACACCCCTCCTACAGACACATAGCACTTATGTACGAGTTTTCTTTCCAATATCACAGAAACGCTGATAAACCTTCGGCTCTTTATACGCATATCTTGAGATACAAAATCTTCCCAATGACCGGCAGTGCGATAGCCACAGGCCCGATGATTTGATTGCATTTCTCACCGAAAAAAAATTGCCCTTGACATTTCAAAGGCAGTTGACAGAGTTTTGCATTATGCTGTTATGTCGAAAATGTCTGTTTTCCGCCTTACCTTGTTCGATGGCTTTTTCAACACCAGAACTGATTCGAAATTACCAGTAACATTCCGGCCCTTAAATCTTCAACGTGAGCAGTGAATGCTCGTCAGTTCTCAAGCCCAATTACGAACGTACTCTAAAATATAGTGATGCTATCGTAAGCCATAAAATGTGCATACGGAATGCCCTGCAGAGCTCTTTCTTTCCTAGTTATTATAGACTGCAAACATTGAAAACCAACGTATACTGATATCTCCCTTTCTTTGCTCCCCAATTTCCCTTCATCCCCGCCGTGTATAAATCTTTTAAAGGTACACTCCCGCTAATTATAAAAACTAGTTGCTTTCTATATTATTGTTGTTTTCAAACCTTTTAATTCTTACATATTCTCGTGCGGGCTTGAAATTCCTCCTACGGAGGTACCATACATAGAAAACATTGTTTCAGTGGATAGATAGGTAGGTAAGCAACTTGGCATTCGCTTAAGTAATCTTATTTATCTTTAGTTTGGGTGCCGCTATCTATGGTACTTGTAGGCCTCCTCTAGTTCCAAGTTTTCCGGTCCATTATTTCCGATATCATAATTTTAGTTTTCATAGCCGTTAAAGAATCCTTCCAACTTTCCGTCACCAGTTGTAACCTTACTTCTCACTTCTGCCTTCAGGCTTCTTGTCGGACTCAACAAGTTGTTTTTTTTTTCGGTAAAACTTGATGCTTTTCTACACAAACACCCTATTATCATTTTTGATGAACCCGATGATCCATTTTACTTTTTGTTCGTAGAGTTTTTGAGTTGGGCTTGTATTTCTTTGCAGTGGAAATATGTGTTCCTATTTCGCTGCATGCCGTAATTTTTCCTGCTGTTACTGTTCGTTTACTTTTCGCCACTGCACTCAAAGTTCTGTCAGCCTTTTGCGACTACTGCCGTGCGATGTCGGATGTAGAGCACTTCTTCTGTGTTTAAGCATAACGTCAATCGAAATTTGATCTAGATTTCGTTGCCTTAAGACGAGGTCACATACCAAATCGAGCTCAGGTGTTGGAAAGCTGCGCTTGCGCAGTTTTAATGTTTTAGTGATCAAACTTATAAACTTGTTTAGGTGGCGCCATAGTCCGAGGTGACTCTGGGCCTCAACTAACCTACAGCGTTCCGCGAGGTTTCACTAGAAAACACGTTTGTACGGAGCTGTTGCGTCCATTCGCTAAACATGGTCCAGTCCTCTCAGGCGACGTTGGATCCATAGACGCTTGACTACACCGATGTCGCTGTACAGCCCGTACATTTCGTGGTTGAAACTCCCCCTTCATTCCCCATCAGTTCAAAACGATATTGACAGAATTTACTTTGATTTACTCTGTTTTAACCATTTGGGCCGCTTCCGCCCCAATACTTGCGAAAGCTTCATTGACGCATCGCTGTGGTCGTCAAATCACATAAATGTCAACTAGTAATTCTGCGGATCGAGATCGTGCCTCTTTTTTGGCCAGTGTGTGTTGCACGATTCTTTCTAGGGCGATGTTAAAACGACAACGCTTCACCTTTTCTACGGCCTAGCGTAGTTCATTACCGATCTTGATGGCGCAGTGAGAATAAAAACTAGACATAGCATTGTGTAGCTCGTCCCTATACACTCTATCATATGCGGCTTTGAAGTCGACAAATAGACTGTGATGGCCTGAAACCGGAATAGTAAGGAGCAAAATAAATGTTCGTGAATGGCTTTAAAAGCTCGCGTAATACGGAAAAAAGATCTTATAGGCGATATTTATGAGACTTATTCCTCCAAAGTTAGCTCAGTCAAAAGGATCTCCTTTCTTACGGATCGGATTAACGATGGTGAGATTCCATGCGTGGGGCATGCTTTCCTCTGGTTGCATGTTCCCAATCAGGTCACCTCGAGCTGCTTTAAATAGATAAGCACGCAGTACGGCTGTCCCAGCAGCTTTGTATCATCGCCATTATACATTCTGCGACTCTATTGCTAGCTTTCCGTCTTATTCTATGGTAAAATTTTCGAATGGCATCCCCGCATTTCCTTGATCGCACACTTCGCGAACTGTTTCTTTTTTATTCAGAGAAGCCTGCGGTCTTCCCTTCTTTTCTGCTCGTAAAGCTCACAAGCATCCTTCGATGTAGTGGAGTTTTAAACCCTTTTTGTTTAGCTGCGTGTAATTGCCTACATTAGTCATCAAACCAAAGGTTTTTTTGTGACGGTGTGCTTTGAAACCAATCTAAACAACTGTGGGTAGTGTATTGTGGTAGTGTATTGACCTCAAATTCGGACGGTTCGGGGTTCAATACCAGCCGTGACCGGAAGACATTTTTTCAGGCAACTGAAATCTCGTGAGATGAATGGTTACCTAAATACTACACCAAGTCAATTTACACTAATAATTTAGTCTCCCCATAAAATGGAGCGAAATAACCAATGAGCCCAAATATCTTTCTCTCTCTCTATCCAATTTTCCGAAAAACTTAACACGTGCTCCGGAAATTTAAAAGTAGTTATACCCTCTTGAATGTTAAGTCCTTTACAAAAAAAAAAGGTCGTTGACAAGATACCAGTTGGTGTTTCGCGGTTTTTGAATTGGATGTACAATTTTGCGATTGCAGCTTTTCAAAGTCGAACTTTGGTGGTCTTAATGTACTTGACTCGATTGTGTTTGTGATATCCGCATTCGTAACCTGGCTGCAGCAACACAATGATCCGAGGATAACCAGAATTCCTTTGAGGTATATGCTCTTGATCGCAATGTGATCAATCTGGTTGATAGTAACCATAACCAAGTTCTTCTATGGATGTTGAGATGTTGAAACCGCATGCTGGCTACTAAAAGGTAACACCCCGTTTCAAATCTTGAAAACCTCAATCCAATCCAATCGGGCATTTTTGGTGTCATAGCTGGGGCATTGAGTATATGTTCGGTCTAGTAGGTCATAGAATTTATCTTTGATGTTATCGACCTTATCCTCTGTAGGAGAATGAACACAAATCATGGTTATATTACCGATTTTGGATTTGACCCCTGGACAAAGAGTTCGGCTAAATAGGCCACTGCCATTAGCCTCGCTGGGGTTTCAAGAGCCGCCGTTATCCCTCCATCTGTACTCCAGGGTCTCAACAGAACCGTGGAGCTCCACTTGACCACCACTGAAAACCCAACGTTATATTTAACTCACGCAAAAAATCAATTGCCGAACACCTTCCATAAATGTACTTGTTTTCAACTTTGACTAAGCACCAGTTTCCACTTCGTTTGCATTAATCCAAAGTAGGCAGCCAATAAATGAAAAAAAAGAAACAAACAAAAACAAAAGCAATTGACAAAAATGCCTACGGAATATCAGAATGTGGAAGAGCTAATTCAAGGTATGATGTCATTCCTCGACGGTAAGATCTTATATGTCTGCTCAGTTCCCATTGATTGAAACCCGACTTATTACAAATTTCTCAGACTCAAGTGAAGAGACTCAATTGGAAGAGCAAGACGATTCAAAAAATCCCCTATGCTGGGCAATTAAACGGATCATCAACGTCATTCCAACGACATCTTCATGCTTAAATAATAAAACTGACAAAAAGTCGGAAGAGAAAAACACATCTCCCTGCTTTAACTTTTATGAACGTCGAATGCAAGGTAATCAACTTGAAAAACTTTGTCGCCACAAGGATCCCTACATACGTGAAGTCAATCGCCTTATGGCCTACACTCCAAATGGACTCCCATCACCTACATCTAAGGAATACCACAAAATAGCAGAGGACTACGCTCTTTACGGAAAAGAATTCCTGGACTTCCCTACTGATATACGTTGTCTCCACCCAACGGACGGAGCCTGTTTTGGAGAGATGTCTAGTATCCCATCTCCCTTAACAAAAGTCGCACCATCTCCAGGATTTCTGTTGCGCATGAGCAAATCTATGAATCAACTTGCTGCCACGAATATTCCCCAGCAGCAGTTCCTTGTAAATCAGACCAACTACTGCAGCTACCCGTTCTTTCCGGCTCAACCACTGCTGTATTCAAATCCATTCCTGATGAGCCAATATTGTAATACCTTCGTGAACGAGACTCAGATCAACACTTCACTTGTTCAGCAACAGCAATTCATGGCGGCTGGGATACACGAGCGATTGGTGCACGCTCAAATGCTCCAGCAGGTTCAAACGAATCAAACTGCTGGATTGTCCAGTTTGTATTTCCCAGAAGGCAGATCCGGATCGAACTGCTCAGTGAAATGCAGGCATGAGCTGGTGAAATTCGGACCGACTTATGGCAGTGACGTGACAGCCAGTGTGGAAGAAAACTCCACCACGGATTTAAGATTTTGAATATCAAATAGTTGTGTCGTTTTTGTTTTATTTATAAAAAAGAATTATTTAAATTACAAGAAATACAACTAATTTCAGACAAACTGAGTCCTGCGTTCCGACAGAAAAAATTAATGCGCCTTTATTGAAATTTATTTTGTTACACTCGCTAGCACTCATAAAATATACATTTTTATCGCTGCTATTACTACTTCGTTTTAGACTGTTTAATGTGCTGTTTCGTTAGAAAACCTTACTTACTTACTTAGGCGACGCTACAGTTCGGGGGGAACCTGGTCACCAATTAGCAAGACTCTCCAGTTACTCCGGTCTTTACCTAACTGGCTACATTCCAGTCGGTTGAGGTGAGGTCTTCCTCTACTTCTTAGCCCAAAGAAACCGCTTTTAGAAAAAGTGATTCATCGTTTTATTTCTGCTGAGATGTTGTTTTCAGAATTCATAGCAGAGCCAAGGCAGACAAAGTCCTTGACAACCTTGAAATTATAGCTGTCGATTGTGACGTTCTGACCAATTCGTCGTTGTTGTCACCTAGTACGACAGTCACATATCATATAGCAATCACCATAGTATATATCATAGTTTTTCATCTTAATTATTTCCGGTCCATCCCATGGCATTTCCTGGATGGCGTTGATATCTCAGTGGTAACAGTCACGGGCGTCTGGTAATAGTTCGACAACACGTGGCTTGTTAAGGGTCCGATCATTCCACGTGCAGATCCGAAGGTCTTTGGTCTTTAAACGTTTGCTAGGTGTTACTTCTAAAACTTTAAACCAAAGAGAAGACAAAAAATAGAAACAACAAAACTAATTTTAATAGCGCGATGCTTTTAAAAAAATAAGTTTATTATCGAGCTGCACTCGCCAAAGTATCTTACGTGACTAATCGAAATACTCAAATGGCTCCACCAAAATGGCGGTGGTTTTTATTTTCATATGGCCTATGTTCATAAGGTGAGAATTTCGCTACTTGATGTCGCTGCTATCAATAAGTGTGCATGGTGGCGGCTACACTAGGGTTCAAGAATGAGTCCATTTTGATCCGACGACACTAGTTGGTTCGTCACATATTTTCGTCTCTTCTGTGTGGGGTTGTGAGCCCTATGAGGGAGTACGCCAGTATAATGCTCCTAGCCGATCATACCCTTGCCATTTTAGCCTGCATAAGTAAGGGTTTACTCATGCACTTACCGGGGACTACCACTGGGAGGTAAGGCAAGCACTTCGCTGCTTGATCGTTGCGCTTCTGCCTCAATTCATCAGTTTCCCGATCAATCGCCCTGCGGGCCCCAACCAGCTTATAAGTCCAGTTATTAATTTTAAGCTTTGCAGCATCTGATGCTTACTCTACACAAACCCTCGTGCACTACATGCTGTAGTCACTCGGTAAAGGGTGAGAAAGTACGAGCTGAATTCGTAGCCAAGAATTGGTTGAATTTAAAAATGATTGCCTCTTGATGAACGCTCTCAGTATCCATATTGTTTTACTATCATAAAATCAACATCAATAACACAGACAGTTTTGGACTGTTTGCCGACAAGATTTGACGTCTTGACGCGATGACAAATCTGGTGCGATCGTATGTTGTTTCTTTTACCGCGGAATAATTTCAAATTATAAGTTGAGTCCAAATGCATTAGGCCATAAACTAACTATACGTTCTGGCAGTCCATCTACATAAAAGACTTGAATTTCCTACAGAGAAAAGTAGCACATGGGCATTACAAAAGACATACTTTCCAAATTCGTTGCTCAGTTTTTGCATCCAAAAATTTCTGAGAAGAAAAATATCAATGTAAACACAACGCTGTACCTTTCACAAATATCACGTTGCAATGCTAAAATTTGGCGGGATTGTCGTGAATGTTAACAAAAACAGCGTACATGCAGATGGACACCACGAACTGAGTATGAATCATATACAGCTAGAAGGAAACTTTTCGTCAGTGCAGCGAACAAAAAAAAAAGAGAGGTCTTTGCTGATGAATACGAAAACAAAGGATTTGACTTCTGGGATTTTTTTCAAAAGAGTCAAAATTTAACATTTATGGATCGAGTAAGCATGAAAGCAACCAAATGAAGCGTTGAATCCAAAAACACAAGGAAAAAAGTAAAGCACGGAAATGGTGGTTTTATGATTTGGGGCTAAATGTCCACTTTTGGGATCGGTAAGTTAGTCGTAGTCATTAAAATAATGACGAAAGAATATAATAATAAAAAATATAATATATAATAAAAAATTTAGCAGGAAAATTTGCTTCAAATACACGAAAAATGGTTATCGCGAAAAATTTGTACTTCCAAAAGGACCATGATACCAAGCGTGTCGCACAAATGGTGGGGATGATACATAAAGTCCCTCGCTTGCTAGTAACACCACCACAAAGCCCCGATCTTAACCCAACAGAACGTCTTTGAAATCATTCTCAGGTAAAAGCCTTGTTTTTAGCGGAATGGTAAGAAATAACTAGTTCATGCCAGACCGGCTTAAAGAAGTTAAAAGGCTTAAAGGGTACTCAACAAAATATTAGGTAATTTAAGCAAAAATAAGATATAAACTAATAATTTTCTTTAAGGGTATCAACACTTTAGCTGCGCTCATTTTACATGCAGAGGGACATTTTTATTTCTATAATTTTTTCTGAACGAAATGTTATTGTTTTGCCTCTAAGAAAATGCAAATAAACATTTATTACTTGCAAACAAATAGATCTGTTGAAAACAATTATAAACAAAATTTAATTAATTTATTTACTTAACACATGCCAAACTAAAAGAGCAACAAGGAAATTGATTTTAAAAGATGCCATTAATTAACGATCCCTTTCATCGACGTCCAGAGTACAGAGTTTGTGCCTAAACATACAAAATGCTTATACAATTGACTTACAATACCAGCCTAACCTTGATTTCAGAATTGTAATAGTTTTAACTCATTTACATATATCCTCAAACGAAACATTCAAAATATGATCCTAAAGAGATTTTTTTCATATATCCTATTATCTTCACTTTTTCATCACGTTGAATTAAATATTCACCAGCCAAAAATAGTTTTCCTTTTATTTTTGCCTTTATTATATATACCTAGTGAACATTACGTGAAATTTGTTGTCATTTTAGCCATTCTGACAGATTATAGGATGGAGAATGTGTTAGCAATTCACTTACAGTGGCTGGGCGAAGTTAAGGGTTTGCAAAAGTATTAGTAGAGTTTGATATCTATAGGTATATATGCATTAGGCTCTGAATACCAGAAACAGTCTCTTATCATTACTCTCCAAATGGATCAATATAACTTACAGGAACGTTTATTCATTCTGAAAACTTACTACGCAACTGAATCTAAAGGTGGTTGGGACGATGTTCTTCGTAAAAAATTCGGTAGTAAGATGCCCAATGAAGCCACTGTCTTACAAATAGTGAATAAATTCCAAACAACATATTCCATCTTAGCAAGTTTTACACTCCGATAGTCCTATCTCTCAATATAATTTTGTTTGCCTTTTTTATGTACACACACTCAAACAGGATGATGAAGAGGCTGAAGAAGAAGAAGAATGTAGCGAAAATGAGCAATGTGATTTGGATGATGAAAAACAGTCAGATGAAACCGAATCGGATTTTCCAAATAAAAGAAAGAAATCTTCCTCTCATGTAAGTCACTTCTTGCCATTACATAGTGTACTTCTAATCTAATGATACCTTTACCAGCTAGATTCCTAAGACGAAGCCCACCACAAACACAATTGGTATACCAAAAGGATCTTCAAAATCCGCCTTCAGCCACCTCGCAACAGTCGCTGAGATAAGATCTGATGCACCAACAGCCGCTCCTCGTCAACCTATCGATTGCACCACAAAAAATAAATAAACTCCACACTTTTGCTATAAACTAATTATTCTCATTTATTTATCCACTTGTCGCGTTTCCGTTTCGGCGACAATGTGTTTTGCGTATTCTATGTTCCTGGTCATAACAATACACCATTGATATACAATAATTAAAAGGAAAAGTACACAGTGAGCACTCTTCCTTCGGGGGTTTTCTGGTTTGAAGGTGTTTCTGTGGTCGAACATGATTTGTATAAAATTTTTGTTTTCTGCTTGTTTGTGTTTTACATGCTAAATGAAATAAACTATGTTTGTCACTTAATTGCGAGTCTGGAATATTACTTTTCTGGTCCCTCAACACCGGCCTGATTCATCAGGTCAGCGATGCTCTTCTCCAAGTCATCTATCCGATTGCCCATGTCGTCGATTCGGGTGATTATTTGGTCCGACATTGTTTGGAACTTGTCTTGGACGTTCTGTAAAAGGTTTTGCACCTGCAAGGACATGATTTTAAATTTTCATATAGTAATAAGTACCCGCCCAAAGTTTTCTTTCAATAGTTACGCACATAAATTGTGAGCTCCTGCATATTCTTTGGATCCGCATTGCTATTGAGGGAATAGTTTTGTTCCAAATCGCTGTCGATTTCTGATGCTTTCAAGTCAGTCATTTCTTTTGTGTTTTATTGTGAAACGATGAGAATCAATTTCTTTGTGATTTTATAAAACTTTGTTTTTTCTTTTAAACTGGTTAATCAAAAGCACAACCCAACACCGAAAATTCCCACTGGTGACGGTTGAGTTTGACAGCAAGCAAGTTATCATATGGTGGCGTTGCCAAGGCGAAATTGTTTTGGTGATGTAAATAAATTTTTAATTTTCGAAGTAAATAAATTAAAATCGATGGTAGTTCTGATGGAATTCTTTCACAACTACTATAACAAAAAGTTTTATGTATTAATAGAAAATATTAAATAAGTTGCTCCACAACAGTTGCTATCGCACGACAGTAACATTCTGTTAATCTGAGTAATTATTTACTTTCGCGGTCACCTGGGTTTTTAGTCGAAAAATTAACCTAACAATTTTTTTTTTCTAAATTGTTTGTTTTGACAGAGGATTTATGATAAAAATTACAGAAATTAGAAAAAAATTAACATTTTCAATAGTTTTATGGCTTTGAATGAAAAAAAAAATATTTCTCATTTTTTAAAAATGTTATCAGGCTTTTACCTGGCAGTTTTTCATATACCCTTAACGGTGTGGCAAGGAAAGGGAGCTGAAATCCACCACAAGTCCACGCAAGCACCTGTAAGACGTACCCAAAGCGGATTATTCGTAAAAATCTATGTTTCCTCTTATCCTCGTTTGCTATTAAGCATGTGCCTCTTTTTATCACCCAACTGCCAAACACGTTCGGTTTCACCAACATAACGAAATGCTGGGACCAATTTGCTGAAGATAGTGCCAACGCAAAAATTACATTAATATTGCCCATAGATGAACTAACATAGATATAAAACTTTCCAGATTTTGACCATACCAAGAACCGCTTTCCACTGATTGTCTCTAACTGTCTAACATCTGTACAGGATGTTTGGATAGTGTGTCGAAAACTTTAAGAGGAGATTCTTTGACATATTTTGACAAAAAAATCTTGCAAGGTCTGAGGGGTCGGAACTGCATCTCCATCGAGATATATATATTATTGAAGATCAAAAGTGATTTATTTTTTTCTCTAAAAACTTTAAATTTTGATTTTGTCAGCATTTTATTCGGAAATATTTGTAAATAACGGTCACTTTTTTCAACTTTGAAACGCGTACCTAGTACGAGTATTTACAAATAAAAGATAAGTTTTTTATTGCGCAATGTAAATCCAATGAAAAAAGATTCATTTTATGACTGCTAAAAGGCGAAAAGGCAATACATCGAGTAGGTAATGCCCATTTTATCAGGTCAAAAAATAAATTAAAGGTCCTTTTTCTGAAGTACAAAATTAAGGAGATCTTTTATGAAATAATAAAAAATGAATGAAAAATTATTTGTATAATCAGTTTGGTGTTTTTAACTGAGATGTTGACGTTTAATTCATAATATCCTCGGTGATGGAATTTTCAATACAAGAATACGCATACGTGGTTTATATCTATGGTTGTCTGCAACGGTAACGGTCAACTAGCGGGATTGGAATATCTGAGACAATACACTTGATAGGATTACCCCAAATGGCAGGATATTTTCCTGGATGTGAGAGACAGGAACAACGAGGGAATCGTTGAGAAACTCACCGACATTTAACATTACTTCAGAAACCATCAAACTACCACTCTTAGGCAACTGAGCAGGCAGTTTAATGTAAGCAGGACATCATATAACAGTACAGGAGCTACAACCCGGAGATTCAAGGAAGCGTTTGTACTTCTGCAATTACATTCTGGAAAGTCACTTTGCAAAAGACAACTTTATTGGCCGGATCCTAAAGATGAATGACTCCCAATTTCTAATCACAAACCTCCACAATTGACATATTTGGACAAAAGTAGGCTCCATTTCATGAAACATAGAGCTTTTCAGCATAAGTTCAATGCCAATGTGTGGGCGGACATATTGGGTAAAAGCTGATCGGACTTTATCGGCTTTCTCCCAGGCTTAATTCGAATCTATACCTGCGAAACCAACTACCGAAACTATTAGGTGATATAACACGGCAATAAAGAACAGCCATTGTGCACCAGCTTGATGGCGCCAGCATATGGCTATGCAGCTAGAGAGTGATTAGATCGCATGAATGCAAATTCGTACACTGGGCGGGATGGACCCATTCTGTTGGTCAGCAATCCATTGGATTTGAGCCCAATGGATTTACTATTGACGATGGATTGTGAAATTCCGAGAGGTATTTGAAAGAATTGACATTGTTAGAGCTTGCTAAAGACGAGCTCTGGCGTGCATACAACTCAGTAGTTCGCCCTTTGAGTAAATGACATAAGACAAAGTTTGAATAAAAATAAAAATGCGCAATCAATATTTGTATTTTTTTATTCTAAATTCCTGATTTAATGTTGTACCTGCTTCAATATGTTGGGCCGTATCTTAAAAACTGCTGACTTAAGATGAGCTGACTTTTATTTTTGTAAATACTAGGTACATGTTTCTTTTTTAATAATCAATAACTTTTGACACATTCATTTTATGGCAAGATCTACCTTAAAATACTCATAATTACGATTTGTACGGTTCCCCATTTGTTGCCTTATATGCACAAATTTGAAGGATGTTATTTTTAATAGGAGTCAAAATAGGACAACGTAAGGCCTTTCTCGTATCTCGCAATGGTTGCATTTCCAACCTTCAACCCATTCCCAAAATATAAGAAATCTCCCCTTTAGGTTTTGGACACATTATCCGGAACACACTGTATACACTGTGTGTTTCCGGTGACTTATGCAGGGTTTATTCCCCATATCTATCTCAGTAGTCTGACTAGCCTTGAAAATCCTCATTGGTTGAGTTAATCGCGTAAATTAACACGTCGTTCGCCCCCCATTCAGAGTTTAATTATTTCATACACAATATTACAGTGTTACTATTTTATATTAATTTATAATCATATTTATATCACTGAGAAACAGGTTGACACCCAAACACCATCGACTATGTTTACTGCCTACGAGTGGATCCCGTCGCAGAAGAAGATTAAAAAAACATAACTTAACTCCAAGCCATAATTTGTTAAGAAATTTTTTTTACGGTTTCTTGTTATAGCAGTCGTCGGCTAAGTAACGACCCACTTATGATTAAAAACAATTTGATCACCAAAACAATTTTGCCTTGGCAACGACACCATGTAATAACTTGATTCCTGTCAAACTAAACTGTCACCCCCACTTCGGTTCTGTTGTTGATTAACCAGTTTACCAGAAAAACAAAGTTTTATAAAATCACAAAGAAATTGATTCTCATCGTTTCACAATAAAACACAAAAGAAATGACTGACTTGAAGGCATCAGAAATCGACAGCGATTTGGAACAAAACTATTCCCTCAATAGCAATGCGGATCCAAAGAATATGCAGGAGCTCACAATTTATGTGCGTAACTATTGAAAGAAAACTTTGGGCGGGTACTTATTACTGTATGAAAATTTAAAATCATGTCCTTGCAGGTGCAAAACCTTTTACAGAACGTCCAAGACAAGTTCCAAACAATGTCGGACCAAATAATCACCCGAATCGACGACATGGGCAATCGGATAGATGGCTTGGAGAAGAGCATCGCTGACCTGATGAATCAGGCCGGTGTTGAGGGACCAGAGAAGTAATATTGCACACTCGCAATTAGGTGAAAAACAGAGTTTATTTTATTTAGCACGTAAAACACACAAACAAGCAGAAAACAAAAATTTTATACAAATCATGTTCGACCACAGAAACACCTTCAAACCAGAAAACCCCCGAAGGAAGAGTGCGCACTGTGTACTTTTCCTTTTAATTATGGTGTATTGTTATGACCAGGAACATAGAATAAGCAAAAAACATTGTCGCCGAAACGGAAACGCGATAAATGGATAAATAAATGAGAATAATTAGTTTATAGCAAAAGTGTGGAGAGCTTATTTATTTTTTGTGGTGCAATCGATAGGTTGACGAGGAGCGGCTGTTGGTGCATCAGATCTTATCTCAGCGACTGTTATGAGGTGGCCGAAGGCGGATTTTGAAGATCCTTTTGGTATACCAATTGTGTTTGTGGTGGACTTCGCCTTAGAGATCTAGCTGGGAAAGGTATCATTAGATTAGAAGTACACTACGTAATGGCAAGAAGTGACTTACATGAGAGGAAGACTTCTTTCTTTTATTTGGAAAATCCGATTCGGTTTCATCCGACTGTTCTTCATCATCCGAAGCAGATTGCTCACTTTCGCTACATTCTTCTTCTTCTTCAGCCTCTTCATCATCCTGTTTGAGTGTGTGTACATAAAAAACGCAAACAATATTATATTGAGAGATAGGACTATCGAAGTGTAAGACCTGCTAAGATGGAGTATGTTGTTTGGAATTTGTTCACTATTTGTAAGACATTGGCTTCATTGGGTATCTTACTACCGAATTTTTTACGAAGAACATCGTCCCAACCACACTTATATTCAGTTGCGAAGCAAGCTTTCAGAATGAATAAACGTTCCTGTAAGCTATATTGACCCATTTGGAGAGTAATTATCAGAGACTGTTTCTGGTATTCAGAGCCTAATGCATTTGGACTCAACTTATAAAAGTAACAAAACACACTCGCACTAGATTTGTAATCATGTCAAGACGTCAAAATCTAGTCTACAAAGTTCATTCATATTGGCGGGGGCAGGAACATTGTCCGAAAGAGAGGGAACGCTTTTTATTGAAGTAGGAAGAAGAAGTGCTACTTGCACCGAGAATCCATTTCTAAAGTGGATTTCCGGGTTAAGCACGCCGTTTTTTTTTTCCATATCGTTCTATTTCTGACACACTTTTTCATTTTTGTTTTGATCGTTGTTGAGCAAGGAAGGATGAAGAATAGAAAAAAAGGTACTATGTTTTAGGCCAACTGTTCAGATTTAAAAATTAAAAATGCTCCGTTTCAAGTGCTCCACTTGTCAAAAAGTCTTTCAGCCCCATGAAAATGTGAACACGACGTTCATGGTGAGGACTTTCATCCCGTCACCAATGTAAACAGGCACAAACAGTCCACACCTGTCCGTGTTATTGATGTTGATTTCATGATAGTAAAACAAGATGGATACTGAGGGCTGACAGCCCTATACGGAAGAGATTAAAACATGTGACGAACCAACTAGTGTTGGTTCCTGGACAAGACATATGAGCAATATCCAAAGTATCCGCCAAGATAAGAAAGAAGGAAATCATGGCTGGGACAGTTGGTAGGCATAGCCCACCAACCCCACGACAGAATATCTGGATTTAGGCTTATTGACTTTGGCGGGGCGAAATATCACTATTACAAACACACGGTTTCCTCATCTCAATATTGACAAGGGGACCTGGCGGTTTCCGGATCATCAAACGCTTGTGATAGATGTAAGCCATGCCTCCAGTATTCTGGACGCCCTAAAGTTCCGGGCAGTCAACATTGACTTGTATTTGCCAACAAGAAGGGGCACACAACAACAATGATTTCGAGGTAGCCAAGGACTTTGTCTATCTTGGCTCTGTTATGAGTTCTGTAAACAACACCTCCGCAGAAATAAAACGAAGAATAACTCTTGCTAATCGCTGTTTCTTTGGGTTAAGAAGGCAATTGAAAAATATATATTGAAAGTGGATGAAGATATCTTCTGTCATTTTGAGAGAAAAATCCTTCAAAAATGTTCGGTTCCATTTACGTTAACGGGCTTTGCAGAAGAAGATTTAACGGCGAATTATACGAACTGTACAGCGACATGCAACTATTCAGAAAACTGCGCATCAATCGCCTGAGATGGACAACGCAATAGAGGTGGCGCGCACAAGTAGAAGGGGACATCAACCGACTTGGAGTGCGCAATTAGACGCAATGGAATAGGTGTAGGACAACAGTATCGAAAATTGCAACGAGTCGTGATTAATTAATGCAAAGCACATACAAATAAAATATTAGGAATAGAGTAAGCTATTTTCTCAAAAATGTATAATCGAAATGATCAATATTGACCTTAATTACAGAGTTGGACTTAACATCGCGTCTTTTAAACGTATGTACATTACGAGCAGAAAAATACGGATTATAACCATAAAACTAGATAGACAATGTTATCACATGACAGACAGTAGTGTGAATACGTGTAGCGATTGACAGCTGGTAGGAGCAAGTCCTCGCATAAGCCCGACAGCTGTCAAATTGTGATCGAATTCAGATAATGGAACCAAATTCAATGCTGAAGCTCTAAGAAGCTATAATACAGGTATTTTTAATGGATTGCTCAGCTAAGATGCACTGCTTAACGCTCTGAATGGTTATACTATCTACTGTCTATTGTATCATACTTATCTAATGACCCATATAGTTCTTCAAGTTGTCACATTCCATTTCTACGATATCGCAAAGTATTTGGGCGTTATTCTAACATGAGTTAAAATTGGCTGCACCATCGGTTAGCCTTCTTTTGGGGTTTGTGTGGGTATAATTTAAGATGGCAGCATCTGCGGCGCTTGCTGTGAGAGTGATGACGACACCGCGGAGAAATATCTCTACGAGTGTCCGGGCTTCGGTCGGACGTTTAGTAGATACTCATCGCTGATGTCGGGGCTGCTGGTGCTCTATGCAACTGACCATTGAGGAATTTGCTCATCTTCCTACGAAAGACTAAGAAATTCCCGCAAAAACAAAATACAATTGACTTGTTCTTCTAACATCAAAGCAAAAGCGAACCGAATTCGACAAACTGGACTGGAGCTGAATGTTAAAATGAAGCTGGATAAGAGGCACGGATCAGCATAAACAACGAAGTTCTTTGAATGGAATCCTCAAAGTGAACGAAAACTTACCTCATCTTCGGAATGATTATCAATCGAAAGATCTCTTGTACTTCGTGTAAGCCTGCGTTTCCCTTGGCCTGGACTCAGAGGCTCATCTCTATCTAAACTGTCCATAGAATGTGCAGTTCGCAAGCTTTTCTTGAGTGAATGCTTTTTACCATAGTCCTCATTGCTTTTCATTAATTTTTGAAATTCTTTTAAATCATTTTTCTCATCAATATTTGAAATGTCATAGTATGTGGCTGATAGAACTTCTAAAGCTTTTGTATGCCTTTTCATAGAAATCAGCACGAAGTTTTCCAGCAGTTGCTTCAAATCGTGGAGCTTTCGTTTCTCAAAGTTATTTATTATCTCGTCGATTTCCTTGTTGGTGCGATTAACTTCGAGTTTTGCTTTCATTAGTTCTGAATCTGCAGCTGACTATAAAATAAAATAGAGCAATATCAAAAAATATGACATCTTTTTAATTTACTGTGTTGGCGGAAAACTTTGATTTGATCTCCTGCATTTGCTTCTGCCTTAGAACTTCTTTATCCCGTGCGATTACTGCTAAACGAAGATTTTCTCTGGTGGCCTTGCAAATATTCTCGAACTGCGATAGGTCATTGATTATCTGTGGAGGAATTGACTTAATTTAAAAATGTTGGTAACAAAGGTTTTCTCACTTTTAATTCCATTCTATGTACTTCGATGTCCATGTAATCGGCTAGAATTGTCACCGAATTGGTGAAACTCTTAAGTCCGTCACATAAACTCTCATTGATATCCTCCTCTTCGGCATATGTCTTGAATCCTTTGGCTAATTCATCGTATGTGTTTCGACTCCTAGAACAGAAGAAATGAATCTAGAAAAAGAGTAATCTCATTCTGCGATTGCATGTACTTTGCTAGTTTTCTGGTGCAAGATGCAAAACAAGAGCACAATTCCATGAGGTGCTTTTCGGTCAAGTTAATACGTTCATTGATAACTTTAATTCGGTCGTCTTTTGTAGTGAAAAGCGACAATTTTCCACCGCGACGAAACATCTTACAAGATTAGAAATTATTTTGTTTTGATTTAATAAAAGGATTTGGGACAATTGTTTTGTTTGTCCCAAAAAACGGTTGCCATGGTTCCACTGTAGATGCAATTCATATTCGTTGAGTTGTTGGGTTTTCTACTTGAAATTAATTATGGTTCTGCCATATGCAAGCTGACATTCGGAAGATTGCTTTTGGTTTGTGTAGAAGGTGCAACATTTTTGTGTGGTTGACGAAAGTGATTTTTTTTTCTGCGGTTGTGTTCGAATGATTTCAAAGTTTTCCCAGAATCGCAGAAAGCTGTACATTGTGCTCTCGCTTTCGAATTCGAATGGGACTACTCGCAGTATATTCTTACTGCTATATCGTTCCTACCTCCTGAACATAAAGAAAATGGTGTTAGCTAACGTAATATCCTCTGATCTTCGATGCGAAGCGACGGTTTCAGTTACGCGAGTTATCGTGTGCGAATCTTTAGGTTCGTGGCAACCAGAAGGATTGAATCTTCGTTTTAAGGTCTAATCTGTCGGAGATGGCAGTAACACTCTTCGAAAACTGAATTAGACTATTTTTAAATTTCTTTTGCTTCGATCTGTCAAAATTCTAGGTTTGACTCAAAAGCAATCCACAACCCCGTTGACATTGGCGCAAATGCAGAAATTCGGTGGCAGTTTCACTAACAAACCAAAAACCGGTTGGTTCCAGAGGAATCCTGGTTCTGATGTGATTGGATTTCAATGGTTTGACGACAAGTGTAGACAGCTACATCCAACCAAACAAAAGCATATAAAGCTGAGCTGTATCGAATAGCCAGAGATGCTCATAAGTCATACGAGCAGAAAACAAAGGAAGAACAGAGCACTAACTTCTTAAAAAGAAAAATAAAGAGCACGCCGAGCGCGCTATCGAGAAAATGAGAAAATGTATTCCTTCAGTAACATTTTCCCATTTTTTCGAAAGTTTTACCAGAAAATAAGACAAACATGACAGGGTTACAAAGCGGGAATTAATGCCTGTAGAAATAAAAAATCGATCCGAGAACATTTTGTGGATTTTAATTTTAGCAAAGCGTGGGTTATTATGAAAAGTAAAAAGAGAAAAGTGACAGACGTGACAGATGACGAGCATCAGAGTTACCAATAAGGAAAAATACAAAATGGTATTACCATGTAGCTATCGCTTTGCTTACGAAGTTATACCGCAATTCGCCTGGTCATTAGCTACACGTTTGGCGCTTTGCTTGTCACAATAGATGTTGAGAGTTCAGTAATGTAACTTGAGCTTTATCAATATATTTCGGAGATATGCTGCTTATTTTGCCACGGCAGATATTTGGTCTTTCTGCTGGACGTGTGCCCGCATAAATAGAAACGAAGCCGGATTGAGAATTGATGTCGTTAATGCCTTGAGTCCAACTAGAGTCCGAGTAAGCTTGGAGCTGATGTTTTGTTTTCCTGTAAGCGGTTGTAGAGGACATTAGAGATATTAGAAAGAGAAAGCGCATTTACGATAAATGAAGTATCAGGCCCGGTGAACGTACTCGTATATATGTTTATTTAAAAATCGCCCGATTAGTTCTCTGTATAATGTTCTATTAACACTTTTACTTTCGCCCTTCACAGTTGGATCCTTTTCCAGTTTTAACTTTGCCTGTGCAGGCAGGCGTGATAGTTTTGCTGGTATAATTTCTGCAGACTATTGATGTAGCCTGTTTGCTTGATCCTGATGTTTCCGTTTCTTTTTGAGATCTCCAATCCAATGCAAAACTTCGGTTCTCCTAGATCGCCCATGTCGAAACCCTTCGACAGTTTGCAGCACACATGCAAATGTTTCTTACGGTTGTTGGCTGCCACGAGGAGGTCATCGACACAGATGGTAGTTATACTGTTTCCATTAACTTTGAAGGAAGTGCATCTTTTCATATGATGATTGTGTAGACTGGAGTTCCTTTAAGGTCCAGTCCAACCTTAAATTCCACTGTCAATCTGACTGTCCGTTAATAGTTTTCCTCAAGGTACATATTTGTTGGCAGCGTTCTTTCGAAAACTGTCCGGATTCAAGTTCTCCGCCGAGATATGCCGAGGATACATCTAAGTGGTGTAGTTCGAGGCTGTGCTCTGCTGTGATTGCCAGCGTTAGTCGCAACGAATGGTTGCTGGCTCCGGAAGAGTAAGAATCCGTGTTAATTCCGTTCGTTAATTTGGCCGCACCTTTACTTTCCTCCGCTCAACGCAACACGATTATGACGTTATTTTTAAATTTACTTGATTTGGTTCGAAAAAATTGTAGCAATATTGAAGTTTAAGACTCATAAAGCTTTTGGCGCTGACGGACTGCATGTTGGGCTATTCATAGCAGCTGGTAATGACCTGGTTGGGAACATGCAGCAGCTTATTTGGAAGACATAGTCAGAGGAAAGCATGCCCGAAGCACGGAATCTCAGCATCCATAAGAAAGACATCTCGTCTGAGATGACTGACCATGTTTAGCGAATGGACGCAACAGCTCCGTCCAAGAGTGTTTTCTAGTCAAACCTCGCGGAACGGTGTTAGTTGAAGCCCAGAGTTACCTCGGACTATTGCGCCACCTAAACGAGTTTGTAAGTGTGATCAAACTTTCGATTTGGTTCGATTTCTGCAAAGAAATCTAGTGGTCCCCTGATCACACCGGCAATTATACTGACAGTATTTCGATGAACGTAATGCTTAAAATCCGAAGAAGTCATCTACGTCCGACAGCATACAGGAGTCCCCCCAAAAGGCTGACAGAACTTTGAGTGCAGTGGCGAAAAATAAACGAACAGTAACGACACGAAAAATGAAGGCATGCAACAAAATAGGAAAACAAGTTCGCACTCCAAAACAGTACAAGTCCAGCTCCGAACAAAAGGGAAGTAAGGATCATCGGCTTTTCCAAAAGAGATATAATAGAAAAATATAATGAGCGCAATTGAGGCCCTGCACAGGTGTTTGTGTGGAAAAACATCAACACCATTTTTTTTTAATTAGCGGTAGTGTACCTATAAAAAGTTTGCATACAGCGGTGGCGAAGGGAAATTGGGGAGAAAAGAAAGAGAGATATTGATATACATTGGTTTTGAATGTTTGCAGGCTATAATGACTGGGAAATAAAGAACTTGGTAGGGCATTTTACGGCTTAGGATAGAATCACTATATTTTAGAGTACGTTCGAAAGTGGGCTTGAGAACTGATGATTAATAGCAAGGCGGCTGTTACTGTTGAAGGTTTAAGGGCCGGAATGCTACTGGTAATTTCGAATGATCCTACATGTTGAAAAAAGCCATCGAACATCGAACGTAAGACAGAAGATATTTTGTCGGTGCTGTCTGTGTCCATTGACTATGCAATACTAGTGTCACCTAAGAGTTTTATCATACAGTTTTGGATTGGAAGGGATTAGGAGCAAATGACCAGATGTTTGAATAGCACACCAACTTTGAGCGGATAAATTCCTTATACATATATTGATGCTAGATTAGGAGAGGAATTGTATTTCTTACAGTGCTTGAAGAAACCTAGACATTTCGGAGAATTTTTGGTCGATATCAGACTTGAATTGAGCGTCCCGAAAAGTAGCCTGATGCAAAACACTATCGTACTGAAGGTCAACGAGAAGATTTAGTATCTCAAGATATGTGTATAATGAGCTGAAGGCTTATCAGCGTTCCCATGAACAATTCCACTGCAATTGAAACCATCCAGCTTTTCGAAACCGAAAGGAGTCTCTCAAATTACTAAGGCAATGAGACATATTGAAGGATTCACATATTGAACTAAGAAACCCAGAATTCCTTGTTCATTCTTGAAAGAAAGTGTTTCCGAAATACCAACATTGTTGAATTAGTTCCTAAGAATTTGTCTCTTGAGAAAGTCACTTGCAACCTGGATGCAGCCGTGTAATTCTGGATACACTCCAAGAGTTCAAGGGCAGTTCTATAATCATTGCTACTCCTACCTAGCGTAAATTGTTTTCTTCCAGATGGAATAAGTGGGAAAGTGTTGATCGGTGAATGGGAATTGAATCCATATGTTATAACACACGCACTTAATGAAAAGATACATGAATGAATGTAAACGTGAACGAAAATTTATTGTTTTTCAGTGTGAAATGATTTCCCAAGGACTTAGTCTGAGACTACATATACTCGTAGCTCTTAGGTTTTAAATAAATTCGGCAAAATGTTTTCAATTTAATCATTCTCTATTTTATTTTAACTCTACCCTACTCCGATATACACTTCTTTAACACAACGGGGGAGTGATCGCGGGGCAAATGGACATATTCCTGTCAGAGCTGCACGGCTTCCGCGGGCGTGCAATATGATACTTTTTTGAAATAAACTATACGTATCGCAAGTTGGAACATCAGCATAATGACGACTAAAAGTTTGAAAACGTATTATATCGTGCAACTGAGTTCAAGAAACTAAGTTGCAAAATGTTGGATGTAGGACCCGCTTATTGAAGTTGCAATCGAAGGCGTACGAAATGTGGTGGTATAGGACGGAATAACAAAAAAAAATGGAGAGTCCGTCATTTTGATAGCTTAACTCCTAGATTAGATCGTAAGTGCCTCAAAAATTCTCAATCGACTAATGGCAATATAACTGCCTCTCGCATGTACGAGGACATATGCAGCCAGTAATCCGAACAGAAATAGCTGTCTAGAACGATTTCCTTTTAATTGTGGATGACCTTATTAACCAGCTTTCTGAAGTGTCTTGATCATCATAGGGCAGGTACCCAAATCCGAATGATGTCTTTCTGCTGTTCTTGGAGGTAAGCAGTGTTATTCAATAGAGTACTCGTACATTGAGGAAACAAAGAGAGATTAAGTCATAATCTGGCAAAAATTCGATTCTAAGTAGAAGATATTGTAGTTAAGCGTTCTTAGCCTTCTTTTCTTTAACCTGGGAATGAGTTATCCGAAGGCGTTATTCCGGACAAGCCGTGGGTCCTGGATAAAAGCGGTTTGATTTCTGCTTCCGATGAGGTGAATGGTAAGTCTGGCCAAAGAGAGGAAGGGTGATAGAGACATCTCAAAAATGGAATGAGACTTTCAAAACCCTTAGGTTTTTATGGCCTAACCTTTGATTTTTTGCATTTATAGGCATAGAGGAAGGTTTGAGTGTTTGGGTGCTGTATAAATAGGGTAGGCACTGAAATGATTCCACTATTTGTAACTGTTTATGCACATCAATTGTGCTTATTTTACCTCTAAGGAGTCTAAGTCAGGGACTTGGAAAGGATATGGTGACGGATGACTCCTTATTGGACTAACGTCAGCATTCACATCTTCGAACGGGTTTCAGGCTTTGGTCTAACCGACAATTGCTATCGGCGGCAAAAGTAGTGCATATTTGGATGCGGATTGTTTGTTAGAGGCAGACTTAGGCAAGAAGTCTTGAGTTTCCGGCATGTTATCGAGAGCCTCGTAACAATCCGTGAAGCATTGGCTCAGGCCATAACCTTGTTGTAGCCAGGGTACGGTTGTGAATATCCCGAATATCGCAAAGGCAAGATAATACTGTGAGGAAGTTTGACATCGTAAGCTACAGAGGCAAGAGATCGCAAAATCCTTTTCCGATTGAGTCTCCCTTAATCCTTTAAGAGGTCCAATGCCGCCAGCACCAAGTGTCGAAGACCAGCGGCAACATTGCTACCGAGACTCAGGTGGCGCAGGCACGTGGAAGGGGACCTCAATCGCACTTAGCGTGAGAAAATGGAGGCAGATAAATAAAGATCATGCTGGTTGCCGACGCTTGTTGGTTAAGGCACAGGTAGCGCCACCTTAAGTAAGAGGAAGGCTCTCAAATTTAATCAAACAGCTCTTAGAGGCTCTCTATTTTTTTTTTTTTTTTTTTTATAATTTACGCGCGCCTAAGGGGTTAGACACCATTTTACTGTTGCCAGGGCGCGGGCGGAAAGGTAGAAGGAGGAGAAAGGAAAATTGTTTTGTAGTGGTTTGAAAATCAGGTGTGTTTGGTTTCGATATTCGCTCTCCAGGGGTGGGAGTCCGAATAGGACGGAGAGTTTTTTCTTCACTCAGAGTGATTCGAGGAATAATTCACAGTATTTTTATCTGTGCTTGAAACTCTACAACAGCCAAATCTACGTGTCAGTGTTATGCCTTCACACGCAGAATTTTTCTGACTGAGTTCCAATTACACAAATGAAAAACTGACTAGCCATAGGCAGGATTCGAACCTGGACCCCTCCGAGTGAGAAGCGATTGCTAGTACCTTCATCCTTCTTTACCATTATATTATGGAAAAATACATTTATATGAGTTGTATGAGTATATAATAATTAGGAGCTCATTCAAATGACGGGAATTCTATTTGCCTGAGTTCTTTAACGATAACCAATCATCGTTATAGGTGTCAGGATCATTCATATTGTGTTCGCTTGATTTTGCTGGTGTCTGTCTCTAAGCAGTTTTTTCTATTAAGAGACCAATTTTACCAGCTCTGATCTGGTTAGTGAAACTTGCAAATGGAATGTGATCATATATTCATATCCTTAGGCGATGGGAATACGTTTCGATATCCCTGATTCTGACGTGCCACTTTAGAATGCGGATTTTATTTCGATCCCTCCTGCAATAACGACGATTTTCTCTAATTTTAATTCCGTCACATCCTACCTGAATCCAAAAAGCAGAGCTGTTTCAATATTGACTCACCTGAACCCTGCCATAATGATACAACGTCTCATGGCATCGCTTACGAAATTAATGACACATTTCAAAAATTTACCATGTACTACTCGTATGTAAGGCCACATTTACAAATGTGAGTGAGCTATTCCAATTCAGAAACACAACAACTAGGTTACATCACAAGTTCTTAGAAGTGGTTCACCTAAAGTTAAAAATAAATACCTACTCCATCGGCGTTACAATTTAGCAAATTATGTTCCCAGGTATACACAACAATTCTAAGAAATTTAGTTTGACACTTGTTGTAAACAAGAATTTTCAAAAGAAAACAACAAACGATACGAAGATGCTGGGCGGCACCAAGAGAAGAGATAGATATGAACACGTTCGATACGGAAACCAATAACTGCTGGATAGTTTTTAACTTACTCATTTTCAGACCCAACTAAATGCCTTTCGATAAGAAACCACATTTGAATGACTCTTCTGTTGCGGAAATTCCACAATTCTTTTTTTTTTATATTATTCAAATCAGTTAATAAAATTTCTCAACGATTTGCATGCCTTTAATGGATGCACTTAATCGATGTGGGCAGATTGGCATGGTCAAAGTTGTAAACTCATCTAAGGGACCACACGTCGTATGTGCGACCAATTTACGATAAAACAAGCATTCTGAAAAATATGAGGAATTATATACAAGTTTTTTGTACTTATAATTCGCATCGACAAAGTGTGGTTCTTTGAATTATAAACAATTTCCCCAGATCCTTTGTTCTTTTGTGTACCTAGTCACACGAAAACTTGACGGGAATACGGATATCATACAATACTTGGCTCACAATGTGAACTCGTTAGGCCATCTGGTAGGAGGGCTATAAATATAATAAAGATACATATTCACACATTCTGCCAAACAAGCTTTAAGCAAACAAACAAACGAGCACACTAATTGAAATCGACAAAAGATCGTTACTGAAGCATCTAACTGAAAAATACAATTAAAAACAAAAATAGATCATGCAGACCACACGGACCGGCTTCAGATTTATAATTCCGTTCCAGCTGTAGCGTGTCGTTGAGTACATTTGACCGTGACCTCTATAGCTGAAAACAAGTCAAGTCAACAAGTCTATACGAATACCAAGCGCCAAGAGTGTACTTCCAACACTGAAGAGTTGCTGCTTGTGTCTGATGTGATGGTTGGGCAAACAAACAATTTTTATTTATGAATACGAGTAAGGCTATGCCTTCATTATCTGACGCGATCTAGGAATCGGGTTTGGAGGTGATTCCTCGAATTTGTCAGTGAATATCTGTTGACTTGGTGGTATCAATTTTATGGAATAATTACCAGTCACTAATGGGAAACGTGATGCGCAGGGAGATAATTAGAAGCTACTTAAGTTGAGTTTTTAAAAGTCAAGTTCAGCTGAGGACTTTGTATCAAAATATTTCAAATCTTAATGTGGATTTTGTCCGAATGAAACCGCAGGGCCTTGTATAATACAAGTAAAGGGTGATCAGATAAGAACGATAGGAAACAAAATTAAAATAAATCAATGGTATGAGATATAAAATTGATTCTGGCTTTATTTTGAAACTACGTTCATACCATTATGTGTGTATAGCACATCATTCATCATGCTGCAAGCGGTCGCTCCAATTTTTGATGACTCGATCCAACATGTGCGGCGTTATTCCGGCAATAGTTTGTCGAATGTTGGCCTTAAGCTCGTTCAAAGTGATTGGCTTGTTAGCGCAGACTAAGAACTTGACGTAGCCCCAGAGAAAATAATCAAGAGGTGTCAAATAGCATGATCGTGGCGGCCAATTGAAGAAAATTCGCCGTGAGATGACCCAGTCGCCAATTTCGAGCGTTGCGTCGCTTGTATGGCATGTAGCGCCATCTTGTTGGAACCACAGCTCAGATATATCGAGTACAGAAGGTCGGTTAACATCACTCTATACCTGAGACCATTGACGGTAACGATGTCTCCTTCCTCATTTCGTAAGAAATAAGGTCCGATGATGTCGTTATGCCATAAACCGCACCAAACTGTCAATTTTTGTGGATGCACTGATACTTGGCCGAACACTTGTGGATTGTGTTCGCTCCAATAATGTCAATTTTTCTTGTTGACATAGACGCTGAGCCAAAAATGGGCTTCGTCCTAGAAGATGATTTTTTGGGCAAAATCCGTATTTCCGGCCAACATTTCCAGCGTCCAATTAGCGAACCTCAGGGCGTTGTCTATGTTCGTCGAGCTGCAATTCTTCCGTCAGTACAATCTAGCCGGGTTGACTCTCTGGCGATGCCCAATTCAGCTGATCGGCGCCGAATCGACATTTCTGGGTCTTCTTCGATACTGGCCGTTTGGTGGCTTAAGATCTAAAAGAGTGTACTCACGCTCAAACTATTCCACGGTGAGACGATTTGCTTGTTCACTGAAGCCATTTTTTAATAATTTTCGCACGTGCGGAAAGCGTAAAACCAAGTATGATGAATATTTTCACAGCTGGATGTCTTGGTAATTTTGACAGCTGCTGAAATGTAATAATTTGAAAAATAAGTAATAATAAGGCTTTATTTCACGCAAGCTTATTACAACAAAAACAATATAGTTTACCAAATAAGAGGATTATAAAAGTAGCAAGTAAGCATTGAATAAATAGGAACAAACAGCATGTCAAGTAACTGTGACGTGTGTCCCTTAACAATAAAATTACGATTTTTTATGATGATGGGGGCGAAAGAACAGAAGAGTTCCAAAACATATAGTATACGGATAACAAGAAGCATTATATGCAAGTAAAGGGTGATTTTATTGTTGTTTGGTTTTCCAGTGTTCTACTTTTGACAGCACACGCGTGATTCGTGACATGTGTCAAAGTCAAATATGCTCCGTTACTCGTAGCATTGCAACTTATCATGGAAAGACACACTCGAACAAAGGTCAACAATTTTTTAATTTTATTGTCAAAATTATTGCCCTGTGCAAAATGTTTTTAGCGCACTTCGACCATAACGGTCGTCATAATCGACCTACTGAGCAAGCAATTCCAGCCATAGTCCCTAAATTTCGCACCAATTTCACGCTATTCTACATTAAGACACCTACCCCTACGTGTAGAGTGCGTGCAGAGGAAAATATTGCTGCTGTGTCCGCCAGTGTTAATGAAGACCGTGATTTGTCCATTCGTCGCTGTTCGCAGCAATTGGTATTGTGTTACTCGACTACGTGGACGATTTTACGGAAGCATCTTGGTCTAAAACCTTACAAAATACAGATCGTGCAAGAACTGTTTTATCGAAAAATTGTCTTCAACGACGAAACTTATTTCTCGTTGAATGAGTATGTTAATAAACAAAACTGCCATATTTGGTCGGATGAGCAACCTCAGGCAATACAAGAGCTGCTAATGCAGCCGAAAAAAATCACTTTTTGGTGCGGTTTATGGTCTGATGGAATCATTGGTCCGTATTTTTTCAAAGATGATAGTGAGAACAACGCTACCGTCAATGGCGTCCGATATCGTTCAATGATTTCGAGCTTTTCTTTGGACAAAATGCACGAGAAGTCAACAGCAAGATGGCGCTACATGCCACTCCCCAAATCAATGGACCAATTGAGAAATGGTTCGGTGAGAAATTTATCTCTCGTTTTGGACCGGTGAATTGGCCGACCAGATCGTGCGATTTTTATTTATTATTTCAACACATTAGATTTTAAAATATGCAAACAAATATTTCAAGAATTCACTAAAGTAAAGAAAAATAAATGACATTCGGTACTTTAAGATATAAAAAAATAGAATTTAATGCCACTGCAATGGTCATATTCAATTCAAATTTACAGTATTTTGGGTGGGGTGACCATAGGATTGTAACATTAACAGCAGTAAGGTAAATATAATACAAATTCAGTAGTAAATTGTAAAAGATGCAATTTATCAAAAAGAAACAAAAATTAAGATTAAGGTTTTAGTTGAAGGTCAGTTAGTTAGAGCTGACATAACATACATAACATAATTATTGTGCAGCTTATATACATTATATAATGTATAGTAGATAAGAGAAATTGAAATTTAAACCAATATGTCAGAAATAAGAGCTTTTAAGCTGTTGTAGTTAAATTGCAGAGTCAATGTTTTAAATGTTTGATGGACGTTCCAGGTATTGATATTGTTCTAATCGGCTAAGTAAGTTAAAACTGAGATAACATGTTTGAGGAGGTTTCACGTAAAGTATAGTTTGAAATTAAACGAAAGTTACGATTACCAGACTCCAGGACGAATGTTTTCAATACCTTAAAACAATACAAGTGACGAACTGGTAAAATTTTGAGGTCGTGTAACAGAGAATAACTAGGATGGTTACGAGGTTTTCTTCAAAGGTTTTTGTTTTTTAAATAGATTTCTGCAAGATAAGAAGGGGTCGTATATTGTTGTAATATACGCCGCCCCAACAAGCAATTCCATACTTAGAGTGAAAAATTCCGTAATAAATAATTTTTAAAAGTTTAGTTGCGCATACATTACGCTGATATAAAAATGCCTAAATGTGCATCGGAAATACTTCCGTAATATATGGATATGATGTATAAAACACATTTTAGAGTCAAGGATTACCTCCATGTACTTAAAATGGTCTACACACTCTATCAAAAAACATTTATCACTGGAACATAAACTATGATACTACAGTAAGTGGAATTTCATTTCACTCCTTCTCTCACCTAACCTAACTCTTTGCTACCTATTTCAAAGATTACAGCATAACCAATTGAGCATAAAACCATAAAACCCTGCTTTTTCCAGTTTTTTTTAATATACACTTGTGATTGACCTAGAAATAAACCAGCTGTACATTTCTTGCCATCCAGTTTAGACATTATTTGAAAATAAAACTGTAAGAGTGCATCTTACGTTGATTTTCCCTTTTGAAATCCAAATTGAACTGGATTGAAGAACTTCGTTTTATTTAAGAAGCTCACTATCCTGCTCTTCATGAGTTTTTCAAATATATTTTGCTGAAAGCAGGAAGAAGTAATATGGGCCTATAATTACAGACTTCAGTATGAGAACACTTTTTTATCAATGGGATAACATTTGCACATTTAAGGCCATCAGGAAAGCCTCCTCCAAACACGAAACGATTAAAAATATCGGATAGAACATCCACTACCAAATTTGAAATGTTTTTAATAACAAAGCTTGAAATACTATCCACATAATATCGATGATGTTAAGGAACCAATGGCCTTTAATTCAAAAGATGTTATGGACGTAAAAACAAAACTTCCACTTTCCAGCGGTTCAGCACAGCCTCAAATAGAGGAACAGAAAGAGCAGATCTTTTGGACTTTTATTGGGATACATAAAATCACTCGTCTACGCCGATAAACCTGCGTCAACCAATACCAACCAATATGCTCGAAAAAGCGATTCAAAATTGAACTCTCCGTGTGGACCACTTAAAACGTAGTTGTGGTCAAAATTTACATGAAATAATCTTTAAAAAGTACGATACGAATGGCACACATTGAAGTATACACCTTTGCAACTTTCTCATTGTTTTGTTGACAATTAAAAACCAAACGCTTAAAAAATCACCCATTAGAAAACACCAACAAATAACCAAATATCGAAAAGTCAATATAAGAAAATAAAATACATAAATAAGTAAGTTAACGCGCCACGATTCCACAAGTCGAAAGATGAGAAGTCACCTTGACTTCATGCATGTACTTGTGGACATTGTATTTCAACACCGTAACACGAAGCGTGTGACGGAAACTAACAATTGTTTCCCACGACTCGAAGTGGGAAACTACTGATGCAACTTAAAACCCTTGCACGCGCTGTACACCAAATGCATCGATATGAAGGCGAGGAGTAGGATAAGTTAGATTTTAAGTTCAGTTCTGATTTTGGAATGGTAAAATAAAGCCGAAGTTTTACTTGAAATCCGCGTTTTATTTGAACGAATGGTTGGTTGTTTGCCACGGGCTTCTGCCACTTTAGATGTTGTGGTACCAACATCTTTAACTAAGTAATAAATATACAGAATTAAAAAATAATCAACGGAAGCTAAAATAACAAATGAAACTAATAACAATATTATTGAGTAAGTAGAGTCGCAATAGTACCATGATTAATTTGAAACGACCAACATTTAGTACTCGTACCTTTTAAAAATGTAGACTTAATCCCCAAGCATCTCAATCCATCATCTAGTTTATTATAAACATAGGGGGCTATCACAGTGCGGAAATGGGAAAAATTAGATTTATATATCGTAGGTATACTTACAAAATTTCTATAGTTAACTTTTAAATCAAAATGATCGTTATATCCGAAAACATTATAACCAGCACGATTGTAGAACATTTTTAGAACTTTAAAACAATACTCGTATATCGCTGAATTGATAGAAAAGTGTCACAACTCAAAATTCGGCGTTTTTGAGTTATGAGGTCACAAATGGCTATAATGTTTGTCAGAACATTGTGGGAAAACGTCGCAAGTGTAAGAGCATTCAATGGCCACATGGGAGCAGTAGTGTCGTTTGTTCATTCTTATAAGTAACGTTTAGGGAAAAGGTGCATATTCCGTATTGACATTCTGAGTCTTATAAAAGTATGTGAACACAAGAAGTGGATGATTTTCGCCTGCTCATAATGACTGAGGATATGGTTTTTCATTTAAACTTTTATCGCTGCAAATTATTGGACCTCTTTTTTTTATTATGTGAAAGTGAGAATTTGCGGAATTTCTCATACTTTCTGAGCCACTCTAAACTGTGTCGATTATTTTGTTATGGATAAAACTCAATCTTTGAAAAATGGCTATTTTCAACTTCTTTTTCAAATTAGAATTTCATAGTATGCCTCCTTAATTGACATTATTTATTTGAAATATGTAGTGCATTTTTGTTCAGTCTGTTTGATATCTTTTTGTTTTATTTACTCACGCCATTTTTGCCGAAGTGAAATACCTATTACGTTTACCTATTAAAAATTAAGTTTTTTACTATCATTTTGTATAATATAATTTTTGTATATATTTGTATAATTTTTTCGTTAATAAAACACTTTACTTCCTTAAACTGAAACTTCTGTTAGGTGGAAAAATGACACAAGTCAAAATTTGGGGTAGCAGTCCTTGGATTTTTTGAAAATCATTGACAGCATGCTAACATACATCTATAATTAAAAAAAAGGAAAAAGTAAATATGTTAAGAAGTGATTTTTGTGTCCCTTAGAACCTTATACATGCGTTGCAAATTTTCAAACCGCCGGCTCCCCTGAAAATTTGATGATTTCGCGTTGTGACACTTTTCTATCAATGCGGCGATATGTATGCAGATGCCTAAGAGGAAGAACATTCAGACATAAAAATAAATTAAAAGTAGGGGTTCTGGGATTAACTTTCATAATTAATGGAACTGCGTGTTTTTGTTTTATTAATAGGGGTTCAATTTTGTTAAAATGAGTTATGAGGTTATACTATATTGAAGTTTAGATTAAAACAGACCATCATACATAAATTTTAAAATAGATCGATAAGATCTTGTTTTTCCTTTAAAGGGTTGATAGAAGAAGGAGTTGACATACCATACACAAGAAAAACGAGTGGACGCAAAATTGAACCTGAAGTACTGTATTATATATTTGTATATATCGACTTTGACTTGTAGTTTACGGATTATCAAAAAAGATTGATACCATTCATGTCTAAATCCCCTAAACCCAATTATGAATATGGCCAACAGTATTAAATGCTTTAACAACATCAATAAATAAAGCAGCAGAGATGTGTGAATTGTTTAGACTATCATAAATTTCTCCATAAACTTTACGTACACTGATCAGGCGCTGTGGATTTCCCGTTTCTGAATCCGAGCTGACAGTCACTAAAAAAAATTATTTTATTGTGGAATGAAAGCATGCGAGATTTAATTACCTTTTGAAGGACTTTTGAAAAAAAAAACAACAAAAATCAGGTTTAACAAGAAATTGAACGATAATTTTTAGTTTTATCTTTTTTTTTCCAGGCCACAGGATTATTATAGATTATTATAGCAGTTTTAAGTGATTCGGGATGAATAATAAAACACGCGAAACGAAGAAAGAAATTCTTTTTAGAATTTTATAGGAAATTGGCTGTATCCACATATAAGTGACGACCTCTTTAAAATCAGAAATTACCATAAACCCAAGCGTGCAGATAGACATTATAAGGTAGGAGGAGGAGTAACGGTGTATATAAAAAAGCATTACGGATTTAATGTTGTTAAAAAATCGAACCCGAATGAGTTATTAGAATATACATATATTTTTATCGAAATAACACATGGTTGTGAAAAACTACTCCTACTTACTTACTTACTTCTAGGTCGGCCCACTCGTCTGCCGCTCTGCGTGAGAGGGTTCCATTGCATTGCTTGACTCACAGTGCACTCGTGACCTTTACGAACCGTATGCCCAATCCGCTGTCACTTACGTCTTCGTGTGATAGAATCGATGGGTTCCTGACCTGTTCTCGCATGAAGTTCATCATTAGAGATACGGTTTGCAGTTTTCTTGTGACAGCGGATTCAATATTAGAGCGAAACAGTCGTAGCTTGGTCTGTAGGCTGATAGAGTTGTTTCTCCATATTTTAGACAGCATTCTGAACTTTCTCGATTCGGCTGATTATATCTAGTTCCGTAGAGATAACACTCCCAAGATATTGAAAATTCTCTACCATTTCTACAGGTTGTCCAGAAATCTCTACTTGGTTAAATGGGGAAGTTCCAAGGCTGATCCTTTTTGTTTTGGTCGTACTGATCTTTAGCACAACGATTGCAGCTTCTCTTTCCACCCCCATTGTCATTTGATGGAGATCCATAATCCTATGAGAGAGTAAGCATATTGCAAAGTCCACTGAATTCCTCAATTTCCAGTCAACAAAGTTACATGCAGTACATCACTTATCATAAACAGGAACAGTATTTGTGACAGCATACAGCCCTGCCTAACTCCACTTTGGATTTCAAACTCCTCTAACAACCTTAATTTAGGCAGAACGGCTGTTGTAGAGTTTCAAGCACAGAAAAAAATACTGTGAATTATTCCTCGAATCACTCTGAGTGAAGAAAAAACTCTCTGTCCTATTCGGACTCCCATCCCTGGAGAGCGAATATCGAAACTAAACACACATGAGTTTCAAACCACTACAAAACAATTTTCCTTTCTCCTGCTTCTAACTTTCCGCCCGCGCCCTGGCAACAGTAAAAGGGTATCTAACCCCTTAGGCGCGCGTAAATTATAAAAAAAAGAAGAAAAAAAAAGAACGTGACATTTGGATCCATCATATGTAGCCTTGATAAAACATAATAACAATCAATTTACCTGGGATACCCTGCGCAAAGCACTGACACTGTCGAACGCCTTATCGAAGTCGAGGTGAGGCGGTGATCGATATTCAACACACTGTTTGATGATGATCAGCAAGGTGTTGATGTGGTTCAAACAGAAAGATACAGTGCGGAATCCAGCTTGTTCGGAGCCGAGTGTGCCTTCGAGGTGGTTTTTTATTCGCTCCAGGACAATTTTTGCTATTACTTTGGCTACTGCAGGCATCACTCAAATTTCTCTCCAGTTTTCGCACTGTGTAAGGTCTCCTTTCTTTGGGAGCTTGACAATCATTCCTTTTTTCTACTCTTCAGGAAAACTCTCTGCTTACCTAGCTCTCTCAATGAGTTGGTGGAGGAGCTTACTCGATGTTGTTGGCGCTACTCGCAAGAGTTCTGCTGGAATACCGTCAAGTCCAACGGCTTTATTCTTCTTCAGTGCTTTGATTGTTGTAAAGATTTCTTCTCTACTGGGGGATAAAGTGCGTATTCGTGAATTTGTTACTACGGACGGGTCATTGGGCATTGCGTTCACTTCACTGACGAAAATGAGGTGTAAAACCGCAGAAAAGTACTTCTTCCAACTTTTGAGCTGGCCTTCATCCGAAACTAGCAGAGATCCGTCTGTGTCTTTTACTAGGTGTTGTTTAGAGCTTTGGACATCTGTGAGCTCTTTGATAATTCTGTATACGGTTCTACTGTCATACCTACTAGCGGCCTCTTCTGATTCTATAGGCAATGCGTTGATATAGTTACGCTTATCACTTCGCACGCTACGATGAACTTCTCTCAAAACTACTCTTAGGGTGTACATATATAGCTCCTAATATAGTCAACTATATACATATGTATATATTAGGTATCTGCTAGAGGAGATGTCTGCGCCTAATGCAAAAATTGTTTTCTGTGGAGGCTGGAACTTAAATGAAATGGATGACAAAAATTAGCAATTAACTAGTACGGTAGTCCTGTATTTCACAAATTGTAACCAACCAACTAACTTCATGCCTTTTCATCCTCAGTCGGGGGATTCTTTGGGGTGTAACACTGTGTGATAGTGACGGGCCGTACTCTAGTCCGGAATCTGGTCCATGAGATCCTATCACCATGTGGGTGTCAGAAAATTAAGCCTCTTCGTGCTGTGGGTCTTAGCAACAGATCCACTCCAGATTTACGAGAGGGAGGGCTTGCCTGGGTAGAGTAGCATAGTTTTACACTTTTGGGATTGGTACTCTCCCGCATCGAACCATCTTACTTCACTCAATCTAAATATGTACAAGTTATATCAAAGTGATTCACATTCCACTTAGAGCACTCTAGCATTTTGAGGTCCTTTGCTCTCTGAGTTGATGAGCCATCATCATTCGATCATTCCTTATCCGAGGCGTTATGTATGTCGGTGTTCGTAGTAGGCATTTTTCGGTAAGGCAGGGGGCTAGGACCGGAAACACTATACCTTTCGCATTTGCAATTTTAGCCTACATGTATAAAGATTCATACATGTAGATGCCCGGGACCACCACTATGGGGTAAATCGAGGACTATATTAAAAATGTTGCACTACTGTGTGATGGCCGTGGCTCAAGAGGTAGTGTATCGGCTTCCAAATCGGACGGTTCGGGGTTCAATTCCAGCCGCGCCCAAAATACACTCTTTTCTTCAGGCAACTAAATTCACGTAAGATGTATAGTAGCCTAGAATAGAACTACAAGTCCAATTACACTAATAATTTAGTCTCCCAATAAATATTGGATGTCACCCATGGAGCGAAATAGCCACTGAGACCAAAAATCTTTCTTCCTCTCTCTGTCTCATTTTCCTAACAACTTAATACGTGCTTAGGCACTTAAAGTGTTGTCATACCCACTTGAGTTCTTAAAAAAAAAATTAGTCACAAGCAAGTTTTTGAGCAGTCAATAGTTTCCCGATCAATCACAATACAGATCTCCAGATCCGTTGTGGAGATTTTTCATGCAAAGTTGACCAACATTCTGGCAGACCCCCTGAAGGTGATGATGATCAAATCAAAGTCATAGTTGAATCAGATCGTCACCAAACCACACACAATAATTGATAATCACTTAAAATATCTTGGACTGGTAAAAGAGTTCGATATTTGAGTTTCTCATGAATTGAAAGAGATTCACTTATCCATCATCATTGGTGATGAGAAATCATGGTCGAAGCGTGAGGAACCAGCACAAGCCACTTCGAAAGCTGAACTGCATCGAACGATGGTTATGCTCTCAAGTTGGTGGGATTATAAAGATGTAGTTTATTTTGAGCTGATCGATTCAGACGAAACTGGAGGAAGCAATCAAAGAAATGCGGCCAGTATTGGCGGTGTTCGTGTTCTACCATGGCAACACTAGACCACACTCATCTTTGGTAATTCGCGAATTCGCTCTAACCTTGCACTATCAGATTTTTACTTATTTCGAAGTTTACAAAACTCTTTGAATGGTAAGACTTCCACCAATGATGAGGCCTGAAATCGTTTTGCGCTAATACGACACAGAAGTTCTATGAGCACGGAATCATGACAGTAAGATGGAATTCATTAGGACACTAACGTAAATATGAAAGTTTCCGGTCTTGATTCCTCAGTGGTATCATAACGATGGGATACATGAAATTCTTTGGCTAATCCATAACAGTTCCCAGGTAGTCTGTGGAGATTCTAGAATCCGGAAATATCATAACATTCAGCAGTCCAGGATTGACTTAGACCTTGACATCGATAATACAAAACATGCCGACTGAGTACGAAACTATTTAGTTCTTGTAAATTGGTTTACAGTTTAAGAATTTCTCACTTAATTTGCTAACATTAGAAACAACTATTGACCACGTTTTTATTTGTATCTGGCACAAGCACAAGTACCTACAAGTGTAAAGGGCTCAAGACTTAACCCCAAATTGTAGGAAATATGTGGAAATGAATAGAAAAATGCAGAAAATTCAAATAACAATAGACTCACTGCTCATAAGCCAAAAAAGTTGAGAAAACTACACAATGCAGGAGTACAACAATGCAAGGCCGCCTACAACACGAGTATCTACATTACAGGCGCCAAGCTAATTGGCTTTGTCATGTATTTGGTTTAAAAAAAGAATATTTTATATTTAACTGGCGAACTACTTCACTTTCAGTCATGATTAGAACCGTTTGTGTTCCCATTTATGGTTAAATGGTTTCTCTCATCTATTTGATTCTGACAATATTTTTATTCATTTATTCAACATCGAAAGGGTATAATTGGCAACAGATGTACTTCTCGGTACTTACCTACAGCCAGGAGGGAAATTGCAAGTTTTTATGAAATCCAGTGACCTGTTGGTGCTAATATGACAGAGCTCTGTTTTTGTAGATTTTTCCTTGAAAAAACCACAGATCACCCTATTGTCGGTTTCACCCGGCTAAGATGAGCAATTGGTGATTTGTATGCAACAAAATAAATAATAATTTCAAAGACTTAATCCCATCAAAGCTATTAATTTTGAGAAATGTATACATGTAAAATATGTAAAATATTTAAAATTCCAGAGAATTAATAATTCTTCATCCAGAAAGAGCTTTCGCCAGCTGCTTCCAGTGTCGCACTGCGAGTTGGGTGAGGTCCCCTTTCACTTTCATGTACCACCTTAGATGCGAAATGGCGGTAGTCCATTTGGTCAACATGGCCCAGTTTTCTATGATGTTAAATCCGTAGACGTCTTCCTCCTCCATTTTTCCTTAACACAAGGCTAAGTTAGGTTAGGCAAGAGTGGCCGTTGGTAAAATCAACATACTTATACCTATTGCTCCACTGTGACCCCACGTGGATCTGTGATCATTCTATTTTTGGAACCAATTTGAGCTTAAGAGACTGTTAACGTCTATACTGTTTAGATCACTTAAGTCAATGTACATAAAAGCTCCTAAGTAGAGTTTCCTTCTTTGGGAAAGAGTTGACATGCACAGAGTAGGTGGAGTATTGGATCCTCCTTCTCGTCGTCCATGCAGGTTTAGCAGAAGCAATTTATAAAAACGCCAAGCCTTCTTGCATGCTTGACTGTAACACAGTGTACAGTGATGACACCTCTGATTCAAATCCAGCTCTAAACAGATTTATTTGACCACCAGATATGTTGACCCAAAAGTCCACCTATCAGAAAAATATCTTAGGAACGCTATACGAGACTAGCCTATGACACATTTCGAAACATTGATAATCCGCTCTGCCGTAGCATTTCAAACGAACGTCGAAGATGTTGTTCGTGCTGCTTTGAGTGTTCGGATGTCACCAGGATATCATCTAAGTAAGCGTAGGCTAAATCGTAGTCACGTCCATAAATCGCTGAAATGTTTGTCCAATAATATATAAAGAGTCAGTTGCAATGTTGTTAGTGCTAATGTGCTGCGTGTTATAAAAATACCATTTTTGTCACGCTGCAACAGCTGCATTATTTCGTAACATTCGAGGAAGTCCATTCCGAGAATTGGCACCAGAGTCGACAAAAAATTTTAAGCTAGACGTTTTATCTGTGATAAATAAGCGGCGATTTGTAGTGAAATCTTTGCCAGTTAAAGCCAGTGGTGACAGAAGTTTTTACACACGGGGCGGCATTTTTGTGCTGCGTCTTTATGTTTCTCGTGATACCAATAAAACTCTGATTGACGTTTGTCAGGATTGTTGCGACAATCAGATATTTAAGGTCTACGAGATCTTGAATTATTATGCTGGCGTCCGCTTATTAGGAATAATGATCTTATTGGCTACTTGCATTTCCATAGAAGCATTCTGGTGTCACATTGAAGGTGAGGTGAAATCTGATATTTGAGAGAAGTGGCTAACTTCGATTATTTTGTCTGCTGACGTTGCCATTTGGTGTAGTCCTTCGTTGCATATTGAAAGGGTGCTGCGAATATTGATGGTAATCGTTGCAACCAAATTGATTTCAGAAGCTCGTCGTTCATATTATTTCTGACCAATTGGCGCATGTCGCACAACAGCATGGCACCGAGTTCCATATTTTGGAGTAGTTTTTTAATACGCTTTTGTTCGGAGTCCGCAGATTGTTCGATGAGCCTTTTCTTCAGTTGTGTATATATCTACTGTGGGTGGATTCAGATTTATGTCAGAGACATGAGTAAGTAACGGGTGACCAGATAACAATGATAGTTTTTCCAATTGTTATGTTATAGCAGCTGTCAAATTTATCAATGACATCCAGCTGTCAAAATATTCAATAAGGTTTGCCATTTCATCACGCATCGTTTTACGCTAGTGTGTTTAAATTTTTAAAAAATATTATCAAAATTCCGGCTCAGTTGTAAATATGCAACGTGCATTTCGTCGGTCATCATCATGGCTTCAGTGTGCGGGCAATTTCAGAGTGTCAACCCGGCTTATTTGCTTTTGGATTTGTACTTACATCCGTATAAGATTGTACTGACACAAGAATTGAAGCCGCACGACCATAGACATGGAAATGTTGACCGGAGATCCGGATTTTTCCCAAAAAATTATCAGCCCATTTTTGGCTCAGCGACTATGTCAACCAGCAAAATTGCCGTTATTGGCCAAGCATCAATGCATCCACATAGGTTGACTGTTTGGTGCGGTTTATGGCATGGCGGCAACTTCGGAACTTATTTCCTTCGAAATGAGGAAAGAGACACCGTTACCGTCAATGGTCTCAGATATAAAGCAATGTTAACCGACTTTCTGTGGTCAGAGCTCGACAAGCGACCCAACGTTCGAAGTTGTGAAGGAGAAATTTGGCGACTGGGTCATCTCACGGCGACCAGCATTGATTACCATCAATTACCCGCCGCGATAATGCGATTTGACACCACTCGATTATTTTGTCTGAGGCTACGTCAAATCTGCGCTAAGAAGTAAACCACTGTGGACGAGCTCGAGGTCAACATTTGACACGTTATTGCCGGAATAACGACGCACATATTGGACCAAGTCATCAAAAATTGGACCATCTGCTTGATGCACTGCCAGCGAAGCCTAGACGACTATTTGAATTATGTACTATCCCACACATACTGGCATGAACGTAACTCTCTATCGCAGCGACGACAGTGTGGTACTTAGTCTCTTCTTTTGTAATTCCACCGGCGAATCATTCTCGCGAAGTTCTTTCCTAGGCCTATCTAAATTGCCTGATGCGATGTCATATTTCGTATGATTGTACATTTTTTTGAGATTAGCACAAGGAACAATTTAAGTGATAAAAATAAAAATGCATATAAACTGAACTGAAGCACAAGGAAGAGCATTGTCGTCCATAATGAAATCAAAGGTTGTGTGACGGAATTTTTGTGAGTTCCACGATCAATTGCTACCATCACAATTGTGTCTGTTTCATTGCTGTGTCTATTAATATGGTAAGGATCTTACCCTGAGGGTAAAACCCTCAATCTGCAAGATGAGTTCTCTTATGGAAAAGCCGTGGGACAAGCGATCTGTTGAGATTGATTGCAATAGCCCAATTCACAGATGCAAGTGTTGTTTTTGGATCCGTAAGGTTCAATCGGAGTCTTGGAGTAAGTTTTGATATAACCCTTGTCTCAATCCTTAATAAAAGATTTCCCTGCCGTGTTAAAAGTGATAATTTTTTGTTTCTTTGCTAGCACTCGAGTTTATAAGTTAAGCAAGTTGAATCCTGGCCGATAGCAACCAGTATATGATGGCTACTACTTGGGATAATAAAAACATATTTTTTGTTAAGCCATACATAATTACAACTGTGGGTATCGCGATATTGACACCACACAGTATCTACTCTACTCCTACAGCATCCTACTATGAGCATAATTTTTGTACTTACTCGGACATCACGGGTTATCTATTGATTCAAATCTTCTTTTATTTTTGTTCAATTGAGACTTGAGAATTTTAAGCAAATTAAATGTTTAACGCTGTTATATAGTTGTTTAATTATCCATTCAATTATCCAACTATTCATTATAATATTAGATGCTACTGCTGTTTGTAGTTGCACAGATGAAATCCACGAAATCGTGCACTTTTAATGATGCGATATGTTTTTCAGTAATTAATATCTTCTAAGGAAATCTGTTCAGTGGAACCAGCTTTTTAAACTTAGCTATCACATCGCACATATGGTATATGTAAATAATTACAAGCAGTAAAAAAACTGCACGTCCGTGAAGCACGAATCACTAATGACTAATTGCATCTACTATAGACAAAATATATAATTTAAAATTTTATATATAATTTTTGCTGAGATAATAATTGCTTACCTGGAAGTTGGCTTATAAGAAATGCTTCCAATATATGTGCAAAATGATAACAATCTTTCAAAAATCTGAGTCATTCTTTAGTTCAAGTCCATCCCATTTGTTCTAGGCTCAATAAAATGCTAACTTCAGGTTAAGTGGTCCTAAACTCCTTTGTAGTTGCTAAATAGGATTCAAAATTAAATTCATAGGCGACGTCATTTGACACCATTTTTAGCACCAGTTCTCCAAAAAAATTACAGTTGCATTCCTCTCCTGCAATCAGTTTACCATCAAGCCCACCTTCGGACATAGCGGCTGTACTACTCGCTTATGGAATGGTCTATCGAGATCTTTATTTCCTAGACATTGTAACCTGCAAACATTCAAAACCAACGTATCGCCTTTTCTCTCTCTAATTTTCCCTTGCCTGAGTTGTGGGCAAATACTTTATGGAGTATTCCTGAAATCTTGAGCGCACCGCACGTTGCTCCGTATGCGCCCTTTTGAAGATACCATTGCGCAGCCTCCATTTGTTCGGCTTAGTGCAAGCTGAGACTAAGACTTAAAACTACGACATCAGATTGAGGAAAATGGTGAAGAAGCTCCTATTTACTTAAATAGGTCGAATACGACTACCGTAAGGTTTAAGTAGACTTACCGTAGCATACCGTAGATTGGTTCATAGATACCGTAGAGATGCGGAAGATATAAGATACGAGGGCATCGTAAATAAAGAGGGTTAGTTTCAAGGGAAATGAGTTGTACAGGGATGGGAAATCGGCCGAACCTGAGAGAAGTCGATGAATGAACAGAATGTGTGCCACTTCCTTGCGTTTTTCAGGGGTTTTCAAATTAATGCATCTAGCCCTTTGTACTCCTTGTGAGTTTATTTTACTGGTATTTCTCAGTTCATCATAGAAATTTTAGTAAACAGGTCGGTGACAAAGTGCGTGTAGTGCGAGTGTAGGCCGGAAACAGAAATACATAGTTCTCCGGGATGTGATCATTACTTTTACAGCAAGCTTCGCAGGGGGCTGTGTCATCTGTGGCTAGCGCATTTACGAGTAAGTGTAGAATAAAACTGTAATGCCCCGTCAAGATGTCGATAGGCAGTTCTTAGTCTCCCGTACTAAGTGTTATGCCATCGCCAATTATACTCACATGAAACCCAACTGTCAATGGAAACTATAGTCGAGAACGCAAGCGGTCTTAAGCAGGTCCGGGTCCTGAAAACCCTTCCTTCAATCTTAAATAGCAAGCGACGATCTCATTTCTCCAGATCCCATTGTGACTTGGAACCCAAACAAAACTCTGTGAATTCAGCCTTTCGACAGCGTTCAGAGGCATTGCATTCTTGAACTAGCTTAGAAGTTGTGGTTCAGCATAACATGGCAGTCACTACAGCGTATGTAGTAACATTGTCGTCCTCCAAAATGACAATATCGCGGAATCCTAGATCTGTTTTGAAGCCATTCTGAAGACTTTTACTGACTCAAGTTCTGATCGAAATCATTTCTAGACAGGATAGTGGATTTCGAAGTCAATGTTGTCGTTGAATCGTATCCCTATTTCGTTAATGTTTTCACGAATAGTATGATGAGTAGCGTCATTATGCTGGAACCAAATATTTTCCTGATCAATTTCGTTCATATTTTCGAAGAAATAATCAGTATTCATTATTCGGTAATGTTTGCTATTGACTATATATCAAAATTATTTTTGAAAAAATAAGGACCGATGCTACCACCGTTAAGACGACACCAAACAGTGCACTTTTGTGCGTATTATTGAGTAGGACTTCTGGACTTGCCTACGACGAATAGCGAGCAAGATGAGAAGCAAAGTTATCCCGTAACTTTCTAAGTTTATATGAGACGATTTGTCAAAGAATTCTGAACATGGAAGATCTGGGAGGTTTATCTGTATTACAAGTATTAGAAAATCATTAATGAAAATTAAAAAGAGTATTGGAGGCAGAACAGAGCACTGCGGCACACCAGGCATTTATTTTGAGAGCTTAAGGCATATGTGGAAAATGATAGCTGGTAGTAGTTATAAAAGTTTGGCACATAATTTTTATAACTTTGACTATTTTTCTCCTCTTTTATCTATTATTGCTTGCTTACTTAGGTGGCAGTACAGTTCGGGGTGAACCTGTTCCTCAGCCAATAAGACTTTTTAGATAGCACGATCTCTCGCCAGCTGCCTCCAGCACTCTAAGTTAGTTGAGGCCCTTTTAAATTTGTGTGTGCTACCTTAGATGTGGTTAAAGATTGAAGAATCTTTGGGCTGTAGCTGTGGTGTGCGTTCGCTACATACAGCCCAGTCATTATCTGTGTTGGATCCGTAGACGCTTGACTAGACTGATTTCGATGTACAGTCCATACAGCTCATGGTTGAACTTATTCCCCGTTAATACAAGCGGTATCGAAAATCACAGCAGTACCATTCACTCGAAACGGCCAAGTACTTCTTCATCTGCTTTCGACAAGCTTTGCACCATAAAGCACCAGGAAGACGATGAGGGCCTTGTATAAAGCCAGTTTGGTGTTAGGAGAGACGCAGTCGCGCTGTGAGCCCAAAGAAGCAGTGATTCGCAAAAGTAATTCTGCGCCTGATTTTTGGGCTGATGCCGTCGCTGCTTGTAACTACGGACCCAAGGTAGATGAAGTCCTCTAGTACGTTGCAGATATAACTGCTAAAGCTTACATTCTTACCAAGTAGTCGGTGGTGTGCGTCCTTTTCTGCTGACAGTATGCATTTTCTGTTGTCCTCGTTTACAGTCAGATCCATTTTGGCCGCTTCCGCCTCGATATCCACGAAAGCTTCATTGACGGATCTCTGTGTTCGTCCAGTCACATCAATGTCATCTGCGTGCGCAAGTAATTATGCGGTCTTAATAAAAGATCGTGCCTCTTTTGCCGGCATCGAGTTTTGCACGATTCTTTCTAGAGCGATGCTAAAAATTCACATGACAGCACTTCGTCTCGCCCTAAACCTTTCTTGATATTGAAGGTTTCGGTTAATTCGTTACCGACTTTAATGGAGCAGCGGGAATTCTCCATAGTCATTCTGATGTGTTTGGCATGGATATTCTAACCAGACATAGCGTTGTATAGCTCATCCCTATGCGCGCTGTCATTTGCGGCTTTGAAATTAATATGACACAAAAAATCTAATAGGCGTCATTCATGAGACTTATTCATCAATAAGTTGGCGCAGTCAAAAGCGCTTCTTTCTTGAAGATCTGACACACGATGCTGAGACTCCATGCTTTCCTCTGACCATATCTCACAAATAAACTGGTGCATGTTCCCAACTGGGTCATCTTAACTTAGAAGGTAGTCCGTCTGCACCAGCAGTTCAATTAGACTACTACGATATGGCTTTGCATTGGTCAGGAGGACGGATTCTCTCTCGTTTTCATCCAGGATAAATGGTTCATTCATTGTCTATTAATGAGATGGTCAATTAGTCCACGACATAACCAGCAAACTAGCAAGACAGATATTGCCAAAATTAGATTTGAGGCGCACGAACAATTTTCTATCTATGAAAAGCCATACCTTTAGCACCTAAGTGAACATCATCATGCTATTATATATTTAGTAGACTTATCGAGATAACAAACTCAGGACCATTTTTTAGGGAGCTCAGAGGGTAAAAAACCACGTAGTTCTGTGTCTGCTAACCCCTGCATTTCTTCTATGAAAATCTGGGAGAATATCCTCCGTTTCTAGGAGCACCAAATGCTGTGACTTTTTCTCAACTTTATTTCATAGTAGCCTTTCGTGACCTTGGAAAAGCTGTGGAGGCCACATTAGGTGTGAGGATAAGTAGATCCTAGAGTTTCATAACTACGCTCTGTGATGTCATCTTAAGAAAAGTCACTAACTAACAAAATGGTTATCAACTGAGATGAGCATTACTTGTTACAATTCAATGAAAACTTACGATTCAATTGACCACATATACACATCATAAAATACCATACTATATGTATTCCTTCAAAATTCTAATATACAAAGATTCACATAAAAATCCCAACCGATGACTTAACTTCTCATAACACAAGTATCTACATCGATTTCATGCGGATAAACCCCAGTCAAAATGATAAATCAGCAAGAAGCTGTAAAAAAATCTACATGTTTTCGTTCCAAATACAAATTACAGATACTGTTTTTACACTTGACGTAAAATACCTAAGAATACTAAAAAATTTACGATTACTTCGATTTAAAGTATGTTTACGTCTCTCGTATTTTTTTTCTCTCCTCCTTTTTAATGTAAGTACGTGAGGCATTCGTTCTGATGAATCCCATCTGACCTAAATTCTTAATATTCTTACGGGGATACATTACGTCTTCATTCTACAAAACAGTTTATTTTTCTTAAAACAGAGGCAGGAACTTTTGGTATAAACAAACTTCGCAAATATCATTGAATAAACAAATAGTGGCAACCCTTTTTCTTCCTAATCATTTTAATAGAAAGAAACATAAGCAGTGTTGCCCCATTCATAAAAATAAAAGAAATTACGAATAAAAGAAAGAAAAGAAATAAATTAAGAAAAATCTGACGAATAGGAATTGGTTTGAGTTTAAATGAATACGACCAGAAGTAGAGATCGTAGCCAAAAGATTCATCCATCTATCTCGAAGCAGGTGATCGAGCCGGCGACCACAACTACCAGTTTGCCAATTGATGAGATCTCTCATATGGATGGTCTACATATACAATTGTACATACTCGTACGTATGTATGTGCAAACACCCATGCTTGTATCTCAAATGAAATCTTCGGACAGTTTTCGTATAAATTTAAATCGAAATGCTTGGACCATTTTAGTTTTTCATTCGAAAGTCGTCGCGCAGTACGATTTGGTTATAGACGAGGTGTATACGACTATAAGTAGCCACTCGCTGAGTATAGTATCTGAGTATCTTTTAGCATTTGTATCGCGTTTTTACTTTTTCTATTTTCTCAATTTACCTTGATTATAAGTCATTTATGTGCGCACTTTAAGTGCATCATAATTATTCAATCAATAGACGAGGGGATCTACATATACGAGTACATATTTATAACAACACTACCGTGAGCAATTGCATGAATACATAAATAAATAATAATAATAATAAAAACAAGAAAATCGTCGCGATAAAGGCTAGAGTAGGGTAAAAGCACTTTTGATAGACCAATCGGGGAAACCTAGCCGGGTGTCGCGTAAAACAATCGTTCGTCGGAACTTTTAGTGTATCGTATCGTATGACGTCAGAGTGTTTTTATTATTCTATTGAGTTAGCTACTTAAAAGTCCCCACCTTCCATACAACACTAGCGAGAAATCAAACATAACCAAAGTATCTCAATTGCAATATAGCAATAGCAATCCGGCATCGTGTTGTTTGGTGTATAAGCAAAGTGTGTCTCCAGTGAATTGTCAACCTTAGTTCAAGTTGGTTGTTGCGTTCGGGGCAATATAACAATTTTGTTTCTCTTCATTTTTTCCTCATTCATTCATTCAATTATTTGTTTCCTCTTGTTTTGTTGTTAATTGTTTTTGTTTTTCAAATTTTTATTTTTCTTATAAAAAAAAATTCACTATATCATTTTCTTGATTTTGTGATTTTTTTTTTAATTTTTATTTTGTAGAAATATTTTGTATCTCAATTTAATATTGAAAAAAAAATAAATAAATAAGCCAAGCTACAAAAATTACGCGTGTTCATGTGTATTGCAAGTGCCTAAACTCAAGTAAAGGATAAAAATAAGAGCACGATAAGGATTTGAGTTTATATATACATTTGAAAGAAACACAGATAGGATCAGCATGAAGCTCTTACTTGGATTACTAGTATCTTTGGCAATAAGCTCAGCATTTGCCCTTCCAGGTGAGTAAATATCAATTGAAGGTTTCTTCTAACTCGCCCATCGAAGGTGTTGGTTTCACTCGGAACGAAACGACTATGTGTATGCCTATGGTACGAGTATAGTATGTACATGGCAATCGATTTGATATTATGTCCTTGGGGGGTGGATTATTCTAAAAACGTTGTTGTAGCTTTGGGTGGTTGTGTGTTTTTTTTTTCGTTTTTCTTTCCAAAGAATTTATTGGTTCGAGTGGGTGTAAGAAAAGAATACATGTAATGCTCGAGTGATTCGGTAAGTTATTTTGTGAGAATTTCGCACCGAATTCGAATGGATATGGATGGATAGATACAACGAGTACAATACATCCTGTTGTTGAGTTTAAATACAAATAAAAGACAACAAAATAAACACCGGTGACATGATATAATACAACGTCTCCGTACACTGACATGTCAGTATATGTACAAAACAATTCAAGTGTTCGTAAAGAGTCTTAAATGGCTAGGCTATCTCCTCGACCCATTGCAGTTATCGTTTATCTTTTGGTAAAAATTTCAGGACATCATATAATAAATTGAGTTTTCCTTATTTTTGTTTGTCTTATAAAAAGATTTCCTATATAAATTTTATGAAATAAAAACACAATTCTCGAAAAAATTGTGGTTTTCTGTTGTCGAATTTTCCACGAAATTTTCGAATAATGTCTGTTTTCGGATTGTGGTTATTTTTGGTGACATATTGTATTGTACGAATGCGATTATCTGTATTTGCCCTGTGGTTTAAATATTATATTTTCAGAGAATTATTTATGCTGTTTTCAATTGCACTTGGTTTTGCAATTTGTTTTTATTTTCTTTTTTAAGTGAAATTGCGTGCGAAATGGATTTTCTGCTTTCGATTTAAATAAGCAATTTCGTGATGTCTTGTGTGTGTTGGCCTGCTGCACTTGCAGTTAAGGTGCATTTAGCTGAATTGAAAAAGATTTTTCTTTTTAAATTACTTTGCATGATTGAATATTTGCCGACCTGTATGTTATTTTCCTCTGTAATGAGGAGAAATAATCAAAATGAAGTTTGCTGATCAAACAGCTTCCGGGAATTACAAAAATAGTTTCAGATTGCGCGTAATAGATTTTTTTTTGGTTTTGTTCAATATTTTTGAATGAAGATTGATAGGTAGGATTTATTTATTATACTTTCCATCAGTGATGATAAGTGGATTTGCGATTTTTTCTTTTTTTTTCTTTTTATTACAGCGATTTTTGTTATTTAGGAAAAATGACTTCATTTCAGATGATGTAAATTAATTGAAAGACACCGAAGTTCATTTTTATGATGACTTGCATTGGATGGCATTGCTGAACCTTTCGAGATTTTGTCATTTTGAGAATTATTCCAAGAATTTCTTGATATGTAAAAATATTTTGAAAAAGTCGTCTATTTACTCATATGCACTTAAATTTGACTCGAAACTTAGGATCTGAAAGACAGATCTCTTCATTCTTGGACTTGAATAAATGTTTGTCTTCCTTACATTGATTTTACGACCGAAAACCTCGATAAAATAACCTTGTATGAACGTAAGTACACTGGTGTTCACATATATAGTGATAGAAAAAAATTGGATTCATTTAATTAATTTAAAATATCTTTGCATTCTGATTATCTTCATACAACTCTGTATTATGATTTCAACCCACCGTATACATCTCTCCCTTCAGTCCTTCACTTTGAAATTTACATCCTTCCAAAGGTTCTCTGTTGGATACAGATCAGGTCTTTGTTCCGGCCAATGAAGTATTGATATATGCTGCTCCGAAAGCCAATGGTTCGGATAATTATCATGCATAAAAGTCCACGATACGGGCACGGATTTATGAGAGAATGTCATCAAGTTTTAATATGGATTCAACACCATGAGATGGCAACGCGGCTCACACATTTAGGTATATATATAGGTATATATACATTGAATTGTATTCCTGGTTTGATGGACTCATATACATTTTCCAATCCAATCAATTATTCCAATCTGATCTGTTGCAAGCTTATTGTCTTAATAGCATCAAGGCTCTTAGAAATGAAAGGTAGAGAGAGACCGACAAATAAGGGTTTCGATTTACGGTCGGTGTGAAAAGGTAGAGTTTGGTTTAGATCTTAAGTTAATTCTCCATTAATTGATAAATACTAGTAGGCTTATGATTATTAATAATTAAAAACAGTAAATAAAGTAAATTTATTAAATATATTAAAATTTATGGCGGAATAGTGGTATAGCCAAAACTCTCCATACGCTAGTTAAAAGAATGAGGGACATTTTTTGTAAATTTAACCTAGACGCTCGTAGCAGTGGTAACTGCACCACCCCACTACTTTCATCATCATTACACAGATAAAGCAGAATAATGCGAAAATGGCTTTTGGACTCTGAAAATCTGTAACAAATTTCCATTTATTGGGCTTCTTCCCAGTGCTGCACACAAATTATTGATGTTAGAACTATATTTTATTGATTTTATTTAAAGCACTTACCTTCATGGTATTAGACTATTTTAGATCTTGACACCGATAAATACTATGGATAACTGTCGTACATATACTCGTATGTAGGTTACAATTGATTTTTAAAAAAATACGCAGAAATATGCATTCAATAAAGAGCTTCCTTGTGGTGTTTTATAAAAACATGAATCCCAATCTTTCACTTTCTTTTCAATCAGTTTCAGTCGCTATTTCAGATTCGTAAGAGTACGATATCTAACTAAAACCATGGAGGATACGTACAATCGATAAAGCAGTGACCAATATGTAGAGCAGTAGCATTAAACCTAATTTTTCGTTACCTACTCGTTTGTATGCGCCTGTCTTTGAATCGACTTGGTTCCGCCCCAGTCTTGTTCTAGAATGCAAGGGTTTTTGAATTCATTGAGACTGGGTATTTATTAAATAAGGCTTATAGGATGACAAACCTGGAGTGGCATAGGACCCATATTCCATATTTTGTTGGAGTGTACTAGTAAATGTTTTGGTACATGAAATTAATACAGTCATTCTTAAGAATCAATCATCGCAACCACACGTACGTCAGTAGTTTGCAATTATGGAATGGCACTCGCTGGATAATCGTGTTGTCGTAATTCGGCTGCAAAAATGCGGCTACGAAAAAGGCGAAATCTTTCGGATGTTGCGGAGCCACGAAACTTGTGTATCGTACCGTGAAGTTGTTTGAGGATACACTTGGAATAGTCGACCGTGCAAAATCTGACCGTCTGCGCACTGTGCGAACGACACAAGTCCTTAAAGCCGTGGAGAAAGTGTATCAAGCGGACGTTTTAGAGAACGTTGTGGAGCCCCCCAACAAAAAACTATTCGCAAATATACCATGGACTTTACAACACGACTCTGCTCCAGCTCAAAGGTTTTTACCTTACCTTTTACGTCTCAAACATGGCTCAAAAACCACGTTCCGAGCTTCATTTCAACTAATGATTGGCCAGGTTGGTAGCCCAGACCTCACACCGTTAGACCACAATACTATGGTCTGTTCAAGAGACAATGGGTTGCACAACTCGACATCCAAGTATAGAGTTTTTGAAGCGCGCGTTTGTCCGAGCAGTGAATAATTTTCTAAAGCATTAGGTGTGTGCTGCTATTGATGACTGCTCATATGGTTCAGATAACTACGGCAAATAGTCGCCATTTCGAATAAGTTGCTCTACAATTTTTCGCGGTTGAGTGACCCAATAAATAGAAAAATTTGTTTTCGAAAATATTTATTCGTTTCCATTTTATTAGCCAAAAACCGTGCACAAAAATATTTGCTAGAATTAGGTTCTAGCACAGCTAGATGAAAATACAATTATATGATGTACGGTGTACATATTGTTCGCCGTAAGGAAGGATGGTGATGTCTTTATCCTGAAAAGCTTGACAGTTTTTGCTGAAATTAAAATCTTGCGACCATGGGAGAGACAATATAGTACTCATATTTTTTGTCAAATCATTGTAGAAATTCTTATAAAAAATATGAGAGCCCATAATTTCTCGAGATGACCTGTCTCGTAAGGCCTTGATATTTAGCCTTCTGTAAGTTCAGAACCCAATAACTTGGCATACTTTCCTTTCTTGAGAACGCCAAAACCAATTCTGTATAAACTAAAGAGCTATTTGCCAAACTCAATTCAAATTGACAAGTTCCAAAACGATTTCGTGTCATGCATTCATGTCAGGAAGCATCTACTTCTTACCTTTGCGTAATTCAACACGCCGCTGCACTTGCTTACAACTTTCTATTGTTAATTTTCAAACACATTTTACTGCCATGTAACATGTTTTACGCTCTGTTAAATAGTTCAGAGGCGTTAAACAATTATTACTTGAGTCAATTATTGAACGAGTATCTTAGAAACTACTTTTTAAGTGGAAGCCATTAAAGAAGAATTTTTCGAATCATTCTTCCAATCTGCCAGGAAATAGTTTCAAGTTGCGAAAAAAAAACCTTAAAACGAAAGCCTAGTGCGACATAAATGCAGTAACAGTCCACCCAAAGCGCACAGTGCAAAGCTATGTATTGTATTTTTGCGCAGCACTCGTTAGTAATGAACACAAAAGTGTGTTTTTAGTGCGAACTGAATGCATTAGAGTTGACACCGAACAAAACTTTTGACCTCAACTGCCTTTGTTGCGCATCAAGGGTCTTTTGATAAAGCTGTTCATGACATTTGTGTACATTCGCAGCTCTGTATCTGTGAGACATATACGAGTCCCTTTTCTTTTACATGGCTTTAAAGAAGAAATTCGCACAGTGTTAAATCGCATGATCTCGGAGGCTATCTCGCCATCTTGTTGGAAATAAACATCGCCTACATCCACAGATCCGGTCAGTTTCGGCCATAAAAACCAATGATTTACGATAATAGCAGCACCCGCTTCATTTTCGAATAAATAAGGTTCAATGATGGCTCCTGTTGAGTTGCTTCTTGACAATCATTCTTGGATTTTCTAAGCCGCAAATGCAGCCTTATTAACGAAGCCTTGAAGATGAAATTGTGACTTATTGCTCAAAGTGATTTCTGATTAAACTCTCATCAATTTTATGGATTGTCAACACCCAATTGGCAGAATTAAGGTCAGGATTAAGTTCTTGCGTTAAGTGAACCTTATAGCCTTTATGAGCCAAGACTTTATGCAAGACTGAATGAAGTACTGTTTGTGATATGCTTGATTCCTCAGATGGACGTGGAATCAACAAATCAATCAATATTTACAGTGAGTATCAACAATTTCAATGCATTTGCGAAGCCTGTATAGTTCCATTTTTATCCATCTGTCAAATAATGACAGCACAAAATTACGGAGTATGCAAAATAGAAAAAACTGTTATTTGAAAAATTTCTTTTTTAAATAAAATTGAATAAAATTTTGAATAAATTGTTGACATATTCATATACGTATATTCGGCATACTGCATACAGTTGCTGATATATTTTCCAAATTTATTTTCCTAGTTGTTGAATGCTCTGGTCGGTTTACCCCACTATTACAGCTCTTCCTATTAAGACCTACTTAACATTTTCTCAGATATGCATAAGTTACATTTTATCATGCAAATATTGGGTACAAAAATAAAAAAAAAATTAATGAGAGCTTCATTATTTAACATGGCATGCGTCAAACGCGTCAAATACTTTGACATTGTTTCGTTAATGACCCACAGAATTTAAACAGCGCGTCGTACTCGTAACATACACACAACTAAAAACTCACGACTCACAACTCGCAAGTCACAACACAATGAATGCGAGTATTTGTGGAGGCTCCTCTGGGGCCCCTATGAGAAAATGCAAATTCCCAACTTTGAATGCATAACATGTCACCCACCATGTGGCTGGTTAAACTATGAGTGTTCGAGTGCGGGAACGGCCACTGGTTCCGTCTAGGTCTGCATACGAGCACTTGGACTGAATTCTCGGCTTAATGCTATTTTGCTTCAAAATTGCGTTCAGGCAGCTTAGGCACAATCACATTTTCAAGAGTCAAGAAAATTGCAGTTCAATTGTAAGCACTCGTAGTCGTACTCAAATGTCAGAATTGAAGGATTTGTTTGTATGACTCCATTGATTGTTTGTACAGAGCCAAGAGATGTAATACGAGTTAAGTATTTTAATTAATATCATACAATCCGAGGGGTTTGGCTCTGTTTATGTTTGAGGGGAAAGCCGCGCCGTTAAATGACTGCCCTTTGGCGATTTTGCTCCCATCGAATGGTTTTGACATTTCATTGTGCTGCCATGACGATGAAAAGAAGTCGATTTTACGGTGAAATATGGGGTGCAAGTAGGAGATACAAAAAACAGGAAATAGTATTTAATAAAGATGTCAGAGTTTTGTTTTGTTCCAATGTGTAATCAGAATAAGAGACTGCTCAGTGAAAATTATTGTTGTTTGCTTTAATCGATTGTTTTGAAAATAAAAGTTTCATGAGATATTCAAAAATAATTTTATGGTCAGGTCACCGGTCACTGATAACAAGTTTCGATAACGACTGGAATATCAGAGCACTCGCAGTGCACGTGCTTGTATTTGAATTTGAAACTTGAATTTTTTAATCCATTTGACATGGATTTCTAGGTTAGAAGTGGCTCAAAGGAGTGAGTCGTAGTACCTGTTATGAAGAGTAAAAAATCTGGTTTCATTTGGGTTCCAGTTTAAAAGCTGAACTTTATCGCCCAAAAGCACTAAAATTAAATTATTCTGAAAGCCTCAACTATTAATGACAGCAGTGAACATTAGGCCGTTGAAGGTCTTTAAGGATCTGATTACATTCGCTTAATTACAAAGTACTTAAGTAAACATTATCTTTATGATATGATATTTGGGTCAATTGATTCCAAGGTATACAACATTGATGCGTATTAGTTTGCAGTAATTATCTTCTTCATTCTTGCTGGTAATGTCATTATTTCAAAGCATTCAATTGAGGGCCAGACTACAATGGAGACACTAACCTGAGTTAATAGTTTTATTCACCATAAAGGTTTAACCGGTTATCTGATGTAACACGCACGTTGTTGACCAGGTTACTGATGACTTATGGCTTTGTAGATAATTTATAAGCGTCATTAGGGTTATTATTAAGATGGTATCCATAGTACACACATTTTATGACAAAAACATATTTAATGGTCGTTTTTCAGTGTTTTAGATTTAATGTTGTATAGGTTGGGTAAAATGCCATCATATACAGATGTAAATAATATGCAATATACATTTTGTACAACACTACTATCCCTTTCATCATACTGAAGACTTTTCCTTAATAAAAGCATATTGATTGCGGCCTGGCCTATGTATGTATAATTAGCTATATTTGACCACGTTTTCAGATCTTTTACTGCTCTGCTATGAAGGGTAGAAAAGGCTTTTGGATCCATAAATTCATGAGATTGAGCTCTGTGTCGTTGTCCACATATTATTCGAATTGATATATGTTAATCACTCTTTCGCTATGCATAAATTTTTCTTAGCAGATAATTGGACGAAAGTTGAAGAAAAGCGTATGTGTCCCTTTGAGGGTGTGTTATTTGAATTTCTCATTAACCGGGAATGTTACTGTTTCCGGATCACACTCTCTCACATAAAGGACATATTAGTCGGCTTCCATAAGACTCGATTTTTACTTGTTAATTTGGATAACGTACGCATGTATAACTTGGGAACGTCATCATCCAGGGTCCCGCAGATATGTAATAGACATTGCTTTGTCTCTGTACTTTGAGAGGTAATAGAGAGCCAGCCGCTTCTGGCGCAAAGCTTTAATCATCTCTTTAAGTGCGCCTCGTAGCACTTTTATGATTTTCAGCTCGGTTAACCTCTAATTCATGATAGCAACTTTACACTTGACCATTAGTTTACTGCAGGAAAGGTCTGCTTATGCTTATGAGTTTTTGGCGTCGATTGTGAAGATGGAATCGTACATTTTACTCAAAAAAGATGTGGTGCTTTGGGAGTAGATTTTTATGCAAAATGCTAGAATATTTTGATCTTCGCTTGGGCTTGACTATGGATGTTGTGAATGTTGTGGATGTTGCCGCTTGATGTTTTGATAAACGATTTACATCTTTTCGTAGTGTATTGCTGCGGTTCATCCTATCTTTTTGATGTAAGCACTTGTATGCAACTCGAAAACCCTTAATTCCAAGCCTCTTTCGCTTGAAATCAATCACTTGGTGACAATCTTCTTGTTAATGGGCTATAGAAATTGCAAACAATTTTACTAGTGAATTCGTTTTATCGCTGTTAGCCATCAACTTCAATTTAGCGTCATGTCCGTCCAACAACGGGGAAAAAATCGTTGTCAATCAGCCGAGAGAGGAGACTGTCACTATTATTAGAGCTTATTTTTAATAGATCTCCAGGCCAAAGTTATTATTAAGTCTGGATGAAATGAGTCAAAACCATAAACCCTACAAATCGATGATGTAGTCTTTGGTACTACCGCGTTGTCCAAGACGTTTGAATTTTATATTCTTTGACACAAGGTATTTCATTTTGTCATCGCTCACCGTAGGCTCGATTGAAACCGACTTTATGTCTCGTCAGCTGTATGCGGACTATTTTTGCGCATAAAGTGTTTATTAGAGACATAGAGTTTGGTTAGATTCTTATCTTTTGTCTTAAATAATTTTGTTGGTAGGCCATCTACACTCTAAGTTTTACTGTTTTTCAGCGTGCACTGGCTAATCATAGTCGGGCGGCAGAACATCTGCACCATCATGGTTGGATCGTCTCGCCTGAGTCCGTATCATTACATTTGTTGACGCTTTGTCAACAAGCGTCGCCAGCCAGCTCGATCCTTAGCCAGCTGATTCCCGTTTCGAACGCTAAGTTGGCTGAGGTCCCGTTCTACTTGTATGCGGATCGGAGCTTTGGTGTCCATCGTTGGACTTTTATGTTTCTGGCTAATTCGATGTCGCTGTATATTTCGCCAATGCATCTTCTCAGTTCGCCCCCTCCTAGAGTACGCCAGTCATGTGTGGTCCCCATATCATCGTGTTCATATCTCGAGAATCGAAAGCATCCAGCGCCGCTGTCTTCGATTTGATCTTCGAGGTATGCCCTGGGACGATCCAATCAAGCTTATTAATTCAAGCACCCTTGAGGAACGCAGAGATGCAGCCGACTTTCTCTTCATTCATTCATCGACTCCCTTCAGGTCACGGTGAATGCGCGTCCCTTCAAAACTCTATTTTCCTCAACACTAACCCTAGTAAACTACGTACACCTCGCCTCTTCTTTCTACCAACCTACCACACCTCCTATGGTGCGGACGAACCAATCTCCCCTATGCTACAAGAGATCAATTCAAACCCTACTGTCTTTGACTTTCACCGCACCACTCTTTTCCAAAATTAGTTTTAAGTTTAAGTTTATTTTTAAGTTATAGATGTATTAAGTCGGTTAAATGAGGGCCTTCGCCTCACCAAAATTAAAATTAAAATATTATTTTCTATGATTTGAAAAAGTTTGTCTTTGAGAATTTTTTCAAAGATCTTACTCAAGCCACTAAGGAGGCTCTCTACTTGATTGGGAGGCTTTCCAGATTTAGGAGTTGGAATAACTTTAGCTACTTTCCATGCAATGGAATTCCAATTTTTGGCATTTTTTCAAATATATATTTTTAATTCCATCAAGATCAGCATACACTAAACTTACTCATTTTATTATTAACAACCCTTGTTGTGACGGGGTCACTTAGGTGTTCGGACACTTCTTGACAAAGTTAGGCGAACTCATTCACTTTATCAAGATCACTGTATATTCCATTTTGAAAAGGTGGGATCTGTCTATTTTTGTTCTTGATTATCTTGAAGATATTCAAATTTCTAAAAGTTTTCTACAGTACTCGTATCTCCGCCAATTTCTTCTTGCCACATTTCTAGATTTAATTATATCTAAAATGTATTTACTCTCAATTTTTTGAACTGAAACATTACACTTAACTGTGAATACGGTGAGAAAATTGCATACAACTGATGTTTTCGAGAGCTACGGAGTTTTAAGTTTATTTCTTTTCGAAAAACGGCCCAGTTAGCATTTATTATATCTAATTATATTTTTATTATATTCTTATATTCCCTAGAACATTGAAGTTTATTAATAAACAGGTTGTGGTCTGAACTAAGCTACATTGGTTGGTTGTAATAAATGATTAGAAACATTTGAAATATATAAATAGGTTGAGGATAGATAGACTTTTACGAGAACTATCAGGTACATAAGTTACACTCTAGATGGAAAAGATATATTAATTAGAGGCGAGTTACAGAGATTAGATAATAACATATATTACCCGATGCATTCACTCTATTGCAACCCTTGTCTCCGCGCCTACAGTTGAAATAACCGCCAATAGCAAAGTCACCATTGGTATTGAAAATCAATACTTGTGGAACGGCCCGGAAAGTATGCACAAATTATGGTAACCGAATTATGATCTAAATATAGGTGGGACTTTTATTGCCACAATAATATTTAGGTATCTAAAAGCGAGGGTTGAATTTTTGATATTTTTATGAGTATAGCAACACCTCCCCCTTTCATTGATCTGTCAACACGATAACATTTAAAATCAGAAAGTTAACAGGTGAAAATCAGAATTAGGATTAAGCTAGGTTTCTGTTAATAAGGCAACATCTATGTTGTTGCTATTTTAACAAATTTATAAACTCTACAATCTATATGCTATGAATTATAAATTTCTTAAAATAGAAAATTTCATCATGAGGAAAAACCAATGCAAACCGCATCTTACTTACTGCCATTACTTTTCACATTTTCTAATTAACTGACAAGTACCCGGCCTTCTAAAATAACTTTGTATGTAATCACTGCCATAAATCATCGTAAAAAAAATTATATAAAAACCTGAATTATAAGCAAATGTAATAAGTTTCGAAATAATATTTGAACATCTCATCAAAATGGTGTTCTTCCCTGTCAAATATCCTTCAAATGAGACAAACAACACTGTATCTACAGTAACTCCATAAGTAGTTGAACAAACGCCAAACATATACAGACATCTGTAGACATCTATCAAATATTAAATTACAAGTTGCCCTCCCTCTGGTCGTGCAACACTAACAGATGTATAAGAAAAGATACATTTCCTTACGAGTATTTTAGTAAACGAGAAAAAGGAAACATTTAGTTTTCTTCCACCCGATTCTAACCCCATCATCACCCACAAATGTTTACTTTACCCCTTATACTCGTATACCATGTTGTATACGAAATTCGTATATTTTTAACAAATGTTTACCCAGAAATGAAGGAAGCGTCCTGTTTACACAGAATCTATTGTAAAGGGTGAGAGGGGTTAAAAGATGAAGGTAGTATTTTGGTAAGATTTTAAGGATATTTGAAGAAAGCATCGCTCCAACAGGTTGCCTGATGAGGCTCCAGCAAAATACTGGGTCAATAAGCAAAAAGGATTATTTGTAAAAGTTAAACGAAGAGTTTGGCAGGTTTACGAGGGAGGTTTCCCAAACTACCACTTGAGATGAGTTCTACTCGTAGATACATACCACACTGTTTTGCTTTTAATTATTTTCTTTTTTTTCTCTCGAAAATTGAAAAGCGAGACATCAAAGAATGGCTAATTAATTAAACGTTAGGCAAGCGGAAATTGTAAGAAATACAGAGCCACATGAATTGGAAATTAATTTGCCAATTTTATTGCCTCTGTTTGTGAATGCCTACTGACGTGAGGTACTCGTAATTACCTACTTAATGTGTCGACTGCGAGTAGTATCGAACTCTACAATCTCCTGTAATGAAATGTGGTTTTCAGTTTTTAATGAAACAGTTTTATTGAATGATTGGATTGATATTGGAGAAAAACCAAATTTTCTTTGTCGATACTTTTATACATTTTTACTCGTAACTCCACGGGCGTTATCAGCGGGTTCTGGGAATTGTAAAATAAAAACCCCTCTAGCGAAGAAGGCTTCATAAGAGATATTACAATATATTAATGTTTGCATGTATTCATGCAAAATATTGTTTACCTCAAAATGAATTGGAATTGCTTCTGTGTATTTGAGTAAGGTTATGCTAATTCAAATTGAATTTCATATCTGCTGCTTGACTACATTCGTAACTGAAGTTGTGAACTTTTTAAAGTGATATCTTTGAGCACTTCATTATCCCTTAGTTTATTTTATGAGAGTTTCTCAAAATCACAGGGCTGGGGGCTATTTTTTGGGAAATGCTGTTCGTGTGAAATCGAAATCGAATAAAACAATTCCGGAAGTAATTCGATAGAGTATGAAACTAGGGAAGGCTTCCTTGTTTAAAAGCCATGTGACACTGCAGTCTTACATTAAACCCAGCATGATGCCTTGCACTGAATATTGGCTTCCATAGTTAAATAATTTTCGGTTCATCAGTATACATCAAAGAATTTACGTAGTCCCACTAGAAGTGGTCTAGTGGCGTCAAATTTCATGATCTTTGTGGCGATATAATGTTGTCGTTGAGTCGAGTCTTCAATAAGGCAATAGTTTTATAGGCAGTACGGCACGTAGCGCCATCCTTCTGAGACCACATACCGCCTGGACTAATGTCGACCATACTTTCGAAGAAATATGCCTACTAGTGATAGTCATTGACTTTAATGTGAGCTCCGGCTTAATTAAAAAAAAAAAATAACACCAGCGTGAAAAACACTTACTTATATATTTAAGTTGCGCAGCAATTCGTGCTGAACTGCCTTAAATAACAAGGCTTCAAAAGTTAGTTCGGTCATTAGCTAAGTGTCTTTCAGTACGCACTTCAAGTCGGTTGATGTCTCTTTCTAGTTGTGAGCGCCACCTAAGGCAAGGTCTACTGCGTTTTCACTCCGGGTTGGATTCGAAGGCTCTGCGGGCCGGAGCATGGGTGTCCATTCCCTATACAAGTTCTAGCCCTTTCAGGCGAGCGATGAGCAGTTTTCTGACTGGGCCGATGTCGCCGTACAACATCGTTGAATTACCCCATCGGCATACGCTAGTATCATAGTTCCACAGAAGTTTGAAAGATTGTGCCTCACTCAAGCAGCGAGTGTTCTTCGTCATTATTCTGTATAGACCAATGAGTTTCTATACATCTATTAAATGCTGTCATGTGTGACCTTAAAATGGGTGAAAAGATGGTGGGTATCAACTTGGACTTTTTGAAGTTTTTCCATGATCATGTGGCCTGAAATCACACTAATAGGAGCCAATTAGGTTATTGACGAAGGGTTTCATACGTTCACATAATTTGGCAGATAAGATCTTGTTGAGGAGACTTCTATAGTTGGGGCATTTGAGGGGGGACTCATTTCCTGTGGATTGGCCAGATGATGCTGAGATTCCATTCTGACCAGAGATTAGTAGATGTATGCTCTTCATAAATTAACTTTTAGCAGATTTGAATTCCTCTTTCGTCATCAGGTCCAGCAACTTTGTTGGATTTAAACTTGGATGTTGGTATCATTACCTAGTTGTGGTCAGGTGGACTTAAGTTTTGGCTATCGTCATCTAAGTTGAGTAGTCTATTCTGCCTGACAGCGAGATGTTGGTCTTCATCGCCATTATGCAGTTTAAAGAAGAAGTTTTTCATATTCTCGAGCGGCTTTCGTTTTTCGTTGATGTGCCTCTTTGTACGTTTCTTCCCTATTTGCATGTACTTGCCGTCATTCTCCATCAAACCAGGAAGTTTTGGTAATGGTTAGGTGAAACCCAGCACATCAGCAATTGATTCTGGTGCCATGGGAGTTGTGGAGAGATTTCGAGATACGCGTTCTTCAAAGATTGCATCTCTTCTACCACTTCTCACAGTAGTTCTTCATTGTTGTGGCACTTGGGAAATCCGTATTCGTACCTTGGCTGTAACAAGGTATTGATCAGAGTCAATATTGGCTTCTCAAAAGGTTCGGATATCTAGAACACCTTTGCTGATAGCAGTCTTAAGTCAGCTTAAGTCCATTGTCAAAATTGGTGACATGTAGGTTATGCTACCAATTGTTCTACAAAAGATATTCTGCAACAGATCGTAGGGACATTATTTGGCGAGTGTGTTTTCCGTGTGGGCATGGACGCATATTAAGCATATAGTATATATATAGTCATAAGACGCTCGCTCACATGTCGGCAGCCTAAGACTTCTTGGCTAAGACTGCCACGTATGACAAAACTGCACCAGAACTAGCCCTGCTTCCATTCCATAAAGCAAATCACGATAGTAGGTGTCATAGTTTCTCATCCTACTGCCATCGCTGAATCTATCGAAGGACGCGATGATTTATTTAATGGTCTCATCCTATCAGCTTATTTCTTCACTAATCAGATCTGCGTTACAGATTTATACAGGTTCAGGTGCGAAAAGTGATACCGGCGTAATAAGAGAAGTTCTCGACCTCTCCGACACCTCATTGCAGGGTCATTTCATAAAATGTGTCCTGTTAGCATCCAAGATTAAAGGAAGAAAACTGAATGTCAATGGAGGAGCAGAAGAAATTGAAAGAAGTCATTGAAGGCTTAAGCTCATTTATATACAACTCATGGAAAACTTACAAATTTTACCTGCCACCACCCGAAATGCACATAAATAGATTAACTAATATCCATCATTCATCGAGAGATCTGAAGCTTCATTGACACTGTTAACCACCTTTAGCTGCCATAATCTACTTTGAAAAAAAAAACGAACGCATATCTTTCCGGAAAAAATCGCCACGCTCGTTGCATTCAATTAAAATTTACATCAAAGTGTAATATCACCCCAAACTATCGGCACCTCTACCTTCGCTAACATTCAACTTCAATTCATATCCCCTTCGCTGACGACACATCGCTGTACGATACAAGTACGCATCTAAAAACATAAATTGAGATGGCAATGCATCACAGATACCAAGTCGGCGCGGCGGTGTCGTGCCATGTAAAGCCGACGGGAAGCCCTCCACTTCCTTTTCAAAAGCCTAAAGCACTCTTTCTATGACCAGACCACTGCTGCATGTAGCACGCAATTTAGTTTGGCAACAGAGTTACTCACTCTTATTCAACAGTGTGAAAAAAAAAACGAAACCAAACAATATGCTAGATGGTAGTCGCTAGTTGGTAGCTTGTAGATGGTTGCCGGTAGTTGGTGGCCGATAGGAGTACTGCAACCTTACAACGATCAGCTATTCAGTTCCGGCTCTCAAAATAAGCAAAAAATTAAAACACGTCCAAATCGTTTGGTGAAAAGCCATTCAGTATGCATGCGACGTGAACTGAAGCCAAAATCACCATTCTCATCGTCGATGTGAATGGACGAGTAAAACGCCAACCACATCCACAACCACTTCGACGACTACGACGCTTACGACGACGATGACGATGACGATGACGATAACGAGTGATCCAAGTCAGAATTACTCTCCACCACTGTCCACTTGTTTTCGAATCTGTACCACGGCATGTTGTCCGACAATGCGACCAATTTTTTGTCCAGCTACTCGAGCTTGTTCTTTCAAAGACCGACTACGGTCTCTGCACAATTGCTACCCTTTGCCTAGGCGTAAATTGGGTTGATTTAACGCTTGAAACAAAAATTGAAAAAAAAGGAAACCTACTCAAGCCCAGTACACGTATCTAGTGCATCATGTCTGCGACTGGAATCTATAGAGTCCAGTCACAACCCCGACGATAGCCTTCTACCCGAGCAGGCTACAGACTAAAGGCACACCCCACCAAAGACAGAAAAGGAGTAGGAAAAACAAAAAAAAAATCTCGAAAATAGATTCGACAATTTTGGATGTCGTTTGGGAAATTAAGAGTTGAAAACGCATTGGATTCACTAAACGCAAACAGAAATCGCGTCGCGTCATTGTGCCCGGATAAATGAAATCAATTGTAATTACATGTGTCAACGAACATTTTCTGGTCCAATAGGCACTATAGCTCCAGCTCTGGCATTTGCATCCACATACTCGCAGACCCAACAGATTCGACTTGCTTTTAGTCCATCAGCAACCATCAGAAGTTTTTGGAGACCGACGGGTAGTTTAAGCGGGAAGAGCGGCTTATTATTGCAGCTAATTGGGCGAACTGATTGATAGCTTTCGAACAGAGAATGGCATCAACTAAAGTTGATGTACAATATGGCTTGAACTGTGGAGTTGTTTGGTACTTAACGTTTTGTTTCTCCCTCCACTTGTCGTTATATCCATTGTCGAGAGTGTTTTGTTTTTTTTTTTGAACAGATAAATATAGGGATTGTAGAGGAGCAGTGTCGAATTGATGGACGATTTGTTCTCATAAATTAGATAAGAGTACGGTGGCAGCTCGCGTAGGAATTCCAATTGGTGTGGGCACTTCAATTGTGAATTATGTGACAGGGGCTGATAGATAACTTCAAGTGTAAAATCGTCCGCCATTTGGTGCTGCGGCGATGTGCTTCCGTTTAAATTTGAAAATATTGTCGAACGGGCATCGACGAGTAATCATGAAGGTGGACTTTGTTGCTAGTCAGGTTTGGTGACTGTTCTGAGGCACAATAGCTCTTCCATTCATACAATATATGCTGCATGGAGAGATTGACGTCTTTTTTTTCCTGTCGGCACATAGCACCCAGATAAAGAACTAATCCATTGTACTTCTTGTATGTTCGTTTTACTGTAATTTCTCAGTCAGTAGTCTCAGTAGAAAGATGATGAGCAACAAGCGCCCGCAACAACAGCGCGAAGTATCTGGAGCCTGGTGGAGGCGAAGGTCGGATACCCACAGGGATTGTGCTCCGCGGTGTCATCATCACTTTCATAGGAAGCGCCGTAGGATGTTGTGCAACTTTTGCGCAGCTACGACGCTAGTAAGATGTCTCCAGGTTTTCGTACTAAGAGGGACAAGAGTGAGTATAATCAGGCTTATCATAGCCGTGTAAATCCAGAGAACCGTCTTCGGTGACAAGTCCTATGTCTGCGCGAAAGTGCCTTTATACTGACAGAAGGCCGATAGCGCTTTGGAGGTTTTCGACGTGAAAAAGCTTTAAGCCCTTTTGGAAATCCCCAGTTATTTACAGATAGCTATTGCTGTGGCTTCTGTATCTCAAGAGGAAAAGAGCTTTCCGTTGCTCGTCCAGGTTCGTTGGGACTAAGCTGTTGATCATATCGGCTCCTTCGGTGCAGTAGTCCCTAATAGGTTGGGGCACTATCGGATCGCGATGCTTATCGGTGTTATACCCTGAGATCCGAAGAATGAGAATAGTCGCAGAAGTACCCGAACTGACGTATAGATGGCGGTTGTTGTTTAAAAAGAATGACTGTTGTAGAAAGTATAAATCTTAGAAAGTTAAAATTTGAATATTGAACGCTCTTAATGAATTTTTAAATTTGGACAAAATTGGCCATCGTTATGTGATAAAATACTTTCATTTGAAAGTCCTCAATCCAACCAACATCAAAACGGAACTAGATTCTACTCTGGGAGAGCCTGCTCCTTCGTTTACACCAATAAAATATTCCGTGGCAGAGTTTAATCGAGGCTGTACAAGTTACCAAGACGAACATCGCATTGGTCGACCAAATGAGGTGAGTTCACCAGAAATGTTGAAAAGAATCGTATGTTGCTATAGTTCATTCGAATGGATGAATTCTTGAGGCAGCTCTTGCTTCAGCCACAAAAATGTACGCTATTGTTTGTCCATCACGTTTTGAAGCGCACTCAAGTCCTTCATTACGATTGTCATGTTGCCGTTGAGTACTATATTATAAGCAGCCCCCAGTTGGCTGTAGGAGTTGTATTTTGCTCCTTCCGCCGCATTTTCTTTCGGTTCATAAGACTGTAAGAGTGTGAATTTCTTACTCTATTCTTCAATTCTGAAATCAGGTTGCAAATATTCGGTCAGTGAAGGGCTTCAAAGGTGTGAGGCTTTGGTGTCCTTAATGTGTTAGAGGTTTAGTTTAAAAGAAACTTATAGGGAGCGATCTTGTTTCTCTTAGTTCCACGTTCGAGAAGGAATTTCACTCACGAGATTACATAATAGTCCTAACGTTTGAAAAAGCTCTTATTGTCCTACTTTTATAAATGGACCACAGCCCAATCGACACTTATGTACTTTGATTTATTCGCTTTATTGCTGTAAGTATTTTTCGTTTGTAGTTTTCAGAGATATCACGAGATGGCGCCAAGTAGAGGTGGAAAATTCTCGCTAAACTCGATTGTTACTAATGAATCACCACCTATAGAGAGATGTTGTATCTCCAAGGACCTTTTATGTCGTCTGCCCCAGTTTTAAATAATTCAAAATACGAATATATTGTATAAAGTCACCGCTTATCGAACACCATTATGCTTTCCACTGTCACTGTCACTGTCCTCAACTTGAAGTGAGGTGCAGTTAAATAAAGATACAAACCTAAAAGAAACTCTACACAATGTACTTAATTAAAAATGTTAAAAAATTGGTATGTACTTGAGTAATTGAACAACATTATTCCCGGCAATAATAGAATTTATTACATAAGCCCTCCATCATATAGAAAACGTTTAAATGCAATTTGCATTCATTTATCAGTAAAAAAAAACTAAAATGAAAATAATCAAATGTCAGTTTGATAACTGAGACTTTACCTCAGCTGACAGTTGAAAGTCAATAGATGGCAGGGTTATATGGCATGATCGGAACGGACGGACGGGAAGGACAGTATTATACTGAGTTGACAGAGATGACACATTGTACGTGATAAGACTGCTCCTGAGCTAATTACCTTTTTTTCCTCCCAGTATTGACTGAGGTCCATAACTAAGATAGTATTGCCGTGGATCTTGGAACAGATTACGAATGAAATGCTGAACAAGTATTATAGGTTTATGTAATGTATTTCCTTTTACATTATTTTTGACGTGACTTCGAGCCTAAATCATTTGAATGCAAAGTGACTACTTGAAATGCAATAAGGACTGTAAAGGTTTGAATATGCGTGAAAGCTTATTAGGACAGCTAATATGCTACACAGGGTAACTTCTTTGTAATGCCAAAATGTATGTTATATCTAGAATGAAAATGTGGAATATAATTTATTGCAACTATAGCGGTTATCTTAGGTGAGCTCTGATAGAAAATTGAAGATAAGGTTTGTTTGGTTAAGGACTTTACGACTGTATACAGATCATTGTTTTCTTACAAAACGGGGATTCCTTCTGAATGACTAGAGTTTAACTGAATAACACTTTTTTAGTTTTTCAGCCTGGCAGAATTTTGCTAGATTAAGAATCATACACCAACTCATCGCATTTTCATTGAAAGGACCTGCACCAACAAGTGTAGTATTGTGTGAAAGATTTTGCTCATCGTACTTTGGTAAATATCCTAATTCAATAATGAGACCTTGACATAATACTTGACATCACTCACGGCAATAGCATGAAATACTGGGCTAGTACTTGGTGAACCTACAATACAAACGTACTTGTATTGATAATGCCCACTGTTGCAAGTTCACTTAAGCTGCTACAAGTATGTTAGCTTAAGCCAATAGATGCATATATGGGTTGCTACATAAGTTTTGAAAAAAAAAACAAGTAAAAACTAATATTTACTATTTATGATTCATGAAGATCAATACACTTTTGCATGCGTTTGAACCAATTTTTAAATCACTTTTTCCACTCCATATGAGGTAATCCTAAAACATGCATTTTAAACGCGTCAACTGCTTCTTCGGGTGTCGAAAAACATTGAACTCGCAATTTATTTTTATGTGCGGGAATAAAAAAAAGTTATTGGATTGTACCACGTATGGCAGACCCATGTTTGGAGTGACCAAAAGTCACTTATTTGAGTCGACCTGTGAGAACTCGCATTGCCGTGGTGGAGAATGATCCGTGTTCAGTGGTTGATTTTCCTTATACTGTTCCGAATAGACCGTTCTACGTTGCTCTAGTGGCACGGTGGCGACTTGTCAGGTTTTTCCGAAGAAACAGGCGACTATTTGCTTTCGATGTGCTTTGTGCGTGAAGAACTTGTTTTGGAATCAGCTTCTCTTGAAAAACCGATACAGTCGAGTGCTATTCAGTTTCTGGATCATATGCATAAATTCACGTTGCCTGTCACGATCTTACTCGTATAAACGTCTCTTGAAGCACCGCGATCGAACTTTTTTAATAGTTCTTTCGACCAATCAACGCGACCCTATTTTTGAGCGATCTTCAAATTATTCGTTATCCAACGCGAAGAAATCTTGTTGACGAGTGGAAATAATGCCCAAACATGCCTCAATTTCATGATAATGACATGACATGACATGAAATTCGTCCTGAAGCGAACTACGACCACGATTAAATTTTTCCAATTCTCTGTAAAAAACACAAACAATACTCGTATGACAGAATGTTCTGAGCGCGTGTACCATCAAAAACGTCAAACTTTACGATGCTGATGTCAGATTTGACATATCTACACCGGTATTGCCATATCTCAAAACGTATAGAGGGTGATTATTAAGAGTTAAAGATAATTTTTGTTTTTTAAATTATACAGACGAAAAGTAGGAGTACGAAAATGAATATAAATTCAAGCATCCTGTAGGTTTCGAGTATTTAGGTCACTATACACCAATGGCTTAACATAACCCCACAAGAAATAATTAATCAATCAACCAGGACGCTGGTTTATTTTAAAAACAAAAAAAGAGCAAATTATGACACCAGCATGAAGACTTGAGTCTCATGAGCCCCTCCTGGATTTGCCTCACTTCAGAAATAGCAATTTTGCTTCTTCACAGAGCTAAGACTATTGAGCAAAAAGTTAGCTTCGTCTTTAGACACGATTTTGAATAAAAATAAGGGTTGGTTATAAGCTGGTCACAAGCAAATGCGCTAACTCCCGTCGCAAGTCATGCATACATTGGCAACATTGATTAGTGGATGATGCAATCTTATAGTACGTTTACACCGACCCGAAATTTAACATTTCGAAATTAAATTTCGGAATTTCTTTTCACCGTTTACATTGAACACAAAACATTTATATGAGAGCTACTGTCAGCTACAGATTCGTAATTTTTGTTTTAATTTCCTCCGGTGAAATCTCCACCTATTTATTTTTAAACAAGAGGGACATTTCTTTATGTATATGCCCTTTTTTTGTTCCCCGGAGCCCAAAAATATTTTCTTCCCAATAAGCTCCTCGTCAGCGTCTTCCCACTTCCCACTTCCTCCTTTTCTTATATTTTCTTTTGTCCATTTGGTTGAGGCACATAGTCGTTAATGATTGTAAATATTGGAACAACTGACTTCTTTTAAATTTGGTTTGGTAAGCGCTGAATAACGTGCGGAATAATTAAAAAGGTTTGTTCGATTTGACAACCTTCTAAATGCAGAGACGAAATGCAGCATTTCACTGAAATTCAACATTTCGAAATGCTGGAAATTGTATGGAACATTTCGTCTGAAATTTTGAATATGTCCGAAATGCTGAATTTCGGATTGACATAAACGTACTAAAGGGTCCGCCATCTAACGTTTTTTTTTTCAACTAGTGCTTATTTCGTGAATGGTAACACTTAGCTCATGTCTGATTTGACAGATAATTAATTTTATCCTTCCGGTTAATAATGGAAAATAATTTCATTCAAATGGCTGCCTCGGCTGACCATATAGTAGCCTACACGATCGGTCCAATTTTTAAGCACATTATCGATTGTGTGCAGCTGTATTTCACCAATGGCTTCACGAATATTGTCCTTTAACGCGTCAATTGTCTCTGGCTTGTCGGCGTAACACTTATCTTTTACGGCACCACACAAATAATAGTCCAGCGGTGTCAAATCGCAGCTCCGAGGTGGCCAAACGACATCAGCTCTGCGGCTGATAATGCGATCTTCAAAAACAGGGCGCAAAACATCGAGTGTAGCTTCGGCTGTGTGGCACATAGCGCCGTCCTGTTGAAACCAAATGTTGCCAAAATCCTGCTCTTCAATTTTTGTGAACAAAAATTCGTTCAAAATGGCCCGATAACGATCGCCATTGACTGTAACGGCCACTCCTTGCTCATTTTCGAAGAAAAATGGTCCAATTATGCCTCTGGACCAAAATCCGCACCAAACAGTGACTCGTTTTGGGTGTATCGGCTTTTCAATGCATGCGTGCGGGTTTTCTGTGCCCCAAATGCGACAATTTTGCTTGTTTACATACCCGCCAAGATCAAAATGAGCTTCATCTGAAAAGATGATTTTTTTGGCAAAATCGGCATCTTCTCTAACTCGATCGCAATATTTCCTAGCGTTGTTCAAGCGTATACACAACCATATTCAGCGGAAGGATAAAACTAATTATCTGTCAAATCAGACATGAGCTAAGTGTTACCATTCACGAAATAAGTACTAGTTAAAAAAATAAACGTTAGATGGCGGACCCTTTATTAATACAAATTACTTGTTGAACAATTTAATAGTGAGCCGGCTTTTCCCTGGTTGTATAGTTTCAGCAGTTTTTGTTGAGTTATAGATTGCATGGCGTCTGCAGGTGTCTGGGAAATTATGTAAAATAGTTGGAGATCAAAAATCTTTAATTAAAAATGAAACGCTACAGGAATTTATTAGGATTTGAATAAGGCTTTTGGTAAGCAACTAACAAACCGAAACTCAGTTTCTCTTTGGGCTAGCTGCTTCCATGGCCTTCATGGCCTAGGGGATGACCCACATTCAGGATGGCCGAAAACATGAATTTATAGGCGAAGTGTAGAGCTTGTGTATGATTTTTTTAGTAAAGATCGTCGTGTAATCTGTGAGGAAATATACTGTGCTTTGCTGTTTGACTACTGCATAGAAGAAAAAAAACGTCAGGACGCCGAATCAGGCAGTCTGAAAAGTAATAAGGCGAGTTGCATACTACCGGTTGTCGTCAAGGGCCTTAATGGTCTTGTGAAAAAGTACAAAATTCTTCACTCAAATCTGTACAGCATCCACAAAGCAAAAAGCACTGGAATGCTACTTGAAGAGGTTGCAAACGTAGTTCTTACGGGTTTGAATAAGAGCCATTATGTTATGACTTCAGCAAAGCCTTTAAAACATTGGGGCACAGCAAATTCCTTCAGTCTCTGCAGAATCGAAATAACGGGCAAAATAGTGCAATGGATAAATTAATACCAACGGAAGGAACTCCGATAGTAAAGATATCCCAGATATTCAATGACACAAGAGGTGAGAAGCAGAGTAAGTACGGTATTCCATAAGGCTCTAAACTAGGATCAATTTTATTTATTTTTTTATAAATTGCATTTAGATTTCGGGATGATATCGTCATTGTAGTAAAGAATGTTTAGAAGCCCAAATATGGCAAAAACCATGACAACAGTCTAGTGATAAATGCTGCAAGGACCGATATGATGTAAAGTGTACTTCATTTCGGTCCTCGATGATGATTTATTAAATCTATTCGAAAGATTGTTTCATGCCATTTAATATTTTAAAATAGTATCGGGCATATGTCCAGCATGGCTGCCTCTTACAAAGCGTATTCTAGAGGTCTAATTTTCGTCCACTTTTTCGAGCAATTGGTGCATATAGCGCGTATTACTCGAACAACGCTCCAAAGCGTCAATCGTTGCCGGTTTATCGCCATAAACTAGTGACTTAAAGTAGTCCCACCGAAAATAATCCAATGGCGTCAAATCGCATGATCACCTTGAAATGATTCTATTGCCAAATCGTGTTTTCAATAAAGCGATGTTTTCGTTGGTAGTAAGGGTGGAGTAGCATCCTGCTAGATCCTAAATTCTTCCTCATTGATGTCATGTAAATTTGGAAACAAATAATCGTTGATCAGATTGTACGGTAAAAAACTGGCTCAACTTCCAGTTCATTAAAAGCCCGATCACTGAACAACCGACCCCAGAAAGGTTCACGCGTCATTAGCTCTTCCACCAATTGAATCTTATCAGCCTTGAGACTAAGACCTTTATGCAGAATTTTCCAGGTAGTGGATGGACAAAGGCTAAGTTGCTGTAAACGACGACGAATCGATAAATTGGGATTTCCTTCAACACAAGCTTCCACAGCCGTGATATTTTCTTCCGAACGCACTGTTCCTGTTCTTGGTGTGTGAGTATATAATAGCATGAATTGGTTGCGAATTTTTTCAAAATTCGATAAATAGCACGTTCAGATGGCCGATAATGACTACCGTAAATTCCACGAAGTGCTCTATAAGTCTCGAGAACAGAGCTTCGATTTTGGAAATAAATTTCAAATCCTTGTGTTGGCGTCCACAAAATAAATAAAGCTTGGGAGCTCAATATGACAGCTGATTTGACATTTAAACCTTATTGGAAAGTATCACTGCAAAAATCAGTCGCTGTATCAAAAGTCTTTCAGGGAAACGAAGGGTGTGCAAAAGCAAGTAGTAGCGAAGCCATCGAAGTAATAATAATGATTGACTTCGCCTATAATTGAACAATGCACTTTTTTCGATGACATACGTCAAGACTTAATAACATTTGAAGTCCAGAAGTATCTGTACTATTTTGTACCTATTTTCTATTGCTTAAATTTAAAGTAACAACATTATGTAATATTCCAAATAAATAAATAAAAAATAAATATTGAAACAAATGTTCGTACATTCGTTTTCGAGTCGCTATTGATGAAATATTGCCTACAGCCTTCAAATTGGAGTGTCAGCCAACCTCCTCCTGGCCTACAAATTTTGTCAAGCACAATCAAAAGTCAACAAAATGACAATTTTTGCTAACGCTCACCAGATAATCATCTTGGCAGACCAAGTTTCATGTAGAATAAGTGTGACAGCAGAGTATTACTGCACCTTTTTGCAGAAAAGGCTTTTGCAGAATACTGCCAAAAAACGATCTGATTTGATTATCCTTCAGCTACTGATTTTCCAAGATAATGCGAGCTCTCATATATGGCTGACTGCCATGTCAAACATTCCATGATGTTCGAAATCCAATTACTGATTCTCAGAAGTAGGGTGATTACTTTGAGGGATCTAAATGGCTGCCTTATATTTTAATTTTGCATTATTTTTGAAATGACTCTCGTATTAAGTGCAACTATCTTGATTTTGTAAGATTGGTCCTATTTTTCTCGGAGACATTCCATCAAATCGGCAGAGGACCTTTTGCTTCGAAAACGTTATTGACCGTTATAGAGAGGTTTTCGTGTTTCGAGATATTTCATCAGCTGATAGTTTATCAGCGACCTCGATGAAGAAAGAAGAAGATTCACCTTTATAGGGCTGAACAAATGCTATTTTTTATCTAGTCGAAAACTATCCATATGAATAGGGCTGATAAAAAAGCTTAGCTCGTTTGTACCGACAAATCGGTTTTTTCTTTGTCGAGTTAGTCTGGTAAGGTCGAGAAAACAGCTCCCTAATCCTGATAGCCCCCTTCTAACTCATTTTGTATCACGCCTTTCCTTTTTGGCTTGATACCTTTCACGTAATGAGTTATAAAGGAACTCATTCTTATCGAGAAAACATAACGACGAGCTAACATTTCTAAAGGAGTTATCCAGTCCGCTCCAATTTGATTTCTCGTATAGCTATGCAATTATTTTGAGGGATCTCTAACGCTGTGATAGTGTACGAAAAATTAGCTGACAAACCTTCTGATCACATTCAAGGGCTACTTATCAGGGTACGAAGTTAAAAACAGGTCCAGAGTGTTGGTTGTATGTCTATTAACATCAGGTATTCGCGTGGGTTAGTTTACAAGCTGTTTAACTTGTTTTTCTTGGCGAAGATTGGATCTTGTTTGTCTAGATTGTCAAAATAACCCAGATTTGTGTGTCATATACTGGTGGTTTAAAAACCTCTCAAGGCGGAATAGTACGACGTCGGCCCTACTTTTTATTTGCACTAACTAAGGATGTCACCATCTTTGGCAAAACTAGCTGCCTTTTTGGGAGCTGCATACATTCTACATGAAAGAGTCTATACTCTCGGATGGCAAGTCGGTTACCAAAGAACAAAACAGCTATTACTACTCATCAAAGACCTTTCTAGAAAGGTCAAGAAAGTGCTGGTTTTAGTGGTAACGACTTTAAACAAGAAATAAAATACTGGGAAAGACTATGCAGACTCAAACACCGGAATGAATATATGATAGATGGTCTATACCACTCAAAGAAATTTCTAAGTCATAATAATAAAATATTCGAACTAGGATATTTCCTTGATGGGAAATTGTGCGGATTACTAACAGGTCACATTCCTTCTAATAAACATCATTCGCAGTAGTAAAGCAGATTTGACTGTGGAACTATGGAGTCTATGGAACACTTAATATCCAACTATCCGGCACTGACACGTACGAGTAATATTTCTAGGCAAATAAATTCCCCATGAAGAGGACCTGAAGGCGATCTCGCAGAAAGGGCTCATCCAATTCAGTGGATCAATCTGGTCGGAGTGCAGAAGGGCCTTAGCCCTACCCATAAAATACCCTACCATACCAGTTTGCTATCATTGGGAAGTATTTTAATGTGCTAGACAGAAGCAACATCACTTCTTGGATCACTTCACGTGTGAAATTAACATTTTTGAAGATGTGGCTTCTGTTTGTCAAAAGCGTTTGGTTGCTATGGAAAAAAGCCCGTCATCCATACAAAGTATCTCGAAAACCAATTTGAAGTTCAATAACTTGAACGTGCCATTCACCACCTCAAAATACACAACTACAAAAATGTATAGCAGTTTATTTTTGCTTAATCATCATCAGTTCATTTTTTTGAATTTACTATTCCTACCCGCATTCCTTAAAGGACCATTCACGTAATAATACGTCCCTTTTTCCATCGAATCCTCCTCACGGTATTCATAGTATCACACATCAAAAGACAGAAAATTCTACGAACACCAAACTGAAGCTGTAAATCCGGATTGGCACTATATTGCTCATAAATTCAAAATTCAGACTTTTTCTTCACCACCGTCATTACCGTGCATCGTCGCGACATACATACATAACATAACTCCCAACCACAAAAAGTCACTAAATCAGGTTGGGTTTCTCCATAAACACAGTCACCGGTACCGGTATCATTGTCGGTGCTAGTGGCAAGTCTTCTCCACCAGCATTGTCATCAGAAAATTTAAAACTTAACACCAAACTTTTGTAGTCGACATTTCATTTAGGTGCAAATGAACGCAAAACTAATTTTTTTTTTGTATTCACTGAGTCAAAACTTATTACACTCTTGGCTTGACCTACCGACCCAAAATGTATCTACCAGTCAGAACCACCTGATCGCCCTCAATAAGATTTATCATTCGAATCATTTCGAATGCAAGTCGTGGTCGTCCATCGTCAGAATTGAAAACAGACCAACAGGACCGACTAGAAGATACTCGCGGACGATACAAAAAAAAATTTAAATTCACCTCACGGTGTCTATCAGATACGACTACCCTTTGATTTGCGATTAAACTTTTACGCTGCGAGCTCCTGAGGTAAGCAAACAACTCATCCCCCTACCACCCTCAAACCCAACCCCATAGATCTTACTTACATTACAACTAAGCCGAGTACAAGAAATGAAAAGAAATTCCAACAAAAAGAAGAAGAAAAGCGACGACAAAAAGAAAAAAAAAAACAACATCTTAAGTACGCATAGGCTTCTAGAATACGTAATTAGATTTGTCTTGCAGATACTCACTGATACATATAGATATGCGAGTCTTCAATTCTCAACGGCCAGCAAGCTTCGGGATTGTTTAGATTTTATTTCTAGAAAAATACCGCGTGCCACAAACTTGGGATATCTTGGAACTTGTATTTGGTATATGATTTTATTTTCATCGCATCTCGTTGTTTGCTTAAAAGATGCCGTCTAGGGGTGACTCACGACTTTAAACTTGCTGAACAGTATTTTACGGAGATTTCAAGGTGAACCAGAGGTGGTTTTTGGAGGAGTCTCGGGCGGGAGGGCTTATTTGTTGTAGAAATGTTATTGTTTCATCGGTTTTTAATTAGTTTTGTGGTGCAAAGTAAAAGTTACGCAATAGGAAGTGGTGACGAGGAAAGTCCCAAGGCAACAATAGAACGAAGGAGTAGTACGAAGACAAGTAACATACAACACAAAACAGGCACGACTTGTTTGCGTTTGTCTCCTATCTGGAGACGGCCATTAGGCAAAGTTAAAACGATTGATTGGGTATTTGATTGGAATAACAACAGATACCGTTGGAGTAAGAGCGTCAGAGTCAGTGTCAGAGTTGGAGTGAGAGTGCCAGTAAGAGTGATAGTCGAAGACCAGAGGCAGAAGAAGGTTTACAAAGTGTTTTGCTAATTTATTGATTCTCGGAATTATGGAAGTGATGACAGAATCGTGCTTTGGAGATTCTTGGACTTGGGGCTATTGAATGAGACAAGTAAAGCAGGTGCTATTGTTGACGTGACTCTGAGTTGCGACAATAAGACATTTGGCCTTTGAATTACAAGTCTGAATCATAATGAGGGTTATGTAAGCCTTCGAAGTGCATGAATAGTTATTCAGCAGATTGCAGTGTAACAATGCGTTTCCAGGAATCAGTCATTTTCTATTGTACATGAAGTGATGAGTCAAACCAAGAGATTAGTGGCAAATGCATTTTGTAGCGTGTTTTGTTCACTAATTAATCTATGGAATTGACTCAAGTGCACGACAGAGCTATGTACATGTACATGTACATTGGCAAGGAAGGTTTTGTTGAAAATTGCTCCAATAACAACTGATGGAGTGTTTTCTTATGGTCAGCCATAAGAGTTAAGAAAACTGGTACCACAAGTTGAAATTATGACTGAAATAGTAAATGTGTCGGATTACCTGGAGAAAGAAGTATTTTATTTGACGGGAGGCTGATGAGTTAGAGGAACAAGGAAAATTGTGCTTCCTTGCAATGGGAACAGATTACTTAGACAAAGGAACGAGTCATTGTATTCTTTGTATGTTTCTTTGATTTACTCAGTATTTCGTAGAGAGATGAGTAAAAGCTTCAGTGTTAAAGTGCCTACAGTAGCAGCATCGAGCATTAGCAAAACAAAGTAGTAGTAGTAGCACAAAGCAAAAACTTAGTGTCACGTTAAGAGGCTAACAACAAGTCTATACTCCTTCCTGTCAAGGGGTAGCGAAAAGGCCGCCGATTTTTTACAGATATCTGAAAGCATTCGTTGGATTTGCATGCAACCTGGAGAGTCATTCGATCTACTGTTGTAGTTATAAGAGTTCGAATTGCCAATGGAAGTCCTAACCGAGTTCGCAGGCTTCTTAAAAGCGGGTACAGGTCCTGGGAAATTCTGTACTGGGCCTTGCCTAGAAATTTTATCGGGCCCTGAACAAGACTCAGTGAATTCAGCATTCAGCATTATACTTCGGCTCTGTTTTCACGAAAAGTTTATTCGAAGATGTAAAATTGAAGACATTAAGTTGGCAAAAATGATCACCTTCCGAGCTGATGCACATCTCTGCTCGTTTTACAGTATTTTGAATCGTTGATCGCCAGATGTTTGGCTCCAAATTAGTGATTTCTTCTTCAATGTTGGCTTTTAAGACTTGCAAGATTTGTGGTTTGATGCGGTAAATGCGGTATTTCAAAAAGCCCAAAGACTTCTTTCTTTGGCGATCTGGCTTGTCAGTTCAAATCGCCAAAGCGGGAGATCAAACGTCCTGGAAATTGGTGATTCAAAATCTCCGTCGTTGCCCGAGCTGTGTTGCAGTTGATTCGTCCTGCTGGAACCAACAATGCTCAAAATCCAATTCAGCAACTTGAGACAAAAAATAAGTCGTTTAACATCTGAGACCAAACACTGCAAATGCCGCATCAAACCGTTATTTTCAGGGGATGCAATGGCTATTTATGCATTTCATGTCGATTCTTCTTCCCTCAGAAACGCACATAATCACTTAAGTGGAAATGGGCCTCGTCGCTCATTATGGTTTTGGATACGAAATCATTTTCTTCTTGCACCAGGTTTAACAGAGCAACGGTTAGCAGACAACAATTGGTAAACGGTTTGAACATCTTCAGGACTTTCACGAAAATTCGGAACCAACCCAACTTGCACGAGACGTTCCGCCAAATGCTTAATTGCTCGCGCACAAAGCGCAGGACGACGAGGAATACGACGACGAAATAGACTCGGAGTTAAAACTACAGACCGGAAATTGGTCAAATAAGCAGTAACAATAATTTCGCGTTCTCTAAATATTACTTATTGTCAACTAATTCTCTATCGGTCTACAAAATAAGTCGATGATACTTGACGCGATTTGCAAAAATTATGACACATTTGTTAAGACCCCATTAAATCCTTTCCTGACTCAAGATTATGGCTGAAACCACTCCAGGGCACAGTGATCGTAGTTTTAGAGATCTGGTGTCCTTGCATTAGCAGAGTCGGCGCACAGTTTCATAAAAAGCTGCATTGCATGTTGTACCAATCATCATTTTATTTAAAACTGAAGATGTATTTGATTTATCAGTGAGTCTAGAGCAGAGCCAGGAGTGCGTGAGAAGGCCTTTAGTCCAATGAGACATACCATTCTTTATAATAAGTGAAAGCTTATTTTATAGACAATCTACTTTTGGTTTATATAATAATTATTCTGCTCATAACCGTGTGGATCCAAAGGACAAGCCTCGATTCCTTACACTGCAAGAAAGCGGACAAGTCCTTGGGGGTTTCCGACTTGATGTGTTTAGTCTAAAGAAGTTTGCTATACAGGATGACATCCGAATATAAAGCTTCGTTGCAGAAGCGGATAGTGCTGCTTTTAAGCACTAGATGAGTCAGACCGATGTGCTTCCTGTTTCTCGTAAAGAGAACAACCTCGGTTTTGAGCGAATTGAATGAAAGCGTATTTTTATTGCCTTATTGTCGATTACGTTTTTAACATGTAGAAAGTAGACAGTAAACCTACGTTTTTTTTTATATATTCCTGAGCATAGATATCAGAACTATTTAAAGCGTTAAGCAATGAGTTAATCATCATGCGCACGGAAAATATTACTCGTCATTACGGGCAATTCCTGCTTACCTCCGCCATCACATATTGAGAGCAGTCAGCATCCGAAAGCAAGGCCATATTCATAATTTCATCCACAAAATTAGTGATCCATTGTCGATGGGTTGTCTGGCTGAGTTTTACATGCGCAACAGAAAAGTACCCTCTATGTCTTCCTCTATGTATTCCTTCTTATCGAGTGCATCTTCGCCCAGTCTCGCAGGATCTTCGGAGTTGGTAGACATTGGATGGAGGATACATTCGCAAAACTGATTTGTACACTTGAAGTTCATCCATTCCCAATTAATGCTCTTCAACATAAAAGAAGTCAGCGTCTGTAGGTTTTTGTAGCATAACTCCATACACACAATCGGTGCAGGCGACTTGCCACTATCAAAGGATGGCTTCATCCCATGACAATACCATTTTGGTGATGGCGGCTTCAACGTTCGCTTTCAGAGTTGGAGTTGTTTGCGGATGGTTGGCATAGAACTTTCTTTAAACACAACTTCAAAGAAAGAAGTCTAATGGTGTTAAATCCCAAGATACTGGCGTCCAATGGGTGTCTTCGAAACGCAAAATTACGCGGTCAGGAAACTTTGTCCGCAATAACTCGGTTGTATCGCATATGGCAAGTAGCACCATCATGTTGAAAGTAGATGTCGTACATATCCATATTCTCGAGCTCCGGCCACAGAAAGTTTCGGTAGCGTGTTCCAATGACCGTAATTGTTTTTCCTGCTTCATTTTAGAAAAAGTACAGCCCTACGACACACCGGTCACTAAGCCGTATCAAACAGTTACTCGTTCTGTGTACATTGGCATCTCCTGAATCACTTGTAGATTTTTAATGTCCCAGATGCGGCAATTTTCCTTATTAATGTAGCTGCCAATGTGGAAATTTGCCTCATCCGAAAACAGGATTTTTTCTTTTTGCAAAAGTCAATGCCAGCAGGTTTTCCAGGACCCAATCCGAGAACGTAGGGCGCTGCTGGTGGTTGGCCTGCTTCAGTTCTTGCAGTTTGGCTGTGGAGCGGTCAAGTTCCTGAGAACGGTGACGAATGGAGTTGTTGGGGTCGTTTTCAACACTTTCTTTTACTACGCTATAGTTTCCTTATACTGAGCCCTTCTCTTAGAAATTTTTGATTGTGCTGCGCACACAAGTCTCGGAAGGAACATGATTACGTGCAAAATTGCCACGAATTTTTCATAATAAAATTCAACAAATTGGATTTTTTCTTTCATTGTGTACATGGTGTATTTTACAAATTTTGATGAGATCTGTCACCATGTGCCAACTCAGCGTGCATCAGCTGTAGAATAATGGGCCTTTCAAGTCCTACACCTCTTATTGAAACGCCCTTTATAAGACGATGCGCCCATGCTCCTTTTAAAGATACGAGTATGTTCCATTGCTGTTGCAAGGTTGGGATACCACGGTTCCTTTCATATTTTCCTTTTTTATAATTTACTCGGTAACTTTGGACTCGGTCGCTTTTGAGTATTACTATATCATTCGCAAGTATGTGGACAGGTAGCATTGAGGACACGACGAGTATTGCATCACGCGAAAAAGTTCGAAACACATTGGCGATTCTTAATGCGGTAATGGAATAGAACTCACAACTACAGCAAAAAGAGTATTTTTTAAGCCTTCGATATTACTCATTATTCTTGTATGTTGACTGTTCTCGGTAATTTCTTGCATATCTGTTCTGTGTGTCTATCAAAAATAGTTCTGAAATACTTGAGAAACAGTTAGGAGACAATATTACCCCTCCAACTCCAACCGTTATCGTTTCACGAATTTGCAAGAATCAGCGCCGTAAAGTTGCAATTGTTTCATTGCTGTAGAGTTGAATACCTTAATATCTTCAACAAATTCGATAATCGATGCTTCTCATTGAATATGTAGGCGTAAAATTTCATCACACATAATATTCCACAGTATGGGGGCTAAATCCGAGCTTTGTGACACACCGCCAGTAACTTCATACACTTTAACTCCATCATCAGAGTCATAGAGAATGAGAAACGAGAAAAAGCTCGATATAACTTTATAGAGATAGTACGCTATTTCAATATAATAAATATAGTTTCCTGTTCGCCGACTAAACGCGTTTTTCACATCTAGGTTTATAATGGGACAATATTACTTGAAGCCCTGTACTGCGCCTTAAGTGTTAGTTATTACCGCATTAATTGCGTCCACTGTTGACCTTGACTTACTAAAATGGTGTTTCGATAGACCTTCCGATGTTTCAACTGCTGGCAAGAGTCTAATTCGCTCGAGGACGATAAGACAAAGAGTCGTTTGGGTTCTCTTTGCCTTTAGCAATATCAATAGCTGCTAACGCTTCCGCGATTCAGTAGAAACAGCCTCTAGAAAACAAGAGTTAAATATTTTGGCAAAACCTCCAGTAGTATTTCAATGGCGACCTTTAAGGCGCTTTATTTGAAACAGCATCCAATCAATCAACAGGAAGTGTGTGTAGATTTGGACGACTTGGATTTTATCTAAGATAAGCGGTAGTGTAAATATTTGATCAATTAGATTGACTAGGCCTAAAAAAGGACTGAAAGAGGCCAATTAGATCGTCGACGAATAGTTTCAGGTATTCGCACAATATGGCAGAGAAGATTTTGTATTCCATATTTAGGAGACACTTCTCTAGAAGTTGGCGCATTTTAAAGGGTCCTCTTCCTTGCCGATGTTGAAGATTGGCATACTATTTTCCAATCAAATCTTAAAAATGTTTCTTTTTCATATAATCAAGTATCTGCTGCCTTAAATAGCTCAGTAGGAGGCCATCTGTTACGGCACCATTGTCTCATATCATATTATATCGATCTTCCTTTCATTTTGGTCGGGGGATATTTTTGTTTTTTATCGCGCAGATTGAATGGTTCGTCTGCTTGACAGCGAAATTAGGAACAGTGATTCTACTGCTAGATTCCATTTTTATTCTCTGCAGATTTCTCTTCTCGTATTGCTGGGCTGTTTATTCTACTTTCTGTCAAAACTTCCGAAAGGTGTTATTGAAAGAGCATCCGCGCGTCTCGTGCTCTTTTTTTTTTGTTTGGAAAGCTTCGCCTGAGAAGACTTTTTTAGAGACGAAAAGAGGACATACTGACAGACCTAACTATTGTTGGCGTCACAAGTATATCCGTGTTTGCACAACTTTAATAGAAATTTGTCTTAATCTGCCGCGTTTTACCAATTAAAATAGCTCAAAATTGCTTTGATCCTTCCTGAAGATCAACTTAGTCTATCCACTTGAGCAACAGTCATTTATTGGACTCTGGCATATTCTTTTCCAGTAGACCAATCACGAATGCTTTTTCACTTTGAAGTACGACTATCAACGCTAAATAGACTTCAATTACCCAAGTGCTCGCACTGTCAGCTCTCAAACTTCATTTTATACTCGCTAACCTTTCGCTGGCTGTCGGTCTGTCTATCCGTCCGTCTATATTGCCGGACTTCTTCCATCCTTCCGCTTGGTCTGACTCAAGTAGTAAATTGCAATCAGAAACGCTGTTTAAAGTTTTGATAAACTTGTAAAAGAACATTTTCTCGAATAGAGAAAAACAATTTTCCAATGTCCCGCATCCAACAACCAACAACTAGAACCAGTCGAAAATGTCTTGAACGAAGGCAGTAACCAACGCTCGCTCCTACACTCCTACACTCCTTCTCCTAACACACTGAAGACGAATTCTCTGAATCTTTGCCTTTTACAAGCAAAATCAACTGACTCGAGCCTAGAGCAGTTTTCCCAGCTTCCTCTTCTTTTATCACAGACTTTCTATTGTTTTTGTTTGTTCGTGTTGGAATACTGGGCAAAAAGGATGAGAAAGAGAGAGTTTCTAAGTTTTCGGGTTAAAGAAATGTTTCTTCTACGTGAATACTTGCATACAGAATGCTCAGCTGTTTGGGGGCTTTGTTGGCAGGACTTTTGTAGTTTCCCTCTTAGACTCCTCTGCTTCGTACTCGTTTTCGAACTTATTCTCATCTTCTACTGGCGCGGAACAAATAAAAGTTTCAAGATATTTCAATTTTTGACACTCACACAAAATTGCACTATGCAATACTACTCTCTGTAGTTCTCTATGTCGATGTGTATGTCTATGTCTATGTGGAATGAGGGGTTTTCCCCTCCACCCAAAACTACCATCCTTTTGAAGGATTTTTAATTTTCATTTTGACATACATACATTTCGCTTTTGTATTATATTTGCGTGGGATTGTGTGACTGCACTCGTACATCGATGCACTTTAATCCTGTAAAAGTGTTGCGCAAAATTGATGCACACATTTGTCTTGTTTGCCGGACGGAATTCAAAGTGCAAATTTACACAGAAACCATGGGAATGTGAGTATCTGGGAATCACTTCGGAAATGATGCATTGGAAATGGGCATGACTCTTATAGGGGAGTTAGATGTTGGAGTTGAATGGAATGGATAGTTGGCATTTAGGTCAAGTCGGTTAGGATGCAATTTGAGAATGATTTATGAGATTGGGTACGATTATCCGTATGCTCGTATGTTGATATGCAATGAAAAATTCGAGATATGTATCCTAGAACGATGAGTTTGAACTCCAGTTTGAATTCCACTTTAATTTAAAAGTCCAATTTAACAAATTTAAGAAGAATTTCGGTAAGTATAGATTTGTCGGATAATTGGAAGATTAAAGGAGATCAGCTTTTCTTCCTCAACATCCAAGCACTCAAGACATCGATCTAAAAAATCCCCTATTGTGATAACTGTTTGAAGTCTTCGGCTATCGAAGATAATTTTAATAGAACTTCCATTGTTATATATTCCTAATGCCTACAGTACCAGACACTTTTCCTGTAGACGTTAGGACATATGTGACTGTTAAGCAGTGAGATGATCAACATCCGCCATATCAGTGAAGATAGGATCTCATTTACCAGTATTGTTCTTATCCACAGAACGAGTGATTCGTCTACGACGTGTCTTAATGTGCATTCGCAAAGCAAAGTTTGGCGCACGTGAAGGAAGTCACACTGAACAGTTTGAAGCGAACGTGTAATCATCTTTTTTTGATTTTTAGCCAAGGCTTTAGTATTTATGGCAGTGCCAGACTAGCAATGAAGATTTTATTCAGAGTTCTTCAGAGATTTTCTTCAGACCCGTAGACGCCTGGGTAGACCGATATCGATGTACAGCCCGTATACTTTGTGCTTGAATCATCCTCGTCAATACAAACGAGATTAAAAATCACGTGTCTCTCTCGAGGCAGTCTTCATCCGATTTCGACAAGATCTATACCCCTGCGCCATAGAGCAGGCCTGGAGTGATAAGAGTCTTTCATAAAGCCAGTTTGGTTCTACAAGAGGATGCTCAGTTACTCAATTGTCTTCTGAGCTCGAGGAAACAGCGATTGCTGTTATGTAAATGCTACTTGTAAATGCGGATTCAAGGTAGACAAAGTCCTTAATTACATCGATGTTATAACTGATGTTCTGGAAAAGGCGTCGGTAGCGTGCGTCTTACTGTCAGAATCATTTCGGACGTTTTCGCCCCAAACATTCACAAACGCTTCATTTACGCCTCTCTGTGTCTAACCAACCAATCACATATTCTTTCAAGGATGATGTTAATATAGTCGAATACCATGCCGTTGCCTTGTTTTGAACCTTTCTTGACATTGAAGGTGTCAGTTAAGGCTTAGTCGACCTTGATGAAGCCACGAGAATTCTCCATAGATATTCTGCACAACCTGATGAGTTTGGTAGGGATAGGGATGTCAAAACTAGATATGGCGTTGTATAGTTCATTCCTCTTTATTTGAAATTGACAAATAGATTGTGAGTGTTGATTCGAAATTCCACGGTATTTTCCAAGATCTGCCGTAGTGTGAATATTTGTTTGTTGCTGCGGTGAAACCACACTGGTACGGATCATCCAGATTGTTCATGAATGGTTTTAGATGCTCACAAAATACGACAGATGTTTAGGAGTCTTATTCCTCTATACTTGGTACAGGAAAAGGGTCTCTTTACTTGTGAAAGAAATGTTGCTGAAATTTCACGTTTCGGATATGCTTTCCCTTAACCAGATGAGCTTGAGCATGTCTCCAATCGGACCATTTCCTTTAAATAGCAGCAGCCAGTATCCGTGCACCGATAGATTTATTAGAACTAGGATTTGTTATTGCTACCTTAAGATCATCTAGATCAGGGGACGGAATTTCATGTCGTCTTCTTAGAGGGGTGACAGATAGTGGAATTTTGACCGCCGTCTGCAGAAGCAATCTTTCCATATTATCAGCACAGACTGCGTCTCAACTACTACTTAGTGGTCCATGTTCATATTTGCAGGCTTCAATTCCGGCTTTGTGACCCTGTATGGCACTGCATTGCGAGAACCACTTGTAGTATAGTCCTGGTGCACCTCCATACCGTCTAACAATTTAATATCTAGTCTGAATGTCTTTGCTTTGGTGCTTAGTTCTACGTTTCACATGGGTTCTTCTCCGAACTTTAAGGATTTTTAATACTTAACACTTTCTTCAGCAATAAGACAGTCAAGGGAATGAGGGTAGTCTTCACTTCGGGCACTAATAAAAGAAATATGTGTGGCCTTAGCATGTAGGCCCTTTGAGGAACACAATGCACTATTCCACTTTGTTTTCTTCGGACAGCTGGGATCAACAATTGGTAATTCTTCTGGAAACAGCTGGCTAAGAAGCAATTGTTATTGCTACTGGAACAGGTTTTCCAAACAGAAGAAAGTTTACACCGAGAGGGTGAACTCTCTGAGACCACTAGAACATCTTCATATCGAGTCTTCCAAAACCCTATGCTACCAGCATCATACTAAGACAAGTAGTGGTTTAGTCAGCAGGTCATCAGAGACGGTTTTACCCGATTACTGGAACTAAACCTCCTGGTTTAATGAAACGTACCAACAAAAGGGGGGTGTTCAAGGGGAGCTGCTAAGAAGGACGAAAGTTGCTTTTGCAATCTACACACAAAGAAGACGGAGGAACGTCAGCTTCTCCAAAAGAAAAATCTAAAAATCTGTAAGAGTGACTTCTGCTACATTCTACTGTTAAGAAGAATAATTCGCGGTTAATTCCGTTGGCTACCAAACTAGTGAACCGTGTTCAATTCATTGGACAATTTTAGGCATCTCTAAAGGAAGAAAACCATCGAAAATTCACATAAAAAAATTCAAATGACTCACATCGCTGATTAAAGTCTACAGGTTAAGGTCATATTCGATCTGACCGCTTAGATTAAATACAAAATTAAATATTTATAATGGCACTTTCTATATATTTGTACTTGGCTAACAATTACGGTATTGTAAATCTCTATGCAAAATAAACTGTTTGCCTTGGCACGACATTCTGACATTCTCTTTCGTCGGCCCCCAAACACAAATAATAATAATAATTTTCGTATTGCTAAAATCAATTGGATTTTGCATTTGAATAAACCGCATTCAATTCATTAGCTATAATTAAATTGAAATCAAAATCCAATTATTATTTAAAATTCACCAATGCAATGAGCACAAAAAAATAAAGGACATGGGAAGGGAAGGTCCTAGGGTGTTGTCGTGTTGTCTCTATAGATGGTACATGTACATTCGTATTATGGGGCAGAAAAATTACCAAAATTATGGTTGACAATTAATGCAAGAAGGGTGTTAACCAGATGCAAATTTATCAGTCAATTTAGAATGGTGGATTTAAATTATTTTTAAATTGTATCCTTTTAGCGGAAATAAGGATTTTAAGCACTAAAATTTTGTACACTTTGGCACGTAAATCCCTTCTAAATAGACCCTAGGAGTTGGGTTTTCGGCCTCGGAAAAACAACAATGAAGATAATATGGTCTTAGTACGCCTAATGCGTTACTCGTTATCTTCATTCATACAATTATTAAGAGTTAACTGAAGGGCTGATATCGCCGAAAAGAAGTCGTTCTGGATAATATATGTGCTGATTTAACAGACAACATTAAAAACAACGAACTGTACACACTGCCTTGGTATACTCCAACCTTATTATCGCAGTTTATTAAACGTTCGTTGTATCGTTATCGATATGACTTTTGTGACGATTGATCGAACAACTGCTGACGGTCCTATAACTTGAATTGGGCCAGCAGCGTAATAATCAAGTTCGTAGCGTAGTTTTTGCTTTACCTCCCAGAGGTGGTTGCCGGTAATTGAATGAGTAAACTCTTACTCATGCCGGCTAAGATGGCAAGGGCATGGCCGATCAGTAGCATTATATTGGCCTACGTCGTAGGGCCCACAACCCTATACGGTAGAGATTAAAATATGTGAAGAACAAACTAGTGGCCTCGGATAAGAATGGACCCTGGCAAACGTTTAAAGGACAACGACTTTGGATCTGCAGTGGAATGTTCGGACCCATAACAAGCCACGTGCAGCCGAACAATTAGCAGATGACCTTGACTGCTATCACGTACATATCACCGGCATCCAGGAAGTGCGATGGGATGGGCCGGACATGATGAGGAGGATGAAAAACTTACTTGTTTGCTGATTTGTCACACCCCTCAGACTTAGGCAAGAAGTCTTGAGCTTCCGATACGTGAGCGAGCATCTATTGACAATCCGCATCGAGGCTAAATTCGCTCACATAAGCCTAGTATGCACCCATGCCCATATGGAAGACAAGGGCGATGCCACCAAAGAATATTTCTACGAGCTCCTTGATAAGAGATATGAGCAATGTTTGACGTTAAAATCGTACTAGCCGGTTTTAACACCAGGATAGGAAAAGAGGTCATCTTTGGTGGGACAGTTGGTAAAGCCTACACGACACTACGTCAGGTAGTGGACTTAGACTTATTGACTTTGTGGCGAGACGAAATATTATTATAGCTAGCACACGGTTTCGTCATTACAATATACACAAGTTGTGTATATTGAGTAAGACATTCCAGTATTCTGGATGTCCGAACCTTCCGGAGAGCCAATATTGATTCGGATCACCACCTTGTTGCAGCCAAGGCACGAATGCTGATTTCCCAATCACCAAAACAAAGAAGAATTACTGTGAGAAGATGTAATATAGAAAAGCTGCAATCGCAAGAGACCACCAGAATCTTCGCCGAACGCGTATGCCGAAATCTCTCAACAACTCCTGCGCCACCAGCATCAAGTATCCTAGACCAGTGGCAACGCTGCTAACGTGCCATCAGAGAGCCTGCAACTGATGTGATTGGTTTCACCAAACCACCATCAAGAAACCCATGGTTTGATGAAGATTGTGAGCAAGCACATGCAGCTAAACAAGAAGAATACAAAGCAACGCTGCAACGAAGGACGAGAGCTGCGCGTGAGCTCTATGAGCAGAAGCACGTACTCCAGAAACAACGGGAACAAGACCCGTATAGAGAGATGACAAGGGAAACCTTGTAGTGGAGTCACAGTCGGTGATGAGAATATGGAAAATCTATTTCTGTTGACTGTATAACGGCGACCATTCGACTTCGAAGATGATAGGCGAAAATTCCGTCCCCTTGACAGCACAACTGCACCTGACGGCATACCGGCCGAGTTATTCAATCATTCCACAAATGACTTTGTGGAAAGCATACACTAACTCGTTTCTCAGATCTGGACAGAAGAATGTATGCCTGATGAATGGAATCTCAGCAAGGTTTGTCCGATTCACAGAAGCGAGAGGCTCTCAACTGCGCCAACTATAGAGGCATAAGTCTACTCACCATCGCATATAAGATCTTATCTGCCATATAATGTGAACGTCTGAAACCCTTCAACAACAACGTGATTGGCCCCTATCAGTGCGGTTGCATACCACGAAAGTTCACAGTCGACCAAATCTTCATACTCCGGCAGATCATTGAATGATTCAAGAAGTGCTATTAGATTCTAGTATGTCTACGTAGTTCTGGCATCCCGTTTGTGCAGAATGGAGTTTGAGAACGTTCGCTGCTCCGTCAAAGCTGGTAACGACTTAACCGACATTTGGTGTCAAAAAAGGTCTTTGGCGTGGTGACGCGCTGTCCTGTGACTTATTTAGCATCATACTTGAAAGAATTGTGTGGAATTCACAGTCTTTCAAAAATCTGTACTACTAGAGTACGCCGATGATGTGGACATATTTTCACTAGTATTTAAACGGAAGCTGCCAAAATGTATTTGCCATAAATGAGGGCAATACCAAGTATGTGCTGTTAACAAAAACGAACGTACATCGACGAGTTGGACAGAACGTCGAAATCGGCAGCTATAATTTCGGGGTAGTAAGGAACTTTGTCTCGGCTTTGCTATAAATTCTGCCAACAACACTTCAGCAGAAATAAAACGAAAAATTACTCATACCAATCGCTGAAAGCAATTGAATAGTAAAGGCGTAGCCCGAATAAACTAAGGAGACTCTATATAAGACCGGGATCATCATAGTCCTACTTTATGGGGCAGAATATTATTTTGTATAATTAGGGATTAATCCTGCCTTTAAAATATTAGCACAGCACAGGCGACCCTATCGTTTCGAGAGAAAAGTCCTTCGAAAGATATTCGATCCCGTTTGCATTGACGGGCTTTGGATATTCAAGCACGAATTATACGGGCTGTACAGCTACATAGACCTAGTCAGAAAAGTGCGCATTAGTCGCCGGAGGTGGCTAGGACATGTAGAGAGAGGACAATGCTTCCGCCAGCAGACTCTTCGAATCTAACCCAAAGGGACAACACGGTAGAGGAAGACCTCACCTTAGGTCGATCGCACAAGTTGAAGGGGACCTCAACCGACTTGGAGTGCGCAACTGGGGCAGTTAGTTAAAAACCGAACTAACTGGAGAGGCTTGTTAGTTGAGGCCCAGGTCCACCCCGAATAGTAGCGGCACCTAGGTGAGCAACTACAATAATTATTATTATCGCACATATGGCGTATCTATGTGTTTCTTCAATATCATCCGCAAAGGGAATATGGGCGTTATATGCTGAGCCTGCTGTCTTTAAAGCCGCATCGCCTGTCATTAAATGTAATAATATTGGCAGTTGATACAATTTTTCGTGTCGCCTGTGCTTTTATATAGTGGAACAAAAAAGCTCTTCCTCCACTGGTTAGGTATCCGTTACCATCTCATCATTTTATTAAACAAGTTGTCCAATTGTCTCCCATATATCGGAGGGATTGTGATAAATCCTAATGGACTCACTCCCTCCGCTCGTTCCTTTTACTGCTTCGCTAAATTTAGTTTTCGTGAAATCAGCAGTTTCCTCTTCCTACTCGACAGCCCAGGGAATGGTATTGTGCGCGAATTCGCTGTAAAGTAGCGCTTTGGAGTACTTTTTTCATCTTATGCAATCTTTGTTATTCCCTGCTAATACGTGTCCCTGCCCGTCTTAACACATGTCGGCGATTGAATCTCTTGTATGTGATTGGCGTGTAACAATCTTAAAAATTGAATCTTGTTTGCCCATGATTCGATGTTGCACTACGTCTACTGGTTCTCGCCTATTTCTGCATTGTGAGGGTACATTTTCCAACTCCCCATACAATACCTCAAATTACCGCTTTTTCGCTTTTTCGTACAATGTTCATAGTCTAACTCTAACGTTAGAACTATGATATTTTACTGAAGAAATTGTAGAAGTACGGTTCCATCCGTCGTGTGTGTTGGATGAGAAGGTACCCAGTTTTGGAGTATATTTAATTGCCTTGCCATTTTTTGATCCACAATGCAAAATGTCTGTAGGTTGAATTAAAAGTCGAACTCTAGCGGTATTACCTGACAGGAAACCAGAAGTTGCATGCCCATAAAAACAACTATTTTAATGTGCAATTCAACTAAAGCGAGGAGGAAAAGTGCCAACTGACTACCAAAGATGTTCATTGGTACGGCTTGTTATATCAAATTTATTGTTAAGTACCCTTGTACATGCAAGCTTAAATTTCACACGCAAGAAGTTTTACTTTATTTAGCCTATTCTAGGAATAAAACCGATATCACACTCTGTATTAAATCTGACTTTTGGCAATTGCACCCGGGCATAGATTGATTTCCCGATTGTGAGCATGCTGTCCTCAAGGGTAGCAATTTTTGGTAAGTTTAATCGGTATGCACCTGACTCATGAGTGAAATGCAGTAATTATGTGGCATAGAATCGCGCCTTCAAGTGGTGGTACTCCCCAACTCTACTCCAGAAAGGCTTCAAAATAAACTTTGATAGAAGAGTTGCATTGGTACTCTCGACAAAGAGCGTCGGGTGTTTAATTTTTCGGCAACGAGATGACGAAAGGATGCTATTAGTTAGATCACGAATTAGATGAAGAAATGTCTCAAAAACACGCAATGATGAAAGGACAACTTTTATAACCAGCACAGTGCCATCAATAACGCTGCACCCATCGAAGGTACTATCACAGTTCTGGGAAATCTGAGGTAGGTATCTACAACTATTGTTGCTGAAAACAAACAACATTCAATCCCTCAAGGTTAGGCCATAAAATTGACCATGATGATGATGACTCCCGTCAAAAAATTGCAGCAAATAGTAAAATGTTATGGACAATCGTTCTTGGATTTCCTAACCGCCAAATGCGGCAATTCTGCTTATTAACGAAGTCTTGAATATAGAAATGTAGCTCATCGCTTAAAATAATTTTTCGATTAAATTATTGATAAATTTCATGCTAGGGAAGCTCGGCCTATTTTCTATCAGAATATGCAGGTGGTCGGTCGGAGACCTATTTTTCGACACCTAGTCTACCAAAAAGGCAGCTGAAGAAGAGAAGAAGACGTGATGCACACACTCAGCGCAAGGAAACACCAAATTTTGTAGAAGACATTAGTGGTTAAAATCTCACTCGTCTAGAGACGATGACTAAAACAAATTGATAGGCGGAAATAACACCAACTAAAAGCGATCAAGCTCTCGGAACTGACACTGCATCCTTTTCTACTCGAGGAACATACATTTCTGACACTTCCTCTGTCGATTAATTTTCGTGATTTTCCAACAAAGGCTGTAGTTTCAGCAGACGAAAATAAGTCGAAGGGGTCAAACTGATTTACAAAGCAAAAACCTTCCCAGAACCTGAATGGTGTCGTGACCAAATATTTTAGGATTGACGTGTTCAGCCGGGACAGAGTTTTGCAGATCGACGGAAACATCTAAAAAAGTCTGAATACTGAAATCTTTACAGATCGAATTAGAAAAAATATAAAACACGCTGTTCAAGAATTTCGTTGGAACCAATATGACCTCCTTCATGAAGAGCATGAAGAGAAAAGTTGTGCAAAACTGTTTTGTAAAGGCATCCTCTGTCCTACACGAAAAATGCCTTCCAATGCGGAAAATCCTGTGAGACTGCACTTCAAAATCTGGTGAACAGGATTGAAGGCGCACTCAAGAAGGGGGAGTATGATTTGAGATAGCTAGATCCTTCACTGATACGGTGTGTTGTTTTGACATTTGGACGAATGGACGCGGAGTTATTGCGTCTAAAGTGACAGTATGCTTGTGTCTTCACTACAAAAATGGGCATCGAGCAAAAATTGCTCAGAATTCAAGATACGAAGGACACCATCAAGGAGACCAAATAGAACAAAAACTGTCTTTATAACATTGTGACTGGTAATGAAACGTGGTGTTTTCAATATGATCCATAAACCAAGCGCCAAAGCACGGAGTGGACGGCGCAAGACGAGCTTAAACCCAAAAATCTCGTTTGGAGAAGTCAAAAGTTGAGACAATGTTGATTTGATTTTACGATTCCAAGGGTATTGCCCAAAAATAGTTCGTTTCACCGGATCAAACAGTTAATGCACAATTCTATCTGTATTTCGAAGCGTTTGGTGCATCGTGTTTGTCGTATTCGGCGAGAATATTGCGCAGAAGGAAGTTGGCGTTTGTTGCGCGCTAATGTGCCATCTTATAGATCGACACCTGTGACTAATTTTTTTTGGCTAAAAATCCTATTTTAACTATCAACCACTTCCTGTATTTGCCTGATTTGGCACAGTGAGAAATTTACCTTTTCGGAAAAAAAATGCATTTTCCCTGGAAAGGAAAGTGTTTTATGGACGTAAAATCCATCGAAAAGGGAGGTACCGACTTCCTGAACGACATCCGACTAATGCAGATCTACAATAATAGATGTTATTATCTATTGTGCTTGACAATGAGGAGGTTTTTGAGACCTACACGGCTATGATAACACCAATTAAAATATATGTGTCGGTCATCTGATGGAACAAGACTCTAAAAAATTATATATCTTGGCTACATGGGAGCTTTTATGACTTATGAGCTCATTTCACACACAGATACTAGGGATTGTTGTAAAAATATTTACTGAGAGCAGAGGCTATTCCTGAATATTTCTGGAAACCATATAGCATATACGAGTATTAGGTATTCGTGTATTATCAAAAATTGCGGTCGGATGAAGGTAATCGGGACAACTCGTGTTCAGGGGGTTAGTGTAATACTTCAACAAAACACCTCTCTCTTCCAAATTGAATTATGTACGAAGGTTCGAAAATAAATTCCATCAGTATGTTCGTAGTAAAAGCAGGCAACTCAATTGACTTCACAAAAACAATCACTTCAGTTCCAAATTCGAAAATGCTTTTAAATTCAATTTAACACACATGCCTGAACAATTACTTGGATAAAAATTTTCGCGGCAAGACTTTGTGAATTTACCAGCCTCATCCTTTACTGTAAAGTCGTGTGCTCTGTTAAACGCATTCACGGTCCACTAGCCGCCAACTAGTTCGACGAGGCGGAATGGTCTAACACTAAAGTGTCTATGTGTAGGTTAACGTTGATGTTGTCGGTGACGTTGTTGCTTTACGTTTTTGCATTTGCCAAATGCAGCACAATCAGATTACCCGTATCCGAAAGTGATGTCCAGGGATGATTTGCCTGAAGTGCTTTCCAGATTTCATCACAAATTGCTATTACAGAAAATCTAATCATAACCGGAAATTAATTTGGCAGAAATCTCATTAAATTTACAGCTACAGTTAGTCTGCCCTTACATATGCATGCATAAATATGAACGTATGTATACATATCTATTTCTAACTATCGATGTAATCTATCGATGTATGAAGGAGTACTATCTACATATATGCATTGACGAGGATTGCCATCTTTTTGAGAGTATGAGGAAAGTCAGGGCTTTTAGGCGATACATATGTCCAATGGTGGGTTGTTGCATTTATTTGTATTGCTCCATCAGTGCCACCTATGTGAATATTTTAGTGTAAACCTCACTCATCCTTGTACTCCTTTATGGAATACATTAACCAGGTATCTGTTGCAATGTTCGAAAGTTCGTGCATGCAATTCTCGAATAAATTATTCATAACTCATAAAGTTACTCGCGTCAATTTGATTTCATGTCTTTAATGTGATTCGACTCGGCGCTGATTGATGTGTGAATTGACTTTAAAGATACGGATATCATGCATTATGTGTTGGTTTGGTGACAATATTGACATATTAGGCACAACTGTTGATCAGTACAGGAGGATGCTGTAATTTTAAAGTGTATTTATGGTTTTGTCGCACTGTTTACAGGACATGCGAGTATTTACGGTAACATTAGTTTAGACATTTCTAAGATATTATAACAGCAAGTCAATTGCTCTCCATGTGAGAAGGATGACAGGCTTTAATTACGTAGATGAGATTGTGGCATACCTCTGGGCATTTATTGAAATTTACGACTCTGAAGATTACCTATTTAATATCTGAATGTTTTCCAATACTATACCAGTAGTAGACTATCAACTCATTATAAGGTCCTTAAATTTAATCCTCTCAGAAATAATTTTGTAGTTATCTAGAAAGGGTTTACATGCACTTGGGTAAATATATTCGTACATAAAACATAAATACACACATAAAACTATATTAGATGCGAACAGCTCTCTATTAAATTACTTTGGTCCTCGTTAATATCTTTAAAAGGCTCCTGTCCCTTTGTGAAAACCAGAGCTCCTATGTCCGTATCCCTAAATGAACTTAACCGAAACATAAAGACATTTCTCAGAATTTGAGGAAATTTCAGATCTTTGTGTTTCCGGAACGACTAATATTATTAGGTATTAGAATCTACTAGTCCCGATTTGTTGGGGTGCCTGTTTAGGTTGACAGATAGATAAAGTGTTCATAATAGTTCTCTCATAAGAGGGACGGGCATACTTGACGATCGGCGAAGGAAAATATACAGAACTTTTTGGAAAGCGTTGTCATTGTAAGATTTTTCAAATCCATGTGTGACCAGATTATTAACTCTCTTGGTGACTATGTGTGCATATATGTAGATAAAGGTGAATTTGCAAGAGTTATGGAAGATGATAGCCACCATTGGAGTGCTAAACTCAGAATTGCACTTTTCAGATCTTGTTGGCATCACATGTTGACATCATCCCATGTTCACAGATTTTTGCTATGATCGCTACTATTCGTTTGTGTGCAACTATACGTAGGTAGCGCTTTGAACCATGAGTTTGTTCACACCCTCGAAAGTCTTCTCTAATAATCCACAAGGTATTCCTGTGTTCAAAAAGGATTCTGAATGAAATTTTGGTTCAATTAATGTCTCGCATCTACTTTTAGCCTCTCAAAGAGCGATATCTATATGATTGCCATACAAAAGAACGGTAGGCTTCCCATGTACCCTACAAGCTCGAAGGCATCATAATTTTTGCGCCGGAAAGGAATTCCACATAAAACTAAAATTTGAGACGTGTAGTATGACTCAGTATTAGTGTATTCTGAAAACCCCTTGACAGCGGCATCACAAACCACATCCTATTGTGGTATTTCCTTGAAGTGGAGAAAGCAAAATCACCTTCAATACTCCAATTTCAGGGGCATTTGCATAGTTCAGCCGTTTGTCTGTCTACAGAAATTTATATCGAATTTTGCAATAGATCTACAATAGATCACTAACTTTTTATCGAAACAATCTCGTCGATGGCTTTACGGCAGATATTGTCGATTTTATAAAGAAAAGTGATTGGTTCAAAAAGCATATTGTGTGGTCTACGAGTATCATCGCAGTGGCAGCTAGTTTTATCTCATCATCGAAGGCATACCGTAACCTATGTCTTGGATTCGTTCTACCCTGGTCTTCAATATTAGGATGCTCCATTTTCCTCGAATATTGGGTAAGTGAATTCGCTAGTGTGGCGTTTTTCCAATTCATTTCGTGCTTGAAATGTCTTGTTCAGTCTTACAGCTTTCGCATGATAGTGTTGCTAATAATCCAAGGAGTGCGACTCAGGAAATTTTAAGGACTTTTGCTTACGTTTAAATCACAATTTACTCTGCAATTTATTTGCCTTACCTTCTTAATTGTAAAGCATTTGTCTACTTTGCACGTTAACTTTCATCGATACTTCTTGTTGTGCCGGACATGAAACATTCCATCTAGGTAGGGTTGCCTGGATACAATTTTATTTCAAATTGCCGATGTTTTTTTCAAGGTCAATGAGGAGTAGTTTATTTTCCATTGACCTCCTCTTATGTTTCTTCTACTGGGATTTTTCGGTATTTCGTTGAAAGATTAGTAAGCGCGTGAGTGACAACAGCACTAACACCCATCAGGCAGAAACCTGTAGTCTGATGCGAGCGTAAACCGATCACTCACTACGATGGTAACCCGTCATGTCGTCGTAACTCTCACTGCATGCTCTCATAATGCCATGTCACCTGTGCCTAATACACTAAGGTGGTTTACAAAAGCGTACTGCCCCGTTGTGACACCAGCAAGCAGTATACAGTCTTTCCTACTCCCAGATTTCTTCGAGACGTCGAAAAGCATGTCATGCTATTTATGTAGGGTTTCACGTCCTACTGTCAACTGAATGCAGGCACTCCTTACTCAAGTTCTGGTTCTGAGACGTGATATTATTGTGATCTGGGACCCAAACTAGACTAAGCAAAATCAGTATTCTGCATTGTGAGTAGCTTTACATTCTCGAACTAGCTTGAAAGGGGTAAGAGTTCTTAGAAAGGCCTTAAGTGCAGCTTGCTGCACCGATTTTTCACAATACTCGTAATGTAATTCGTTGCCATCAGAATTGGGTATATCCTTGCTTAGACGACGGAGGCATGGTTCTCAAATGAGGAGCATGATCATATGCTGCCGTCTATTGTTAAGATGCCCCTCATCCTTGATCAGTGTTCTATTCATCCATGACAACCCGACTTCATTCCTTTCTAGTTGAAAGCATTCCTCAGCAAAATGAAAGTCCATATCGTACTTTTACAGCAACAGGAGTTTATTTAGCAACAAGTACATCAAAACTGCAGTATGTATTGTACGAAAGCTTTAAGAGTGCAGTTCAGAGTATGAATATCAAGGGACCATTCATTGTAGTCCAGTAAAAGCAACAGTGATGCTTGTTTCCCTAGACAAACGATAAATGAGACAGGATAGGGCTATTGGAACCTGCTCGGTGGCAAGTATCACGTCTAGCCGAAAGCCTGTCGCACTGCATGCACAAAAAGCAGAAAAAGTTAATGGTTATCTAGGATGACAGCTAAATAAAGGGTGACCAGATAAGAACGATAGGAAAAAAAAGTTTAAATAAAACAACAACGGTGTGAGATATAAAATTAATTCTGACCTTATTTCGAAGCTATGTTTATGCCATTATGTGTGGAATAGCACATCATTCAAATGGCCGTCTCGGCTTCGCTGGCAGTGCTTCAAGCGGTCGGTCCAATTTTTACGACTGGATCCAATTTACGCGGCGTTATTCCGGCAATAGCTTGTCGAATGTTGGCGTCGAGCTCGTCCAAAGTGGTTGGCTTGTTAGAGCAGGCTAAGGACTTGACGTAGCCCCAGAGAAAATAACCGAGTGGTGTCAAATCGCATGATAGCGGTGGCCAATTGATTAACGCACCCAGTCGTCAAATTTCTCTTTCACAACTTGGAGCTTTGCGTCGCTTGTATGGCATGTAGCGCAGTTTTGTTGCAATTACAGCTATAACGAGGATATGTCGATATTGTCGAGCTCTGACCACAGAAAGTCGGTTAACATCGCTCTATTATTGAGACCATTGACTGTAACGGTGTCTCCTTCCTCATTTCGAAAGAGATAAGGTCCGCTGATGTCTCCGTACCTCAATCTTTATGGCTGCATTGATGCTTGTCAATTTTGCTTGTTGACATAGCCACTGCGCCAAAAATATGCCTCGTCCGAGAAGATGATTTTTTGGCCAAAATCCCGATCTCCAACAACATTTCCAGCCCAATTAGCAAAATCACGGCGTTGTCTATGGTCGCCCGGCTTCAATTCTTGCGTAAACATAATCTTATACGGTTATAGGTCTAAATCCTACCGGAAAATAAGCCGGGTTGACTTTCTGGCGATGCCAAATTCAGCTGATTGGCGCTGAATCGACATTTCTGGGTCTTCTTCGATACTGGTCGCTACGGCGGCTGTGTCTTCTTCATTTGGCACCAATCTCTATCTGGTTAAGATCTAAAAGAGTGTACTCACTTTCAAGCTTTTCCACTGTGCGATGAATTGCCTGCACACTGAAGCCATGTTAATGACCGACTTCACTTCGAAATTCATTGCGCCGGAATTTCGATAATATTTTTTTATAATTTCCGCACATTCGGCAAGCAAACCTTACTGAATATTTTGACAGCTGCTGAAACATAACAATTGGAAAAGCTATCATTGCTATCTGGTCTACCTATATTTAACGACAGTTAAGGAGAAATACGAACCTCAGTTTTGAAACGATTGACTGAAAGCCCAGTTCTAGTACAACGTTTGTAAATAAGGTTAGCGTCTGCACTTTAGAGCAGATAGTCGCTGGGTATAATCCAAAAGACACTTCAGGCATATCATCTTCATATGTCGGAGCATATATCTTAATGAGAGCGCGTTAAGTAGTGAGCTGAACAACGTGTACTATAGCAGCTGAGTAACAGTATGTTACTTCACTTTGCCGGCAAGTCCTGTTTACCCACGCAATCGCATATTGGCCGTATCCAGTGTCTGCAGTCAGGGTATTCACCAGCATTGCTCTTATCAACAAAACTAGTGGCCGAGTTATTCATGGCTTTAAAATTTGCGTTATCGAAAGCACCCTCAATGTCGATGAAATTGCAAAATACTTACTCCTTCTCGGTGAGTGCGCCTTCAATTCTGATCCATCTATTTTGAAGCGTGATTCTGTATGTGACGTATTCGCAAACCAGTTTTGTACTCGTACTCGTGAATCAACCAATCTATCCATTCCCTTCAATACGAGCGAAGTCAGACTAATATGTTAGGTCAGAAGCTCTTGGCGAGCGTGGAGTCATCTTCTCCATTTCCTCCAATCGAAATGTGAATTTAACATTCTGCTTGCTTCTATCTGTAAAGGCTACAGTCTTCCTCCAAATTTGTCTTTAGAGACTTGCTACGCTGTTTTCGAGTTTACTTTCCATGAAACGAGCGATCCGCAGAATCTTTTCCGATTTTCGGTACAGAAGCTGCTCTTTGTGTTTGGTTACATACGAGTAACTGGATATAACATATTCCGTCGAAGCAATCAAAGCGTATTTGATCGACACATCCACCAACACCAACGTTAGCTCACACATTACCGTTCTTTCTAGACATGAGCAGAGCCTGAACCTTAAAGTAGCTTCAATATCCTGGCCTCTTAAAAGAGATATACGTATATCCTTTGTTGCTTTTGATTGCTGCTGCACATGTATATGGTATTTCATCTTAAAAGTATAAATTGCCTACTTCCTACCTATCTTGAGAGTTTAAAAATATGTGGCACTCCGTGGAGGCTTCTCTGCCTAGCTATTGGCATAGGCTTCCTTTGGTTTATTGGACTTCATTTTCATACAGCAGTCTCCGATACACAAGGTCCTTGCTAACGTATAACAAGACGGTGGTGCCTTTAGTCGCCTGAGAATATTCGCCTTTTAATTTGTGGTATGGTAACTACTGGGTTGTTCACGTCGTCGTCGTGATAAGGTACACTTTAAGCACCGACTCACTTACCAATGACATTACGCATTTACTGTACATTAAACTATTACCCTACAGCCGTTTTTAATGGACTTTAGCACATAGGTCTGTTTTAAAGAATAAATACCTCTCTGTTGTAAAAACATTTTGCAACACCCTGTAGCTACATCAACACTGGGGTTTTTACGTCACAAAATAAACATCAAGTTAACACTCTTAATCGTAGGAAAATCGCCTTAATCTCAACATTGTAGTGCACCGTGCTGATGGCATAGGAATACAGTACACCGGCAGGCAGGGATCCCCTCGTTTAAGTGTTTTAAGTTGTTTTTCTTTTTCGCTTTTCTCGCTCGACACTAATTGACTTTCCAAAATCAACATCAATCTGACTTTTCTCTCATGCGAGTGCACTTTAAATGGCGGTGTCCATAGAATGGTTTTGCTGGTGGATATGCAAATGTCAGGCAGGATGCCTATCACCCTTCTTTGGGCTACTCTATATGTACACAAACATATACCGGGTGCAGTATTCATTCACTCGATTTAACCACGTTAGCCGTTTAAGCGGGGCTATTTATTTTTGGCATTATTCAAGGACTGAGGTTGAGGCCCTGTCGTTGTTCTTCCACTTGCTCTGCAGTTCCTTTATCCGTGGAAGAATTTGTGTGCAGACCCATTCACTGGACCCGACCTAGTTTTTCCTGTTTTTTTTTTTTTGCTTGTTTGATTCCACGAATACTTGTTTCGGCCGGTGGTTTTTGTATTCCATGGGGGAATGTGAGGAGTATGGAAGGTATCCGATACTATGTTACCTACGAGTATGCTGCTACTGATGGGTAATTGTAGTCCTTCAGTGTAGTTTTGCTTCCGATTGTTTTTTTTCTGTCGAAAATGCAGACCGATTAAGTTTTATGCTTTTAAACAAATGTCCATGAGAGGGTCTGTGTAGGGTTTGGGTAGTGGCGAATAGATAGTGAGAGGTGTTTATGAGGAGTACTATAGATCCATCTTGGCATCTTAGAGCCTTGTAGAGGTGTCGATGTTTTGAATCAGCCCCAGTATGTTCATATTTTCAGCAGTGACAAATAATCTTCGTATACATAGTAGGTTTTACTGTGAAGACTGTACGGATAAGATCCAGAGTCATCGTGTGATTGAATTTCCCGTTTTAAGAACGGAAAATCGTTTGCATTTACTAAACCATAACTTACGCTTAGTTTTGAAGCTCTGTAAGGGATCAATCCCTTGATGAAGGGTTAAGTTAAACTATCACTGACATATTTTATCCATTTGCTTTGTAAATGTTTGCTCTTGCATTCGTTTATTATCTTGTTCCAATGCAAAGTGTTACCATGTAAGCAAACTCAAGTAGAGGGGATTTTGGTAGAGTTTCTGTTTCAAAATGAATTAAGGGATACAGCTTTTGTAACTAAGAGTGCGAGATTTTGAAGTTTAACTAATGTATATCCGTCTTTTGATGGAAAAATAAATGTTAGGTTTATTTTCTGCTGAGAACCAAGTTTCTCCAGCCAAATTTCTGGATTAGGTTAACATGAGGCGAAGTTAACAACACGTCAACGTTTTTTGCATACGGAAGAAAATGTAGCCGCTGTGAGGAAAATGTGGAAGATCGGGAATTTGAAATCCGGCGTTGATCGTAAGATTTTGGCCTTTGTCCGTTCAATGTTGGACAATTTTTCGAGAAGATCTCAGCCCTCATCCATATCAGATTCAGGTGGTATAGAAACTAAGCGCATGAGAACATATCGACATTGTGACGAGAGTTCGTGAAGAACAGACCATTTGGTGCAGTCCTCATGTTATCTATAGATCAGAACTTGTGCTACAATCAGTGGTTTATGTTACTGGACTATGATTAGTAACTATTTCATCAAACCAGAACAACATTGATCCGGCCAATACACTACACATGATACTATTGATATTCTCGATCTTCTAAAAATTCCCGATCTTCTCGATATTCTCGATCTTCTTGGTCTTCTCGATTTTCTCGATTTTTTCGAACTTTCCGATATTTTCGGTTTTCTCGATCTTCTGCGTCTTCTCAATTTTCTCGGTCTTTTCGATTTTCTCGATCTTCTACATCTTTTTGATTTTCTCAATGTTGCCGAACTAGCTTGCAAGTCGTGAGAGGGGTCACTGATCCTTCATAATATAGTTCAGTGCTATCAGGATTGCGTATATCGTATACCGCTGCTTGAAATTCGGATGCTAGTTTTGCTAAAGAGGATTGAAATCGTCCTCCAAAAAGACACCATCGTTACACCCAAGATCGCTTTCGTAACCATCCGTGATGACCCGACAACATTCCTTTCCTGGTTCAGATTCTGACTCAAACCATTCCTGGGCACAGGGGAAGCATATTTCAGACAAGAGGAGTCCTGGTGTCATTGCATCAGACGGTATTTCAATAAGATCAAACACGCTTTTCCCAACTCAAACTGTCAAGCTCCTCGACAAGACTCTGGCTCAAGAGGTGAAAAACCAACAAAACCAAAAAGCCCTCATACCGATGGAAGTGCCAAAAGTGATTGCACAAACATGCCCACAGCTACTGCTGAACAAGTACAACAGCTGCCTATTAGGGTCTTTCTCAGGAGTTGGAAGATCCAACGTTTGGTGCTGATCAGCAAAAGCATAGGAGACCCGGATCTCCATCTGCGTATAGACCACTTTGCATGCTGGACACTGCAGGGAAACTCCTAGAAAATATGATGAAAAAACGGCTCACAGATGCAATACAAAGATCTGGTGACCTGTCCACGAGACAGTATGGCTTCAAAAAGAGCCACTCTATGTTCGGTGCTATTGGGGAAGTAGTAGAGGAGATCAAACTTGAATGTAGAAGATCTGAAGTCTCCTTTAACTAAACGAAGAAGTACGTCGAGCAGTTGCATCATTTCGTGTGAAAGGTGCGATCAGTTATTGGAAAGATGTGCAAAAGAGGAGAAAAAATGCAACTTTAAAAAAAAAATATTGTTAATTACAAACTTAAATTAAGAAATTTAAAAATTAAACATCATAAAAAAAACAGAGCGCTGACTGCCATAAAAATTTTTAATAAAAATAAAATATCTACGACGTCTCAAATCGAAAGGCTCAATATTTCAGATCATTCAAAAACATTTTGTAAAATGCTTCCGAAAGAATCAAAGACTACAAAATACAACAGCTGCGAAAAAGATCTTTCCCAAAATATTTATTATGGATCACAAAGCGCCTATAAATTTTTGAGAGATAGACTTGGCTTTAAACTTCCTCACATTTCCTCTTTGTAGATGGGCTCCTGTAAAAGGATTACAACCAGGATATGAAAACAATGCTCATTCGTATCTTAAATCAAAGTTCGCTTTATTAAACCATCGAGAACGTTGTGTTGTCCTGATATTTGATGAAATTAGGATTCGTAAAAACCTCACATATAATATAAAAAATGATTTAAAAGATGGTTTCGAAGACCTTGTTGTAGAGAGAAGTAGTTTGTTTGCTTGTTTTCATGCTAAATGGTTTGTTTGATAATTGGAAAAGTTTTCTAAACTATTGCAAATGGTGTAAATGGGGATAACCCAAGCGAAATTATAAAATGCAATTTGAAAATCTGTCAAGAACTTGGTCTAAAGGTATGTGCTATTGTTTGCGACCAAGGGGCTTATAAAATGTTAGGTGTTTCTGAAGAAAACCCATTTATAATTTTTAATCATGAAAAAATATTTTGTTTTTATTATTTCCCTCATTTGTTAAAATCACTTCGTAATGTTCTATTGATATCAGATCTACAAACTCCAGATGGTAAGGTGTCTTTTGATGTTATCAGAGAAATATACAATTTGGAAGTTGACAACGTAGCTAAGACATGTTTAAAATTTAGAAGTTGTCATATACGAGTAACACCAAATGCCTTCGAAAAAATGCATGTTCACCTTGCAACGCAAATATTTAGCCGGACAACTGCGGCATCGATTCAAACTGCTTTTCAACTTAATTACTTAAAAGAAAGCTCTAATAAAACTGTAGCAACGAAAGAGTTCGTACTAAAAGTGAACAATTTATTTGACTGCATGGATAGTGGTTGACATTATGACAAGAATGTTTTAAGGCGGGGAGTTCAGCTAGAGAATCCAGCTTATAATGAGTTGAAACAATTTTTGCCTTACTTAAAGGATATACAAACATCAGTTAACCTTCCAAGAAACTTTTATTTAAAAGGAATGAAACAAACTATAAACGGTGTCTTATTACTTTGTCATGATATAAGCAATGGCCTATCTGAGAACGTGGATTATTTACTAACAAAGAGAATTCATCAAGACGTATTAGAAAATTTATTTTCTATTATTCGCATCAAAGGTAGTTACAATAAAAATCCGTCTGCTTACGAATTTAATGTTTTGATGTCGAAAATTCTCTCAAATCAAATCTTATTAATTTTTCTCCTTTCAGTAACTTTGATGATGATGATGATGTAGAATTTTTAAACGTAGACTTATCCCCAACTCAAACTAATATTCCAAAAACTTCTTCATTGCTTAAGAATCGTAAGAAAATCGTATGCAATGAAACTCTGTACGAAAAAGTCAATTGTGATACGGAAATTGAAACTAAAATCACATTAGAAACAAAGCAATGCGATATTTTACTGGATATCTTGCTTTTGACATGCTTTTAAGGAACAAATGTTTAAATTGTTAAAAACTATTTTTAAAAACTGATGAAAAAATATCATTTCCTTCGGAATTTTTCATCTTTGCAAAAAATTATTCTCAAGGAAGTGACTTTGGAAGTCTGAAGGAACCAACTAATGAATTTTTTAACGTTTGTAAAGTTCACTTCAAAGTATTTAATAGAATTTTCAGAGAACGTCCACAAGAAAGAAATACAAAAGAGACAATGGTCTTGGAATGCATAAGGATAACAAATACCTAGAGATCCGAAAAGGTTTGATCAAAAAAATCCTTGCTATGAGCATCGCATTCTATACTTTGCTCTCCTCGTTCTATTACGGAAGCATTGTTCGTGAAAGACAGAAAAAAACATAGCATCCAAAAATCAAAAAATTCAAATTTTAACTGGAAAAAAACGTAAAACAACTATTCAATAAACACAACATTAAAAAGATCTTTTACCTTCCTACGGTTCTTAAATATAATGTTTATTATCAGTCAAATTTGATTTAAAAAAATTACGTTGCGAAAAACGGAAAACTTCTTTCCAACAAACAGAACACGCAACTTGATAATACAAAACAATTAAGTGTAACATCATGTCTGAGTATGACTCACTCTAGTTCGATCGAACTGGGACGTCTCTTTGAACGGAAAAATGGTTAGATTTTTTCCTTCGACGTGCAATATCTATGTAACCTATAGCATTTGTGCTTCATCATTCCGGTTTACCTCAGAATGAGCTACCTCAAAGTCTGGGAACTGATCTACGATACCACGGAAAGCCCTTGAAGAAAGGAAATCACCACCGAAGCAGTACAGGAATCGATCCTGGGGCTTGACCTCAGGAACTTCGCATGTAGGTGCCTGTAGATGCCTTCTTGGTAGGGTACGTAGATGATATCGCTGCGGTGATTACGGCAAAAAATGCGGAGGAGAACACTCAAATGAAGCTGAACCAGGTTATGAGACGGGTGAACTCATGGATGGTTGAAGACGGTCATAGCCTAGCTACAGAAAAAAACGAGATAGTACTTCTGAAGTCGCTAAGCAGATTACTGGCAAACGTAGGGGTCCTATGGCTAGCAAAGGAAGGCTAATAATATCAATCATACATGCCATTTTTCAATAGGGCTGTGAGATTTGGGCAGACGCACTGCGACAAGAAAAGCACACGAAGCAGATGGCAGAAGTGTGTAGACGCGGAGCTCTACACGTGGTAAGCTCGTAATGTACTGTGTTGGAAACAGCCGTGCTTGTAGTTGCATTAGTGACCCTTATGGATCTCGAAAATGGAGCGAGGAGGCGAGGAAGCTCACGAAACGGCGGTGGCAAGAGTGCACTGCAACTTGGAAACCAGATGATGATGGACTGCGAAGCTGATCAAGGACGTGGCTAAATGGAATGTACGGAAACACGGTGAAGTAAACTACTACGTCAAGCAGTTTCTCACCGGACACGGATATTTCAAAGCCGTTCTTCACAAGATCGGTAAAGCAAACACTCCAGCCCGCAAGTAGTAGACGATACAAATCACACTTTTTCGCTTGCGGGAGGTTTGCAGCTCAAAGACCGGAGCTGAAAAGCAACATCGGCGTAATCAACTCAGAAAACATGGTCGAAAAGATGCAGATGAGCGATCAGACCTGGAGCCAAATTTGTTCCTTCGTATCACTCGGGACAAATAAGAGAGCGCAAGACGCAAATATACCTTTAACAGACTGATGAAAGCCTCACTGGCAAGATAGAGTAACCCGTACCAGAAGATAAATATGAAAAAGCCGGTCCAAGAAAAAGGGGAAAGAAAACGTCACCACTCTGAAGTATGCGAAAGCGGTTCCGGAGTGGATGGTGTCAAGACGAACGGGTTTAAGGTGGTTTATATTGTGTGAGAGTCGCACAGTACTTGAAGTAGAGTGTGACTGCTTCTCATCGTTACTAACTATTCTATCATCCCCTAGGCAAAAAAAAAAAAAAAAAAAAAGACAGAGCCAAGAGGCAGGCGGCGCATAAGATCATCAAAACTCAAGTGGCTTTGATAATGCAGTCCATGATAGTATGAATATCAAGAGAAAGGATTTTTACTGGTGCATCCAGAATAGAGGCAGGAGTTCTTTATGATTGGGAATCCGGGGGACCCTCTTCTATCATAACTTTGAACTGCATGACTATAATCATAGTAATTTGCTTTAATTTGGACTGTTTAAGCTAGTATTGATATTTAAATCTTTATCCAATTATGCTTTCTTTCTTAGGATGGATATACATAGCTCTGGAATGGACCACCGAGGCAGATCCTTGCTTTTAGTGTTGTATAAGATTATACCAAGTATATTGTGTGATTTATTTGATTTATTTCAGCCTCTTTGTGCGGCTTTCGGGACTGTAGTCCCACAGCAGACCGAATATTTATTCTTTAAGGAATCCATGAGGCTTAAAGTCGAACATGAGCACTATAAGTTGAGGTGTGTAACTGTGTGAAACATGTATTTTGGGTAGAACACTTCAGAACTACCGTATTTGAAACCTGCTACAAATTTCTGCACATCCTATCATTTGCTTAAATGGGAAGAGTACACCACAATTTTGGTTCGCCACATCATCGGGACGGGACAGAATAGGTGTTTGAAGAGTGAGATTTCATCAATTTTTATCTACAATAAAAAGGTGAAGGTATCCTTTCAGTCTTTTTCATGAATGTGATTTGACTAGCTACTAAGGCATGGCGAAGGTTCTTCCGTAAATTTCACGTCAGTTTGATTATTTGACGTCCAAAGCCAACGCAAATACAAAATCCAAGTAATTTTGGGTAGGCAGTAAAGCCCTGAGATCATATCTTAAGTGCTGCCATAAATTATTAGATTTGACATCCCCTCCAAACCTGTGGAGACAAGGTAAATCCAAAGCCTCTCCTGGTAGTCATTTTCATATCCGTTTTACCCCCGTTTTTCTATTTTGTGTCTTCCCTTAATTTTATTGCATTCTAACCTCACCTTACATTATTAGGGCTGAAAGTGAGTACTTCATTATCGGCCATCTGTTGAACGTAACCCATCGCATGCCGCGCTCATGGTAGTCGTGTCTGAGTTTCATATTACCTTCAAGGATTACATATGTACTTACGAGTGTGTGTAATGTCTTTGGCGTCAGCCATTGGAACATTAACATATTCAATTTCCTCAACACCTACAACATGAAGAAGGGAAGGAAAAAGTAAAAAAAAAGAAAACACAACTTACTGGCTTTTGTTTTACGGTTTTTCCATTTTCTCCTCACCTGCCATCACAATTTCAGGATATACGAGTACTCGTACGAGTATAGGTATGTAAATGTGTCCACGCACATGCGACAGTGTATCAAGGAAGCACCTCTGGCATCTACCGACTTTTATTCGACTTCATTGTCGGTTAATTTCCATTTTTCCATTTTTCATAATGCAGAATTTCAGAAGGGGATGATAGATTGATGGGCACAAAACAAAGAGGGAAGGAAAGAAAACTCGTCATTAAAACACCATATGCTGCGTAAATAAATCACTTACTCAGGCAAAAAGACAAACATTGGCGTAAAAATGCACCCTCCCCATGAGGGGTTGGGTCCAATCCCCGTGTCATCATCTCCCAAGCAATACACACCGCACTCTCCATTTGTCTTGTGAGGCATCGAAATGGTGGGTTATTCGAATTTCTCGCCCCACCACCGCCCCCAATAGTGGTTGGGAAAAGTGGGTCATCACGCTTGGATATCTGGGTTCGCTGCTGGTGTTTGCTGTTGAAATTGATGAACGCCGTTATTTTCATTAATCAACAGCAATAATAATAATAATTATCGCACACCGTTATATTTGTAGTTCTTCTCCATAGTCTCCTTGGTCTTCGGTCAGTGTTGCCGGCGGCGGCGTATTTTCATGAAGTGTATGTATCTTTTGTCAACGTTGTGATCTGGCTGCACGCCAATTAGTCAATCTTGAAGAAGATTCCGTTCTTAGTTAATCACTTTCAAACTAAGATCTCTTACTGCTCCTTAACCTGGCTTTCAATATTGTTTTTCTAAAACATAATATTAATAGTGTCAGACATCTAAATAAAAGGCTCATCCATCGTGTGCTTGTCTATAGCTTGTGCAGAGAGAACAAGGATGGTTCTGGCAGAATTTCGTTGCTATAATGGTTTGTGAGAGCTATTGCTGCCACCCGATATCCATGTCAGATAAGTCGCGACCCAGCATATGCATTTAAAAGGCCCAATCTATTGTTTGCTCTCTTAAATGCGAAAACATAGCCTAAACTTAAGGGCAAAGTTTTCGCGCAATCAGAGCGCTTAAACGTATCCTGAAACTGAAACCCAGCGACACTCTGTACTTAACAGTAATTTTGTCGGTGCATTGAGTTACTAATGTGGGTGTTATAGTTGGTTAAGCTAGGGTTTCAATGCAATAGTACAAGTACGAGTAATCCAAAAAAGGCCTATGCTCTCTTGGGAATAATTTGAGTCCTGCTCGTTAGATACGAGAATTATCAGATTCATATTCAATGCAAAGGATTCATAACGGTCTAAGTGGAAGAAGACTTTTGCTTGTTGTGTAAATGTTTAACAGTATCCTTCCTAGAGTCCAAACGGAAAACGAAAGTGTTAAGAGTATTATTTTTAAAAGTATTAAAGCTTCGTCTTGCTGATACAAATTGGTTGCAGGAATTCTTTCAGGAAGGTCTTGTTGCTGGCTGTGTCCAGAGCCGTTCGCTGCTGACGTTTAAAGACATATAAAGCTTCACCCCGGAAAGCATTCATTTGGTCTGCCGGCACCCTGGAGAGTCATACCGTCTGTAGTTATGCTCATATGAAAACCAACTGCCAATGGAAGCCCTTTCCGAGGATGCAGGCAGTCTTAACGCCGGTTCTGGTCCTGAAAAACTCTGATCTAAGTCTTACTTAGCAAATTCATCGGCGATTCTATTTCCCATGATCCCATTCTGAACTGGGACGCAAACACCACTCAGGAAATTTAACTTTCCCAGTGCGTTCCTTTTTCGGGCTCAGTTTCTGGTAGATACCATTTCTGGGCATATGGAAGGTCGATATCATTCGCAGCAACAGGACTTCTGACGGCATGCCCATAAGACCAGAGTCAAAAGAAAGTCGATGCGTAAGGTCATTAAAATTCCAGTGTTTTAATTCCTTTTAAACGGAAGATGGCTTCGAGAGTTCAGCCGATCATATGAATATGAAGGTAAGGGAATTCATTCAAGCTAGTTATGCTGGGAAAGGTCCCAATGCACCAAGAATGACCGTTGTTTTTAGTCTAGTAAACGCACCAGTGACGTATTCTCGTCAACGCTTGTTCTGCCAGACAAAAGATGCATAGGATATAAATGCTCTTATCATATCTGTGTAGATTCAGATGACCCTCTTCGGTGACAAGCCCTAAGTTTTGTCGAAAAGTGCCCTACGCTGCCAGAAATCCGACAGAACCTCATTGGTAATGTCGTAAGTATTGGTAAATGCGGTATGTTTAGTTCAAACAAGTTTATAATCTAGGATGACACCCAAGTACTTAGCTTCGTAAGAAACAGATGGTGATGCCTTTAAGATGAGATGAAGCCTAGATAAGTCAGACTAGTCACCTTCCTCCGTGTCGTGAACAGAACAACCTTGGTTTTGAGAGAATTGACTGAAGCTCATTTCTATGTAGCACACCAATCGTCTATTATGTCTAAGGCTGACTGAGCTTTAGGGCAGACAGTCGACATATCCCACATATAGTTCAAATATCATACATCATCTGCATATGTCTGAGCATAGACATTAGAACTTTTGAGAGCAGTGAATAGGTATTCAACACGCATCAAAGCAGTGAAGACAGACAATGGAACCCGCTATGGCATATCGGCCTCAGACAGCATCCGCATTTTTCCTTAAGTTAGTTACAATTGATTTCATATTTAATAGGATCAATCCAATTACTACGATCGTACCAGCTACCATTATAACCATGACCCCAATTATTCGAATATCTATTTAATCTTCATGAATCCTTGAGTCTTACGATATCCTAGACTATCGCGGTCTGTATGGCTCCCGTAATCACTTCAAATTCCATAATCATGAATATTTCCTGGACCAGCATATATGATTTTCCCCGTCTGCTTGGCTACGTCACTGTGACCTCCTTAAAGTTTTAAGCAACATCGGATCACTTCGATCATAATCGATTTCTAGACTTTCCTTGATCTCTATGGTCTCCTCAGTTCCTATTTGTTTTTATTTATTATTAATTACCTTGCTATAGAGTCCTCCTCTTCTAGATTATACAGTCTGTTTGATCTACTGGATATTTTAGATACTAAAGATATTTAAGTTTTCGTTTATCGGCCCATCTCGATCTTTCACTATTCTACTTTCTCAGCTGAAGAATAAAATTATCTGTGTTCTTAGCATGGCAACACTATGTTCCATCCCCTCATTGTGCGACGTTGTTGCTCAATAAATTACGGAATTAACATTGTTTCCTTAATAAGTTCAATTTACTTTAACGCCATAATATCAGAGCCCGGTTTGCTGTCAGAGGAAAAGCCACACTAACCATGAGGCGGGTGATGCCAATCCTTCCAACTCTGTCGACGAGCAACCATCGCCAATTCGGTGGTTTACGTATATTTCGACACCATTAGGCACTTGACGTCATTGACAACAACTCGTAAGTGTCGTAAATAATTTCCCTAGCCCGAGGTGATTCCATAGAATTTTCTCGGAAACCTGCGGGTCTGTCCACCTCCGCACTAATTAGCCATGTCACTTGAGCGATGCGGCTCATCTATTTTAATCTTCTACCTATCGTCTTAATCCAAACCAATTGTGTGTAGCCTCGCGCCGATTTCTCAAAAGATTCATCAATTTTAATTTTGTGTGAGAATTTTCAAGTAAAATTATCTTTCCTAATTTTAATGATTAAAATGTAATAACCGTTATTTATAATTGGTTTTCCTTTGGAATTTTGTACTTTTAGCTCGGTCTCCTAAGGATGAAGTCGATGTTATCGATGTGCCCGAGGCTCGCGGACCATTCCGATCAAGAGGAAGCAATGCTGACGATGATGATTCCGATGCGGATACAGATTTTAGAGATTTCAAGGGTGTCGTCGATACCGGAGCTGGTTATCCATTCTTAGCGCCGCATCCATTTAGCTTAAGTATGGGATTCTTCGATTCGTTTGAAGGTAAGTGAAATGAAACACAGTGGTGTCGTTAAAATCTGTTTTATGAGCTAAATGAGTACAGTACAGTAGCGGATTCGAGTTGAGGAGGTGACATGGGACATATTCATTTTAAGTGTAAGGCAATTTATTTTTGTTGCTTTCGTTGGGGTTTTATGACAGGGTGGTTATTAAATTTGATAAAAGAAACTTTCTCAAGGTTGCGGATTTTGTTGTTTAAAATGAGAAATAATAAAAATGAAAATTCAGCTAGGTACTTGGAGGTTTTATTGTCACCGTCATTTGGTGATTTAGAGTAGAACATAGCGTACTTATCTGTAATTGGCAGTATAAACATTATTACTCCATCCTTGAGGGTACATCTTAATGCGAGGATTGCTTGTCTTTTTTTTTTAAATTAGGCTGTTTATCTGAATTAAGAAAAAGAAGAAGAAGAGAAAAATAGGCTATATAATCTTATACATAGATCGGACAAACAATCGGTTGGGAATGAATCCAAGTTTGAATTAAAAGATACTTATTTGAGGATTAATTGCTTTATAATTATATAATAATGGCACAACACTCCAGGGTGGAATTTACCCCAATGTAAAGTTTCCTCTTCATTGAGTGTAATTTTCCAGATCTTGTTGCATACACAAAATTGGTTAAAGTCCCTTTTTAATTGAGTGCGCAACTTAAGACTAGTTCTTACGTTGCTTATCCGTCTGTGTTCGAAGACTCCCAAATTACACTCGTAATTTGGAAGCTGTTAGTTTCATAAGGCACAGATTCAGTTCGTTGAACATATTGTCATCCAACCATATTTTGCTGATTGAAAGGTCCTTTCAGATAAATTGCAGTGTGCTCCAGTAAACTTAATGGTCTTAAGTTTCTATGTTGTTATTCAGATCACTCGTGGTGGACAAATCGCCGTTTAAGAGTCTGCAGAGGTAGCTCTTTCAATTTCTCAACCCCAAATGCGATTTTCAACTTAATTTCTTTGCCCAGCTCGGGGCTTCACATAAAAAATTATATCATGCTTTCTGTATATAGATTCTGTACAATAGATTCTCTAGCATTTTTCTAGCCCACAGGGGATTGGCTTTCCAAATATAATCAATCAAAAACTTCTGGAAACCCAAACCAATAGAGCTGTGCATTGATTGCAACAACAACAATATTGTTAGCGAATTTTTGATCAAGAGAGAGTCGACTTGTGGATGTTGGAATCTGTGAATGGTATTATATGATAATATATTGTCCTTCTGCAATGTTTATTGTAGTGCCATACTATGTGCCATCGGAGAACTTTACTTCTCCTATCTTGACACTAATATTAACAGTAACACCCTTAACGCCGTCCTTAGGACATTGCTTGTTTGTTGATCTAGTAGTTTGTTAAAGCTATCTTTGGGAAAGTCGTCTTTCTTTCCTGTGGTTGCATAGTCCTTTATTAGGCTTATGTTTGATTTGTTGGCTTCAATTTGGAGTGTTTTCACTCATTTGCTAACATGAAGCTCAGGGTTTCCTTTTACGTTTTTCTCTAACGCCACTTTCGCATTCGAAAAGGCGTCGATATTCGTTTATGACAAGTACCACATCGGTCGGGTCCATTTCATGACGCTTCTCGGCTACCAATAATACCTGCTCTATTGTGATATACTGTTTCCCCATTTGCATATTCTATTAAGTTTTTGAGTATTCAACATTCCTTGCCGAAGGCAGGTGTTCTGTTTGCTGTACAGTATTTTGTGTGGATTGTGCTGGTATACTATTGCGGGAGCACAAGAGCATAATAAATTTATTCCAGGTGTAGAAAACATGTTAAATTTAAGTATGGAATTTGATCTCGTTCATGATCCACTGCGAGCACGTTTGCAGCAATCGATATTTTGGAGCCAATTTTCTACCATTTTACCACACATATCGGCCGGACGTAAGCAATTTTGCGTTCCCATAAAAATAAATTCAAGGGCGTTAAATCGCATGAGCGAGGTGGCTATTCTACCGGACTATTTCTCGAGATTACACGATTACTGAACTTCCCCGCCAGTAGATCATTTGTTTGACCGACTGTGTGGCATATGGCACCATCCTGTTAGAACCACTTATCGTTGATGTCAAGTCCATTCAATTCTAGCCTAAAAGAGTCTTCCAAAATGGCACGATAGCGAACTCTATTGACATGGCGATGATTTTTATCGGTCAAAAAATACGATCCATTCACACCTCCGGCATAAAGTCAGCCCCACACGGTTACCTTTTGTGGATGCAATGGAGTCTCTTGAACCACATGTCGTTTGTTTATTGTCCAATAACTAATATTTTACTTATTGGAAAAATAATTAAGCCAAAAATGAGCTGCATCGCTGAAGATGATGTTCGATTGAATTCAGGATTTTCTTCAAACATTTCCAGAGAGAAGTTTTGGCCAATCAATTGATCAAAAAGCTTCAGTTTTTGAGTTAATTTCATTTTGTACAGGTAAACAATTGTGGACATAAAGATTCCCAATTCCTGTGAACGGTGCGGAATCGATTGATTTGGTTCATTTTGAACTGAAGCATTTACGGCTGCGACATTTTCAGTACTTCGACGGCTATATTGTCACACTGGTATATTAACATTCAATAGTGAATAGGTTTACTTTAATTTATCCACTACAGCACGCACAACCAGTCTGGTGGGACGCTTACTACGATCGAAAATTGGAGCAAGCGCTCTTGAAGTTGCGACCATCGACTCAAGCCATCATCGCAAGCTCGAAGCACGGCATAGCTAATCAATCTGAAGAAGTTGTTTGATGTTTCTTCTTATTCTTGTCTCCACTTAACGAATATTCGGTAAAAGATAAATCATCAGCTGTCAAGTGAATTCCATCGAAAGCTGATTGATAGCGGTCAAACCATTCAACGATCGGCACATAAAGCATAATAGACCACTGTGGGATTAACCTTGTGTCAAAACCGAACGAAAAGCCCACTTAATTTCTGTCAAAATTCCAAGTTATCCATAATTTTTAACTTGAACAAACTTAATAATCTGTCAAATTGTTGACAATCGGATTGGTTTCATAGCAGGAAAAAATAAAATGGAAAATAAGTTCAGAAAATTAAAAATTGCAAAATTATTCCATTTGGCAATGGGAGGGATAAGTATCCTCACAAAAACAATTTTGTTTCCTTTGTATCATCATATGTCAAATTTCCGCGCTGGATGTTCCATTTTATTGAGACTTTGCTTAAGCCAACTAATGTTAACGAAATTTGACGAAACCGAGTAAAATCCCATTGTAGTTATGCACTACTAGTTATATGGAATGAGACATTTCATCAAGCTGGCTTAAGCTCACCAAAGTCTATTATGGTTGACCCTTAAGTCTCGGATTTTCATTCCAAGCAAACATTTTGTTTCCAATTGAGATTCTATCGTCCCGATATGCTTGATCCTAGATTAGGCAGCATCTTGAGAATCAAGATATCTCAGGAGCATCACTATACTTCTGGCTCCTGGTGAAAAATCCATGAGTGTAGAAATTCCGGAGCCCTTCAGATGTTTTGCGGCTCACAGTACGCTTATACCTGAGCCTCTGGATCTAAAATTCACCATAGGCAAGGAATTTTGAGAACTTTTGGTTGGGATCTGCCCGATATCTTTACACGGCAGTTTTAATAAGTTTGGGGCAGTCTTATTTAAATCTATGACTTGTAATACTAGTGATTACTTACCACTTGGAAAACTTGGAATTTTCTGAGGGTTTCGCAGGGCCGATTTATTTTTGTAACACAATTTAAATAATTTTTTTCTACTTTTGTCTACGCATTTAAAAGTTTCCAAAACTGTCAGTTGAGTGCCGAAGTTGCCCTTTATACGCGAATAGAAATGTAGGTTGCAAGTCCTTCTCCTCCTCCTACCTACATCAGTGGTTCAAGATTGCTAAGAGAGCTCCACTTTTATCCCAGATTAAGTTTTTAGTCTGCTCGGCTTTCCGTATTTTGTAATACAGTCATATTTTGGAAGAATCATCTGTATTTGTGTTTTTGTATTGTGAAATCTGGAGATTATGGAGTATGTAGCTGCTCGTTCGAGAACATGTTCGAATAAAACATTCTAAGAAGAACTATCTCAGCCGCGTTTCTTTGCTGAAAATACTTGTATCACATTCCCAGAAATTGGTGCCCATTACTTTCCTGATTCCACTTTTCATATCGGTATCACCGACGCGTTTCCTGGAAGAATAAATCCCTCCACCTTTATTGTCAACAATGTTGAATTCTAAAGACTAAAGGCTCTGTATCCACATTCCATTAACCTCCGATGTCTCTATGTACTTCAGTGCTTGGTTGGGGTCATTTATTTAAAACTATGTGAAGTATGTTGCTGATGAATACTAGAAATAACTGCGGTACGACAGGAAATTCAAATCCGATCTCCAATTTCTCTGACACTTTTCCGTTGTGGGGAACGTCGTTTTTACTACTCGTATCTTGATTCGTTTTAATTTGACAAGAAGGCACATATGAATTAAGATTGAAAAATGGTTATTGTACAATTAATAACAAAAGTAATATTAGCAAAATGGTGTCAGCAACCTCTCTTGCACATCGATGTTTTTTCGAATAAACCTACTCCCCCAAAATTCTAACACGACCAAAAACTGAGACAAAAAATACTGTAATGTCTTCCAAAGGTAGTACAAGTTTTTGGTCGTTCGTCAAAAACATTAAAACTGTGGCCTCATCCTCCATCCGCTCTTTGCGACAAGGCCAATCTGCTTGTTGCATACTTTGCAGACAGCTCAACATTTCCAGATTGTGCCTTGTCTCCGCCTATACTTGAGTGCGTCGAATCTTCAATGGGACGAATCCACTTTCGCACTCTTGTAGTAGTAAGAGTATTTAAAGATCTTAATATACACAAAGCCGCTGGTCCAGATGGTATATCTCCCCATCTTCTGAAGAGGTGTTTTTCCATGCTGGCAAAACCATTGTGTAATATTTTTCACCAATTTCTTTAGGACTCTTTCCGAGCGGATGGAAAACAGCACTTATCCAGCCCGTCCCTAAAAAAAGGCGGATCTTCTTCTCTCCTCCTACAGACCCACTGCACTTACGTTCCTTTTTTCCAACGTCATGGAAACGCTGATAAACCGTCAGCTCATGAAATATCTCGAAACAGGTGATGTCAATATTACACAGTTATTCGACGCCCTCGAACACCGACGTAACGTCTCCTGCCTCACTCTGATTGCCGGTCACCCGTCTCACTGTGAATGCTTATCAGTACACCCTCAAACCAACTTTCTGACGTACTTTAAAATTTCGTGATTCTTTCCTAAGCCGTACAACTCGCTTATGGAATGCCCTGCCAAACTCTTTATTTCCTGGTCATTATAACTTGCAAACATTTAAAATCAATGCACATCGGTATCTATCTTTCTTCCCTCCCTAACATCCTTTCGCCGCGCTATGTGCAAACATCTTAAGGGTACATAAAATCCCTGGTACGCGTGCCAATTACAAAAAAAAGAAGACTTACGGTGTTAAATCGCATGATTTCGGCGGCCAATTTTGATCTCCATTTCAAGAAATGTCTTGACCAGAAAACTTTCCTCCATATGTGCGGCACGTATCACCATCATATTGGAAAGAAAGATGTTCCATATCCACACTTTCAAATTCCGATCATTCAAGTTCATTGATCGTTGTTCGATGGTGCAATCTACTGCCTTGTTCAAAAAATTTAACCTAACGTGTGCCCTCTCGTTTGATCAATATGTTACGTTGGTGCAACTGTTAAAATTGAAATTAATAGATAAAAAAAAATTGTAAATTTTTGAAAAAGTGTTTTAGTGCTGTTTAGTGCTCTAATGAAAATAATGATTTACAATTGGCATGCATGTCGACGATGACAACCGTTCTGATAGACCATTAACATCTTCAACTGAGGAACACGTCGAGAAATCAAGGATATATTGGCTATTAACCGCAAATTGACTATCACAGAGCTAGTTGGTATTAACAGTAACAGCCACGTCGCGTCCCTTTTCAAAGAAGTAAGGTCCGATGATGGTTACAGCCAAAAACCACACCAAAAGTGGATAGAGGACCTCTCAACAAATATTCTTGGATTTTCCAAGATTGCTGCCCAAGGCAGTTACGACGTCGCAAGCCGACATGCTTAAGTTGCATCAATTCATACAAAATTCGGTGGAGTGTTGTTTGCGATATGCCAAATTTCTGAGATTGACGTGGAATTGAAAAATCTGGGGTTTCGACTAAACTTCGAGCTAAAGAAGTAATATTCGCAGTTGTTTTTGTGCAACGGACACCATTTTGGCACTTCACCTCACTTCCTTGTCCTGATAACTTAAATTTCTTAACCAACATGGCAATTGTTGGACGAGAAGGTGCTTCAGGAAATCTTTAAACTCTTCGAATGGTTTCAGCGACATTTTCTTTATTTTTGTACGAAATTCTAACAACTTCAATGATTTGTCGAAGGGTGTAACATTCCAATTTTATTAATGACGTGGTCTACTTATCATGTGTCAAAAAATGACAGTCTGTATAATCTTGTGATACAATAAGCCTGACAAATTCTGAAGAAAAGGAAACACACACGCCTTTCCCATACTCAAGTACAACAAAGTCTTCCAACAAAATCACAACAAACGTCAGACGGAAATAATTAATGGCCAATCGTTATTGTCAAATACTACTTTGAATTGCCATCGCTCCCATTCTCACACGAAGAAGCCAAAAGAAACATAGCCTTTGTCTGACAAATTGCTTTGCTTCCTTTGACATTCATTTTTCGAAGCGCCAATCTAAGTGCGCTCATAAAATGACAATTGGGGTGGGTTGAAATATACAAGTACTTCAACTGCAATACAAATATACTTCTTTAATCCTCGTTGGCGGGGTAATAGATCGCATTTGCGTGCTTTATTGGATTTTTTCTAACATTTATATCATGCAATAAAGACAAAAAAAAAAATGCCAAAGAAGACTGTCATCGTCATCATTATTTTGTATTGCACACTTGGCTTGAAGTTCATGTCATTTGTTATAGTGTATCCATATAACCGTAGTCGTGCCTTGAAATTGCATTCACCAATGGCGTGACAAGTGAGACAGTGACTGGGTTGTAGTAACCAGGTCGTATGAGTAATCTCCTTTGAAATGTAGTGCAAGGTATTTGTCATTCATCCCCATTCCAACCTCCATTCCGCTCCAATACGGTTTGGGTTTGTATGGATTTTGAAATTGGTTCTTTGACACCCTGTTTTGTATCTATCGACTTAAGTACTTCGAAACTTTAGAATATTGATAGACTTGACTGGCAAAAGGGTGAGAATGTTACGAGTTGAGCTCTAAGTGAGTGAAACATTGAAAAGGTGACAAATTAAATTTGTTACACTTTCGTCGAACGGAATTGGTTTGTTGGGGGAAAGGGAATAATAAAATGGTAACACATGGGTAACATGGTTTTCTTTAAGTCAGCCGACGACGGTTCATCGTATCCCAGCGATTGAATAAGACGATTGACCTCCTGAACTTGGTTTCAATTTCTGTGATGTCCTCTTATTGGTATCGAAGTAACACGAAGGTTAAGAAATCTTTGTTTGAAGTCGTCTGTGAGTCTTTGGCTAGTGAAATGGGTTCAAGATTGAAATTACCTAAATCCGTTAGTATAATTGACTTTCCGGAATCATCGCAGATGTAGAAGTAGTAGTATAGATATTTATTGTGGCAGAAATATTTACAATTCACAAATTACAATCTTCGTTTTACAGAGATTTGATTTGCATTACCTTACATCTGGAATATTTATATAATTTCTAAATAATATATCACAGAAATAAATGCCTTATTTCGTTGGAGGGAAGAGAGAAGTGGTGTTAACACTTGAGTGCACACAAAGTGCTATGTACTGGTGCAAAAGGAAAATAAATAAATAACATAACATATAAGAAATAAATATGATATGAGAAATAATTAAATACGTAACTTAATAAATAAATAACAATGAAAGCAAAAATATATAAGAATAAAGTTAGAATTGCACGTTATGTAACTAGGATTGAAATCAAGTCGTTTCCTGAAGACAGACAAGATAAGTTGTATTGACTATGAAGTTTCTAAATTCTAGTTGAAAAGAATTCGATACCAGCTGTGTTATGTAATTCTTCTATCGAGAAAAACCAGGGCAAATTTAGGATCATTTTTAATAATTTATTTTGTCTTGTTTGGAGTCTACGAAGATGACTTTTTACGCATATGCCCCAGACAGAAGATCCATAGAACATGATCGCTTGCAAAATAGCCTTGTTATTATTGTTCAGCTTTGAATTCCTGCAGATGAATGGATAGAGAATCTTGATCGTAACATTAATCTTGTTTATAACTTCTTGTATGTGTGGCTTGAAAGTTAAATGTTTATCTAAGTAAATTCCGAGATACTTTCCACTAGATTTCCACTCAATTGGAACACCGTTGAGTTGAAGGCCGTTGCTTGGAAATAACCAAGCTTTTCTTTTTCGTGTAAAAAAGATAGATTATGTCGTAGAAGCATTAATACTAATATTCCAATTATGATAATATGGTAGAACAGTATTTAAATCAGATTGAAGATTAGTTTCAATGTTGGCATCAATTGCATCCGACGAATAGATACAAATATTAGATACAAATTGCAGTTAATCAAAGTGGGGAAATCAGAGGTATATAGATTAAAAAAGACTGGTTCGGGAACTAACCCTTGCGGGACTCCTGCATTAATCAGTGTATTGTCTGCGAGGGTTTGATTTAGGGACACTAGTGTATGATTTTTAACGTAAACCACCTGTCATGTAGACTTATGTTTACGGGATGCCCATACATCCATGGGGGCAAGGATACGCCTTGCCATCGCTCTGCAGCCTTCCTGAGATACCAAATCGGAACTGTGTTGCCGGCACAAGTTCCACCCTTGGTATGAGTCGAGGCTGACCTAAAACCTCTTACTGCTCTTAGGGTCGCAGCACCCAGTACTTATTGCAACTCTACATTTAGTCAACCAAAGGAAGATCCTTCCCGCGACTTTGGGTTTAAATCACAGCCACCATGACGCTCCCACAAGGGGGTCTATATCTTCAAGTCAGGCCCGGACCGAGATCCGGGGGGTGCCTGACTCCCATGGCACCGTGATTTAAGACCTGGTAGGGACTACCGGTGGTCTAGCCGCCAACAAGACCTATGACCGGCAACTTGTGACTGATCAAATCGTAAGAACCTTCGGTAGCGTCATCTGAAGATGTTTACGATAAGACCAGTACTTTGCTCTGTCCCCGTTTATTATTAGACAACGTCATTGATGGGCGGAGCCTTGGTAATTGGGCAGGTGCCCTGATTTAAGGACACGATAAAACTTCGAAATGTTAGAAATGATTCAATAATTTGTATAAGGTATAACGGAAAATTGAAACTCAGATGGCTTGTGTACCGGGCCATCCTGCCAAACGGTATCGAACGCTTTTTCTACATCCAAAATTATCATTAAGCCTCTAGCAAGATTACTTTTGTTATATTTTGTTATACGGTCCACTTGGTGAGTAGTGCTGTGCAAAGTCCTAAATCCAAATTGCTCTTTAAGTAATATTTCGTTATCGTCAACGAATGATATAATCATTTTTTTGATAATCTTCTTCACGCACTTACTAAGGAAGCTCTGCAGACTTACTGGCCTGTAATTATTTTAACAATATTCCAGATTGGTTTGCTAACTTTTTCTAACCCTTTTCTAACCATGATTGGTTTCGAAAATTTGTGATTGCATATTTTAGTAAAGAATTAATTTTTTTATATTCGATGAGATATAAGTCGTTTCTCGTACATTTCCATCTGGATCTACATCGCAGGTGAATTTGGAGTTATTGTTAAGAGAATTTTGATAAATTGTGTTTGTATTGGTATGAAGTTTCGAATGAAATGCACCTTCCACGGCAAATAAAGTAGATTTCGTGTCAGATCAGTGCTTCTTGATTTTGTTTAAAAAGCACATCTGGTATTCTGAGCTAAATTTGGGGCTCTGTTTTATCAAAAACGAGTATTGGCTTCCAAGGCAATTTTGTTTGTTCACAAAAACTTTAAACTAAAAGAGAACCTCGTCACTAAACACGATTTTTTAATAAAAATCAGAGTAGACTTGAAGCTTCTCCTGAGCTCAATCTGTAAACTGCCGTGGCAATCCATGGTCTCGTTGCTGAAGTTCCTGTATAGTAATAGCTGGATCTTATATGGATGTAGCCCAAAGTCATTTGCAATAACCCAAACCGCTGAATTGAAAATTCGACACCTTTCACTACACTTTTACCCACAGCGGCTTCAGTTTTCCAATGCTGCAAAAAAGACCTTTCGTTTTGCTGAATTGAAGTAGACTATTGTCATGGTGTTCGGATTCTCAGTTGAGCCTCTTTTCTAAGGAGGTTTTACGTGAGTCTGCTTGACAAGTCCTTAAATAAGTATAAATGATGAAAGTATGAATAAAATTTGGGTCTGTGACATCCGTCTGGAATTCAGTAATCTAATTTACGCGTCTATGAGCTAGGTTCAAGCCAAACGGGATCAAACTTATATGAATTTATCTATCTTTTATTCTATATTCAGATTACGTAATTTGTGTTTTAGTTTAGACATTTATGAATATTTCCTCCTGATTACTGATATTAAAAGAAGTATCAGGATTATTGTATATAAGAATCCTGATAATAGCTTACATTGGACCATTTTTTCAATTGTGACCGCGTTTTCGTTACCGTATTCTGACTAGCTGATGCGTTTTGAAATACCCCAAAATTGGTAACAACTTCTGTTGTCGTCAATGACCTGATATCAGTTTTTTTTATGACGAAGAGTCACTGTTCAATTGAAAACGTGTCCACCGTGACCTTAGCTTTAGTCAAACTGAAGAAAGTGTACCATGACTTCCAGGCACGCCGTCATTCTGTTTGACATGGCCCTAGTAACTTATAGACATGTGACTGTTCAGTATCCAGTACGGTACGGTCGTCCATTTTAAGCATAGATATTACAGATATCTGCAGCAAAGCGATTTCTTCCAGCAAATAGTGCGGCAGTGAGTTAGTGGGGTATTTGGTGTGGTATAAGAAGTTGGTTAGCATTTAGCATTGTTTTTAAAAATATTGTGCTTTGCTGGCCTTCAACTAGATCTACACCTCGGGGTGGACGTGTACCTAAGACAAAAAGTTTCTTCAGCTAGACCTGTTGTTTGCTATCTGATTTCAACTCCGCCTGTTAAGCAGAAAGAGATCCCTTTCCACTTGTGTGTGCCGCCTGAGGTAAAGTCGTTCTCTGCTGCATTTTTTCGCATTCGAAGATTTTCCGAGCTGGAGCGCTGGTATTAATCCGGTCTACATCCAAGCCTACTTAGCCGATAAATTCTGACTCCCTTAGCTAAATATATGTCATTGTACAAATCTTCCACTCGATGCAAACAGCACTCTAAGCACTTTTCTCTACAAACAATCAAAGCGAATGAGGCTGAGCGGGACTGCAGTGATAAATGTTTTATAGAGCGCCAGTTTAGTTGTCCAAAATATGACTCCCAAAAAAACAGCAAATTGTAAGCGGAGTTGTAGATAATATGTCCTCACTTGTGCACTTGTCAACAAGCTTTTCTACTCTCTTTTATATAAAAGATGAAAGGATTACTGGCTTTCGGTGATTCTGGGGGTTAGTTGCCTCTCTTAGGTCTTATTATCTTATTAATATTATCTTAACTGCTCACAGGAATATATTCTAGTGTGAAACTGGCTATGATGATTCAGACTGCGGTCTGAAGATACTGAGGTGAGTCTGCTGAGAAGAGAAGATTGAATGAGCTTTCGTTTCATTCTATCTATTTTCTGTCTCTCCAAACTGTCTGCAATGAATTCGAAACTTACCATCCTGTGCTTCTTGGTCTGGGGCCTGTGAGGTTCCCTTCTGAACCCTTCAGTGTGCCTATTGGGGTAGTATAGTCTTAAGATTGGGACTTTTGTATCCCAGCAGTGGTTGAAATGTCTCTTAAGCCATCAGAAAATTTCCTCCAAGATTCGCTCTTGGCTTTCCTTGGTTCTTTGTTATATGTTGTGAGAGACTTTCTGTCCTCATCGTTCTTAAACATTTTCTGAAGAATTTCTAAATTCTAACTTTTCGTGGAGGATTTCGCCTTCGGTGGATAACATTCATGGAATAAGGATACAATCGCGTCGGTCAGCTTCGTGAGTTTGGACTATTATAATTTCTATTTATATATAGTCTAGTGAATTTATTGTAAATGTACTTTGATGGACATACAAATAAAAACTCCTAGCTGGTAAGGAATGAAAGGATGAACGAATAAAACTGATTTTCTTTTGCTACTCAATTTAATCAACTTGTAGACGACAGGTGACATGAGTCTTATTTGAAATACATATAAATTAATAAAACTTATAAAGTAGCCTATCACCCGTATGGAGGAAAATCACCAAAGACAAGTAACCTTCAATCTTAATGGTCGAGTAACGCACTTACTATATACATAATATCTGCACTGCGATTGGAGCTCACATTGATAACTGAGAGTTGCTTTTCTATCCGGTCCGCTCAAGCACTACTGGTTTGGAAAACACTAAATTCTCCACCATATGTTTTCTCTGCTCAAATTGCCCAGCTTCCAGCTTTCACATTTATAATGTTATTTCGATGTCTCCATCTTAATCTTAAATTGTGCTATTTTAGGGGTTTCGCAAGGTACACACATTGGTCCATTGTTCTTTATACTAATAATAAGCAATATCGACTGATTCAATTGATTTCTATCTATGGGTAGGCCACTGAAAAGGGCTCCTGATCTGCTTTCTTTTAGCTGACATAATGTTATTTTCTACTCCTTTCATTTTAAGAATCCATATGTACACCAAGTACTACTTCACAGTTGTTTTAGATCTAAAGATATTTTCATAAAGTGCCTGCAGATGCAACAAACGTCAAATGACTGCCAATTAGCAAAGAAAACCACTTGACTCAAATTGAACAATCGAATGCGCACCACTTGAAATATATTCACCCGACCATTTCATATTGCACTCTCACCAAAAATTCCTCAATCTGCTTAAGTCAAATTAGCCGTTAGGCATTCACAATTGCCACTATCTGCAAGCAAGTGGATTGAAAAGTGATTTACGTCACATTTTCGTCTTCTGTATCTGGGTTAATGCAGCTCATTGCACTCTGAAGTACCATCGAGCACCAGTGTTCTTGCATTCGGTAACAACCAATTTATCAGATGTCAGTTGTCTGTTTTTTTTTTGTTTTGCTTGACATGTGAAAACGACACGTGACGGAATGTCCCGACGAAGGCGGTTCATATATTCGTAACCATGTCCAATGGGACCATCATCGAGTACGAGTAGTCTCTCGAAAGAAGATTTATGTATTTGGAAAAAAAAAAAAACTTCAATTACTAATATCTCGGCTTCGAGATCTTTCAATTGTCGTGACTAAGAGTCAGTAACGCAGTTCAATGCAAATTCATTTGAGAACCGGTGTTAGATGAAAGTCCGTAATCAGGCTTAATTGCCGTGAACGATTAACAAGCCAAAGTTCAAATTCATTTGGTGTAACGTGACAAACATCTGGAAGTTCTCTGTATCTACCAACAGTCGTGCTTAACTGCTGTTATGACCAAAGCACGCTTTTTAATAAAAAAAACGATTAACTGAAAAGTCTGTTGGCACTGATCTCTGGAACTTACTAACGATCGTGCGTCATACATGATCATTTGTTTACTAAAGCGTGAGCTGTGCTATCGGCGGCTGACAAAATTAGAGAAAAAATTGAATAGCCGGAAGCACGGCTTAGGGTTTTTCTCAGAATTCGACAGCAAGTTGATCGATTTCAGTTTTCAGAAATTACTCATCAACTACTTGAAAATGCGCAGTAACTGAGGAGATTCATTTTGTAGGCATTGATGTATGATATTCGTGTTTTGTAATTATTACGCCCTTGAGACATCTTGCTCCCTGTTGAGAGATGCAATTCTGCGACACCATCAGGAACAAACAGGTAATGTTTAGGCATACTCGAAACCTGGATTTTTCAAGCAATTTCTCTAAAGCAAATAATAGGGAGGGTCAAGTAGATTTCTATACCCTTGAAAGTTTTCCATAGTTAGTTAGTTTATATTGGCGCTAGTTCCTCTAAATAGCGAGAATGTGCCTTTGAGGCGAAAATGTTGCTACACAGTTTCCGTTGTGCTATCTGTGAATTTCTTTGGTGATTGCGAGGTGAGAGGAACGTAATACGTTTTTTGCCCTGTGTGGTGTTTGCCCCGTTGATGATCTTAGACTATCGTGTAAATATAGCTATCGGATTCTGAGATGGAAAGAGTTTTCTGTCTTCAGAATGCTAGATTCCTCTAACTTGAGAGGGAATTCATTCGGTATAAGATGAATATTTTAAGGAAGTTCTACGTCGAACGGCTACTTACAATCGTAGAAGATCGCCAGAACCTTTCAGATCGAATTTGCCTTAACCTCCAGGGGAGTCCGAGTCCGAGAGGCGTGTTATTGTAGATGAGGTCCCGGTCCACCACGGAATTTTTTTTTATAATCTGAGCGCACATAGCGTGGGCGACGGTGGAAAGAAAGATAGGTAACTATGAATGTTGGTCTTAAATGTTCGAAAGTTGTAATGACTAGGAAATAAAGAGCTTAACAGGGCATTATATAAGCGAGTTTTACGGCTTAGGAGAGAATTATGATATTTCGGAGTACGTTCGAATGTGGGCTTGAGGGTAAACTGATGATCATTCGCAGGGAGACGGATATTACGGCTGAATGTTTGATGGGATATATAGTACAATGTAGCGACTGTAGCGATAGATGATTTATAAAAAAAAAGAAGACAAATATGCGCCGATTGAAGCCTGGGGGTTCGAAGAATAACTTCTATGTCCAACTAGGTCCTGTTTCAGCTATACCTGACGGTGACCTCATAGCCTTGATGAAAGATTTCAACGTCAAGGTAGGATGCGACAAGACAACATCAAGCTCACATGCGCGATTGGTGTTGCATGCAGTACGTTTTACATTCCGCAATTAGTACTATAATCACATCAATATGTCAAGTAGCAGCAATATCCAGCCAGCAATTGAGGACCGATTTTAGCTTAGAAGCAAAGAAGACAACGGTTGGCGATGTGGAGATGTGTGGAAAATATTGTTGTAATGGGCGGCACTCGTCAGATGAGATAGATAACAGGCAGTGACATCACGCCATATGGATGTCAGCAGATGGAGTCGGATCGTTCCTATCATGTAGCATGTAGATGGACCAAACCGGTGTGAGACTATGACCCTCTATGGAAGTACCAGGGAGTTTACTAGAGGATGCAGCTCAAAAACATATTTCACGGAAAACGTAAACCATTTCATTCTTATATCTGTGTGTTAGATGATTACAAATAACATGGCCAATAGCGCAATAGTCCCGATGAGTAATGAATGTTTCCGAGCATCAAATAACCGTACACGCAGAGACTAATCTAGCAATGCATCTATGTATTGTATTAAGGCTCTCAAAACAAGCAAGGCTCTGAGCATTGGCGATACTGCTGCGAAAATTCTTAAAGCAACTTCAAGCACATCGGCAGTTTACTGAACCTTACCACAGCTTGCACATAAGAAAAATGAAAAACTAGCCTTCTCCTGGCTGTGAAAATATAAAAATAATGAAAATCCTGGACAGTATTCAATAGCTCAATTCTGGATGTCGAAGAAGCAGGGTTACACACAGGATTTTCGACGTCTTGCGGATGGGTTGGAAATAAATCTGCGCTTGTGCTGGAGAATTTTAAATGACATAGCTACTTTCAAGGCTACTTAGCGGATGATGATATCGAGCAGAAGAAAAAGAGTTATATGGTGAAATATCTTTATAATGCTGATAACATGCACCTGCATGTAAGTTAAGAACTGCCTTCATTATCATATCAATGCTATATATATTTGGAAAGTAACCACAATAATCACACAAAAGATGCAGATGTTCGTAATAGATGTCTACGTATCATTGTGACAATTTCTCACCAAAACGCATCTTAAACCTTTGCATCTTAAGCAAAAAAAGTTGTTCCTCCAATTGAAACCGCTTACACAGGTAGCCAGAAAGGCAGGTTTTCCTAACCAACATGGGATTGACAGTACGACAGTACTTGGAATGAGATATAGAGAGCTGAAGTGCGTTGTAAATCGAATAAGACCTTAGGACAGCATTATTGACATTCTAATGCCTAGTGCCCTTCGATGTCGGCGCAACCTTTTAATGCTACATAAAGTCAATTGTGAAAAGCGTTAAAGGCATTGAACTTACAAGACTATTCAATACTCTCAGTAAATACGCGGGAATATTTACTTCTTCCGTGGAAACATTAGTCACAATCCTAGCAGTCAAAGCCCATGGAAAGAAGATAGAAGCATAAGCTTTACGTTTTCGGGCATAAATCTCTGTAACATAGATTCCCACTTTAGCTATGTTTTCTCCCTCCATTCTTGTCGCTACTCTTAGATCAGTAGTGTCACAGAAATTTGTTGTTCATTAGCGGTAAAAGTGTCTCCTCCTGGAATACAGATAACAGGGCGACCCAAACCCCGAAATAGAGATTTTTAGTTCACTCCTCAGTAATGGAAGAAAGCAAATTGGAAGCCTACATTTGCCCCAAAGTAAGAGAAGACCGTTCTCAGGATTTTAAGTTTGCTTTCGACAGCTTAGGATGTGTTGCTCTTTCAACCCACTTAATGCGAACCTGGAAATGTGAAAACTAGAGTGACATCTAAAGCGACTTCTTTCTGAAGTAAATATCACATCAAGCGTCCACCACATCAACTGTTTGTTATTCCAAAATAATTTACCTTGAAGGAAACACCCCTGCTTTGCGTAAATCACCCGAACAGGAAAAGCACTCCAAAGAAACTAAAGAGAATTGAATGGCATACGAGTAGGTGGTACGAATGGGGAATCTAATGTCAACGCAACGTTTTACTACGATGAAAGAATGTCCTTTTGTCACTTTTACTCAACCTTTCACTATCACAACACTCAGGGTACCAACGAATGCGAGTGTATATCCACTTGTACTTGTGCTTTTTGGATGCATACATTAAGAAGGGATGAATCGACTTAGCACTTAACTACACCTGTGCACGTTCCCATTAGGTTTTTCAACACACTCCAGAAATGCTGAAACACTAAAACGCTGCCGCGCCGGGATGGGCCGTGTGACAATGTTTGTCCTGTTCCTGTTGTAAGTGTTGAAAATCGTTTGCGTTATAGTGCTACAAAGCTCATCGGCGGGATTGGAACTGTTATTGTCATTGTCATTGCTATTGTCCTTGTACGTTGATGTTACTTTTGGTTTAGATATACTTTCGCTTAGGGTGCTTTTTAGGCGCCAGACAACAAAAGCGAATTTTCGAGGCTTACGAGCACCTTAAATCTACCTACCTACTCATCCACCCACTAAACGCCTACCGGTCGAATGTAATTTTACTTTCATGTGATGTAGGCAAGTAGCAGAGTCAGAGACACCAGTGACTCTAACTCCCCAAACGGCCTTAGAAGGAGGAGCACATCGCTACAGTGATTTTAAGGACTTAGGTCTTGGCTGTGATTTGCATACGGAATGCAGAGAAATTTTCAACTTTTCTTTGTTGTTGTTGGTTCTTTCACATTTTCTTTTTTCTCTGTCAAAGGTGCGATACTTTGAAGTAAAAATTTTTATTTTTTTTTCTATTTTTGCAGATATCTTCAGACGGCTACGTACACGTTTATGGTCAACAGCTTCTGGCGAGGATAGTGACGAGGGAGGTTTCTCATTGGGTGTAGATCCTCCAAAGGGTGCCAATACGACATCAGTTGTTAAGGTGAGTTGTGTGTTTTTGCTGACAAAGTTAGGAGTGGTCCTTTGTATGTCAATTTTTGTTTAAAGTTTGACGGTACAAATGTTATGAAGAGTTTGTCTGGGAAAGATATCGTCCATAGTTGTAGTATCTAAAGGTACATGTGTCCTTGTACATAGTTAAGGTGATACACATATGGTTTTAAATATGTATATCCAGGACTCGGATTTATAAATCTTTCCAGAATTTAAGGATTCAAAAGCCGGCGATGTCAGGTACAAACTAAAATCTTGAGTACTTCTACAAAATAATTTTTCTTCATTTGCACCTTACCTTAAATAAGCTGGTGTTTTGGAAGCTGAACAGGCAAGTCTTCAAATTAACTCCAGGTTATTGTAGCATATGGTGTATATGTACAATAGCTCTCCAATGCAATGATCCATTTGGACATAAGAAAAAATGCATTCAGCTTTGTAAGTTTTGTTCATTACCTATGCTCGGGTGCTCCCATAAGACGGTTGAGCCGAAACGATCCACTAAGCTGGTCGGTCAGACTGTCTCTTCCAGCAGTCATAAACAAAGCTTGGATAGAAAAATTTAGAAACTTAGTTGAATCAACGTACAGAGCTTTCCTTCAGATTTAAGCTAAATTTTTTAGAGCTTTTCCCACTTTCAGCGGCTTGGAAGGATGGAATAATCACTTTCCATCACAGGCTCGAATAAGGCGAACGTTTTCCTGAAGATATTCATGGCCTTGATGCTTCATGTTGCACATGCATTCGATTGAAAAAAAAGGAAACAAAAATGATGAATCCATTGGACCTTGACCCAGTAACATCTCAAGATTCTGGTAGTCAAAGCAGTAGAATAAGATATAATGTGTGCGCCCCCACAGTGGAAAAACGCATGTTTCTATGAGGTCCTCGTCAAAACTTGCGAGCAATGTCCAAAGTATGACGTTCAAAATATCGTCTTAAGAGATCTTAATGCCAAATGAAGAAGGCAGGAGATTTTAGGCAGCGTAGTCGGGAAATGTGTCCTGCAGAACACCACGTCTGGAAACGGGCTAAGGCTAGTTGTTTTCTCTGCGGGGCGAAACATCACAATAGTTAGCACATGGTTTCCCCAACAAAATATTCACGAAGAGACATGGCTGTCACCTGATTCTTAAACCGTCAGCTAAATGGATCATGTTGCGATCAACGCAAGACCATCCTCCAAGATAACAGATGTCTGAACTTTCTGAACGGCCAACATAAGCTCGGACCACTACCTTGTGCTGGTTTTCACCCGACTTCATCTACGAAACCAATGGGTTAGTGAAGAAGCACACGTAGGGAAGCAACTTGCTTAAGATAGGAATCGTGGCAAACAATTGGTTTGGTACCCTACTTTGCAATTCGGAAGGTGTCCACATTGAATAAAAGTGATTAGTGAGCTTCTGTAGTGTGGTGATTGGAGGAGTTGACAGAGATGTGTTCTCGGTTGTCAAGCTGGAAGAAATTTTGCAGGAATCAATAGGCTGGACCATACGTGGAAGACTTAGACGTGGAGGCGAGCGTGAACCGACTTCAAGTTCCATTAATTCGGTCATAAGTGATGTGTTATAGCAGACATTCAGGTAAGGCTGATGGTGGGTTGGTGTGCCATCGATTTTGCTGTTTATTGCTGCAATATGGTGTTCAGTGTCACACACAAGGGATCGAGTCGCAGTTAGTTCATCACCGACATCGTTCACTTTATCGAAGAAAACTTCGAGCATGGGATCAGTGTGTTTGAGAGAGAGTTGTTTGTTCGGCGAGAAATGGAAATGGATGTCAATGTCATCACGCAGGGAGTTTATCAACTCGCACGTTTTTGATTTGAAATAACCTGCGCAGAACAGAGAGCTTTGATGTCACTCAGCGTGTAAATCAGGTGATGTAAGGGGGTTTCTTCATTTCTGGATCTCATGGAGATGGAGTCTAACTCGATTAGACCTGCAATTTGCTTGGCCGTGTACAAAATTTTGGATTCTATAAGGTCGAGCCAGTTCTGGACCGAATTACGTAACTCTTCAACACTTTTGACATTGTTTTCAATAATCGAGACTTTGTCCAATCTTTTTGGTGAGTGCGTCTAGGTACGAGTCATTGGAATCGCTTAGGCATTTTATTGCAAAAGCACATGCGAGAGTGAGATACTCTTGCACTCATCAAAGAAGAAAAGGAGGTTATCGGAAAATTCTTTGATAAACACCGTATTAGTTTTGTTTAACCCGACACAAACGCATGAAACGCTTTGCTATAGATGCCCTTGCAACCTACGCATTCAGCATTGCTGTCATCGCAATTCGTAATTCCCCAAGACATGATAACAATTTAAAATGGGTGATGTTGCACATACAAACGCATACACATGGTCGCGTGGACCCGACGGAATTCCAAATAAGGTCGTAAAAGCAGCTGGGCAGAAAAGACCAGACATGTTCATAACAACATACCAGAGATACCTAACATAAAGAAAGGATTTTTTCCCATTGGTGCTCCTGCCAAAGGGAAATAAGCCAGCAGGCGAACCATCTTCATATCGATCAATATGTCTTCTAGATAACCTGTACAAGATTCTAGAACGTATCATTTACGAAAAACTATTGCCAGTAGCTGAGGAAGAACGAGCTTTATCAAATCTCGAATTCGGTTTCCGAAAATCGTGGCCCACCATAGACGCCATGAAAGCGGTAGTAGACCTTGCGACTACTGCGATAGAAGAGAAAAGATGGCGATGGGGCACATATTGACATATTGCGCAGTGGTAACACTTGATGTTAAAAATGCTTTTAACTCCGTAAGATGGTTATCCATAACAAGAGAACTTTCTAGAATGAATACACCACACTATTTACTTAAGATAGTAAGAAGCTATCTGAACAATAGGTAGCTTCAATATCAAACAGAAGATGGTATCGAATATTACAGTGTATCGGCAAGAGTACCACAGGGATTAGTACTAGGACCATTATTGTGGAATATTATGTACGACGGAGTACTGCGACTGGCGCTGCCATGAGGAGTTCACACAATAGGTTTCGCTGATGACATTCCTATTGCTATGGTCGTCAAACACATTTACGAAGTAGAATCTGCTTTTGTGTTGACCACAAAACTGACTCGATTTTAATAACCAGTGGTAAGACTGTGGAATATGCAACCTTCCGGGTTGGGTTGGAAACCAAACAATTCGGTCTAAAGAAGCACTGAAATGCCTGGAAGTAATGTTAGATAATAGACAGCTTTACTACAAGCGGCATTATCACGAATTCTATCAAATATCGGTGGAACTGGTTACACTAGGAGGGTGTTACTTTCAAAAGTGATCAGTTCGGTTCTGCTTTACGCCGCCCCGGTTTGGGTCACAGCACTAATCAGACATGATGCTAAGAAAAAACTGGTCAGAAAAGTGTACACTAGTCTCCTAAGATGTGTAGGACATGTAGAGAGTTTGAAAAGCAGTGCTCCTGCCCGAACGGTCTTCGATTCCAACCCAGAGCGACAACGCAGTGAAGGAAGAGTTTGGCTTAGGAGGAGCATGCAAGTGGAAGTAGACCTCAATCAGCTTGCCGTGAGCAACTGGAGGCAGGCGCTAACTCGAGAAGCTAATTACTCGAGGCCCAAGTCCACCCTGGACTGTTGCACCATCTAAGTAAGTACACATGTAAGTATTTAAGGTATTAATGTGATTTTTATTTATGATTTAAATATAATTGATATGAATTATACGAGTATATGACATGGAATCGCTTGCATGGCTAGATGCATTGAACCAATTTTCCATTATCTTTTCGCATCATTCGGCCGACACTCCAGCAATTTCACGTCGAATGTTCGCCTCGAAGATGACTAAAGTTTCTGTCTTGTTGCAAAAACTAAATACCATTAAGATGATAAATCTCACGAAAGGAGTAACAAATGACAGTGATAAGACAATCGCCGAATTTGTCTTCAAAAAATCAATTATCATCAACGTTGTGTGGCAAGCGGCATAATCCTGTTAAAACCGCATATCTCCTAAACCTTCCAGTTGCAATTTACCCCAAAGAAAAATTTGTGAACATGGAGCCAAAGCAAGCTCCTAGACTGTAACCGACTGCCGACATCATTTCGGAAGAAGTACGATCCAATGACACCCCCGGCATGGAAATTACATCAAACAGTACATTTTTCTGTATACAATGGCTACTGCTGGAACACTGCCGGCTGTTCGCTTGATCAAATGTGGCAATTTTTCTTAGTTATTTATTTCCATGAAAATCCGGATCTCCTTCCATCTTCATTAGAGCGTAGTCAGCGAAAGGTGGCCATTTGGGTTTAGGTTTTGCATCAATATGACCTTATATGGACATTTAGCCAATACGCCACAGAAACATTCGGGAGATGCCAAGCTCTTGAGAAGGTCGAGGAATCGATTTATTGCGGTTTAGACTTATTAATTAGCTTAGAACTGAAATATTTTCTTTACTTTTCACTGTCAAGCAAACGTTAGGGAGTGAGTAATACCATTAGATTTTTTTCACTATACGTTCATTTGTTCGTTTATCGACAAAACTACGAGTAAAACGACCGGAAATTGGAGTAGTTAACATGTATAACGTAGTCATAACTGACCGCGAATTTTGGTAAATTCTAGCTTTCAAAATTCAATGGCATACAATCTGGAAGACAAATATGACATCTGTCAATGGAAAGCTCTTAAACCTCCATCGCAATTTGAGTCATGAATAAGAGCGTTGACTTAGGGATTCACTTGCTGACTTATCCAAAGATTATCTGAAAGTACTATACAGTTAATGAATTTGGAAGCTGATAAACTATCAGCAAGTCGTTTTACAGCGTACCACTCAGTTTTTTTCAATTATAATACAATATAGGCTGTGTTTACTTGGCTAATTTTGCTGACGATTTTGGGTGTTGAACTTCAAATATCTTTCGAATCTGAAACAGAGCACTGTTCGAAATCAATGTAGAGTACAACTAGATCATTTTTTTGTTATAAGTATGATAATTTTCTATCTTATTATTATTTTCTAATAACCCTTTTCCTTTCCTTGCAGGTTGTTGATGGACATAAAATTGAAATTAACGATACCGTCTACGGTAACGGCGATGGCTCAAACAATGCTGTTTTCAAATTCCGTGTAATCAAGATCCGCCCATTGGACTCTGACGAAGAAGTATCTGAAAGTGAAACAGTTGCAACTCAAGCTGCGTCAACTACCAAGCCTCGTGATATCGAAGGCAATTCCGACGAAAATGACGATTCCGACGATGGCATTAAGACAAACGAGAATGAAAACGAGATCAATCACAATGTCGATGATCCGGAGGTAAAAAAATCTAACATCTAACCAAGCTTGGCCTATAACGCAGCGCAATAAATCTAAACCTAGTTACCAACTATAAATATGTATAAAATGATATTATCCCCTTATATTTGCCTTGTTGTTACATTTCCATATTTTTTTTTGTTCCCTCTTTAATTTTATACAGATTATATTATACACATGCATATAGTATACAAGATATATATAAATATTTACAATTACCTTACTAATAAATGAAAAAAAAAACAAAAAAAAACAGTGAACTAACAAAATAAAATAAAATACAAAATTTTATTAAACAAAATTGTAATGGCGCTTTTCTTGTACATAGTTTTCAGCTGATTTTTTTTTATTTGTTTTTTTTTTTATGTAGTGTTTAATTGTTTTTTGCTCCTACTGTTACTATTGCTGATGATGAATTGTGCTTACAATGTGGCGCAAAAATTTACATCCAAGTAGCTAATGGTCTTTTAGCTTTCAGAAGTACGAGTATGTATGTATGTGTATTTGCTGGCTTTTGGTTAAGGGAAGCTATTATGAGTGTGAGTAAGTGAAGATGAATGAAATGAGTGTGAGTGAAGGTGGTTTCAATTGCTTTTGAGAATTTTGGCATCTTCTAACATTCTTCTTTTCTCTGTTAAGCTGCATTAATTTCAGCAGTTAATTAGTTGAAATTCCTTTTCTAATTGAAAGGAAGGATATATTTTCAATTAAAATGGAGGAGATGAAATAAAATAAAAAATAGGGAGAAAATTCTCTTGGTAAATGCATGTGCAACTTCGTTTTGCTTCGTTTTGCTTTCCTGCTGAGTTGAGGGATTTTTTTTTGCTTCTAATTGCCAGGACAACGTGGCAAATTGGAGCTTTGGTGAAAGTGGGTGTTTACTCGTATATGTGAGTCTCTCGTGTTAGTTGCCTTTAGAATGAGTTAGGTGTGGCATCCTGGACCATGAGGTGCCTAACAAGCTTTATACACAGGCCAGTTGAAATAATACTACGTATGGTGCAGTGATGTTAGGGGATGTTGCTAATGTTGCCACTGGTTACTTAAGAGCATTAAATGATGTTAAGTTGAAAATGAGATGTGAATTTTTGAGTAGCCCATCCTCGTGCAACTGGTAATTGAGTGAAAATTGTTTGGGTTAGTTCAATTTATGCACACACCTCTGTTGGGGTCTGCAACCTTCATAATCCGATGAGAGGGGATGGATGGGAGAAACTTTGTTACACAATACGAATGAATTACTTCGACAGAAGTAAATAGATGGGTACAATGTGATTTTGAGTACGAATTCATAAAGAATTCCTCAGAATACTGAGCTGCTGACCCTGTTATGAATGTGATTTAGAATACAGCTTCTCTTTCGAAAAAATTTAAACAGTTTGTGATTCATTTAGATTTTAGTCGGTTATCTCTTCCTTCACGTATGCTTTTCATTTCTTCATTCGTTATTTCATTCGTTTATTCTAAATCTCAATGAATCATATCTGGAGTTTCATGGAGCTGTTGGAAACGACAAAGAGCCCGAAAATATGGTGTTTGTGTTTCAAGTGGTGCACCAATAATAAGCTTTATCTTTAGGTTTGTGGCTTTGCTTCTTGGGTAGTCACTCAAATGCAGTCCTTGTATTCCTATTTTGCTATCGTTACATTTATAAGTACGAGTTTAGGATTTTAGTTTTTTTTTCAAAATTAAACTTTTCTTTTCCTAAAAAAATAGCTTTATGAGATTGAAGATATTATAATAGCCCAGCTGAACTCCCTCATTTCCCATATGTTACCGATCGCGGAGCAAAAAGTTCGTGGATCGTGGAAGAATAGTGTGTTTCCACATTCGGCCACCTTGCGCCTTACCGGGTCTTCGTCGCTCTCAATGCTATCATCAGTCTCGTTGCCTCCCCAATGATGTGACGTTTGGCCTTTCGTGATCGCCAACTTTATGTTGCGTTTGACTTTCACAACTCCGTAGGGACCAAAGAACTTTGCATACAGCTTAAGTCGAATTCCAAATTGAGTTCACTGTATGTGCCTGGTATTTCTTTGCAGCTTTCGGTTGAAGCCCTTCCAATTCTCTTCTTGAACTATCCATCAAGTCATTGTGTTTATCAATGAAATCGTTTATTATGACTTTGTCTATAAATTTTGCAAAATTGCAGTTCATTAGACTTCTTAATGGTACTCCAAACAATGGCGTTTTGTTGGTACTGCGGCTAACTGATCAATTAAGAATTTAGTGCCTGTGAGGAACATGTTTATGTCATTTCATAAGATCCTCAATTGACAACTTAGTAAGAACTTCTATAGCAATCCTGTTAATGTGCTCAACCTGGCCATTTCCGCCGGAGACACCTGTCATTGTAAGGACGTGCTGAATTCTCCGGGCATCACAAAATTGTTGGAATGCCCACGAGGTGAAAGCAGAAGCGGACACTATTCGAAAAGGTTTTCCAAAAACTTCTGCTTGAAAGCCCATCGTCTTAACGACTACTCGTATATGTGTTTTCAATTTTCGCAGTAGACGATCTTGGGCCGAAGTGATCAACATGATTCGTATGCAAGGAAACGTCGCTTTTATTGATAGGATTCCAGAATCCCTTCTGTTTTCCCTGTTTTATTGCCGCGAGGATGTATGCAATGCAGTTTGAAATAATTGCTTGGATCCTCTCAATCATCTCCGGTATAAAATAATTTTGTTGAGCGGTAGCTTCAAGTTTCCGCATATTAAAATGTTCTTATTCGTGAATGCTTCGTAGAAGTTCTCTTTATAGTGCATTTTGTAAAACTATCAAGTGTGGTCCTTTCACGAACTTGTACAAAATCCCACGATGCTCCTCAAAATCTTCGTACTGATGGTCCTTGAAATATTGTTATCACTAATTCATAAAATTTATCGATCTCCTGTGCTCTCGTTACACGCTGCAACAACTGGAAACCTGCTAGTACGACGCGGACAAACTCTTTTTTACTCATTGTAGCTAGGAATACCTTAGAATCGGTGTAAATTGTAGATTTTACCCCCAGCAAGTACACTCGAATCTTCTTCAATGACTTAACAATGGCCAAGATTTCTTGCTGAAAGCTGGTGTACTCTTTTTATGCCGATTACGCTTAAGAGTTCAAATAAAAAACTGGTTGAGTCTCTCTGGACTCTCTCTGACTCTCTTCTACTACAGCAAGGCTTTTCCACAACCAGTTGCCATCAGTATGAAGCTCCGTTTGTAAAATAGACTTGAAAAGTTTTAATACAGTCTCGCTACATAGCATTTGTTTTAGGGACTTAAAAGCAGCACTTTGATCTGTTCCGAAAACAAACTCATTGTCTTTCCTAATCAAGTCGGACAAGGGCTTAGCATAAGTCATGTAGTTGGGTACAAGTACAAGTTAGTCCCAAAAAAACTTTGAAACTTCTTTACATTGCAGGACTTGAATATCTCTTTAATCCCCTGATCTTTTCTGCAGAGAGTTTTATATTACATTTTAACTAACGTGCCCGAAGAACTCGATGGATTGGTTAAGACAACCATACTTTTCCCATTTAATGACTAAGCCATTATCCGCAGCCATTTTCTCTTTATCATTTTGTGCAGGGATAACGATGTCATCTAAGTGAAGTAGCAAGTAGTTTTGTCGTAATTGGTCTTGGAACACAGTATTGACGAACCTCTAAAATATAGAGAGTGAGTTACACAACCCAAATGGAGACGATGTGTATTTCCTCCTAGATTTAGCGACGTCTATATATTTAAATACATTTTGAAGATCGTAAATACTTTCGCACTTTAAAGTTTGTCTAACACGTCTCTCATATGTGGAAAACCATACCTGTTCTTGATGACTTTAGAATAGAGCTTACGATAATCTCCACAGAGTCTGTTATGTCCATCCTTCTTTTTCACAATTGTCAAAATCCGACCGACTACGCTATATGATACCATCGCCCAACCATTCTTTGATCTGCTTGTCGACCGCCTCCTTTTCGGTAGCAGCTAGTCTCTTCGCCCTTTGTTATATGGGACGTTCATCCTCGTGCAGAATACTCATTTCAATGCAAGACTTCTCAAATTTCCTTTGCCTATATTTATGGATTACCGTAAATAAATCAGCTCCAACAATCTCATCTTTAACATTTCGATCTTAATCTTACGTACTGCTTTTGTTTGATGTCATTCAAGGAGCTTTCCGATGCTTTGTTTATATACATTATCTTAGTTTTACATTTTTACACTTTTGCCGTCAGGAACTAGCTAAAAGCGAACCAAATACTTATCTACCATTAGCCATTAGGTTGTCTTACGAAGCTTATTTGCACCAAATCCAGCAAGTATTATACAATCGAATCACATCAGGATCATGATCGCCTAACCCGATTTCACGCATTATAAACTCCTTAATTATGAAGGCATGATAAATTCTCCTGCCAATATTTACAAAAATCGTCGAGCCGGTTGGATTGATATTGGCTCTACTTTCTGAACCACCACCATGACCTTGACTTGTTGAAATATTCCCAAATTCAATGCAAGAAAAGCACCGCCAACCCCTACTTCTATCTGGATATTCTCTATGAGAATATGAAAATGACCCATAAGTGCCACAACTCCTTCCACCACGATTGTACAACAGAGCTGCGCATATTCTGATAGATGATGAACCTTTTATTCAACCCTTCCAAAGTCGTCGCTTCATAAATTATGCCACCCACAACGTATGTTATCAGTGATTGATCGTCAATGTTTCTTTTGTTCGCAATTTCTTGCATTATATAGAAATATTCCAACAAGCTATTACGAGATTCAAGTGCGCGATGAATGTCGATGCTGGCACGAGGATCATGGAATTCCTCAAACAAAGGGTCCGTCAAATGATCGTAACTATGCATTCCCGCTTTGCCTTCGATTGCAAACAGCTAAACCAAGTAACAGACATCTGGCGTATAAATACTTTTGGACATCGCTCCATCCACAAACTGTGCAAATTTCTTCGAGGTCCTTCAACCGGTTCTTTACGTTTTTACGTTCGAGAGATCCCTCCGCGTAGTCCTCTTGTCCTTAATCAGATAAAAGAGAAATCAAATAATGAACCTTGGATAATTAAGTAAAGTCTTCTCGAAATAGCTATTGTAAAAGTGTTTCCTGAGTTTGCGGCTGAGTTGTAGATTTTCGAACCCACCTGCTGCCAACATATGTTTTTGGGTTGATTTTTCAGGGACAGATTCCATGGTTAAGTGTAGAATTGAGTTGCCATGATATCATTTAGCCTTCGGCATTCATCATATTTAAGGTAATGTATTTGAATTTATTCAAAAAGGAAATTTAGGAACTCTTTGGACTCTTTGGACAAGAATTCACAAAACGAATAATGTTCTGTGAATTATTTCCATGGATTTGGTTCTGTCGTTTTATTGTTCTTAATTTATAACATTGTTATATTTAATTGAACATATGTACATACACCTTTCTGAAAACCGCATGTACCCAAGCATGATTGCATGATAGCATGAATTCAAATAACCACAGGTAAACATGATGATAACTTTCAAAAAAGGCAGAATCGTTTCAAGTAGGATTGCAGATTTTTATTTAGCTTTGCAGCAAACAGTTATTTCCAGAAACCAGAGCGTGATTCAATAAATAGGTTTCGCCTTTACTCACTCACTTAAATTCTTGATTTTTTAGTAGCTCAAGTGTAAACTTAGACAGGCTTTTCCTAAATTTAGCTGAACGAAAGACAAATTTACGGATATTTGTATATTGTATAAACATTGATCCTTTTTCCAGATAACTTCCTATATTGGCAGCGTAGTAGCTTGTAGTGAACCAATGCTAAATTGTTCCTCTCAGTGTGTTGTTCATTTCATAATTTTGAATATAAAAGGGTTACCCAGAAGAGATTCAATTATACCCTCAAAGGTGCACTCTTTGGTGTTTTCTTCACGCTGGTGGCATCAACGGTCCTATTTTCAGAACTGAGGCTGAGCACGCGTTACAGTCAATGGTCTACGTCACTGGACAATAATCAGTGATAAGTGTTTCTATCAAGATGGCATTACGCTCCATACCGAATATGAAACCAGTGACCTGCTGACGACCCGATTCAACGGCAACGTTATAACGTAAATGGGCCAGTGAATTGGCCACCAAGATTGTGTGATTTGATGCCACGCAATTACTTATGTTAGGTCTTTGGTGAAAGATAATAGGTTGCAAACTATTCAGATTTTGCTTGCCTAGATACTTAGGTTCTCTGACACCCCAGGGCATATTGCATACAGAGTATTGAATAGCGCATGGGTTCACTCCAAGTCATTTACAAAGATCTGCATTTCTCCATAGGGTGGCCAACTCGTCTTCTTGATTAGGTTGTATTGGAACTGACTTGGCAGCTTAAAATGCGACCAAACAACTGCCCATTTATATTTTGGTATCTTCTGTTTCTTGGCCCCGATGATAGCCTTCAAAATACGGTTTGGTCAGAAGATATTTAAGATGATGCACAGACATATATTTATGAAGCCCCGTAGCTTTACTGTGAGTTTGTTTGTTGCTTTCCAGGTATTGCATCCATAAAGCAGCATTGTTTCCACGTTTGATCGAAACAGTATTAACTTAGTATTTATGCTGAAAACCTTGTACAATATCTCCAGATTTAAGATGGATACCGAACGCAGCTTTACTTTGGAAATTCTTTGTACTTCCCACATCCAGTTCAGCATGCTTATTTCTCTTAGATATTCGTATACTTTAGAAACCGGCTTACTTTTTCGAATTGCTGTCCAGCAATGTTAAGTTGAGCGGCACTCGTATTATGCCAGGAAATTGAATTGTTTTAGCTGTATTTATTTTAGGGCCTACTTTATTTGCCTCGGACTGACTTCAAGTTCTGCGGCATCTGGTATAGGTCCAATATCCAGTGTGAGGGCAGGAAAAGGTCATTAGAGTAGCCAAAATTTTTAAGACATAATATCATACTCCACCTAAGTACCATAAGTACCATGTTTTCCCCAGACAGAGCTTCCCGTCTCACATCATTGATTACTTACTGTGCCTTAACTAACACACCTCATCGGTCTTTATCTCAGTGTCTCCAGTTGCGCACTCCAAGTCGGTTGAGGTTCTCTTCTACTTGTCCGCTTCACCTAAGGTGAGGACTTTCTCGACTGCGCTAGATTCGAAGACTCTGCGGGCCGGAGTATTGGGGTCCATTCACTCTACATGTGCTAGTCATCTCAGGCGACTTACGCCTGACTGGTTGATGACACTGTACAGCTAGTATAATTCGTCATTGAATCTTCACCTCCAAAGTCGGTCAACGCAAACTGGACTGAATATTTTTCGAAGGATTTTTCTCTCGAAATGACTGAGGATAATCTTCATCTGCTTCCGATAGAGTCCATGTTTCAGCGCCATAAGGTAGGACTAGGAGGATCAAGGTCTTATATAGAGTCTCCTTAGTTTTTCGGGATAAGGCCTGACAACTCAATTGCCTTCTTAGTCTAAAGAAACAACCATTGGAAAGAAAGATTCTTCATTTTATTTTCGTTGAGGTGTTGTTGGCAGAATTTATAGTGGAGCGGATATAGACAAGGTCCCCTACTACCTCGAAATTTGAGGATGTTGTGTGTTCCTTCTTATTGATACTATATACAGCATGTACACCTGTGACCGCCCATTGAGTTCTCCGAAATAAGTTGATAAATATTTTACGGCGTACACTAGTAGTTGTACAGATTTTTGAAAGATTGTGTCTCCAGTGTTCGCTTGTGAGTTCCGGACAATTATTTCTAGTGCCATGTTAAAGAAGTCACATTACAATGCCACCTTGTACCTTGTCTAAAAAATTTGTTGACATAAAAGGTCTCGGTGAAGTCGTTACCGCGCTTGGCGGAACAGTGAGCGCTCTCAATCGTCATTCTACACAAACGGATGAATTTGGCAAGGATGCCAAAACTAGGCATGGTTCTATATACATAGCTCGTCTCTATAAATGCTGTTATATGATGGTGGGTATCGATTTGGACTTCTTGAATTTATTCCAGTATCTGCCGGAGTGTGAAGATTTGGTCGATTGTGGTCTTTCCTAGTCTGAAACCGCACTGATAGGGACTGGTTGCTGGTGAAGGGTTTCAGACGTTCATATTATTTATATGGCAGATATGATCTTACATGCGATGGTGGTAAATCTTATGCCTCTGTAGTTGGCGCAGTGAATCGGGCAAACGATGCTGAGTTTTCATTCATCAGGGATACACTCTTCTGGCTGGATCTGAAAAATGAGTTGTTGTATGCTTCCCACGAAGTTTTTTCTAGCAAATGCTATCCTTACTTCGTTTTAGTCAGTTTCACGGAAGATATGGCTACCATCGTGTAAGTTGAATGGCCTATTCTGCCTGACGACAGAATGTGGATGGGGTGACTTGTTGCTGGCGGGATAGGAGTTGTTGACAGATTTCGGGATAAGCTTTCGGCGAAGATTCTGGAGGTCTCCTGCGATTACACCTTTTCTACCTTATACCTTCTCACAGTAGTTCTTCTTTGTTGTTGTGCTTGAAAAATCTGCCTTAGCACCTCGGCTGCAACAGGTTGGTGATCAAAATCAATGTTGACTGCCTGAAAAATTCGGACGCCCAGAATACTTGAGGCATGTCTTAAGTGTCTTAAGATCGCAATGTGAGCAATTTGATTTAGCGTTTCATGATTCGGCGACCGCCATGTCCCCTTGTGTATATTGAGATGAGGAAACCGTGTGCTTGTTGCGGTAATATTTCGTCCCATATTTTCTGGCGTTAAAAATGCCTAGTACGATTTTAACGTCATATTCACACATTATTCATATGTCTTATCAAGGAGCTCGTAGCAAGGTGGCATCGTCTTTGTCTTCCGTAGGGGTATGACCGCATATTAGGCTTACGTTAGCAAATTTAGCCTTGATGCGGGTTGTCGTAAGAGGTTCGCTAAGGTGTCGGGGGCTCAATACTTCTTGCCTTAGTCTGCCGCATACAGTTGTCATATACTCTTTTGTGAGAACTCTTTTTGTCCGGTTCATCCCATTGCACTTCTTTAATGGCAGTGAATCGGCTTGTACATCACCAAATCACTAATTACTATAAGAAATAGTAGCGGCGAAAGAATACAACCTTTTACAGTTGCCCAAGTGATTAAGCACTGCTGGAAAATGTTCTGGCAATCTGGCAAGCTGCTGCTGCCCCTAGGTCTCTTATTTTCCATATAGTGCCTTTACTAGTAGTTTGAAACGTTGACCATTGGGAAGTTCCTCAGTGAGACTGAAGACGTTCCTGGTGTCATGCCTATTTACTGCCTCCTCTGCTTTGGTAGCTACTGCGTTGATGTATTTATGTCTGTTTGGTCTTACACTACGCTGAGCTTCGTTTCTCCTCATGCGATACTGAATTTCTAGGTCGGGGCGTTTTATTCCTGATGCCGCTGCAATCTTTGCTTTGAGTTCAATACTTTCATGGATCATGGATACCTCAGACTTTCGGCTATGATCTCAGGACCATAGGTGCTAGTTTTCCTGGATTGACAAGTTGTGACAAGGTGGTCGCTTATCTGTTGGCGTACCTGCGAATCTTAGGGGCTGTCACTATTATACCTGGGTATATTTGTAGTAACTACCATTAGATGGTGATCCTCTCCATGTTTTTAAGGACGTCTTGAATGCAATTTCTAATGCGTCGGCTGATGATGATTTGTGATCGATCAGCTTAAATTTACGCTTAATCGAGACCCAGTTGATATTGTGGTAGTCCTTGTGGTCAAGTAGTATGTCTCCAATTATCATGTGGTTGACTTTGTGTGGCCCTGTGGATTTTGATGTGACGCTATTCTTGAAACTCGCCGTCAATATTTTATCAATATATGGTGAATAAGACATTATGCAGTCTCTTGTTTTAGAGGTACGTTCAGGTCCTACCACATATTCACGAGTGGTGTTCGTTGTTTACCCAGAGTAGACCAGAACGTTTTGGAGGGTTGGATGAAGTGTTCTTACCATCATTGCTAGGGTAAGCATATGTATGGTACGAAATAACGCTCTAGTTGTAGGAACCTAGAATATTTTGGGAACACTCTTTTCCATTGCAAAGGAGGATTTTTACGTTCTCCTTTAATGCTCTATTGCGACCGCAATAAAAAGAAGAAAAACAGTTATAATCCATGGGGAGTAGCCAACATCTATTAAAGGTTTACAAGCCACAAAGTTCTAAACCGGAGCTCACGCGATTCCCCGGAATTAAGGTAAGATATTGACGTTGATGTCCTACGAGAGCGTTTGATTTATCAGTATCTTGTGTAAAATGATACGCAGCCTTTCTTCCTGCTATTGAAGAGATGTAACCAACCACATACAGATGACTCCTGCACATTCAACCTGTACTGCCCCATTCTTCCAAAGATAATGACATCACCTAAGTTTCAGCCAGAGAGGAAATGTTCACTTCATGTACACTGAAGTTGATGTGCAGGTAAGACCAATAATATGGTCATTTCTGCTCATCCCTCAGAGGACATGAAACAGAGTTGTGTGACTACGAGTATTCAGTCGAAGCATCTATGATATTAACGTTCCACTCTACTACAATACATAACACACTTGTACAGTCAAGGACGAACGAAAATCCATCAAAAGGTTTCAATAAATTCGTGCACAAGAGGATCGTCTGTCTTCGCATTGGAAAATGTAATTTTTCAATGTAATTCATCGAACCCCAATTGACGCCTTTATGGGCAATGAAACGTGTTTACGGCTCCTCACGCATACGTGTAATAAATCTTCTCTGCTTCAATCATTGCGTCCAGATTCTTTGAAACACTTCTTTTCCTTTTTATTTTTCTCTCTCTTAAAAAATCTCTTCAAATATTTCATCAAAGTCAGACATAAGGCTACAAGACAGACGTGTGCATTTATACGTTCCATACGAAATATGTCCTTGTTTACGTGCTCGTTCTCGTCGGCGCGTTGTCTTTGTAGTCTTCTTCATCGTCGTCGATGTCATCATCGTTGACATTGTGGAAATCCTAGCATTTTTCTCTTCAATTCTACGTTTTTATTTCAATTCAATTCATTTTCCAATCAATTTTGGCATTAACGACTTTTCCAAGCGATTGGCATCGTTGTCCTTCTCGCAATATCGCTGTTGCTGACAACCATGCTCTTCCTCTTTTGCACTCGAGACTACGATGACTTAAAACTCCGATGACTTCGACTGCAATCCCAATTGAAGAAAGCAAGTGTCTGTTCCCAGGGCAAAAAAGTCGGTTATTCTTTTTGTGCTGCTGTTGTTGTTGTTGTATGTTTGTGATGTCTTTTCCTTGAGTCAATAGCAAACACGCCTACAACCGCGTCGCTCCAGATCTCAGTATCCACTGCCTTCCACCACCAGATGGAGCATCAGAATCGTAGTATTCGTAGAAGCGCGCATCGATTTGAATTTAATACCCGAAACGAATGTAACATTTTATTGTGAGGATTTGCGTTTTTTTATGACAGAGAGTGGCCAATAAAAGTGCTAAATATCCCTCCCTGATACACAGGGATACAGCGAAGCGAAGAATTTAACTACCGAATTGCTGCAGTAGCTTTCCGATTTACAACACACTGCGGATGATCGTTATAATAAAACCGAAAACCGGGAGAGTCAAATCGAAATGCTGCCTCAAGGCAACATGTACGAGTACATACGTGAACCCCTACAACACCGGTGGAAAGGTCCTTTTTGTTGATTTCTTTTTGGTGGCAGTGAAGTTCTCTTCGGTTCGTTCGCGAAGAGGATTCTATGCAAGGAGCTGACTCCGGCGGTAGAGTCAAAGTCAGTCCTTCTTGGTGTTTGGTTTTTATAGCCCTTTGACCCCCCAGGGCTAGGAGAACGTGACTCTTCTCTACTACGACGCTTGGGTGGAAGGCGAATTTATGGATATGAAATTTTATTTCGTTTTCGTCTTATTTTCATATTTTTTGATTTTGTAAATAATTTAAGGATACTAAATTAGGGATAAGCTTGCGATTTAAATTACTTACAGGGCATTTTCAGAAGGGATGAGTTATGGGAAGAGGGTGGAGGGATTTACTAGACATCGTAAACTACAAATAGAGCAATGTTATTTGTCTGACCTTGGGAAGAGTGTTTAGTAGTTCAGAAGGGACTTAGTAACATCTGTCAAGCAGATGTTTTAATTTTAGATATGAGAGTTTGAAGCAATAATATATGGGACAAAAGAGAGTCTATTCAAGGGAATAGTGACTTCCAAACGATGTTAACAGTGTTTGTGAACGAACGCGTACTTCTAATAGGAATATAAGTGAAGACCCTTAAACTGATAGCTGCACTTGCAAAGGAAATCTGTGCACTTTCAGGATTCAGCTACAGGGTTGGTTTGTACGTGCCTATGCAGTCATTTCCATTTTAACGACGGTGAAAGCTACGAGTCGATGACTTTATGAATTTCCCACTTTGTATGTTACTCTGAGAACACTGATGTTATCTACTACCATCAGTCAATATTTTCTGTCAAATTTTGAGCAAGTTGCGTCATTTAGTTTGTGTGACAGACACCGCGTGAATCTGGCGAAAATGGGAAAACGTAAATTTCAGTTTCGAAGCATGGATTCACCGGAAAGAAAAACGTTCGATGGCGAATATTATACCAACTTGTTGAACCTGTTCAATGACGAATTGAAGGGAAAACGATAGCATTTGGCCAAGAAAAAAGTACCCTTCCAATGCATTTCAGACATTACGTAGTCCCGATGGCGAAATCCCATGAATTGGGCTACAAATTGCTACATCAAGCGCCATGTTATCAAGTGAATCTGGAGAAAAGGCTTGTCGGAAAGAGATTTAGCTCCAATGAAGAGATCTTCGCTGAAACAAAAGCCCATTTTGAGAAACAAGGAACAACTTCGAGGCAAGTACCGACTCGAAGACACGGGTATTAATGTTGAATATGAGGCTTTCACAGAAAGATGAATGTTCGCTCCAGTTAGTAAAGTGCTTGCAACACCAAGAATTAACCACAATAAAACGTATTAGTTAGCTGTACCCTGAATTGGCGGACATTTACAGAGTAATTGCTCTGCAATATCGTCATCCAGGAAGCATCACAGGAGATAGTACCATTTATGCTCAATGCACTAAGGAGCTTGGTAGAAGCGGAAGGTATCTGTACTTTTTTCTGGTATGGCACATGTCGGAGTACAATAGAATGCTTGCTTTTGAAAGCCGTCGGAAAGCATTTTATTTTTCTAGATTCTACATCCTGAAGAGTAAGTCCAATTACGATTATTCGTATTAAAAATTTAATCGCCAGGGTAAACGCTGACCGACGATGCAGGTAGTCTTCAGGTACTGGCAGGTAGGTACATGAGCCCAAGCATGACTAGAATTTCCATTTTTGTTACCACGGCTCGTGTGACGTGGTTGATGATACAAGTATGTGTGTTGAGGATGTGAGATATTCGATGTCTGGATTTAAAAAATAAAAATAAAAATCCAACCTGTGGAGTCAGGAAAATGGACTAGGTGTCGTATTCAATTACCCTGGATGTCGCTAAGGTTGCCGAAGAATGGTTGGTTTGGTGAACGCAGTTTGGAGGCCTGGTCTCCAATGATTATGGCCATGATTCTGGCGATACATATGCGACCTCTTATCGTAGGTCAGTTATATCGTCCTTGATATGGGCAGTTAGTTAATCACCTCAATTGGAGGTTGGCCTTCTGCAGAAAGTGTGACCCGCTCCCAGCGGGATGTGGATCTTTGCCACCAGTGAGCCGTGCAGAGCTGAGCCCTGCCAGTTTGTCTGCACGCTCGTTTCTTTTTATGTCACTGTGCTCTGGAAACCAGAGCAGTGTGTCCTTGAGGCGTTCAAGCTTGTTCCGGCACTCCTGCACCAGTTTGGATGATATAGTAGCCGAGTAAATAAAATTGATAGCGGCTTGCCTATCTATGTATGAGGACAGCAATGTTATGTTTGTGTCACGCCCGAGTGAACACATAGTGTTCTTATGGGATTTCTTCACCTTAATGACTGTACAGTCACCCATTGGAAAGGCTGGGTCTCCTTGGGATGTCATTAGCTGGGATCAGCTAGAGCTTTACGTCATCTTAGGCGTCGCTAACCTTAGCAACGCATTCACTAAGGAAATCCTTTGAGAATTCGTTTTCGGATATGATCACCAGATATCCCTTAAGCGTCTTGGCAGAGTCAGGCAGAGATCCTCTTTGGTTGTTGATAAAGTGATCCATCACCATGTTGGAAAGCTTGGCTTTTATGCTTCTCGTTTGTGAAGAATTCGTCCACTAGTGCGACCTGGAAGTGATCTCTGTCCACCTAGGTGAATGGTCGCTTTTGGACAGAGCTGACCGACGACGTGGTTTGGTTGTGGTTTTCTTCAGGTACTCGTAGTATTCGTCAACGATTACTTGGTATTTCACCTTGTCCGCTTGGTCCCTCTCATGGACATTTCCGACCACTTCAGCAGGACTGTGACTGTGATCTGTCGACATTGTCTAGGTACGATATGCTATCCGCATGTGCAAGTAATTGTAAAGACTTTTGAAAGACTGTGCCTCTAGTGTTGGCTTACGAGTTTCTCGCAATACTCTCAAGAACGATATTCAAGAAATAGCACCACAGTGGATCACCTCATCGGAAGCCTTTTTTCTCATCAAAGTTCTAGGTGAAATTATTACCGGCCCTTACGCGCAGCGACCTTAGTCTATGGTCATCTTCCGAAACCAGACAAACTTATTAGGGATGGCAAAACCTGAAATGACTTTGTATAATATTTCGCGATATAAGCTGTCAAAGGTGACCTTTAAACAGCTGTCGGTTTGGAATTCTCCTGTCTTCTCTTTTCTAAGATCTGGCGTAATGTAAAAAATTTGGTCGAAAATTTGAAACCATACTGACAAGGATCGAGCAGTTGGATGTCGATAGGTTTTAGGCGATTATAGAAGAAAAGATCTTAGAGGCGATGTTGAAGAGACTGATGCCTATATAGTTTACGCAGACTGGAGGGTTCATTTGGTGAGTTTCCAATCGTTTGGCATACTCTTGCTGTATGCTCTTCACAAAATAATCTTGCCAGCTAGGCCATCAATACCTTCTTGGACTTAAGTTTCAATATAGATTTCCTTACATCGTCGAGGACAAGTGGACGGAATTATTTCCTATCATTGTCCCGGTTGATTGATTCGTTCTGCCTGACAGCGGAATCGTGATGAAAAGTGGTTCAAGAGGTAGTTGACTTCCCATTCGGACGGTTCAGGGTTTAATACCAGCCGTGACCGAAAGACATTTTTTCAGGCAACTGAAATCTCGTGAGGTGAATGGTTGCTTAAATACAACATCAAGTCAATTTACACTAATAATTTAGTTTCCCCATTAAATTTTGGATGCCACCCATGCCATGGAGCGAAATAACCACTGAGTCCAAATATCTTTCTCTCTCTCTCTATCCAATTTTCCAAAACACTTAACACGTGCTCCGCCATTTTAAGAGTAGTCATATCCTCTTGAGTGCTATGTTCTTTAAAGCAAAAAATCCTTCTATTCATCCTCAGACAATGTGTTTCGCAATGGTGTTCCGAGGAAATCTAACATATAAGAACTGGCACCTGTATTGACTTATTGGTGGCTTTGCTACTAGCTTTCAGGGAAAGATCGTGGATAGCGCCGTTAATAGATACTTAAACAGCAAAGGTCATTGGGGCTACTTACCATTTCAGCCTTCCGACATCAAATTTCCTCACAGTGCTTCCTCTTATTTGTGGCGTTAGGTATGAGTATAATCATATTTGAACCTAGGCTACAACTTGGTGATGATGTAAATAAGTCAATGTTGTCTCCTTGAAACGTTTAGGCCTCCAGAATATAGGATCACAATGTAGTCAGTCTAGTTGATGGCAGGTTGATCAAAAGACCGCCAAGTCTCATTATGAATTCCTAAATACAGGAACTGCGTGCTTACTACGATGATAAGCGATGTCGATAAGCCTGAATCCATTGTCGGATGAGGTATTGTCCAAGCTGCATTTTCCTACTGTGTTACCAAAGATGTCGTCTTAATTGGTTAGTTCTTAATTGTTTTTCTCTAGAAATTTTGAGTTTCTATTGCTCAAACATTGTGAATTCGAATTGTTTGTAGTCCTGGCGTTTATAGTACAACGAAGCATGGCTTTTTAGTGCTGATTATGACAGATAATGTAAGTCAATCTCATTACACTCGGAGTACTAGTACTCCCTTGAAAATCCCATCGAAAAATTGTGTTCAAACAGAGGTCGCTACTACCTTAATCCTGCCTGCTCCTACACACAATCACACATCACAAGTTTTTTTTAGTTTATCTTTTTTTATTGAACATAATCATATGTCTAGTCATTTGCTAATGAAAAGCTCCTAACAACTCATTACGCATTCAATCAACGTTTGCTGCTGCACCGCACACACCACAAAAACTCAAAATACAACTAATTCAAGGCTTCCGTGCGTTTTGGTTACCATCAACCGGTCCCACTGCCGCCACCGCCGTGCCGGTGTCTGCTATCAATTTAATTCATAGCAGCGCATCGCAGCGTACAAAACGCCTACTCAACATGCCTCATCTCTCCCATGGGATTTATGTATCTAGCGTTCAATTTGTGCTGTGCTGTGCTACACATGCCCGACCATAATCACGCGAAGCAAATTTGAATAAAATTAATTTTGGTTTAGTTGTTGTGTGTCAGATACATTGAGGTTTTTCAACACCCACTTTGGTCCGCTGATTTCCGTTGCTACCGATTGCCTCGCCATTTTATTGAATTGAATTATTTACCCCCTGTCGGTTTCGTATTGACAGTAAACTGAATCCTTGGAAACATAAATCATGTATCGCATGGATAGAAGATTGGTTTTTATTATGAAATTAAAGTTTTTTTTTTTTTTTGATTTTTTTAAATGAGTTTTTTTTCATGTTTTAGGAGGTGGAGAGAAGAAGGATATTACGATTTTAAGTGTAAAAGTATCCGTATCAAACTGGATGAGTTAATATTTATCACACGACCGGATTGTTGTGTATTTAATTAATAACATCCGCCAATGCATAATTAGTAGATCATTAGGTATCCGCTAAGTTGAAGCGCCAATTATTTCCCTATTTAATGAATTAATTAATCAAAATTTAATATTTTTTTAAGTTGGTTTTATTCTCGTATTTCCATTCTATGTGTGTATTTACTCGTATTGGGTTTTTTGTTTTGTTAAATTTTTTGTTGGCAAAATGGGTGGAAATTTTGTTGGCACATTGACGGGGTCTTTTATTTTATTGTGTTCCGCCAAAAGCATAAAATTGCTTTCATATCAGATTTATGTGATGTATAGTTAAATCAGAACATCTGTGGGTGTGATACAGTTAGAAGCGAAAAAGTGAAGCCACTCTCCCTTATGGGAAGTACTCGTATCTGACAAGTTCACTTTTATCTATGTTTTATTTTATTTTATTTCCAATCGACTTAAATCATGTACTAAATTTTCCTCAAGGAACAGCTGCTCTATAGTGTAGAAGCATTGACATAGTTAAGACTCCCGAAGATATCCTGGGTCGTTTTGAACATAAGATTCCTCGAGTGATTTTTGGTTCCATTCGCGTGAGATTTAGCAACAAACTCATTACGAACTGTTCAGCACATTGGCCACTAGAAGCACAAGAAGGCTAGAAAATGTACAGCGAATTAATATTAATACTCCGACCCGAGAGTCTTCGATTCCTATCCAATGGGACAACTCCGTAGAGAAACACCTCGTTTCGGTTGGAACCTCAATCATCGTGGAATGCACTACTGAAAGCAAAGTTGACAAAAAGTCGATAAGGAGTTGATAGATATCGATTTTAGCTTTTGGATCTTTTTCCAAATCTGTTGTATTGTTTATATACAAGATGACTTAACTGTAGTAAGTCCATAGACACACAGGCCAATCAGGTTGTTGAGGAGGAACTGAAGATATAAGCAGTTTACTTACATACATACTTACTAACGTAAGGTGGGCTACAGTACGAGGTGGACCGGGGTCTCAAGCAGTAAACAGCTCTAGCCAGCTCGATCTTTAGCTAGCTGCCTGAAGTTTCGTATGCTAAGTTGGCTGAGGTCTCCTTCCACTTGCGTGCGCCACATGAGTCGCGGTCTTCCTCTACGGCGCCGTCCCTCGGGAGCGGATACGAAAACTTTTTGGACCGGAGCATTGGTGTTCATCCGCTCTATATGACTTAATCACCGTTGGACCCTCACTCTTCTGGTTAAGTCAATATCAGGGTACAGCCAGTGCATTTAGTCGTTCCATCTCCTCTTTTACTCACCGTTTGTGCAGATGGGACCGAAAATCACCCGAAGAATTTTCCCCTCAAAGCAGCCAAGCGCTCGCTCATCCATTTTTGATAAAGTCCATTCCGCTGCACTATATAGCCGGACTGGGATTATTGAGGTCTTATATATGTAGGATCACCTTTATTATTCGAGAAAAGCCTTTGCTAGTTTGCCTTCTTAACCGTAAGAAGCAACGTTATTCTTCATTTGATCTCAGAGCTGGCTGCCGTTGTCTGAATTGATAGCGGAGCTGAGATAGGCAAAGTCCTTAACTACCTCCAAGTTATATCTGTCAAAGTTGACGTTCTGTCCGAGACGTCGGTGTTGGGACCGTTTTCTTGTTGACAGCACATACTTGGTCCTGCCCTCATTGACCGCTAAATCTCGTGAAAGCGCCACTGACATCACTCTGCTTTCTTCCGATTATGTCAATATCATTGGTGTATGCGAGTAATTGGACTGACCTTTGAAAGATTGTGCCTCTTGTGTTGGGGGCGTCTGCTTTGAAACGAACAGGCTTTGGTTCGGGGCTTATGTCCGTGGCAAGTTTTTTTTAACCTTTTGGTAAAACTTCCAAATCTCATTCCTGGAGTAGCATCTCTTAATTTCCTCGACCGCGCACTTCTCATGCTTCTTTTTCTTTTTCTGTTTTGCCCACAGAGCACACGAGTAGCTCTCGTCCTTCGTAGCAGTACCACTTTGTCCGCATCTTATTTATCTGCAGATGCTTGCCGGCATTCTCCATCAAAACAGGGATGGCACTGGTCACTGGTCTTCGGTACTTCATGATGGCGACATAGGGGTTCTTGAGAGATCTCAGGATATGCGTTCGGTGAAGGTTCTACTGATCCTTCACGATTGCAATTTTTCTACGTTATATCTTTTCACAGTAGTTCTTAATATGATAATACATATTCTCATTTGTTTGTTACACCGTTAAGAGATGAATAAATCGCCAGAAGAAGACTCAAGTTACTGAATATCAATTAAAATTCCTCAAAATTCCTTTTGGCTATAAATTTCAGATATTTCGTTGTTCTGCTTCTAATTAACCATACGTATGCAATATTTGTTGTTTTTTTTTTTAATTTCATTTATGTCAGAGATTTGTGGGTTTTTTGTTTTCGTTGTTGTTATGGCATTTATTAGCGGATGCGATATGTTGTTGAACGAAACCTCTGCGGTATCAATAAGTCAATTACGAGTATATAACAAGTCGTGCGGATTTGACTCTGTCTCTGGCTCATACTCTGACTCTGACTCTGTCTCTGAGAACGAAGGCGTTCCAAAGTCGAATTGTGGTAGAAATTAAAAAAAGAATCCCCGATTCGGTAGCAGCTTCCAGTGAGGTCTTGTAGTAGTGTGTGGAATCTATAAAACTCTAGAACTACACGCGAACTAATAAATATTGTCATACCAAAATACCGAAAGGCGTCTGGCACAGGTACAGAATAGAAGATGAAGAACGTAAACAAAAAAAGACAACGAGGAAAACCACTGTGTCACTGACAGCAGATGCAGGATCAAAACACACCAAAACTGAGTGGCTTCGATTGTTTGGTGCATTTTTGTCATTGAGTTACACGACGACCTGCAAGAAAGCCGATGATGACCTTTGAAGTGCCATGAAGTTTTTAAGAATCGCTGTTTAGATGTAAACCTCACAGTTGATTCGGTGAAGAAAATTCCATGATGGCATCCTTCTAATGCCAATCTTCTGGAATGTATAATATATTACTTTTCAACAATAAGTTCAATTGGAGATGATTCATCAATTCGAAATATTGAAGCGCGGGTCCTTAATTTCACATGCACAGCGAGGTCCAATACCCTATAGTTGGTTCGCTATTAGATACTACTATCTGACTGGATCTTTCGTCGACTTTCATTGAAGTTAGCTGAACTACTAACTCTATTGCACCTACTCTTAGGCTGCAACTGTTTTATTGACTGCCACCTGCTTATGAGTTCTATGGAGACATCATTTAAGTACCATTTCTGTGTCCCTGATGCTACCCCAAGCGATGCACTATTGGCTTTATTGGCTCTTTTTGTACTAGGCTTAGTGCGACTTAAGCTGCACTGTATCGGTTTCGACTTTTTTACGCTCAATATGCTTGCCAATTTTTCCACCGCAACTCCGCCGGCCTTTTAACGAACCAAGTAGAGGTTTTGCACTACCTTAATAGTTATTGCTTCGGATTCCTTGCGCGCTTCATTCTTCCCCTCCACTTACTGCATCTTAGAACCGTTCTTGCAAACACAATAGCAGAAATGACTTCCTTTCTTATTTATGTTGTGGCAGTTCGTTCTCCACTATTGCCGGTTGTATTGTAGTGCAATCATTTGCATTTTTGTGTAGCCTCATCCTTGATCGTTTTTTGAGCCATCTGTCAATTTTTGACTACACTCTGACAGAAATCATTTCTGGATACAGGAAAACAGGAGGTCTGATGTCATTGTATCAGACGAAATGCCCTTAACACCCTGACTCTGGTGTCACAAGACAGCGTGATGTACCAAAGGCCATTCCTTAAACATGGTTTTGAGGGCACAACCGACTGTATGAATATCAATATGAGTGAACGGCAGGGAATACCAGAGAAAGTCCCCAAGCAGCCAGACCAACCACTCTTTGGAATCTGCTAACCAACCCAATAGATATAATTTGTCTTACCATAGATGGATGCAAGGCACCCTACTCGGTAATAAGCCCCAATTCATTACACTACCAGAAAGCCGGCAATTCGACGTCAAATGCGTAGTCCGATGAAGTTTGATGTCCAAGAAAATACTCAAGTATGAAGATACCACCTGAGACAGACCAGTCAACTTCCTCCTTTTCGTATAGTGAAGAATTTTAAGAGGATTGACTGAAAACCTATTACTTTTGCACCAGTCGTTGATCATGTGTAGAGCCGTCTGCATGTTACAGCAGATAGTTACTGCACTTGAACCCAAAGACAATAGACAGTAAATCTGTTGGGAGAACTTAGCAGTGGGCCGATCAACATGCACCATAATAATGGGGACACGAAACGCCTTGTGATCAGCATGTAGTCGTGCCATCACATAATAGCCATAGTCAAATCATGGTTCTTTTTACCTCTTATTCACAAAATTATTGAACGTCTATCAGTGTTGTCTGGCCCAGATACACATGGAGTCAAAAGTTGCGTTTTCGAAAACCCTCAATGTGGACGAATATGCCTCTTCCTTTCCAAGACTTCCAAGTTTAGTATGTCCTTTCCGCTGATTTTATGTTATTGATTCCTCAATGGCATTCTTCGTAAAGCCAACTCCGTTCCGTATGGTTTCGTTTGGAAGTTCAAAAAGCTGGCCCCATATTATATCGACTTTGTGTTGGCGTAATACATTTCCTAGTTCGAAAGTTTTTCCCGTCATTGCACTAGTATTACGGGGTGTGGTTCTTAATTTATTTTTTGAAAGCATCGCTCGCCTCGGAAGCCGTCCAACTCTGACACGATTATTTCAGTTCGGGATCATTTCTCCGCTGTGCAGAAGAAGTGTCCTTCGGGTATCGTACGAGTCTTGATATATAGTACGATGATTTCCATTTAATTGTACATAGATTATTAACACAGACATCTCGTTAGTGACAGTAAAGGTTAAGGCCTCTTCAGGAATAGAAGGTCTAGTAGATCCAGGATGAGTCTTAACTCATTACTGATAAAGCAGTCAATCTAAAGGTCTAAAGGTCTAAAGGTCTAAAGGTCTAAAGGGAAAACGCACTTTTGTCGAGGTGTCAGTGAAGGTTAGAAGGTTAGCACAGTAGCGTGTTACAGTTACATTGACTTACCCTTGGGTCTCTTTATTCGGAATACGGAACCGGAACCCGATTATTAGTCCTCAAATCGTTAACTGCGCTTCTTCTGGTCAGAGAACTGACGCGATGGAGACACATCAATGGATGACCCAAACTATTATAAACCCGCTGAAATCGACCTCCTGCTCTTTTGGAAATGATGTTTGTTTTGAAATATTACTCCCTGAAGTCATTCGCAGCGATGAGGCATTAAAAAATAAAATGTTAATGGGGAAAGTAGAGCAACACAACCGAGGTGTAAGGAGCCTTATTGAAATTGTGGATATCAGACGGCCACCCAAAAGATTCTGTGAGATGGAAGGGACACTTTTTAAGGTCCACTAATCCTATGAAGATAACAAAGGGATTGGATAGCGGACAGTACGAGGTAACGTTGCAATTTAAAGAAGGCAGCATACGTGGGCTCGGATCCTCGAGAGCAGGAGCCTTGCGTTCGTTTGCTCAGCTGAAGCGGTTCTGGTTCAACTCTAAATTCCACAAAGAACGAATGAACGAATACTTACAAGTGGAACATATGGAACAAATTAATGTCATAAAGGACGAAGTACTTCCTCGTAATCACAGAGCAACGATAAAACTTCGGGCCGTTTCTGATGCTGCAACCAAAACTATGAACTGGACTTTTATGGACTTTTAAAGTATTGAGGCACAAAATTCGTCTTACATTGCTTCTCAGTTTTTTCGGTTGACTTGATCGTCTTCTTGACCTTCAAGCTTTGTTGAGTCTGTAAACACTCCGAGTGAGTGATTAGTTCAAAATGACTAGGTACAAAATTCCACAAACCTACCTACGCATGAATACATGAATACAGTCGTGTGAATCACATCCATTCTAATTTGTTGGCTATCTTAAGTCTACAATTGACAGCGTTCCATCACATATAATACAGTCAGTTGACTATGACTGAGTCATGGTCGCAAATTTTAGATGTCTAACAAGACGTTCATCTGAATTTAAAAAATTTTACTATGAAATCTGGTGTGAGATGCAATTAATCAAGTACAAATACAAATTGACAGTTAAAATGATCAATTATCCTCCCAAATCTATTAGTCATGCGAGCAGAATTTTTCCGCATCAGCGAATTAATAAAACAATTTCAAAATGTCAAAGTGTAATTATAATTTCGTCACCAACTGTCTACTGTTCACAAGTGTTCTATACTCGTAAATGTGGTGCGAGATTACAAAACTGGGTGTCACTGGCGAAGAATCCTATTTTATTAAAATTTAATTGAATAGGATAGGATGTGAATTTTAATATTCGGTTGTCATGTGGTGAGGTATTAATACCCGCAGCAGGACGTTAAAATTAACCGCGAATGAAATTTTCCACCGGTCAGCCGGTACGAGGCTTTAGCGGCAGCGGCAACGGTAACGGCATCAATTTTTATGTCAAAATGCATATTTTAAAGAGAGACGGTTGCATGCGAACGCCATGTCCTGTGGTAAAGGATGACATTTACGAGTAGTATTGTATTTTTTTTTGCGAATTTCATCTCTTGTAAATTTATATAGAAATTGTTTGTGTATGGTTTTTTATTTTATTTTATTTAAAAAAATAAAATCCTCACACCAATTGCGAAAGATGTCATTTAAAATGTAAATTACTTTTTTCGCAAAGGGATTTGGTTGAATTTCACACAATAAATCTCATAATCGAAAGGCTGTCGTTGTTTCGCTTTTTGTTACAAGGACTCGTCTTTTTTTTGATTCTTTATTTTTAAATTTAATTACTGGGAAGTAAGAGGTGTTGCTCGGATGATGTTCGGATGTGTATGGTTTATTGAGTTTTTATTTCATTTTTTTAAATACAATTATTGAAGGTATTTCCATAACTTTAAAGATTTGAGATAATTCTTAGGAAACATGGGAGACTCAAGTTATTTCTGATTAGAATTTCTATTCTTATTTATCAAGGATTGCTCTGCTTTCTTGTTCTTTTGGAATTGGTGCATCTGTAAGATGAATTTCACTTTCAACTGAGATACTATACTACTCGAATTCAACCTCTGCTAAATGCCAGGTGGTTGGAAAACGCTCCAAAAAATATTATAGACTTACGTCAGAAGAAAATTACGTGATTTTTTTAGACTTCATAATTGAACAACGACACAAAGCTAACGATGCGTCAGCGTCAAATTTGTAGGCAGGAAATTATTGGCACTGGAGGCGGAAGATCTAGCATTGCCTGATCGGCGAATATTTCAAAAGACTGGCCTTTGTTCATCAGTTATGTGGAAAGTTGTACACACCCTCAACCGTATAATATCCTGCGCGTGCAGAAACGCGAGTTCACGTTTTGGGCTCTTGAGCAGCTTAAAGTTGACTCTTATCTTAAATAGAAAATCGTGTTTAGTGACGGTGCTCACTTTTACCATAGTCTTTTAAACAAACAATTTGTGTAGTCTCCAGCATCATTTTTTCTCAATTAGGCCAGGCCAGTCAATGGCCAACATTACTGGACAATGACAAGTGCTATGCGTTACCAATAGGATGGCAAAGTGCCATCCTCACGAGCACGCAACCATTTACTTACTAAAGAATCGATTTAAAGATAACATTATATAGTGGAATGGATCAGTGAATTGGTCACCGATATCTTGCGGTTTGACTATACTCTATTACTTCTTGTGGGGCTATGTAAAGCCTTTGGAGTATGCTGATAAGCTGCAGACTATTCGGGGCTTACATACCTAAATATTTAGGATCTCTGACGGTTCGTGGGACATGGGGCATTAACAATATCTGCAAGCAATTGTGTTCAGAGTACTGCAGCGCCCTTGAATTACCTCCAATTTATCTCCAACGATTTGCATTTCCCCACGTCTGCCCAGGATATCCCACGAGTCTACCGCATTAGGTAATTACAATAGATTCCACTGCATGACGTAGTTCGAAGTGGATTTGTCTTCACGCCGTAAGATGGGATCTAATCACACCCACTTTATATTTTGGCATCTAATGCTTCTTGGTCCGTTATCAAATGTTGTATCAAGTTGGTCGTCCGATATTCAGTAAGGCCAGAAGGTCTTTAAGATCTTGAGAGGACATTCTTCTGATGGTATGGACCAGACACTCCACCCATAAAGTAATGTTATTTCCACGTTTCATTAAAATAATATCAGCTTGGTTCTTAGCCTGAAGACATTGCCTCTACAGGTTTTAGATAGCATACCGGACGCAATTTTTGCTTTGCGAATATTGAATACTATCCACATCCACTTCCGCTCCATCGTCTTCTGTCAGCCTACTAATAGATATAGAAATCTGTTTATTTTCTCAACTTACACACAACCATTACATGTGTCGCATAACATGATTTTTTTCGCGGAAGGAGCACTGATTTTGGTAAAAAAAAATATTTGATGATTTGCAGATATTTTTCAAGGCTATAACCTTCCATATTGGTTTGCCATACACTACGGGATATTTCACAAAAAATTTGATACTGATGTCTGCTTTTGGAATAAAAATATTTTTCACAGCATTTTTGTGGTTATCAATGCTCCATGATTCAAAACCGCAGATTTTTTTTACATTTGTGGTCCGATGTACATTTTCCATCAGTCGAGACCAAGCTGATATTGGTGATTCCTATAACAAGGTGGTCCCATTACATGTTTTGAACTTTGTGCTGTCGTTAAAATCTATCTAATAGGCGATGAGTTGATGACTGCGCGTAATATGCTTGATCTAGGTAACGTGCTTTCTATCCTCATCCGCGTTTAGGGAACAGTTGCAATAGGAAAAAGTTATGTTGGTGATTTCATTCCTGAACTTGTCCGTCAATATCCTTTCAATATAAGGTGAATGTTTTAAGCTCTAGTAATTAAGAACCCTAACCCATATTCGCGAGTGTTGTGCAATGTTTTCGTAGAGGATACCAGCTTTTCCCGTATTTTCGTCATCAAATTTCACTTACCCTAGAGGATCTAGTTTATAACGCATGAACTGCCGCTCTAGTTGTAGAAATCTATATTTTTGGGAACTCTCTTTTCCGCTGTAAAGAATTTTCTTGACGTTCCAAAATCGAACCGTTGTTTGTGGTCGATTACCGATGGTCGTCAACAGAGTATCCGTCCGTATCTGAGGCCATGTCGCCATTTCGGAGGAGCAAAATGTTGCACGTTTGCGACTCGTTAGGTAACAGACCAAGCAATACTTGTCCTTCCTTAAAATGGCGCAGGAACCTCACCATTGGTCGTCTTTAAACTTTGCAAGAAGCTACCAGGAGCCGCCAAAATAGGCACAAGAATAGGCGCTTTGTCGAGAACAGTCGAGGAAACCTTATTCGTTAAGTTATCATAAATTTTTCTAGACGCTGAATAATGATTTTTGAAATACTTCTGCCATTATTCTTATAAAAAAGTTTTATAGGTCTTAGGACCACACTATTTACCTTGCTTTGTTTCTCGTATTTCAACTGCTAGGTCTTGCTTGCCTGATTCTTGAACATAACGAGGGTACAAGAAGCTTTAATGTATGTTTTTATTCTAGTTTTTTTTTTCAAATGGATTTAACGTCCAGGTATGGTCGTAACTTTCTGATGGATATCAGTGTAGGGTGTAAAAATATCCGGGTAAATGCAATTGTAGTGTTGAGAACAGAATTGTAAGCACAATAAAAAACTAATTTTAATATGAGAGTCTTTGAATCATCATGAGACTTAATCTAAAAAAAGAAATATTAATTTCACGGAGTGGTCGTGAAACGAATCGCGTCATATAGGCCTAGTCATCATCATTATAGGGTCTCTGTATCTGCGATGAAATCTGCTGTGGTTGCTAATTCACATTTATGTACTGTCAAAGGGCTCTAAAAGCTCAGGCATATTTTTTTTTTCATTTACGTCATTATCTTTAAATTATATGGTAAATAATTGTAAAGGTTTCTAAGGCATAATATTTCCACGAAAGCGTGATGCAAAGCCTATGAAAATAAAAATATCCATTGATTTATTGGTTGTACTTTTTTGATTGGCTTTCCGTGACACTGGGGTAAGGTGGCAGTTAGAGATATTGTGATTCTGCATTGACTTTTAAGTTGAACAAATAACTTTTCTTTTTCATTTTGTTTCATTTGCTTCACTCTAAATACGTTGAATTTTCTTTAGTCAAGGGTGACTAATACCTTTATTCTGTTGATCTTCTTTGTTATGCTTGATTGAAGATATTGCAATTATTTGATATGAGCTACCGATGCGTTTCCCGAAGCATTAATTTGCATTCCACAAGAGCCAAAGAACGCTTGCTGTTGTAACTTCGGTGTCATATGAAAGCCTAGGTATACTAGTGTTTTTCCCAGGTCCGGACGCAGTTTATTTGTTTGTATATCCCATATAAGGAGTCTTTTGAATAACACTCCTAGGTATTTATATGACTCTACCATTTGTATAATCTGCCCAGTAACTTGGCAGACATGGTTTTTAAAAATAATTCGCTGATCTGTAGCTTTGTAATGCGGACCACAAATGCGCATCATCTTGATCTTAGAAGCGTTTAATATGAGACCATTGTCGTGGCTCCATTTAACTGCTTCGTCAAATTCCTCTTGAAGTATCTACATTGCGGTCGCAGGATATCTATATTACAAAATCTCAATCATGAATTTTTAACCAGCCCAGACGGACTCCCAGCAACAATTGTCAAAAAGTGTGACTCCAATCACACACTTTCCTTCCTATATCATCTGTCGCTTACACAAGGGAAATTCCCCCAAGTTTGGAAGACCTCTTTCATAACCCCGTTCCACAAAAAGGGATCAAAGAATGAAGCAACTGACTACCGTCCCATTGCTAAGCTTTCTCACATACCTAAAATGTTCGAAAGTTTTATATACAAAGGCCTAAGCTTTCAGTACAAGTCGCTTATATCACTAAGTTAGCATAGATGTTTGAAAGGTAGATCAACAACTACAAACTTAGTTGAATTTGTATCCTTTGCGCTTTCAGTGCAAATCGATGGCAACGAAATCGATGTTATTGATACAGATTTCGCTAAGGCCTTCGATAAAATATCACATCAACTGATCATTTTCAAATTGTCTTCCCTCGATTTTGGCCCCATATTGTTGAAATGGATATTTTCTTATCTGTTGTTATAGCCTTCGCTTTAGGTCGGCTTTCTCAACTTCGTTTTTGGCCACTTCTAGTGTCCCACAAGGCAGCCATTTAGGTCCCATCTTTTTCATTTTAACTATAAAAGATCTCGAGAGGATTATTAAACACTGCCCCCTATCCATATACGCCGATGACACTAAGTTCTCAAAAACTATTTCATCACCCCAAGACGCTATTCGCCATCAAGAAGGCCTCGAGGTTTTCCACTTGGTGTCTAAAAAATTCCTTGGAGCTTAATGTGTCCAAATGTCAACCTATGACTTTGACTCATAAGTCCAACCAATCTCCCCTTCGACTTTATTTTCTGCATGACCAACCTGTACCCCAGGCTCAAACCCTTAGCATTATCTTACCTCCCTATCGCGACCGCCTCAAATTTCTTTACGTGAATACCCCCGAAAAACGCAGAGAATTACCTGACATTCTCTTCATTCATCGACTGCTCTCTGCTTCTGTGTATTGCGCCTCCATTTACAATTATATTTCCTTCAACACTAACTCTCGTAATTTCTGGTGTCCTCGTCTCTTCTATATTCCAACCCATGGCACCTCTTATGGTTGCAACGAACCAATCTCCCGCATGCTCCGTAAAGTCAACTCAAACCTCCATTCTTCAATCCGATAACTTTTTGTCTCAAACTTGATCTTCTCCACCATTCCCTTATTTCCTAACCATTAGCTTTTGCTAGTTTTTGAGTTCTAGTTTTAAGCTTTTTTTTAAGTTTAAGCCTGCATTAAGCCAAATAAATGGGGACCAAACTTGTGTGTGGTCCTGCATTGTCGTTGTGAAACACCACGGTGATTTGATAGCAGCCGTTAATGCGCTTCGGCAAATGAATTTCTTTCAACCCATGTGGTACCCAAATATCGAGCTGCAATACTTTACGAAGCCAAGCGATTTCACCTTTAGAACGGTAGCAATCTCATGAACAGTTGAATGTTTGTTTGTTTGCATCAATGCTTTGATTTTATCGTCGTCAATCTCGGAAGATCTACCGAAGCGATGAGCGACTTCAACTGAAAAATCACATTAACTGAACCGGGCGAACCAGTTCTGAAACCGTTGTTTTTCGATAGCATTTCTTTCGTAAACTTTACGCAACTTTTCCCTCGCCTGAGGTTCTGAAGTAATAAAGCAAAATATATCGAATATGCTCTTCAAAATTCTCCATGTTCGAACCAGAATTGCAAGCAAAAAACTCGACCGAATCGCGTCAATTTTGTTTTTATGGTTAGGCAACAAAACGTGTGTGAACGTTTGACATATATGTATAATGTACATACTCGTACGTGACATATAGTCACGCTTAGACACAAATAAACGCCAGCAAAGCCATCTATTGCAAAAATTCAGAGTTTTTGAACATATATACGAGTATATCCGTCGGCTTCAAATGACAAATCGGCACCTCTTTGATTTTTTCTACTTGCCTCTGAAAAGCTTTCGTGATTTCTTTTTTTAATTGCTTTGAAGGTAAGCATCCTACCAAGCAACTGTCTGGAGTTCTGATACAATTTTTCGACTTTTTTCTTAATCCTGTAGAGTTTGTCTGTTTTTTCTGCGAAAAGTTGCACTTCAACTTGATTTGAATGTATCTATAATAATACCTGACAAAGCGTGTTTACCGATGTGAGTAGACCAGAATTTGAAATTCGCAATTGTCTGTCTGTTCATTGAATATTCTGCTGTTTCAAATAGAATTCTGAACATTGGTGCCATAATGCATCCATAGGAATAGATTCTGCTTTTGGTTTCACTCAAAACTGAACCTATTGCTGGACGATGGCTCCTAGGAGTTGCACTTTACCCACAAGACTGTTCATCAATCCAGTCTGTAACTGCTATGAAATATTGAATATTTGGATCTTTCTGTTGACAGTGGTTGAACATTCATTAGAAAAATGTCAAGACTTCTTTTACTGGTAGCTAACTTAAAATCTTCAGGGTTCATTCGTGTCTTCACGAGTATCATTTTTCACATCTGAAAGCACTAATACTTGGGTTTGTACATTTCTTCGCCAAGAACACTATTCAAATTCAAAATCAGATCTACAAATTTGAACACGACTTCGTCCTTTCTGTTGTCAGTTGATGTGCTTTAATTGGTTGTGGCCCTGAAAATTCAAAAGTTAGGAAACCAATTTATATAATACTATCCAAAACTATAATACTAACAGAAACCTATTAAGGCAAAGATATGAAGAATTTTAGTCAAATTACCGAAAATTTTATGAAAATCTTAATTAATTATATAGCGACAGAAAATCGGCAACCTTCTGACAAAAGTATTTTCACTCAACTGCACTGGCCGTAAAATGTGTGATAGAAAAGCCTCGTGAATAGATGTAAATTCGAAACCCCACAATTTATATTTACCTTGAGACAAATATAAACAGATTACCAACTTCCTCTCTACCAGAAACACCAACTCAACCGCTAAGATCTCCTTCAACAATCGTATCCATTTTAGTCAGGCCTGCAAAGCACACCCGCTTCACCTTAATTAGATCAAAATTAAATCAGCATCACCTAATTAAGTTTCCATTAACAAAAAACTCACCTTAAAGTATCCATTCCAAGACAAATTTAGCAACAGAGGGAATCCCTCAAGGTTAACCCCCAATTAGCATGCGACCATTTGCCACTTGCTATTCGGATTAAATTCTACGTGACTCAATCTCAAAACAATCACCGGCTTTTTCTTGATTTTTCCCATTTTACTCGTATCTATCGGTTATATTGTACTAGTAGGAAGGCATTAATATCCATTTGATGTATGCGGAAATCGCACATGAGTTCAAAAATAACGCCTCCATCTCCACATTTAGACGATGAAACATCTACAATTCAACAGAATCTCTATTTGACGGATCGACCGAGTTGAAGCTTGGTCTAAACTTTTACTTGATCGCAAAAAAAAAGCTTCAGATACGAATACACAAAACCACAACCGCAAGCGGAGACCGATTTTAGCTCTTGAAAAAAAACAAATAAAAAATTCAAAACAATCATCCAGCGGCAAAAACATTTCGAAGGTGACATCACTCGGTTATGGTTTGGCATATTAATCACACTACAAACCTACAGACAGACGCCATCATGTCAGGCTTGAGGTTCGAATTCAGTTTCAATTTTCAGTTTTAAGTATTCAAACTTATGTATCATCGGCTTGGTTAGGAATTGAATTCGAGGCATGGAACAGACGAAGAGAACGGGATGTTGACTATCGCTTGATTACTAAGAAAGCTTCGCTTTTTTCAGGGAAGCGTATGACTTAGATATAACACCATTGAGTATAAAAGAAAATAACTCAAAGTTCCAATCTAGCATTCGCGTTGAATATCCAGTCAAACATACACGCTGAAAAGGTTGTGAGATAAATTGCAATTTTCGTTAATTTTTGGTGAGTATACGAGTGAACAAGAAAGCTACAATTGCGAGTATAATTTGTATATGCAATTTTCTTTTATTTTCATTTCGTTCTTTTCATTTTGGTAATTGTCATTTGTCGAAACGGGAAAAAATAAAAATTAAAAAAAAAAAACCATTCATCCTTCCGCATGCATTTAACACTAATTAACTCGACCATAATTACAGCAAGGAGAAGCTGTAAACTTGTCAAGCATTAAATTAACACGCAACACACAAGGCACACAACCGCATGCCATATAGTAAACGTTGCATGTGGTATCCTTTGTAGGGAGCTTCCTTTTTACTCTTATTTTTGATAGAATTTCCAAAAGAAGACACCGCCAACAACAATAAAAATTAAATATTTTAATACATCAAATTTACGCAATTTTTCTTTTTCCAATTTCACGCATTTTCTCCTCACTGTCACACTATACTGAAAAACCACCACTTGAACCACCCACAATTCATATTCGTCCTTGTGCACAATACACACACATACAAACACACAACACACAACACACGCAACACAGATCACAACGATAGAAGCAATTACCACAGAAATGTACGACACAGTACCACATCGCATCCAACCGTCGGACGACAATGCTATCGAGTCTGACAATCCCATCGAGCAAGATGATCAACTTCAAGTGGACATCGTTGCTGATGCCACTGCTACTACCACTACAGAATTGCTAGATGATGATGTAGCCAGCCTGATGGAGGATAATATAAATCCAGAAGGACCAGATGCCGGTGCATACAAAAGTGAAAAACTCTCAGCATTCGTCGATGCAGAAAATGTTAATGATGGTAGCGAAGATCTTGAACAGGAAATCCCAACTGAATCCACCAACATCGAACAGGATTTTACGAGTGAAGAGTTGAACTGGAATGAATCAGTCGATGTGAATCTAAAAGACAACAATGACGACAACGACGATGTACAGCAGCCGAATCAGGAAAAACAAGAGATGGAGGACCTGGTCGACACATTGGGCGAACAACTTTCTATGATCGACCACGAAGCCGACAATGACCAGGAGACCGAGGAGGAACTGTCACAAAAGCTACAAGACCATTCTACTTCATTGCGCGAAGATCTTTCATCGTCGGACGACGAGGACGACAAAGAATCGGTCACCGATGACAAATATGAAGGACTAAACGCTGAATGGGGAAATCTGGATGACAAAAATATTTTGACTAACGAAATCGATGTGTACGAGAGTGTACCGATTGATTTATCTAATGACATTGCCGTCAATGACATCATGGCCGACCAGGGCGCTCCAATCAATCCAGATGCGGAAATTTTCAACGTCGACGAAGTGGAACCAAGTGCTGGTGAATCTATAACCGGAAGACGAATTGAAGTCCTGTCAGATATTAAGTAAAAAATCATTTTTTCGATTTGTTATAGATTTTTAATTTTTCATAAATTTAAGAGAGTGTATAAGAGCACATGAATCATCAGAGATATTTTTACCATTTACGATTTAACAAGAAAAAAAAAAGCAAACAACTTTGTTAAAAACAACAAAATGTCATGATTGCTATTTAATTTAATTTTAATCTTTCTGTACACTTGTATTGTAGATTTATCAAAAGTCCAAATTTCATTTCATATCTAAAGTCTGACTAAATATTACCACATTAAACATTTAGAAATATAAATTTTTGTGTTGTTATATAAAAGAAAAGATAAATACTCAAATTCAGGAAAAAAAAAAACAAGATTGTGGATACTTTTAAGAAAAAATGGTTGACAGTTGCGTTGGCCTATGAGATTAGGGGAAAAAATGTTGCAATTAATTTTTCTTTGATTTTTTTTTATATTTTTAATGATTAAGTGAATTATAATTATGTTACGTGTTGTTACCAAAATTATTTATTGATATTTATTTGTAGACATTTAAGGATTTAAATAAAATCTTGCACAAAACAAATAAATATAGAAAGTGCTGGACAGAGTTTCATTTGTCTCTTAATTTTTAAATTTAATTTAGTTTTCTTTGGTTATATGATATTAGGGTATGACTAGAAGATATCTATTGTGATTCCATGGATCTAATTTTGGCTATTCGGTCGAATTTTTTCACATTTATTAGAGGGAAGAATCGTTGAATACAGCAGTATTCTTTGGGACAGCTTAGAAAAATTAATTTAAGGTGAATGATGATGTAAGTGAAAAGAAAATTAAATCTCTTCAAAACGTTTGTGGATCGATTATCGCTTTCACCTTACCAACTGGACGAAACATTTCTGATCCAGCTTAAACCAGAAGCACGACTCCAGTCAGTTTGATCGAGTTGGCGTGCACTTCCATTTAGAGCAACTTTGACGTATTCGGAGTGTCTAGTTATCGACTGACTGTTTATTGATATTATATACTAATACAATAATATGCTTAGTGATTACTTATATGCGCACAAGCACGTATAACAAACATGTATTATATGTATTTTGCTCGCAGAAAAGGCCTTAAGGGAGCTCCATGCCTATGTCGACATCCTAGAGTAGAGACAGTGCCGCATGAACCCTGAATATTCCTACTCATATAGGTTAGAGTATCTTCCCCACTGTGGAGAACAAAAAAAAAAAACATTTCAGAGACAATAAACGGACGAATATATTGTTGACGACCCCAGCAAACGTTTTAAGGACACCAAATCTCGGCTTTGCACCACATGGAATATAAGGGCTCTTAACAGACCATGTGCTGTCGAACTATCCACGGAGGCCCTAGACTGCTATAAAGAAGATACTACCGAGATCCATAAAGTGCGATGGGATGACCCGGAGAGAAAAGTGACTGTTGCACTTTTAGTTGGATGTGGATTTGTTATTCGGAAGAGACTCAGGCAAAAAGTCTTAACCTTTCGGTATGTAAGTGAAACGCTGAATCGGAAATATAAACCTAATTGGCGACCATGACGAATTCTTTGACCTTCTAGACCGAAAATAAGTTCAGTGTCGCAAGTATGACACGGAAAGTGCGCAAGCCTGGTTAAGGAAAGCCATCTTTCATATGGAAAACATAACCTGCATAATACCTCGTCCAACAATGGATTCAGGTTTTCATAATTTGTAACTCTACTTTGAAAAGTTGTACAAAGCGGAGAGCACCAATGGAAATGTTGTCAACGAGACATCAGAGAAGGTGCTCCTAATGTGACTGGTCTCTAAGCACCGCCCCAAAGAAACTTCTGGTTTGACGACGGGCGTGGGTAGATACTTGTAGTCAAACACTTAAAGATGTACTGTAGCGAAATTTGAAAGCTGCTCTTGAGCCTACTAGGAGAAAAGAAGATATGAGCATTCGCTGTGATATACCTGCCAAAGCCGTCATGTCGTGCAGCTGATTTTTCGGTGCTTCATTAAGGTCGAAAATGGATTAACCGATACCTCAAATGTCAAGAAACGTTTTAGTCAACATTTTTAACGTCGACTTAGAAAGAATTGGGCAAAACTCACTAGCCAACAGAAGAGACATTATATTTTTTTAAACTGCACAGCGAGTCGTTAATGAAGCGTTGCACATCAGTATACCTTCAAACTCACTTTTAGACGTACTCTAAAATATCGTGATTTGTTCCGAAGCCGTATAACTTGCTTATGGAATGCCCTGCGGAGGTCTCTATTTACCGGTCGCTATAACTTGCATATATTTAAGAACAATGTACATCGAACCCTTTCTTTTCTTCCTGAGGCGGATGAGTTTGACGGTAAACGGGGACAAAACAGAGTATATGGTGTTATTAGAAAAGGACTAAAACGACCGAGGGCTTGGCCAAAACTCCTTCATTAGCTGTTATAACTTCGAGGTAGTTAAGACTTCATCTATATGCATGTGTGTCATATAAATGCGCAAAGTCTTTTTTAAAAAAAATGATGAATTCAGAGGTCTGTTTGTTGGTTCTAATGTTGATGTGATATGTGTATCTGAAACATGGTTTAAGACTAAAGTGGATGACGAAATCTATGCTCTTAATGGCTACAAAATTTTCCGAGGTGATAGGCACAATGCAATTGGAGGGGGTGGTGCAATTTACACTCGTAACAATTTAGTTACTAATCCCTTAATCCCTTAATCACCCCCTGGTAGTCCACTTCAATATTGTTTTGTCGAAGTTGTTTGTGAACGGAAAAAGTGTCATCTCGGTGTAGTTTACAGACCAAAGAGCTATGTTGATTTAAGCCCTGTTTTCAATTTACTGGAAAATTATTCTCCAACCTATTGGAAAACTATTCTTTGTGGCGATTTCAATTGCAATGTATTGAATTATGCAGTCTCCGTGGCATTTACTCAGTCCATAACAACTCTTGGCTTGGATATTATAAACACGACTATTCCTACGCATTTCACTCAAGCAGCCAGTACTCTTTTAGACCTCTACCTTTCCAATGACTGTCACAATGCTTTCTACTCCAGCGTTCTCGAAACACGATCTAATCTTTTCAACTTTTGACTTTCCTCATAGTGAAATACCTTCAAAATACACCTACCAAGACTTGAAAAATCTTAATACTGGAGCATGATATTCTAAGCATAAATTGGCATCCAATTTATCAAGAAGTATCTACAGATACTCAGGTTGATATCTTTCAACATATTTTATTGGAATTATTTGATGCACATGTACCACTTAGAACCAAAGTGATAAAATCTTCAAACAATTCATGGTTTACACGGGAAATTATTTACTTTAAAAATAATCGAGATATAACATATAAGAAGTGGATACGTTTTAAACTCCCAGAATTTTATAACAATTTCCGCCAACTGAGGAATCTGGTCAACTCTATGATAAAACAAGCTAAAAGAGCATTTTACGATAAACACTTTGACCACAAGTTACCATCAAAAACTCTTTGGTATAATTTAGGAGAGCTTGGTGTTGGTTGGAAAAAGAATGTCGAAATAAATAACGTAGATCTCAATGAGCTCAATATAGAATTCGCGAAAGTACAAACGGCCTCCAGCACGATTACTGACTCACCAGACATATCATTTAATGACTTTGAGTTTGCTTGTATTGAACAAGCTGATTTCATCAAGGCTATACTTAACATTAAGACTAACGCTGTTGGTATTGATGAAATTCACCCGATTTTCATTAAAATCATAACCCATATTTTTAATAGTGTTATACTGACTTCCACTTTTCCAAGAAAGTGGAAAATTGCGAAAATTCTTACAATTGTTAAAAAGGAAGCATCCTATAACTCCTCGGCTGAATATAGACCCATTGCCATCCTTCCCTTCTTGTCAAAGGTTATGGAAAGGATATTACACCAACAGATGTCCGTCTATATCCAACGCAATAAACTACTTTGTACACATCAATCTGGCTTCAGACCTCATCAGAGCTGTACGTCTGCTCTATTAAAAGTAACGGATGATATCCGAGTGGCGATGGATAAAGACCTAACAACTTGACTTTTCCAAGGCCTTTGATACAGTGGATCATATGAAGCTTCTCTTTAAACTCAAGAGGCTTTTCGGCTTTCTATCATCTGCTGTCAAGCTTTATCAATGACCTTCCAAAAGTTATCAATCACTCTTCGCTGCATATGTATGCAGATGATGTACAACTGTACCTGAGTTTTAAACTAGGCTTCATTGACGAATCTACCCATAAACTTAATGAAGACCTTCGAAAAATCCTAGATTGGTCTGAAAATAATTCGCTGAGACTGAACCCAACTAAATCCAAATGTTTTGTTATTAACAGAAGCAGCATGAAAGGCTTTAATCTTCCTAACATATTGCTTCGTAATGATCAAATCGAGTTCGTTGACAAAGTAAAGAGCCTTGGTGTATGGATTAACAGTACTCTAAGTTGGAATGATTACATCTCCACTATTATAGGCAAAGTCTACGGATGTCTAAGGAATATGTCTGTGTCGCAGTCTTTCACTCCGCTGAATACAAGAATAATGCTAGCGAGGGCTCTACTGATTCCAATTTTAACTTACGGCTGTGAAATCTTTTATTGCTGTAGCGCATACCTTAGACGTAAGCTCAACATCTCTTTCAACAGCAATATCCGTTATGTTTATGGATTGAGACGCTATGACCATATTTCACAATACGCTAAATATATATTGGGATGTACTCTAGATAAATATCTCGAATATTACACTATCAAGTACCTGCATACAATTATTATTAGCAAGCAGCCTCCATATTTATTTGAAAAACTAAAAATTTCACATTCAACCCGATCATTAAATTTAATCCAGCAGCGTATCTATTACCAAATTTCAGAGAGACAATTTTTCGTTCATACTGTCCATCTTTGGAACTCACTACCTCTAAGGGTTAGGAGACTTTATAATGCGAACAATTTTGGTAAAACAGTTTTTCGGCATTTGGCAGAATAAAACAAGTACATGATGTAATTTCATAAAGGCAATACTATTTACTTTAACTTTTTTGTAAACTAATTAGTTGCAATAATCTTATTGAAATAATTTTTAAACTACTTCTACTCTCTAATCTATCATTAATTTTAATTTAACTGTATGAATTTTTGAATATTTGTATTGTATACAATTTCTCATTTATAGCTTAAGAGATGATATACAATCTATTGTAAATGATGTTACTTAATAAATAACAAATACACATACAAAAAAAAAATCCTTTGGTTCCGCAGGTACAAACAGCAACGACATCAGCGCATAAATCAGACGCAGAACTACTGCTGTCTGTGTTTTAAGCTCAGGGGGTAACAGTATAATTGAGCCCTCTTTCATATAACCAAACTAGCTTTATATAAGAGCCCAATTATCCAAGTTCTACTCTATGACGTAGAGCTGTGAACCTTGTCGAACTGTACGGGCTGCAGAGTGCCATCGGTCTATTGAAACGTCTACAAATCGAACGTCTGAGATGGATGGACGCCACATCTGCGTCGATTTTCGATTCTGACCCTGAAATACGAGGAAGACCTTGTTTTAGGTCTTGCACGTAAGTGGAAGTGGACCACAATCAAATTGGAATGTAGCCAGGCAGCTGGCGAGAAATCTTGCTAGCTGGAGAGGCATTTTGGTTGAAGCCCAGGTTCAACCCGAACTGTAGCTCCACCTTAGTCAGTTAGTCTCGAGTCTCGTGGTATGCCAGGGGAGGTCACTTTCCTATCTGTAATTTTGGTAAGAGCTTTCAACTTATAAAATGGTTTAACCAGTCAAATGGTGAAGGATATCTAATTTCAGTTTATTTGGTCTTTCAAAACCAGATAATATCAAAATCGGTAAAATATTTTTGAAATCCCGTCGAAATAAACATTCTTAAGCTCTTTGTGGAAAAATTCCCGGATCCACGCTGATCGATCAATGTTCTTCCACGTATATATCTCGAGATTTATTTTATTTAATTATCCTCTTTAATTAATTGAACTGTTTACAATAAGACATGAAGGCTGAAGAAAAAAGTAGGCACTGTGCGGGGCTGCATAACTCGTTCGGTAGGCTTCGCGGAAATAATAGATGATCGTGCAGATTTGGGATTTTTCGAACTGCGGTTATCAACTTTAGAAGATGCGTGGAAGTAACTTCGTGTGTTCGAAGACAAACTATTTGAGTACATGGATGTACCTAGCTTTGTCGATCCAAATGCAGATATCACAGAATATGAGTCGAAAAATTTAGAGCAGCTGATTCATTGATAAAAAACAATGATTCCGCGATGGAAAAGTTAGCAAATCAACAGGCGAACCTTTTAGGAGACATTATTGAAATCTGCGCAATCTCCGTTTGCCAAATCTGCGTGATCCAAACTTCTAAGGAAATTATAAAGACTGGTCAGGGTTTCGAGATCTTTTTGACTTTTAGACTTTTTACAACTCCGTTGCGATGTATTGGAGGCTTGTCAATTGCTCAGTCGGTCGATTCAACATCGTGGTAAAATTCAAAATTTGATTCGCGCCCACGTGGCTGAGACTCTACAGCGTAACCGCTGTCCAATGTGCAAAGAGGTACATTCAGTCCATCAGTGTGCCAAGTTCGTGTCACTTACAATAGATCTTCGGCGCAATCTTAAGAAAAATTGCTTAAGTTCCAATTGCTTGAGATCTGTATAAAACACGATATCATTCACTTGTGCATTCAGTTAGTTCGAATTTATATATGGCAGTCCTTCGCCAGGTAACAAACTAGTTATTATTCGCAACCAACTCAATCAAACTCCTTTATCTACAATTATTACTAAAATAAGGGACAATCAAGGAAATCTCATTTGCGACCGTATGTTATTGGACTCAGGTTCACAAAATTCATTTATCTCTGAGCCTTTGATACAAAAGCTTTGTTTCTCCATCTGCCATGCTCGAATTCCTATCGTTCCAGAAACTGGAGTAAGTCTTGCGGATCCTAAGTATAACGTGTCTCGCCCAGTCGATATTCTTCTAGGTGCAGACAAATTGTGGACAATTCTGTAGGGAAACCAGATAAATGATTCAGATGGTACAGCCATTGCTCAAGAAACTTCGTTTGGATAGATACTTGCTGGTGAACTTTTGACCCATTGCTCGACGAATCCCATTTCATTAGGCACTCTTCACTCAACATTCGACATCGACCACATTCTCAAATGGTTTTGGGAGTTGGAAGAAGTTTTACCAATTTTAGACAAGTCTGTTGGAGGAGATCGCCTCGAAATCTATTTTCGACGAACATTCTCTCGTTCATTCGATACACGTTATTGTGTTCAACCTCCATTTAAAAACGGATTTGGCGATAATCTTAACCATACGGCTTGATTGCGCTGCATGGTTATAATCGAGAGTTTTTTCTTATGGATTCAAAATTCATTCGAGAGTAACTGGACTCATTACGGAACTCATTCCAGATGAAATTAAAAATACATACAGAGCATCTTTTTTATCTAACTATCCATGCAGTGCAGAAATTAGACAGTTTTACAACTAAATTGCGCGTAGTGTTTGATTGTTCCGCACAAGATAATCTGGAGCGATTGCTTAATAGCACATTGCTGATCGGACCTTCCATACTGAGAGATTTTGCTGGTATTTGTCTTAGATTTCGGCAGTATTAGAATGTCATCAGAGCTGATGTCATCAAAATGTTCCGAATAATGTGAGTGGTAGCCAAGGGGTTTTCAGCGTATCGTATGGGGTGAGAATTCTAACGACGAAATTCAACACTTTCGATGTTGTATCGTAACATATGGTACAGCCTGTGATCCGTTTTGTCCATGAGACTATTATGAGTTGCACGGATTTTCATCTTCTGTAGCATGTTCACCTGAAAATTACAAACAGGTGGATTTTAAACAACAATAATAGCTGTTAAAACTAAGGTAGTTCCGTTGAAAACAGTGTGGATATCTCGTTTAGAGTTGTGGGGAGCCCTTCTGTTATCTCGACTCATTAAACGAATTAAACCATCTATAGCTCGGTACATATCAAGAATATTTGCCTTGTGTTACTCCGAAATAGTCCTGCATTTGTTATCTTCTCCCTCTTGGCGGTAGTCAAATTCTTGACACAATACCGCGGAGCTTGTTTGGTTACGTTTTTTTTTCCCAAATAACCCTACAGATTGCTCGTTACGCGGTCTTAAGCCTTCAAATTTAGTTTAACATAAACTTTGGTGGACTGACCTGAAGTAGCTGGCCTCACCTGAAGAAAATTGGCCTGTATCCAAATTTGATACGAGTATATTCCGACAATTACCCAGATATTCTTTATTTCTCCACTCGAACTGCGAGTCTTTGACTCTCCTTACCGAAAAGTATTCGGCTTGGTGTCGTCGTGGTGTGTGATAGCTTATTGCTTACGGTTCGTGAAAAATGCCGCAAAAATTCAGATAATGGTCGGATTACCCATCAATCTATTCGCGAACTTCAAACTGCTCAAGTAGCACTCATCACGAATTCCCAAGAATCATCATTCGGAGAAGATATTCAGAATCTCAACACTTACAAACAACTGCCAAGCAAATTCAACTTTTCACGGTATTCGGCGTTCCTGGACAAAGATGGACTTCTACGTGTCGTTAGAAGAATTAAACACGCAAATATACCTGGTCGAAATCTGAAATTTGGACGCCTAATATTACGTTATTTGTATGCTTATCTACAAATGGCCTTCATTTAAAGTTGGTTAGTGACCTAACCTCAGAAGTATTTCTCGCAGCCCTTCGGAGGCTCGTTTCCAGAAGAGGAATGTACAGTGACAATGGCATAACATTCCACGATGCCGGAAGATGCCTGAATGAAATGCAAAAATCGGTCATGCCTCGAGGACACAACGAGGTTGTATCTGCTTTCCTTGCCCATGACAACATTGATTGGAATTTTATATCCCAATCTGCCGCACGTTTCGGTGGCTTCTGGGAAGCGGCCGTTAAATCCATCACATTTTTTCTACGATGAGTAATTGGAGAAACAGCCTTAAAATGCGAGGAACTCACCACAGTGATATATAAAATCAAGGTCATAGTGAATTCTCGTCCACCTATAGCAATAGATCTTAACGCACTAATACCGTTTCATTTCTTCATAGGTGTGGCGTTAATACGAATACCAGACCCCACACTGCTAGAAGTACCAAACAACCGATTGTCTCAGTGGAATCTAATGCAAAATATGGTTCGAAGGTTTTGGCGACGATGGCATACAGACTACCTGACTACCCTTCAAAAGCGCAAAAATTGAGAAATTCAGCATCCAGATATGAAGGTCTACGATGTTGTAGTTCTGAAAGAACCCAGTCTACCACCAACTAAGTGGACGAGTGGAAGTGGTAATTCCAGGAGATGATACATTATATCGCATCGCAAAAATTCGGTCTGCACGAGGAACTTCAGTTCGACCCGTTCTAAACCAGCGATGTTGCCCACTTCCTGAAACTTTTTTCCAGGGGGGCCAAGATTATAATACAATAGATCTAGATAATAGATTTTTTCTGTTACTCACTGTTGTTCATGTTATTGGTCTAATTCTTCGCGCATAATTGCTTAAATTGTCACACATATATCGTTTTGCATTATTTTTTACGCTGCTCTTTCCTTATGTGATCAGCCAATTGTAAATTGATCTTGAGATCTTGTGTCATTCGTTTTCATGTCGCCAAGTATCGTATTAATCCTCAACAGGAAGACAGGACAAATGGGTCGATCCAGAAGAAAGCAGGAAATCGTTGAATGATTTCAGTTCTTGGCATATGAACTCGCTTAAAGGGAGACCAACTTTGACTGGTGTACTTTAGGAAGGCGTGAACAAAGGAAATGTAAGTGTTGGAAAATTCCTTGGGCCTTGAAAAAACCGAGAATGCCAAGATGGAGAAGTGACTAAACTATGGTTACTGGTTGACCGTGGAGAAGATAAAGTGTGAAAAAACACTAGTTACATTCATATGATGAGGTAATATACATACAAGCATTTGGCAACGTCTGCTCAAACCAATTTTTGAGGCACCCAATAGAAATTTCATCGAGGTTATGTTGAAAAATATTGAAAAATTTGAAAAGCTGCGAAAATCGAGAGGGAGTGTCTAAAAACCATATCAAGACTGTCCATAGTTAAGATAAAAGGTAGAGTGTCTACCTTATGGAACATCAGAGGTGATCAGCAAATGTCTTTAGAGAGCGCATCTAAAACGACCATTTTAATAATTTTAACAAAGAATCAATTGATTTTAGTGAAATCATTTTTTAGAGCTGAGATGGCGAAGGACAAGAATCCAAAAAGCCCTGTAGCAGCCGATTTACATTTCAGGATGATGAGGGGAATAAGCGGTTTGAATTAAAAGCTACGAGTAAATACTCGTACTTCATATCAAATACTTTCAAACGGTTTAGGTATATGAAAAAGTCCATAATATGCTACTTCATCCTCTTTTGTGTACCTGGAAGCAGGTGATAACGGGGTGATTGCCTATGCAGATGACATTGCTGTAGCCGTCTCAGGTAAGAATCTTAATACCATCTTAATAATCTTTAATAATCTTTAGCTAAATCTTAACAGATTAACCCGTTGGGCATATCACTGTGGATTTGGAGTAAACCCCCATAAAACTGATCTTGTCCTCTTTTCTAGGAAATATAAAATTCCAATCATAGACCTTCTCTCAATAAACGGTACCGGTTCAGTCTTTTCCGATACAACAAAATATTTGGGTCTCATTTTTGACAGGAAACTAAACTGGAAACCTAACATTCAAAAAGAGTTAAAAAAGCTCGAGTTGCTTTATTCTCTTGCAAAGGAGGTATTGGAAACAAATGGGGCCTTCAACCTGACATAACCTACTGGGTATACATCTCGGTTATAAGACCGATGCTCACCTACAGGGTGGTTATCTGAGCAGTAAGAGGTTTTAGGTCGGCATCGACTCATACTAAGGGTGGAACTTGTGCCGGCAACACAGTTCCGAATTGGTAACAATGGAATGATGGAGAGCGATAGCAAGGCATATCCTTGCCCCCATGGATGTATGGGCATCCCGTAAACATAAGTCTACACTACAGGTGGTTTACGCTAAAAATCAGACACTACCCCCGATGACTTCAGCGGGCAAGTATCTGGGACCGCAGCTATTCGCCTTAAAGCAACTACACAGTGGACAAATAATTTACTTGGCTACTTTAATATTCTTAATACAACAAATGTTCGCAAAGAACATCGATTACACTATAACCGAACTATCGTTTCACAAAAACTTTCTTGTAAGCTTCCCCTCTAGTTCCTTCTGACAGGAAAATGCTTTCGTGGATGATAAGTCAATGCACTTCTACACGGATGGATCTAAATTAATAGCAGTGTTGGCGGCGGTGTTTTCTCAGATAAGCTAAATCTAAGCCTCTCCTTCCATCTTCCAAATCACTGTAGCTTGTTCCAGGCGGAAATTTAGGCGAATAAAGAAGCTCTGTGAATAAAGCATCGATGTACCAATCGTTACGTGCAAATTAATATTAAAGCTGAACTCTAACAAAAGAGCAGACCTTAGGTAGACTGTTGGATCAAAATGTCTAGGGAGCAAACAGATCTGGCCAAAGCTGGATCCGTGAGGGTATATGGATGCGCTAATGATTTGTTTTTTAAGGTGAGAGATGGAGGCTAGCTGCCAGATTATAATTTATTTTCTAAAATTACGGTATGCGACGAGATAGAAAATAGTTAGAATGGAATAGTTAGAAAAAGAATTTGTACGAAGGAAACCCGACCATGACTTTTTCTTTTGTTTTGTACAAAATAAACTCATCAATTATACAAAGAACGAGACGTGGATAGTGTCATAACAAAAGTAAGAAAATAAGGTCATGTCGTACACAAGTCAACATTTAGTTAGTGTTGGAGAGGGTGAACTAACTGGGCAAAGTTGGCGTCACTTGTGAGCAGTAACGCGCGGTCTTGAGTCCAATCTAGAGGGGTTTTAGGAGGACCTGACCCGGTGATTGTACTGAAATTTAGGGCGAATTAATGTCTTGCAAAGGGTGTTTTCTTAGAAACTTTTTGATGAGCAATAACGACAGGAATTGACGCGATTTCAGGTATAAGGCTTCCTCGACTGGTTCTGACCGAGCGCATCCTCTCGGTTCAGTTTTCCGTCCACTTTTCAAGCATTTTGGGAGCGCATACACCAAAGACTTTGCATGGCCAAAAAAAAAGTGTGGTTAATTGGCACGATTACCGTAGCAAATTCACTGGCCCATTTCATGATATTCTCGAAATGTTGTCTTTAAGTCGAGACTTCAGTGGGTTAATGGTTTCATGATCGGCGTGGTAAGCACGCAGCACAATCTTGGTGGAATAATATGTCATCGGAATCAATATTGTCTTCGTTTGGGGGTATTCGAGTCTCATGTGCCGCTGTTAGACTTATCTTTACTTCAGAAAAGGAAACTTGCTTATTCTAAAACCCATTGAGTTCATATGGAGCTTCGTGAAACGATTTTTCCATAAAAATAAGTGTAGACTTCAAGCTGCCCAAGAGCCTAATGTGTAAATTCACTTCCAAGCTATGATCTTGTGGCCTTAGATCTTTCACCAGCTGGACCTCATACGGGTGTAGGCTGACAATTTTGGATCATGCTTCACTCTATCTTCTGTCTACACGTTACGTTAAAGTCTTGTTGGCTTTGTGTCATTTAGAGTGTATTAGTTGACTTCAACTCAGGCGGGCTAAAGTATTTCTTGAATCGCTTGAGGAAAACAAGTTATTTTGCACATTTTTAACGACATCGAATACGAGGTCATTCCAACTAGTTTGCTTTGTTTTCTTTGACTACCTTGTTGAGACCGAGAGGCTTAAGTGTTAATGGAACTAAGATTCTAAAAGGAACTCTGTTGACACGTCGAACTAAGGGCAAAAATTTTGAAACTAGACGTTAAATGGTAATACGATGTTGAAATAGCTTTACAGGATTTTATTCCAAGCGCTATTCGCAATAGCGATAACCCACCGTGGCTGGTGCATTCTGAAAGCCCCAACCTTAAACATATACTTAAAAGAACTCCAGCCCAAATATCCGCTAACCCAGGAGTTTCTAGATCTTTACATTTTGATAAACTCGCGCCTCTTCTTTTTCAACACGTACGGTTCGGTAGATTGGGTTAGAATTACGGAGAGAATATCAGAGACGTTCAACCTGTTGTGGTTAAGTTCCATTGTAGTAGACAGGTGTTTGTTCAAAGCGTTGTTTTCAATGTACACTCTGAAGGACTATTAGCTATGGGGTGGCTGAAGAGAAACAGATCTAGGGAAAAGACACATACAACTACTATATCCTTTTCTTCTGTTCTAAAAAGGACCTGGTTCCAGCGCTCCAGTTGCAGTGGACAGAATCGGTCAAAAGAATTTATAAAAACAAAACCGTCACTGGGATTACCCGCTTGCCATGTCTAGATAAAAGAGAACAACTAGCGAAGGTCGTAGTACTGGTGGAGAAAAGTCACTTTCTACCCTGAAAAGTAACTCTGGTGGTGTCTTCTCCGCACACAAGGTCCAGTTGAAACCGATACTACAACCACCACACAGTTCGGTTTGGCGGAATTTGGATACCGCGGAAAAATCCACCTCTAAGAAGATTATGAAACAAAAAACGGAACGAAACCTGCTTACAAATAAGGCTTACAAAATATCTCCCCAATAACGCGAATCGCGAAGGCCGTTAATGACAACAGTCTAAACTACACTGAGTGTTTAGTAATTTTTTGAGTGAAGCGCTCCACATACATTTGAATAACAAAGCAAGACTGTACCGAAAATCCGCCCAAATGAACTAAGGCAATTGACGTTTTCAGACCATGTCCACTCGTCTTACGAAAGACTGAGGAATTCCAGTAAAAGGAACATACACGGAGCACATTGGAGTAGTTCTTTGTGTGTGAGCAAATTCACAAAGGAGCAGAAATTGTTGCAAATAAATGAAAATAGAAAGACGCATATCAGCTCAATGAGAAATAGTCTCAAATGACCTCTCCTTTGTCCTGAATTCACTGGACCACGTATAATATATTGCAGCACAGCTCCATTTGAATGAAATCCATGAATTTATTCAAATCTTCTCTTCAAGGATCCATGACAAGGCAACGGTTTATTTAATTTACCATTTCCCATTTGCTTTGTTTCTTTTTTTGAACAGGACTTCCTTTACTTCACTCGGAAACACGACGGAATTAAATTGACAACATGCCAAGACTAAAGCCGAAACCAAAACCAAAACCAAATAAACGCAAAAGTGATTAAAAATGTCCTTTCGTTCTAAAAATTCAATGCAGGACCATAATTAAAAACAGTAAACGCATTAAATATTAAAACAAACAGCAGGTAGACGATAAACCTCTGCTTCTGTATCACATTCACATCGCCTGTCATCCAGAGATGAAACAAAATCCTTTTTAGCATATAATTACCATAACTGTAAAAAAATAGAAGTAGAAAGTACTCGTACCATTTTCACTCTGGCATGTTATTAAAGGCTCTTCTGTTACCACAGAACCCCAGCACCAAAGCATCACATAGGGGGCATAACGACAGGCAAATGCGACGAATAAAAATTAATGAAGATGGCAAGAAGCGTCGTGTCGGTCGTCCGTCTCCCAAACAGCTAAAGGACTCTCTAAAACCTCCCATGAAAAGAAGGCCGACAAAAAAGAGAAAGAAACCGAAAAAAAAAGAAATGCTTAATGTGTACACCAAACGGCCAAATCAACAAAAAACACATGTCCTTTGTTGTCATCGTGGTAGTCATCGTAGTCGCAGTAGTCCTTGTAAGCGTCCGTCACATTTACAACAATATAATTAAGGACTAAGTGGTGTTAACTTAAAACTCAGGGGGTTCCGCTAGAAGCTTTACTCTTACTCCTACTTTATTTTGCACCCTGATGACGATCAGCACCAGGACCACATGTGAATTTGAGACTCAAATGAGTTTACTACGGTACAGGTTTACAGAATCAGGAGCTCGAGATGTAGCTGGAGCTGTGTAACGAAGACGCGTGCCTCAGCATGGCCACCGTATGCATATTATTATACTCGTATACCCAAAGGGTTAAATTAAATTAAAAATTATAAAGGAGGTCTTGCCGGTGTACTCGTATGTCTGCAGCTTCACAAGTACAGTCATTCGTTGCTCCTTCAGTTCAATGTTGCTTGGTTGGGTTGGAGTTGGAGTTGAAGAAGGTGGATGCACACTCACAGTCTTTCTCTGAACGTATCTATGTGTAATATTTTCCTCATAAAGTCTGAAATAAGACCACTTCGGGTGGTTCGCATACACGTCCATTTATGGGCATGCAAAACGTGGTTAGCAGCAGATGGCACGCTAGCTGTGTAATGACATCCAAAAGTGAAGGGATACGGATATTTGCCATGAGGGAAAGTGGATTGTGCACAATCAGCAACAGACAGTAAAAGTACCAGTCCAACTAGTGCAGAACAGTATAAAATGCTTACCACAAGGTACGAGTAGTCGCGGAAGCTGGAATATGTTTCCGGTGTGTAAGACTTAATTAGAGGATCCGGCAGTTGGGTGGGTAGAACGGCTCACGTGAACACAGATGGTTGCTTGGTATCGGGTTAAATAAATGAACGTACAGGGTCAGATTTGATGGCGTTGTTTAATGAGGTACTTGTATGCTGACGTTAACAAGTTAACTGCTATTGTGATGTTGTAGGTAACATCGTATAGTGACCTCAATATTGGTACTACTTAAAAACTTTTACCAATTTAAGTCAAGTGATTTATTGGAGGTATACGATGTTATACGGTCGGCTTGAAATTGTTTGCCATTTTCGAGGGGAAATTAGGTCAACGAGAGGGTGATTTTAGCAGTAGACATCACATGAATTTAAGTTCAACAGAGAATTGAGACGAAGTCGTAAGTTGAACAGAATCTTGCTTTGCAGGAATACATAAAAGTAGAAGAGCCGAGAAGAAGGAAGAACTTGGTATTGCTCATCATAAAATAATAATGCATTCAATGACTACAACATGAGAATGTACTGTGCTGGATGTATGCACTTGTACATCTAGGGATTCGGGTGAAATTTCTGAATTAGCCAACGTAAAAATTTATTACCAAATTGCGAAATCGCTCTAAAAATTTTTAAAAATAGGTAACGAAAAGTTACGTCAGCAACAGGGTGGAATTTTGGTTATTTGTTTTTTATTTATGTAAAATTGTCTTTTGCCGAATTCACTGTTACCAAATAAACTTTGTAATTTTGTAACCAAGTTTTATTTTTTCTGCCGGAATAGAGCAACCAGACAAAGAACTATTCCAATGTACTTCTTGGAAGTTAATTTTAATATAATCTTTCAGACTTTCGAAGAAAGATGAGTAAGCGTTTCAGTGATAAAGTGCCAGCACCCACCACGTTAATGTCAAATACTTGCAGCTCGATGCGTGCAAATGCCGGACATTCAAAGAGGTAGTGTCGTCATCACTTTCACAGCAAGCATCGCTGGATGTTGCTCCCCCACTATTCCAGCAAACAGTCTGCAGTATTTCCTACATAGAGAAGGCACCTGACTTTTCAATGACATTGGGAAGTATTCGTTTGGACTGCTGGCAATCTAGAGAAACATGTCACCTAAAATTGTGCTCATATGAAACCAAGTATAAATGAAAGCCTTTGCCAAGGACGTAGGCAGTCCTACCGAAAATTGGGGTTCGAAACAACTCTCTTCCGAGCTTTGTCTAGCAAGTTCTTCGGCGATTTTATTTTCTGTGATCCAATTTTGAGCTGAGAGTCAGACAACACTCATTGAATTTAGCCCTCCGACTGTGTTCAGCGATGCCTTGGGCACAGGGCACGTCGATTTCGTATTTTTTTTCTGCAGCAGGAGTACTGGTGTCAACCATAAGACCACAGTAGAAAGACAGTCGGTGCGCAATGTCATCTAAATTCCAAAGATCACTTGCTTTTAATCGGAAGACGGCTTTTAGAATGCTGCCCATGACATGAATATGAAAGGGAGGGAGATTCATCAATGCGCTTAGTGTGGATCTAGGCGGTCTAGAGAAAGCCCCCTTCCAGCCGAGCTAGACCGTCCTTTTTACCGTCTGATAAAAGCATCAATGACGTATTTTCGTGAGAAATTGTTTCAACAGACAATTGACGCAAAGGATATAATAATTATACTTATCATTGCCTTGTAGCTCCAAAGGAACCTTCTCGGTGACAGGACTTTTGTACAGCCAGAAGGTCAACTGCAACTTAGAAGCTTTCGACGTAACATGTTTAGTCCATAGAAGTTTGTTATACACCCTAATATTTAGATTCCTTGGAGAATGCCTTTGAGCTAGTGCTAGTCACTATCCACTGAGTCGGACTAGACAGCTTCCTCCTTTTCGTAAAGAGAACAACCTTAGTTTTAAGAGGATTAATTAAATGCGCATTTTTAGAGCACCAATCGTCGTCGACAATGTCTAATGCTAGTGTCGCTAGACACGATCCAACAGACAGTACAGCTTCATTATCCACTTATGCTTGTTCATAGACGTCTGAACTACTAAGCGCGTTGAGCAGTGAGGCGACCAACATGCCAGGTAGCAGTGGGGACAGAACGCCGCCTTGCAGGAAACCCCCGTTTACCCCCGCCAAAACATATTGGCCACAGTCATCATCCGCAATCAATGTCCTATTCACCTATTCACTTTTATCCATGGCACTAGTGATTCGCCTACGCTATTACGTTTGGCCGAGTTACACATGCCGTCGAAAGTTGCGTTGTCGAAAGCATTCTCAATGTCGATGAAAATGGCCAGCACGTTTTGCTTCTTGTCGCATGCGCCTTAAATTCTGCCCACCAGATTTTGAACCGCAGGATATTCCACGTTGGTAAACATATCGCATGGTAGACAGAGGATGCATTCACAAGGCAGCTTTGAGTACATGGATCTCGACCATTCGGAAGGAAGTAAGACTTATAGCTGTGAAGCTCTTTTAGAGCGTGTATACCTCTGCTCCAATTTTCGGTATAAAAGCTATCTCACTGTTCGCCAGGGTTTTGATCTACTGGTTTCACCGACAGTTTCGATTTTTTCGCAAAAGCCTTTACAAGAAGAACTCTTCGAAATCCCAATAAGCCTCTCACATTCTTTCTGCCTGTAAAGAATGCAGTTTTGCTCCAAATTAGTCTTAAGTGTCCTGTTTAGAAGTTCTTTGGTTTCATTATGAAGACGCTAGTGATCTGAGTTCCACCAAGGAACGGGCGATCTGTAGGATTGCTTACTAGCTGGACATACTATTCCAAAACATCTGGTAAGGGTACCGTTCAACTTCCTCTAACTTTTGTTGGGGAGCTTCTTGGACTTGTCGAGCTCCTCTTTAAATGGTGTACAGTTGCTTTTCTGCGGATTCCTTGTATTCAACAAGGTCAAGACCTTGCATCCGATTCTGCATTCGATGGTCTGACATGGAGATCTCCGATAGTAATTTCCAGTTGGCTGAGAGCCAACATTGTTGACAGCCAGGTCAGACGATAGTGTGAAATTCAGGAGGTGATTGCCTATAACGCTGCATTTGTTACTGCCCCAAAAAGTATTGTGAACATTAGCATCGAAGCATAAGTCCCATCTTCCTGGAACCACAGTATCCAATGAGTTCGGCTAATATCATCCGCGGTGGCGGTAGTACCGTGGTGAGAGTGAGTTCGGCACATAAAGACAAGTTCTCAGTCTTTCCGATCGCTCATCATATAGTGGTGTGAAACCCCTTAAACATCCGAAACCACAGATATAACATACGTTTATTCCACACCCGTGGTTCCTGTTTGGATGTTATGTGAGGTTGTGTAGACTTGGAATGTTGATGGTTGATCTGAGTAAACAAAATAGATGAGTTCTGTACTGGGTTGGTAGTCTCCTGCACTCATTTGGAAACAAAATGGAAATTAACCCTTCCAAGGTGCAGATAGGGACGTGAGTCAGAGCTAGACTTAATGGTCTCGATAAGAGGAGAGCCGTCCTTGTTTTCCCGATTCTTTCTCTCCCTGTGAGAGTAGATTTTCCACTTTTCAGTGTCGAGTCAGGGTTTTGGATACGAAGACGCATCAGAACATCGCCCGTTTCCTCGAGCTGCCGGGGAATCTAGAAAATGGCGCGCCTCAATTTGGGATGTCTGAAAACCTCGAAAGTCTTATGTTCCAGAGGTGGGATTTTCGGCACAGACTTGTTTAACTATTAAGGAGTTTTCTGCGTTGAGACTTCACTCTAAGACTTTCATTCTCTATATCGTAGCCAACATTCTCTGCGTTGGCTAGCTCCCACAGTTGATTGGCACAGTTTTTGCACTCAGCGTCGTTCAGACTGTTGTCATTGCCTTCCCAATTCGAAGCTTCAAGGAGGAGATAGCGGCATCCTTATATGTGTGCCGGTCTCGTCCCCTTTAGCGTTTTGAGGTTTTCTTTGAGGTTGCTTTTCGAGCGCACACCAAGTTCCGTCCACCAGAACCGCAACTTATGCTGGTTGCAGCACCAGTTTTAGCCGGATCTTGTGCGGTGGGAAAGCCACCATCTGAGTTGTTTCTAATTGGGGATTTCACCGCATTAGCCGACTTCCGCCGACCAGAACTACGACTTTTGCATGTTTTGTTTTTGTCGATGGGTTTGACTGCTTCTTTTGTTGGTTGGTTCTGTTCGGAACAGAAGAAGAGATTGCAGTTTCAGATCCGAGATGTTGGTCGGTTTCAGTGGTTGTCACTTCCACCAAACTATTTCTCTTCTCCGTCGCCAATACTTTTGGCACTCGCCCGCAGGAGTCGAGTCAAAATTAAGTGATCCAGCAAGTCCTGGGTCATCACCGAAATCGGCCGGGGCTTTTAGAAGTATGTTTGTTAGGTTCTCCAGAATCCATACCTCGGCAGATGTCGAAAAGACAACGAGTGGATTGTCGCTATGGCGAGTACCATCTGGAGTATAATCCTATGGGATCACCTCCATACTTTTCACCGTTTTACGTCTAGTTTGGACGCCTTTGGCGCCTAGTTCGTCGTCTTACCTTAGAATCTGTGGCTCTTAAGCCTTCCTGCCCTGACAAGGCATGTTTATTTCCTTTGATTATAACACTTTTTGAGTTTTAACGTTCAAAACTCGTGTCTTTTCCATTATTTTTGAAAATATCAAAAGGTGCGTCACTTAAACTTCAATATCTCGATGACTAATAGTTGAAGAGGCATCAAATTTTGACACCTATCTTTTAAAGGCTGTTACTAATTAAAATTCGTTATGGATATGTTATTAGAGTCGCCATCTCTATGTCATTCTCGGGACTTGCTAATTACAAAGAAAGAATTGTTGCTGTCTCTTACCATACAAAATGCTTGAAGACTTACAGGCGCCTTACCATCAGGAATCTATAAATATCTTTAAATTTTTATTAACTCTTCTTGATTGAGTGTTGACACTGTTTGGTGCAATTATTGCATAATGCAGTACTGGCCAGTCGTACTTCCGAATCCTTACAGGAATTGCTCTCTGATTTCCCCATTAATATCATTCTATGTGCCATCAGGTATCTTGGACCGACGAATGTTTGCTGTAAACTTTGATAGGAACAAGAAATATCAATCATGCAAACACATCAGATAGTTACTATGGGGACGATGTATTACGAGTACTCGTATATTTGGACAATTTCTTGTCACTCTGTTCAACTTCCTCTTGGGCCCTTAATAGACCCATAGGATCAAATTTTATAACAACCAATGAAAAGTAACTAGTACAATATGGACAGAATAATTAATGACTGAATACTTATCGACTTTTGAGGACTCACATTTCCATTTTCCGTAGTCGGCTTATGGGTTTCCGGTAAAGAGCAAATAATAAATTCCCTCTCTCTGTTTTAACTGATTCTGCAGATTTTTTGCCACTGCAAGGATCTTAATAATAATGATCCATAAGGGCTGTTGAATTCTCTTCTGTCCAGGACTATAAAGGAGATTAAAATTTCGCTACTGCATTATATAGGGATTTGCTGTTTGTTAAAAATGCACATGGAATGTAAACCGATAAAGAGGAATTTTCAGGAAGTAAAGGAGCCTTGCTGACGTCCTTCAACCTTCAACTGCAGAATGTATGATAGATATCCATGTAACATTCGTGGATGGTACTCAGGATGTATACTTAAAGCATTATCCCTCACGCTACCTAGTTTGTGATTGTTATACGAGCACGAATAAAACGAAGTACGATTCTATGTATGTACGAATAAATGCTCTTGATTATAAAATTCAAATTAAAAATTTTCTCCTTACCCTCAGACGGGATTACGAGGTCGTCAATTCGCTAGGCGTACTTATTTTAAATATGCTGCACATGTTTAATTTTGCTTAACTGAAAGGGTGTACGTTTGTCAGTATGTTTGTTAGCATCGTCATTAATCATGACTGGGTCTCTGGATAGAAGTGGATTTACCAGAAGGACCGTGCAAAAGTGTAAAGTGGTAAAATGAGGAGTTGGAAAAAAAGGACAACGCACTACTTACTTTGAGGATGAGTATTTGAAATTCAAATTATTACGACTCGGTTGGGTTTTAACCCAGGTCTCTCTTTCTCTAAATTTAAAATTAAACTGATGGAAATTTCCCTGACAAGAGACTGACACATTGAATTAGTTAATAAAGAAATTGACTTACAAAAAGGCTCCACTATATCATATGTGAAACTAGTATCATTATACTAGCTGATGCTATTCATAGTATCCAAAACCAGTAGATGGGCACTCTAGATACTTATCCTGCGTTTTGAGAAATCAGCTTTTGTCCCTGTTGATTGGAAGTTCTTTAAAGGAAATTCTTACTGTGATGTGGTTACAGGCGAATCCTTTTGGTTCTTTTTGTACGTTTATACACACAATCAAATCGGATACAATTAGATTTTATGTACAGTCCATAACGATAAATCAGGCTCCAAGCTATTGAATAACATCAAACGAAAGACATCTCCAGGTACCGCGGTTCTTTGACGATTGCCTATACGAGTATAAACGTACCCCAAAGGTGATTGAAATCCTCTTTCATTTTTTCACACCACATAATATGAGGTATTCCTGTACCGCATTGTCATTACGGCTAGGAATCGTAAGCGTTTCGTCATACACGCCTTAGTTATCTCAAATAATAATAACCAGGTCGTTACCGCTATATAGCTCGTAAAGTTCGCTCCGCTAACGCTCAATCACTTCAAGAAAATTATGTTCAAATTCAGCAAGGTTATCTTTATTCGCCTACGCTAATATCCATACTTTTGCGCTATAGAGCACAACTGTGTAATGTTAAGAAAATCATCTGATGGCGCATCACCTTGTCCAAGCCTTGTATTAAGGTAAAAATTCGAGGAGAGATTGCTTACCATATTGCCACTTGCAGTGAACGTCATTCTCCAACGTCATTCAGTACAATCTGACAAGTTTGGTAGGGATGTCAAAGTTAAACATTTCTCTGTGTAGCTTGTCTCTATGGATACTAACTTATGGGGCTTTGAAATCGATAAAAAAAATGTGAATTTCTTAGTGCAGCCTATAACATGAGTATCAAGGGGAGGGAGATTATAAAATGCCTCTTGCCTCTAAAGCAGAACATGGCGTGCTAGAGAAAGCTCCCATACAGCTGAGGCAAACCGTTCTGTGACCTTTCGTTAAAGCAGACAAACGACGCATAGAATTTAATTGGACTTATCATAGTGTAGATCCAAAGGACCCTTCTCGATGACAGGCCCAATGTCTTGACGACAGCTCTTTTCTGGCTGTGGATGTAATATATTTGGTCCAGAGAAGTTTATTGTCTCAAATACTTAGCCTCTTTTGGAGAAGTGGATAGTGATGCCTTTAAGCGCTAGATAAGTCAGGCTAGTCAACTTTCTACTTCTTGTAAAGGAAACAATCTCAATTTGGAGAGAATGGACTGTAAGTCCATTTCTAGTACATCAATCGTCGATTACGTCTATAGGTGCTTGCGCTTTAGAGACATCATCCGCGTATGTTTGTGCATAAATATCAGAACCATTGAGAGCGTTGAGCAGTGAGTCGATCCATGTCCACGATAGCAATGGAGGCAGAGCGCCAGAGTCGGCATCCGTAATCAGTGTCACCAGCATTGCTTTCATCAACAAAACTAGTGATCCGTCTACGCTATGTTGTCTGGCCGAGTTACACATGCCGTCAAAAATTCCGCCGTCGAAAGCACCCTCAATGTCGATGAAAATGCTCTGCTTGACGAGGGCGACTGCAATTCCGTCTACAAGAGATCGTAGGATTTTTCACGTAGGTAAGTAAGTTGCATCTTAGACAAGTGATGCATTCGCTAAACTGTTTTGAGCCCATAGAGCTCGACCATTCTTTCCTTGTCCATTAACATGAAGGAAATTAGACTTATAGGTCTGAAGCTCTTGGCGAGGGTGTGGTCCTCTTTTCCGGTTTTCAATATAAACGCTAATCTCACTGTTCGCCAGGGTTTCGGTATTCATGCTAATGCCAGGCAAGCCGTGAAGATTCTCTTCAGAGTTACTAGCACCTGGTCTATAACTTTTTGCAACTTAACATTGTTTTAAGTCTCGTATCCCCTACGCCGATGTGAACCGTCTTCTCATGAAGCTACGAAGTATCGAATTCAACAGATGGCTCTGGCATCTTTTTAAAATTACAGCTGAAAAATAAATCTCCGCAATTTGGATTTGACCTATTTCGATTTGAGAATTGAGATATACCATAGTTCTTCCACCTCCTTGATCATTAAGAGCTTCATGGATGTCGTAGAATTAAAGAAGCGGCTGTGTATTCCGATAGTTTTTTGAGCTGTACGAATAGTAAAAGTTCTTATTTTACCCTCAAATTCGTTGAAACACATTTATTTATTGTATCTTTAAGGATATTTAATTAAAATAATAGTGCTTGGCTGCCTAGATGACTAGGAGTTGCTTTTCCAGCTAACTTTTTGCCCGTCGTGACTCCTGCAGTCTTTGACTTACCTTAAATCAGTTTAGGGCTTTAGAATCTCTATCACCACAGAACCCAATCTGAACTCTGTATGAAGATTCCATGGTGACTACTCTTAAGGGTCCTTTTCTATTTATGCAAATGGTTCTAATGCACCATACCGTTGATAATTTAATTTTATCTTTAATTATAACAACAGTGGGGTAAGGATTTATAAATGATTGGCTGTACCATTGCTTGCTTTGATTGTGCTTTGAAAAGGGTTGCTAAATAAAGAGGGTGGTCTTATTATTTTGGGTAGAATCTTCGAATTAAATCGTTTGTATGTTAAGTAGCTACCGTTGTACGAGTATCATGTTCTTTGTACGTGTGTTTACTCATTGCTATTAGCAATAGCAAAGTGTTTTCCTCCAACAGGCTTACACCCTTTAGTCTGCTTCGAACTTATCTTGCTCTGGTTTTTATTGATAAAGTTTTTTGGTCTTTTAAAAGTTCTCCCTCTGAATGGTGTTTTTGTAACGATAGGCCGACGACCTATCTGTTTAAGTTTTAATCCCGTTTTAATGATGGTTCTGTTAACAACAATTTCGTATCTAAAGCTTATTTTCATTTTTCCGAGGCTGTCTTTGGAAATTTGTAAATGAGATGTAATGGAGCATACCAATGGCACAAGGGGATGGTGGTTAAGGATTCCTTTCGCTGTTCATAATTGTTTCTGATTATCAGAAGCCAACGGCAAGAGGTTGATTTTATGACCTTGTCTAAATCGATTGGATGTTGAAAGTATAGAATGCATGAAGGGGGATAACATTCGACTGGGAGAGATAATAAGTTCCTTTAACTTTGCATTATAGGAACAGTGGGTGAGTTGACCACCTACTGTTCGAGAGTGTGTTTTAGACAAAATCCTATGAGAACGGAGAAAGGGTTTCATTTTAATTAAAAATTCAAATGGGATCAGACTAGGTTTTCAGATACATAATTTGCCATGATGCAGTCATATGGTATCACTAAAAATGAGAACAGCAACTGAAGATACTTGTGCATGTGGTGTTTTTAGGTTTCAATTAGATTCACTGAAAATTTTAATGAGAAATAGGGCGGAAAATCAAAAGCCGTTTCTGGAGATTTGATTTAATTCAATTTCGGAGTCTTCTCTTTTTTTTTTGTATGAAAATATTCATATAATAAACGAATCAGAAGGTGTGCATAAATTAACATTAAAAGCGACTTTGAAATGCTTCTTGTGGTTTGAGGTTTTAAAAGGAGTTGGAGTTCTGAATTAATTTGAATTACTGATATGTCAAAAGGGAATTCGAACTTTCGAAGGAAAATTTGAGTCCAAAGATATTTGAATCTACGATAAAACCATACAAGACTTACGAACCTATGCGAATGTTTACTTTAGAAGCTAAAATTGATTCAAATACATGTTATTGAGGCATAATGATTGACTTGTGCATAAATAAAGACGGACATATATTTCAGTCGTTTCACGAGCTGTTTTAATTACAGACAGGCAGTGTTTTGCAAAGAAGTAGCGATTGGCAAAACTTATTCTTTGTTTGATCTCAGCGCTGGTGTTGTTGCCTGAATTGATAGCGGAGCCTAGGTAGACAAAGTCCTTAAATACCTCAAAGTTATATATGTCGAAAGCGACGTTGTGTCCGAGACTTCGGACATCTTGTTGACAGCATATCCTTGGTCTTGCCATCCTTGACCGCTAAACCCATCTTCGCCGCTTCCACTATTGACATCACGCTGCTTTCTCCCGATTATGTCAATATCATCGGCGTATGCGAGTAATTGGGCGGACTTTTGAAAGATTATGCCTTTCGTTTTGCACTATTCTATCATCAATTGCATGACGCCGCATCGCCTTGTCTAAATCGTCTTTTGACATCAAAAGTCTCGGTGAGTTCTTTTTTTGAATGACTTTTCGTTGCATTTTTTAACCAAACATTCTACGTTGTCAGTGGTTTCTATTGGCATTCACTTGTAAGAACTGGAAAGGCGTAGGATTTCGCACTCTTTAGACATCATTTGAATATGTAAGACTATAGCTTGCTACTGACATTGACATCAATACTGCCCAATCTTGTGTTTGCTTTTGCAGATATATGTATGTAGTTTGTGGAAAGGAAATCAAAGTTTGTTTGAATCTAAACTATTTTCCATCTGTACTAGCATATAAGAACAACAGCACAGTAAAAGAAACGCTAACTTTCAGCATAGAACATAGAGGAATGTGCAGTACGATTGCCTACGTTACATTGAAGTGTTGTTTACCCAGCAATCTGTTGTAATATATGATGTCACAATATGTACACCTAAGCCATATCCTGCAAGAATATAAATAACTTCACTTACTTACCCCTACAAGGGCTGTGATTTCATTTAAATAAATGTCCCTCCCCTCACTACACCAAATCTAACTTAATCATGTTCGATTGTTGATTTAAAAGGAACCAGAAATTCTCTCTATAAAACTATTTGAATTCAAGGAAGTATAATAAAAAAGTAAAGTCGAAAAGAAACCTAAATAACATCCACCCCTTAGTTTCATTCATGACGCAATAAAAACCATTTTAACCCCCCCGAAGCGCAATGTTAACAAAATATCCAACACATCCAGTGTCTAACAGATTTTCGTCTTATTCTCCTCAGCAGATACGCGTTCATTCTCGAATTCCAATACATCTCTTTTATTTCACCATCACGGTGCTCATTTTAGTTTTATAGCCCACAACCCCAGAAGTGTCGTCTTCATCCCTTGCGAAGCCAGCACATTCAGGACCCGCCGTAGATCCTGAGCAAGAAAATTCAACAAAAATTGGAAACGCAACAACAAAGAATTACGATTTCGCCAACAGGCATTGGGAAATCGCAATTGATTGATTTAACCAAATTTAAATAAACCCACATATCCTGAAGGATATCGTCGTCTCCTTGTAGACAGTCAACAGTGGCTGGTTCCTGTCGGGATGAGTAATGGTGTTGCCTTGGTTACAAAACGAATGAAAACCGTTCGCATGGTGTTCAGTATTAATATCAGTGCCGATGCCAATGCCAGTGCTGTCGTTTTCTCCAATATTAAAAAGGCGGAGTGCGAACACTTAGTTAAAATATATAGGTTGTGGTTCTTAGAGTGGATTTCTACTTTATATCCCTGTAACATACCTACTAGGACCATAGAGCGGACATTTGCCTGGAACTTCTTGTACTTTCGATTTAGAGAATCTGAAAACTTATTGTAAGACAAATCTAAAGCCTGGATACGAGTATACAAGAAAATAGGCAAAGTTAGATATTGCACCCAAAAAACAACTGTAACAGTCACTTTCACCTCGGGCGGAAATCAGACACCGCACAGTATTTTTGGGGCAGTGCAAACGTTTTTGATGGCGTTGTCTAGACATCGGGACCTCATATTCTGTAAAATAATTGACGTGAAAGTGTATTTCCAAGTGTTATTAGATACTGTTCGAAAATGTGCATCTTGCATCTTGGATCGGTGGAACTTTGATATACGAGTATATGCATACTCGTAGTTCATTTTCTAAATCCTGTAGGAGCCGCAGTCTTCCTTGTAATCTCACCTTGAACTTGGGCCACATATTCTGGCGTCGCTGTTGTCGGTTGATGGTCCTGTCCCGTAGAAATTCTGTTGAGCATTATGGTATCCTGTTTTGCGTAGAACTTTCCACTTACGATCAAATCAGTTGCGTTCACTGCCTATCACATAATGGTGGAATATTGAGGTGAGTGCAAAAAACCATCAATAACTCAATATATTGGCATAGATATACCACCGTAAACATTTGCATTAGTGTAAACGCAACATATCGCAACGAATTTCACGATTTTCTTCGTTACACTCTAGTACTCCTGAATGAGAGCTGTGTTTTCGGTCAGATAAAAAATCGCCTATAACAATGAATACACAGAACCTCAGTTTTGTTGAGGCTACCTGTCTAGAGCTATTCTCCCAATATGAGATGTATCTCAACTGCTCCCAGCTATTAATAGCTAAATTGACTGCTGATTTAGGAGTGCAGCAGAAGGATTTTGGTCCATTAAAGTGAGTTTCTGAGACCTTTCTGGCCAGTTCGTCAGTCTTTCATTCCCATCAATGCCCTCTTGACCAGGAACTCACCACAGTTCGGTTTTGATCATAGATCTTATTTTTTTAAGGGTTTGTAGCAGTGTACGAGTATGATTGATTTGGAGTCAATAGTGTGCGACCTAAGGGCATTTATAGCTGCTTGAGTGTCCATGAAGATATGGATGTTCCCGCCTTTGATACCAGAGTTGTAAATATGGTTAGCACATACTTAAATGGCGTGGAGTTCTGCCTGAAATACACTCGGACTATGGTAATATTTAGGTTATGTGCGTGTATTCCAGCTCCCACTCCCGATTCCATTTTAGAACAATCCATATACCACTTTATGCCTTTTTGGCTGTTTTGCGGTCTGTTATCGCGCAGATCATATCAAATTTCGGTATTTCAGAAAGCAGGGTTCTTAGGTCCTGGTGATCGCTAAGACTTTTATCAAACTTGCTATGCTACGTAATGCCACTTTTTTATATAGGCGTTAGTCGTATTATTATCTTATCTTAAATCGGAGGTAAAGATGGTTTTCTTTCGCCTGGAGTCCGAAATGCAGACTGCTAATGGGGTTAGCATTGGGATTTTTTCAAGACGCTCAATAATTATAAAAAAAGCGGAGGAGTTTTGAGCCCATTTTTTTCGCTGAGCCGAATTAACAGTCTAATGGTTCGAATCTCCACACCACTCCGAGGATTGGAGTGACGTTTTATTCCAGGTGGTGAACAAATGTTTCCTTGTCTGTTGGCAACAAGTACTTGGAGCGACGATGTCGATGGTGTCTATATGCAGCAGCTGGACAGATTTGTTTAAGGTAGTGCCTTCCACATTCTGGCACTAGATTGAAGAAATCACATTACAGTGTAGCTCCTTGATAAAATCCAGTACACGTTTCAAATAATTCGAAGGAACTGTTTCTAATTTGCGCATTGCACGGCGTAATATCCAGCGTCATATGGCATAGCTGATCAGTTTTTCTGGGATTCCGAATTCGGTAACTAGAGTGGAGAGATAAAGATGATCATTGCGATCAAATGCGGCTTTGAGGTTGATGAAGAGATCAGTTTCAGTTTCAAATATGTGTTGGTCTCATCTAGGGTTTAAGTTAAGACACACTGGTGCGTGCGAATTAGTCTGATACAGAAGACTTTATTATACGCGAAATTAAACGGGGATATGCCTTCATAGTTGTTACAAAGCATAGGATCACATTTCTTGAAGATGGGCAATATTGAGTTGATAGTCCAGGTATCGAGCATGCTTTTGTCCATCCATATCTGGTTGATGATTTGGTAAAGTATCATTTCCATGTTGAAAAAACTAATTTTTCAGCTTTTTGTTATCCTCTTCAGTACTTCATGGTACTGAAAGCGGAATCTCTTCTTGCCCTATCACTCTCTCTTCCATCATGTCCATTAAATAGCTGCAATATCACATCTTCTTTTTCCTGCTCTTCGGTGACTTAATTTCATTTACTATTTCGAAGATCGTGTGTTCGGGGCTTAAAGCCAGCTGCCAGTAGCTTGACTTTCCTGAAAAACATCCGAGTGTTTTTCCTTTTTCGGAACTCTTTGATATCCTTTACCTCGGACTTCTACAATTGCAGACACTTTTATTTTCACTCATGACCTTCTAATCCTCCCTTCTTCTGTTCGATACTCCACCCTAGAGGCTCCTGCTTTGCACTGCTTATAGGTGTGCATCTTCTGTCACCAGATTTCATACTAATATATGAAGTACTTATATAGCCAAGGGCTATTTTTCGGTTGTGGTACATTCGGTAGATTGTCAGTGGTGAGTGGTGAATACACAGCGTTCAAAGTATTGGATACGTGTCTCGCATTGATTTGGTTTGCGTTCCAGAAGCCTTTATTTCTTATTGTGTCGTGAAGACGGTGCTTTCCGACTAATTTGCGAAGATGTTTTCACTACCGATTTCGGTAGTCCTCGAGTACTATTTTGACATCATATTCCAGAAAGACTTCATAGGTTCAGTTTAGTAGGTCATAAAACCTCGCTCTTAGTAGAGTTTTTTGCTTCATCTTGGGGGACACGTGCATATATTTTGCTGATGTTTTAGTATGTTGCCCTGATGCGGATCATAGGCTGGCGATTGTTTATCGGCTTGAAATCAATCATCATTGAGCGTAGACAGTTTCCCACAATGAATCGGCGTCCTAAGATGTGAAGTCTTTTATGACAGCTGTAAAAAAAACGTTGTAATTTTATCGGTCTGATCCTATTCATCGTATCTCGGTGATGTCTGAGGATCCGCATGAGGATTGTTACAAGATTTCGACCATCACCGGGGTTACGTATTCAATAGCTCTGTCCAGTTTCGCTTGCGGCTTAGAGTTAATCCAAAGTATTTTGTTTGCATGGTTCTTGTTCTTAATTGGTTGGGTTAACATTTAACTGTTCTGCTGTGCAATAGTTACTTACAGTTACTTAGCAGTACTGCTGGATTTTTCCTTGCCCTCGTTAGCATGAATGACTAAATTATCTACATAGCCAAGGTTCTTTTTCTGAGTAACATAGTATCCAATGAATGTACTAAATACCTCCTTGTTGATGCTGTCAAACTTTTTATTTAACTTGTTCATAGCTTTTTATTCTTAGAGAAATACTAAAAAAATAAAAACCTTTGCAGTCCAGTGCAAACTTAACTTATTTTAAAAAAGTATCATTTCGGAAGCATACGATCCTATGGAGTAGCAGAACACTACTACTACTCGTATATTGTAGCAACTCCATCAATTCTGCTGCAAACTATAAATCCTCGACCCACACATAATAATTTGTTTCCACAAGGATTCCACCATAATGTTCTCGAAGGATTTTATCTCCTCCATGTAGGAGGTGAGGATTGGGTACAATATCCTTTACATTTACCTTTACTGTCTTTCCGACATAATTTTTTTTATTTTCTTTTCATTTCCAGCATCTCTTTGGTGGATTTTCCGCCTCTTCCTATTCGTCATTTTTTACGATTTCGTTTTTAGTTGCCAGTTCCCAGGAGTTTTTCAATTTCGTCCTGTGCTTCTTTGTTTATTCGCCCTGGAGCCCTTATTGCTGGTGTGAAAACATAAATTGGAAAACAATCTTTTTTAACCAGCACACAGCGGTTTGAAGGCTGTGCGGGGTTGGGGTTGAGGTTGGTTGAAAAGTCGGTCTTTCTACCCACACTGATGTCTTGCTTTTGCTGTTTCCCTTCTTTGATGTCGAAATTACTTTAATTTTTAAATTTTAATATTTGAGTTCCCCTTTGGTGTGGATTTTTATGTTTCGTTTCGTCTTAGTCTTTCGTATGATGATAGAAGGTGCAAGGATTCAAGGGAGGCGTAGTAAAAAGTCGCGAAAAGCTGCTCTGCCAATTTAATTGCCTTGCCTGTGTTGTTGCTCTTGTTGTGTTGTCTGTCATTGGATTCCTTTTTTCCTGGATCTTCGTCTTCACATTGTTGTGCAGCGCAATTTATTTTTCGATTTTTGGTTTTCGTTTTTCTTTCATTTTCTTTGTGTTGTTTTCCTTTGTCAGATTATTTTACTGTGATGGAATAATGTACATATTGTGAAAGGACGAAATGAAGTAAGCTGAAGGAGCAGTAGTGACCGATGAACGAATGCGTAAATGGCTGAAAAATGCAGACCTCATCAGTTTTGCTTTGGAGTGGTTGGGTATACTAAATGGAGCGTCTGTTGCTCACGTCAAGAATGGCCTTTGAATGACTGTAGATGACAAGAATGTAAGTGAACTTTTTTAAGTACTTACAGGGTTTTTTAAGCGATAAAGTTTTGAAACAGCCTTTGACTTACAGGTTGATATTTGAAAAGGTGACGATGTTGAAATACTTTTTAAGTCAGACCTAGAACTGAACAATCAGTCGTTCTTGTAAAATAGTGTCGCAGTTCGTCATCCTACCTATCGTAAAAGGCAACTATGTATGTAATTAGGGAAAAATCATATTCAGGTAATTTAACGTATATGAAATGGAAGGGAACGTGTATGACACTACCCTGCTGTGCACTTCTCTGCCATGTCGTTCAGCTCAATCGTTGAAAAATATTAAAGATGACTAAGACGAAACAACGAGATTTGATACAGATGTTCTTGGAACTTGAGGATCGGTCAAGAATGCTGAGGTTCCATTCATTGGTCAAAAATTCGTCCGACCATATTTTACAGATGAGTTGGTTTATGCTCGGCAACCAGGCCGACCCCTCCGGCAGCTTTTTTGGATTTAAGTTTAAACATGGATCTTCACTTCATCGGGGTCGGGTGGACGGAATTGTTGGTCTACGTTTGGACAAGGCCGAGGCTTGCTGCACACTTTGCGGCTTGCTCAACACTTCCAGATTGTGCTTTGTCTCCGACTACACTGGAGTGCGCCGAATCTTCAATGAGACGAATCCACTTTCGTACTCGCGTACTTTCGCACAAGTGTACTTAAATATCTCAACATACATAAATCCGCTGGTCCGAAATTAAAAAAATTAGAAAACTACATGAATAATTTTTGTTTGTATTTTTGTTTTAATAAACAATAATTATTTTAATATTGTTTTTTTACAGCAATAAACGCCTTGTCTTTTTTTAGACATAATATCGAACAGACAGAATTGCAAGTGCACTAAGTCTATTCCATGACGCTTCGGGATACTGTCTTGATCCTTTTCATCGTTGAAAAGCTTCTTTCAACGCTAGCTGTTGTAACAGGTAGTGTGGCCAAAATTGTAAGCAAGTGGCTTATACTCCTGAAGTAGGTCTTGTAACATATATCTAGCAGTTTCAGAACATCGGTAGAGGGATCAATCGATGAAATTTTTTCGCACCAGAGTATGTATTTCCATTTTATCAGCTGACAAGGATATTGCGTTACCGAAGTATAGAGTTAGCTTTTCCATTTCATTTTCTCGATTAACGGCAGTAAAACCTGGAAGCAGAGCTTGAAACGATGGTAGAACATCCTCGTTGACCATAAATCTGACAGTAAAATTTTGTATTAGAGAATCTAGACAGGGAATAAGTATAGAAACTCTAAAATAATCTTCAGGACATGATGTTTCTGGATTGGAGCGTGTTGTTTGTGTTAACTTCAAATAAATCCTCGGCAAGTTGTGATGTGGATTGAAAAGCGTCGCTGAAAAAATCTCCGACATTTTCTCTTATGTTTTTAAGAGATTTTAACACTTGTTTTGTTTGATATATAGCAGACACGAAATTTAAAGATTCATTTTGTAGGAACATTGATAAGAGTAGCGTTAAACTAAAAAGTTGTTCGCATTCAATGAGGCTTACCAGGAAATCATATCTTTAAATTGCTGCCAAGAGATTTGATGCTTTTGAAGACATCGCCCACGTCTTGGTGGATATTTCTTCAAGACTAATCGCAATACATTTGAGGAGCTGGAGATAATGCTGTCCGTCTTTCAATAAACCTTGTTTCACAAAACATATCTGGCGTTTGGATACTGTTTACGTAAAAATAAAGGAAATGTTCAAGAATATAATTAATAACCTGAACTTAATTCAAATATTTTCTTTGAAATCAAACAACCCCCCCCCCCCCCCTGGCTAGATGCCTGTCCAGATGGTGCAATATATCTCCCCCTCTTCTGAAGAGGGGTTCTTCCACGCTGGTAAAACCACTGCGTACGCTTTTTCATCAATCCTGCTCTTTAGGACTCTTTCCGAGCAGATGGAAAACAGCATCTGTCCAGCCCGTCCCTAAAAATGCGAATCTTCTGCTCTCTCCTCCTACAGACACATTGCACTTACGTCCCTTCTTTCCAAGGCCTCGAAAACTCATGAAATACCCCGATACACGAAAACTTTTCAACGACCGGCAATACGGTAGCAACAGGTCCAGGCACTACACTTGATATTTTTAAGGCATTTGACAGAGTTTGGCATCAGGCCCTTTTGTCGAAAATGCGTGCATTTGGGATCGATGACTCTCTTCTTCAATGGATTAGAAATTACCTTTCGAAACGTTCAATTCAAGACAACTTGAGTCTTGGATGCTTTCATGTCTCATATTCACAAAATAAATGCTGGTGTGCACCAGGACTCCATTCTGTCTCCGACACTATTTTTAATTTTCATTGATGTTCTCTTGTCCGGTACTTCCAATCCAATATATTCCTTTGCTGACAACAGTACTTTAAGCTTTTCATATTCGTTCCCAAACTCACGTGTTCACATGTTCTTCGGCTGTAGAACGGGAATGGCAGCGTATACTAAGCTCATTAAATTCCGATATAGACGGCATCACCAATTGGGGAACAATCAACAGAGTGGAATTTATTGCTTCCATGACATAATGCTGTCTGCTGTCGTTAAAACTAAATTTATGTACCCAGCCATTATACATGCATCATCGGCACCGAAAAACTTAGAACCGTAGCACCCGTCTTGGTATGAATTCTCATCAGCTTACGCCTAAGTCCACTTTCGCACGTACTCTGAAATATCGTGATTCTTTCCCAGAACGTACAACTTGCTTATGCAGTGTCCAGTCGAACCCTTTATTTCTTAGTCATTACAATCTTCTAACAATTTTCTAAGCTTTCCGTTACGTGTTGATGATGCTAATGTCTAGGTAGGTACTTTGACGGTGGTGTCTTATTCTGCCTAAGTTGCCCCCTCCCGTTTCATGCCGCCTTTTCTGAGTTCGGAATCGCTTCATCTGGCTTTTTCATTTCATCGGAATTCGGATTCGGAATTTAAGCCCAACGAGCTATACTTCAAAAAATGTGGGGCTACAGTCCGGGGTGACCTTGGTCTTAACTAACACGTTTCTGCAGCTAGCACGATCTTAGGCCAGCTACTTCCAGAGCCGCACTTCAAGTTGGTTGGGATCGCCTTCCACTTCCGGGCGTCACTTTAGATGCGGTTGTCCACTGCTGCGTGGTGCCTTGGAAATAAAATCCGAATACTCTTTGCACCGGAGCTGCCCCAGACATAGCATAGACATCTGACTAGATCGATGTGGCTGCGCAGCCTGTACAGTTCCTGCTTGAATTTCCTGCTCCATTTCCCGTCAGTACAAGCGGCATTAAAAATCAGGCGCAGTATCTTTTTCTCAAAACAGCCAAGTGGCACTTAATCCATTTTTGATAAGGTTCAAGCCTCTGCCCATATAGCAGTACTCACGAAAGCTTTATTGAAGGCTCGCTATGTTCATCCAACTACGTTAATGTCATCCGCATACACAAGTATGTTAATTGTTCGGACTTAAAATGATGGTTCCTTTTTTGTTGGCCCGATTCTTTCCAGTGCTATGTGAAACAAGTCACATTACAGCGCGTTGCCTTGTCTTAAACCTTTCTGACTTTGAATGTCACGGTTAATATATTACCGATCTTGACGGAGCACTGAGAATTTTTCATAGTTACCTTGTACAGCCTGACGAGTTTGGCAGGGATGTCAAAATTAGACACGGTGTTGAATAGTTCGCCCCTATGCCCTCTGTCATATGCGGCCTTGAGTTCGACAATTAGATGGCTAGTGTGAATCTGCCGTAGTGTGAATATTTGACCACTGGTGAAATTTGATGGCCTAAAACCTCACTGATATGTACCAACCCGATTGTTCATGAATGGTTTGAGATGCTCACATAATACGCCAGAAAAGATCTCATAGTTTATGTTTAGAAGACTTACGAGTATTCCTCTATGGTTGACGACATGGAAAAGTGTCTCTTTTCTTGTGGATCTCAAAAATGATGCTGAGACATGCTTTCCTCTGACGATATGCTGCAGATGAGCTGGCGCATGTTTCCAACCAGGTCATCTCCAGGTGTATAGAGTCATTATGGTAACCTAACGAGTTTTACGGAAGTGAGCAATAAGATTGACTTCTAATTATTCATATAAAATGTGTTAAAACTCTACTCACACATACGTGCGCGTCGATCGTTGACCACCAATCCCAATGAGGCTTAATTTAACTCCTCTGTCGAATTTACGAGTATTTTTTTCATTCCTGATAAATGTCCTGCAAAAAGTGTTGCATTCGGACATTTGTATTTAGATTCGTGTGAATTGGAAATCGAACAACAGAGTGGTGTTTATGAGTCGCCGAGAGATGGAATTGAGGGTTTCAGAAACACTTTGTATTCAAACTGTTTGGTGAAGAGAAATTTATTGGAAAAAGTAATTCATTATCATTTTACTTGTATTTACATTATTTAAAAAGGCGAAGTTAATAGATACATAGATACCGGGTGTATCTGTACGTGTGTAGGGTGGCCTAGAGATTGTTGGCACGTCAATTGCTATGCAATGCAACGGTAGGTTTAGTCATTCTGTCGGAGCGAATGGAATTCCTGCGCAAATTGGAAATGTGTATGCTTCGAGTACCTACCTGGCCACCTGATGAAATATAGCCCCTGAAATCCACATCGTGATTTTATTATTACCTATAAAATTTTTTTCGTAGTTTTTTCAATTTTTTATTGTGGCGCAATATTTTTGTATTATTTTGCTATATTAAATTGTTTTTATTTTTTGCACTTGGTGGCAATCTAATTTGTTTTCGGGGCAACTATAAATCACGCAGGGACGCAAATCGAGGAAATCCGATAGGGTATGCCACTCACATCCGATGTAGATACTTTTATGTGGAGTTGTATTTTTTTTCTTGTTTCATTTGTTTGTATTTATGAATTTTTTTTGTGTGGAAAGTTTAGATATTTTTATACGTGTATTTTGATTGGATGGAATTAATGTTGTATCTGTTGGGCGATAATATGAATTTATGAGATTTTTATTCTGCTAATGGAATGGAACTACATATTTTATTTCAAGTTAGCGTAACGTACTTTTATAGAAGGATTTGTGCTACATGTGATGGAGTCAATTAACGAAAACACATGTTCAAAAATTTATTAAAAATTAATTACGTCTTCTCGAGTATGTATTAGCTAAAATTCATTGATGTGTGGTGTGTAGTGTAAGCATTTGTACCTTGTTGTTATATTTTCAGACAGCATAATTATTTTATGAATACAATTCTAATATTAAAAATCATATTAATATAATGATGATTTTTATAGTTGTAGATTGATGAATAACACAAGAATTGTTTGTCTGTAATTGACAAAGATTTTATTATTTTATACAAAAATTACAAAATAATAACTTAAACAAATTATTAATCCTACCTGTAATTGACAAAGAAACAACATTCAATGTCGTTATTCACACTGTTGTCTCTTTCACAATTTTACAATTTGGTATTTTATTCTTGATGAGCGTGACATGTGCAATTCGTGGCTTACATTGACATACTGATGACACGTCTGAATGAATTCGATCGTCTTACTACAGTAGGAGGTCTGACTCAGGTTGGTGATTTATGCGCTAAATTCAATTAAGACTAAGGATACTTTCATTACATCTCCCCCTAAGATAAAAATTTTGGTACAGAATTTTGGTACTAATTTACATAAAATTATGGCTGAGCGCCTTACGTATCGTTTACATTTGGAATGTTAGTAGTTGGAATGAGTTTGGAGATATGAAACAAATTTGATTCAGATTTCTTATGTCCTGTATCAATTTCGTACATCGAGTTTGATAGCTTATTTAATATTTTGTACGGACCAATTCGTAATTCGTCTAATTTTTTACGGTTCAATCGGTTCCCATTCTCAACGTAAACTAAGTCACCGACTTTAAAATTGTAATATTTTCTGTTCTTATCATATAATTTTTTTACCTTATTCGTGGTGCTTGATACTGTTCTGTAAGGCAATAGTTCTATCTTTATCTAGGTTGTTATCATCTTTCTTTCTTTTTAACTCATTTGGTTCTATTGAGGTATCTTCACCTAATAATAAATATTTTGGACTGAATCCTGTTACGGTGTGTTCAGTCTCATTATATTTTTCTACGCAGTTGTGTGCTATATTTGTCCATGCATATTTTTTGTTTTCCTCGTTTATTTCACATCTAATTTTATAGACTAAAGTCTGATTAAGTCTCTCGTTTAAACCATTCGAGAATGGTGCGCTGTAAAAATCATAGTGATATTTTTCTTTTCTAAGAAATCTTTGAAATCTTTGGAATTTATGCCTGGACATTGATCTGTTAAAATTATCTCTACGTCATGTTCTTTGAGCACGTTTTCTGTCAATTTAATGAAATCATTTGCATTTTGAGTCTTTGATGTTAATATGTAAGCAAATCTTGTGAAGTGGTCTACTAGAAGATGTAAGTATTTCTTTGTGGATCGTGAGCCGCCGAATCCACCTATTGTATCTATAGAAACTATTTCGAAAGGCTTTTTTGCGGGACCAAGATGTGACATTAGACCAACTTTATTTTGTCCCCTAGATTTATTTTTTATGCATATTTCACAATTTTTGGAAGTTGTTTGTATATTTTCTAATATTCTTTTTGCTGTATAATGTGTCTCTTTTATCAACTGCTTACAAAATTCTTCAGATAATATAATCTTTTCTTTTTCTTTTATTTTCTTATAGTACAAATTATCTTTAACAATTATTTTATCTTTACTAGATTTTATCTCTTTGTTCTTTTTTGATCTTTTAAAATATCTTCTATTTTTATTAAATTGATAATTTTCAACTGTTATCTAAGTTATCTTTACCTGGACGGTATATTATTTCCGAATCATATTGTGATAAATAGTAAGCGAGATCACCTAATTCTTCATCTATTCTAGCCTTAATATTGATTTTTTCTAATGGTTTGTGATCAGTGAATACTTTAAAATGTTTGCCTATAAGCCAATGTTGCCAGTATTTCACTGCTTCTTTTATCGCTAAGGCTTCTAAGTAAATGGCTTTCTTTCTTTTTTGTGATTCGTTTAGTTTCTTTGAAAAATATGCTACCAGCTTTTCAGCTTTTTTATTATCGTTTAATTGTGGCTGTTTTAATACAGCTCCAATGCCTTGTAAGCTTGCTATATACAGATGCATGTATGTATTGGTAAATCTGGATCAAAAATAGCTAATACTGGCTGGGTACAGAGGAAATTTTTCATGTATACAAAAGCATTTTGACATTCCTCAGACCAAATAAAATGTTTCCCTTTTCTTAACAAATTATGTAAAGGTTCCAAAATTAGTGAAATATTCGGAACATATTCGTTGTAAAAATTAATTTTTCCTAGGAATTGTCTAATGTTCTTTTGATTTTTTGGTACTGGAAAATTTTTTATTGAAATAAGATTATCTTTTATTGGAGATATTGAGTTGTACTTTATAATGTGACCTAAATATTGTACTGAATCTAATGCAAATGTACATTTAGAAAGTTTTAATCTGAAACCTTCTTTGATTATTGCTTCTAATAATTGTGAAAGGTGATCTATATGTTCTTCAAACGTTTTTGAAAAAATTAGTATTACTTGATATATTGATATATTGATGATATAGTTTACTGTAAAATCGGACAGTTTATGTTTTCTTATTATATTACTTAATATTCTTTCGAAAATAGACGGTGACGTCTTTAATCCAAAAGGGAGACATGTCCATTGGAACTGCCCCTCTTGGGTCACAAATCCCGTTATTCTTCTATCTTCAATTCATAAAGGAATTGACCAAAACGCTGAGTTTATGTCAAGTTTTGAAAAATATTTGCAATTTCTTGTTTTTATTACCGGATCTTCAATTAATGGAAATGGTTGTGATTGAGGAACTATTATCTTATTTAAGTCCCTAAAATCTATGCATAATCTTGATCTTTTATTTTCGTCTCTTTTATATGCTAACGTAACTGGAGCAGCAAAAGACTGTATGATTCTTCTATCAAGTTTCTTTTAAGTAACTCTGAGATTTGTTCCTCTATTTCTTTTTTATCTTCAATTGTGCACCGATAAGGCATTTTACTACAATATTTATCTACTATTAGATCTATTCTTGCTTCGTAATCTTTTACTACGCCTATATCATACTTGTCTTTTTGAAAATATATTTTTATATTTGTCTATGAGATTTTTTACCATATCTTCTTCATAATGATTCAAGTGATTTGTTAAGACTTTAAAATTGTCTAAATCTACATGTTCATTGAAGTTTATTTGATATTTTGGTTTTTCTGTGAGATCAGAGTTTCTCTGTTCTATCTCTAGCTTTTAATTTTGTATCAACTTGAATTTTTTTATGCAGCCTAATCCTATTAGAAAGTCATATTCAAAGTTTTCATTATTAATTATGAATACATCTATGTATTCTTCTATATTCAATATTTTTGCTTTGATTTTTATTAATTTTTCGTATTCATACACACCATTAATTGTTCCTAAGTTAACTTTTTGTTTCAAATTTATTTTTTTTTTGTTTCAAATGAACTAGTTTTGAATTTATAAGTGAAACATTTGAACCTGAATCATAAAGAGCGGATAATTCCAAAGTATTGTTTAATGTTATCTTAAGTCTAATTAATGGTGGAATTATAAGTTTTTTGGATCATTATTACTTAATTCTACTTCTAACGATGAGTTATTAACATGTTTTATTTTATCTTCTTTTTCTTTGAACCAGCATTCGGCTTCAGGATGAAAGCGTATGCCTTTGCCTTTATTTTTGCAAATTTCGCATGCTACTTTCTCTGTCTTTTCTTTATTACCGTAGTTTTTATTCTTTTTCATTTAAAAATTTTTCGTTTGAACTAAATGTTCCAATTTACCTACTTCATTATATAAGTGCTCAGTTTTTTTTAATTTTTCTCTATCAATTCTATCAGCTACATAATTTGGCAGACCGGTAGCAATTAAGTCGATTAATGTTCCATTATCAATAGATTTTCTGACTTCTAATAATAGTTTCTCTTTTTTTTATTGCATATTCAAGTAAAGATAGTGATTGATATTTAAATTGCAAAGCATATCTAATTGGAGACCAACCTTTATTCGCGAACGTGTCACAAAAATTCGTTTTCGAATTATCACAGTCTGCTTGAATTGTTAACTTTAAAAGTGTACAACTATACCAATCTATTGCACCTTTTTCCATAAATGATTTTAATATTTAAATTTTTTTCTCATCTCTAGTTATATCAAACCGTTCATATTCTTTTTTGAAATTAGTTATCCATTGGTCTGCATTAGAATTTTTTCCATTAAATTTATCAATCGTAAATTCTTTCGCTATTTTACCAATATTTTTTTCTCCAGATTTCTCTTGGCTTTTTTCAAGTAATTTTTCAAGCAATTGTATTAATGGTTGTTCGGACGCTCGAATGGACGCATTGCCTGTATCGCATTCTTGTGCGCCAGTTCCTTCTTCTAAGTACTCGTCAGCAAATTGTAAATTCCCCGCGTCATCAAAATACGTGGCGATTAACTTTTCAGTTAGATTAATCCAAATTTTTCTCATCTGGCCCCTCTTAATTAATGTTTTCTTTACCTTAGTAAATGCTGCTGTATTTATGAGTTCCTCATGCAATTGTGAATGTAAATACTGCTGTGGAATGTTGTAAATTCGGCTATCCTGTGTGCCAATTGACACTACACACACTACGTTTGTTTTTGGTTCATCTGTCGTAGCGAGCACCTTGAAAGTAAATTGCAGCTTCTCCATTGTGAATCACAACGAGAATGTTGTTTTATAATGAAGATTTTTATAGTTGTAGATTGATGAATAACACAAGAATTGTTTCTCTGTAATTGACAAAGATTTTATTATTTTATACAAAAATTACAAAATAATAATTTAAACAAATTATTAATCCTATCTGTAATTGACAAAGAAACAACATTCAATGTCGTTATTCACACTGTTGTCTCTTTCACAATTTTACAATTTAGTATTTTATTCTTGATGAGCGTGATATGTGCAATTCGTGGCTTACATTGACATACTGATGACACATCTGAATGAATTCGATCGTCTTACTACAGTAGGAGGTCTTACTTACCAACCTGATTTATGCGCTAAATTCAATTAAGACTAAGGATACTTTCATTACATTAATAATATGTGGTTCTAAAAATTGTACTCGAGTGTTGTAGGTGAGAGTTTAGTTAAGTTTAGCTACCTTAACCAGATAATACAAGTACGAAAATACCTCTAATAGGTATGACGCTTATTTAATATCCATGGAATACTGATTGTTATCCAACCAGATTTGACCGGCCGTACCTTCATTGATGATGATGAGAGAGAAACTAAAAAATTTAAAGTACTGTTATATCAACGAATGAACTACCATATATATAAAGATGACTGAGTTTTTATTAAATTCAGGAGATATGAAGCAAACGGGTAGCTCTAGAAAACGAAAACGCCGTATTAGAGTTCAGCCCTTATTTCTTCCTATTACTCTGTTGAACAAGAGGAACAAGGAAAGACATCGATGTTCGTTGGTTTTGAATGATTGAGGGCTATAATGACTAAGAAATAAAGAGCTCAGCAGGTCGTTCTAAAAGCCAGTTTTACGATTTTTTGAAAGAATCAAGGTGTTCCAGAGTTCGTCCGAATGTGAGCTTGAGTGTAAACTGATGAGCATTCACAGTGAGACAGATTTGAGGTGGCAGAATAGATAAAACAAGGTAAGGCAGTGGCATTACCTTGGACGATATTGAGTCCTATGTAAGATTTGCAGACAGGTCTTAGGAGCATTTAACCATATGTGGGCACTGTACGACAATCTAGGGGAAATCCACTCCACTTCCACATATAGGAATTTATAAAGCCGTCGTTCTACAGCCGAAAAATATGGACATCAGTCCGGGAACAAGTATTAGGAGCGTGGAGTGGTGCTATCAGGAAAATTAATGAATACTAAAGAAATTGTCGGAAACACGGCGGTGCCCTGAGGCACACCGGTATTTATTTTGTGGGTATCGGGCTTGTAGCCACCAAAGATAACTTGAATTAAATATTACTAATCAATTTAATTTTTTTTTAAGAACTTAACACTCAAGATTGTATAATTACACTTAAAATGCCTGAGAACGTGTTAAGTTTTTAGGAAAATGGGACAGAGAGAAAAAGAAAGATTTTTGGGCTCAGTGTTTGTTTCGCTCCATGGGTGGCATCCAACATTTACTGGGGAGACTAAATTATGAGTGTAATTGGACTTGTTGTTGTTATATAGGCAACCATTAGTCTTACGTGAATTAAGTTGCCTGAAAAAAAGAATGTCTTTCGGGCGAGGTTGGGATTCGAACACCGAACCTTCCGATTCGGATTCGTTGATCCTTGGCACTATTTGTCTGATCCTAAAGAAAGGAGATCCCTAAAATGTGCAATCTATAGGGGAATCAGTCTCCTCAGCAACGCATATAACCCTGTCTACTGTATTAAGTGAACGCCTAAGACACTTCCACAATAGTCTGACCGGCCCTGATCAGTGTGATTTTAGAGCAGAAAAGTCCACCATTACCGTTCCCTCCACCGACATTAAGACAGATTATTATTATTATTATTATTTCGAGGGATCTTTATAAATGAATTTGTACAAATGAATTTGTAAAGTCCGTGATTTTCACGCCGGGGTACTATGCCCATGTGGCGCTAATCAACAGCACGCGGTGTACCGCATTAAGACAGATGATACAGAATCATGTCTTATTTCAGCATCCCTATTAAGCTTATTCGACTATGAAGGTTGAGGATGGAGAATGCACAATGTTCCGTCAATTTTGGTATTGCCAAAAAAGACTTAAGCAAGACGATGCATTGTACAATACATTTCAATATCATTCTTGAAAGAATTATGGGAAATTAACAAGTTATCTCCAAGGGTACCGTCTATCGCATATGCAGATGACATTGGAAGAATAGTGTGGGCTGAGGGACTTGCGACTATTGAAGCAGAAGCAACAAAGATGAGTTTAGCGGACAATGAGCGGACAATCAACAAAGAGCGACATATAACGGCAACAATACGATGTCTAGGACGAAACATCACGATTAGCAGCTACAACTTTGAGATAGTAAAGGACTTTATCTACCTCGACTCAGCTATCAACTTCGAGTACTGCACTAGCACGGAAATCACGCAAATGTAAAAATCATCGCTGGCTAGGTCATCTTGAGAGCATGAACACCAGCGTCCTGTCCTGCGAAGATTTCGGCTCCCACCCAGAGGGACAACGCAGTAGAAGAACGACCTCATGTTAGGTGTTGCGCACACACGTGGAAGGGGACCTCACCCAACTTCATGTGCTCAACTGGAGACAGCTGGCAGAAAATCGCGGTAGCTGGGGAGATATGCTACCTAAGGTCCTGTTCCACCCCGGACTGTGGTGCCATCTAAGTTGACAAAATCGAGTACCATGTCTCACTTCTTCGTTCCAGGAAATTTCCTGTAGTAAATGGAATGACAGGAGAGATGGTGACAGCCATCTGTAAGCCCATTCCCGAGTACCTACTTACAGCAAGAGCTTTTTCCCATCAAGTTGGAGGATAGTGTGAGTGGTTGTGCTACTGAAGTTTCTCTACTTCCTGTGCTTGGAAAAGTACTGGAAAGGGTTATGGTGGAAATTCTTTGGGATAGCATGACTGAATAAATGTCTCCTTTCCAATTTGGCTCATAGAAGGGCAGAAGTGTTGAGGACGCATTGTCTTTTCTTAAAGTCTAAATTGGCAAAGTATTCTTACCAGGTTGCGCGAACTGATCTGCCAGGAAATCTGGCTTTTGTAGAATCTCCCTATGATAGGGTTAGTCTAGACGTCCGTTTATATGGAACCTGATGATAGATCCACTCCTGAGGTGATTGTATTTTGTATTTTGGCATTATGATAGGTGAGAAGATGAATTTCCTACCTCACCTCATCCAGCTAAATGAACGACTGCTAAGTGTTGTGGGACCAGTAAAGCGCATTATATGCACTGACTGGCGACTTACGAGACGTGCCGTTCGTAATGTATACGGTGGCCTTTTTGTTGCCTGCGCAACATTTGGGACATCGGTTTGTTACGAGAGGGTAATGTTAAAGTGGATCTTGTTAAAGAGGATCTTGGCTTGCCAGAGGGTGGCCTTGCTGGGCTTCTTACCGGTTGTAGGTCCCTATTTACGGATCCATCACTCACAAGATTAGGTATAGATTTCCGCTTACAGATGATGATTTGGTCTCCTCAACGGAGGTGGAATATTTGTCTCCTGCTTTCCGAAAATGTCCAGTGTAGATAGCAATCTATATGGGACATGAGCGATACGGGCAGGTTACTTATAATTTCCTTCAGGATGTGTCGACCATGAGCGGACTTCCAGAGCTGAGTTTCAATCTCAGTCTGGGCTTCCTGCATACCGGACATGGCTCCTTGAACGCGGTTTTGCATAAGAGAGGCCTTATTTATGTGGCAGGTTGCTCATGCGGAGCTCCCGTTGAGGATTGGATGCATGTTCTGTGCGTTTGTCCAATCTACTATGATGATAGGGATTTGCACGCAATGGGCATCAACCAATTTTTAGATCTGAAATGTTACGGCACGGTGATGTTCAACGGCAATAGCGATAGTGTTTTGTTTATCTATTTTGGCATTATTTCATTAAAACATGAGGCTAGAGCTCGCGATCCAGACAATGGTGACCGATAAAGAAAGATGATCAACGATTATGAGCGATATCTGGTTCATGCAAGACCGATTGACCGAAGTCAAAGAGTGGTGCGAGACTGGTTTTAGGATTGAGACCTGTAAATTGGTCACCTAGAACTTGTGATCTAACGCCGCATAATTATTTCCTACATTGGTAGATGTAATTTCTTGTTTATGTGAATGAATCAGCAACGACGGAAGCTTCGAAAGACAATATACAGCGAGTTATTGCATATAAACGGCTCCAGATGCTGGAAGAAGTGGTCAAAACTGACACCGCCAGCAGAAGATGTTTTGCAATTGCTAGGGATATCAATCTGTCAAATAAAAGCCTAGCTAAGTTCAAAACTCGATGTTATTATATTCCGGACTGAAAAAAATGTATAACTTTTAGATAGTATTCATTTACAGTCTTGACTACAGTTCTATTTCAATTCGAGAATCGCTCTCAAGAACTTTGGAAAACTTGTTTCTTAGCAAGGAATTGCACATTCATCATGCTAAAGAAAAAACAACAAACCCGCTGAAAAAATCCATTGACATTCTCATTTAACACGAATACCCTCGGTTCCTTCCACATTGCCCCAAGGAGATTTATTTATTTACTTTTAATTTGTTAAGAGATTGTCACTCGAAATATCACAAATTGGAAATATATCTGAGCTACCATGAAAATTGAAATAATTCTTATCAATAACCTTGGAACCATCCTCTGCACCACGGTTCTATGGTGTAATGGTTAGCACTCTGGACTCTGAATCCAGCGATCCGAGTTCAAATCTCGGTAGAACCTTGTTCCACTTTTTTCTACTTTTCCGATTTGCAGTTCATTTTCCAAACTTTTTTTAAATCCCTGACAGTTGAAAGTATTTGTTAAAATAATATGTAACCAATAATATATTCAAAATCTTCTATGATACTTTACTAACGATGCGAGTACCAGATGCGCGCAACAGAATTTTCATGCTAACATAACAGTTCTGTTAAATGATCAAAGTGTATGCAACAAATCTAAGAAAAATAAACTTGAAGATTGTTGCATACTTTTAAGATACTCACTGAATCAACACGTGGCAATTCTGGAGAGAAAATGGAAGAATCGGCTTGTCGCATGTTTTCTTCAAAAGAAGCCGAAAGATTTGCATCTGGTTATTTATTGGGTTCCACAAAAGAATGCCGATTGATTGAAGTGGTTGAAATCTGATCGGTTGAGTTCCCTTTTTCCAATAGGGACTTGACAATTTTGAATTTAATTTGTGAACGCACTCTTTCACTAATCATCAAACTGTCACTGTCAATTTATTCAGTAAACTCATTTTCATCATGGTAAAGTACACGAACGAGCAACGTTTGCAAATTATAAAAATTTTCTAACGAAATTCGGGTTGGTCGAAAATATCTTTGCTTAAGGATCTTGGTTTACACACATACAAGATCAAGCTGACTCAAGAATTGAAGCGGATGGACCATTTGAAGCGACGTACGTTCTCCGATTGGGTTCTGGAGAAGATGCGCCAAGATGATGAATTTCATCGCAAAATCATCTTCAGTGACGAAGCTCATTTTTGGGTCAATGGGTTCGTCAATAAGCAAAATATGCGTTATTAGTTGGGTGAAAATCCACATGTGCTTCATGAATCACCACTTCATCCACAAAAAAAAAAAGTTTGGTGCGGTTTGCATGCCGGCGGCGTTATTGGGCCATATTTTTTCGTCGACGATAACGATCGTCACGTTACTGTGAATGGTCAGCGTTATCGCGCCATGATCACCGATTATTTTTGGTCCGAATTGGAAGATATGGACTTGGACGACATGTGGTTTCAACAGGATGATGCTACAAGCCACACAGCACACGCTACAATCGATTTATTGAAGAGTAAGTATGGTGAGCGTGTTATCTCAAGAAATGGGCCAGTCGATTGGCCGCCTCGTTCGTGCGATTTAACGCCGCTTGACTATTTTCCGTGGGGCTACGTTAAGTCACTGGTTTATGCCAACATGCCGACGACGTTGGAAGAGCTCAGAGCCAACATTGAACACGAAATAGCGGCCGTTTCGGCCGAAATGTGTGGCAGAGTTGTTGAAAATTGGGTCCAACGAATCGACCGCTGCAAACGTGCCCGCGGTTTCCATATGAACGAAGTCGAGTTCCATTCATAAATATTTTGATTGTACTTCAAGCCGATAATAAAGTTTTTGAAATATCTCAAATGGTTTGCGTTTTATTTCAAAAAAAAGTTGCCAAGTCCTTATTAGAAAACTCTATACTTGAAGGAGAAAACTAAGACGAGGTCTTCCTTCCATTCCTGGTTGGAGCGGTGATGTTCACTCGCTTGATTCTCCTTCTTCTGACCAGGTCAATCTCGCTATATAGCATATATATATACTATATATATAGAATATATGTAGTATATTCTATATACTTTATAGTATATACTCGTAGATAGTAGAGACGACTTTCCTGTTAGTCCTCTTACTCTCATCCTCTTACTGACTTACTTACTTACTTAAGGTAGCACTACAGTCCTGGGTGGACCTGGGCCCCAATCAACAAGCAAGTTGATTGAGATCGGATTCCACTTGCGTACGCCACCTGAGTCGTCATTTTTCTCTATTGCGCTGTCAGTTGGAGGCGGATTTAAAGATTTTTCGGACCGGATCCACCGGTGTCCATCCACTCTACATGATCCGGCCACTTCAGTCGCTGGACCTTCACTCTTCTGGCTAAGTCAATGGCCTTGACTTATAGACCATACAGTTCGTTGTTTTAACATATCTCCTTCTCCACTCACTGTCTATGCAGACGGGACCGAAAATCACCCGAAAAAGTTTCCTCTCAAAGTTCCCAATAGCACCCTCATCCATCTTCGATAACGCCCATGCCTCTACGCCATAGAACAGGACTGACTATTAGGGTCTTATATAGGGTCTTATATATAGTCAAGAAGCAACTTATTTTCCGTTTGACGTCAGTGCTTGTGTCGTGATAGCGGAGCCTAGGTAGACAGTCATATCTGTCGAAGGTGACGCTCTGTCCAAAACTTCATATATTTGGTTTTAACTGTCAAACCCATTTTCGCCGCTTCCATCTCAATACTCGCGAGAGCGCCACTGACGTCACGCTGCTCTCTTCCGATAATGTCAATATCATCGGTATATCCGAGTTCAATAATTGGACGGGCTTTTGAAAGATTATGACTCTTGTGTGGGGCGTGAATTTTGCACTAATCTTTCAAAAATGACAGCGTATGACAGCGCATTGCCTTACCTAAATCCTTTTTTGTCATCAAAAGTCTCGGTGAGCTCTTTACCGACCTTGGTGGAGCAGCGTGCATTCTCATGCAGGGATGTCAAAACTAGACTTTGCTCTGTGTAGCTCATCCCTACAGATGCTGTCATACACGGTCTTAAAATCGATGAATAGGTGGTGTGCATCGACTTGAAAGCTCATGGGTTTTTCCAAGATCAGCCGTAGTATGAATATTTGGTCGATGGTGGAATTTCCTGGCCGAAAGCCACACTGACGAATGGCTTCAGGTGATCACACAATTTGATAGATAGAATTTTGTAAGCGATGTTAAGAAGACTGATGCCTCTGTAGATGGAGCGTAGGGTCTTCTTTCTTGATCGGATCTTGGATCGGAAAAGGAAGGCTGAGTTTACATTCATCAGGTACACTTTCGTGAAACCATAACATATTTTACAGCTGAGTTGGTGAATGTTCCTTAACAAGTCATCGCCTGCCGCTTTTAAGAGCTCGGCAGTCAGGCCGTCCATTTCAGGATGTTTGTTGGATTTAAGCTTAGATATGGCTATCTTCACTTCATCCAGGTCGGGGAGACGGAATTGTTGGTCACATTGTCCAGGAGGAACGATTTATTCTGCCTGACAGCGTTATTTGGTTCGTCATCGCCGTTATATAGTCTACGGAAATGCTCTTTATGCATCAACTGCGAGTCTACTATGATGTTCCTTTGTTCGTCTCTACAGGCTTCGGTTCTGGGTTCATGTCCGTGACATGTTTTTTACCTTTTGGTAAAAATTCGAAATCGCATTCCTGGAGTAGCATATCTCAATTACCTCGACCTCGCGCTTCTTATTCTAATTCTTTTTCCTCCTGAGAAGCCGGTGTTCGTCTCCTCTCTTCTGCTCGTGAGTAGCTCTAGTGCTTCTATGCAGCGCCGTTTTGTATGCTTCTTGCTTAGTTGCGTGTACATGCCGGCACTCGTCATCAAGCCAGGGGTTTCGTTGTGGTTACCGAGTGAAACCCAGTACAACAGAGGCGACATCTCTGATGGCCTTTTGGCAATCTTCCCACTTGATGATGGAGGCATATGACCTCTTAAGAGACTAAGGGAGACTCGATCAGAAAAGAATTTAGCGATCTCGTGCCATTCTAGCCGTCAAACTTCCTCACAGCACTAGTTTGCCTTTGCCATGTTCAGGTAATGGTGGAGTCAATGTTGGCCCCTCGAAACGTTCGAACATTCATAATTCTGAAGGAGTTCCATGTGTCGATCGCAATGTGGTCCATCTGGTTAACAGTTGATTGATCAGGAGTCCTCCAAGTCCCCTTATGAATATCGAGATATGGGATCCGCGACAGTGTTAGGCTGAATCCCTTATTGGAAGTGGTAACATGCAATCTATTCTTTCCTACAGCATTACCAAGGACGTCCTCTCTTCCTAGCTTGTCATTGCTAGGGTACTGCTCCTAAATTCCTTCCCTGGATCAGATTCTGGCCAAAACCATACCTGTGGACAGAGAAAGTCAATTTCGTAATTTTTCGGCAAAATGAGTTCTGGTGTCATTGCAAGGCATGTCCATTAGGCTAGAATTAAAAGACAGTCGGCTCCCAAGGTCACCAAGGTCACCAAAGCTCCAGTGCGTGTTATATCAAAGACCACTTCTCTTTAGCCGAGAAGCCGTATCTCGGCAATTATTTTCAAATTTTCTATTCCCAAATGCTGAAATTTTGCTTATTAATAAAGCAACAAAAACTTGAAGATTGAAATGTGCCTCATCACTGAAAATGATTTTTTTAGCTAAATTCCTGCCCAATTTTATGAATTTCTAACACGCAATTGGGAAAATTACAGCGCTACTGATGATCAACAGGCTTAAGTTCTTGCGTCAATTGCAGCTTACAGGCTTTATGAACTAATAGTTTATAAAAAATTCGGTGGATTATTGCTTGAGATAGATCTCCGTAGAATCGACAAGCCTTGGTTATCAGCCACACTCTGGTCTACAAAAGGAGTATTAATTGTTAAACTTCTTACAAATGAAATTCGCAATCGATCGCATTATTTCGTTTACCAAGTTGATGCGTTTTAACATTGTTAAGCTTCTTTTTATATGCCTAATTGAAAAGTTAATCCAACAATCCAAGTTTAATTCCAGATCTCAACTTTCGAACTAATATAGAGGCTGTTCACTGGCTTATGTTGAAAAACTGCATCGGAAATTTTGACCTTCAGATGCTGGTCTGCAATCGAAACTGTCTTAGTCAGATGAACAATATTCAGTTCTGTTTATAATGTAAATTTAATATTTCATCAAGATTCATGACACATACTCAAAAAATAAATTTTTATATATAACAAAAACGTCCACACTATCTGTTGGCTTAACCTTTACCTCCTAGTGACCAGATTCGAATAAAAAAAAATGCAAAGACTCTTTTTATTCATTTGTTCCCATAATGTAACTAAGTGTATTTGTCTCATTTTTATTTATAGTTTTGTATAATTCATCTAAATTAAATACAGAATACATTTTATATTTGCTAAATACTAAAAAAGGCATTTCAATTACCTTAAGTACACTTGCTTTAACAATTTATAACTACTTATTATTTTTCCATAAATTTACTTTTACATTTTTATTTTAATAGTTTTTTTTATTATATAACATAACCCAACAATGTTTATGAAACAACGAATATTCTCTATATTATACAATATTTTCCATGATTTTACAATATTCAAATAAATATTGTTTTTTTTTTATTTTTTATTTGGTAAATACATATATTTAAATATTTAAGAATACTTAAAATTGTTTCAATTATTTTTGTATTCTTTTTTGGGAATAAAATAAATTAAAAACAAATATACTGTAGATAACAAAATGCATATCATACAATGAATTTATCTATCTTAGGTATTATAGCAGACTTTTCTTACTTTTTCTTTTACTAAAATTGCTTTGCTGTAAAATAATTTATTCTTTTTAAAAAGTTCTTTAACTTATTTTGTATTTTTGATAGATTTTTTTAAAAATATTTTTAAACGAAGAGGTATTACTTATTAAAAATGACTCTTATTCCAACGATTTTAAGGAAACGTGTTTGTTTTTTTTATTAAACGAAAATAACATCGATTTAGTTTTTAGAAGTTAAACTGGCTTTTATTCTTTGATTTATTTTTGTTTGTTATTAAATGCTGTTAAGTTTTCTTTTTTAAAGTTCTTCTTGTTATTGGAAATTATTTTCTTATTTATTTGGTATTGGAAAATTGGATTCTTTTTTTTAACAAATTGCTTCTTTGGTATTTTGATTTTTTAGTAAATGAAATCTTTAAATGTTTAAAAAATATACGTTTTATGTAAAGGTCTTTTTTTTCCAGACATCAATGGCATATTGTTTTTAAAAACAGTAACACCAATATTTTTTTTTAAAGGTCCATAAAAACCAGAATCGATCAAAAAACAAATTCTTATTCTAGACATCTAGTAAATGTTCAAAATTGTGGAAATGTTAAAAAATATGTTTTTGTTTTTTGTCGAAATATACATACATATATTGTAGATGCGACTTTTGGACTCAATTTTATTTAGATCTTTTTTCTACAATTATTTCTATTAGCTTTTTAAAATTTTACGTAAAAGTTTGATTTAAATTTAAGGTGAAAATATCTTACAATTAAAGTAACGTATTGATCTATAATAGTTTAAGCATTTTTTCTAAAATTTTATTGACATATGCGTCCGTAAGGCTAGTGTTTAAAACCTAAAGGAAACACTTGTTGTAATTGGGGATGAAAATTGACCAAACGCAAAGGTGTGAGTTTTATCAAACTTTTCACAAAAAATCAGAATCTACATAATTTTTTAAATATTCTCCATCAGACCATGAAATACCCACTTATACTGGTTGAATGTGTCAATTAATTAGTGTTTATAGGTATGTAGGTAATCTAGACACTACGAACGCGCTTTCATTAAGGACAACATTGTACTCCGAAATTAGGGCTTTAATTTATTTTTTCGGAATACGTTCCATAACCATAATTTCTGTGGACAAATAATGAACTATTAAGTCTTACAAATAATCTACTGATTTATGCGAACTAATAAAAGGCGGTGAGCCTTGCGATACTACAATAGTTTCACAATCTGATTCAGTCAGATATTTTATTTTGGTACTTTGCTCTACTACGAGAATCTAAGACTCTGTACTTATCACAAGATCGTTTACTTTCCGAATTTCCAACTATACGAGTACTAGACGAATCCTTTAGATGGATGATTTTCGTATTGTCTTAAACTAGGAAGCAGCTGCTTAGTAAGAAATTCAACCAGATTCAATCGTAGTACAATAATAAAGTACACTAGATCTATGCGGTGAAAGAATTCCCTGTGCACAGGGCAACAAAGGCCGAAATTGAAATTTTTGGACAATGGGCACATCGTAGTCCTTGATAATGATATTGATTAGATTAGAATTTATGAGAAAAACGATATTTTCTTGCGAAATGTCGTTCAAATATTGCATAAAAGTCTATTGTTTTGAATGAAAGGTGCATTTAAGTCGTGATTGACGTCCAATATGAACCACGTCTAAATTTGACAACTCGTCAAATTTCTGATTGGCTAAATCCTAAATTGTGGTACGGAATTTAAGAAAAATGTCGTGAGATTAAGACTACCGGCTTTAGTGGATATCAAAAATTATAGTATCGCACTACATCAAGAAGAATTCCAACAAACTCAGTGGAAGGTTGGTAAAAGCTAGAATAAAAAAGTGATTACGATTGGCTAAAGTGCATCTTAAGTGGACCCAAGATACTTATGTAGATCAATATTATATTTTCCGAGGTATCTAAGCTTAATCTCCATATAGAAGATGACGGGATCCTTGCGCGAAGAGAATCAATGAAAAGACTTTATTCTGAACGCCTTGAATAGATGCCTACCAAAACTGAAGCTATGATGGTCTGATGAAGAAAATGTAGAATGGTCCTCTTCGAATCAAAAGTCACTGCAGTAGTTTATCTAGAGAATGAATAAGTACCATTCGTGCTAGAGCTATTGTATTTGGTGACACTTGCAGGTCAATGTTGTAAAGTCAAAATCGTAAGTGTGAACTTGGTTTTTTTTTTTTTAATATCTTCTACATATATACAATAATAAATTAAAATTAATTTTTGCCTCTGTCTGAAATGTTTGTTATACAGTCGGAGGCCTTTCCACTTTGATGGAAACAGTATAGGTGTGCTAAGCTGGTCTCTCTAGACCCTATACCTCAATCCAATTAAGAATAATATATCTGACCAATCATGAAACTTCTGATAGCAAATAAGCGTCCAGAGTCAAATGAAATCATAAAAAGCTTACTAATCTGGTTCTGGAAAAAGCTATCAGAATCAATGAACCGCAGGTGTGCAGCGTTAACAAAAGCAAAAGGAGCATTTTTCTCCCTGGACAGATAACACATTGAACTCTCTAAAAGCCTCTGTCAGTCTCATCTACTGCCGAGATTCAACCCGTAAAAGCACAAGTTCCTTGGCTGACCTCAATTGGAAACTTGTAACATATACTACGGCAGCTAATCAGTCATTCGCTTAGACAGAAAAAATATCCACCAAATATACCAGTATATCAGACATCCAGAAGGAATCCAATTTGTACGCAGCATACATACTCTTACATATACTCATACTGATCAAAAAGTAGTAAAACTTGTTGTGTTTTTAGTGGAGTTGGTAGCATCCTAACAAACATCTGAATCAAATTTCGTGTAATTTTTTTTAGTAGTTATTGAGATGCACTTGTTTACTTTCGTCTAAAGATGAACATTTTTTGGATTTTTAGAATCAGTGAAAAAGTTCAGAAAAGAACTTGCATCAAATCTTGCTTCAAAAATGGGATTTCATTTTCCAAAACGTTGAAAATGGTTTTGGCTTCTGTTCAGAATGACTATTTTTCATTGGTGTGAATTGTTCGGAGAACAACGACGTGTATCGATGAACTCCACGTCAAGGAAATCAAGGATTCGGTGCTCGAAAATCTTCGATAACCAATCAAATATCTTGTTGACTTCACGAAAATATTGTTTGATTCGATATAATCGCTTTTGAAAGACCTCTGAAACAAACCCAATTTTTTTCGAAAAGTAGTGTCGTATTAATGTCTGTGAAACAATGTTTTCTGACTATCAGAATATCATCAAACTCTTTATTACATGAGATGAGATACAACCCGAAAACATACAACCAATAATATAGTGTAGAAGGTGAGTTAAGGCCGAAAAACCACGTCAACGGAAGTCAAAAACTAAGGTAATGTTGGCAGTTTTCTTCGATTATTGTGGTGGCACTATAAATTCTTTCCATTTATTTCTGTTAACAAGAAATATTACTTCAGTGTTTCGCGTCGATGGAACTCATGACTTTTGCAGCACGATTATGCGCCGTCTCACATAGCATTGATTGTACGTGTCTATGTGGCCAAAAATTCGACACATATCCTTCCCCAACCGTTCGACTTCTCACTATAACTGAAAAAACCGCTCCGGGAACATCGTTTTGGCTTGATTGAAAACATACAAGTCGAATTGAATATGGGAACATTTCTTCCCTGTTCCCAGACTGAATGTGTGCGGTTTAATAAATTCTCAGAACTCAGAAATTCTCAAATTTAGAATGCTAGTATGTAAGAAACCCATTCTGGTATTTATTTCAAAGTCAGCAACGGATTGCCGTTGGCTGAGAAAGATTGGATTTCTGCAGAAGTAGTTAATAACTTGTCTGAAAGTAAGAGCAAAGCTTTTTTAAGTGAATATGCGAAACTTAAATGACAACCGGAAGGTGGCTTAACATAACTGGAGGTTATAATCTGGTGGGAGGTCACAAGCGACCGGGACATGGGTCAAAGCCTAACTTTGCAATATCGCAAGAAGTGTGAAATTGACCATAGTTTTTTTGTATCTCGTCGTTGCTAACTTGCAATAGGTAATCATCGTACTCATTGTGGAGTTGCATTGCAACGGGAAACTTTGCTCATACAGCATAAATCGAGAGGAATTTGTGCTTCGTTCTCATCTGACAGACGACGATTAAACTTTTTATGAATCATTTATGCGAAGATGCACAATGCGCATGTGACTTTACGGTATCTGCCCGCGAAAAATATGACTGACACGCTGGTTCCGATATTTGCGCTATAACCTAAACAAGTGTTCTCATTAGTAGCAGACGAACTCGCTTTGAGTTTGTAACATTCATACATAAACTTTGATGTTTTAATGTGGAATGATGTTACACTATTGTTTTTGTGGAGTTGCTTAAATAGCCTCATCAGCAGTCAGACAGTGTTAAGACTCTTTTGTCGAAAAATCGTTTAAGATTAGAAGAATAATCCTAAAGCTAAAAAGGCGAAAAATTAACATACTCGTATGTTATCATTGTAGCTGACTCTTAGGTGAAGTTTCTACACCGTTTTGTTGGAATCAAAATTCATTCCCCAAAACTAAAAATGATCCACTTCCAACCACTTAAATTTAAACTACTAATTGATCCCATGTTCCAAAGAATTTAAGAAAACTCGAATGTTTTTCTATTATATACAAAGAATTTTTCCCTAAAATTTAAATACTAGTTTTCGTCTTAATTTTATTGTATTTTTATCTTTTTTAAATTTAATATATTACTTTTTTTTAGTCCTACAAAAAGTGACATAGTTGCACACAAACAATTTGAAAATATAAAAAATATTTATCCTTTTAACTTAAAAATTTGTTTAAATTAATTCTTTCTTCACCGTTCACATCTTCCCTCTTCCAACCACAAAAGCCTAAGGCACAAAATACTTTGGAACATTTCTAAATAAAATACATAATTGATATACATATATTAAACCCTATAACAAGAAATAAAAATCTGAAAATACGTTCCAAGGGCGTATCTACCACAAATTGTTTGGTTTTTCTTTTTCAGTTTTACAATTTCTTCCAACTTATGTATCTACTATCATCTAGTTGCTTCCGTTTCTTTTAATTTTTTTTACTGTTCGAAAATGAACTTTAATTGTTTGGATTTTTTTTTTGGGCAAACAAAATCGAAAATTATTTGCATGTTAGTTTTTTTTTTTTAAATTTGGAAATTTTTTTCCCTCCATTGATGTATGAGGTAATTGTTAATGTTGGTAACATTACTTTTAGTATGGCTTGGCAGCATCCTTGGAGCGTTTTAGTTGAACTTTCAGACGCTTGGTGCCGATTTGAAAGCCGTGCATTGCTTGAATAGCTGCATTCGCTGAATGCGGATTATCATATGACACGAAACCGAAACATTTAGATAAATTAGTTTGTTTATCGATGAAAACTTTTGCTGAGAGTACATTGCCGAAGGGTAGAAATGTTGTAGCGAGATCTGTATCGTTGAATTCTTGAGGTAGATGATATATAAATAGATTGCTTCCTTCAGGACCTGTTTTATAGAAAATAGAAAAAGGGATTAGTAATACTTTACGATATATTGCGAAAAGCGATTTTATGATAATAAATTTATTTAAAACGAAAACTTATTATCTCATAGTTATATAGGAAAGTTTTTGTATCGCAATATTGTACGAAGTTGAAAGAAGATGGATTTTAGAAATGATTACCTTACAAATAAAGCACGAGAAGGGCTGTGAAGTGCTAAGAATAGACAGATAATAGTATTCACGTGTCAATCGGTTGTTTTTATTAGATTACGGCTTGTTACACCGGCTGACATTCGCAGTATTTTACGTCATTGTCGTTTTTCCCTTGTATTTTTCGTAGATTATCTGAAATTTTGACAATGAAGCCGAACGAATAGTAGTGTGCTATTAAATCCACCCAAGCCAACTACATGTACAACATCGTCATAGTAATTTCCTTGGTAATTAAAGACAGAGTCTAAGGTTAGTTTAAGTTAAACAGGGGTATGATTATCCATCATCACACAGACACCAGGCACTAAAACGGTCCCATTGCGATCCCTGTGGAACCAGTTGAATTTGTCTTCAAATGGTAAAAACCTAAACAATCTCCCTGGTGAAACACCCAATTTGCCTGCAAACGTAAAAAAGGCCTTTGTCTTCAACAGCTTGCAGATCACAACAGAAACTGAAAATATCTTTCCTCTGACAATTTGAGTCTCTTTGAGTGTTGCCGCAGGAGACAGTGTCCTGTCAGCTCGTCCTCTTGTTCATTTCCTTTAATACCCCAATGTCCTGGCACCCAATACAGTCTTATCCGGTTCTGACTGCATAGTGCCTTGAGCACTGTTCCACAACCCCTGACTGTATCAGAGTTGACGTTGGTTGATTCCATTGCCTTGATTGCGGCCTGGCTATCGATGTAGATAGCGACATCTCTTTCGGATACCGATCCCATCTTCTTTTTTTTTATAATTTACGCGCGCTTAAGGGGTTAGATCCCCTTTTAAGGTTGCCCGGGTGCGGGCGGAAAGGTAGAAGGAGGAGAAAGGAAAATTGGTTTTTTGTAGTGGTTTCGATATTCGCTTTCTTCACTCAGAGTGATTCGAAGATTATAATTCACACTTCCTTTTTTGTGCTTGAAACTCTATAACAGCCAAATCTAGGTGTCAGCGTTATGCCTTCACACGCAGAATTTTTTTGTCTGAGTTCCAATTACACAAATGAGAAACTTGAAGAACTTGTCAATGGGTAGGATTCGAACCTTGACCCTCCAAGTGAGAAGCGATTGCTAGTACCACTACACCACGGCCACCCCTACACCATACCACTACACCATCTGCATTGACTCAGCCGCCCTGAGGACAGCCAGAACCTCTGATTGGAAGACACAGCTTGGGTCCGTTAGTCTTATAGACACTCTTAGTTCTGGGTCTTCTGAGAAGATACCACAACCTGTTACTACCTCTGTTTTTGAGCCATCTCTGAAAATTACAATTTAATTCGACCTGATTACTGCAGTTTTTTCCCAGTCCTCCCGGATATATTATATCATACGGAATGTCGAAGTCAACAAGGAAGGAATTTTATCAGTTAGAATTGGATTGCCTGGCTGGTTCCGTTAGCACCGTGCGATGTTCGAAACTACTGCTGTTGAAGTAGCCCACTATTGCCAGCATGTTTTTTGATCTGTAAATGAAGCAGTGTTAGGTGCAAAAAGGTGTCCAATACTGCCGTAGGGGTGGTATAACTGTGATGGTTATGGAAGCCGTTCTTTGAACAACAGAGTCTTAATATTTAAATTGTTCGCACTTCGGTCTTAGTACGAAATATTCGTAACCTGTTATCTTTTAGTGTCTTCATATAATTGTGAAGACTTATCTGAAGAGCTGTCTGGTGATTTTTTACGATAGAAGTCGTTCCGGACCCTGCTTCAAAAGAAAATCTTGTACGACTTTAAAAATCCAAGAACCTTGCATACTGCTTTGGTATACTCCAACTTTAGTTTCGAACTATTCGGGTATCCCCGCTTGTGCATTCAATTCTAGCGTCATCATCGTATGTATGGCATACCATTCTTAGATACGTCTCGAGTATAATTTGGATTTGAGCGCCCGTCCAAGTTGGATCCCTTTGAACTCCGAGAACTCTTCGAAAGCTATTTCGATATTTCTTCCTCATTATCCCTAAACTCTATATCGCATCATATATCGACCTGTCTTTCATAAAGACTGACGTTTTATTTAATAATGTTGGATAGTTGACTATGTAGAACTCTTTCTTATATTTTCGTAGCTTGCGACAAAGTTTTCTCCGGTCGGTAGTTGTTGCAATTTCTCGCACCCTTTGCCTTTATGAAGTGGAGCAAGAAAGCTTTCCCTCCGCTTGTTAGGAAACCGACCGCGTTTCATCATTTTCTTGAATAAAATCTCTAGCTATTTAAATTCCAAGGTTTCCGATTGTCGATCATACTATGTGATCCGGTCCGATTATACAATATGATCCCCGTGTATCCATTGACTTCGGCTTCCGTAAAATCTGCAGTTTCCCCTTCATATGTGACGGCCGAGGAAACGGTGCTGTACATAAATTCATTCATAAGCAATGCGTTACGATATTTTAGCTGGTATACGTGCTCATCTTCAGTATTCAATATTTTCAAAACTTTTTTCTTGCGCTGGCGCAATCTTCAAAATATCAGCTTATTCACCCGTGATTCCACTATTTCTTCCAGTTTCTACTGGTACTGTACGTGTTCTAGCTACCACTTTCTTCCCCGCTCGATAGTCTTGTCTTTGGTTCCTTACCATCGTTTTCGTTTCATCATTCCACCACCAAATTTCTTTATTTATGTGAAGTCGGCCTTTTAAAACACCGAGCAAAGCTTTGCACTATTATTCCTTTTTTTTTCGAAGTTGTTTCAGAAGAATGGCATTCTGAAGCCATTCCCGTAAGGGAATAGCCTTATGTAAGTTACGCCAGATTATTTTCCCCACGGATGCCGGCTTCCGATGTTTTTCTCTGGTTTCTTCACAAAATATCAAAACTACTTCTAGTGTGAATTTTGGGACACCGTTTATAAATGTTCATCCGATTTTTCTTTTGCTCCATTGGTAGTCTCCAAATGGGAACTCAATCAAGCGTATAGATTTCGGATAGTGTTATTAGATTAGTGAGACGCATTATCGTTCCTCAAGTTCATCAAAGATTTACCACCTTGTTTGAATATAGTCTATAAGTCGATGCCACATTGTAATGTCCTTATAATAAGGCTCAGGAAAAGCATTAAAGTTACTTCAGAAAAAAATGTTAGAAGGTATGACTAACTTATCCTCCTCTAATACACACTATTTTTCATGACGATCTCGACCTTTCAAAGGTCTGCGCAAGATGAGTACGCGAATGTGTCAGTGGCGCTTTCGCGAGTATTGAGACTTGAGCGACGAAAATGGGTTTAACGGTTAATGACCAAGACCAAGTATATGCTGTCAACAAGCAGGGACACTCAACATCGATGTTTCGGACAGAACGTCACCCCCGACAGACATAATTTTGAGCTAGTTAAGGACTTTGCCTACCTAGGCTCTGCAATTAATTCAGACAACGACACCAGCGCTTAGATCAAACGAAGAATAACTTGTGCCAATCGCTGCTTCTTTGGGCTAAGAATGCAATTGACTAAAAAATCTCTCTTTCGGACAATAAAGGTGACTTTATATAAGACCCTAATAATCCCAGTCCTATTCTAAGGCACAGAGGCATGGACTTTATCAAAACTGTAGCTGCTTCGAGAGGACAATTCTTCGCGTGATTTTCAGTCCGGTCTGGAGGAGATACAGTCGACGATACATCGACTTAGCCAGAAGAGTGGAGGTCCAATGACTGAGGTGGCTGGGTTATGTAGAGCGGATGGGCACCTATGCTCTGCTCCGAACTGTCTTCGAATCCGCCCGCGATGGACAACGCAGTAAAGCAAGACCGCGACTCAGGTGGCGCACGCAAGTGAAAGTAGACCTCAACCAACTTAGCGTACGAAACTTGAGGCAGATAGCTAAAGATCGAGCTGGATGGAGACGCTTATTGGTTGAGGCCCAGGTCCAGGCCAGACCGTAGCGCCACCTTAAATAAGTACGAGGGGCGTTCAATATATTCTCGGTATCGATATGAAGGAAAATGCGAATTCAATTTAAATTGTTTTTATTTTTCAATATAATCTCCCCTAACATCAATGCATTTGTTACATCTTGAGATAAGCTTTTTTATACCCTCAAACAAATAAATTTCCTCTTTCTCTGCAAAATACCCATTTATTGCCGACTTGAATTCTTCATCATCCGAAAATCTTTTTAAGACATTTTTTCAAATCCGGAAACAGGAAATAATCACTAGGGGCAAGGTCTGGACTATAGGGTGGGTGTTGGATTTCTTCGAAACCACAATCTCGCGCAGCAGCCTTGGAAACTCGCGCCGTGTGAACAGGAGCGTTGTCATGAAGAAGCAACACACCCGCTGCGAGTTTACCCCGTCTTTTCTTTTTAATTTCCTCCCGCAAATTATGCAAAGTGGAAGCGTAAGATGTGGCGTTGATGGTTTCACCTTTTTTTTGTACTCAATGAGCAAGATTCCCTTTGAGTCCCAAAAACCTGTGGCCATGAGCTTCCCGGCAGACGGAGTGACTTTGAACTTCTTCGGGGGGTCTGTTCCTTTTTTATGCCACTGCACGGACTCTTGTTTGCTTTCAGGGTCATAGTGGTGGACCCATGTTTCGTCCCCAGTAACAATTCGATCCATAACACCGTCCGTGTTCTCACTACACATCTCCAAAAGCTCTCTACAGCATGCGATTCTCACTTTTTTCTGAGGCGCTGTGAGCATTCGTGGCACCCACCTTGCACTGACCTTTGAAAGGTTAAGATGGTCATGAAGAATGGTGCGAATGGTACCAATTGAAAGTTTGGTGATCTCTGCCATCATTTTCACCTTTATTCGGGCATCCTCAAGAACAAGTTTTTCGACTTCTTTGATGCTTTCTCCCGTACAAGCAGTAGCCGGGGCGCCGGAGCGGGGGTCGTCTTCAATGCTCTCTCTGCCTCTCTTGAACTCACTTGACCACTTTTGCACAGTTGATAATGAAGGTGCGGAACCCTGGTAAACAGCCACCATCTCTTCATGAATAGTTTTTTGACTTTTTCCTTGCTTAGTGAGAAATTTAATTACAGCGCGATGCTCAATTTTCACCATCATCGTCTCAGTTGCCATTATGATTCTGTTTAACTAGAGATAAAACGCGAATTAACAATCACATTTATATGAAATTTTACATGAATGCACTAAAATAATAGTATTACTTGATAAATAAGTCAATTTATATATACAACCACAGCTTCACCCCGATACCGAGAATATGTTGAATGCCACTCGTAAGTAAGGGAGAAATATGTAGTAGTAGATCTAATTAGAAGTTAGGATAGTCACGTCAGATTGAGATTGATATCGGGAAAAGTGTTAGGTGTGACCGAATGGTGTTCACTAAGGGATGAAACCTATTAGAACCTATCGGTCAGCAGTGCTAAGATTCCAATACAACAACAGCAATCTCGTTGTCTTTAAATGGTTAAGAAGAACGAACGTAATAGTGAGGAATAGAGAACTAACATATAGAAACGGTAATAATGTCACAAACGATCTCAAAATCGGATGTGAGCGAAGACTAGTGCTCATACCAATCAATACATTTACGAATTGATTGATCAATATATCCACGAGCTGACAAATCACTTTCGATGTCAAGACAATCATGATTGAAAACTAGTTTTTGGAGATGTGATACGCTTCTCAAGTAAATGATTAGAGAAATGAGAGGTCATATGTAGTGTTAATGGCCGAAATATGTAAAGTTTCGTTAAAACTTACAACAATTTGCATGAACTTCTCCGTGAGAACTTCCTTGGCCAACAGCTACCACAACGTTTATTTCTGTCTCAAAAGGATAGAGTGTATTCAACTATTGTTGGATGTGAGCTGTTTGGTAAGGTTAGGAAAAGTCAAATTATAGTATCAAGGAAGGCAGAAGACGAACTAGTTGATCTCATTGTAGAAGGTAAAACAGGTACCATTGAGGATGTAAAAGTAATAAAAATAAAATGAAGAGTTTTGTGTTCTTGGAATTTACATATTTCGTGGGCCTAGTTTGCTAATGTAGCCCAACATTGGTTGCAATTTGCTATCTAAATTTAAAAACGAGATCACCTTATCAGCTGAGGAAAATTTTTGCCAGGGCCAAAATAGAAATTCAATTTAAATTCAAATTATGAATAAAAACTCACCTTCAATTTGTTTTCCAGCAACTCCGGCCGCTGCAGCTGTTAGTGCAGATGCTGTCAAAGGCGCTGTAGCTGCTGCAAATGTCCCATTGGATAATTGCGTCAAGCTTTGCGCATATGGAGATGTAAGACTTTCAGTTCCAGGCCCTGTCAAAACATCACTCAAATTAGATAAAAAATCCTTCAAAAAAAAAAGAAAAGTTTAATAACAATATACAACTAAACATCAACTCAGCTCCTCCACGAAGGAGCTTATGACAACAAATACGACAACAAATACGATTACAAGTAAGAGTAATTGATGAAACAAGAAAAAATATTGCAGGAATTTAAAAAAAAATTTAATTGTACGACCTATCCTCGGCCTGGTCGATGTTTCTTTTGTTATTGGTGGCGGTTGTCCTGGTGAAGTGCTTTAACAAAAAAACAGAAAAAAAACATTCTCGGAATATTGCCATGAATTTGATTGTGTCCTTTTACGAGTATGTCCTTGTCATAAAATCGAAAATGAAAAGGTAACTACCCTTTTTTTCACCGGGGTCGTACTATAAGATATCCTCTTTTATTAAACGAAGGGGTCGGTCGAGCACACGTATGCAGGACATTTCAGACAATTCTGGAGTAGGAACTATAGCAGAAGTTGGAACTGGAGCTGGGGCATGAATTTGAGGCGAAGCTGGTGCTGAGTTGAAGTTGGGGTAGAACCTTTCTTTTGGTCCTTTCTATATTTACGTGTGAACATTTTATTGTCTTTTGTTTGCTTTCCAAACAACAGTCAAAAAAAAGAAGAAGAAAACAGTCTTTTGAATGGTGGATTGGAAATGGGAGGGATGGGACGGCAGGGTACTGAGTTTAATATTGGAATTTTACGATGGAAATTCTTATCAGGGGTATCTTTGTCGGGTTCCGCTTTTGATGAGCTCGTTGCTTGGTTACGTGAGCGACAATATGTGGGATTGGATTACATTCACGCGCTGGATGGGGCTGGATGGAGCTGGATGTGTATGGTATTTTTTTTTTTTCTTATTTTCATCTAACGTTGAAATATTTCCAAATGGTCCGGAGAATCCTGAACCTGAAGATAATTTTTGAAAATTCTTTCTACTATTGTTTTTTTTTTACGTAAAAGGATTTTGAATCTCGCTGGTGATGGCCATTGGTTTCGGCCAATGACTTATGGATTCTAAAAATTGGGAAGGACTTTTTGTTTAATAGATGCCATGTAATGCATTGTAAATTGTAAATAATTGTCAAAATATGACAATGAGGGAGGAGGAGAAATTGATGATTCTATGCCCTAATTACATGAATTGAAGGCTCCTACTCTATAAGGCTGCATGGATTTGATCCACATTGCAACATACATAAGAGGAATCCTTTAACTTGAGGAAATTTAATGGGCGGTATTCTTTAAAGTAGTTAAATGGCTACTTGTAGGAAATTTTGTAACTACTCGTAGTATCAATAGGCATGCGAAGTCATCGAAAATACATCCGTAGGTCCTTAGACTCTCTTGTCACGGTTGTAATGAGACCCATTTCAATGTATGACTTATTAGCCCAGTAAAAGTCGTTCGACAAGAGTGACTTTACTCCAACAACGCCAAGCTGCAAACCTATGATAGGTCTCATCGCACCGAGTTTTAACTGTGATAATGGAGCCTCTAAAACTTAACTTCGATTAAGGGAAGCAAATTGCGGCCAATACCGCTATGTAATGACGCCTCTATTCTATACAATAGGTTTTGTCTCCGATCATCAAGTATCAATAAATTTGTTATCAGGGACTACCTTTTTTCACCGAAGAATGAGCTGAAGCCAGAGCTCACTGTAATCGTCAATCGTCTTTTTGGAATAAGTAACAACAGTATGGTCTTTCAAACTGAGTTTACAGTCATTATTCAGGCTACGCTAACACTGTGTACTTAGTTAGCCAGGCAGCTGTTAAGTCTGTCGACTTTGAAGTAATAAGATCAAGGCTAATAGTAAATAAAGAAGATATCTAAATGCGATGTCCAGCTGCAAAAGTTGCAGAGAAATAATTTAATATGTTCGATACCTGCTATGTGACTGTCCCGCTCTAGCTGAACCAATAAAGAAGAAGAAGCTAAATTGAGCAAACTTTCTAAGCTGAGCTTTATTTCTTTTTTTCCTTTCAATAGACATATGCGCAAAATTCATGGCTATGCTGTTGCCAAAAACAGCTTCCACCTGCTCAAGTTTTGGGCGTAAAAGTGAAACAGACCAGCAACTTTTTGAGCAAACCATAAAGGACGATTTCTCAGGAGCTCAATTCGCATTCGAACTACCTGGAACTCCCATTGGTAGTATAGTTTCTCGCGAATGTGGTTACCTAAGGGCATACTAATTGAGTGCCTTCTGAATTTTCCGAAGATTTTGAAGTATTGCTGCTGTATACAGTGAGGAAACAAACATGGCACAGATGAACTGAACACCAATCTTACCTACTTATTGAACAAGATTTTGCAAAGTCCTAATCTTTCCCATTTATAAGAAGGGTTGTAGAGCAGACCACGGAACTACTGAGCCATATTTCTCTCTTAAATGTACAAAATTGTTACAGTGAAACTACAAAGCCGACTTACTGCATGGATAGGCACCAATAATCTCCGCCACGGGATACTCCACAGTTGACCACGTGTTTGTTTTACATATTGTAGCATTGTGGAGTCAGTTCTCTTAAAGAATAGGAAACTGTTGGCGGAATAGGAAGTCGTTGACTTTAAAGCAGCTTTTGACTCAGAGGACGGAAGCGCGTTGTTATATAAGCTCGGACGAGTGATTGAAAGCCCTTAGGGTGATACCGAGGCAGCTGTGTGGAATGGTGAGGTGTTATTAGAATGGTTTCGATCGAAGTCAGGAGTGAGACAAGGTCGTGCTTTGAGCAGTCTATTCGAGTCCTTCGTTGAGGATATTGTGAATTTTCTAAATGAACGAGTGAAATGTCCAGGGGTGGTGGTTAAAGCTCTTCCTTTGCGGATGACATAGCGTTGTTAGCGCAATAGGCAGACTCTTCGAATACGGCAAAATAAAGGATCTGGTTGTGCGCCTAAGTAAGTCTCAAATAATTATATTCAAATGAAGTGGAGGCAGAAACTGCGCAAATAAAAAATGGGGAAACTATTCAAGTTGTTAAACAATGTGCGAGTAAGAATTTTACGAGGAATCTCTTCGGAATATTTGTCGAAGTCAAAAGCAGGCACTAATACTGCTTGGAGGTAGTGTTTCACAAACAAATATATTGCCAATAGCTGCAAATATAAGGTTATTGAAGTTCTTTCGGAATCCACTCCCTTCTACACTGCTGAAGTAACGGGAGGTAAACAATATGAGACAGTGGAAAAACTGCTTAGATTTTATACTAAGTGACGCAAAAGTCATCACCCTATCGGAAGATGCTATATGTTTTACAAACGGAGGCAAATGTCAATTCTACTTTGGCATTTGTGAAGTAAACAAATATAAAATACACATACATGGAAATCGGGCCCGAAAGGTCATCAGTTCTGGCGGCGACCACTTATCGATATCATTTTCTCGACCTAATGGAAACAAATTTAAAACATCAAATAAACATAATCCAAAAGCAGAATCAGAGTTTTTCATTCAAAAAATTACAGCCAAAGATAACTTTTGCGCCACCTTGTATATTAGACCTACCCCCATTCTTTGCTAAAACACTAAAAATACAGATGGACCACATTTTCAAAGTATTGTACTAACTAACATGCCAGACCATCGGCTACCAAAGAACTCTACAAACAATACGAAGTAGGACGGGATCACACAAAGAGTGGCTGGAACTAGCTAGTGGTTGTGGAATGGAACAGAGTATCGAGAATTTGGAGAGTTGCAAGCCCAAATACTTTACCAGTAGATTGCGCGTTTGGATGAGCAAACCAGACAAGGGTTCGGAGACGAAGCATCAGCGTCACATCACAGAGCAATCTAAAGCCACAATTTGGAGCTGTATTGTAACTGTCTTCGTAATGAACACAGAATAAAGGAAACAGCGACGGTGCTGAAGTTGCCTGCAGAACTCCTTAAGCTGACAATCTACCTATAGTCTTCCGTTTATGTAATTTGGCAGAGAGAAAGAAGTTGTTACCCATTTCGTTCGAAAGTGCCAAAATAAAAATAAACTGTTTATTTAATCTAATATGATCATTTAAATGCGAAAACATGAGCAAACTGTTGCCCTTACTGACGATATAATAAAAAAAATAAGGCAACTCCTGGTTTGAGGTCCAAAAACTTAACCCACTGTATAAGCACCGAAATACCAATAGGGGTTCTTAAAAGAAATATGTAAATGTATTTGAAAGCGTTACATGCTCGTATTTCAGTGATTTATAATAAGGAAAAAAAGAAGAATAGAAATGGCATGCTTAGGTTCGAGGGACTGTGAGATGTAAGAGTGCTAAGCAGTACTCAGGTACTTCATCTTCTTAGCATCCAGAGACAAAATTAGGGTATGCCACCCCTAAGGGACTCCAATTCCTAAATTGAGATCTTCTTAGACTAGTTACGCATCGCAATTAGAGACACGAAGTAGAAGAAGGAGGTAATGAAAAAGTTAGATTATGCTTACACAGACCACTTTAGCAGAGGGTTCAGATATGCTATTGAAAAGTACAGCCAAAGCAGTCGAAATGGCATGGTAACAAATTTGTAGATTCTTGTATTACCAATGTGAGATACATGTATAAAGAGCTGTTTACTTGATGTAATTGTAAAAAACAGCAAGTAACCCTCAGTGATATGCATTCCTATCAGACTTAGCTATATGAGGCAATTATTACGCGTATTCACGCCGAAAAACCCAGCAAGGAGGAGACCATGATTAAGGCATTTCAAGAAGATCAAAAGCAATTGCCAGTCTGTTGTGGCCGGTGCCATATTATTTCTTGCGGAAATAAGTCGATGTGTCGACTTTGTAGTGAGGAAGTATAAGAGATTTTATTATAGAAAAAAAGTTCGCCTTACGGAGGTTTACCATTATTACCGGTTTATTTTTTTTTCATGTTTTTGGGTATACTGATTAAATCTGAACTCAAGCTTCTTGCAGAGTAGCCAGCGAACTAACCACAAATAAACAAATAGAATAGACTTCAAAAAGACTAAATTATGTTGATAATAATGTAGAAATGGGTCGAAGATTAATATATCAAATGCCATTATATTCGGCTTAGAAACCGGTTGATCATTGCTGGGATATCAGAAAGGTAGAAGAGTTGCGTCCAGCGGCTTAGAACTAAAAAAGTTATTGCTACCCAATGAAACCAGAGGTTGGTGAGTCCGGTTCTTTATTATTTTAAGGTATTTCCAAAATCAGGATAAATGTCTGAAATATCCTACAAACTTCTGAATGTGCTGATTTCGCTCATATACGAGTATAGTAATCCCATTGGAGATGCCATGCCACTTTAAATGCTGCGAAGGGCAGAGGTACATATATGGTTTCTGACAGACTCTTACTTCTGTAGTTTCTGTACAAACTATAGGAGATTTTTTCTAATCTCTCTGCCATTGGGACATCTGTTTGTTAAATCTTATAGACTCGACGCCAAAAAGTCAAAATAATTCCAATGTGGCCACTTATCCATTAAAAAGGTGGTAAATGCAAAATTATACGTTAAAATATCTGTGGTCGGTATTATAGAAAAAAACATCCAATCAAGACCTTGTTTTTCAAATACAATTTCAGTGAAGAAGATTGTTGTTAAAACTATAAAAGCAGGCAACATCACCAAAAGAAATATTGCATCTCTATTTAGATGGAAGACAGGAGGCGAGAGGCTCTCAAATAAAAGTTCTGGAGGAAATGATTCATGTGCAAATGCAGGAAATGGACTAAAACTTTTTGAGATCAATGACAAAAACGAAGTTTAGCTAGACTGGGACTCTTAAATGAAGAATATCACATGCAATGAATGAAAAGCTCTAATCTGCCAATAAGCAAAGTCAAAACAAAAAATCCAAAGTCCAAAGTGGTGTTGAAATCACTTCTCAGACATAGCGGAAAACACAATTATGTCAAAGAAATGATTTATGTCTCCTGACATCAAGAAATAGCATTGAGTTTTGTTCGTCTAAAAATAATCCCTCCCTTAGCACGAGTACTTTGTAAACCAATCGTGCTACTAATGTTCAACAAAACCGCGAAGTACGAGTATACAAAATTTTCTACGAAATATTGTATTTAAAAATAATTGATTTTTCCAAGTATGTTATATGGTACACCGAAAAGTCGACTTAAATCCAACACACACATGGCGTTAGAAACGTGAGCGTTTCACGCCACTGACGCATTGACAGCTTCATTAAGAAACAAAAGTACAAGACAAAATAAAAAACTAAAAAGTTAAAAAAAAAATTAAGTGACCCATTAGATACGAGAATTATTTTAAGATGCTCAGCCATAAGCACACATACAAAAAAAAAACAACACATGATTATGTATGGGTACAGGCAAAGTACTTGTCTAACATTTAGATAGTCTGCCTTACAGGTATAAGTGCGTAAGTACTCAACATGCTATAAGTCGTAACTAAGTGAACGACTAAAAGTATCTTTAGCCTCTTGAATGTTAGTCAATGACACGTTTTTTTCTTATGTTGTAAATGGATAAGCAAAAACTCATTACACAAAACTTATAGTAAAAATATTACATAAAAAATAAACTGTATATATGAATATTTATTAATTTATTTTTTTTGTTGTGGAAAAAAACTTACATAATGTTGCGGCAGCAGTGGGGCCCGATGTTGTATTGGTCAACTGTGCTGAAATTGGTTGTGCTGGACTAGTTGCAAGACCCGCTGCACTTAAATGCGGATGTGTTGTTGTCAAATGCGGATGCTGCGTATGGAGCGTATGATGTGGTGACGGATTTAGTGTAGCTAACGTGACCAAACCCTGCATTGACATAGGTGCAATAAGTCCGCCGGTAGTTGATAGAGTTGTTGCACTGTGATCCGGTGGGAAATTTAGTCCTGATATTTCCATATTTTTTTTCGATTTTTTTTTTTTGAATTATGTATTTGGTTTTTTTTTTTTGTTTTTTAATGACCACAGAGTCATAAGAGACATTACCAAAAAAATCAACAAATATAAAACATAGAAGAAAACACACACCCAAAATGGATTATTTACATTTACAAAAAAATTTAAAATGTTTTGGTTTTTTTTTTAATTTTTTTATATAACAAATAAAAAATAAAAAATTGACTAATAATATACAAAAAAAAGAAAATGCAAATAAAAACAAATTTGAATCTGTAAAGTTTTTTTTTTGTTCGGTTTTCAAATACATACAGCAAAAGGATGCTTGATTGGAGGTTAGGAATGTGTTTTTTTTTTTTTTAAGGAGGATAGTGTATGAAGGTGGATAGTTTAGAGAGACAGTTGTTGGGCGCCATACAGACAGTACAAATAAAAAAAAAAAAAATAAATAAATAAAAAAAAAAACATCCAATATGAAGTAATGTAGTCATGCTTGTTGAAGAAGAAGTTCGGAAACATTCCATGAGTTATGGGAGGAAGAATTTTCGTAATCAGGTACTTTAACTGAGTGAGGAGGATAGAAATATAAATATGGTTTAAAGTTTCATTGGCAGTTTGTTGAGCAAGTCTTGAAAGTATTCTGGGTTTTCAAAGGAAGGAGCTTACTTATAAAATATATCAAATGGATACAACATTACGCTTTGCGATACGAGGTTTCATTTCGAATAATACGACATTTATTACAGTTTTTGACAGTCGATACGTTACGACCACGTTATAACTAAATAAAAGTAAAATGATGTTTGAAGCAACCACGTATTGAAATTGTTAAAATTTACTACAAGAATAGTAAAAATATCGCTGAAACATTACGAAAAGTTGGAAGTTTACTCGGTTGACAGAAAGTAGGTACCTTCACGCCAAGCAAGTAACAAATTTATTTAAAAAAATAAAATGATGAAGTGATATGAGAGGCGGCCTGCGTGCATGAAGATTGGTCAGGAAGCTGCTAAACGTCCTATAACTTAGATTGTGTGAGCAGCGCAACAATCAAGTTTGTAGCAAAGTGCTTGCCTTACCTCTCGTTGGTGGTCCCAGGTAACTGAATGAGCAGACCCTTATTCATGGTTAAAAGGGCAGCGGTACGCCCGGCCAGCCATGTGATGAACCAACAAATGGCCTTGAATAAAAATGGACTCACTTAATAGGAAATGTTGAAAGGCCAACGACCTTCGGATCTGCACTTGGAATATTCGGAACCTTAATACGCTACGAGTATGTGCAGCCGACAAATTAGCAGAGGCCCTTGACTGCTTTTATGCAGATATCACCGCCATCCACAAAGTGCAATGGGATGGGACGGACATAAGGAGGATGAGGAGCTGTGATATATACTATGGTGATTGTTATAGGAAAAAGAATCAACGCTCACTCGGATGCGGATTTACCATAAGCGGCAGACTTGGGCAAGAAATCTTGACGTTCCGACACATGAGCGAGTATCTTATGTAAACCCGCATCAACACTAAATTCTCTAACATAAGCCAAATAAGCGCTTATGCTCCTACGGAAGTCAAGGACCCGTCACCAAATAAAGTTTCTACGAGCTCGACAATACATATAATCAATGTCTGAACTCTGACATTAAAATCGTACTAGTATAGGAAAGGATGACATCTTTGGTAGGAGAGTTGGTAAGTACAGCTTATTGACTTTGGGAAGGGACGAAATATTACTGCAGCAAGCACACGGTGTCCTCATCTCAATATACACAAGGGGACATGTCAGTCTTCGGATCATCGAATGCTACATCAAACTGATCATTTTACGATAGACGTAATTCATACCTCCAGCATTCTGGATTAGTTGGATTCCCACTTGTTGCAGCTGAGGTGCGAATGCGGATTTCCCAAGCGCCACACCAAAAAAGAACTACTGTGCGAAGATATAACGTAGAATAGCTACAATCGCACAAAAACCGCCGAACACATATCCCGAAATCTCTCAACGACTCTTATGCGGCCGAGGTCAAATACCGGGACAGGAGGTGGCCGTGGTGTAGTGGTACTAGCAATCGCTTCTCACTTAGAGGGTCAAGGTTCGAATCCTACTCATGACAAGTTTTTCATTTGTGTAACTGGAACTCAGTCAGAAAAATCTGCATGTGCAGGCATAACACTGACATGTAGATTTGGCTGTTGTAGAGTTTCAAGCACAAAACAAGAGTGAAAATTGATAACCTTCGAATCATTCCAAGTGAACAAAAAACTCTCCGTCCTATTCGGACTCCCACCCCCGGAGACATAATATCGAAACCAAATATACCTGAATTTCAAACCACTACATCACAACAATGTTTTCCTTTCTCCTCCTTCTATCTTTCCGCCCGCGCCATGGCAACAGTAAAAGGGTATCATAACTCCTTAGGGGCGCGTAAATTATAAAAAAAGGGGGAATGCTGCCAACGTGCCATCAGAGACGCCGCAACTGATGTGCTGGGTTTCAATCGACTACCATCTGAAAATCCCTAGTTTGAAGAAGAATTCCGGCACGTATATGCAGCTAAAAAAGGTCGCGTTACAAAGAAGGACGAGAACTGCCCGTGAACTCTACGAGCAGAAAAGACGAGAAGAACATCGTCTTCTTCAGAAGAAGAAAATAGAGCACGAGAAGCACGCGATCGAAGATATTGAGAGGTTTTGCTCTAGTAATAACGTACGGAATTTTTACCAACAGGTAAAAAGAAAGTATCAAGGCAAAAAGACCCGTATAGAAGCCTTTAGAAATGAAGAAGGTACCATGAAGAAGAGTCACAGTCGGTCCTGAGAATATGGGAATATTTTTTCTGCAGACTGTATAACGGCGAAGAAGGTCAACATCCCGCCGTCAGGCAGAATTGACCATTTAACTTAGACGTTGAAAACCAACACTTCTGTCCACCGGACTAGAACGAAGTAAACCTTGGAACTATCTAATCTAATCTGGTTGATCTGATGGCTTACCGGCTGAGGTACGTGTATTCAAAGCTGCTGGAAATGACTTTGCATGGATTATACACCATATGAATATATGGTAATATAGTCGTAAAGTCTATACGGTTATATTGACGCGAAAAGCGAATAGTGCCGACCATCAGCAGCGGCTTAACACTGTCAATAGGCTCTTAACTCACCTGCAAAATCTGGGTCAACAAAAATATGCCCGAAGAATGGAACGTAAACATGGTTTATCAGATCCTAAAGGAGGGTGGTCCTCCAAACTGCGCCAGCTACAACAGAATAAGTCCCCTCAACATCGCCTATAAAATCCTGTGATCGGCTGGGATCCTTCGTCAACGGTTTGACTGGTCATTATCAGTGTGGTTTTAGTCCAGAAAATCCGCCATAGATCAAACTTTCACATTACGGTAGATCTTGAAAAAACCCCAGAGTTCCAAATCTATACACACCACCTCTAAATCGATTTCAAAGCTTCATATGAGAGCATCTGTAGAGACGAACTATACAGAGCCAAGTATAGTTTTGGCAGCCCTGTTAAGTTCATTTGACTATGTTGAGCCCATGGGCACCAGCGATCCGGTCTGGAAAGTTTTCGACTCCAACCCACAGGGACAACGGAGTAGTGGACGTGGCACACACAAGTGGAAGGGTACGGCAGCCAATTTCATGTGCACAACTGGAGACAGCCGCAACAGCTCGAGAGGCATTTTATCTAAGGCTATGGCCCACCCCAGACTGAATAAGTAATTAGGTTAACTAACTATGCATCATGATCAATTATGGCAGATCTACGCACGTAAAATTGGACATTTTAATAAAAAAAAAACTTTTTCTTGGTCATTTACTTGACGAAAGTTATTGTGTCTTGGATAAATTGATCTTGGTTTAATTGGATTGGTCATACAAACCGGAAGAGCCTTAAAATCCGCACGTACCATAGAATAAACCCCTTAGCGTTTCAAGCATTAATTACCCTTTGGTCCTATGTGCTTCTTTGCAAGTCTTGGCCAAAATAGAACGTCAACATTACATGATACATTGTTATCTCCAATGTAATGTAGAGAAAGCAGTGGTAGACTTATTTAGCAGTAACATCGAATAATAAACATTATACGACAGATGTCTTTCCATGACAGACAGCTAGCATGAACCTTATAATGAGTGAGGCAGGATGGCAGGGGTAAAAAGATGATGAGAAACTATGATATGCCACAATTAGTACTGACTGAGCAGCGTGTATCATAGGCTCCCACTCCCGCGGAAGAAATAAATGATATTAAAGGCTGTTTCCTCAAAGTGTTAGCCATTTTTTTTGTAACATAAATTGAGTTGGAATCAGAAATCATTATTCATTATGAAGAATTATTTATGACTTCTTCTGTTGATTTTGATGAAGTAAATCCTGTTGGTTAAATTTTTGGTTACTCTTTCTCACTCATACGGCACATAGCACCATCTTGCTGCTGTTACATATCGTCCGCATCAATCAATATCGTCCATACTTTCGAGGAAATAGTCACTTATCAAACACCAAACTGTGGCATAATTGAGTCCCATGAGTCTTTTCTGGATTTGCCACAAATGGCAATTTTGCTTCCACCTAACCGGAAAGTGAGCTTCGTCATCAAGAACGATTTTTCGATTAAAGTATGGGTCGACTTTAAGGTGCTCAAGAGACTACCCCGCGAACTCTCACCGTGGTCCCTGGCTTTAGTTCCTACACCAGTTGGATCTAATTTAGGTGTAGACCGATCTATTTTCGATAAAACCACTCATTCAAGTTTTGCATGGTAAATGTAAACACTTTATGGGTGTTTCCATGAGCCGTACATCTCATATAATCCTTTGTATTTTTTGGTTGACTTTATCAAAAGTCAGTGAGTACCAAATATGTAAATTGTTTTAATATTGAAAAAAATTTTAATAATTATGCAAAATATGAACAGCATTTACCACGGCAGCAGCTTACCCCACATAAATCTACATAAATATATTCTACACAAATACAGAAAACCGACTACCTATACAAAAATTAAAATGCCGAAACGTGAACTGAATCCAAATTGAAAAAAAAGTATTTAGCAATGAATCAGAAAATAAGGCATACGCCCCTTAAATGTACCGCAGATAGCATACCACACAGTACAGTTGGTAAAAATTGTCCAACGGATTAATTTGTTGAAGTTTCAACTCCAAAGCACAAGATCAGATACCAGAAGATATGTATGTACGTCTTGTTTTATGAAGATACGAATTACCTACGTACTCGTAGTCATGGCAAATCGGAAAAAAACTGAATAATAATGATTTTTCTCATATTCAAGTACACGGAGTAATGTGCAACGACTACTCGTCGTATATTTGCTAATGAACGATGAAAAAAAAAAAAAAAACAATAACGAATTGTATCGCATTTGTAATTTGAACAGATAAACACATTTGTTATACCACCTAATCATATTTAGGGGGGCGTGTGGTTGGTATCGTCGTCTTGTTACCACCTCAGCATATACAAATACAGTGACAGAGTAGAAATAAAAAAAATATATCCATAAATTCAAAATAAATAAGAATAGGTACTCATACTTTGTATCTAGGTATACTGGCTGTGGTACATGTACTTACACATAAGCGAATATCTGCTTTCGTTTTCTATTCACTTGTTACGATATTCGCTATCGCATCATGTGCTTCCCTTTGCTCAATTCTGTTCGCTGTGGCTAATTGAAATTATCCACACACAGCTACTTGTTTGTTTGTAATGTTTTTTTTTTTTAGTTTTTTTTTCCCGAATACGAATACTCTATGCATTAGTATGTGCTAGCGTAACTATTTTTATGTATCTTTCATATGGAATTTAGATAAGCTGCTATTTATTCATACGAGTAATTCGCTGAAATGACTCACTTTGTGACAAAATAGTCGTAGATAACCAGAAACTGAAGGCGAACACAAGTTATTCGAACGAGCTCTTTAATCTGAGAATTCCAAGAGCAAGCAATTATGAACTTGATGAGATAGGACTTAACGTTGGTTAAAGGAACACTCCAGATATTATAGAATCGATATAGTGTTGGCTGCCTCTTGACCTGGTCATTCTCTTTGACGTATTCAAAGATTTGAAAGAGGTTTTAGAACGTACCGTCAGGGTTTCTGGAGTAGAGATGGTGGCAGAAGAACTCAAACTGGATCAATGGCACCAACCACTACCGCATATGAGGGTACTGACATCGATGTATGTACATAGCCGGCTCCTAATGCACAGGGCGTGCCATTAAAGATCTACGAAATCCTAGGAAACGACTGATATCACCGGTGACGACGTAAGCTACATGTGGATCGTTAGGTCCTTTAATAGACCAGAAACTAATATAAAGCAGATCTAACCGTCATTCAAGAAGTGCCATGGGTGTACATATGTATCTATTCTGCGGTGATTGCTTCCCGGAGCACAAGCAACGACCATTTGGATGCGGGTTTGATATTAGAGGGTGGTCCAAATACAAGTTTCCTTTTAAAAATAAAATAAAATGAACAAAAACCAAATATTTTCTGTATGTTATGGCTTCACTATAAAGAGCGAACATTGCCATTAGTTATGGAATATGATATCATTCATGTGGCTGCCTCGGCCACAGTAGCGCATCCTGTCAACTCAATTTTCCAGGATCTTCTTGGCTTCTGGTTCTATTTCCAGAATGGCTCAGACTATATTCGCTTTAAGCACTTGAATCGTTTCTGGATTGCCTGCATAACATCGATCTTTAAGGGAACCCCACAAAAAACGGGGTCAAATGGTCTGAGGCGGCTGATAACATGATTACCGAACTAAGCGCGCAAAAGATCGATGGTTTAGTGGCCTCTATGGCTGAAACCAAAAATCGTCCAAATCCATGTTTTCAATTTCAGCTCATAAAAAATCGGTAATCATATGGCTCTGTAGCGCAGCAACATTTTCGAAATAAAATGGGCCTGATACCACCACTCCCAAAATCGCACCAAACTGTCACTCTCTGCGGATATATTGGCGTCTCGACAATCACATGCGGGTTTTCCGATCCCCGATGAGGCAACTTTGTTTGTTAATATAACCGCCGAGATGGAAATGAGTCTCGTCAGAAAATATGGGTTTTCAGCCAAATTCGACATTCACTTCGAGCTGCTGTCAGGCCCAAACTAAGAAGCGGTAACGAAGTGGACCAAATAAACAGGCCAGGCAAACGACGCTTCAATTGGTGAGTCATTTGGATTTTGTAGGGGAATAATCCGAGATCTTTGTGCAAAATTCTCATCAGGCATGTGCATGAACTGTTGAGTTGTTGAGTCGATGTTCCTGGATTGAGGCGAACACTCTCGGCCACATTATTGTCGGTACGTAACGTACGACGACAGGGACCGTGAGTGTTGTCCGCAAACTAGCCAGTCTGATGGACTTATTGCCCAAACTTGCGTACAGCAGGCGCGGTGGGTGCTTTATTTCGCCCAAAACTTATTTTCAATATAGTATAGTACGGGCTGACAGTCAAGATTTCAAGCGGGAAAGAGCTGTTAGTGTCAAAATGACATATGATTCAAAAACCCATTATATGCGCACGCTGCAAGACGATAGCACAAATGACTTGTTTTTGAGTTCTTCGAGAAGACATTTGCTGTTTCTAAAATCGCCGTATAAGATTTAAACGAAAAGCTAGGAAAGTTGGATATCTTCGATAGCGGAGCCGGTAATTAAAGCCGGCATGACGCAACCTTCAATAAATAAATACCATGTTAGCAAGCACGCAGTTACCGCATCACGACATTGAGATTGATAAGGGAGCCTGGTAGTCTGATGGTCACACAACTATCAGATTAATAGCACTGCGATCAAAGTAAGGCGCGCCTCAAGCATTTTGAATATCTGCAAGTTCCGAGAGTCTTTTTGACTCGGCACACTTCATTGTTGTGGGCAAGGTAAGAATGCGGATATTCATTATGCCGCCAGGAAGAGAAGATACTGTGAGGAAGTTTAACATGCCAGGAAACCATCAGGGCCTCTGTTGAACACGTGTTCCTTAACTGAGTAACTTGTTCCAAGACCCTGTAGCAACGCTGTAAATAAGCCATCGGAAATACCGTTTCCTATATGCTAAGTTTCACCTACAACAAAACCCATGGTTTGACGATGAATGTTGGCTGACTCTTACTGAAAAACAGAATCAAATAGAGCTGCGCCGTACAGGCGCACTAGAGACGATTGCCGGTTTCTCGGAAGGTAGAAAAAAGACTTTTAGCAGGAAAGGTGTTTAAGTGAGGTAAATAGAACAACCAGCAGGTCAACAAACTACGAATAGAAGCCTCTAAGAACACAGTTAGTGCTGAGGATATAGAAGACTATAGAAGAAGAAGGCGATTACGATCAACATTTCGCTGTCAACCACTCAACCTATACGATAATCTATAGACGAACTTCTATATTCCGACCTCACTAAAGTAGTTGATGTCCAACAAGGCTTCCAGTACTGACGTCTTAACTAACCTACTATCCAATTTCGTAAAGAGTAGAGTATGCACCAAACCATCTTTAAAATATAGTCGGACGAGCGCATGTTAGACGAATGTAGCCCCTGCATTATATGCCGGATCCAGAAAAAAGGGGAACTTTTAGTCTGCGTCAACTCTCTGCCGTATTGTGTAATCGCCTAAGACCTTTAGTCAACAAAGTGATTGGTCTTTCTTAGTGTGATTTCAGGCCGGAAGGTCTAGCATCGCCCAGATCTTTAGGCTGCCTTTGACACTCTTGGTAAATTTGTCCAGCTCTGCATGATGACAATGCACCAATCCAATCTGGTCTTTGAGGGTTGGCAAAGATGTTAGCGAAACTTTTGATTTCAAAAAAGTCCTCCTACAAGGCAGTGGATCTGCCAGGCGATTTCTTCAACATTCTACCTGAGAGTATTGTTCGAAACTTGCAAGTCAATACCAGAGGCACAATATTTTAAAAGTCTGTATGACTACTTGATTATGCGGATAACATAGACCTTATCTGCAGGACACAGCGAGCTGTATGTGGAGATCGATACCAATACCGCGTGCTGTTGGCAGTCGGAACACATGGAGTATAATAGACTAGTTTAGTGTGTTATTGTTCCGAAAAATATATTATACACATTCAATTTTGTTGATCTGTTGGCATTCACGAAAGCCTATAGGCACTTTGGTGTATCGGCAGCCTTAAATGTAATTCTTGGGCAGGAAAACAAAAATCCACAGAGGGATCTCACTTTTAGCTCCTTCAATGGCGGCTGTATTAGTGAGCCAAGAAGCAGAACTAGAGCCTATATCATCCAGCCCCTCTACGGTTTCTAGGATATCACTGTGCACTATAATGGTCACATTGGTCTATTGATTATAATGATAGGTACAATCCCTGAAAAAGGCTATATTTCATCCATGTCGTGCTGAAGAAAATTTCGACTCCAACTCTGATATATTTAAGCCAAGGTCTGGAGATTGGAGGATTGGAGGAGGGAGAGAGCCATTAACTGGTCACTGGAATTTTAAGGGACTAATGGCACTCCTAATAGAGTCTTAAGATCATGTTCAACAGCTTAGTTTATTTACGCTTTTATTCTGAAAATGAGTTCCTATGAGAACATTTGCTTTGTCGTTTTCTGGCAGGGTTCACCCACCACCTGGGTTTCTAAGAAAGATGTGAATGATAGAAGTTTCTTATAATAAAGAAAGACTAAATGATCTGCGTTTGAAATCTTCAAAAACGTTCTCATCGAGATCCCAAACAGATTGGACTAGCAAACACATTGTCTGATTGACAGTAGGTTATAAATTACGTCAAACAGTGATTTTCTCCAGGACACTGACGAGCCTAACGTGTTAACTAAATTCTTCAATTTCCGAATATAATGAAAAAAGAAAATTAAAAGAATTCAGTTGAATGATAGGTTAGGTAAGGTAAATTGTTCAAAGTAGACTCAGTAGTTTTCTTAATATTGTCTGCTGAAGAGTACCTAAGTAAGTGAAGCTTTCTTTTCAGAAGAATAAAGGAAGGCATTTTACTCTATATGTGGGTTATGTGCGGATGTAGAATCTTGAATAAACTCATTTCGGGTCGAGAATTTCGTATGCAGACCACATAAATACGTTCCGGCTCATCGTGAAGAATTTTAAATTTCTCTCCGGCTATTTTGTATCAACACACAAAAGCCTTTCGACACGTTTTAAAACCTTATAACTATATTATATTCTAATCAGAAGTACTGTTCCTAATTTCCCACAGGAAGGTGTATGCCCAAATGCGCAATTCAAAATTTGTTCGGTGGTTCGAAGTGATGCTGAAAAATTACCATCTTCATGGTTCTAAGCTATCATCACTATCAGGACAACAGATAAGTATTGCAAGCTGGTATATCTCGTGTATCGCCAGAGCTCTGTGAGGTATATGATTTAGATGATGTCCCATTCCAGTCGCTTTTACATATCTTGGATTGGAAGCGACTTTGGTCAGGGACCTCAAATTCAAAGCAACTCATCTTGATTTATGCATTTCTGTCATTTTCTACGTACCTAGATAAACTTAATCTTCAAAAAAAACTTCCTTAAAGAAGGATATTCCTCTGCATATCACCATCAAAGCATACGCAGAGCTGATAAAGCACAACACAAGAAGTCTCTATCATGACTGCAAGTAGTCGTATGTGTAAACGTTTTACTCCTTTTGTTGGCATCTTTTTGAAGATGTGGTTTTTGCTAAAGAAAATCTCTTAAACAATTTTTTTTCTTTTTCTATTCTGCTTCGTCCTATTTTTTGCATTCATTTTAACTGCATGCATGCATATTTACTTTTATTACTCGAGACATGATGCAAAATCATAGAAATCGTATGTTGTCCGTGAGTACAACATACATATAGAAAGGCTTTGGGCAAGCCTTTCTCAAAAGGATTACAGGAATAACTCAAAGTCCCGTGAGCTAAATATTCATGGGAAGGTGTCTACACATGAATATGTATGTGCGCCTTGCCTTTGGATACTTTTTTTTGCCATTTTTTTGTTGCATCTCGTCACGCTATCTAAAGTGATGATTTTCCACTTTGTGATTTTCATCATCTTTTTCTGGTGGATACGAGTAATGCGGTATTCATTTTGTGATGCCTTAAGTTTTAGTCCTTTACTTTTGTGGTATGATGTTACACCGTTGTTGTATTTTCTTTATTTTTTAATTTTCTTTATAGGAAGTTAGTGTTTTTTTTTTGTTTGTTAGCTTAAAGTATGCTGCATAAGAGAAAATTAAAATAAAAGTCGAATTGTTGCCTTTGGTGCGGATGTGCGTGTTTTTGTTTCGGTGGGAAACAGTTGGATACTAACTTCCGGCCGCTTTTGTATCATTTGGTAATAAGAGTAAGTGCTTAAGGATTAAATATTCATTTATGCAGGCAAGCGATGCTTTACTCATTCATTAAGGATACCGTACCCAAAGTTGGATACATAACCATAACATAACACAACATCTTTGACTCAATTTGCAAAATAGTCTACATCTATTCAATGTTAAAATCTCCGTTGTTTCAGTAGAATCTTGTGAACGACTGACCCATTGTGTTCTTAGTCCGTATTGATAGTGACTTAGTTCGTATGGAATCAAAATTAGCAAGATTTAAGTAAGGATCAGATCCTATAAAGATTTAGTTGAACAATGACAATAGGAAGCCAAATATTCTGGGGTTCTCGAAAGTCTTGAACAAATTGAATGTAAGAAGTAAGAGAATTTACTTCCTAAAATAATAGGCACAGGCAAACAGTAACAGATGTAACGTATAAAATAACGCTTGAATTGAGAGCAGAAGCATTATAGAGCTTTGTATTATGTCCAAATCCACTACAGTCTATTTTCGACTAATAGTTGTGCTCTAAAGCGCCGCAGGGATGGCTGTTCAACGGCTGGTACAATAAAAACGGGCTTGTAGCGAATCAAAATTGAGGTTGTTCTCTTCACGAGTAGGAGGAGGCTCACTGGTCTGATTCATATACTACTTACAGGCATCAGCATCTACTTCACGAACGATAATAAGTATTCGTTGTTGTTTTGAAGAGCAAACTATTTTGGACTAAGCACGTCACGTCGAAAACCTCTAAAATACTTTTTGATTTCTGAAAGTGTAAAGCAGCTTTTGGCAAGACATGAGGCATGCCACCGGGAATGGCCGGCTGTCTGGTGGAAAAAGGCTTCACGAAAATATGTCACTGCTACTTTTAGAAGACTCCTAAGAACGGTCAGTTCGGCTGCATCTGGGCTTTCTCTAGCAGGGTAACTATATGCTCCCGACGCACCTCTTGGTAACCATATAATAAGATGCAATCTCAAAGCCATTTTCCGTTTAAAAAGAAGTAGTGTTTGATACAACACGCATTGGAGTTTTGATGACCTTTCGCGCCCATGTTCCTTTATCTCGGTCATATAGACATGGGAAAGTACGAAATGGGCCGCAATCTCAGATATTAGAGAAATGTAGCCTGGTCTTGACGTATAACTCCAAATCTGATCTAGGACATATAGCTGGTGTCTTTTTAAAGAACGAAAGTATTAAATTTCACTTCACTCATTAGGAACATTTGCGCTTGTCTGCAAAATGGAGATACTTCTATGTTCAATCATGATGCCAACTATATTTGGAAGAATCGGTGGAGGGTATTGCACAAGGCCTTGGTAAAAATTCTCACCGTTTCCTAGCTGATTTCAGAACACAAATACTCTCTGAACATAATAGGAAGGCCGAACTAACTGACATATTTTTTGGGGTCCCAGGTCACCAAAAGATCACGCGAACTAAATTTAATAGTGAATCAGAGGACAGCTTCCAAGAATCTGATCTTGCTTGCGTCCTTCGTTAGGGTTCCATTGACAGTTGGGTTTTATGTGAGCATGATTACACATTTCATGACTACCCAGGATGTTGGCAGATCAATATAATATGACTTTGCTGATGTTCTTGAGGACATCTTCACTTTATCACTTCTATACGAAAAACTGAGGAATTTGAGAAAATGGAAGTATTCTACTCTGACAAAATGTCGCTCAGGATTCTACTAGATATTTCTAGTGAGGCCATCTATTGGTAAATACATGCGTCGGAAAGATAGATCCTTCACTAATGTACTGTCAAAATTTCACGACACTCGGACGAATAGAAGCGGCGTTATTGCGTCTAAAGTGACAGTATGTTTTTGCTTCGGTACAAAAATGAGCATCGAGAAAAATTTCATAAAATTTAACATTAGATGGACATCATCAAGGAGGCCAAGAAGAACAAAAACTTTTTTTACAACATTGTGACTGATGCTGTTCATATTGCGAATACAGAAGCCATCCCAAAGGTTTGTACCGCCATCCCGATCGATGAAGATTCGACATACTTTTAGACCGTGCACATCGCTGTATTGAGTCGGAAGGGGACAATTTTGAATAAAATAAATCGGTTTTACCAAAAAAAAACTTTTTGTTGTTTTTATTTATAAACAGTCCTGTTTACTTTGGAACGTAATACCTTATATAATGGATTAGAAAAAAATGTTAGTACCCATAAGAGGTTCTGAGAATTTATTGATAAAATATGGAAGCTTTGCTCTAATTGTTGAATTCTATGAGAAGGTCTGAAGGAGTGTCTAGGTTAAGTGACATATTCAATACAACAACATTCAGTCGACTTTGTAGCGAGAATGAATCTCGTCATGGCACACATGTAGATTCTTTGTTTTATAAATCTTTACTATCAACCAGATCATGTAAGATACTCTTTAAAGCCTGGAGGAGTCCCTATTGATCGACTGCATTAAGCTACCACACGAAGTTACAGCGAAACCTAAAAGGAATTCAGCGAAATTCAAAAGAATCGGGAATAATTAATTCCATAAATTGCTTAACCAGCATCGCACTGGCAAGTAAGACACCGACGTTAATAGAACAAAATCTCGTCAGGTTGAACCATTGAACCTGGCCTAAGAATGCTGGAGTATGAGCTTCAGAAGTTTATTGAAACTGGAGAATATTCAGTTCTTAGCCCCTTTACGTTCCCAGATCTCCATCACCAGCCAGATCAGAGGATCTGCAGTTGATTAAAGTATCTATTTCATTTGACGAACAAGAAGTTCAAATCAGAAGTTCAGAAGTTGGTAAAGTCTTGGTAGATGACGATGTAAGAGATTTTGCTCTTAGAAGTTAACTCAGTAAAAGATCTTAACACCACGATGTTCGAGTCATTCTCTTGGGTCCTAAAGGGAACAGGACAGCAATGACAGCAATGGCTATCAGCAATGACTAAAAGATAGTTGCCGCTTTACACTTTGGATTAGTTTACGTAAACGATTTTGAAGACTACTAATAAGAAATAATGCAGAACTTCAAACATGTCTTAGAAGTAAATAGCACTGGGTATAACCAGGTTATAAGAAAGTAGCTGGGAAGACTATAGAGTACTGTAATGAGTCCCGAATACAAAAATTCGTGCTCGGAGTCTGATCTGAAATGGAATGATTTATGGTTGAAGAAGTAAAACTATGCCAAGTTCTTCCTGCTGCTTTAAGAAGGATTAGGAAAACTTAGTCCAAGCCAATTAAAGAGGAATTCGTCCATTGTAAAGCAGTGGGATAAATCAGAGATATAATGTGAAAACGCATTCCAAATTGTTCAATATGCAGCCAGTGCACTAACGCAAACCACAGTATACGCTCATATGGGCTGTGTATTTACAGCCTACGAGTAGGTATTGCATGTATCACAGCGAGTTTAAAGAGATCTAAAAGGGAAAGGGCTTATACAGCGCTCTCTGACGGCAAAACCGCACTACCAAGGTATGTTAAAGAAAGATCAAAACCAGTTTGAGACTGCATCTATCTGATTGCAAAACTATCGTACTCAAACTTAATATACCTCATATGGATGCCAGGGCACAACGATTACAATGGCAAAGATATAGCAGATGAATCTTTGTGCGCGATACCAAGAACATCCTTCGGTGACTATTTAATCAGCACTTACCTTATGAACTGGCCCCAAAAAAAAGCGTGACATTACTTGATTTAAACGAAGAATTTAGTCTAGTTTTAAAAAAAAAAAAGAAGGAAGAAACAACTACGAAACGCAGGCTTACCGGTTGGTTAATGTCGTATCAAGAAGGATCTCCTACCAATAGGAACAATGAAGATTGAAACATATAGACTGTCCAAGGTAAAAAAAAAATTAACAGGGAACACACTTTGTTACTGAAATGTGCCGTGTCACTGGCACCATATTGAGACCAGTATTATGGTGTCGCTCCACTCAATGAACTGTATTTCACAATAAATCAGAAATCATGGCTAATGTTGTTATAGGTATAGGGATATCCCATATCCTATCTATGTATCTCCACAGTTATATTGAGAAGATTGTCTTGCCCTCCATGAAGATTAGGTTAACACGTCAAAACCATTGAAAAGTTAGTTAAACACCTCTTTGTACTAATTGTGGGCAATTAATTGGAGACCGCATCTACTGACAAGCCTAATAAAAGGACCGGTAAAGGACGAGATATAAGTTTACTATGCCTTCTTAAGCAATGAGAATGTGTCTTAGAACTATTCCATCGGTGTCACTGGGTGGTTGGAAAAGAAGGAAGTAAGCGACACAAAATCGGCAAAAACTATGACAATGGTAAAATATTACAGTTCATAGGAGGGCCAAAGGTTGCTGGCCATGCGCACTAAGATCTCCAATGTTGTGAAATTCAGTCTAACAAAAATACTGTTACATATGTATATTAGGAATTAACTTGTTAGAACAACAGATGAACGGCCGGAAAGAACTCACATCCGTCAAGCGCTAAGAGGAGAATATGCTCTAAAATGATCTTCAAAATATGAGGCAGACAACAAAAACACCAGGCCGTCAATACTAAAAGATTGATATATGAACCAAAGCAAGTAAGAACTACCCATCATAATGGGACATTTTAAACTCTCAGCACATCGGAGAAAGTAAGGTGTTTCGAAGGATGTGGTATTAAGGTCCTGCAATGACTTAAAATTAACTTATCCTGTGAAACTGTGAGGCATTGTCCAATACGAGTAAAAATAAACTTCAAAACATAACCATAACCAAGAAGACAAAGGGTATTCAGTGATTCAGCTCTTGACAGGGCATACCAGCTGGCCAAATCTATGACCATAACTTAAGGGACAAAAATATATGTACATATGTATATTCAATGAATGGGTCATTAAAATTCGACTGCATTGTCATTAAATTTAACAAATTCACTGCAGATACAATGATGTCAACAGAATTTACATTTTCGCTCCTTAATTCGTCTGGCATCCAACTGGTGTATCCGTGACGCTTAAAAAATCAACCAACGATAACGATCGCTAGAATTGTAAGGAAATGTGCCGAAGGCACTGTAAAAAGAACACATAAACGTCCAACATACCCACACATACCCACATCCAAATAGTTAAAACCAAAGTCGCTAAAGGACGAAGTGAATATCTCAAGTGAAGAAAACAACAACCTCAGCAATGCGGACAGAACGGTACGGTACTTAAAATAATGCATTTTAATGGCTCCAGGTTTGGATTGACTATTTTCTTTCGCTCTCACGGAAAACAACGACTTGGTCTCTCTCCCTACTTGACGTTCCTCGACACGTCTGCTGAACCAACTGAAGTGGTTGAGGTATAGCGACGGCGACGAGGATTGGAAAAAGATGAGGATGGTAAGGAGTATGATGCGGAGAAGTAGGGTGAGAGCACAGAACACAAAATCCAAACAATGGTCATTGTACAAATCATGGACGAAGTTGTGAGTGAGTAAGTTCAGGGAAACTGGAGCGAAACGTGGGTTACACTTAAGCACCACAAGGTTGACTTAACAATTTGTGTCTCACTCTACCAGAAATAGCAGCTGTAGCAGAAGAAAACGAAGAAGCTGAGGCAGTAGCAGAAGCACCAGCAGGCAGTAACTGAAGCACTAGTAGCTCAACAGCAACATCAGCAAAAGCATCTAGACCAGAAAGCTTTCCTAAACATAATCACAGAATGTAAGTGGAGCTGAAGTAAATGGCTGGGGGGTAGAAGTGAATGGATATTTTAGCGATGCGAAAACGTGAGGGTTGCGGCGACAAAAATGGTAACCACGTCAGTTAGGGTACCGCCTCTACACCCAAATATGGGGAAAGGGTTGAGGTAACTATGGGAAAAGAAAAAATCATAGCATAAAGCAGTCAGATGCAGTTGACATATGCTTTTAGCACCTACAATTGTACCGCATAACACTAAAACATCAACTCACAGTATGCTCGACAAGATGGTCTTCATATGTGTGGCATGAAAATCTTAAAGGAAATCTAGATATTGGATCTCCCGGATAGATGGAAGTCTGTACGATATTCGCTAGACTAACTCTTTGGCATCAACCAACATGTGAAACTTGATGTTAAATTCAATTGACTACCCTAATGACGAGATCTACGACTGAAATCTGGAGCCTAAAAAAGGCTTCGAACGTTAAGTGTCAAGGGGGCATGGGGGTATAGGGTTGAATTTAACCTCTACATCATGTGAATAGCCAAAAGAGTGTATGAATGTTAATTGAACATCGAAAGATTAAATCAAAGCCATGTCATGGTGGAGTCAAGTCTTTAGAAAATTTTTGTATATCTCAACTGTTTGATCTCTCAGAGTACAAGAGTATGTCATTACGTCGTGAATAGCTTAGATCTCAAATAATATAACTAAAGACCAAATTGTTGCTTGCAATTTAGAGTAGCACATGACCTATCATCGAAATTGGTTACCTTTTCAATGCACGTAGGTACAAGGAATCTCAAACTTTTTGGATTTTTCTAGCTTTTGAAGAGTATACACATTTGCCTCACTCAAGCTTTGACAAAGTACGTGTGAAGAGTGATCTAAAAGTTTAGGCTTGAATATTGGAACCAATTAAGGAGGGCAAAACTAAGTATGATACAATTTGAGAGATTAGAGGATATATATGAGACATAAGTGATCAGTTAGTTTGCTGGATTTTATTTTATGTTAGAAACGTTAGGGTAATAAGTGCATTTGGGGCAACAACAATTTAAAATGCACTAAACTTAGAGAACAGAACCATGTTAATAACCCTAAACGGAATCCTGAACCTAATTCTAAGCTTAAACAATAAAAAATGGAACAACAAGAAATTCAGGTTGATGCCCAATCTGTAAACTGACCTTATTGTCGTTTATTGGAGAAATAAAAAAGACAAGATACATATGCCAGTCTTTGAACACCGAGAAAAATTCATTCGTTCGAAGAGTGTTCAGGGAAGATACGATTAAGCATAAACTGGACAAACCTTTTTGATGTCAAAAAGAGTTTAAGGCAACGCGTTGCACTGCCATGCAAATTTCAGCGCAACTCAACTCTAATGGCCCAATTTTTTCATAATCAGCGCAGTAATTTTTATCAGCGCATGCATGACAAAAAGCAAAAACGCAACCGGCTGTAAGTGGAACATTTGCAAGGAAGCGGCTAAAAACGGGTAAACATAAAAGCTGCAGATGTACATATGTTCACTTATTTAGACGGTTGCAGGTATCCTTGGTTTGTTCGTAGAAAATTAAGTAAACGACGGTACGAGTATACCCCTACGTTTTATAAAAATTTCGCCAAGAAAGCTAATCCGTAACCGCTGAGGATTACAGGCAAATATTCCATACTGCCTTGCATATCAAACGTATTCGAGAAACTCGACGCATACCAAATCCAGAAATATCTGCCGGTAAACAATCTACTCAATCCGTGCCAATCAGGTTTCAGAGCTAACCTTAGCTGTTCTACCGCTATGATTAGCATTATCAGTGATATAAGACGGAATTTCGATAAGGGATTTGTGACGATTCTTTGACTTCTTGATTTCTCGAAGGCTTTTGATAGTGTAGATTACGACCTACATTGCTAGAAACTTCAGAATCTTTTTGGCTTCAGTATTAGGGCGACGAACCTAATTCGCAACTTTCTGTCAAATAATGAGTGCTTTTTAAGCATTTGGCTGTTAATTGTCAAAAAAAAAAAACACAGGATAGTTGCAAAAGTGTATACAATTTTTATTTGAGTTCAGAAATCACTGTTTGCCATTTATTTTTCAAAGATTATTCCATGTAAATGTTGACCATGACTACGTTTTAGGTGGTCCATACGGAGAGTACAATTTTGAATCACTTTTTCGAGCAATTTGTCTGGTTTATCGGCATAGACAAGTGATTTGATGAATCTCCATAAAAGATAGTCTAAAGGGGTCAAATCGCACACCCTAGCCGGGAATTCATCGGTGCAAAACGAGAGATAAATTGCTAAACGAACTCATTTCTCAATTGGTCTATCGATTTGCGTGCTGTGTGGCATGTAGTGAAGTCTTCTTGGAATCACATGTCAACTAGGTTCAGCTCGTATATTTTTGGCTAGTCAACGGCTTCGCCACTTTAAAAGCATCGTTTCCCACTAGATCACCGAAATCAAGCAGTGTGGGCGCGGTAAGTATCTAGATGGAAGACCACATGGGCATAGAGAGTACCCCAGCGTAAAATACCGGACTTTACAAATTCATCTGTATTGATCCCTTGAAAATAAATAAATAAATAAATATTTTTGTTTAAAAAGTTCATCATTGAACGATAGCGGACGGTAACGTTGTTCTCACGGTCATATTTGAAAAAATATGGGCCAATAATTCTGCCGAACCCCATAAGCATTGGCAGCTCTTGTATTACCTGAGCCTGCTCATCGGACCAAATATGGTGGTTTTCTTTATAAACATACTTATTCAACCAGAAATGAGCTTCGCCACTGAAGACAATTTTTCGATGAAAAAGTTGATCTTCCTCCAGCTTTTCTAAGGCGTACTCACTGAAAATCCGACACTGTGGTAGGTTGTTAGGTTTCAGTTCTTGTACGAACTATGTTTAGGTTTTAGACCAATATACTAGCGTAAGATTGTCCACGTAGTCGAGTAGCACAATCCCAATTGCTGCGAATGGCGATGAATGGACAAATCACGGTCTTCATTAACACTGGCGGATATAGCAGCAAGACTTTCCTCTGTACGCACTCTGCGCTTACGGGTAGGTGGCTTGATTTCCAATAGCTTGAAATTTGGCCACTATGGCTTAAATTGCTTGCTCAGTAGTCAATTTTGACAACCGTAAAATAGTCAAAGTGCGCGAAAAAACATTTTTCACAAAGCACGAATTTTGATAATAAAATTAAATAATTTGTTCGGGTATAAGTCTTTCCATGATGAAATGGGAATGCCAATTGAGCATGTTTAACTTTGACACATGTCACGAATTTATTATTATTAGCAGATCTATATTAGGTCTTAAGCTTGTTTCAAAAGGCGTTCTTCAGGGGTCATAGTTGAGCGTAATTTTATTCTGCATGTTTGTAAAGGACCTTCCCTCTGTATGCAACCTCAGTGCAATTCATCTTTATGCTGATGACATCCAATTCCATATGGGCCAACCCATTTATGACTTCCCTGAGCTAGTCCAATGCATTAATAAGGAGCTTGATAGTATAACCTGTTGGGTCACGGAGAATTGTCTCTTACTGAATCCAAGAAAGTCTGAAATACTGTCCATATGTTACAAAAGGACTGACTATCTGACGTCAAATTAAACACTGTCAAAACGGTTACCAGTTTAGGATTCGTAATTGATCACAAGCTATCTGGGTATTCTCATACTCATTCTGTTATTCGTCGTGGCTATGGAAGCCTTCGCAAACTGTGGTTAACCAGAAACTGTTGTTCTTACACAAGTCAATTATCAACAAAACGGCATCTTATTTGTATTGTAAACTGATACTCGCTCGCCCTAGCACAACACTAAATATATTACACCCCACTTTCGTTACCTAAACTCATACCGTCTGTTTTTTGTCCACTCGATTCAACTTTGGAATTCTTTGCCATCTCACATTAAAGCTATTGCCAACCAATATATGGACTATACGAGCACACTGACATCAACATTGTCCGAAAAGCAAAAATAATGCAGAACAAGGCTGAGCTGGAGAGGACACATGTAAGCATGGGCACCAACGTTCAGCGCTAAGTGTCTTTGACTTTTACCTAGGGGTGACGTACTATATGTAGAGGAGATAATTGTGTGATATACTTGTAGGTCAGTTCGGGCAGGATTCGTTAATGGTTTCAACAGAACACTCTATGTATTGTATATATCCATGACCACTAGCTTTACCCATCATCGGCTGCAGATGCTATTGTATTTCTTTGCAGAAGGCCGTATATGGGGTAGATTATACTGATATTTCAGGTGGAAACTGAACTCTTCCTAAGGCTGTAAGAATAATGTTTAATTTTATGGAATTATCTTCCTTAAGTGAGACCTTCTTTGAGCGGACAGATTGTTATTTATAAATAATCGAGATCAAGATTTAAGTCTTCCAGATATAAATTGCATACCAGCTTTTGGTGGAAGGTCTGCTCGATTCGGCTGTAATTGATTGCAGTTGTCAAATGAAATCCCAGTCCTAGGTGATTCCAAGATTGAATTAGGGCTTAGGTACAAGTCATCAAACAGCAATCGTGGTTGTTATTGGGTTCTTTGATTGACGTGGAAACAACAGATATCAGTTTAAATAGTGCTCGGTTACAGGTGCCTAATTATTCTAAATGCTTATAAACTGATAAGGTCTACTCATTTTAGGTCAGCAGCACTCCAAATACATCGATCTAGGGAACGAATTTCTTTGGTATAAATTGGCATGATGAGAGGATACTGATTGCCGGATTATGGAGCTAAGGGGCAAATAGGCATAAAGAATGGCCTGTACACTAAAGTGGGATCACCATATCAATTGATCCAAAATTCGATTTCTTTCCCATCCAGAGTTTAACTTAGTGTGGTTAGAATTTCATCTTCGCCAGAAAATATCTATTTTTACTTTTGACTTTTAATGAGTTTTATGGACGGCCTAACTGAATAATTCTGTCCCAGTAGCCTTATACAGAATTCGTCCAATATACAAATTTTGCAAGGTTTTGACATTCTTGACACACAGCAACCCAACGACGGTAGTTTGAGATCATCATTGTAGTAAACGACTCAACCAGACGCTGACAGTCATGCCGCCAACATCCTCGACTTGTTTTTAACTTCTCTTCCCGATAAATACACCGTCAATATACTCTCCCCTCTACACTCATCAGACGACCGTGTAGTTTCGGCTAATTTCTTGTTCGCTGACCACGCATTAAGAGAAAGATTACGAGAAAGCCAATTGGCTTTTACTTTATGGCTTCTATAAAAATTTTAATTGATCGATATGTAACGTCTATAGCGTCGTAGATTCCGGTTCTGAAATAATAACATCCTTTATTCGATGAAGAGTATTCGAATTAAAAAGAAAGATGCTGTACGGCTGGAGGTGTAAAGGGGCTGTCAAGGTTGGGAAACAGCAGCAGCTTTCTAGAAATTTCAATATGACTGCAACTTGAGACAAAAATACTAAAATATCCCAAAGGTAGCAAAGGATGGTGTTCGTTCATCAAAAACATGAAAAATTCTGCTTCATTCTCCATTCTAACCATCACTGCTTATTGCGCACTTCGCATCTAGCTCCTGGTGCAAAAAAGGCTAAACCTATCATATCTCAGTCTAAATTTAAGCGTGTTGAATCTTCAATGTAACAAATCTTTTGCAGCCGAAGTATTTAAAGATCTTAACATGCACAAGATGAGTCCAGTCCAGATCGTATATCTACGAGTACCATTCTTCTGAAGAGGTGTTCTGCCTTCTGCTTTTTCTTCTATCCTATCCTGTCTCTAAAGAGTATGATTCCTTCCGATAGGATTAAAAAAGGCGAATCTTCTTCTCCTTGCTTCTTCTTCTCCTTACGTTATTTCTGTCTGTTTTTGAAATATCTCGGGACATGAACTCTTATTTACTCAGATTTACTGGTGATTTGAAGACATGTCTCACTGAAGGGTGGATCCAAATTCTATACCAATCTGGCGAAAGCAAGACAGTTGCACTTGATAGTGAAAAATTATTTACCAAAGTTTGGTATTGAGAACCAACTTCTTGGTTCGCTCAGCGAACTTCTTCCTCAACCAACTAGAAATTAGCCTACTTTACTTTGCTATTACTTTGCTGGGGACAGCACCCTCTGCTCCTGCTCATGTTCCTGCTGTTCAGTTGTAGAACCGGGAACAGTAGAATTATTCCGATATTGGGGACATAACTAATTGGGAAAGCATCACCCAGCTGAATTTTATTGCTTCAAAACACCATGCTCTCTGGTGTGTTTAAGATGAATTTTTAACACCCATAACATCCGAAACTGAATGTTTGTCAATGACAATGACTACATATTGGATGTCGCCAAAAATGTTGCGAAATGCATAGTATTAAGATATCTGATGTCGCCTCAATATATAATATATATAAGGCTTTTATTAGTCCAAGGTTGGAGTAAAATGCCCACATCTGGTCAGGTGCTCCCAAAACTTCTCTGGACTGCCTGGTTAATTGGAATACTCTAAGCAAGTCCAATGTCGCTTGATAGTGCTATTTTCACCACCAGGGCTCTGACAAAATACCCAGTAGTATTCTGCCATTTAAAAAGTCCAACACCCTTCAAGTGATTCTTTCCTAAGCCCTGTACAACTCTCTTTGCTTCCTAGACATTATAACCTACCAACATTTAAAACCAATGTATAATACATCGGCATCTCTCTAATTTTCTCCCTAATCCTCCTTCGTCCGTGCTGTGTTCAAGCATTTTAAGGGTGTTCATAGTACCTGAATTGGTGATTATATTCAAGTCCTTGGGAGAGATTTCTCAAAATTCGTTTGAAGTTCAAAATGAAAATTTTTAGGATATGTCTCAATTATAGAAGCAAAAGTTCTTTCTGTTTGAAATTCTATAGGAAATGTATTCCTGTTTAACATACTGTGCTGAACAAGCAACATAATGTGTGCTTACATTTTTCTTGCAACAAGAACAGCAACAACATGATTAAGTATTCAAAGGGAATAACACTTCTCGTCGTGGTTATAAGCTGCTCAAATGATTGCCCTTTTGATATGCGCTTCGCATACTGACTGACTGACTAGATTGTATGAAAAGGATATTTCATCTCTCATAGCAATTTTTCTTCTCTTCTTTATTTTGCCTTTTTTTTGTTTTTTGTTGAACATCTTTCGTAACTTGTTTAACTACACTGGATGACGTTTATGTAAAATATGGAAATTTTAAAATATACGTCGACAAGTCCATCCGTTTTTGGAAGTTATTTCCTCATACCATTCGTACGAGTATATGGAGTTTCGATGTTAGAAAATAAAAACTTTTCTATCGTCCTGTGTTGGCTCCCGAGTCATACTAGCAGAGATACATATGTATGTCCTTGCAATTTTACACAGGAATTCAGATTCAAACTTAGACTCAAACTCAGTACAGTAACAAGAAAAATTATCCTCATCATTCTTGAAAAGTCCTGACACTATGAATGCGGTTGAAGAAACAAGCATGACATTTAAATATCCTTACTCAGGAAGGAAATATAACATAGACGTAAAAAAGAAACACGAAAAAAAATAGATACAAATATAGAAACGAATACTGATACGAATACACAAGGATAGCTCCATATGTTAAAATGCAATGCAAACTAGCGGTGCCATTTTTTTTAATTTTTTTTTTTTTTTGGAGCTCAAAGATTGAAGGTTGTGGGAAGTTTAAGGTTTAAGGAAGGACATTTTGGAAAGCCACATGTGTAACACTGAAAGAAAATTACAAGGACAATTATATATAGAACAAAATCCATTCAAAAACATTTACGGGGTTAGATTTGGTTTTCTTTTGTTTTTTGAAGTACGAATACGGATACTGATAAACACTTTCAAACTGGCGGCTGGCTCATTGAGAGGATGAAACAACATTGGGGGAAAGGATTTTATTTTTCAAACAGTAATTACTATTACTTTTTTTTTTTTTTTTTTTTTTACTGAATACATAAATGAATGCAAACACATTTAATTGTATACATTTGGTGGTATTGAATAGAATTGAAATGGAATTGAATGGGGAATAGAACTCACCTTGCAGGAACTGTGGATGGATACCGAAGGTTTGCAGCTGTTGGAACAGCTGCATTTGACTTGGTGTTGCCATTGCATCAGCTGCTAAATAGGGTGAAGCTTGTTGTGGTGGATTGGCAGCTAATATGGATGGGGTCGCAGCAATGGCAGCTGCACTTTGTGCTATTGATGGGGTAGCTAATGCTTGGACGGTGGGATTTGTACGTGCTACAACTGATGATGACGATACTGCTGCCGCTGTTAAACCATTACCCACAAGGGTGGCCTGCAGTTGTTGCAGTTTCTTTTGGTCTTTTTCTTTTTGGGTGTCTGCGAATTTAACGACTAGAGGTGCCGAACAACCCTCCATGGTTTGGCTTTGATGTAAGGACTGCGAAAAAAAGATGAGGAAAAAGTATTGTAAGGATTTTGTTTTCTGACAAAGTTTAGGAAAGGTTTATCAAATTATTTAAAATAGTACAAAGTATCAAAAGCACGTCACATTAAGGCGAAAACAGATTAAGGTAATATTTAATACTAATATGCTCCTCCAAGAGATCTTTCTGAGAAAACCGCTGGTGGACGGACGGTGGAAATCACACAGCAGTGAAAAGGGGGGTTTTACTTAAATATTTTAATCGGAAATACAAGTGGAGGCTTCTGATAATTAAGTACCTACTTATCTAATAAGCCTCAGAGATCACATAGTCTGCAGGACCCCGAGCACTCGCTTGCAGATTGTAAGAGAGCTCTGTTTTTTATCCGAGATTGTTTGATATTTACAATATCGGAGGTTGGATCATGCTATTCGGTAGGCCAGTTGGGTGGGAATCTGAAACTCTATTGGCTGGAGAACTGCTTTCTATTTGCCAAATGAAGTCTCCAGTAGACTTAATTAAAGTTGACGGCTTTCTGCTTGCAGGTAAGAACAAACATTCCACAGAGTATTTTTTCCGTCAAAAGCGCCTAAAATGAACTAGTTAAGTTTTCTAACTTTGGCTCTACTTAGCAAGGTAATATAGAGCAAGATCTTTGTCAAAACTAATTTGCGCCACCTTCTGGATTCCGGGGCAACTCAGGGAAAGGGGCACTAAAAAGTGCAAAATCTACTTTCACAGGGAAAGAAGCAGAGTCCAAAGAAAAGCATGTCTATGCATAAGCGGAGCCTTGCGGTCTACCCCCTCAGTTGCGTTAAACATTCTGTTTCATTTGATAGCCTCGATATTTATAGCTGCGACTGCAGCTATTCGCCTTAAAGCGACTAAACAGTGGACAAATAATTCATTTGCCTACGCCAACATTCTTAACGCCTTAGGAATCCTCACAGAGAACATCGATTACACCATACCTGAACTTTGGTTTGACAAAAAATTCCACGTTAGCTTCCCCTCTAGATCATTCTGGGAGGAAGATGCTTTCATGGAGGATATGTCAATCCATCTCTACACAGATGGATATAAAACTGATAGCGGAGTTGGTGGCGGTGTTTTCTCAGATAAGCTAAATCTAAGCCTCTCTTTCCGTCTTCCAAATTACTGTAGCGTGTTCCAAGCGGAATTGGAGATTGAAGAAGCTCTGTCCTGGCTGAAGAAAAATGTGATACCTGCAAAGGACCATCTTTTCGGATGGTCAGGCCAATATCCAGTCCCTGGACTCAGTCTCACAAAATTCTAAAACCGGCCTAGACTGTCGATCATCTTTCAGGGAGATGGTAGAGCTTTTCATCCTTCATCTATGTTGGGTGCTGGAGTACAGAGACATTACAGAATTGTAGGGTCAACAAACTCGCCAAACTTGGAAATACTCTACTTATCCTACCGAAAAAAGATAGCATCGGCATACCAATCGCTACGTGCAAACTAATATTAAAGTTGGATGCTAACTTTAGGTGGACTTCTGGGTCAACATGTCTAGTGACCAAACGAATCTGGCCAAAGCTGGATCTGAATCGCTCTAAGAGTTTGATCTTCCAAAATAGGAAACTTTTCAGAGCTATCAGAAGTGTTTTATAGACAAGAATGAAATAAGAATTTGTATATTTAGAAATGGTTTCTGCAGGAGCTGCATGGACGAGGAGGGGGAGGAGACAATCACCTACTTACTTTGTACATGCCCAGCTCTTCCCCAAAAAAGAAAACTTCACTTATGTGGCAATACTGTGAAATTGAACGAAAGAGAAAGAACGAAGAGTAGATAAGTTGGAGGCATTGTCAATCGAGCATTCATATCGGTCGGTCGGTTTCGGCATTTTGTAATAAATAAGAGAAAATACTTTTTTTTTGCGTTTTTATTCATGTCTACGCCCTATACTTAGGAGCTTTCTTTTACAACGCTAACAGTCTTCTATCCTTCACCATAAGCTCAAATTGATTCCAAGAGTTGGAGGGTCACAGATCCACGTGGCATCACAATGGGCCAATGGGTATCGAGCATGCATACACCCTTTATATTGTATTTTGTTCAATGTTGCTGAGGTTTCCATGCGGTTGCATATTTAGTTGCTCATTTTTGGCAATGATATCGACGTCATCACTAGCAAGGTTTACGATTCTGGTATTGGCGTTTAATGGGTCAAAAATCACGTGGCAGCGTTTAACGTATCTAGGCTTGAACGTAAAAAAAGCAATGAGATGGTAGCGTACGCAAATGTTTTGTGATTTAGTAGACCATGATGACTGTTTTCACTTGGCCATCAAGTCATTTTCAAGCTAAGCATTGGGCACAATCCGGTTGGTGTTTGTTAAGGGGACCTAGATGGGTAAAGTACAAGCTCTTCAACCTGTATTCTTGAAGGGACACACCAGTCCAATAGTTGATTAACTATCTCCATTTTGATCGATAGAATCGACGGTAATTACCAGCGTTTCTTCAATGTGCTGATGGCCTGTCTGTATGAATCCTTCGAAATTAAAGGTTTACCGAAAATCATTGTAACATTGGCAAACGATGTTGAGGTTTCATTCAGTAAAATCTTGGAAATGAGGGTTCTTCCATGAGATGGTAGGTAACCCCACAAACATTGACAGCTTGACGACTATACTGTACTAATCGTCCAACTCCCAATCTACCACAAATATTAGCTAAGCTCTAAATAAACATTCAATCGCTACCTGGTCATGACTCGCATGTGGCAAGCTGATTTTAAAATGTTTCTGATGCTCCGACTAGTCTATATTACTGACTGGCATTGCTCTGAAATAATTTGCTGTCAAGCAGTTAAGGAATAAAGATAGGCAGACTAGGGGCATTACAGACAAGCCCAAATATGTGGTAGTAAATGTATCTTAAGACGACACTCATACGTAAGAAACTATACGACATACATGACGCCAACGGCTGCAATGGAAATTTATTTGCTTCTATGAAACATTCATATAACGTTACTTATCTGCTCTAGTATGTTTGCAAGCGTCGACATGGAATTCACTTGATAAGATCGCGGGCGAGCAGCTTTTAGTTAGTTTCAGTATTCTCCGCCATTTAACGTAATCGCACTTATCAATGAAGTGAGCAGGCTTTTCCCATTTTGCTATCAAATAAAGTTCACTTCTATTCAGTTGCACTCATTAGTGTGGTTTGTTAAAAAGCACAATGACAGGGAGAAGTTGTTTTTTTAATTTGTTATTTCTGGTGACAATAGTTTTAAGATTTAAGGATGCAATCGGTTCGACTGCATTTATGGCTCAACTGATATACTCCAATGGTACTCAAGAATTAACTGACTGTGCTGGAACTTTAATCTCTCAACGTCACGTGCTAACTGCCGCTCAATGTATCACTAAACACAATTTTTCGCTGTAAGATATTTCGACGAAAAGAGGCCAACTTTATTATCGTTTTTATACCCTTCTCTAAATAAAACAGATTCAAAGTGCGTTTTGGTGAGTATAATTTAGCAGAAGACCCTGACTGCTTCGGTAGGGGCAAACGTGCATACTGTCAACATCTGCAATATATTGAAGTGGAACTGGCTATCTACCACGAGGACTATGACCCGCAAACAGCCGCAAATGACATAGGATTAATTATTCTTCGAAATAAAGTTACTTTCACACGTAAGTTCGCATCAAAATCAAATATCTTAATCATAATGTTTTATTTGCAGGCAATGTTATGCAAATCAGGCTGCCCACCAGTAAAAACTACAATGAAGACTTTAAGGTAGCACTTGTAAAAGGATGGGGGTATTTTGCTTCGGGTGTCAAAGCTCAAAGTCTACGGAAGCAAAAAGTTCAATTTACTTACGACACAAGCTTTTGTAGAGGAACATATCCAACTATGGCAATTACGGACAAGCAGATCTGCATCACGCCAATAGAGGGGGGACAATCTTGTATGGGCTACCCTGGCGTCCCATTAATTCGTGTGTCTGCAAAGAAGGTAGTGCAGTTTGGAATTTTGTCATTCGGTGATCTAAATTGTGAGCAGACACAGCCTGATGTGTTCACTAAGATAGAAGCTTATTTAGATTGGATAGATTTCCATAAGCATCATATGCCTCAATAGATGCACTCAATAAAATATTTTTTGAAGAAAAAAAGAACATTCTCGTGGGCTTAGTTAAGCATCAAAATATCATTCGAATTCACTCTTTGAACTACGTCAACTATGAGCAACAAGTTTTCTTAACATAAGATTGGCGCCACATATTCCAAGAACATCGTTTTTGGAGCCATCTAAAGATTTCTAAGGAGACACTTCTCATGTCTTTATTTAACCACGAGTAAATCTGCGTACGATACTTCCGTTGCTGTATAATATAATAGTAATAATAGTAATTTATTTCAATCCACGATTTAAGAACCCACAGATTCCGAATTCAGATAAGATTGTATCTTAAACATAAATAAAAATAGTATGACAATTGACTATAAAATAAAGACATTAATTTATTTTTAAAAATATTTCCGGGCAAAGATATACCGAATTCTGAGCTACATATATATGTATACTAAACATTTTGCTATACAAAGAAATAGGTTCACGTTGTTCACCATACAATGTATTTTATGGGGAAATTCAAAAAGTATGGGTCTTAGGACTCTTGAAGGAGTGTATTGTACAAATTCAAACATCTGAGCAAATTCTCACTGTCAATGGTCGCAGATACTCGTAGTATATTTCGGATCAACATGATCGATTCAAGAGATTGCATTCTACATGTCTATGTAGAGCGGTAAGAATGATGAACATAAGGCAAATTTTAAAAACTCCTTTTGCTCGTAATCGATTCTACGTATATCTGATGCAGAGTTCTATTATAGCTCATGCAAGCGCACATGTCTATATTTAACCTTAAGTCGTTTAATTCGCAAGTGATTTTTTTGCGTGACAATGCTAGACTCCATAACTAAAAAGCAACGGTGCAAAAACTTTTGCAGCTGGGATTTGAAATTCTTCTGCATCCACCGTGCTCTCTTGACATTTCCCTAAGGAATTACCATCTTTTCCGCAATCTGGATTCATTTTGCCCGCAAAAGGTGTTACGGAACCGAACAGAGGTCATAAAAGCCGTTAAAGATTTCATTGCATTTCTACGAAAAAGGAATATTTTTGTTTTAAGATTGATTTCCACAGAACGAATAAAATTGCAATTCAGAAATTTGAACAGATAAAAAAAAACTCTTTTCTTAGACGTGAAAAAAGAGTTTAATCGCCAGAAAAGTACGACCTTTTCAACAATTTATGTGCTGCATATATTTAAAACAATTATTCATATGAGATATATTGCTAGAGTCAAATTTGTAAAAACTGATTGTATTACTGAATTTTCCAAAGTTATTGCAATTATAATTATTAATGAGAATATTTATTGCTTTATGATGAAAAGAGTTCGATAAAAGAGGATTACACTGTACAACAGATGCATATAAATCATTAGAGGTGAAAACTACAATAAATTGAGTAATCTATTTTCATCGAATTAGCAATGTAATTCATTTGATTTAAATTTAAAGACATCAATTAATGAATCATTTAATAAAATCTCAATATAGCGGCCAAACTATATCACCACAGTTTTGATTACTTTGGTTTAGGTTATTAATTCAAAAACAGTGCTGTACATGTTATAATTAGTACAGGATATAAATTAAAATAATATAATATTTAAAGAAAAGAATGCTTATTTAAAATTAAAGAGAACAATAAGAAAATACATGTAACAAATAAAAGAAAACAACATTTTGAGTTCAAGAAAAATTACGCGCAACCAAGGAAGAGGGAAAAGGAAAAGGACTTTTTAAAACAAGAAATTAAATCAGCTCAAACTGGAGAGATATCCGAAACAAGCAGTTAGGAATTTACGGCGTTCAATTAAGGTCTTCACACGAATGGGTAGACCATTCCAGAGCTTGGCAGCATAAATTAAAAATTGCCTGCGTGATGTTAAACAGGTGAATGTAGCAGGACGCAAGACTATGTAGCGATTTGATGAACGTAAATTAATTTTGTTAAACAGGTAGATAGGTTCCTTCATATATAGTAACGATATTTCAAAAAAGTCTCTAAGTTACTTCCATGGAGTTGACGACCTTCAGATGAAATATGATTAAGTCTACGGACATTGAAAACATACCGCGCAATTGAGTTGAAAGCTACTTCTAGTTTTTGAAACGAGTACGAGTTCAAACAGTTCACAACCATATGATATTATGGGTATTATTAGTGCCTTTACCAATTTTAGTTTGGCTTGAGTAGGTAAAATTGTTTTTATATATATTTTATTGATTATAGAATTTATGTGAACATCTCAAGTAAACTTATTGTTAAAGGTTATTCCAAGGTTTTTTACCTGGTTAACGTACTCAACTTGGGAGGAATTTAAAAGGATAGGGGGGAAATCCGGGAGATGCGGTTAATGTTCGGATATTGGTATGGCTTTAGTTTTATCAGGATTCAGCTTTAGACCATTGCGTGTTGACCACTCGAGAATAGAACATAGATCGTCGTTTATTTTTGCAACTACATCTTCAACCATGCCAATAGGGAAGCTAAAGTACAATTAAACATCGTCAGCATATACTCGTATATGATATTGAGATAATGCAATAAGATGGAGGGTAGATCATTTATAAAAATAGAGAACAACAATGGAACAAGAATAGATCTTTGGGGAACACCACGATTAACAGGCAAATGCTTTAGAAAAGTCAAGTAGCGTTATCAAAGCTGTATAGTCAGTGTCTATTGCTTCTCTTATATCTGATTATCTTAAAGCTGATGTACAGCTATGTCCACACCGGAACCTTGATTGCAGAGGATTAAGAAGCTGTTGGTCTTTAATAAACTCTTTTATTTGGTGGCTTACAATCGATTCAAAAGCTTTGGACAAAAAAGGGAAGTTAGCTATAGGTATGTATTCAGAGTTTGTACCCTTTTTAAGAACCGGTATGCTTTTAGACTTATTCAAGGCTAACGGGTAGGTAGATGTCATTATAATGGTGTTAAAAATATGGGTGATGTAAGGAAGTATAAGAGGAAGGAGAATTTTTTTGACTTCAGGATGAATATTATCTAGTCCGACTGACTTGCTTTTGATAGAGAAGATTGCTTTTCCTACATTGTAAATGTTAACTGAAGTCAAATTCATTTTCATTTTCTCTATTATCCTGTGATGACGTTAGGTTAGTGTCAAGCGGTATGCTTGACATATGAGTGTTGCTTATTCACACCAATATTCCAAATTTCATTCCACAGAAATTTTAAGGAACGGTTGGAATTAAATCTATTATTATAGTAGCTCAGCTTAACGGATTTAATAAGGTTAGTGACAATATTACGATTAAATTTAAACAGCTAAGCATTTCATCACAGCCGAAACGTTTCCAACGGCGATGTGATACATCTCTCTTTTTTATTGCCCTAAGAATGTCATACGAAAGCCAAGGGCAGCTGTGCGGCTTTATAACACGGGTCTTAAGTGGAAAATGTTTATTAAAGAGGTAGTCAATAGCAATGGTCAGGAATTCAATTTGTTTATTGACGTCAGGTGTCAAGTAGATTGAGTACCAATCAATGGACGAACAATCGCTAAAAAGACTTTCAACGTTGACATTGCGAAAATCAGTTAAAATCTCCGAGTACACAAAGATTATAATCTGAAAATGCAGGCAATGCGGCTGCTCTATATATGTTCTCGATAGGCTTCTTATAGCAGTATACCTCCGCCAACAGAATCTACACTATTTATATGCAGTTGATGATGAATACATACGACATCAATTTCGACCTCAACAGCCCCAAATAAGCGTCTTGCAGCAATCAAAACGCCACCTCCACGTAACTTGGTGACATCAAATCGATCACAACGAAATACGGAGTACAAAGAAATGCCAAATAAATCTTCATTCTTGTCGTCATGGAGCCACGTCTCAGTCAATGCAAAAATATCGCATTCAGTGGCAAAGTATAACTCTCTGTGGCTAGAAAAATATCCGCTCATATTTTGATGTAAATACATACAGTTGCAGCCAAAATAATACCTAGTAATGGAATTTTTAAGCAGTATTTGTTTTTTGTTTTTACTGTTTTTTATGACTTTTACTGTGTTATGTATGCATACTTTTTGTTTTGTTGTGCAAATTTGTCGAATGTGCAGCTGCTATTGATGAAAGTTGTTGATTTCGTCCGGTCAAATTAATACGAGTAGTAGTGCTTCCAGTGATTGGTTCCAAATTCAAATATTCTTATATTTCAGCATCGAAAAGTTCTGCAGAGGTTAGTATCGTTTCCTTTTATGAATTTTTCACAACATTTATTAAAACATTTTTTAGATTTTCATCGGCAGTTGGTAGAGGTAATTATTGCACACCTGAAAAGCGCCAGCTTATAAAAAAGTAATTTCTGAGGGTAAAACCAATTCAGTAATTCAGAACCTAATTGGCTGTTCATCAACAATAATTAGGAATGCCATAAAGACAGACATACGTGGACATAAGCCTGTAATGACGCCAAAGCTGTTCAAAAGGGTGGTCAGGTATTCAAGGATCAAGCGTGGATGCTAGTATTGAATGCTGCGTAGACGTTTACGTTTACTGCCAAAAAAAAAGTGGCCAAAAGAATGCAATTCGCGAAAGAAATGGCCAGCAGAGAATTGAATAAATATTTTATGGCCAAAATATTAATAATAATAATAAAATCATTTTATATGGTGGAAAGGGATCTCGACTTTATGTCAGAAGGCTCCAAAAACAGAATTTGATCCTCAGTGTACGACAAAAACCATATAACATGGAGAATCCAGCATCATGGTTTGGGGATGTTTTTCTTTTTATAGTGTTGGTCCCACCTACCATATTAAACAAATCATGCCTCAACATCTATACGTACAACAAGTATTCCAAATTATTGTATTTAATATTAATTTCTAGATGTAAGTTTAATCTCAAAATAGTAGTTTTAAAAACTTGAATTTAAAAAAACAAATTATTTATACAAATATTAATTTATACATATTACGTATTACTATTATTTTGGGCGCAGCTGTACATATTTCCGTACTGTTGTTTTTGGGCAAACGCAAATGCAGACGATTATTTGTTTCACTGGTCATGTTATTGTAATTGTTTACATTTGTTGTACAATTCAATTTGCCGGAGGAACACCAACTTGAAAATTTAAATATTTTAATTTTGACAAGTACTTAAGTATATCTTTTTATTAATTTAAAGCACTAAACTTCATTATATGTTATATTTAATTTAGAAGATATATATTTTTTATTGTTTCTTCATTAGTCGACAATGAAAATTTGGAGACATGTAACTGGGGTAGTAACATCCATATAATCGGGCAGGGTATCAACGCCAACAATAACTGCATGACGCTTTTGGCGTTTGTTTTGTACCTTTTTCCACTTATTGCTTTCACTCATATGTGAGACTAAATCATTTACTTCAGTAAATAACTGTCTAATTGGAAACTTAGAGCACTCAGAACAATGAAAAGACAAATTTGAATTTTAATTAGTAATTTCCTTAAAAACAACATTATACCTTCATCAAGTAAAGGGTTTTGGCAATTTGCGCACTTTAAATTATTCTTATTTGCTATATTAAGTGAAAACACAACCGCACAGTTTGAAGACACAATGCTAATGTGTGTATAGTATCGAGTAGTGACAACTTCCTGTGTAAAGTATTACCAGTTTGACAGCACTACCAAACGCGCTTATTTGTCCACTCAATTCGTCTCCGAATACAATAGTTGCTCTACACCCACGACATTTCAGCTCGAGTTTTAATTAAAAACGCAGCACTTCAGATGTTGAAGATGGTTTGGGGCTCTCTTCGAAATTCTCTTCGCTAAACTGGGTGAAACGCAAGCTCTGGAATCGCCAGTGCACTATTCCATTTCGAAGGTAGAAATTGTGCACAAGGACTAGCATTTCCAGATCGCGGTTCGGGTCAACGCGTCATTCGCCTTGCATACATCCTCGAGAGTCGAAACTATAGCCTCGAAGTTATTCTGCGGATCCTCGATCATAGAGAAACTGTCATCATCAACAGCCTCACTAGGATCTGTGCTAAAAGTATGTGTTCTTTATCCGTTGTTCGGGCGATTTTTAATCACGGAAGGTAGTTTTGATCTTTCCTCCGAAATAGTGGGAACCGATGCTTTCAGGGTAGCGAGGCCGATGACTTTGCACTTACTAGGTAGGATTAAAAACCGTGCGATAAAAGTCCTAGGAGACGACAAATATCACCTTCCAAAACTGACGTAACACTCACCTTACCTTGTTCTATTTTCACCTTCAGTGCTCCAACGAAATTACTAGTAGCATTCTGCCCTTTCAAACTCGAACGTACTATGAAATATCGTGTTTTCTGCCAATCCGTAAAACTCACATTGGAATCACTCTGTTGAGCTTTTTATTTCGTAGTCGTTATAGCCCGCAAACATTCAAAACCAATGTACGAGTACATGTGTACTTCACTTTCATGCTTATCTAATTCTCTTTTGCTGCCGGTTCTGCGTATAAGTATTCCAAAGGTATTCATAATGCCTTGAACAAGAGCATACGAGTATTATTTTAAGAAAATTAATTTTGTTGGCCGGGTAAAGGCAAATGAGAGGGGAAGATACTGACTTCAACTGCGCAAAACCACACTAATGCCCCGACCGGAAAAGTGCAGTCCGAAAAATACAGAACTTCAACTTATACTCGTATTGATGAAATTACGAACAGAATTACAATTTGAATAGCCCCGTATGTAAGAGATCTATACATATATTCTTCCTATGACTCATGGACAGATTCCAACATCAAAAGCAATAGACAGATCAGAATTTTATATTACCACAGTACAAAAAATAAATAAGTAAACAAAAGTTCGAATGTTTCCGTCTGGTATAGATGACACGATCCCGTAAGCGGCATGTGAATGTTTAATAAAAAAAACATCTAAAGCTCGTTCTCTGCTTTCGAAATGAAGGCCGCCGTCTCTAAAACATATGTTTTATTCGGATAGCTTTATGGTGTTTACTTCAACTACGACATCAAAACTTTGACTTAAAAGTAATTCGGAGAGAAACTTAAGGTAGAAACACACTATTGTGTCGTGTCGTGTCGTGGCGCGTCATAAGCATTTAGGTTTCATGCATTTAGTGTGGTTAGAGACACATTATTACTGTGTGTTGTGTCGCAACCTTATGCGTCGTGTCGTGGATCGATCGAAACTGATCGCGTCAGAAAACTCGTGGGGGGTTCTGAAGCGTCACAACACAACACACAAGTATATTTCCAGTTGTGTCGTGGATGTGCACTCTTCTGGATGCACAATATTTAAATTAAATTAAAATGTGTGAACAATTAATTGAACTTGTTCGTCAACACAAAATTTTATACGACACAAAGTCCAAAGAATACAAAGATCAATCAGTAAGAACCGCTGCATGGGAAGAAATAGCTGGAATATTAACTGAACCTGGTAAGAAAAAAACATTTTTGCGTATTTTTTTTATTCTTCAACTTATATTTATAGATACAATAGACAAAGTTAAAATTAAAAAACAATTGTTTGATACTGTTCAAAATAACGTCAGAGTGCGTCCCGACACGACACATTAGTCTGCACACCCGGCATCATGACACAACACGAGAGAGTAGTGTATTTCTGCCTTTACTCGTACTTACTTATCAGTAAGTTTGTTTCAGAATTTATTTACTTGTTTAATCGCTTTTTATACGAAGTTGTGTTTTTTATCGGTGTTTTGTTCTTTTTTATAAATTTGAATGATCAGTTGTGTTGCAAGTTTGGGCTGGATCACGTGAATACATAGATACATAGAAACAATGTCAGAGAGAAATCATTTCTGCAAAGCGACAGTAGTCTACTTAATCGTGGCGGTAATTGTAGTGTTCGAGATCAAGGGATGTTTTCAAATAGTTACTGGGTCGAAGAAAAATCAAACCACATATACAACGGTGTTAAACCAAAATGCTGTGACTTTTGTACCCTTTGGACGGGATGCTAAAATCAGCTACAGTTCATGGATGGCTTTATTAATGTATGGCATTGAGGAACATATACAATGCGCTGGAACTTTAATCGCAGCACAGTATGTCTTAACTTCTGCCCATTGCATCGTTATGTCTGACTTTGCCTTGTGAGTTTAATTGGTCTGAAAGAAAATATGATTTACGAAAAAAAATTAAAAAACCTCCAAATAGATTTAAAGTGAGATTAGGCGACTACGACATAGCCGAAGATCCCGATTGCTTCGGAATGGGGAGAAATAGATCATGTCAATCATTACAAGAGATCGAAATAGAGGAAGGTATATACCACAGAGAATATGACAACAATACAGGCGCCAATGACATTGGATTGATACGCCTTCGACAAAAAGCCAATGTCCCAGGTAAGCAATAAACACAATTTGAAATATGAATTACGAGTAAAGATGTCTTTTACTTTTGCCAGCCAATTTCAGTTTCCCTAAACTACCAAGAAGTTACTACAAAAACACAAACTTTCAGTCAACAATACTAGTGGGATGGGGTATTTTTGAAACGGGACTCAAAATACGAATTTTACATATGGTTGAGGTACTTCTTAGTTACGACATCAGGTACTGTCAAGCAGTGTTCTCATGGATGCCAATTACCGACAAACAGATATGCATCAAGGCAAGAGACAGGGACTTCACATGTTTGGGTTATGCTGGAGGTCCATTGATACGCATTGCATCGAATTTCTCCTCGCAAGAGGATATTACTCAGTATGGAATTTTATCTTATAGTGATTCAAATTGTGCCTCAATGAAGCCAGACGTCTTTACGAAAGTTGAACCCTATTCGGGATGGATAGATGAAAATATGCGGCCTTAGATTAGGTGAAGTAAACTCTGAGTATTTTGTAAATAAATTTTTATTTGTTTTAAACATTTGACAGCAAAAGATTTTTAAATTGGTAACACAAGCAGAGGTTTTATAATGAGAATATTGTACAAATCCAATGCTCCTCTTTCTTCATTGCATACTGCACTGATCTTTGCGCAGAGGAGTGGATTTTAAATGAAGGAAAACAATACAGATGGTAAGTGTACTATAACTAAATACAGTGACAATTTGAAGGACAGGCTTCTTGATTTAATTAAGCAGAATTATGCGCTACCGAAAGTAGTGAGAATACATAGTATTCAAACACGGCTGCAAATTAGAAAATTTTAGTCTGTCAGCACTGATTTCTTTTGACCACACATACAGAAAGATCTGTTCCGTTCTCGGATGCAGGCTGTGAGTGTTAAGTAGAAAATTCTGAACAACTGTCCGTAAAAATGAGCGTTTTCCCAAATATGAGAATGAATTGGGCACTATGTAACTCAATGGATGATGGTATGGGTACATCACAGGTTTTGCGAACATGATTTCTGCTAATGAGAAACCACCAGTTTATCTCCCTCTCCTCCACCGTTCCTGCAAAAAGCGCTGAAGGTGAGACCAAGCTAGTGCCTGCTAATAATGAATAGTTCTAGAATATCTTTATCTTTATCTTATCATCACCATGGAGTCGTAGTTTTTACTTCTGAATGCACGAACTTTGTAAATAACTATGCCGAATTTATGGGTAAGTACATTGTCCTCTCCTGACTTCCACATAAGTAGGTTCATAGAAATAGCCCTAAGTGTTGGTGGGGGTTTATCTCTGCTTACCGCAGAATCTACTGATTGTAGACTAAGTCCCTGGGGGAAATGGTTTGACAGAAAGCTTTCTAGAGGCTTTCCTAAGAGTCGTACAGGATTGCTGGAGTAGTGCCTTTTCTGTCTCCACATTACGAATAAAACACAAGATGAAGAGGTGTTCCATCTAAACAGAGATCTACTAAGTGAAAGTAAAGCTAAATAATTCGTAGTTCTGTAGGTATTGGAATATTCTTTTCATCACTGAGCTCTCAGGTAGGTTGGGTATTCCCACGGGTAGTTAGGTATGCATTTTTTACATGTATAGTGCATTGAAATAAAACATCTGAAAGTCGTTGTAATGGTCGTGGTATTGGCTTTTCTGAAAAGATAATTCGATTCCATTAGAGCTTAAGTATCATATCGGGGATATGAGGCTTGAATAGAGCGCAATGTGGGAGTAAAATTTTTGTCCACTTTTTCGAGCTTCTAAGGCCATATATATGCAATAACTTGGAGAACGTTGGCCAGCGACTTCACATATCCTCATAGAAATTAATCCGTTCATTACGTTTTGTTGAAACCACAGCTATTTCACATTAATGCCATTAAATTGGGTAAGGAATCTGTAGCGTTCTCCATGACATTTAGCCGTCATCATTTCTGAGAAATACCGATTTTCTTCACATTGTCGACATATTTAGCCGATGAACCAAAATGGAGAACCATCGCTGCACAAAATGTTGCGCTGCAAGAGACGACCAAGACGAATCTCGTTTTTGGCCAATTCGGCTTTAATTCTTGCACCAGCTGGATCTTGTAAGTTCGCAGCCCAAGATCGTTTCGCAAACTTTTCCATAAATTAGATGGACACAGCTCCAACGCTGTGCACCATGACAAATCGATCTACTCGATACCAGCTTCTTCGGCGTGCACAGAAGGACGTGTTTGCTAATGTGTATTGATAATTAGGGTAAGCATGGTGTGAAAACAGTGAATGGTTACTTAAATAGATGACTATGTCGACCGTAGAATTGATGTTATTCTACCGTAATATGGCAAAACAAGCTGCTATCCGACATTAACCGCGCATATCTACTGATTCTTGTTCGGATCACAGACAACATGAACATAATACCACAGACAAATTAGCTTGAAAAACTGGAAAAAACAGTTTATGACTTTCCAGTCTTTTGTAAATACTATCTACATTCTGACTTGGAGCTTCTCCTGACCAATACGAGTACATTGTAAAGGGTTCGCCATCTAACGTTTTTTTTTTCAACTAGTGCTTATTTCGTGAACGATAACACTTAGCTCATGCCTGATTTGACAGATAATTGGTTTTATCCTTCCGCTAAACGAATATGGTTGTGTATACGCTTGAACAATGCTGTTAAATATTGCGACATTACTTTGAAAATCATGGTAATATTGCAGAATGTGTGCGAAAATTGCGTACGGATTTTGGAAGAAGAGAAGCACCGTCAGCTCCGTATGTTCGTTATCTTGTGAAAAAAGAAACTGGCATCCGCATCGATGAACCAAAGCGTGCAAAGCCAAAAACAGTGCGTACACCCGAGAATATTGCTGCTGTGGCAGAAAGTGTGCGTGAAGCGCCATCAACATCAATTCACCGTCGTTCTCAACAATTGAATATTTCGGAGACATCATTGAGACGAATTTTGCATAAAGACCTTGGTATGACGCCATACAAAGTCCAATTGGTTCAGGAGTTGAAGCCAACTGACCATCCAATGCGTTTTCGCTCCGATAAGTGGGCCTGCGATCGACTTAGAGAAGATGCCGATTTTGCCAAAAAAATAATCTTTTCAGATGAAGCTCATTTTGATCTTGGCGGGTATGTAAACAAGCAAAATTGTCACATTTGGGGCACAGAAAACCCGCACGCATACATTGAAAAGCCGATACACCCAAAACGAGTCACTGTTTGGTGCGGATTTTGGTCCAGAAGCATAATTGGGCCATTTTTCTTCGAAAATGAGCAAGGAGTGGCCGTTACAGTCAATGGCGATCATTATCGGGCCATTTTGAACGAATTTTTGTTCACAAAAATTGAAGAGGAGGATATTGGCAACATTTGGTTTCAACAGGACGGCGCTACGTGCCACACAGCCGAAGCTACACTCAATGTTTTGCGCCCTGTTTTTGAAGATCGCATTATCAGCCGCAGAGCTGATGTCGTTTGGCCACCTCGGAGCTGCGATTTGACACCGTTGGACTATTATTTGTGGGGTTCCGTAAAAGATAAGTGTTACGCCGACAAGCCAGAGACAATTTACGCTTTAAAGGACAATATTCGTGAAGTCATTGGTGAAATACAGCTGCACACAATCGATAATGTGCTTAAAAATTGGACCGATCGTGTAGGCTACTGCATAGCCAGCCGAGGCAGCCATTTGAATGAAATTATTTTCCATTATTAACCGGAAGGATTGTACTTTCAAATAAAAAAAGAAATTTGAGAAAATATTCAGTAGTTTTTTTTTATAGCATTTTCAAAAAAAAAACAATTTTTGGTGTACCCTTTATTTTTTCTTAAGAAAATTATATTGGGAACGATTTTACGAATTAAAATTTCCCAGACAAATGCTTATTCGAGTCTAGAATATAGTATGTCAGTAAGATTTCACCACAGTTGGAAATAGTTTATAGTTACTTACGACTGATACCATGAAGGCATAGGACAATCGAATCAACGAACTGCAACCAACGGACTACCTAGAAGGTTTGTATAGACTTCATTAGTCGAGAAAATAATAAATTCTAGAAATAAGAATGCTGACGCCACACATAACATATGTGTAGGTTCATGGCAAACATTTGTTCGGTGATGATTAAGACGGAAGGGAGCAAAAAATCGATGTTAGCAGCTCTACAACGGACATTCGAGTATATAAATTAAAACTTGGACATACCTTGAGCAGTTTTCGTCAATTATCAATTACAAATTGAAAAAGGATGCCCCTCTTTTCTAATTATAATACACCCAAAGTGTATAAGTTCAATAGGGTCTTCCGTGTAATGTACAAGCCTATGTATAACTGCTTTAGAATGAGCCTGGCAGTAACAGACTATTCACAGAGCACATGTTTTGCTTTTTCGGTGTAATCAACACAGAGTCGACAGAGAGAGAAGTGACCAGAAAGGAAGTCAGTTCAAATCCTTTGTTCATTGGTGGGATAATTTGTCCGTTCCAAAGACTTTGCCATTCGCATCAGTATAGTTTTTATCTGATTGTCAGGTAGGCAACAAAAGTGGTTCAGGACCAAGCAGATAACTAGAGGGGACTTAGCACCTATTTTGTTAAATTCGTAATGATTGATTTTACCAGCCTCTTGATTGATGTGGTTCTAAGTTTTGTTTAAGCTCTGGAGTTATGTACATTTTGTAAATAGATTTTTAGTCCTCTTAGTTATAGCGTTTGGCGAAATTTCGAGAATTTTGTCTGTCGGAGCACTCAGGCAAAGAACTATTCCATTACATACCCCTTTCTGGGCTGACAATTCATGATCATTTCTAGAATAATAAGTAAATGCTTCAGTGGCAAAGAGCCTACAGTACCAGCACCCACCACATTAGTACCGATTACCCGCAGCCTATGCACATCATATTGCTGGACTAAGCATTGTTCTGAAAACCCACCTCTGAGCTAAGTTCATCGGCGATCTCATTTCCTGTGATCAGCCCTTCGACTGCGTTCGGAGAAACCACAAATTCTAAAACTTTTATAGCTTAGATGTGGCAAGTGGGGTTATCAGGGTGCACCTTGATTCTTCCCAGCATAGTTTGCCATCAGGATTGTGTATATCTCCGCTTGGAAGACAGACACAAGACACCTCCAAAAAATAAGCAGCACCGCATCCTAGATTGGTTTTGCCTAAAACAGGGTCAAACATAGTGGGAAAGCCACTTTGCAGGCGAGGAAGATATTTCTGGGTCCTCCTCTGTGGCAAGCGCAATATTTTACTGAAAACTTCATTACACTGCCGAAAAGCCGACAGTGTTCATGTGTAAATATCCAATATGGTTTCAATGGACATTATCTTTAAATAATTGAAATTAACATCTTTTGCATTTGTCGCAAGATAGACGATGAAACAGGTGGGATTTTTGTTTTTTACATTGCGGTAATCGCTGATCGTATGCGTGAACTACCCGAGGTGGCTGGGTCATGAGGGCCGATGGACACCAATGCTCTAGTTCGAAAAGTCTTCGAATCCGCCCCCGAGAGACATCGCAGTAGAGAAGACCGCGACTCAGATGGCGCACGTAAGTGGAAGGAAGCTTAGCGTACGAAACTGCAAGCAGATAGCTAAAAATCAAGTTGGCTGGAGACGCTTGTCAGTTGAGGACCAGGTCCACCCCAGACTGTAGCCCCACCCCAATTAAGTAAGTATTTTACTATTTCTTGATGGCATCTAAATGAAGAAAAAGCCTGACCCTGAACTTTGATGGGACTTATCTGCCAGGTTGAGCTAAAACAATGGGAATGACAAAAAATCAAAGTGTACAAAGTACAAAGTGACTTAAGATGAAGCAGTCATTACTAAAAAAAAAAAAATCAAGGGACAGGATGTCTTTGTTACAATAGCAATGAATAAAAATAAGGCCAATATTTTAACTGACTTCCTGACTGGTATATTCTAATTTAAATACTGTCAAATTTAAAGAAAATGTGCCCAATATCCAATATGTGTCCATGTCAACTCTGCCTTAAAGACAACCAAACAGTGATTTGCGATTGCCCTAACATCAGGCTTTTCCATTACCATCTGATGTCAAGTCAGACAATTTTGAGCTTCTTTCATGAAATCAATTTCAGATAGCAGTCAAGACTATCCAACAAACACGTAGGGGTATTTTGACTATGCTGTCGAAATGCGTCTTATGGCATTTTTCGTGGTCCATATCTACCATAACAAGTTTGTTAAAAAAAGAAAAATATACATCGAACTGGTTACCACAGAATAAGCTTTCACTAAAATTAAAGGTTTACTAGTATAATGCAATACAAATGTGAATATTTTTTCTAAAAAGAATTATCAATTGGTTTGGAGTTTGTTCTTTGAGATGATGTCATAGATATGACGTCTCAAATTTAATTCTTGCTTACATCCTTATAGGCAAAATAATTCCCAAGATGAAAAGAAAATAATTGGATTTTAGATGTCCATTTTTCATTAAGAATGTTAGCTGTCCCTGCATTCAGAGCGCTAATGGGATTGAGACGAAATATGAGAGTACGTAGTATGGTCCTTTGATGTACGTCAAATTGATTGTCCTTCATCGCGGTTGCTGCATTTAATTGCATTACCAAAGATATTTAGCGAAAGTTACCCACGAGGTAAGCAAGGATTTCACCTTCTTGTTTTACGAAACAGCAAGTTACAGTATGACTACCAGACGTCAAGCAAAGACTCTATAACAATTAAAAATATTTTCAAGGTTTATCTTTATTCCCGAAGCATTCCCGAGATCTTCAAATCAAACCTTGTATACCCTGCAAAAAGCGAATCGTGTACGAAGACTTCTTCATTTTGACGGAATACATGAAATAAAATGCTTGCCCTACTTTAACTCGCAAGTGTGTCTTCCAGTGTTCGACTTCGAATTCTTAACGCCTTCCGGTTTCCATCTTTTATTGACATAAATTTTGGAGTCATATAATATAAACCCACTACAAATGAGCACTAGTTATACTAGACATGACCTGTGACTAGCCTTAAAGGCTTGAAAGGGTGGTGGGTTGATAATAGCGACTTCTCTATTATTTGTTTCCAGGAATCCCCGAGTTTGCTAAGTTCGGAGACCAACAGAATGTTACCTCGTCATGCTTTGGTATTTCGTTGAGAGATACACGGAAGTTTTTAATCATAATCGAATTTATGGTGTTAGTGATCTTGTTACTTGGATGTTACTATCTATGTATGTTGCAATGTCCGAAGTGGTTATTGGATTCAGGCTGAAACAAACAGCTATGTGATGAATAGCTGAGACTTCGACTTGGAAGACTAGAAAAGAGGCTTTGTGAGAAAATGTTCGCGTTGTCTAAATCCGTTCCTTTTTGCAATCAGATGAATGGAGTGATCATTTTATTTCAATTGAAAATCCGCTGAGTGGTTGTCACGATGCAACTTGAATATACTGACATATCTAACATTTGGCGTCTTCCATTACTGATCGTGTGTCAGTCTAATGGTAGAGTAGATTGCAATCTACACAGGTCCATAGGTAGAAAGTGGAGCAATGTTTAAAGAGCCGACATTAGAGAAGTTTTCAAAGCACCAGTAACGCTTGGGCAGGTAGCTCGTCGTATTTTGTCAGCTCGATGACAGGTTGATACAGTACAGACCATCAAATGGCCATGCCTTAACTGAAAACTGGTCTCACGACGGTCAAAGTGCATGAACCCAGTGCATGACTTTGTATTGTAGACTCCAAGTGGAGCCTATATCCCTTTTAAGCGAGTATAGGGCCACTAGAGCTTAGATACCGGACACTCCTCTCAGGAGACTCAGAGGGATGCAATTTAATTTGGGTGGGATGAGCCAGGATATCTGGAGTTTAATTGTGAAAAGCATCAGCTCTATTTTGGCCGAATTTGCTTTTCTAAGAGAAGAGTATATCATAGGTATATTCTGTGGGTACTTAGCCGACACATAAAGAACGACGGTATCTGTGCACATCATACCCTGCGGACTGTAATTTTGGAAGCAGCCCACTAAAATCCAAGTATAATGGCAGAAGAGAGAGTATGACTTGGAGTGTTCTCCTATGTGGTTTCTTTCTTGAACTGCAGCAACCAGATGTTGTATTTCTTACTCTATGCTGAGAATGAAAGCAAAAGTCTTTGGAAACCAAGCAGCTGACTTGAGCAGGTTCCTTATATGGCCTTAGGTAATGGATATAAAAGTTGTTTTCTGTGATTTGGGGAAGCTTAACTTAAGGAAGCGGCGGAAAGTGGGATATACATGTAGAAAAGATATGTATTCATTAGTAATTATTTTTTAATTACTCATTTGTAATGTATCGTTGACCGCCAGCTGTGCTCGATTTAAAATTGTTTACAGTAACCTGAGATGTCATTCGCTCGTTTGTAGACCCAGGCGATCGCAGTTTTTTTTACCCTCATCGTGCATCATCGTTTGAGTCACCGAGAGTATGTTTACATTCGTCGCCAATGGAATTCGATTTGGCCTACATTTAGCAGCATAAAACCCGATGCGATTTGTTCAGTGCTGTTTAGGACACAATGACTCTACTGAGGGCGACATTAATCGTTGTTGGGGTAGGCGGCGGATGGTTGATATTGACTGCGGCGATCTAGTTGTGGACGTGGTACCAACTATTGAGGTCGACGGGACTTTGGAATTTGCTGGACTGAGGAGGAGAGTCGACGAGCGAGCGAATGAGGAATGCGAAAGGGAGTCTTCTTTTGGCAGCAGTACGGTTCTTCGGCATCGGCGGTCCAAATTTTTTTTGTCAGCCTTTATTTTGTAAAACAATATTTTTTCACTTTTTTAATAAAATAATATTTCCTATAATAGAATTTTGCAAAATGAAAAAGAGTACGAAAAGAGGCTGTGTCTTCAAACCGGACTGGTTGTTCTAAATATACAAAGACGAATCAGCTTCATTCAGACTACTTTTATTAGATAACTTGCAGGATAATCGCATAAAGGAAACTAATTCGATATTTACTGGTAAAGGAAAAGCCTAGAAGATAACTATTCAACCTTTTTTAAATAAGGAGAAATTTAATGTAAGCATCGCTGTACTAATCACGGGACTGATTAGCGGTGAATATGAGCGTACTAGAAATAACACAGTTTCTGGATTCGGTACCTCGGTTTACTTTGAGAAGTGCAAAATTGTTGTAAGTCATATAGGTATTCTGCATAGATAACTATTGAGACAAAACCATAAGAAGAGCTTCATTTAAAGCAAAGCAAAATGTAGATAGTCACGACTAAGGTAAAAATCTTTGGTTACCTTCAATCTTCATATTTTTTGGCTTCACAACGATGGGAAGATACGTTAATAAAGGTGATTCCTTCTACCAAAAGCGAATAAGGAAATGATGAAAGACATACATAGTTCCATGATAAGGAACTATAATGTGATAGAAGAGTCAGTTTTAATCGTTGACATGGCTCGGGTCTCATAGAGGAAGCAGGGCAGACGCAGATTTTCTTTCCAATTCAAACTATGTTATTGCCATATGCTTGAATATGCAATATTTTAAAAATCAAAGAGGGGCGAGAACATACTTGTTAAAGGGCTTGCAAAAGTACGACACAATTTTCGAGGGACTAGTTCAACTAAGGATCCACTGTCGTAATTGGAAATTTCAGTGGGTATAATGGCACGAGGGTATTCCATAGGCTATATCCAAACATGGGTCGAAAAGCTAAAGCCGAATATTTACGCGCCAACACATAAATCTTTCAAGTTTGGGTACACAGCCAATCATCCTTTTAGTATCAAAGTGAAGCACACATACAACAAGAACATATTTTCCTTTATGTTCTGCGTAATTTTAAGTCACTAGAGCTTTAAATTTTATGGAAAATCAAAATTACAATATGTCCTCATACAATATATAAAATGTTCCTTCTTTGTGATTCTCATAATTTCCAGTAAGTGATATGTGAATGCATCTTGAGATGTGAATGCCTAATTAGACTGAAGTGTCTCTTCTCTTGTTTTTGATACTATTTTCGTCGTAATATGCTTAGTGGATAAAAGGCAGACCGTGTAGGTGATGCATTAGATCACGCGGATGCCAGTTTTTATGTTCTTTTGAAAAATTATTGATAGTGCAACCACACTGGGGGAATTCAACTTGTGTCTTTTGTTCAGAAGGGGATTCCATCGTAAAGTACAAACAAAAAATCACTTCATCATGGTGCATAGATACAATTGCACTCTATGTAGACAGCCCAGACTTCGGTATAAGTCCAATTATCTGCATCTATCTTCTTGTTTTTTCTCCATCATAAATAATTGCAAAAGATGCATAATCTCTAGAGGATACAAAGTACATGCATGTCGCGAATGCAAACAAAATTTAAATGGCGCGCATACAGGCCACATGTAGATCACAGACTTCCGACAGAGTTTAGGTTTTCGGATACCACTTTTTCCTTAGGCCTTTGTTTTTTCTTCAATTGCTATTTATTGGTCATGTAGACCACTTTGTGGTAAACACTATTACAGTCAAAATGTTACCCAAACCTACCTTCTGAATGGTTGCTTTTCCTTCCGGTAGACCGGTGCTTTCTGGGTCATTTATCCTTGAATTTGACATTTTAAATGGCGCAACTTTTGTTGTCAAGTGGTTTGTATTTGCCATTTTGTGAACTCACTTCTAACAGTACACTCCTTAAAAAGTGGCATGTTAGAGCAATCATTTGTCACCGCATTAGTGGTCTGATGAATACTTTAAATTACTTCTACTCGTGCATCGTGCTTGATGATTTGTTTTTATTCTTGTGTCATTTTTCATTAAAGCTAAATTAAGTAGCTTGGTATTTACGTCCATGGCATAAATGTCATGGCATAAGAAGTATGAATACATCATTAGAGGACATCATGTTAGATAAATTAAAGTGGCGGTTGAAGCATGAAAGCAGCGACTATGAATTAAGTTTGAAGGGCTTCATTCAGGAGAAAAAAAAGATTAATAATGATAGCAAGGTAATAATTAGAAGAATACGGTCGGTTTAAGAAAATAACTCTGCACAACGCCATTTAGGTACATCTGCAATATGCAGCAAAGTTCCCACAATGTTAAGGTCAGAAGTAAATTTTGTACCGGAGACCATACTCAATAAAACTTTTAGCTGATTACTTACAAAAAATTATGGGCAAACATCTTAAGTTGCAGAATTCAACCAAATTTGTTGCCGTGGTTTTACCAGGTTCTTTTCGGACTTTATATACATATGTATTTTAAGTTTTCCTCAGCCGAAATAATAGCGATTCAAGTAGTATGGAAAGTGAGCCGGGGATTTCAATCTCAACTGCCGGTAAAACACAGTGTAGGCAGTCACAGAGGTGATGTCTACTGGGAAATGCTGAAGAAGGAAGCATTTTTCAATATCGAGCAGAGTGTCATGCGCCTGAAATCACCATCCCGGTAGATAATTGTACGTAGAATTCATAGAATTAAAAAATGCCAATCGAAAATTTTGATGACCTTTTACAACGTGCTGAATACCAGCAGACAAATCGACTCAGCAATAGTCGATAAAATAGCCAGAAAAGTAGCAAACGGGATCGTCATCTCCAGGCCCTAAAGAAAGACACCCACTAGATTGTATTATATTATATGTTATAGGTAAAATTGACCGCAGAAGTTGCCAGAAGCCTCTTTTTTCTATGAGGCTCGGTTCTCGGGTAACAACTTCTACAAACCGTTGTGCATATCGGTAAAAATATCAACGGGAAGCTTCTTCAAATTTTTCTCATCAGAGTGATCAATTTATTGACGATGGTTCTCGTCCCAGATATCCACTAGCAACAAATCCGTTTAGGGAGTGTGGTAAGTGAAGAAAAATAAATCAAAATTGTTAATGTACCTCACATGCCCACGTAGAAGAATCTAGAATGTGACTATCTTGAAATCGAACCTGGCTTGAAATTGTGTTAAGGCAAAAGTTCAGCTGAGTTGAAATTGACTTTACTGAGCTTATTTGTACTTACGATGATAAATTCAGTTGAAACTTAGCGTACGAACATAAGTTGACAAGTCGACTTGATTGGTATGTACTCGTATCTACGTTTTTGGTGGTCATTATGCAACTATTATACATCGAAACTTAAGAAACCGAAGCGAAAGCATTTTAGATAGACGAAAATCAGAGCCTGCACTATACCAAGACACGATATCGACTTAAGCTGAACGATTTTGGTGTACCGTGAAACGTTTAAATTGATATCACGCAATTCGAGCACATCAATAAACACAATGGGACTGGAAGATGTGAAAATCATTTGATTTAGTGATTTTACATAATACCCAAATCTTTCAGCGAACATTGACTCAAAATATAGTACTAGCAAATGTTTTGGTACACGAAATGAACACATACATTCTCAAGAATCAATTAACGCATCCACTCCAATTTCCAATTGTGCAAAGTTCCCGAGTAAACAAGTTCTTCACACCTGTTGTTTGCAATCATGGAAACGGGCTCTCTGGAAAATCCTGTTGTCGTAATTAGCATTCAAAAATGCGGCTACGAAAAAGGCGAAATCTTTCAGATGTTACGGTCACTGAAAATCAGACAAAACTTTGTTTATGGTATCGTGAAATTATTTCAGGATACTGGTGGAACAGTCGACCGTGCAAAATATGGCCGTTCCTGTATTATGCGACTGCCATGAGTCATAAAAGTCGTGGGAATCGAACTCGTAAAAATCTGTTGTGCAAGCAGAAAATCGTGCTTCGGGAGATGGACATCAGCAAGGACAACATATCGCTCATCTGAAAACGTGATTTGGGGCTCAGCGCATGCAGCTACACCGGCTACTTACTGCCAGAAGTATTGAAACAGAAACGTAAGTCAAAATGGAAACAGAAGAATTCATTCAACAAATAGAAGAGTAAAGTGTATGCTCCATCTCTGCGAGATAGGTGTTAAAACCTCAACAAAACACTATTCGCAAATAATCCGTGGACCTTTCAGTAAGACTCTGCTCTAGCTCAAAGGGCGAGAACGACTTACACATGGCTCAAAAGCGACGTTCCGAACTTCATTTACACGGTTGGTTGACCATCTGGTACCCCAGACCTCAATCCATTAGACTAAAAATTATGATCCGTTCTAGAGGCTATGGCCTGCACTACTCGACATCCAAGTATTGAGTCTTTGAAGCGCGCTCTTGTTCGAGAAGTGGAAAATTTTTCAATTTGCGTAAAGGGAAATTAGGGTCACTTCGAATAAGTTGTTCTACAATTTGTAGCCATTGAGTGACCCAATAATTACAAAGACAAGTTTAGAAAAATATTCATCGTTTTCATTTTATTATCAAAACATTTGCTAGTACGGTAATACCATATATACAATAGTTTTAGCAAAAGCACGCTGCTTATTAGGAAAGACCACCAAATTTGCACTGTCAGATGCAGAATGGGACACTCAAAATATAATAGACGATGACAGCCAACAAATATTTTCATCTAACGAAGGTGGGTTGACTGCGGCCAATATAAACTTAGAAATTACTAGGCTGCTTGAGCTGGTGGTCTCTCGATTGATTTTTTGAAAACAGCTACAGCCAAGAGCCTGGTACAGATCCTGAACCAAACCATGTGCAAAATTATATTGAATGAAAGCAAGCCGGATTTCGGTATCAATGGCTCTCTGAATTGCCTTCAAAGTAAGTTTCAACTGAATGCCCTTCCAATTGAGAGGGTGGGCTCTGCCTGAATTCTTGCCTGGAACTCATACGTACAGGTTTATCACATTAGGATCAGGCTGTATCATAATGCTTTGCTGTTAATTGCCGGCACCGGATCAGCAATCCGCATTAACCGAACAACATTCAAACGTTCCAAATAGAATATCAATACCCAAGATGAAGATCTTCTAGGTTTCGTCGTAAGTGACGCGATAATTGAAGCAAAACCAGATATCGCGGACTTACATGCGTCCGCATCAATATCTAGGCATGCCAATAACCAGCAAGTTCTACAGGCACCTTATCGTGCCAGTTGTCTAGCAAGTGCTACTATGTCTAGCAAGTGCCTTTGTTTAAGAGATCCTTTGCCCTTTTGTTACGAGACCACGATATGTGGGGTAGTGTTTTTGAAATTGTATCAATAAGACCCCCACATGCAATTGCTAACATGTCCGGTACGGTTACAACAAATAGTTGCGAGCCTATTTTCTCGCCAAGAAAGTAGGATACCGATTGGTCAAATTCGTTACGAGGGTACCCCACACCTATTATTATACGCGGAGAATTTTACGAAGTATGTAGGAATGTATTCCTAATAAAGTTTTAAAGATCTCTATTAAAATACGATCAAACTTATTTGCCGAAATGTTTAAAGCGTATTTTCAAGGAGGCGTTTTTTCGGAGCTTTGGGAGCGCCAACGGCTATTTATATTGCCAAAGGGATAAGGGACCCTAAACGATCCTTCGTTTTATCATTTTATCGTTTTATCATGCTATTTGTTTCCATTACACGGTCCTAAGAATTCTTAAGCGGATCATTTAGAATAGACTCTTTCGATCAATTGAAACAACAGGAGGTCCATATACACGTACACCAATACGGTTTTCGGTGAAATACCGGACCACATCCGCGAAATATTAACGAGCTATTTCTCGAATAGAATCCTCCTTTATGACCTTTGCGATGGAGTTGAAACGTACGCAGTTACAAACTGATTCCCCCTAAATTTAAGTCTGCGTTAATATCGTTGCATATATACATACTTAAAAACTGAACTGTTATTATGGTCCATATAGCACTGCATATACTCAGCGGCCTAAGACGATTGGAGAGTCAACGTAAAACGGAGAGGTTAGATAATAGAATTATATGCTAAGTCTTCGAGCAGACCCTCGCGAAATAATGTCTTACAGCTGTACAAAGCGGTCTGTTCAGGTGGATGTGGTTTTAGTCGGTGAAAATCCAACGTCGGCCCATTGATACCTCATGCAAGATTTCCCCTTCCAGCGAAAAAAAAACGAGAGTTTCAGCAAGCAATTGTGTAGCGAAGTCCTTTGCAGCCGAACGCAATCAAGCTAACTTAGTATAGAAATACATTTTTTTACTATTCCAGCGCTGTTTAACAGTATAGAAACATATACTTTTACAAAGGCGGATGACAATATCCTTGGCTAATTTGAAAGAAATGTTAATCATGTGATCTTGAGTTCTGTTTCCATCAAATTGTATTAAGTCCAAAAAAAAATCCGTTTGTGAGGCACTGATGCGTTTGCCTGGAAAGATGTCAGAAAGTACGACTATGGCCTTTTTGTTCCTCTAGCTCTATCGGTTTGTCTTGGAAAATGATGAATTTTTGCTTTAGAACTACGAGCACAGCATTGGACAACATTGCCTGCTTGACTCTATAAAGTGGAAGTGTAAAATGTGAACACTTCAAGTCATTTCGCATCATATACACATATCGGCTTCTTTTGAAGTAAGTGAATCAACTAAGTACATTTTGTGAAAAGAATATGTGCTCTCAATTCGAGAAACTCCAATTCAGTTGATAGAAATTCACCGAAGCTCTGCTCAAGGAAACACTTACATATACGATTCCAAGAGCAATGAGTTCAAAACCCCACGGATGGCAAATGTTTAAAGTAGATCCAAAGGAGAAAATAAAAGCAAGCCATTCAATATTCGAGCATTTGGAAGGGCTCGAGAGACTCTGGAAAATTAATTCTGTGGTTAGAGAAAAGCTGGAGATTATGTGATTGAGATCGGAGATTATATATACGTCTTCACGGAGACTATTTAAACATTTTCTAATACTAGTAATGTAAGTTCACCAAAATGTTGTTTCAGAAGATCAACACGCGTAATGAAAATCAGTCAGCGCTCATTTCCAGCGACATGCTACAAACTGGTACAGCTAAGGTGCGTATAGATCAAATACAAATTAATTTGTCGATTGGAGTCCCAATACCTATTACACTCCGACTTGTATACCCTGATACCAATAAACTTACCCTGAAGCTGGAGATTTTTCGTTTTCATGTAACCCCTTCGACTCGATTGTCTGTTTTACAATCATGTACATACATATATACGTAAAAAGCCCTTCGAAGAAGCTGACCCATTACAGGCAATCCCTATCTTTAGAACGCACCAACAAACAAAAACCTAGAGAATAATCCACAATAAGGACACCGACATACCTAGGCATGTACATGCACATTTTAATTTAGCAAATGCAACACCCAACACCTGAGATAAAATAATTTCAAGACCGAAGAAAAGGACAAACTTCTACCTATCCTGCCCCCCTTAGATTACAAAAAATTCATGCCATTGTTATTCTACAACAATAGGCAACTACGACTACCTTATGCCGATGGTACGAGTGCACCTACATAGATACACAGATATTGCACTATGACCTATGACCCACATAGGGCTTAAATAACACAAAAAGCCAGCTCATAGCAATAGCGAGACGAAAAATTGCAATTCTTGTCCACAGTAGTGAAAAAAGTGATCCAATGGGATCCTTCCTCAGCTCTCTTTTCAACTCCGATTACGAGTACTGCTATTCTGTTCGACATTAATTTATTTTCCATATTAAGGATGTACTCGCATTTAGTTCATTCAATAAACATTCTTTTCATTACTATCCCGAGAAATACGGATACGTTTATTTTTGCGCATTTCCATCAGAATACCTTCCTATCATCATCCCCTCAATTGCTACAAGGAAAATCCCAGTACAAGGACTACTTCAGTTCATGAGCTCATATAGAGAATACTCTCACACTCACATTACGTTCGAAATTACCTTAATTGCTCCAATTGCTGCCTGTTTCGTTGAGAAGGTAACAAAAGCACAGCCCTTGCTTTGTCCATTTTGATCCCGTAACACGGTACATTCCTCTATTGTTCCATGTCCAGCAAATAGTTGCCTCACTTCGCTTTCGTTGAACTTTTTGTTCAGCATTCCAACGAAAAGTTTCCTCTCTGCAATGAGAACAGAAAAAAGGACAACAAATTCAAATAAAATAAAATACAAAAATAAAAATGAGGATTTAACATTGGAAATGAAACAAACTGGTAAAAGGATAATAGTCGTCATTTCTTTCCTTTTTCTCTGTTTTCGATTCTTCTGCGTCTTTCATCGTGTTCCTTTCATTCGGATGTATAATTTGCTATTGTGGGAGAAGAATGTCCTACAACATGTTGCATTGTAGGTCAGGGCTTTGAAACCAGCGGTCTGTGGGCAGTTATTTTTCAAAGCTGAATAGGACGAAAGTGGAAAGGAAGTATGAAACACATTACTGAGTTTCGGCCTTAAATGAGCCAACACAAAAGGTTTTTTTCTCTGGTTTGGTGATCGTTTAAGCTAGCCCCTAAACGTCTGCACTGAATTTTAGATTGATATATACTATTTTTTTTAATTGTTCTTAGTACTTTAATGGAAGGCTTATAATAGCTAATAATAACTGAGAGATTTTTACTAAATTTTACTAATAAGCTGTTGAACGGAGGCAAGAACGAACAAGAGAACCAAGGGGAAGATGAGGACATGGAAGAACCAGAACATTCCAACAAGACTGTCACTCCGTCGACACAGCTGCGAAACTATTAGCGGCGACAGAAGATAACTTTGTGAAGAACATGCATCAAATCACCGCTAAAATATGATCAGAAAAAAATATGCCGTACAAGTAGAACCTCAGCATAGCCTAAATGCTGATCTCCCTTATAATAATTTCTAATCGAAAACACCTTTTGCCAACTAACTGATTGGTCCTTATCATTGTGGCTTTAGACCTGCAGGTATAGAAAAAGACTTTCAAAATTTAAGACCTCCTATGAGAGACCTTATCGGTCCAGTTTTGACATGTTTTCTAAGCATTTCCGACCTGCAGGATGACCAAATAGAAAGTCCGCTGCTTACCGAGGATCTTACCGAGCCTTTTGAAGCCAAAGAAAGCAGTCAACTATGATACAATTGCCATCAACACCAGAGACAAAGTCTGTACTTGTCTGTCTGTTTTTGAAGACAAAAAAAAATTAGGACCGTTGATTCCATAAACGTTGAAGTTAAATAGTACCCTATGTGAATTTTGTTTATCTGGATTTTCCAATTTTTATAAATGGCAATTTTATGTGCTTACAGGCCATTGAGCCAAGGTGAGCCCGTCATTAAACATGATTTTTCGACAAAAATAAGGATCAACTTCAAGTTGGTTAAGAGCGCAATCCGCGAGGTCCTGCTAAAATCATGATCTCGTGGCATAATTTCCTTACAACAGCTGGCTTTTATCTGGGTGTAGGCCGAGAATATTTGCGAAAACTTTCACAAAGTAGACAGGCGCAGGACAAATTTTGCATTTATACTTTGGCTTACAGCGGCTATAGTTTCTTCTGTACGTGTCCATGTTGACGCGTTGTTGGCTTTGCATCATGCAGAGTTTTTTTTTCTGTCGGAACAGGAGTGGAACAGAAGTATTCCATTGTTTTCTTTGTGAGTTCCTTTTAATGGAGTCTTTCAGTCTTTCGAAGAAATATGAGTAAGCGCTTCAGAGATAAAGTGCCTACAGTACCAGCACTCACCACGTTAACGCCGAATACCTGCAGCCTGATGCGAGCGTAAGCTAGACATTCACAGAGGTAATGCTCGGCGTTGTCTCAATCACTTTCACAGCAAGCATCACAGGATGTTGTATCACTTATGCCGAGTACATTATTGTTAAGTACTTAGCAAAAGTGTATTGCCCCGTCACGACGCAAGTAACCAACCTACAGTCTTTCCGGCTGAGGGATAGCAGGAAGGGCACTCACTTCTTAGAGAGGTCGGGAAGCATTCGTTTGGACTGCCTGCACCCTGGAGAATCATTCCATCTACAGTTGTGGTCAAATGAAACCCAACTGTCAAAGGAGGACTAAACGTGGATGCAGGCAAACACAACGTAGGTTCGGGTCCCGAAAAACTCTCCTCTGAACTTTGTCTGGCAATTGTGACCTCTGACCCAGACAAGACTCAGCTAATTTAACCTTCCGACTGCGTTCAGTGATGTCTTGCATTCATGAACTACCTTGGAAGTCGTAGGAGGATTCAAAAAGGCGCACCTGTAACTACAAAAGCAAATGCTTCCTCTCTTCCACCGGTTCTTCACAATATGTTATATTATAGTTCGTTGCCATAGGGTTTCGTATATCTCATCTTGGATGATAGACGCAAGTTTTCCTAACGAGAGGTGAAATCTAACGTTGTCTTCTTCAAGAAAGATACCAGCGTCGCATCCTACATGTGTTTTGAAGCCGTCCGTGAAGACCCGACAGCATTCCTTTCCTTGCACATATTCTGGCCGAAAGGAGTCTTAGATGCAGGAAAAGTCGATTGAATCAGACGGGATGTCCATAAGACCAGATTCATAAGACAGTTGGTGTGCAGGGTCATCAAAGCTCCAGTGCGTGGTGTACCAAAGATCACTTCTTTTTAAACGGAAGATGGCTTTGAGATATTAAGTTAGGGAACCAGGTGTGCTAGGGAAACCCTCACGCAGACGAGACAGACCATTCTTTGGAGTCTGATAAAAGCAGCAATCACGTATTGTCGTGAGAGCTTATTCCACCAGACAATCGATACTGGTGTAGATCCAGAGGACCTTTCTTGGTGACAGCAACACGTCTTGCCGATAGCTCCTTTGCACTGGCAAACATCACCTTAGAGGCTTTCGACATAACATGTCCAGGATGACACCCAAATACTTAGATTTTTTGGAAAATTGGATGCCTTTAAGCAACAGATGAGATAGACCAGATAGCTCCCTCCTTCTAATAAATAGAATAGCCTTAGTTTTGAGAGGATTGACTGAAAGCCCAATTCTAGTCCACCAATCGTCGATCATGTCTAGGGCTGCCTGGTCTTTCTGGTCGAAAACCATACTTATGAGAACCCGGCAAACTATTGACGAAGGGTCCCAGGCCTTCACATAATACTGTAGACTGTAGATTTTATATCCGATATTGACGAGACTTATTGCCCTGTAGTTGGCGCAGTTCAAAGGATCTTCCTTTTTTAGGATCGGACAAACAATGCTGAGATTCTCTACATCCCATCATCATCATCTGCTGTTTTAAACAACTCAGTAGTTTAGCAATGTGTTCAGCAGATTTGTTAGACTTATGTTTAGAAATTGCTGTTCTTAAAGGGTTGTTATACACAATAGTAGTTCGCCCACCCTTATCATCTGTTTTTTTTTTGTTGGGACTACAGTAGGCAAATCGGATTAGATTCCATTTACTGGGAAGTATAGCTTAAAATTATTTGAGAGGAATACATTTTTCAACATTGCTGGTAGCAAGACTATGCGAGAAGGTACTTGCCTCAATTATCGGGAGGATGCGGACCGCGATTGAGATCCAAAGATCAGGGTGACTCAGAAGCTTCTGCCCCCTATCGGTTTCAAATTCATTTGTTTTCATGTCCTAATTATACCCCACTGCTCTGGCCCAAATTTAATTAGGCTGCTTATAAGTGTGGGCTATGAAAGAAACCATATTTTACTGCGGAGCGATTTTCGCGCCATAAAATATGAGATACCTATTTGCATTTCTGCTTGCTCTTGTTGGATCTATAGGTGTTTTACATTTTCTACCATTACATTACAAGAACTTTAATTAGGCATCCAATATGTACCACACACTAACGCACTACGGATTCGATATTGAACAGAACGCCATTATCTTAGGTTATATTATTATTGTGATAACCACTTAAATGTGAGCAGCGACATCTAGATTTACAGAGCAGAAGATGTCGATACTCGAAGACCAGAAGATTTCGATACTTGAATAACAAAGTCTCGACCATGGATGACTGGAGAGTGGAATCGAATTTTATAGCAAATTGGAAATGGTATGGGACGCTGGATGGCGAGGATGGTTCTCGAAGTATGTCATTCGAGTATAAATACCAGCATCCCCAAGGTATGCAAATCAGTTCTAAAGTGAGATCTGAAGTGTTAATTAGGAGCAGTGATTAAGTGGTTTAAGTAAAAGATAAGAAAAGTATAAGCGGTTGAGAAATTGGATTATACTGAGAGAAACAATTAAATAGTGAATTGTAACTGTACTGAACAAAGGGATTTGTATTGAAAAAGAATAAGTTCTATCATTTGTACCCACACAAACATTTTAAATTGGTGTCAAAAGTGGGATAGAACTTATTGTGTGTAAACAAAAAAAAACTGTTTTCTGACTATTTGAAAAAGCTAGAATGGGTCGAAAACTATTGCAGTTGACCCTCGTCCAACTCAAATCCGAGTTGAACAAGAGAAGCCTCAGCGCCAGTGGAGGAAAAAGTGACCTGGTGCTCCGACTTCAGGAGGCTTTGAACAACGAGGGACATCCTCCTGATCATGATCCTGATGCATACTCCTTTGAAGTTGACGAGGATGAACAGACAAGTACCGGCAGTGATATGGCTGCGATGATGCAACTCCTCTTGTTAAAAATGGACGAACAGTCTCGACCAACAAAAGAAAAATCTGAAAGAACAAAAGAATAGCCTCGAACAAAAGCTGGATGAACAAAAGAAAAATCTAGACGAGCAGAAGAGCAGCATTGAACAAAAATTCGACGAACAAAAAAATAGTCTAGAACAAAAACTGGAAGAACAAAATAACGTTCTACACCAAAAGTTCGAAGAAATCGTTAACAAATTTGAAAGAATAGAGAAGAATGTTGGCGAAAAATTCGAACAAATGGACAGCAAAGTTGAACAACTGGCAAAAGAGCTCGACACAGTGCGAAAACAGAAACTGCGAGAATGTTCTCTAAGCGGTCCAAGGAGAAAAGAGTTGAAGCCTCTCTCATTCGATGGCCAGACTTCATGGTCTACTTATAAGAAGCAGTTTGAAATGGCTGCCTGTGCAAACGACTGGGAGAATGAGGAAAAGTGCTTTGCCCTAACAATGGCCTTGCCCGGTCCTGCAGCAGAATTGTTGCAAACAGTAGACATCGAAAAGCATAAAGATTATGTGAATTTAGTACAGGCTATCGAGAAACGGTTTGGGGATAGCCACATGCAGGAGGTACTCAAGATCCAATTGCAAAGCCGAACGCAGCAACGAGGAGAAACACTGCAGCAGGTCCAGGCAGACGTGAGTAGATTGGCACATCTGTCATGCCCCACCGCAGGCCAGGAAATTATAGACGAAATGGCAAAAGATGCATTTATTAGGGGAATTGCAGATTCGAAGCTACAGTCAGCAGTAAGGATGGCCGGGAAAAGAACCCTTGCTGAAGCACTTGCCTTCGCTCTGGCGATGGAAGCAGCCAATCAGGCTTCCAGGCGAACACATTTCGTCAGGGAAGTAGCATCTGTCGAATGCTCCTGCACAAGAATTTGTGCCGAGGAACGAGATACTCGACGGGATAGACGAATAATGCGCTGCTGGAATTGCAATAAAATAGGACACCTTCAAAGGCAGTGTAAAGAACCGGTGCGACGAAAAGACTGCCCTCACTGTGGTGACAAACAAATAGAGGAAGAAACCCGCAGAAACAGCTATCAAGAAGCCGGTCAACCTTCCCGAAGCCATCAGTCGGGAAATGCTTAAGCACCAACTTCGCGTGGCAACAACAGTCACTCACGCGTTTCTGGTAGCTGACATATGTGACTAGTGCATGTGACGCATCGTTGGTACAGACTTCATGAGAGAACATGGACTTGTAGTCGACTTGGGGGCACAAACCCTGAAATACGGAAACATGGAGATACCAATGATATACGGAAACGCCAATACCTCAGTCTCAAATGTCGTCATCTGCAGCAATCAGAGTCTAGAGCCTTCGTCAGAAGCAATTTTGTGGGCAAAAGTGGAAGGTGGTTCTGGTAGCCACCGATTCTATTTGATGGAGCCAGAAAAGAAAAGAGACTTCATGGTGGGAAAGACCTTAGTGGAGCCAAAAAACAACATGGTCCCTGTAAGGATTCTAAATCCAAAGAAATTCAGTGTAAAGGTGAAAAAGGGGGAGATAGTGGGAAAATGCGTACCTGTTGAGGCTATATCGACCACAACGGAAAAAAAGGGTGCAAAACCGGTCACAACAGTTCAGAGCATAAAAATCAAGAACAAAATTCTCAGCCTCTGTAATCTGGACGAAGATCAGCGAATCCTGGCAGAAAAACTAATCGGTGAGTACGCTGATATATTTGCTACACAAGACGGAGAATATGGACGTACGCATATTGTTCAACACCACATTGACACCGGAGACGCTCGACCAATCCGTCAACCTGCAAGGCGTCTTCCATTGGCAAAGCAAACAGAAGTTGCCGAAATGATGTCGAAGATGAAAGCTGAGGGAGAGATTGAAGAATCGCAAAGTCCGTGGGCATCTCCAGTGGTCCTCGTGAAGAAGAAAGATGGCAGCACGAGATTTTGTGTAGACTACCGACGTCTCAATGATGTCACTAAAAAGGACAGCTACCCACTTCCGAGAATCGATGACACTTTGGATATGCTTTCTGGAGCGAAGTGGTTTTCAACACTTGACTTGAAGAGCGGTTACTGGCAGGTAGAGATAAATCGTACGGATCGTGAGAAATCTGCCTTCACTACAGGAAGCGGTCTTTGGCAGTTTGCAGTGATGCCGTTTGGACTGTGCAACGCTCCGGCCACCTTCGAGCGACTAATGGAACGAACATTGCAAGGACTCACCTGGAAAACATGCCTAGTATATTTGGACGACGTTATCGTCATAGGTAAGACGTTCGAGGACCACCGCGAAAATCTAAAAGAAGTGTTTGAGAGGCTGCGAAGTGCTCATTTAAAGCTCAACACCAACTTAGAAGCTTCTTGGGACTCGCTACGTATTACAGAAGGTTCGTAAATGATTTTGCTGGCATTGCAAAGAGCCTGCATCAACTTACGGAAAAAGGCCGACAGTTCAGGTGGTCTGGAGAATGCGAAAAAGCATTTCAAGAACTGAAGCGACAGCTGTGCAATGCCCCCATCTTGGGTTACCACACGCCCGGAAAAATGTTCATCGTGGACGCAGACGCTAGCAATGTTGGGGTCGGAGCTGTGATCTCCCAAGTTCATGACGGTCAAGAGAAAGTGGTCGCATATTACAGCAAAGTACTCTCCAGACCTGAACGGAACTACTGTGTAACCCGGCGCGACCTTCTGGCTTTAATTCTGGCTACGAAGCATTTCCATAAGTACCTCTACGGACAAAAGTTCATTCTCCGGACAGACCACGCAGCTCTGAAATGGCTACTCCAATTTAAGAACCCTGAAGGCCAAGTTGCAAGATGGATCGAGCAGTTGCAGGGCTACGACTTTGAAGTGCAACACCGCAAGGGAACACACCATTCAAATGCTGATGCTCTCTCTCGTCGACCGTGCGGAGTAAAATGCGAACTCTGCAATCGTAAAGAAGCAAAAGAACAGGCAACTATCCAAATGATCAGGACTGAGCCAATAGAGGGTTGGAGTATAGATGAAATCCGTTCCTCCCAACAGGCAGACAATGACATCGAACCAATATTGGCCTGGAAAGAACACGAGGAAAGACCAAGCTGGCAGCAGATATCAGATCGGAGCCAAACTCTGAAGGCATACTGGGCACAGTGGGACTCGCTTTTTGTGCAAGATGGATTGCTGAAGAGAAAATGGGAAAGTGCAGATGGGACAACATCTCGTATACAGCTAATTGTGCCACGGTCCAGAGTCAACCAAGTACTCCATGAAATACATGACGGAATCTCAGGAGGCCATTTGGGAATAAACAAGACGTTGGAAAAGGTAAGGGAACGTTTCTATTGGCTAAGCGCTAAACAAGATGTCGAGAATTGGTGCAAAAAGTGCATAAGATGTGCAGCTACCAAGGGTCCAAAAGTAAAGCCACATGGACAAATGCAACAATACAATGTCGGAGCACCTTTCGAACGAATAGCCATCGACATCGCTGGGCCGTTTCCCGAAATATTTAATGGTAACCGATATACTCTCGTGGACATGGATTACTTCAGTAAGTGGCCGGAAGTGTTTGCTATCCCAAATCAAGAGGCTAAGACCGTAGTCGAACAGTCAACCATTGGGTGAGCAGATTTGGGGTCCCAATGGAGCTGCACTCTGATCAAGGGCGAAACTTTGAATCAAAAGCCTTCCAGGAAATATGCCAATATTTGGGAATAAGAAAGACAAGGACAACGCCACTACACCCTCAATCTGATGGAATGGTCGAGCGATTCAATCGGACCTTGAATGAGCATCTATCTAAGGTTGTCAGCAACTGCCAGCGAGATTGGGATCGACACATACCCCTCTTCTTAATGGCCTACCGAAACGCGGTCCATAACTCAACAGGGCACACACCATCCGAGATCTTAGTTAGTCAAACAATTCGGTTGCTAAGTGAAGCAAAATTTGGATCCCCACCGACGGAGCCCAAAGAGGTGAACGACTACGTGAATGACTTGCGCAGCAGGATTCGTAAATTGCATGAAGACACCAGAGAAAAGATGAAGCTAGCAAGCAGCCGCATGAAGACTAGGTACGATATCAAGGCGAAATCTTCCGGTTTCAACGAAGGAGATCTGGTCTGGCTGTATAATCCTCATCGTAAGAAAGGCAAATCACCAAAATTGCAACAGGACTAGGAAGGTCCTGGTGATAACCCGCATTAATGACGTTGTCTACCGGATCCAGCGTGGGGATCGAGGAAAATTGAAAGTGGTCCATTTTTATAGAATGTGTCATTTCAATGGGATGCTGAATGACGAAGTTGTTCGGGACGAACAACTGTAGAGAGGGAGCAATGTGATAACCACTTAAATGTGAGCAGCGACATCTAAATTTACAGAGCAGAAGATGTCGATACTCGAAGACCAGAAGATTTCGATACTTGAATAACAAAGTCTCGACCATTGATGACTGGAGAGTGGAATCGAATTTTCTAGCAAATTGAAAATTGTATGGGACGCTGGATGGCGAGGATTGTTCTCGAAGAATGTCATTCGAGTATAAATACCAGCATCCCCAAGGTATGCAAATCAGTTCTAAAGTGAAATCTGAAGTGTTAATTAGGAGAAGTGATTAAGTGGTTTAAGTAAAAGATAAGAAAAGTAAAAGCGGTTGAGAAATTGGATTATACTGAGAGAAACAATTAAATAGTGAATTGTAACTGTACTGAACAAAGGGATTTGTATTGAAAAAGAATAAGTTCTATCATTTGTACCCACACAAACATTTTACATTATTTTTATTATATTATTCTATTAGCTTCTATGTCTTTGAGGGATTCCTGGAATCTCTCTTACCGATATATGCCTGCCCATATCTTTCACAGAGAGCTAATTGAAATAAGGTTCATCTGGTTTGGAGTCTTTCAGCTGAGGTAAGCTGAACCTGTTGCAGATACTCCTTCAATGACTTAGTAATTACTTTAGCTAGCATCACACCATTCAGTTTAATTAAGCCCTAATATATCAACATTATACTGTTGTAATCTAACATCCTGAGAACATTACATTGGTTCAGTCAGACTGTCACCCGTTAGTACATCGCAGGAACTCTTCTATTTATCATTCATCCATCGAGGTTGCTGTTTCATCTTCCCATTTCCTGCTCTCATCAAAATTCGATTGATAGAAATTATTCCAGATACATATGTGGCTACTTGCTTACTCCTCTCCGATAACAAACAAGCATGTGCCTCCGTCAGGTTTTAGAAAATAGAGGAAAATAACCCGATGGATATAGTATAAAATCACAATAAGAACTCAATAGGCTATAATGATAAGCTATCCGAGAAGATCAATTCCAGAGCCTTGCTAAAAATTAAGTGCATTAGTAATAATAAATTTGAGTCATCCTTCCGACGGAAGCTATGGCTTTTTCTAGTTCGCGACACCATGAAAGAATGAAGTCCTTCAGACAGATCAGCTTTTGAAATTAAAAAAGCCTATGTCGAATAGGAGGGTCAGAATGGGTGAAAGAATGTCAAACCGCTACAAAGGCAAGACGGGTAAACCCAAAAAAATTCATGGTATATTCCAAGATTTTTTGGAGAAGACACAATTGCTCTAGATGTATAGGGATACCCCTGTTTAGCGATAGGATTATTTTGAAACAAATAATTATTGTTAAAGTGACCAATCACTATAACATCTGAAAATTTCAACGACGGAGTAAGAAATCCCAGAGTGCAGAAGAAACATAGTGTCTAGTAGCTAACGTATTTCATGAATAATCTTACTTCGAAAACGTGTTGTGACCATTAGGGCTCACTTATTCAAGTATGCCATCCTTCTGTAAATCGTTTAAGTACTGTTGCTGATGTTTTGAATCCCAATTTTAATTGTTGAAAATATCGTATGTCATGTCCTAATAAACTTGCCATACCTAACAGACAAAATATTTAAACACAATTTCCTTGAGTGAAATATTCGGTTTCCCACTTAAGGCAACACACAGCCTAACGCTGCTCTTAATTTACAACATCGCTATAAAAGCTCATCGCTTGCTGTACTCCATACTTCGAACTGGCATTAAAAATTCTTTAGACAGAACTTGTGTGTCCTCGTTAAAGGCACACAAGCAAATATTTTAAGCTGATTTTCACTCTTTCTTCACCGCCGCCGAAAACATTAATTCGAATTTGCATCAACAATCCTTGAATTTGCCTAATCTGAACAAACACACGCCTCTATAGAGGCATATCATTCCGTTGGTATGTGAGTACATGTACATATGTATGCAATGCATCTCTAGCTGAATAAGATTAATGAGCAAATAACTTGCAACTCCTCGAAAACCCTTTTTATCTGAATCTTCTCTGTTGTAGCAGTAGCCAGAGATACCAGATACCAGAAACCAGATAGCAAGCTATTCTCCATGTATTCTCTTTCATTCCATTGAAATCCCTTTTAGCAATATCCTTGTTGGCAGGTACGGGAAAACAAATTTTACAATAATCACCTGTTTGCAAACTTAGAATTTGCATAGATTTCACAGATTGTGAATTCCAATGGCGTACCTGTAGACGGTACGGTATCTCTACGATACCACCGCCGTCACCACCCACGTTCATCTCTGGCCTTGAGATTTGCATATGTACTTGTGCATATTGCACGTACTCGTATTGTATATGCAAGGCGGAATTATCCTCTACAAACTTGATGGAGCTACTGCATCTGATAGAACAAAAGGATCTGCTCAGGGGAAATGCACATTTAATGGCGTAACATTACCCGTATATGTGAGTAGTGCGTGCTTCACTTGCTGGAGGAAAATATACGAATAGTCATCCTTCTCAGCTGATATCATATCGCTTGACGTGTAGAGTTTAGCGAGGGGTAAAAACCACAATATCACAGCGATTTTACAGAGAGTTTGTGTGGTATTTTATAGCAATGAAGTGAGTTCACATTTGACGGAATTAACTTTACAAGAAGGATATTGTATTCACCTGAGGCGACAAATGCATTTGATTTTCGAAATTCTGTGGAAATTACGTCGGAAATGATGTGAATGACTAATAACAAGTGACTGACAACTTTGTATGAGTTGACAGTTTCTGTTCGCTGTGTAGGGCCATGTTCGCGAGCAAACCTCATTTTTGCTGTGAACGCCGCCGAGTGAATATCGTGGATTAAACATAATGGCAGCAGTAAATAAATAAATCACCATAAACGCAACCACTTGCCCTTCTTTATCGCACATGTTAACAGTATGAAGAATCAACACGAAATGAATGCTCGCCAAATGTGTTCGTCGTGTAGGGGATAACGCAAAGGAGCATGCTCGTCGTTTAGGGCTACCTTCAGGCAAGGAGAGAGAGAGAGAGGGACGAAAAAAGATTGTTACCAATAGCAGGCACAGGCTAATCCAATTAAGAAAACTTTTTACTACGGATTTAATGGACATCAGAAAGAGCAATTTTGATTAGATTTCATACTATCGTGTGACTTGGTTGTCAACAAAGTTGGTTAGAAAGTGCTATCGAACTCAAAACGTCACTGCAGTGAGGGGGTCCGAGAAAAACCATCTGGATACGCTTTAAGGAGGTGCTCGATAAATTAACCAAACTCCACGTGAATTCAAAATAAGGCTCACATCCTCTACAGGGAAATATTCCGGAACTACTTCTTAATTCAGCGAAACCAGCACCCGGGGAAAATGGGCTGAAAACACATTCCGACGGCGCGGCTCCTACATTCAGTCGATAGCAGAGAATCTTAGATTTATGTATGCTTGAAACTGACCTTTCTGGCAACAGGATCACAGCTAAATCCTATAACTTCCTATTATATGTGGGCTAAGTAATACACCCTGCCGTAGCTGAAATCCAGTATTGGTTGTGTTGACGGATGAAGCTGTTAAATACACTCCTGAGTTCTGGCTGATGGCTTCAAGTCGCCTGGCAACGATGTCACAATATTTGCAGTTAAGCTGCAATTTCTAAGAAAAATCTTCACTGAGTACCTTTTATACCGAAAATTTGCAAAATCGAATACAACTTCGGTTAAAGACCAATCAATCTGGCTTCATTCTTGCTGTAGAGAATAGAAGGAAAGGTAAAGCTTTAAAGATTGTAAGTAAATCAGCCGCTTGCTCCTGGCTGAAACACAACATGGGATATATGACAGCGAATTCCCTAAGACACCCTTTGGGGACTATCAGTCCTTGATAGGTATCGGGATATGCCTTTCCAGGGCATACGAGGAGCGTTCAACATATTCTCGGTATCGGGGTGAAGCTGTGGTTGTATATATAAATTGACTTATTTATCAAGTAATACTATTATTTTAGTGCATTCGTGTAAAATTTCATATAAATGTGATTATTAATTCGCGTTTTATCTCTAGTTAAACAGAATCATAATGGCAACTGAGACGATGATGGTGAAAATTGAGCATCGCGCTGTAATTAAATTTCTCACTAAGTAAGGAAAAAGTCAAAAAACTGTTCATGAAGAGATGGTGGCTGTTTACCAGGGTTCCGCACCTTCATTATCAACTGTGCAAAAGTGGTCAAGTGAGTTCAAGAGAGGCAGAGAGAGCATTGAAGACGACCCCCGCTCCGGCGCCCCGGCTACTGCTTGTATGGGAGAAAGCATCAAAGAAGTCGAAAAACTTGTTCTTGAGGATGCCCGAATAAAGGTGAAAATGATGGCAGAGATCACCAAGCTTTCAACTGGTACCATTCATACCATTCTTCATGACCATCTTAACCTTTCAAAGGTCAGTGCAAGGTGGGTGCCACGAATGCTCACAGCGCCTCAGAAAAAAGTGAGAACCGCATGCTGTAGAGAGCTTTTGGAGATGTGTAGTGAGAACGCGGACGGTGTTATGGATCGAATTGTTACTGGGGACGAAACATGGGTGCACCACTATAACCCTGAAAGCAAACAAGAGTCCATGCAGTGGCATAAAAAAGGAACAGACCCCCCGAAGAAGTTCAAAGTCACTCCGTCTGCCGGGAAGCTCATGGCCACAGTTTTTTGGGACTCAAAGGGAATCTTACTCATTGAGTACAAAAAAAAAGGTGAAACCATCAACGCCACATCCTACGCTTCCACTTTGCATAATTTTCGGGAGGAAATTAAAAAGAAAAGACGGGGTAAACTCGCAGCGGGTGTGTTGCTTCTTCATGACAACGCTCCTGTTCACACGGCGCGAGTTTCCAAGGCTGCTGCACGAGATTGAGGTTTCGAAGAAATCCAACACCCACCCTATAGTCCAGACCTTGCCCCTAGTGATTATTTCCTGTTTCCGGATTTGAAAAAATGTCTTCGTGGAAAAAGATTTTCGGATGATGAAGAACTCAAGTCAGCAATAAATGGGTATTTTGCAGAGAAAGAGGAAATTTATTTTTTTGAGGGTTTAAAAAAGCTTATCTCAAGATGTAACAAATGCATTGATGTTAGGGGAGATTATATTGAAAAATAAAAACAATATAAATTCAATTCGCATTTTCCTTCATATCGATACCGAGAATATATTGAACGCCCCTCGTACGTATACGTCCAGAAGGAAGCGTTTCTTACATTAATGGTAATGTGATCTGGCTGATATCCGTTTGATGATGGACATGAACAAGCTGAATGCTTGCTGGGATATTGGATAACTCAACTAGCTGAAATTCGTTACTAGACATGGCTTATGGAATGTCTCATCACTGATGTTTTCCATTCAAATTCTGGCATACGAATCGCCCCACTAAATTTGGATTATTGATTTGCTATTGTATTTTCGATAGATGCTTCACTTTGTGTGGCAAAAAATGATATATTACTGACAGAGCCACTCATATTTGATACTTGGATGGCAATGAAACATTATTGAACAGCTACACATCATTAAGAAGTAACTTTGAGAGGTGTCGGACTAAATGAATGGTAGGTGTTTCAGTAAATATAGCAAACAGACGATCTACTCGTACAACAAATATTGCCTAGAAGAGAACTCCCGACAAATGAAATTTTAAAGTGATAAACCTAATTTACTATATAAGTGATAAGCCTTCTGAAATAAGTCCGCATTTATCACCCAAACGTCAACAAGTTACACGGCGAAACTATCTGCAGGATATAAATCCTAGCACCCAATTCAATTATTTATAAAGACTCACTTAACAAAAGGTATAACGCTTAGGGGAACACTTTGAACGTGCCACAAATTCTCACTCATTTCGAAAATATTAGCTTTTCCTCAAAAATGTTCTCAGAAAAAAAAGAACCAAAGGCAAACTTTTGCAATTAATTGTACACGGCATCATCAATGTTATATTCTCCAATTATATCTGTATCTCCAACTTAATGGAAATTAAATTAATTGCTGTAAATTATTATTGCCAGCCTCTGGTTATCATGCACAATAATAATATCCATCGTCAGTTACGTTTTCATTTCGAATGAAATTGAATGAAACAGATGAAAAATAAAAAATATGAACTTCAAAAATTCACCTTCTGGCTAGAAATAAAATTTTAATTCACTTAACATTTCATTACCGTGAATATATGTACATATTCCCTCATTCGTTCAGCCGAACCAGACGCCACTAAGGAGCCATCACCAACCCATGTACTCTTTTGAACTCAATACAAATGTAAAACTCAGAACAACATCCTTGGGGTGATTGAAGGAATTTCCAAAGGAAAACTATTCTAACTCGATTCTGTGTTTTCGAGCGTTCCTTCTCAAACTTGTATCTCTCTTCAATCACGTTTTGGAAACAGTTGCGACTGGAAATCGTTTAAATTCTCTAATTTTTTTTTTGGCGCCAATTACAACTATCAACCGCCTTGCAAAAACGAGTGAGTTTAACGCTATCGCTTACAAAAGAACATCTGTAAAGAGACTGTCGGATTTTAATATTTTATACCGTGAGCCAAAACAGCCACAGTGCAATATTTAATTGAATCCTTGCAGCAGGATAAGGAAAGTCTTTTGGCTTCAGTCGTCCTCACAAGTTCATCTTATTGCGGCAGTAATATATGCTAATGTACTTATACTCGTACATATTTCCTATATCGCTATAGTCGCGGTACTTGACTGGGCTAAGGAGAAAAAATAAATTCCACAAGAAGTTACAGGAGAAGCTCATTTTTGACAAATTAGAATGAGATAAGTTGAAAAGTTTGCTACGTCCTTCGTTGTCGCTAAGACGAATCGTTTCGTTTTCATTTGGAAACACTGAGGGATAGATAATTGTATCCATATGAAGAAAAGGGACAAATAAAACAAAATAAGTAAAAGGATTCCTATTGAATGCAAAAGCCATTCCAAAAAACATTAGGCGGCATCGCAACTTCAAACAGGAGCAGAAATTACAATTTATCTGGGCTACTTAGACAATTCGGGGCTCAGGCCAAAAAGCATTTTCAAGAATAAGTCAGGTTTTTGGAAAAGAGAAGGCGGTGGATGACCTTTTAATCCAGCAACACTCAAATCCCTGAAGTGGATTATTCACATTCGTGCTATCGATGTTATTGAGGTAGCTTTCTTACCAAAAGGTTTTAAAAAATGAAGGTCTATACAAGCAGAAGAAATGTGATGTCAAATTCGTTTGACCCGAGTAGTATTCGCAAACATAATGTTAGATCCTATGATAGGCATTGGATGCCTAAGTGTAACCAAGGACACAGGCAGACCTAACGTAGATTCGGGTCTTGAAAATCTCTCCTCTGAGCCATGCCCAGCAATTTCATTGGCGATAAAATTTCTCGTGACCCGATTGTGACTTGAGACCCGGATAAGACTCAGTGAATTTAGCCTTCTAGCTGCAAGTTTAGATAATTTTAGCTACGATCATTGGCCACACAAGTGGACTGCACTTAACTACAAATGCTTTTAAGAAGATAGGTCTAAGTCTTACTGTAGATATGTACATCGTTACGACTTGCTTTTATTGTAAATGTCCATTACTAGGATCTCTCAATGGTTCCCCATATAGGTACTGATCCCTCTGCTGGAAAATGAAATCATATCGTCAAAGACCAGTAAAGGTCTTCCTTGGAGACTGATTCCAGTACATGTTGAGCCATAGTCAGAGTTTCCTGTTACAAGTTGAAGACCCAGAAAGCCACATGATGGAAAGTTGGTTTAAATTTGGGCTTAATTCCCTGCCGCTCAGTGTCACATTTTCCTGATTGCGATGTTAACTTTCCCCACCACACATATGGACAAGTTTTGTTTTCAGTTTCTTTCATATTTTCTTCCAACCGTCTTATTTTTTTATTTTATTTTTTTTCTGCGTCATTACTTTGGTAAGAATCGGAGATCCAATTACCGCAAATTGACACACAACTTTTCGCATGTTAATACAAACGGAAGGTAGATAGAAGCAGCTTCAAGAAGTCTTCATCTCAACGTAACTAAAGTGAACGTCTTGTCTTTTGCTTTTTTTTTTTAAGTTGAAGAAAATGAAGATTATTGCGTCCTCCTTGTGTTGAAGTTTTTCTGTTTTTTTTTTCAGTTCGTTTCTTTCAGCTTATTTCTTTGAATAAAGAAAAAATAAACGAATCCTTAGGACATGTACGAGTATTAACTTCCTTTTCATTCTTATTCTCGTTTTCATGCTTTTAGCTTTGAAAACTTCAACCTAAGGTGAACTTTTTCAGGCGTCGATGAACATACATATCCAAGAAAAACTTTCACACAGATAAGTTTGGGAATTTTTTGTTATTTTTTTGAAAAATCTGTTTTCTTATTTTTTGAAAAAAAAAAAAAAAAAAAAAATCTTTTCGAGGGCAGAAAAAACAAAGTTTTATTTGCGAATGTGTAGATCGATATAAGAGTGACGTATCTACGGTTAACAGTTATTTTTTTAAAGTAAACAAGGACTTCCATGTGAAAGCTCGTGTTTACCGATTTTTTTTGACATTCTTCTTGTCGGAAGTTGATCGTGACTTCAGTCTTAAGTTAGAATAGTTAAACTGATTAATGACAATCCAGAGGATTTTGTCATAAGAGCACTGTTGACTTTTTTCGAGAGAAATGAGACCAGTACCAATACACATAATAACAATGCAACATTTTCTGGAAGTTATTCGTTCAGTTAACATTCTTTTCACCTCAGTGATGGTATCTGGAAACTTTTTCGAAATTTACTTAAAGGTAAAAGGAAAACGATGAGATTCCTATTGTATTATAGTCACAAGGTTTGCATCCATACCTTAACCCGTTAGGGTACAGCCTGGTAAAGTTTCAAATTTCGTACCACATTTACTCTACATGACTCACCAAAGTGCGTACAGAAGCAACCGTAGTCACTGGGGGTGATGGAGGAGAAATTCCACTATATGGAAAATGTGGCGAAAAGACAACGGTTAAAAAAAAACTAAAACATGGCTTGCGATGACAGTTTACGGATTGGGTTCTTCAGTGGCGAGAAGTCGATCCTTATTGTGTTTAGAGGCGAGGATTACTAACTCGACGGATTTTGAACAAGCTGGTTCTGGAGTGAGGCAAGTCCGGAAGAGTCTCAATTGCCCAAAAGTGCATTGCTTGGTGTGATTTTTACGCTGATTGCATCAGCTCATCTGTCCCTTTTTTTGAAAAATGAAGTGGGAGCTGATATCGCAATCAATAGCCAAAATAATCGGACGGTAAATGATTATTTCTTCAAATTCCCATCCAGCAAGATGGGAATACATGCCATACTGCCTATGAAAGCATTGACTTACTGACAACTCGATTCAACGACAATAGTATATCACAAAATGGACCGATGAGCTCGTACGATTTGCAGACAAGTTTAAGATTATGGTATATGCCGAAAAACCTCGAATTTTGTAGGCCATGGAGGGCAACTGTAAACGAGTTATTGATGAGGCAGAGCTTCAAATGCCCGAAAGAGCGGCCCAAAATTCGATCGAGAGGATGCGGTTCGGCAGACACAGCTGGAGAAGCCATATGCCCGAAGTCGTGCTCAAAAGATAATTTGCTGAACCATTCTTAATAATAAATAAACACTGTTTATGTAATAGGAGATCACGCCCTCGTATGTCTGAATGTCAGCAGTGATAGCTCAGTTGAGAAATGCTTGACTCAGCGTTCAACAGAGACAAGCTCAACCACCTATCAATAGTTCAGTGTGTAAGAATATAGAATATATAATCACTAGAAGTTTAAGAAAAAAATCTGTTGCCGACATCCTAATTTTTGAAAAAGTAAACAAATTTTAATCCAGCGTTTAGATATACATAATGTCTGTCGTTGAGCACATTACGCTTAGCGCAAATATTCCTGCCAAGCAAGTACTCGTATAATACGAGTAGTAAGTAAAATGAGCTAAGAGTCTACTATCGTGTGAAGAAAAAAAAGTGTAGCATACTATACACGTGTGGCAAAAAAAAAGCGGGAAACACAATAGCAGAACTGTCTCCGATAACTATGCGGTGTGATCAGACTTGTACGGACTAACATTATAGGATCCAATCTAAGATTAGATGGCAATTTAATGACTTCGGGAGGACTGACAACAGATGGAACTGAACTTAACCATGTCATGTTGAGCATGCCATTGCAACGAATATGTAGATACGTATCATAATTCTTAACAATAGCTACCGGCGATGCCTAAGAAAAATAAAAGGAATTACGAGAGATCTTTACCAGGTGCCGCCAATTACATTAGCGGGTACGAGTATATTCGCTCTCTAAAGCACAAAACTTGGGAAAATGGACCACTCCCAAATGCAGCTGTGTTTTTCCAACCATCGGAAATTGTCGTGGTAACCAGTAACTAAAGACATCATGGACTAAAGTGAAAAGCAACATCATACTGAAAATATCTTAACTAGCTCAGCATAATAGAAAAAACTTAGATTATGAACTAAAAGCGTATCAAAGAAAATGAGACTATTGTGCTGTTGGCCAGTTCTGTCATGGTTAAGCAGAATAGCTCTGATACTCGTATTTTGATCAAACTATCAGCTCCATCAGAGAACGAGTAAAGGACGTATAGCCGGTATCATTCAATGGCACAAGTGGTAATGGAAGGCCGCACTCTATGGCATGAAGGTGGCTTAATTATAAAATTGTTTCATCAATAAGATACAAAAATGGAGTGCCCTTGAAAATCTTTGCGCAGAGAAATGGAAAAAGAGCTATAGAGAATTGAATTATAGTGCAGAAATCTCAACACGATGACCGCAGGGGTTAGTTCTGTCTTATGCTTCGCGAGATGAGATGATTTATATTGTTCAAAATAATTCGAAGAATATTATTACTTAAGTTTTTAGATATGGAAATACCGATGGAGGTACGTCTGACATTAACATCGTAAAGTTTGACGTTTATAATGGTACACGTGGGGACCTGAGTTGCGATTTATCGGGAAACTGCTGGGTGTCCTATAACTTGGATTGGACCAGCATCGCAACAATCAAGTTCGTAGCAAAGTGCTTGCCTTACCCCCCGTAGTAGTCCTCGGTAACTAAAATGGCAAGGACAGTAGCCTGATACTGGCCTACGCCCTCATAGGGCTTACAAATCTATACGGAAGATATTAAAATATGTGACGAATCAACTAACAAATGCTTAACGGACAATGACCTCCGGATCTGCATACGGAATTTTCGGACCATTAACAGGCCACGTACAGTAGAACAATTAGCAGATGCCCTTGACGGCTATCACACAGATATCACCGCCATCCAGGCAGTACAATGTGATGGGGCGGACATAAGGAGGACGAAAAACTGTAACATGTGCTCTTGTGATTGCTCTAGAGAAAGGAGGTGGCCGTGGTGTAGTGGTACTAGTAATCGCTTCTCACTCGGAGGGTCAAGGTTCGAATCCTACCCATGACAAGTTTTTATTTGTGTAATTTGGAACTCAGTCAGAAATTCTGCGTGTGAAGGCATAACATTGACACGTAGAGTTTCAAGTGTGGCTTTGAAAGTGTGAATTGTAACCTTCGAATCAATCTGAGTGAAGAAAAAACTCTCCGTCCTATTCGGACTCCCACCCTGGAGAGCTAATATCGAAACGAAATACACCTGAGTTTCAAACCACTACAAAACAATTTTCCTTTCTCCTCCTTCTACCTTTCCGCCCTTAGGAGCGCGTAAATTATAAAACAAAAAAAAAGGGAAACAGCGCCTATTCGAATGCGCATTTGCCATTTGCCAAAAAGTCTTGAGCTTACTTACAAAAAAATTACGATACATGAGCGAGTATCTTATGAAAATTCGCATCAGGGCTAAATTAATAAACATAAGCCTAATAAGCGCCCATGCCCCTACGTAAGACAAGGACGACGCTACCAAAGATTGTTTCTACGAGCTCCTCGACAACACATATGAGCAATGTCCGAAGTATGACGATAAAATCGTACTAGACAAGTAAGTATAGCAATAACTAAGCTAAAATCTAACAAATCAGATGGACCTAACGGCTTAACGGCCGAAATATTCAAAGCTGCTGGATATGACTTTGTAGAGAGTATGTGTCAGCAGGTTTCTCAGATCTGGCCAGAAGAGTGTATGCCTAAAGAATGGAATCTCAGCATCGTACCCCCTCAATTGCGTCAGTAATAGAGGTATAAATATCCTTAACATCAGATGTAATATCTTATCTGCCATATTGTGTGAAAGTCTGAAACTCTACTCTACATCAACAACTTGATTGCCGTCTATCAGGGCGGTTTCAGGGCAGAAAAGTCCACAATTGTTCAAATCTTCACATTCCATCAGATCCTGGAAAAACTCGAGAAGTCCAAATCAATACCCGCCTTCTTTTCATCGATTTTAAGGCCACATATGGCAGCGTTTTAGAGCTATATAGTGTCATGCCTAGTTTTGGCATCTCTGCCAAATTCGTCCGTCTGTGCAGAATGACGATTGAGAACATTCGCTTCTCTGTCAAGGTAGGTAAGGACTTAACCGAGACCTTTGATGCCAAAAAACAAGGTGTCCTGATGTCATGAGATTTCTTTGACATCATATTTCAAAGAATTGTGCAGAACTTACACGCCAAACGACTTGAAGTGCGCAACTGGAGACAGTTACCTAAAGACCGGACTAAATGCAGATGCTTGTTTATTTGAGACTCAGGTTCACCCCGAACTGAAGCGGCACCAAAGCAAGTAAGTAAGTGTTCATCACGTTTTGTCATACGAGTCTTAGTTGCACAACTCCCTTCGAGTTTTCGTGATGCAACACAATTCCGGGCTACCGTGCCTCGATAGTTTTCTGAATTTTATCGTTGAAGTCGTTTACCAAGGGATGAATTCGTGAAGGTCATACAATATCAGTTAATGTGCCAGAAAACTTCGATGCTGTGCGGGAACTGATATTGCAAGATCGTCATGTGACTTATCGTGAAATTGACTCATGCTCGGCTATTAGTTCTATTAGCATATATTTGATATTGCATAAATGTTTGTCCGTCAAAAAGATTTCTTCGAGTAGGATACCGCATAATTTGAAAATCGCTTCGAAAAAGGCTCGTGTCGATTGATGCAAAGAAATGTTTGAACAAATTCGATCGTGGTGCTTCAAAATACGTCCATAAGATCGTGACATAAGATCTTGGATCCATGCATTTGAGTACGAAACTAAACAGGAGCAAATGTTCAAAATAGAACCGTATTTAGTTCTGATCCAACTGAGATATATAGCTTCCTCAGCTTGCATTTTTAATGATCTTCTTCATCGGATTCCTCGAACTAAAGTTGACAAGTAACAATAGACGTCACCCTGCTGAAGTATATCGCTCCCGAAAACTAAGAACAATAGATTTCTTCAGTACTGGAAGAAACTTTTCTCTACACTCAACCACGAATTTCCACTTTCTCTGAATCTCTCTACTCATCCACTATTTTTTCTCTCAAGAACTCAAGAACATTTGTTCAAATTCGGCTGATTGAAAAATCCTCGAAATTCGATGAAGAACTGGTACACTCCTTGAAAGCACATACAAAAAAAAAAAAAAAACCAAGAAGACTGAACTCTTGAAACTTTCCTTCGATTTACGTAAAACGTCCTTCGCCTGCATAACCTTGCAAAAATCGCAAGACTTTTGTTCAGCATTTTCCTTCTGCGAAGATTGCAAAAGTTTACTGCGCGATGTAGTGGGTTTGCTTGAAGGATACTAGTGCGTTTGCTTTTCTCTTTTTTTATTTGTGTGTGCTTCCCAAGCATCCTGCAGCCTCCACTCGATATGTGGCATTAAGGTTGTTTGTGAATTGGGTGGCATCTTCCGGACACACTACTCGTATAATGGATACAGTGAAAGGGAAGAGCGGAATACGAGCAAAAAAAAAATAACAAAAATCAAAAACGAAAAAAACTTTCTCCGAATGAAAATTGATAATCTGCCTCTATCCCCATCCCTGAATCAGTGGAACTGCCTTCTAAGACTAAAATCTGTTGCCAGTGCGCTGCAAAGGATAAAGTGTATGAATGGGACCGACCATCCCCTGTCAGAGATGGGTGATTGTAGAAAGTCGTCTTTTGAAGTAAATCCTATTACTTTCGTATTTTTCCATCTTTCTTCATCCGCCACCCCATCCACGTTCACAATCGGCAACAGCTTACCGTTAAGCCGATAAAGATTTCGATTTCGTACTTGATGTCGTGAAATTTATAAGTTTGAGATCTTTTCTGTATTCTCATCCCAATGATTCCATCTCTTTCAGGTTTCAAATTCCCCTTGCTTTTGTCGAGTGGCCTGATGTCCTTGTTAGATGGTCTGATTATGAAACTAGAATTGGAGAAGATCCTACTTATCTCTGGAGTATCCGGACGGAAATGCTATACGAGTACATGGTGCATTTAACAAATGCACTTAATTAGGAAAAGCGTTGGTATTTCCAATTAGGAAGTATGATGCTTATCCATCAACCCTGCACTTGGTCGAATGTTTTTGTTCCGACTCAGGAGTGCTTAAACTTTCATTCTGTGTATCCAATTTGCGTAGTTGTTGAGATGAAATCTTAATATAGTTTAAGTACTGCCTTGCTGTGAATCTTTAGTACGCTCAAGTGCTCCGAACGAAAGGTTCCTATGTATCAGTATTCATGTAGAATTTATGAGTACGTTGCCTGGCGAAATATTTATTTTAAAGAGTCATTCGATTTTAAATTAAGGATTCACAACGCGACGGTTTATGGAATTCAGAGCAAAGGATATTTTGTCCTGCATTATGCAAACGAAGTGAATTGATGGTTCGAAGGATGTTGATTTAGACAGAGAATATTCTTAGTAATTGTATTGTGTTCAAACAAGCTTGCAGAACTCTGAGGCGGTAAGAGAAAGAACCATTGCTTATAAAGAGTGTCGCAAAATTCACGCAAAATTTGATTTGAAAAGAAGAATTGAAAAAAGATAGTGTTCAGTGTCATTAAAATGGGAGCGCTACATGAAAGAACTGTTGAAACATCAAATTCAATCATAAATATAAACTTATGTTAAATTATTCTCACTCATTTTATACGTAATTTTTTGGAATTATTTATACCCACATACAGAAAATAAATTTTCAAAATAATCTATTAGATTTAATCTTAGTAGGTTTTTATAATAAATTTTCAATAAATTGTTATTTAAAGAACTGCATTACATGGATTACGAAACAACAACAAGGGGATGCTGATTTTTCAAACAAAATCATCTTCATCGATGAAGAAGATCATTTTCATCATGACGGCTTTATTAATCGTCAAAATTGTCGAATTTAGGGTTCGGAAAATCCGTTGATTGTTCAGAAATAAAAGCATCTGCAACGTTCCTCTGTTTGGTGCCGGTTTTTGGTTGGGGACATCATGGACCATTCTTTTCTGAAAATGTGGCTGGGCAGGCAATAATAGTTAACTTTATAGTCCAGTTTTGTGAGACTAAATTGCAAGATATGGATGTGGACGACGTGTGTTCTCAACAAGACGGCGCCACATGCCATACAGACCAAGAAACAACTCAACTGCATGAGTCATTTCCAGGTCGTGTAATTCCTCGTTTCAGTGATCAGAATGGATTATGCTCAGATCATGCGATTTACCGCCGTTGGACTTTTATGAAGGCCAGCAAGTTCACGACCATACACGCCTTGAAGAAGCGACTTGAGCGTTGTATCAATGAAATTCAGCCACATTTATGCGAAATTGTCATGTAAAATTTCGACGAAAGAGTGCCAGTAAAGCCATGGAGGCCATTTACCTTATATGCTATTCCATACATAAACCTATATTGTACGTACGTACGTACTTTATGAATCAATGATTAATACTAATAAATAATTAATTATTGTATTATCGTTTATTAGCCCGTAATTTAAATTACACATGATAATTTTAAAATTCCATTTTTGTTTAATTAAAAACCTGTGTTCGCTATCAACATTAATTCTTGTGTGAATTTTGGGACACCGTTTACTACTCTAGGTTTTGTTTTTACTGAAATTGGAAGAGTCAAATATAATCAAGTGACTGATGCTGACTTGGATCATAAATTGCCTCAATCGTTTCTATGAGTATTGGAGAGTCTATCGACCTGGTCATTAGATTCAGAACAAAGAAATTACCGTACTTATTTATTAGTATAAACAAAACGCGACAGTTTGAGTAAGGGTTTATTTGCATCGATTACGTCGTCTTCTTGTACAATTATCATGATGAACTAAATCAATAAAATGAAGAGAGAAAATGAGATCAAAAATAGTCCTTGAGGAAACATTAGGTTTTTCCTCTTAAGAAAAATAGAAAGCAGTGAAGTTATTATTATAAGGCCCTGAGAAGAGTTTGAGGTTTGTCAATTGCAAAAGCTTCTCTCAGCCGATACTGTTAACATACTAACTTTCTTCACGATGAACAGTGCGTTATTTTGCAGATATAGCGGAACTTAATTCAAAAATCAAAGCCGGTTAGAAACCCAAATAGTAGCATGTTAACAACAAAATCTGTAACATCTCAGATAGATGAAATCAGTCAGAAATTGACTCAAATTGGTCATTGTTGTTGAAAGTGATCAACATAGTTAGTCTACATAATATATTTTTTTTTATTATTTTGCTATAATCTACTGATTTTTTAAGGTAGTCAAAACTATTTATCAGCCATGAAAATTAAATTAAAACTAAAATTAAAATTAATTTCTTAATGTTTTGTGGGAAGGCTTCAGGCTTTTTGTTTTTTAATGTTTTGTGTTTTGTGACTTTGTGAAGACTTTTAAAAATGTATCCGCATGTATCCCTCGTGAAATGTATATTAAAATATTCTTTGGTGTTTAATTTATCTGAATCCATTCATATTTTTTACTCTTGAGTGCTCACCCCATACAACTGATTTTTATTTTCTTATGCCTATAGCAAAATGAAAATTAAAGCAATTTTTGATGTATGGAAAAACTTTAATAAAGAGGACCGAAATAGGCAAATTTCGGTTCACATAATGGAAAGCTTTGGCCTTGTGGACACTAATAATGTCCCCACAGAGCTGCAAACATATGTGATCTCCATGAATTACAAAATTAATGAAAGGTGGCAACGAAGTATGCGAGATGTAAAAAGATTTCAGAGGAATAATGGGAAATGGTTGGATGGGGATGGGTTAGATACTCTGCCAAAATCAAACATTAAATCGGATCCTGGACGACCTTCGAAAGCATTTGAAGAATATGCACCTAAAGTGCAAAAGGAAAAATAAACGACTCGCGTGCACTAAATCGCCAAGCGAAATTGCTATTGCTGAAGAAGTGAGTTTATGATCAGCTGGCAAAAGAGTGCTACCAATCTTAAAAGGGCTAGATCCAGTCAGAGAAAGCAAATTACAAAAAAAAAATAGTCCAGAGGAAGCACTCTTGATCATAGTGAACATTAAATTAAGTAGTTTTTAATATAAAATAATACCCTAGCAGTTTAAGGATATAAATTCGAATACATTCGCGACTTACTACTGAGTTCTAGAGGCAAAAAATACTGTTATCCTGAAGAAGCAGCTTTTAATGTAACTTATGTGTCTGCTGAAGTGCCTATTTTCCTGGAGACACACAGAGATGAGATTCCTGCTCTTCTTGCAGAGGGTCTGATCGAATAGTGTCACTATCGCAATTGGCATCTAGTTCTTGGTAGAATTCCAACACTCCAGTGCTCTATAGAAATCGCCAGTAGCATTCCATCCCTTCAAACCTTCAACCGTAATACCCGTCTTGCTATGAATGTTCATCAGTTTACCCTTAAGCCCACTTTCGGACGTACATTGAAATATCGTGATTCTTTCCTAAGCCGTACATCTCGCTTATGAAATGCCCTGTCGAACTCTTTATTTTCTGACCATTATAACCTTCAAACATTCAAAACGAACGTACATCGTTACCTCTCTTTCTTTCCTCCCTAACTTCCCTTCGAACGCGCTGTATTTTAAGGGTACCTTAACCCCTTGAGTTTAACAACAACAACATATGGGGTAGTAGCAGAAACAATGGAAGATTTTAGCAAAAATCGGCTTCTCCTGGATGGGTCAAAAGTCTCTTTCCTATGTAAAAAAATAATACATTTTTTATTTATAGATAATTTTGAGTAATTTATTTTTTGTTGCAGACATAAGACTTGGGAGATTTGACATTGAGCACTACACGGTCGCACAGTGAATACAAATCGCCGTATTATTTTTGGAAAACAGTCAGTCAATAATTTACACTCAACGTGACTATCGGAAATTTTATCTAGTTCGAACTGCCCCAACAGCTTCCACTATTCGTGCAATAATGGCCAAATTTGAGCAATCGTATCGGTGGACCGCGTTATGGACGATCGACCGAAAACATTCAGGTCGTTAGTGAAAGTGTTGCAGTGGATCCTGAAACATCGACACGACGACGTTCAACACAGTTAGGCATGGGGCGATTCGTCGGATTTTGAAGAAAGATCTGCACATATACTCTTACAAAATCCAGTTGGCATAACAACTCAATCCTGGTGACCAAGAACAACTTTTGGTGTACTGCAGAACATCCTTAACATCGCCGAAAATGACCAAGAATTTTTAGGAAATTTTATGATTAGCGACGAGGCATTTCTGCGTCTGAGTGGATTTGTAAACAAGCAAAATTGCAGATTTTGGGGCACACAGAATCCCAAAAATCTCCATCAGCTCCATCTCCATTACACTCACTTCGTGTTACTATTTGGTGTGGAATAACCTCGCGTAAGATTTATGCGCTATGTTTCTTTGAAAACAGTTAATGGGCATCGCTACAGAACAAGGTTTCAGGACTTATCTTTTTCACTCATGCAAGCAGACAATAATGTTGAGCTCATGTGGTTTCAGCAAAACGGAGCTAACGCTCACACCGCTCGTGAGACAATGAACTTATTGCGCGAATAATTCCCAAATCGCATTATCTCAAAAAACGGTGATATTGAAGGGCCACCGCGATCGCCTGATCTGTCGGCTCTAGACTTTTTTTTTATGGATTTACTGAGGGAAAAGGTTTACATTAGCAAACCATACACTATAGCAAACCAGACTCAATATTCGAAAAGAAATCGCGCAAATTACGCCGGCCACATTTCGAAAAGTCATAGAAAGAGCTATCAAAAGAGCCCATGAGTGCCTGCATTCTAATAGCAGCTACATAACCGATATAATTTTCCATACATAGTAAACAAAATTTATTTGTAATTTATTTCATTAGTTTTTATCTTTTCATTCAAAAGTTGTTCCAGATTTACACAGGAAAGGGACTTTTGGCCCACCCTGTTTGTAATGGGAGTAATAAGCCCACTTCTATCAATTCTGTAAGAGAGGAGGTACTTGCTGACTTTACCATCTCGTCTCCCTTTCTTCACACTTTTATTAAGGCTTGGCCCTATTGGACCATATGCACATAAGATTCAATATAGGATGCAATGTCGTACAGGGTCAAACTATTATAGATTATTACATTTTATTACATGAAGAAACTTAAGATCTGCAGTACTTTTCGAGACAATTTCGCTCTCAAAGCTGACTCACTGCCTCAATCCTTACAGTCTATTGGGGACATGAATGAAGCAGGGGATTAACTAAATGAAGCTATGCAAAATGGTGAAAACATTTTTTAACAAATCCAAGCACATCGCTTTAAGCAACTTCAGTAAAGAATTGAGTTTGAGATAGTTCAACAGGGCTTCCCGGAGAAAGAATTTAAAAACCTGGAAAAACTGCCAGAGGTCGCAAGTCTCCAACAAGTTATCTCAAAAGATTTCTCAAATAGCTTATGTCTGATACAGAAGGTAGATGGCAGCTAGTCAAGAGGAAACTCTACTTACGGTTCTTTCAGCCCATCTGGAAATACATACATGGGTTAAGTATAGACAAAGTTGAATGGGACCTAAACACATTTAAACCATACCAGGCATCCGGAACAGTCGGAATCTTACCAGCGCTGAGTTAAAAAGGTCTGATCCGTATCTTTCCCACTTCTACCGCCATATTTAGGTCTAACTTCAACTGGGGGAGATAAACTTTACATCGTATACCTAAACTTTACATCGTTTTTTCTGAAAGCCATAGAAAGGGTAATTGATTTAAGCACCAGAGACTTTGTTAAGAGAAATTCACCTCTGCACCCACAACATTATGCAAACAGAAAAGAAAAGTCTACGGACGGCGCTCCACATAATTTGGTAACACAGATGAAAGAGGCCTACCGACAAAAGGAGAGTAGCTTCCTAAATATTGAAGCAATGTCCAAAAATGGTATTTACCATCCCACTAACCGTTAGGTTAGAGCGATGCTCGAAAACAAAAAGATCTCCACATCTTCCGAAGAGACTAAAATCTTTGTCTCAGGAGTCAAGGATTGCCCACAACACAAGGTGTTCTCTCGACGCTCTTGTGGTCTTGGTCGATGACCTACTAATAAAACTTAGTAATCTGGTCTATCAAACAGTAGGATTTGCCGACGACTTAGTCATAATAGTGAAGGTTAAATAACCTAAATACCATTGCTAGTTAGCTAGTTAGTTAGTTAGTTAGTTAGTGACTATTTATTAACTTCATTTTTTTTTTGTTTACAACAAGTGATTTTTATTTTTTTTTACAAACACTAAATACAAAGGCTTTTATGGTTTGGCTTAAGGCCGCCCACCAGATTGACAATTATAATATTTAAAAAAAAAAAAAAATACATGTAATAAATTAATAAACACTTATGCTATGCACAATAATTACGTTCAAAAATCGCCTTCTACCGGGTTCTGTAGCGAAAGGCAGTTGTATAGTAGTTGTATAAAACTTCCCATCCATGACTACCGTTCAATATATTGATAACCTCATCTATGTAAGTACAGCAAAGTAACTTCGAAATATCTCACGCGGAATTCTCTTAAAATGGGACATCTTCCGATGAAATGGTAAACATTCTCCCTCTCTTTAAAATTGCACAGGGCACAAATAATTGGAAAATCCGGTCAATGTGGAATAAAATAAAGAGAACTAACATATTCTCACAAAAGTTGTTCAATACCATTGCTACACAATGCAGACTGCTCTAAATATAGTAAACGATTGGTGTGTTAGAAAAAATCTCTCAATCAACTCCAGTAAAGCTAAACTTTTAACTTCACTCGTAAAAGGAATCTGAGCCCTGCACACATGCCCCACAGCGACTATCGAAGCTCTCATTTATTTAACGCCACTCCATCTCTTCGTAAAAAAAGGCAGTTCGCAGCACGGTCAGACTACTACAAAAAACAGAGATTAATCACTCAGATCACATAGGTCAAATGAATCTTCTCCCGAAATCCTGGAGCTTGACATGATCTGCGCGGTAAATGATCGCCTACCTAAAACTCTGTGCTTCGGCAGAAGGTTCATTCACAATCCGGGAAGAATTGAACTACAAAAACCCCATATCAAACCTTAAAGGTATCAAGTAGTACACGGATGGAACAAAGATGGACACCGGGGTGGGTGCTGGTATATATATATTTGGCCGAAACACCAGAATTTCACAACCAATGGTAAAAAGTCCTAGTGTATTTCAGGTGGAAATACATGCCATTGAGGTGTGCATAAATGTCATCCGTGATGAAGGTATGAAGGGTGCCCCATCCATATACTAATGGACATTCAAGCAGCCATTCTTGCACTGTCTTGCACTGTTTCAATACACTACAAGATCTCTCCCATAAGAACAAAGTACAACTTTAGTAGGTGCCTGGTCATAAAGGTATTGTCCGAAATGAAATAGCCGACGAACTAGCTAGAAACGGTTTGGTTGATTCTTTTACCGGCCCTGAGCTATTTTATAGTATTCCAAATTCAGCAATTAACTCAACAATAAAGAGTTGGGATATATTTCAATGGGAAAACATCCCAAAACTTCGCCAGGCCAAAGGAACCAATAACTCAAAAAGGTTATCATAGAAGACTGATTCTATTTCTAACCGGGCACTGTCACCTTCGATATCACCTACATAATGTAGGTCTTATTCAAGAAACTGAATGCCATCTTTGCATGGAAGACAACTAAAATGCGGAACACACTCCGTTGTATGTGAATTGTGCCGTGAAATAACACCGAGCTCAATAAGGCCGAATTTTTAAATCCCATCGCTTGTGAAATAAAGCCGAATTCAGCATTTGAAGAAGGTGGCTCGCTTCACTCGCTAACAGGATTTCACTCTTTTATCCGCAGGGTTTAGACGCTCACGCGACATCTTCTCTTCGCTAAGAGAATGTCAACAACTGTCAGTCAGGCGCCTATAACTTCTTAGTCATTGTATTTTAGTTGTAATTGTAACTGGTCAATTTGACATGGTACCGTTTATTTTAATCATTTTTAGCATGATATGATGACAGTTGATTTATATTAAAGCAATAAAGGCCGATTCGGCATTATTTCACTTTCACAAACTGAAATAAAATCGATTGCTAATATTCGGCCTTACTTCACTTTTACAAAGCGAAATAAAGCCGAATTTTGGAATTCGGCGTTATTGCGTTTCGCGTTATTTCACGGCACCTATGTGAATGCATGGTTTTAAGTGCCCTTAGGAGACGATACTTTCTTACAGAAATTTTAATCCCTGGGATAAAGAGTGATTGTTAATTTCATCAAAAGAGTTGAACATCTCTTGGCTACCTAATACTTTTTTTGTGGTACAAACGATTTTTTACGTCGCAATGTCCCCGCAATTAGCAGATTAGATCCGTTTAAAAGAATCAAATTAAGTTCAGCAGATGCATAATCACCACATTGAACTTGTTGCTGAAAATAAAATATTTTGAGCATAAGATTGGTAAGTTTGTAATTTAAGTCCTATCTCATTGTAGTATGTATCAAATCACCAGGGCAACAAGCTGATTACATGACGATCTAATACCATTCTTCGTTTGTTGTGTAGTCCTGCCTGCCGCAACCAGTCGTGGTTGCAAATGACCAGTGTTAGTAGATTTGTCCCCAAGTCACTCCAATTGATTGCAACCTGTAGTTAAAACTGCTGTTCAAATCTACGAAGTTGGTGGCAGCCATTTTCGGAATTATGCTTAGGTCAATGTTCTGTATGTTACGTATAGTTCTTTGCCCGCTAGTGATTTTGAAATCGCCGATAACTGTATGGAGAATCGTTTTTACAATATTTACTTAACTTTGTAGCATGTAAGCTTTATGTAGGTGCAGCCTTGAACATCTACTTCAAAGAAACTTTAAAGAAAAGACTGATGGACCTGAAGTCCTTGAGATTTGTAAAGTCTGGAAAGATAAATTTCATCTCTTTCTGTCCTGGACTAAAGTAAACTACAAGCAACGACAAATCAACAGCAGAATAGTTGCAACATTCAACGTTCGATAATATTGCCGCTTGTGCAGATTTGATTGGGACGAAAAAAAGTTTGCCTTCAATTATTGTCTTTGTTAAAATGGTTTAAGTTTCAGTGTGTTTCCGTTTCTGCGACACTTTAAGCATCCTTGTAAATTTAGAAAGAAAAAAGTTCCTAGGAACTGCTCCCATTTTCTATTTTAGGCTAAAACTAATTAAGGTTTTCGATGTACGAGTATATTCACCGTAGGGGCTAAAAACGGTGTCAAGGTTGCATTTGGTATATGCTCCCTACAGTTACAACACATTGAAGCTGACATCGTTGTATCGATCGGCTTACTTGTACAGCCAGTGACATCGTTTTGAAACTGTTTGCGTTCATGTGTGCATCCCTTAATTAGTTCTTTTCCTTTTTTTTTTTTTTTGTGCTGGTAACCCCAATTTTTTTGTTTATAGTTGACTCTGCAAAATATGTAAAGATGCATAGCCCTTTCTCTTCTAGCCAGGAAAGTGTGCCTCAAAATCCATGTCAATGTGGGTGGAATGGTGTAAATACAGATAAATGCGAACGCCAAACTGCTCATATCATAATAAATCGGGCAAAATAGACAAAAATGCAAAAAAATCGCTCACGTACAAGCTGTGAGTTGAACATACATGCCAGCAAACAGATACGATTATTTCTACAGACACAAAGGCAAATAATTTAATTAAAGCCTCTAAAGACGTACGAGTATCTCACTTCAAATTGTTTAGCGTTTTCATGGAGATGGGCCTTTTTCGTATGCTAGACGGCATTTCACTGAGTCGAAAATCAAATAAAACTCTAACTAAGTGGCTTAGATAATTACCCTCCGTTCCAAAAAGTTGGCTATCTGTTTATGTGTGTGTGAAGAAACGAATAATATTCAAGGACACACACGATTGCAGTGATTTTTATTAAAACTGCCGCGCGATGTCATGAGGAATGTCTGCAACTGTTTTGGAATTGAAAAATTAAATAAAGTTCAGATAAAAAAACGACTTCACATAAAACGGAGAAATTAATTGTTGAGCACATTTGGCAACTTACGAGTATTTGTATTACGATTCATTCGAAGTGGGGGTAATAAATGTGCGCATAGTGTATGGCCGACATGTGGCTTGCATTACAATTAGCACGATAGTGTTAATAATGTTAATGCAAAAAGTGGTTCGACGCTAATGTGGTTTATAGACATTCTCAGTTTTGGTAATTTTAGATACCCAATACGCGAGAAGATGTGCTTAAATGTGTGGATCAGACTTAAGGCTTCCAGGTATCTGGATAGTCTGTAGAAAATTGTTCCTTACCTTCGGTTAGACAATCACTTTGTGAACTTCTCACAAATATTTTGACACACAGAGCTGAATTGATATCATTGTAAGAACACACAGAAGCATTCTGAAGACGTGTCAGTCAAATGTATGAGCAGTCGACATATTGGTGCATATTTCAGATATCTTGAACTTTAGGAATTCGTCTGACAAACATTACAAACAAACTTGTAGGAGACGATTTCCCGAAATGACACGGCGATGCTACGGACCCTTACTACGGATTAAGAGATGATGAATTTCTGACTTTCTGACTTGCACTTCATACAATGGTAACTGACAAGAAATTTTCAAGACTTATGTCAAATGTCGACATTTTCTTGAAAGTTTGACGCGCCTCTATAAAAATTGGGAGATTTTGTTTTCAATTGCGCATTCCGAGATATCTGAATTAGCTTTTAGAGAAGATTTTTCTATTTTCAGTTTACCAGGCCGAAATCCATACTGATATTGAGCGATTTGTGTGATGTAGAAAGACTTTCTACATTTTTGAGGCAGCTATTGGAAGCCGTACGATAGTCTTGAGCATAATTTAAGACTGAAAAACCTCCCACCGCCCTTGAAAAACTGCATGACACAAATATTACACAAAGAGGGTACAGAAACCATGCATCTGCAGTTTCGGAAGCTTAACAGGTTTTAAACCACTATACAATGATGAGCGATGGGAACGAACTATGATATAATTTCAGAGTCATGATACTTGAGGCCACTTAAAACGCCGTTGCCTCATTTGATGGCTTCAAATAGCCTAACACTGATTGTACAATATACGAGTATGCGGGAAACCCTATAGAAAATCGTCATTGCATACGTGGGACTAGTATACATATCGAACTCCTGTTGAACAGTACGAGTAGCCTGCCTCCAAATCGAAAACTAAAAAATATGACGACACAATCGGCAAGAGCTTCAAATGTATTCATCTGATTTCATTAATGTTGAACAGCAGGGATGGAATGCTTGAGCATCATGTAGCCAAAACTGCTGACCAAATGCATTTTCTGCCCAAGATGCAACATGGCTACTTATACGCAAAATCCCAGCAGACCAGTTTTATGGATAAGAGCAATGCTGGTGAATAGGACACTGATTCTTGTCTATGATGCATATTGGTCGGCTCACTGAGTAATCTGAGTAATCAAGGGATAATAACTCATTTTTCCAATGAAACTAAGTATTTGGATTTCAAGGAGTGGTAGAGGAGGAGGGTTCTTTGGATCTACAAGGCCATGATAAGACCAATTATATCCTATGTATCGTGCGTCGGTTGTCTGGTGGAACAAATTTTCAATAAAATTCGTTACTGCTCCTTCTTTCCTAAAAGAATGACGAATCTCATATTCATTGCATGGGGTATACGCTCAACGCCATCTTCATTTAAAAAGAAAAGGAGTTTTGATTACCTGGTACGCCGACTTTCTTTAGACTTTAGTCTTATGGACATGCCGTCTTTTGCAATCATACCATAACTTCCGCTGCCGTGAAAATTACAAAACTGAATGTATCTGGCTAGGAATGGGCCTTCACGGATTGCTTCGAAACCGATATAGGAAGCGGAGTTGGGTCCAAAGATAAACTTGCCAGACAAGGCCCGGAGTATAGTTTCTTGGAACCCGAACATGTGTTAAGAGCGTTTTGACATGAGAGCATACATGTAGATGGCATGAGTCTTCAGAAGGCCGACATATCAAACGAGTGCTTCTCAATGTCTTTAAGAGGTCAGCAACTTTCCAATTGACTTGAAGTAGAAAAGACTATTAAAGTCGAACTGCATCGTAGGAGAGCACTTCGCTTTTGCCAAACACCTTAGGTGCTAGGTATATGCTGTGAGATTATTAATTGTAATAGTTTTAAAGCTGCCTTCGATTTTTATGAATTATAGACGGCAGTTACTTTTTAATTAAAGAAAACAAAAGAGTGATGTAACGACATTTCGGACCATTATCTCTGTGAGCACATGCTGAGTATATACGCTCGCGTCAGGAAACAAATACTCTACGCTATTATAGTGGGTTCTGGTAATAATGGGTGATTTTTTAAGCATTTGGTTTTTAATTGTCAAAAAAACACAGGAAAATTGCAAAAGTGTATACAATTTTTATTTGAGTTGATAAATCAATACCATTTATATATATATATATGCCATTTATATTTTAAGAATTATTTCATGCAAATATTGGCCACGATTGCGTTTTAAGTGGTCCATAAGGATCCAATTTTGAATAACTTTTTCGAGCATAAGGGCTGGTTTCTCGCTAATAACGCGTGTAATGTTGTCTTCCAAAGCTACAATTGACGCTGGTTTATTGACATAGACGAGTGATTTGTCGTATCCCCATAAAAAATAGTCTGAAGTCGTCAAATTGCACCAACTATCCGGCCACTTACGGTCGAAAATGAGAGATAAATTGCTCATTGAACTCATTTCTCAATTGGTTCATCGATTTACGTGCTGTGTGGCATGTAGCGTCGTTTTGCTGGAACCATATGTCGACCAGGTTGAACTGGTGTATTTTTGGTAAAAAAAAAGTTCGTAACTATTGAACGATAACTGGCGCCATTGAAGGTAACGTTTTCCTCCAAGTCTTTGAAAATCTTTGAAAAAATACGGGCCAATGATTCCGCCGGATCACAAACCGTACCAAACAGAACATTTTTCCTGCTGCATTAGCAGCTTTTGTATTCCCTGAGGTTGCACCAAATACGACAGTTTTGTTTATTAACAACCAGAAATGAGCATCGTCGCTGAACACAATTTTTCGACTTTTCGACTTTTCGACTGGCCCATCATCAAAAATTCGACTCTGTGGCAGGTCGTTCGGCTTAAGTTCTTGCACGAGCTGTATTTTGTAAGGTTTTAGACCAAGATCCTTCCACGTAGTCGAGTAACACAATCGAACGGACAAATCACGGTTTTCATTAACACTGGCCGAAACAGCAGCAATATTTTCCTCTGTACTCACTCTACGTACATGGGTAGGTAGCTTTATGTCCAATAGCGTGAAATTGGTGCGAAATTTGGTCACTATGGCTTAAATGGCTTGCGCAGTACGTCGATTATGACGACCGTAAAATGGTCGAAGTGCCCGAGAAACATTTTTCACAGAGCACGAATTTTAATAATAAAATTTAATAATTTGTAAACGTTGTTCGGGTGATGATGATAATGAAATGGCAGTGCTAACTGAAAATTATTGACTTTAGCACATGTCACCAATTATGCGTAAGCTTTCAAAAATAGAACACTGAAACACCAAACCGCAAAAAAATCACCCTTTATCACTGAAGCGTTTATTTATGTTTCTACGAAAGACTTACAAATAAATAAAAAATCGACGCCCACAAATTGGTTGCTCTTCATTACTTTCAAGGTTGTGTAGACTTGTTCTTTGAAACTGAACGTAGCATATTTTTCGGATTTTTTTGTGACAGATATGTATATGGCGCCACGAAAGTTGCTGCAAAATACTTACGAACTTTGACTTCTGCTCAATTACGTACCTGAAATAAAGAAAAGATATAAATAAATAATATGAAACCAAAATGTGGTAATTTCCTTAATTACTTAAATTATCTACAAATATAAATGTAAAATAGGAAGAGTACGCGGTATTTACATTTTCCATATACACAGATTACGAGTATGTTGGCAACGTAAGATTGGTTTCTAGAAAGAGGGGGCGTTCCTATATTCTAGAACTAAAAGGCTTCTTAATGCCATATTTCTCAAGGTGGAACAAGAATTCGGTTGACATAGGTTTGACATTTTGGACATGAGTGCCCAAGATGTAAGTTCGGAGAGGCGATAGAAAAACCCGTGACAATATGGACTACTGACACTGAGCCAATTTTTTTTTTTTAATTAGGGGAAAGAAAGATAGGTACCGATGTACGTTGTTTTTAAATGTCTGAATGACAAAGGTCTGAATAGAATAGATACAAATTTTATGGCAGCCTCAAGGGGAAGTTTTAGATTAAAGTACAACATTGCACTCAATAATTTTTAGCAATTAATTAAAGGTCGTCTTTTACACCACGTCGCACGGATGCATGTTTGCTCAGAATTCCAACTATTTTTTAAGGGGTATAAAAACAATAATCAGCTCGGTTTTGCTAGCGATACAGATCTAAATCCGATTGTGGTGTCAGATGCACATCTATGTCTGCCTGGATATGTATCACACCCTCCAGGAAGGAGGAAAGTAGTAGCACCATCAAAGCCGTGGGACGCAATAAGGTGGTATGACATTTCGACGTGCCTACGAAGAACTTATGAGCAGCACAAACGATTGTGAACGTATCCTCAGGTACAGCGTCCACTTAACTAGTTAAAGTGAATCTAATGCTAAACTGAAAAGGTGTACAGGGAAATATGAAATCACCGAAGTTCACTAGGGGACTTCGTTCTCATTCAGCGTGAAATAAATCTACTTTCGTAAAGTGGACTTACGTACTTTCCAGTGGTGTTATTTTCCTTTAAATGTGAACAAATTGTCACTCCGACAGACCAAAATATTAATATACAATGTGTGTATAATATATATTTCTATATACATACAATATGTATACATATGGTTGGGTGCTTTAGAAATGGGATATGCACTGATAGGCGTTGTAATTGTTTCTACTACACATACGAGCTTGAGAAGCGTGCTTTCGAGAAAATGTAAAGGTGCTACAACATGACATTGTTTGGAAGTTAAAAATCATCAAGCCAATAAGAGAAGAATTAAAACTACCGATGGCCCAGGAACTTAATAGTTGAGTCACAGTCGGTGTAAAGAATATGGGAAAATTACTTCTGCAGTTACTGCGTCGACTATGGACACATTTCCTTAACATTGAATACAATACCTTGTCCCCTTGCACCTATTTTTAGATAATCTTATCGATTCTGAAATATTCAAACTACAATATATGAGATCCTAGAGAAAATCCAAGATGTCTATATCGATACACACCATCTCGAGCCTTACAAGGCCATCGCTGGTTCTGACGTTCCTGTCCAGCTCATCAGTACATGTAGCTTGAAGCTAGAGAATGTTCGTAGCTCCATAAATGTCGTAAGCAATCTAACCGAGACCTTTGATGTCAAAGAAGAGTTCAGAAACAGTTATGCGCTGTCCTGCGACTTCTTTAACATCATACTGTCTGCAAACAGAAGAGGCAGGAAGTTGCGAATAACACAGAAACAAGGAATGGATTTTTCATAATAATTTTGTATTTTAATACAAACGCACCCGTAAACTTTTTTTTTATGATCTGTCAATGTCAAAACGTTTACATTTTTACCATGGTGAAGTTCACGAAGAAGCACTATTTGGAAATTATTAAGAATTACTACCGAGGTCGCAAATTTAAGGGCGCTTACTCCACTCAAATTTTCCGTCTTAATAATCTTCCTACCAGACAAGCTAGCACGCACATCCAGCTAGTGGATAAATTAGAGTCAACATATTCACTATTGAATGTTCCTGTGCCAGCGAGACAACGCACCGATCGTAGTACTGAAAATGTCGCGGCCGTAAGTGCTTCAGTTCAAAATGAGCCAAATCAGTCGATTTCACGCCGTTCACAGGAATTGGGAATCTTCCAGTCACATTGTGGCGAATTTTTCGTAAACATCTCATCGTACACATTGGTCATTTGAAACGCCAAAACTTCGCCAATTAGCAGAGGCCAATGTTATTAAGAAAATCCTGAATTTCATCGAAAAATCATCTTCAAAGCTTAATGGCTTTGGCAATAAGCAAAATATGCGTCATTGCAGAGCAACAAAACCATATGGGCTTCGATAGACTCCACTGCATGCACAAAAAGTGACCATGTGTGAAGTTCATGCCAGAGGTATGATTGGACCGTACTTTTTCGTCGATGAAAAATGATCGCCATGTTACGGTCAATGGAGTTCGCTTTCGTGTAATGTTTATTTTTACCCAGAATTGGAAGGACTCGACATCAGTGATATGTGGTTGCAACAAGATGGTAATTGATCTACTAAAGGGGATGTTCAGTAACCGTGTAATCTTGAGAAATAGTCCGGTCGAATGCCCGCCTCGCTCATGCGATTTAACAGCGTTGGAATGATTTGTATGGGGTTATGTTAAGTCGTTGGTTTATGTCAAAAAGCCAACAACGTTAGAGCAGCTCAGGAACAATATTGAACATTACCTACGTTGCCTCCCTTCCAGCCGATATGAGTGAAAGAGTGGTGAAAAATTGGCTCCTAAGATTCGATCGCTGCAAACGTGCTCGTGGTGGTCATATGAACGAGATCGAATTCCATACTTAAATCTAACATGTTTACTGCACCTGGAAAAAATTTCAGCCACATAACTCAATTATGCTGTGTTTTATTTAAATACGAAATTCTTATGTCCTTATTGAAAAACCCGATGTTCTCAAAAGAAAGGACGCAAAATCGGACAGATTGTCATAATTGTCTCTTGGTCGTTTTGAACGCAAGATTTTTCAAGCGATTTTTGGATTTTTGGATTTTTGGAAGAGATAAAACAACAAGCTGTACACCGACCTGACCACAAAAATGCGTGCCGCTAACTGAGGCGGCTAGGATATTTAGAGTAAATATATAATATAAAAATAAATGTATTTCTCTAAAGTGCAATAAATCAATAGAGGTCAAAAGACTGCGCTTAGTGGGGAAGTTTATTTTTTGAGGCCAAGGGCCACTCCGAACTGTAAGCACCTGGGAACGATTCTCGGACATTTAGACAAACTCTAATTCCTTTTTAGCACTCGTTGTGGAACATCTAATATATCAGGCGTCCCCGAAGTTTCATGAGCATCTTGGCAAAAACCCATGGCCCTAGATGAATATAATAACGGATTCTTTATTCGGCACAAAATAATTGAATTTACACTGTCCACTTTATCGTCGTCTTAGCGAACTATTCCTATTGTAACAGTGTCGCTATTTGTTTAATATCTTGTGTGGTAGAAACATGCGCACAAGTGCGTTTGGATACCTCAATACAGGTTGTCCCATCGACAATGAAAATTTGTCTACTGACTTCCGCATGTTAAAACACCATTTTATCCAACTTTTGTACACAAGCAACGATACAGATACTATACTACATATAATCCTGCTACCAACTACATAGTATACATCCACCGTTACCATCCGTTGTGTTTGTTTGTTACCGTGTATTTTGGCATACTTTTCATCCACCAAGATCAAAATCAAAAAATGTTCACTTTCAATTGTTCTCCCTTAATAGTATTCGCAAGCCCCTTTGATCCACTTAAAGTTAATTTCACTCTTTCCCAGCAAAAAGGATGAAATTGAGATTTCATGCTAAACAAATAAATCACTTAAAATAAATATACTCGTACATATACTCCTGTAGGTTTTAGAAAAAAAAAAAACTTAAGTTCTAACCTAATTCGCTGACATCTTATGATCCCCATATCCCACATAAATATTCACATTTTTGTTATAAGAAAAATGAATATTAGCAAAAACTGAAAACGAAATAAAGGAAAAAAAAACAAAATAAAGATAGTTATCAGGGAAATGAAAAAGATTGTCATCGAGGGAATGACTTCATTTTGCCGGTGTACATGATGACTGTACTTATAATATTCGTAGATGCGATTACGTGTGACTGTAACGCACTACTACACTATCACAAAAACGTCTTCCTTAAAATCACCACCCACACATCTATCAGCATTCAGAAAAGGAGTAAGAAGACGACAAAGAAAACAAAACAAAAAAGCAAGGAGTAAAAGCAAAAAAGAAAATTATGACAAAGCCAGTCGTGGCAGTAGTACTAAAGGCAGCAAAAATGAAATGTGGGACTCGAGCGATGTGCCTTGCATAATAATCAGGGCATGTGTTTAGACTTCGCGGATTCTTAAGGGTACCTCTTACTCAGACTTATTCTCGGTGCTCACCCTCATATTCCCCTTCGGTGATTTTTACCCCACACTCCTGCTAAGTCGTTGTTATTTCTTTAAGACAAGTACTGTCTTCGTGGATACATTTGAACAAATATTGCCCAGGCTGAAAAACGATGATCATGGAGGAGCTGGAAAAACTGTCTTCCTATTAATCGATTTTTTGAAAGTTACTCCGCGTACGCAAAAGATATTGTTCTCTAAGTTGGCATAAATATTTTTTAACAAATATTTCACAATCTAGTTCTTTAGTAGTTTTAGTACTAGATTAGTGCTATCTAGAAATAATTTGAAAACAACTTAGCTGTATTTAGGCCTATTATCTAAAAGTGATATGGTTTAAATTTTGCAAACTGTATAGTACTATTTTAGGACTCTTGACTTTTTCTTTTAAAACTTGTTTAACCAGAATAAAAAAAAATTATCTTACACTCAACCAACATTTCTGTGCCTTGGTAGGCATCAGGTATTTTAGAACACGTTTTAGTACTCAGAAACAGGTACATGCAACCATATGGTACCCTTTATAACAGTTTTCCTATTTAATTCTTTTTTGTTAGTTCCCTACAAAAGAAGAGTCAGTCGTTCGTCTAGGTTTATGTCTTCGTCTTAGGTTTCATCTTTAGTTGGAGGATTCCTTGTGTATTCGTATCTATGCATCTTTAGTAGTCCTTGATGTGAATTTGTGAGCTTCTGAGTGAGATATGAGGAAGCTAGCGACTGACTGCCGGTATCTATGGTAATTCAGAAATGAGAAATTAAATTGCAAAACATATACGAATAGATATGCAGAGTACTCGTATCTGGTGTATGTGCTGGGTTTATTATTTGCCGTGAACCATTTTCAAGGGTTGAAATCACTGGGGATGAATTAAGATACTTGCTGTGGTTTCGGATCATGAAGTCACATGAATGTTAATTTTGAGTTGTAAAGTGCATGCTAGGGGTGGAGTGAGAATGAGGCGATTTAAGATGAATGAAATGCTTAGAGCTGGATTTATTTGGGTTTCGTGTAGAAACTATTTAAATTTGCTGAGATAAGCGTTAAGATGAAGAGGTCCTTGTATTTCAATTCTAAAATGTTGGCATGAGGGTTTCTGGCTTTCTGTGAGGATTGAATGCGGCAAAAAATTCGAGTGCTGACCTAAAAGAATTGAAGAGATTTTCGACGTGGTAATTAAATAAGAATGTGGGTTGTAATAAAAAAGGAATCCTAGTTAACATGGTCCTATTTATTCAAATAAATTAGTGTCAGGAGTTTTAGGGCATGAGTGCAGACTGCCACTGTAATGGGACCACATGGAAATGAGTAAAGCTGAAAATCTCACAGTTATGATAGAGTGCGCATTTAATTCACCTTTACTCTCAATTCCTTGTAAAAGGTCATATCTCTTGGATTTGAAGTAGTAGCTTCTGAACTTTATTCATACACATATTCATTTCTGAATATTATTTTCCCCCAACAACATGAAATTTATTCACTCGGGAGGTCTAAAAATACGAGCTTCGGAAACCATTCAATCGTACACATGATTGTGTTACTTTTCGTATCCTCTTGACGTATACGCAACTTCACTCAGAAATAATTTATTTTTATTTTCTCGTGTCCATTATCGATTCACCATGTTGGCAATACTCTCAGCAGTCACCTCATAAAACCATCTCATGATCGTATATCTGTTAGTACAATAATTATCGTTCGAATGTTAAATTTACGTAAATTCTCGTTATGTACGAGTACTCGTATACGAGTATTACACCACCAATAAACGTTGTACTTGTATCTGCGGATTCTACAGCCAAATTAAATTATCGGTAATTTATTGAATTACCTTGCGTTTCAGTCATAATTTAAAGAAACATTCGCATTGAGGAGATGTGAGAGAGAAGTAGCAGTGATAACTTAAGATTGTGAATGATATAGTTCTTCCCAGCAGCGTTTGGGATATAATATTTCAGATACTCATATAGTCAGAAACATGTATTCGAGTGACCTTTTGTACTTCGTTGGTAGCAAAGTTATACAAATTACGAGCACTTGGCTCTGTAAATCAAGCATTGAAGGCCGTATTCGTGTTTGTTGCTCAAATCTGGGTATCTAAGAATATGTACTATGAAATTGAATGCGTATGTGTTATGAAAACGGAGCAGCTACTCTGAGAATTGCGTTTCAAGGTAGTTTTTCCGACCCGCGGACTAGATTGCATGACAAATTGCCTACGAAATGAAGAATAAATCGAAATTGTGTAATACTTAGAGCTGGTTGCTCTCTGTTGCATTGTTCGAAGAGTTATAGTTGCTGATTCGTTGTAACAGCTGAACTTATACACGATGTCTTGATGAAGCTTTGATGTCATAACGCCAAGACAGCAAAAAGACTACCAGGTTATTGAGAATTACTTTATCTGGGTTATATTTTCTTCATATGACGCACAATTGAATTGAGTTTGCATTTTAGATAGGCTTAAGTGAAGAAATGTTGGTTGCATCGTTCATCATGAAGGAGTGGATTTAAAGAATTGATAAACCGGTTTCTAAGTCAAAGCATACATCAAAGCTAATTGAATAGCGTCACACTAAGTCCGCTGCATGCGCCAACTAAAAATATCATAGATTGAGCAGTGTTTTAGAAATGTTCTGGCACTACAAATGGTGATTATAGATTTACATATCAACAGAATAGTCGAGTCGTGACTTAAGGGAACTAGTCCCTGTATTTTAGGGAATATACCGCTCTGTCCATTCCAACTTATTCATTACAGCATATTTGATATGGTCGTTTCCAACATCGAATTGATATCTGGAATAACAGGAAATCCCACTGTATTTGTGGATCCTAAGAACACCGTTTAAAGAACTATTGCATAATAAAATTACTTACTACTCGAAATCAGGGGATATTGATCCACTGTGCTGCAAATAGTGCCGGGAAGGTCCAAATCTACAGAAAGGATTTTTTTGTTTGTTCAAAAGATTGTTAGGATATAGTTTTGATATTCACAATAACCTGATTCAACTTCCAGTAACCAAAAGGGAACTTTTCAGCAAGGATTCTTCTCTGCTAAGTAAACGGAAAATATGATAATCACTACAAGGCAATACTTTGAGTTTGGGCCTCCATTTCATCATGACTTTTGAGAAATTCTCCGATACATTCAATTCTGGGGAAAATAAAAGATTCGCGTGACGGGGCATAGATGTGTTCTACATCTTTACAGCTGTAGGCGATTATCAATATATCCGAAGCCATTAGTTCAGGATAACACGATGGGCTTCATTGACACTGTCTAGACTCAAATTTTCAAGTATTCGCAGAGTAAAGTAGATCGTGTCGAATTGTATAAACGACAATACAAAGAGAGCTCCGCTCTGGCCCATATTCCCAAAATAAACGCAAAAAACCGACTTCTTCTCCCCTAATGATGCTGAAGAATAAAGCCCCGGTAGAGTCCTTGAACTAGGACTACTAATTTGATGTGATCAAGATGGACATTTTGCAACGCTAAATTTTATTTATCACTTTACGATAGATGTAAAACTATCGTATGTATATGTATATGCCTACAGTAACCTGGAAGTTCGAAGGTATCACCACTTTGTTGCAGCGAAGGAGTGAATGCGGATTTCCCAAGTGCCTCAGCCCTACTGTGAGAAGATATAACGTAGAAAAGCTGTATTCGCAAGAGACCACCGGAATCTTCGGCGAAATCTCTCAACAGATCTTATGCTCTCAGCATCTAATACCGAAGGCCAGTGTCAACGTTGCATACGTGCTATCAAGGATGCCGCAACTGATGTGCTGGGTTTCACCCGACATCGCTAGTTTGATGAAGAATACCGGCAAGTACATGCAGCTAAACAAGAAGCCTAAAAAGCGGCGCTGCAATGAAGCACGGGAGCTGCTCGTGAGCTCTATGAGCAGAAGAGACGGGAAGAACATCATCTTCTGCAGGAGAAAGTATTCAGAGGCTGTAGTCCAGGAATAATGTACGGCAGTTTTACCAGCAGGTAGAACGAATGTGTCAAAGCATTAAGACCCGCACAGAAGTCTGTAGAGGTGAAGAAGGAAACCTTCTACTAAATTCACAGTCGGTGATGAGAATATCGGAAAACTTTTTTTGAAGACTGTATAACGGCGAAGAAGATCAACATAGCGTCGTGAGGTAGAATATGCCATTCAACTTAGACGATGATAGCCAAAACTTCCGTCCACCTGACCAAAACGAAGTAAGGATAGCAATATCTAAACTGAAATCAAATAGAGCAACTGCAATTTTCAAGCCAACACGAAAGACACTCTGTACTTCGAGCTGCTGCTCATATCAAAATAGCATATCAAAAATAATATACAGCAGTGGTTTACTAATGCCCAACCTGTCCAGCTTGAAAAAGAGTCCCTCTAACCATACGGTATCGAAGGCCTTCTCCAAGTCAATCAGGCAGGCACCAGTGCACTGTTTCTTGCCTTTATTCCATTGGATATCAGAAACCAGTTTAGACGCAGCATGAATGATATCATGCCCCGCCTTGAAACCGAATTGATTATCCGGAACTATATGTTTGTCCTCAACCCACTTAGTCAGGACTCTATTGATCACCTTCTCGAAAACCTTACTGGTGTTTGAAAGAAGACTAATCGAGCGGAGATTCGCCGGGTTGGAAGTATCTTTATCCCTTTTGGGGATCGGATGTACCACCGCAGTTTTCAAATTCGCTGGATAATGGATTATAATTATCATTGGATTATTAACCAGGGTGGTATAAATGTTTACCGCTTCTAGAGGGAGATGTCGAAGCACAATATTCGGTATTTCATCGGTTCCCACTGATTTCTTACTTCTAAGTGAATCGAAGATCGTTTGAAGCTCTTCCTTCGAAATGAACGGGGGTAGTACCCTATCGTTGGTGATGACATTATTTGCCATATTCTCGCCACTGAACTGGGTGAAACCAGAGCTCTCGAATCGCCAATTCACAATTTCATTTCGAAGGTAGAACTCGGCTTTCCAGGTCGTGGGTCGGGTCATTCGCCTTATATAATTCCTGGAAAGTCGCTCCTATAGTCTGTACCATCTCCTGCGGATCCTCGATCACAAAGAAGTTGTCATCATCAACAGCCTCATTTGGATCTATTCCTGCTGTTAAAAGTATGTGCCCGTTATCCGTCGTTCGGGCGATTTTAAGACACGAAAGATCATTTTGATCTTTTCTCCGAAATATTTTATTTATTTGCGGGAACATATTCGGGTTGCTGGTGTTTGCAGCCCGAATTTTATTGTTCCAATACAAACTTACAGATGCTCTGTAATTTTCTTTTATTAACGTTTGGAGGTTTTTAATCGACGACTTCAGTGTCATGATCTCCGGGTTATGTCTGTCAGTAAACTGTCTGTACAAGGTTTTCAGCCTTGACAGCAGTCTGCTTTTATGTCGGTGCAGTGCGTCAATGGTTGCGTTGCGATAAGTTTTCTTCGTCAGTATGTGGGTACCGAGTTATCGTTTTGTCCATTGTTCGTTTGACTGTCTCGTTCATTAGTTTTAGATACCTGTCAATCTCCTCGTTTGACAGATTTCTGTTGGACGGTGGGTAGAGCGAATTCGAGGAGAGTGTTCTAGTCAGTGTTCTAGTGAAGTGTGTCCAATGCACCCCACTATCTCGCAACATAAGGTGTTGTGTGTTCATGCACAAAACTAATGAAAATAAATCATAAATACAATAAGATACGATTTTCTCAATCTGCCAGAACACTTAACCTCATAATGCCTGAATGTAATTATTTGAACTCCTCGCGCCTTCTTTATCTACATTACCAGGCTGTGCAACACGCTTCCTTTAAATGTTAAGCAAACAATATAAACCACATTGTTCAATGTAGCACTGAAATACATACATACAGCAATAGCAACAGCTATTTTTCTATTCGAATTGTATTTTTTGTCTGGTTTTATTTGCATTTAATTAATTTTTACTATTTAATTCAAATTGTGAATATGGTAGCATGTCTACTTACCATTTCTTAATTTAATTGTATTTATGTATTATATAGGAATATTGTATATCTTATTTGTACTATTCCAATCAAATAAAACAAATTGAATTGAATTGAATTGAATAATGCAAAAGAAGATTTCCTTTATGGGGAGTTGCAGCCTCTTCTAGGTGAAACAAAATTAACCCACACCAAGTTGCTGAGTAGCTCTCTCAAGCCCAACCACCACTAGTCAGATAATGATACCTACTATTTATCTACTCGTACAATTAAAAGTTCGTGTGTGAAATACCCACTCCTCATGTAACATGTGCAAAACACACGCATCCATCAATGACAAGCTATCGCTATCGCTGGCCGCCAAACAAGTGTAATATCAGATAACACAAAGACCCTCTTATTCAATGCAAGTTCGCTCATAGATACTTTAGATACATCTGCTCATTGAAGTGTAACATTTTGTGCTTTGTGCAACAGTAATTTGCACACTCCCACACAACTTCCATTCAACAAAAGTTAAATTTAATCTCCAGATAATTACAATATCATCGCTTGAATAGCTTGGATAATTAGCTGCCTCAAAACCATTGAAGCTGCCACAACACATGTCAAAGCAGCACCTCTCGTAACAAGTGACATAATTCGCTTCTTCATTCCATGCCATGGCTTTATATGGTGGCTATCGCCTGCGACAGCGACAACGAGGAAATTCTGTTAGACCAATCCGCCAATCCCATAAATGTCACATTGTTCTATAGATGTGACACCAAGCTCTCTATACTCCGTGGCTTAACCTTTTCCATCCTTCGATTCAATATCCGTACCCTGCACTTGTCGATTTTTTTTGTAACTTATGGCTTATAGCTGCCCCGATACATTGAGTAATGTGTTCAAGTATAGTGTCGGCCCCACACTTTCTGAATTGGGACATGATGCTAAAACTGATTTCGCTTCAGAGAAGACTATGCTCGCAGCCTCTGCCCACGTCTATGTCTAGGAACTATTTCCACTTTTAAGTGGATGGATTCAATTACCGGAAACAATTTATGGAAAATTTCATCTCGAACTTATCTCTCCACTTGTCTGGGTAACACTTGGTTTTAGCTACTGCTGGTGGTATAAAACTCATTGAAGAGAATCCAAGAAAAGATACTTAACCCTGGAATGTACTTGTATCTTCTGCACTCATAAAGAGTTTCCTCCGCCTTCCTTTGAAGGCGATTGATCAAAGTAAATTTGAAATACTGGCGCGCATTAAATGCAGTACGAAACTGCCATAGATGCGAGTACTTGTACTTGTAGTTTATCGAATACAAATACAGACACAGAGATAGCGTTATTGAAAATATTTATAACCCTGGAAGGGGATATACTGCATGCAGCCCTGGCTATCGACACGATCGGGCAGGGCAACCAAGTAACTGGGCATGTGGCATGCATAATTAATAAATGAAATCAATTAAAATAGATTCCCAATCGAACGGAAGAGATAAGAAGAAAGCCAAAATAAACTAAACGAAAGACAAAGCGAATTGAAATCCGAATCGGAAGCAAGGAAGCACGCTACATGGTGCGTCTGTCTATTTCTGGAAATCGTAGCCGAAAACGAAACTCAAGACCGTCCTCGGCCGATTGTTGTTTTGCGGCAAATACAAAATTTTTAATCGATTTCGATCCAAGAGCGATGGTATTCACTTTTGGGAGGGTTTTATGGGAAACATGTGGCTGGCTGACGTAGATGTACATAAGTGAGACACCATCTGGATTTGGATACTGAATAGAGGTCACTTGTATACTCGTAATAATTTGAAATGTTGAAGGTGGATAAGTAGATGGATTTCAATTGGAAATGTGACCTCCCCGAGTGCCTTGGCTGGGCGAACAGAGGGTGACAATTGTAATACAAGATATCTCGCCCGGAGTCGATGCATAATGTTCAAAGTCAAGTACTGAC